>OY720168.1:20923274-23323274 GCA_963082805.1 Hemicrepidius hirtus
GGTGTCTTCCATATCGGTAATTGTTTAAAATACACACAAAAGTTAAGAATATTTTGATATTTCAGAATGTAGGTAGTAGGTACTATTATTAAAAAGAGTAAAGTAGATGTAAGTATGGTACACGTAGGTTACATACAGTATCGAACAATGTTGTTTTAATAATAACAGACGCGGTTTTTTTAATGTTGACGAGGAATTTCATCTGCACATAAAAATAAAATCAATATCGCGTCGCATTTTTTTCTGACAGCGAAAAATTCCGGAGAAAAACTGGAATAGTTCAAGTCCGCATCGAGTTTGCCGGGAGCCCAAAAAACCTATTCGTAAAAAGCCTCGAGACAGTTTTTCATTCGAGACGGGTTTGACTGATTTCATACCAAGTTCGCTGTGCAATACCCACGTACACTTGTAGTATAAAGTTTTATTACTTTAACATTACAAATTCTGGATAACATGATTAACTAAAGAAAATTGCTTCGCACAAGTATTAAATTTGTACATTCGTAATACCATATTATTCTTATTGTTTTATAAGATATGTTTACAAAATTTCCTTATGATATTAATTTTGAATTTAATAATTCTGTTTACAATTCGATTAAATAAGATTAACTATAAGGCTAGGTGACCGTAAATCTCATTTGAAATTCTAAAACTTCAGGTTTCCAGTTTCTCTGTACTAGTGCGATTTAATTAAAAAAAATCGTTATGAGTAGGCTGTGAATCTCTTAAGACACTAATGGAATGAAACTAATTAGTCATCAGATAAACTTCAACATTTAAAAGTGTCATAAATTATGAATTATAATGTATTATATAGCCTAGATGTTTCTGTTTTATTATGTTACATATTTAAATGGTTTTTTTAATGTTAATCATTCTTGTTCCTATAAAAGCATTTACTACTATATAGAATTTTAAAATACTGTCTTGAAGTGTACTTTATAGTACGGGTTCACCACGAAGTCGCGCATCATAGAACAACATGGTTTTTCATTTACTAAGTTATTTTTTTTCAGCGAAGGCTGATAGTAGCATACCTTAAACAATTACCATGAAAAGAGTACAATAGTCTCATAAGAAATACCAGTACGTTGCTCTAACAACTTACCAGGTTCAGACATCAAAAAACTCAATTGGTCGTTACATATAGCAATTTTACCTGACAATTTTTATGACTTTAATGGGATGTTTTAAATCTTATACTTTTTATATATTAGATGTTTAAAATTAACATTGACACAATGCTATCTTACAAAAGTTACATTCAACTAATTTTTTCATTGAAATAGATATGATTTATTAATAAAAGTTCAAAATAAACATAAAACGCTTGTATTATATTAAAAAAAACTATTCTGCCGCTATCCATAAATAATTTAACCCAATTTTGTTAATACATGGAAATTGTCTATTGTATTATTAATGGGGGTAGTATTGTATTTAAATAATTCATGTTAAAAAAATTCTACTGCCGCCACTTTAGTTATTGTAGGGAAGTTTTAGTGAGATTTACAATTTATTATTAACGGAACTAAATAAATTACGCAAAAAATAATTAAATTATTATTGAAAGTATATACTGTATTTAATTAATATACCTATACTAATTATCCCCCCACTTCTATTAGTACTTATATTAAGATTTACAAACTATAGATTACCGATTAAATTTTAAATTACTCAATTATTAACAGAATTAGATAATAATGTTCCCTTAGAGATATAATTCTACTGACTTGTAGCGCGAATTTTAATTTATACAAATGTTTCAGGGGGTTTGTTGCTATCTGTTGTAGATTACTCAACAAGTTAAATATTTTAATGTAGTTATCGATTTGATTAAATTAATACATCAAGAAAGTTTGGATATGAATTTAAATCCGGTAATTGCATTGCAATCTTTGAAACTCTTTCGAAAATCATCCCCTAATAATTATGTATCATAATATATTTGGCTTTAACTTAACTACAAGGAATATACCTAACTCAAGTCGCCAAAAACTCAACTAAAACCCTTACTACACAAAAATAAGTATTCGTCTAAAAAACATTCAATAAAGTTTTTTTTAAATGATGAATTTTTGTGGACAGGTTTTAGTGGTTCCAATTAAAAGCATTTGAATATATATTACGTATGTAATAATTTAATGTAATAAATCTTACTAACTTGTGTTGTTATAATTTTTGCTCATGATTTTTCGTGGTGTAGATGGTGAGACGACGTTGCGGTGCAGTAACGAAGACGCTGCCGGCGTCGCAACAATTGGTGCAGAGGTGGGCATCGTGATCTTAGGGGATTGTCGCGCACTAACACAATTTGCAATCGCTGTATTCACTATAGAAAGACCTGCACTAGAAGATCGAACTTCTTCACTACCATTACTATTAGTCGACTCCATCAGACAAACCATTAACAAACACGATTTGTATTTAAAAATAAGTCGAACAAAATTATTCCGGTAAGTAGCGGGAAAATGAAAATTTGATTATGTTGTAGAAAAGAATTTTATTCAAAAACATTGAAATAAAATTTTAAAATAAAGGGGGTTGTAGCCAAGTGATTCTAGAATACACTGTCCACACCACAACTGCAGCAAAGGGGGTTTTGTTTTATTTTCCCCTTTGCTACCCCACTTTCAAGCGCGGAACCCCCACTACGACGCACATTGGCACCATTTACACCGTGATCCGCGGGTCTGCCGGCGCGCTTCTCTGAAGTAGACAGTCTAGAATAAAATGAGAAAGGTAGGAATACCTGGATAAAATCGAGGATTTAATTCGTTGATTCATCCGAGTGGGAGATATCTAAGTACACAAATATAAATTTAATAGCAAAGCATAACTTTGCATAGTATTTATAAATCATAATCTAATTGATGGTAAGCTATACATGATTTATGGCATTCTCATTCTTGAATTATGTTACGTTACAGACACAATTATAATTTTTTGTGTGACGTTACTTAATATTTAGAAATATAGTAATTTGCTCTTCGAGAAAAGCCAGTTTTATTGCAATCATCTAAACGGCGATTTGTTAAATTTATGCGCTCCCAACCCCTACTTAAAAAGTTCTTAAAAAAAGACATTAAAGATTACATAAATTCGCAATGAGCGTGATTAAGTCCTATTCAGCGTCTATAAGTTCACGTTTGGTCCGAAAAACTAAAACACTCATACACAAACACACTGTATAAAATTGATCGAAGCAAATTTCGATTAAATAAAGATTTATGAACGGGTTTCCACACGTCACAAATTTGTTACCTCAATAAAATGCAAAGTTTGTGTTTCCACCATGTTAAAAATTTCAGTTTTTTCATAAGGGTGCAAACTGGCCTGAAAAAATAAAAGCAAGAAAGCAGGCGGTACTGTAATCCTAATCAGGCTCCCATTTTTCTTGCAAGCTTAACCAAAGACTTACAATCGGGTTCCCTCTACCTAAGTATCTATGTTAGAAATTTTCTGTTTTTCCTCTCAAAATGCAAATTTTACAGACGGAATTTGGTTTTTCAGATTATGCATCCTTTATGCTGAACTTTGAGATTAAATAATGTAAGACGTTAACATTTATGCGTTAATAAGTTTTCTTTTAAGATTGTTTACTCTATTTTCCGCTACGTCTACATTGAGCAATATGGTTCCTCAAAACCTTACTGTCACATATACCTAATCCTTTTTTTGTATTTCTTATGATTATCGTAGAATGTTACTTTTTTTCAAGATGTCAAATCGAATATTTTTATTAAAAAAATAAAAATAGTAACAATATTTGAGAATTATAATAAACTATTTTATTTTCAAATTAGGTGGTTGTGTATAACTTTATACAACCTCACCACGTTTAACTATTTATACCTTGAATACATTTACGGAAGATCACGACGAAGAATGTCGGGGGGGTTTTTTGTACACACTATAACGTATAACATGATTTACATACAAGACCCTTGACCGGACAATTCTTTTCTAAGCACGGTTTTAAATTAGAACTTCCTCCTGTGTAACCCTTCGACCGCTGACCGTTTTCCCACAATGCGTTTTTGTTTAACATTTTTTGTCACTCCACTTTTTATAACCTTTTAACGATTACATATGTAGCACCAAGGGGAATAGCATTCAATTTTGAATCATTTCAAATATACATATTAAGTTAATAGCCACTTTCCTTAAATTACTGTTTTCAAATTTAAATTGATTACTTTGAACCTTTTTATTATCAGAGCATAAGAACATTTTATTCAATAGTTGGAAGTATAATGCACTACTAGAGACTAGGATATTAAATTTTTCAATTGAATTTTTTTATCAGCAAATAATCCTTTCGGATTATTTTAATAAAAGAATTTCCAGAAAAACTTTAAAACATGAGGACCTTAAACTTTCCAAAATTTATTTGAAAATATAAATAATTAAGAACAAAGATTTTAAGAGACAATTAATACTAAGCAGGCGAGAGGCGATCTCCCCATCCTTGTAAGCAGGAAATACGTGGAGTTGTGATAAGATGCAACAAGACAAGAGCTAACGGACCTCGAAAGTTGTACCTACACAAGAGAAAAACTATATATCAATCCTATGAAAATCTCTTTCACACGAAAAAGAAACCTATAGAACTTGAAGGGAATAAAATGTAAATGAATGAGGACAGCGACAGAAATAAGTTGGAAGTTACGGTGAACTTTCGGGCACGGAACGGCGTATAGAAGAATGATAAGCAAGAGATCGTGGAAATAAAAGAAGGAATGGCACCACGGCGAATATACTCTTACGTGGCCAAGAATGACTAAAGGTCGGTATGGCAATTTCAGTTTCAGCCACAGCTGTGTCCCAGTTAAACTTCAAATTTCAAAGGGAGTTTAATGGGGACTCTGTGGTTAAATCGAGATTGTAATACCGCACCGAAACAACGTGTAGGTAGTTCATGAACACCACCCCAATGCAAACGCTGTTAGATCCGCAGCCACTACACACGGTGCAGAAAATTAAAAATAAACGATTACGGTCTTACAAAAGAATTCTTTATCCACGAATTGATCATACGGAATTCTTGATTATCATGGAAATCAATTATGTATACCATTGAACACGTAATCCGGAAGAAGTGTTGTCCTTGACTTCAGTCAGGGTGGTAGGTCGAAGAAGAAACAAAATAGAAATTGTGCAGACGAAAAGACTCCAATGTTCCTACATAGATAAATGTAAAACGGTTCTGGAGCAGGGATTTTTAGGCAAATACGGGGGTGGTTTCGACCATTAACCCGCGTTGTTTGGTGACTATGTGTTAGGCAGAATTAGGTATTAGCTATTACAGCATGTGGAAAGTCGCAAAGCCTATATAGTAGAGGCCACACACACAGACAAATCTACGTAATGTACTTATAACAACCAAGCTGCACTCAAAGCTCTGGAGGGGATTCAGATAAGCTCTAGAGTAACTTTGAAGGATTAGCAGGGCACAGTAGAGCTTTTATGAGCTAGGTATTAGGATACCAAAGGTTGTGGAGGAACATACCTACTGGATCTAGGAAATACTGATCACAGGCAATAGCAAATGCTGAGAAAGATCTCATTTTGAACTAAAATGACAAAAATATTGAGCAAACAGGGAACAGTCACGGGTATAGCGGGACTAATATTAAAAACAGGAAAGTATTAAAACAACGATCGTTCTGGCACACTTCCTCCAATAAGAAACCTATATAAAACGAAATATGCTGTTTTTCGTTTCGTTTTACATCCGGTCTGGGCATTAATTTCGCACTTTGATTCGTATTTTCATTGATTGATCTAATTAATTTGTGCAATTTGTGACTTTGATTGACTGGATTAATTTAATTCTTGTTTAATTCGTGGAATTAATTCACGGGTTGATTGATCTGATTAATTTAATTGCTATGTGTGTGTAATCTAATTAATTTTTATTGATCTAATTAATTTTGATCGAGCCGCGGAGTTGATTAAAGGTTACGCCTCCTTTAGAAATATGAAATACAAAACTGCAGGTCGAAACATGTTTAGCAGTTTAAAAACATCCGTAGACCACCAGTCGACAGAATTGTAGATTTGAATGGGGAGGAAATAGAAGGGACGTTTTACGAACAAGAATTACAACCCGTCACTTTAGAAGCCACCCCCTAGTATACGTGGACGGCCAGACCGGATGTAAAACCGAAAACCAGCATATTTCGTTTTAAATGGGTTTCTTATGGGAGGAAGTGTGCCAGAACGATCGTTGTTTTAATATTCAGGAATAATTTTATTTTGTCTGATATGCGTGTCAAAACAATTACATAATGCGTTGCCTAAACCCGCAGCTACAATTATATTACTTTTGTGTTATTGAATTATTTCAGCATATGTCTAAATCACACAGCCTGCACATTTGCTAAATTATTGCGTTTCCTTAACATGTAATAAACAAACTTCCTTGTTTTATCAGAAAACAGACTCATACTCATACATAATCATCATAACTCATTTACATTAACTTCTACACTTTAAATCAGCTTCCTTCCTATTTCAGCCTTAGTCAACTCAACTGAAAACTACTTCAGCAGATGTTTTGGGGCTGCCTGTGATGTGTATTGGTGGCTGTTTCCTTACATGACCTACGTAATGTACTTATAACAACCAAGGTGCACTCAAAGCTCTGGAGGGGATTCAGATAAGCTCTAGAGTAACTTTGAAGGATTAGCAGGGCACAGTAGAGCTTTTATGAGCTAGGTATTAGGATACCAAAGGTTGTGGAGGAACATACCTACTGGATCTAGGAAATACTGATCACAGGCAATAGCAAATGCTGAGAAAGATCTCATTTTGAACTAAAATGACAAAAATATTGAGCAAACAGGGAACAGTCACGGGTATAGCGGGACTAATATTAAAAACAGGAAAGTATTAAAACAACGATCGTTCTGGCACACTTCCTCCAATAAGAAACCTATATAAAACGAAATATGCTGTTTTTCGTTTCGTTTTACATCCGGTCTGGGCATTAATTTCGCACTTTGATTCGTATTTTCATTGATTGATCTAATTAATTTGTGCAATTTGTGACTTTGATTGACTGGATTAATTTAATTCTTGTTTAATTCGTGGAATTAATTCACGGGTTGATTGATCTGATTAATTTAATTGCTATGTGTGTGTAATCTAATTAATTTTTATTGATCTAATTAATTTTGATCGAGCCGCGGAGTTGATTAAAGGTTACGCCTCCTTTAGAAATATGAAATACAAAACTGCAGGTCGAAACATGTTTAGCAGTTTAAAAACATCCGTAGACCACCAGTCGACAGAATTGTAGATTTGAATGGGGAGGAAATAGAAGGGACGTTTTACGAACAAGAATTACAACCCGTCACTTTAGAAGCCACCCCCTAGTATACGTGGACGGCCAAACCGGATGCAAAACCGAAAAACAGCATATTTCGTTTTAAATGGGTTTCTTATGGGAGGAAGTGTGCCAGAACGATCGTTGTTTTAATACTCAGGAATAATTTTATTTTGTCTGATATGCGTGTCAAAACAATTACATAATGCGTTGCCTAAACCCGCAGCTACAATTATATTACTTTTGTGTTATTGAATTATTTCAGCATATGTCTAAATCACACAGCCTGCACATTTGCTAAATTATTGCGTTTCCTTAACATGTAATAAACAAACTTCCTTGTTTTATTAGAAAACAGACTCATACTCATACATAATCATCATAACTCATTTACATTAACTTCTACACTTTAAATCAGCTTCCTTCCTATTTCAGCCTTAGTCAACTCAACTGAAAACTACTTCAGCAGATGTTTTGGGGCTGCCTGTGATGTGTATTGGTGGCCGTTTCCTTACATGACCTCCATTATAAAACCCTACGAAGCAGTACTACGCGATAATTGTATAAAGAATATTACTAGGTCACCAAAACATATATGGACAAATAAATATAATATCAAAGGTACAAGGTAACGCCTATTTTCAATAGAATATTGGTGTATTGGGCGCATAATAATCTGGCACCATTGATCATTTACCTATATAACATTTTTTTTGAGAATATTTAAATTTGTTATGAACTTAAATCCAGTTTGTTATTTTGAAAATGGTACTGGTATATGCAACAATTATGGGTGTAATCAAGGATCACCAACAGGATTCCTTATAATTATAAAAAGGGTTGAAATAATTAATAATAACTATAAGGTATAATAATATGAATCAATTTATTAATACAGTCAGTCAAAAAACGGATTTTTATTAAAATCAGAAAATAGTACATCATTTCTTAGCTTGTAGCTTGTAGTAGTAAAAAAATCATAGAAGTGGAGATCAAGTACATCATATAAATGCTTCCTAGTAGTTATTTGGTACGTTTTTTTTTAGCAAATGGTGATAGGGTTGATTGCAAATCTGTATCTGGAATAGATACAATACCTGGTGATATAGTAATACTGGTATCTTCTTCATGTTCACCTAAACCTTGAGAACTGTAAGGTAAAATATTATATCATCAACTTAAAATTTTAATGTGTTAGTTAATATAGAACTGACACCACTTACAAAATAAAAATATGAGGTTTGCTTTATAAGTTAATAATTGAAAACATTTTTATTAAGCTATTGATGAATATGCAAGCATTTGAGAATTGATTTTGTAAGAAATGTTAATTATAAATGAAAGAAATACCTAGTTACCTATAAGTATGTTAAAGCATGTTTCATTAAAAAAGCCTCATGTTAGCAAGATTCAAAGAAAAACATACTTTGTTCCAGCTTCAAGACTACTAAGAAGCTGATACCCAGCATCAAGGGAGGAAAATCCTACTTCTCCATCAATTGGTAAATGTACTTGAGGATTATCAACTTCTATGACATCATCATCCTCTTCCAATTTTACTCTTTTGTGCCTAGAATTAAAAAATAGATCAAAGACTAATGTTATTATATAACTTACTTATTTTCTTTATCATTGGAGGGTGGACTTTTATGTATAAGAAGACTTTCATAATGTTTATTGAGTTCCTTACAACGTTTTTGTAATTTATTTATGTATTTAATGATCCTTGTTTGGTAGTAATTGTGTAAACCTTTAACACCACCTAAGCCCATTTCAACCAACACCCTTTCAGCAATGTTCTGTAAAATAAGAAACCATCAGAAAATATTAATAATAAAAACTAAATGTGCACTAACTGGAAACCCAGAAAGACGACCCTTTTCTTCATCTTCATGTGCTATTTTTAAAGCATAAGTAATTTTCTTTAAAAATTCAATCAATACATCTGTTAGTAAATCCAAATTACTTTGATGTGTAGCTAAAAAAAAACAATTTAAAAACTTTATTTCATATTTAAAACATTTAATTACTTTCATATCCAATATGAGCTACCATTGTTGCTACACATTTAGATAAAATGTGTCTAACTACAGTGCTACTGATTTCAGGAACTTCAGTTTCGTGCCCCAAAGAAAAAGGGCTATAAAATTACAGAAATTATACAAAAAACACGTGGGTAATTACAAGAATATTTACGTAAACTCTTTTGGGATGTAATTAAGACTATTTTTGATATGCTTCTTGGGAATTTCTGGCATTTCAGGAATAGGGGGTGCAGCATCTGCAGGTGGTATTAGATTTGATTCTATAGCTAAATCTGCAACACGAATCATTTCACTCATATCATTAGCATATTTATGCAATGATATTGCATGTAGCATTAATGGATCCATTGATTGGAGACTTGAAACAGAAAATTACATTTCCAATTTTTTTTAACAATAAAACCAATAACCTACAGGATATGTTCTTCTGTAGACGAATTTTCATCACAATCAGCATCAAATTCAGCTAAACAGAACTTATTCATGGACCGCTCGATATCCACTGTTACATCAGGAACAAAGGAATTGTTGTATGGGTTAGAATTTGCATTTTCAGGTTTTTCCATTTCCCCCCAATGTTTTCTTGATGAAACTGCCATTATCTTATTTAAATTATATTTTTAAATAATAATTGTTTACAAATAAACCTGAAAATTAATGTACAACCATAATAATCAATGAATCACCAACACAGAACACTACATAATCAGCACAGTTTTGAACCCCACAAAACAGAAAATACTGGAAAATACTATAATGCGAATAGAACCCTGAACCAACCAAATTTAAAAGGAAATGCGCTATTTTACAGGCATTAGCCAGTGGCCTGATTGTTTCAGTTATTCTAAATTCATTTATAAAAATTATTTCAGTCCTGCTGAAGATACGAACCTCTCAGCTGACCTTCAACAAGGCTAAAACTTGTTTCAGTCTGCTAAAGATGAGAACTTTTCAGTTCACCTTCAGCAATGCTGAAATTGTTTCAGTCACTCTACATGCCATTCTAAAAATTATTTCAGGTCGCCTTTAGCAGGACTGAAATTGTTTCAGCCACACTCTACCTAAATGTGTTTCCAAAAATTATTTCAGGTAGCCTTCAGCAGGGGCTAATTTTTTCATTTAGAATACATTCCTTTCCTAATAATATTAATAATAATAATAATAATTATTGGTACAATCCTTCTAAAGATGCAAAGTTTTCAGCTCACCTTCAACAGGACTGAAAATTGTTTCAGTTTCAGTCACTCTAAATGCGTTTCCAAAAATTGTTTCAGTTCTGCTGATCTTTTCAATTTACCTTCAGCAAGGCTGAAATTGTAAAAAAGAAAATAAATAAAAAGTGTAAAATATTCTAGATAAAGGAAGAGAACTGTCCCCCTATTTCTTGAATTATTTCAAATTATTTATTAAGTATGTAAAATATTTACAAATAAACTTATACAATATCTGTACAAAAACTACTTACTTAAACTTTCTAGTTAGGTATTTATAATGAATAATGAAGAAAGACTTGAGTTTTTCTTCAATTTTATTTTTAATTGCACCCTTAAGAATGAATTATTTATGATTTTTTGTAAAAAAAATAAATTAAAATTCATATTTATAGTTAAAACTTTTAAGCTAATGTTTTAAAGTATTATTGCTGAAATTTGCATAATCCATAAAACATAAATGTCAATGTCACAAGAAACTAATTAACATTTTGATGGATTTTCCTGGTTTACCATTACTAGTTTTTCTTAATTTTGACGCAGTCAGGATTGTTAATAATTAAAAAACTATTAAAACATCACCATCACCCAGATATAAAACAGTACCCAGTATGAACAATAGAAGTCGAAATAAATATCTATGTAAATAGTCTATATTTCTATAATAATAATAATAATACATTTAAACAATATCATTGGTTCAATAGTATAAAAGTTATAAAGGGAAATATAAAACCACAAATAAACACCGAAAGAGATCCCAACAACCACTAACTTAAGGCGTCAAATATGCACAAGGAGGTTTTGTATTCGATGTATTTGAAGGAGCATCAGCACTATGTATACTAACTGCAGACCGGTTATGTTTTAAATGGCTTTTAACTAAATGTCCAGCTGTAAGAGCAGCCATAAGGGAAAGTTCTCCAGCTAATACAACAGCACAAACAACTCTAGCAAGTTGATTAGCATTTTCACCAGGGCACGTTGCATGAGCACCTTTTACTCCTAAAATATCCAAGCAAGCTGACTGTGCTGGAAGAACTGTACCTCCACCAACAGTTCCTACTTCTATTGAAGGCATTGTGCAGGATATATAGAGATCTTCACCGTTCTTCCCCCAAGGTTCCATTAAAGTCATACAATTACTACTATCTACATTTTGAGCTGGATCTTGTCCTGTAGCAAGAAATACCGCCGTAACCAAATTGGCAGCATGAGCATTAAATCCACCTATACTTCCAGCAATAGCTGATCCAATTAAATTTTTAGAAATATTAACATCTACTAATGCATGAACACTTGTTTTTAGAACTGTTGTTACAATCTCTGCTGGAACAACTGCTTCACACATTACAGATTTACCTCTACCTTCAATCCTAGAAATTTAAAATATTAATGTTAGATTCTAAGGATATTTCAGGATTAAAAATACCAGTTAACTGCAGCTGGTTTTTTATCTGTACAGAAATTTCCACTCAGACTTAAAATTTCCATATTGGGGAAGTGAGTTTGCATCATGTTCAGGGACAATTCTGTTCCTTTAGAAAGCATGTTCATCCCCATGGCATCTCCTGTTTGTGCAACAAATCTAATAAATAATTGACGTCCTGCAATACGCGAATGAAGTCTTATTAGCCTTGCAAACCTACTACTTGAATCAAAACTTTCTTTTATAATAGCGAAATTTTCAGGGACTTGCATCCATTCCATGGCAACACTAAAAAAGTTTATCCACAGTTAAGTTTGTATATAAAAATAATTATTATATACTACTAACCTAGCTTCACTACCGCTAGGGAATCGAACTACAGGACCTCTAGTCATACCATCAGCTACAACTTTACTTGTAATACCACATTTTAATAAAGCACGGCTACCTCTGTTTGTACTGGCAACAAGACAGCCTTCTGTTGTAGCCATAGGAATATAAATTAAACGTTCATCTAAACACATTGGACCAACAATACCCACTGGGATTGGAGTGTAACCAATTACATTTTCACAGCATGCACCCATTACCTTAATAAAAATAAAGATTATTATATTTTCCTAAAAAATTAAAAAAAAAAACTTACTTTACTATAATCATAATTTCTGTAAGGCAATTCTAGAAGGGCAGATGAAAAATTTCCAGCCAATCCTACAATTTTACGCCTGATTTTTACTCCTCTTTCTGGATCATCAACTGCTTTTTCAATTTGATAGGCAGGAATATGTTTATGTTTTACAAGAAGCATTACTTCTTCATCTGTTAAATCAGCAGCTCCTAAATGAGAATTATAAATGCTTAAGCATTCATCTACACTTCTTGGTTCTTGCTCTGGTTTATTTTCTATAATTAAATCGTTGTACATATCACTATTAATTTGCATTGTTTGTACTGCTCTATCTTCATATTGTTTTATATCTAGAACAAGAAATATTTATTATAAAATTATTTTAGGAATATTAAGGACTTTACCATCTTCTGAATCATCATCCAAAGAAAATGTAAATGTTGGGATGTGTGTACTTGATGATGAAGACTCTGTGCGTGATTTTGCTGTTGTATTTCTACGGAAGTTTGGTGGATTCACATGCCTAGAAGTTAGTGTTTCTACATGTGACTGTTGAACTTCAGAATAATTATTTCTGAGAGAATTTCGCCTTAATTCTTCTTGTATTATTTGTGCACGTAATTCTTCATTTATCTCATCTTTATTTTCAAAAATTACATATTTAGCAACAAGTGCTAGAAGTAACAGCAATATTACAATATGCTCACTGCTTAATGTCACCCATCTAAAAGTTTTAAAAAGTTTAATTTAATTATCTAACAATGAATCAAAACAACATACCTCATGATATAATTATGTAAGGCAGTTTCATCAGTACGATTTAAATTTAATAATGGCTCAACACCATAGGGTCCAATTGCATCAACGTCATTATCGCGGAAAGGCCAGCGACTATAACAAATTATATTTGAATTGGATTCTTAATATTTTTTATCATACACTTACCTATGCACATGAACTAATACCAATCCTAAGGACATGATTAATTTTACTCTTTGTATTACAGGGTTTGATTTTTGATCATCCTCTGTTGTTCCAGATATAAGATATCTCTTCACATTATTTGTACCACAATTACTAGATGGTCGAGACAACTAAAATTATAAATATTATTATATTATAAATTTAAAAAAAATCATTATTAGATCTTACCTCCAGTATTAATGATAAGCAAGCAGGATAAAATGTCATAAATATTGCGTAATTAACAACAACTGATAACCATGCAATATAGGAAAGCATTTCAAGTCGATGAACACCTGAAGTAAACAAAACTGTATATTAGTAACGAATAAATTTTGTTGATAAATGACATACCAGATAATGTTCCTACTCCTATGACAAGAGTTTCAACAATGGTATCCAAAGTCATTGTAGGTCCCAAATGGGACATTCCCCTTGCTATATTATCTTTTACATGCTGTTCTGATCCGCCAAGTGCAAATTGCGCCAGCTTCCCAGCTTTAGAGAGATCAATCAACAAGAGAAAGAAAAACAAAGTGTCCCTTAAAAAAATTACAATCAGTTGAAGTAATAATACAAAGAAATGTAAATATAATTACTTAAGATCTGATACATCAATCTGTAGAATGTTAACTACAGCTGATGTAAAAACAAAACTTGAGAATACAGTGAACAACCCAGCTATACCTGAAAATCAAAAGAAATAGCTATCTTCATGTTTATGGAAACTTATATTTAAATTACCTAAGATATATTTAGAACCCATATTATGAAGATTACGAAATTGGTAGTAAGTGTAAAGTACCGTCAAACATCTTATTAACGTCATTACAATCACATCTGCTGCATTGTATTCTGCCTACAACAAAACAAAGTTACAGAGCATTCATATTTATGCATTACTTACAAAGTTTTAAATAACTTTTTGCTTTGTATGCTTTGTAACCATGACAACCTTTCTATTCTAAGATCTTTACAAGAGATAGATATTAAAAAACATTTATCAAAATGTAGAACTGCTCATGGAAGTTAGGGTGTAAATATTGACTTAAACTTAAATACTCTGGACATGTAAATTGCTGCCAATTTTTAATAACTTTATTTTTTGGAAATATTTAAAAAAAATCACTTACTTCATATAAACAACCAGCACAGTTACGTAGGGGTGGTTTAGGTGGTGGCGCAGGATTTTGATATTCTACAGTCAGTAAACATGTTGTTAAAGTGAGAGTAGCCATAATTATTTCCCAAGGGTGGGTGGCACAAAATTCGCCATGTGCACGAAATAATCGTCTCAGCATTGTTAAACTGTAAAGAAATTATTAAATTAACGTTGACAATAATATGGGCTCTAGAATTTGCATGGAAAGTTTTGTACTTTTTCTTTAATTACAATAATTCAGTAAAAAATTAAAAATTTAGGTCTGTAGTTATTTTTGCTGAAGGATACTAGGGTAGAATTCTTTTATTAGTACTCTTCTCAAGGAGTTAGCAAACATTACACAAAATATAGTAGATGACGTTTATATAACTTTAATTAATTAAACAAAGTAAAAACTGTTCTAAAAAGTAAATAATTCAATGCCAAAATAACTAGCTTATATTTTTCTTACGAATATATTATGCAAATATGTTTTCAAAATAATCTGAACATCACAAACATATAATAGATATTAAAGTTTATCCCACTTTGCCCCTTTATTTACTTACTGGTGTTTTTGTTAACACTGATTCGGTCAAAATTATTAACAAAGTTTAAAATTCACTCGATTATTAGGAATCGACCAATAAAAAATCCTTTCTACATTTAATCAAGGTAGGTTTTTATAGAACAAACTCTGGTTCAAAATAATTGAAACAAATATATAATTATATCAAACATATATGAAACTACACAATTTTCTCCAATTTTCATAAACTGTTTAGAGGCAATTTCTAAAGGGTCTCTAAGAAATCTTAAGGGAGGGATAGAAAGACGGTGTGTTTTTTATAATAACTGATCTGACCCACCAAAAATCCAGTTGCTCTAAAATCCTTGAACTCGTCTAAAATTGCTTCTAGCGATATACTATAATGAAATATAAACAAGCTCTGACGCAATTATAAATTTTGTCTGGCAGGTGAATTAATTAATTATGAAAGACGTTGGTTATACAAAAATTGATATATGAGGTAAAAACTTTAGATGTGATAGGAGTAAAAAATAAAAAAAGTAGACTGCACAAGGACGTCCATGAATGGGTGAAGCTAGACTTAATCAATGCAGAAGATCCAAAGAGGATAACAATATCTATTTATAATTATGGTAATATATAGTACTACTTTGTATGTTACATTTTAACAATTTTATTTAGAAAATACTCTAAAAATCAGCTGAAACATAATTCTAAAGGATATGTGGTTCATCATTTAATAAATGTTTTGGAGAGCCAAAAGAATCTCTTACCTACCCATTTAGAAAAACATACACAGATGAAGAAGGGTGAACAAACTAGCATATAAAAACTGAACTTGTTTTTACTATAGATTGGAATTATAAACTAAGTTTCTATGACGTCAATGGCGGTAAAATCACGCAAAAATAACCAGTTTTGGAAATCATACTACAAGTTATTTTTCTATTAAAACTTTTTTGTTAACATTCCAAATGTTTAATTATGCACAAACTCTCTGTTTGTTACAAAAGAGCTACAAAATTTATAATCTTGTTTTATTTTAATATTTCAAAATTTATTAGCTCATGCATGTTACTATTAGTAACACTTGATATTATTTTGACAAACTGTATTGATTTTTAAAAGACATTGTTTCACATCTTAATTATTTTAAATAACACTCTGAATCTTCTCAGTACATAAGAATACTTAGTAGGTACCTACTTAATGAAGAATATGAGTTATGGAGATAAAGACACTTCCTAATAAATTAAGAAAAGGAGGACACTTAAAAAAACAATGCCATGAAATCAAAAACTGAGAGCAGGGGTAAACTAGACAAACTTATCGGTTGTTAACTGAATGTGTTGTTAACCAAAATTTATTTTGAGAAAATTGCAGGGTTAAAGTAGTATAAATCCAACATGCATAATAAATTATATCAAGAAAAAGTTATTTGGGTTCAAAACTTTGGTTTTAGAAATATTAAATTAATTTAACACTAACTATTAACAGTTTTGAGTTAAAATGTTTCCAAAAAAACGAATTTGTATGCAGAATTATTTTGCATAATAATTATTTTTAAAAATAGCTTTTTATTTGTACTAGG
This sequence comes from Hemicrepidius hirtus, assembly GCA_963082805.1. Classification (NCBI taxonomy): domain Eukaryota; kingdom Metazoa; phylum Arthropoda; class Insecta; order Coleoptera; family Elateridae; genus Hemicrepidius; species Hemicrepidius hirtus. The sequence continues at coordinate 20,940,154 of OY720168.1, forward strand.
TAGGTATTCAAGATCATAAAACTATATTTTTAAAGCTCATCTTTTAATGTTGTAGCAATGTTCTAAAGAAATACTCAAGGGTTTTAAGATAAGTACATTAAACTAAATAAACCTCTTCAAATAGCATAACCATTCTTACCTGTGGTGTATTGCAACAGTTTACTAAGATTTAGGTATAATAAAAACACTGATCTGTAACAAACAAATAAGCGGCATTAAACAATGTGTAAGCGTAAGTGTTAATTGGGAGTTTTGAAGGTGAAAATATGGTTATTTAATTTTTTAGAGAGGGGAGGTTAAATATAATTTTCAGGGTTACTCAGAGATGAAGGATTTCCTTCCTTTTGGGGTTTTTGGTACATTAACATTTGATGTGAAACGATTTCCTTTTAAGTTCAATCACATGATCACATTATTATAAAAATTGTGAAATAAAAATATAAAAGCAAATCATGTGATGGATGAAAGTTAACAAATCCTTTGATGGGGTTTTCTTTTAAAATGATAAAAGAATATAACCCCCTTTAAAGGGGGGTTCTTTTACGACAAATCATGTGATGGATTTCATTATAAAAATTTCCAAAATTTAAAATGATAAAAGAAAAGGTAACAAATTCTTTGGAGGGGGTTTCTTTTAAATTGATAAAAGAAAATACAATAATATTTACCGAAGATTTACGTTTGTCCCTGAATTGAAAATAATACAAAAGTTGCTTTACTTACAGTTTTGCACTTATTATTCTCGTCTGCTTATAATGATAATATTCCGGTATTCACATGTAGTTAAAATATTCAAGAAAAGTGCTATTAAAGCAAAACCCGTTTATTTACAAAAAAACAACAAACTAAACAGGCACAACTTGAAGTACCTTACAAAAAATATAGATTTATATAAAACTATTTACTTTCATAATGATTAGTTACTGAACATGTTCTAACGTAATTTTGTAATGTTTCACTTTCTCAAAGGCACCTCTTTACTTTCTCTATGTAAATTTAATTGATTCTGTACGGCAAGGAATTTTCTATATTGATGCTTTAAATTAAGTTTGTTTATTTATTTTTATTTACTATAAAAATACAATTCAGAAACCGTAATGCTCATGGTACCTAATGGCCAATACTGAAAATTTTACATAAAATTAATTTTAAAAGTATTTTTATTTTGAAACAAAGTGCCAACTGAAAATAAGTAAATTAATGCATTTTATATATTTAAATTATACTTAATTAATATTTTACTTTACTAAGTAATATTACTTAAGTACTACTTACTACTTTTTATTATATTCATTACACAATTACCATTTGAAATACTAAATACTAGTTATGTGGCCACTGGGCTAACTAAATGAAAGTGATATTTTGATATTGACCTACTTCATTCCCTCTTTCAAGAGAATTCTCATATTATGTAATTATTAAAAAAAATCATCACAATTAATTATTAGTCATTAACCACGTGTATTTGAATTGGAATCTTAAGACACATACCTACTACATTACGGTATCTACCATTTTCTACTAGGTACAAAAGCGTTTTCCTACCCCCATACTTGAATCCATGTATTAGATATTTACTAACACCCCTATTCTGTAAAGTCGTTCACGAACAGCTCGTTAGCTAACAATAAGCATTGGCGACTCTCCTATATCTCGTAAAGTAACTTTAGAGCAAAGAATCGTTCAAACCCCACCCCGGCCATCGTTGATGAAGGAGTCGCTAACGCGTCGTTACGGTTTACAGAATAGGGGTGTAAGTGTACTTTAATGATATTCATTAGGATACAATTTTTCATTAAGTTACAAGTTTATAGCCGGTTAGTATCAAATATTTCCACGCTCAGAATAGTGGGTTTAGTGGCTCGAGTAGTAATGCTCGAACCAGTTTCGTAATTACGTAACCACGTAACCCTTTCGAGTGTGCAATATCAAAATATTGCCATAAACATCTGGCAGTTTTAAAATTGAATACATTTTTCAAAATAAAGTGGTAAAAAAATAGTGTGCCTATGCAACTCACAGTTAATGGCTATTACGACACTCATAATCATGTCTTAATAGCTCATTGCAAAACATACAGGTATAAAGTAGCTGGCTATTTTTAACGCGCTACTCTATATAGCTTAGCTACTTTTACGCTACATTTTAAAAAATGGACTTGGTACCTACCTATAGAATTGTAACTGACCGAGGAGACATTTGAAATTACACTTAGGGGTGTTAAAATAAAAATGTAAAAGAATTTGTTTGAGTCTTTATTTTGATTATTTGTTCTTGTAGCGGAAATAGCAAAGCTACTTTTCGCTACAGCTACATTTTATGAATACCTAGTGCGTTAAGCTACAAGCGCTTGTAGCTAAGCTACAATATTTATAAAATAGCTTAACATGCTTATAGTAAAGAAAGTAGCTTTCCCACCTATGCTTAGTAATAAGGAAATGTCAACAAATCCAAAATAGAGGAGGTAACAAATCAAAATAAAGGCAGACGATTACCTTATAATATTGTGTCTTTCTGTGAGAACGCTGATGAGAGTTTAATAAACAGCACTAACCGGTGTCACTTTGTGTTAATAATGAATGGTTCACTGGAAGTTATAGTAACTAAAATGAAATGAGATTGAGGAGAAGATTTGTGTCTACTTTGAGGAAGATAGTGATTCTTTTTAGGAACTCAAAATTTTAACCCCACTACCCAAAAAACTTTGGGAAATGCCAAGGTTTTTAGGGTACATCATACAATGTGTACGTAATAAGCTACGTATTTCATACTTTAAGCCTGGAGAAAAAATGTAAATTTTAAGTAGTGACGTGCATTGAGGTTAGATAACAACATATTGATTCCACGGGCGCCCGGTTAGTGGGGAAAGAGGGACGAGCAAATTAGACTACCAAAAATGTTAAAGTACAAGGTTCTTCAAAGAGAACAAACATTCCCTCAGGCTTTTTTTTTATTAGAAATAAACATAGAAAGTAAACATATTAAATAATTATACGGTGCTTGATATTTATAGAGTATGGCAAAAAATATAAAAGATGGTACCATAAAGTGTATTTCATTTCCACTACAGCTACATTATTTTAAAAATTTTCCCTGGTAGTCGATAAATCAAATTTTGGTTAATGATTGCCTAACATAAGAAAAATGAAAATAAGAATTAAAGCTCTGTTGTAACAATTTCTTGACGTCAAATGGTAACCCACAAAAAATTCTAGTATAAACCTGAAATGGGTAAGAGACAAGAGCCAAGTAGGTAGATACTAATCAAGGTGAAGTTTATTATATTACCAGAACTTGCTGGAGTCGTTTAGTCTGGTACAGTCTTATAATGAATCACTGTAAATTGAATAGAACATTTAAATTTATTAGTTGCACTTTTCCAAAAATTACTTTTTAAATTTCCTATTTTTCGGTACCTTAATTTTTCCTAAATATGGTTACACTCAGAGGTGGGAAGTAGCTAGCTTAAAGTCGCGTAAAACTACCTAAAACGCTACTTCATAAGTATCTGTAGAGTGCTAAGCTGCAATATACTAATAAAATGTGTAGCAAGCTACTTTTTAAAAGTACCTAACTTTTTTACTTGTGGTTTGCACTTTTTTTTATTAAGACTGGAGAAGGAGAATAAAATAAAAAAGTGGAGGTGCAAACCTCCCCTGGACTTTCCCATACTAAAAATAAACATTTTATTTTTGGTATACAACAGTAGTTCGCGAGGCAGCGTAGAAAATCACTTGAATGCGTAGCGAGAAAAACAAGATTATGCGGGTTCGATATGTACAGAAGAAAGACACGCATCTATCTGTAGTAACCGGCTTGAAATTACAGCTGGCGAAGCCGGACGATCGCTACCGACCGATGATCCGTTTCTGTTAGAGTCCAGCCTAAATCTTTTACGAAAAGTATTAATTATTAATCCATAGCTTTCCACATCACCTTAGTTAGTGTTTACAGTAAGTAAAGTAACATGAGGTACCATGGCAGACGCGTTAAACTTTTTGTTTTACATGGGAAGTTTTCGCCAGGAGCCCTATATAAAACCCATGAACCTATACTATACCCTACCTATACCTACAATTTGATAATTGCCACATACATTCAATTTACGTTATTTGTTTTTTGATATTTTTAAATCTAAAGTCGCGGACTAACTTTTCAGACGCAGAACCCGTGGATGAATGATTGCAACTATTTGCTAACGACATTTATTCTATACCAAAAAAAATCCGATTACATATTATAACACAAATTCCAAATAACAACACCCGCTTCTATGCCTTGCTACCACCTGCTTTGAAAATTTATGTGTGGACGTACGAATAAACTGTTCCTAGACAAACGTTAGATTAATTAATTAATAACCCGCGAGTTTCTGTTCCGGATAACCCGCAATCCCAAACTTTAGTTGCCACATTGTATATTTGAACAGGGATTTTAAGATAATAAATTCTAAACAGATAAAATTGAAATTATCAAAAGTTAAATAAAATGACTTATTATTGTTATTATTATTATTAATGGAACGAAGACTGCCGATATCCGGCTGCGCGCTTGCCCGGGCTGCACGACGGCGGCATCCAGACAGCTCCGTCCGCGGGTGATTTTGCTCGTAGTGTATTCGCGATGTCGTTGGATAATTCTGGCATTTGTCCACCAAACTGAGATACCGGTAAAGAAAACGCGGTGTGTAATGTGAGACCGTTTATTAAAAATGCTGCTTTACCTGATGGAGCACACAGCAAGACAAAATTTTCTCCTTTACTTGAACCGGGTAATTTATCAAATCAATTGATAGATTGCATTTATAACCGTACTTTTTCCGACGCCGGCAGATCCACTTAAAAACGTTCTTATGGGCAACCTATCAGTTTTAAAACAATGTAAAATATGCATTATGAACTCCCTCTGGCGCGTATTTAACTGCTGTATTAATTGAACAATTTCTTCGATTGATATTCTAGGTGGACAACTAAAGTGATTTGCACCGCGATCTTTAAGAATTTCAGAACCCCCCTGCTGTAAAATATCGATTTGCTGGTGCTCAGGTAATGCACTTTTGGAAAATTCGTCAATATCTTCTTCCTCGATTTCTAAAACATTATTTTGCGCGTTTTCCATGGCTTCGTCTAAAACATCGTCGCCAAGAATTTGAAATTTTTTGCGATTAGTGTCAATAGTATAATGATGGTTTAAAAATATTTCCTCGTAATTTACATTCTGCACCTCGGAGTATTCGTTTTTCCACGGTAAAAATAAAAGGTTTTCTCTATAAAAATTAACCGGATCCTGAATTAGTTTATACCGCCTATATCTAATAACGGCAGTTTTTCGCCGTTGCCTATAATATTTAATGACGTCATCATCATCGTCTTCATTCGCGTTCTCGTTATCCGTCTTCAGCGCAGTAAAATTCGAAACAAAATCTGCTAGGCACACGTCTTCCATAGATAAAGGTCTTTTCGCGTATTTTCCGAATATATCATCAACAAATACGTCATCCGAATCTACATTTAAGGCACTTAATTCTAACCTAGACTTTAACATTTGAACTCTTTCTTGTCGTGGAAACGTGCTAATAAAAATAGTTTTTCGCGAATTTTTCCAAAGAGGCAAAGATAACGCATGATAAACTGCTTCTTGCGCGCACATTAAATTACTATTTAAAAATACATTAGAAATTTTTCTGAATTTTTCTCTAACATTAGTATAACCGTTGTTTATATCTGATGCCGTTTCTCGTAACAATTTCGAAAGTCCCGCGTCCGTTTTACTAATATAATTAATAATATACGATCCCAACGCGTATTCTTCTAAAATAAACTGAATGTCCATATTAGACTCGAACAAATGCAATATAATATAATAATATAATATTATAATTATTAATTCCGACTTCCAAACTACTACGTTTTAAAAATATCTGGGTTTTTTTTAATGAACTACGAATAGCGAGATAATATTGTTCTTCCGTAATTAGGAGTTTAGCTAAAATATCATTAAATTCTACTAATTTCGGATTTTTATAAAAATCTTGGGTAATTTTTTTTATATCTTTCAAAATGCGTTTTAAATTTTCGTTTTGTTCCTCTTCCGGAAGAGGTTCCATAATGGTTGTTGAGGGCATAACAAAGATTGGAAAGTTAAACCGGCATTTGAATTTATTTCGTTTACCTTTATTGCAGGTATGCGTGTGCCTATGTGTTTGCACCCTAATATACGGATCATTTTCCTTATACTCTGGGATCGCACGATCTACGATCTCTACGCCTAATTTCCGACTTTATACGATCAGAGTATGATACTTTAGAACTGCCGTTGAAAGAATGGCCAGCGAAAATTTTGGGAAAACATAATTCGTCGATATGGGGTAGCATATGCCAAGGTATCGGTTTTTTACCTTGGCCGGGCGCTATGACTTGTACGTTATTCACGGCATCTGCATCTCCGTCTATCACTAATACCTCATCACTTCCCACTTCTTCCTCCGGAAGATCGGTTAAAGTGATTTCTTCGCAAGTGTTGTCGTTCGTGGATATCTCGGTAGATATTACATTATCCGCTGTAAAATCGTTACTTTCTTCAATACAATCCCTAGTTTCTACAATAAAATCTACATTTTCGCTATACTGCTTTTCGTAACGCCTAAAATATTCGCGGTCAACTTGAATATTGTACAGTTTGTATAACGGGGTGTCTTTCAAATAACACAACGCATCGCAAACTATAGCTGGTCTGATGGTCTCATACATGTAGTCTGTCCGTTTTGTGTTCAATGTGCCTCTTTAATTTAACCTGAATTGTAGCCATGTTGTCAAATGCTCGCGGTAAAACTTGTAACATATCGCTAATTTCAACAGAGATGTTAACTACACTACCTTTAAGACCTAACTGGGGATTTAAGGCATACGGTTTTAAAGATCGAATTTGCATAAAATTTATGTAAGGGGCTGTCATTCTTTCCTCTAATGGTGACAGTTTTTGAATGCAATCGGGTAAATCTACAAACTTTAAATCATTACTTGTGGCTAATTTGGGTACTTTTGACAGGGTTAGGTATCTATCACACGTTCTGCAAATGAACGGCGAATCATAATTTATTATTAAACTCACTAAAGTATCCTTGGAATAATTAGAAAATTTATCCAGTTTTGTAATATTGAAATTGATAACAGAATGTTTAAAGAACAGTCCTTCGCAGCAGCAACATATAAAATTTGGAGTACATTTTCGAATTTTTATAAATTCTAATTTTAATTTCGCAGAATTTGTGTTTTCTCTTACTAAATTATTGTACAAATGTTCCCTAAATCGTAAGATATCATTTTCTCGTCTGTTTCGTTTGCTTTGAAGGTCGCATTGTTGTTCAAATAGTCTAATTTCGTCGTCGTTTTCCCTAACTTTCCGTTTCCGATTTTGTTCATTAATTAACTCTTTCTGTTTGTATTCTACATTACCCCTTAATTTTTTCATTCCTGATTTTCTAGTAATTAACTCTTTCTCTTTGTATTCTACATTATCCCTTAATTTTTTCATTCCTGATTTTCTAGTAATTAACTCTTCCTCTTTGTATTCTACATTATCCCTTAATTTTTTCATTCTTGATTTGCTACTAATTAACTCTTTCTCTTTGTATTCTAGATTACTCCTTAATTTTTTCATTCCTGATTTTCTACTAATTAACTCTTTCTCTTTGTATTCTACGTTACCCCTGAATTTTTTATACCCACTCTGTTTCTTATCATTTCTTTGGATTTGTATTCTACGTTACCCCTTAATTTTTTTATAGCTACTCTATTACGTATCAACTCTTTCTCCTTGTGTTCTAAATTTTTTCGTAATTTTTGGATACGTAGTTTTCCACTTAAGTCAGTTTTTCTACCCTTCCTATTCGCGACTGTTTCGACAATCGTATAAGGCCACAATTTAAACATACTACTCTGAGGGGCATTTAAACGTTGAATAAAATTATATTTTAACAATTGCGTTAAATAATGGAGTGTTTCAAAACTACAGCTTATCGCAACCCCATCTTTGACATTTTTCGCTGTAATACGCGAACTACTCTCTGAATCAAACATCCAATACTCGGTAGTATCGTTAATAATTTCTTTAAACAAAGCAACAGATTTATTATTACATGATAATATACCCGCTTGAAAAGTTATAAAAAACTTTGACAATGTTTCTTCAATATTCTGCAAAAACTGACCTTCACTCATTTCTAACTGATGTGCATTGACCGTGTAGCGTTTATTTTTAATTTTGACATATTCATATTTCCCTTCACTTTTCCCTAATTGCAAAATATCATCAATATCGCCGGCGTCCCATAAATACGGAGATTTAAAAATCCGAAAGCAGGTAGCTACAACGGCATTTCTAAGATTTAAAGACTGTATAAAAGTTTTGTGTCCATCATGAAAAGTTCCTGCTTTTATTACTTTAGGATTTTGAAAATCAGAATCTACTTTAAAATTAAACCGTTTTAATTTCATCTTGTTATGTAATAATAAGAGTCTCACCAAACTATTTAATTTACGATATAAATTACGATCTATGCAATAATAAAGCAATAATAAAACAATCACAAAATAACACCAAAAATAAAACAATCACAATAATGACACACACATCAAAATGATAACAATGTATGGCCACTAATGTCAGCTAAGCAGCAAAAATTCTCTTACCAGCAGATGAATCTTTCGCTTCTACGGTTGACAGTGAAATGCTTTTGCATCCAGGGATGAAAATAAAACCTCACCCGGCACCCAATGAACGTCAAGGTTAAAATTTCTTGTGAATGCAAGAATTCTTAAGCAGGTACCTACAACCTACAACCCTTTTAGCAATAGATAGTCCGCCTACCTGCGAGCCTAGGATTGATTGTTAAGCAGCACGAATGTATGTCATTTTAACCCATGTTTTTTTTTTAAATTACAAATATCATTTGTTACAGCGTGATTCAAAACATACATACATACCCACGCACCCACCCGCAGACAGACATTTTTTCTAGACCACGTTTTTGGGGTCCTGGAGGTCCAAAACACGTATTTCCGCGAAAATCTCGACTTCGAAAATTTTCATGATATCAATACTTCCCATATACCAGTGGTGGTATGGGAAAGTAAAAACAATAAATCGATAGTAAAACGCTATATAATATTCTTAATTTAAATAAACAATAAAAAATTAATAAAATACATAGTAGTAAAAGTTTGCTACTGATAAAATTGAAACTGCAATATACAATAATTTACTAACAATCAATAAAAAAAAATCAGGCTCAATTAACTATTCTTAAAACTATACTTATATCTAATAGCAATATATCAATGGGTTTCTATTATAATGATAAGTTTGTAAATATTGTACTGTTTTAAACACTAAATAAAAAATTAATGTTCTTTTTTTTCACGCTTTTTTCTTTTTTTCTTTTTGTCGCTTTGTAGAACTTCCTGTTTTTTACTAATACACAATCTGCAATACCAATCCTCACTATCATCAGGTGGAACTTGAATTCCTACACACACCCTATAAAATACAACACTTACTGAATTAAGGGAACAATTTGAATAATCAATTAGGAAAATACTACTAACCAATGATACCAAGCATCACAATCATCACAGCCTATCATAGGACTGCCATCATCTTGCTTTTGACAGGCAGGACATATCCACACTTTGTTTCCTTCTGCATCCTGTATAATAAATTAGTTAACCCTTGATTAGTAATTAGAACATATAATATAATAGGGGTATAAACATTTAGATAACAAATCAGGTGATGAAAAAACAGGAAAAAGTATATCCAACCTGGAAGAAAAATAAAATGACGAAATAATAATAAATGATGTTAAGTAGCCGTTTTCAGAACACTTCTAGTCTAGTTATTGTATTTTGTCTATGCAGTAATTTATGTTTCTGTCAATTTTTGTAACTTACACAATTTCAAATATTCATGTAATATACAGTGTGTCCACAGACTCGTTCTCAATATGGGGATCTCGCTTATTATGAGAGATACAGATTTGGTTAAATGGAACAAAATATTTCTTGGTTAAAGTTACACCAAACCCAATAAATAAACTTTGAATATTTAAGGTACTTTTGGAACTGTGGCAAAAAACGTGGATTTTTGACTTTTTCATTTTCGTCTATAAATCATTTATTTTAAGAGGAAGTCGAATTTAAATATCGAAAGTTTATTTTTGGGGTTTGGCAGAACTTTAACTAAGGAGTGTTTCATGCCATTTAACCAAATCTGTATATTTTATGATACGAGAGATCCCCATGTTGAGAATGAATCTGTGGACACACTGTATAAAGTGTTTTTTTTAACTTACCTGTATCTGTAATTTTAAGTCATTTTTATTTCATCATAACCATTACCTAAATGTTACTAAATCTGTATTTTTTATAAACAATTTAAGAAACACTCGGCAATTTTTTTACCCAAAAAGAATCATCAGTTGCTTAAAATGTAAACAATTTACTCTAGAAATAACACTACCTGCTTTGGACTAGTTTTGTATTTTTTATACCCAATTTAAGGAACACTCAGTACTTTTATACCCAAAAGCAATCAGTTGCTTAAAATATAAACAATTCACTCTAGGAATTACACTACCTGCCTTTGACTAGTTCTGTATTTTTTTATAACCAATTTAACGAACACTCGGTACTTTTATGCCCAAAAACAATCAATCAGTTGCTTAAAATATAAACAATTCACTCTACCTGCTTTTGACTAGTTTTGTATTTTGTATACCCAATTTAAGGAACACTCAGTACTTTTATACCCAAAAGCAATCAATCAGTTGCTTAAAATATAAACAATTCATTCTAGGAATTACACTACCTGCTTTTGACTAGTTCTGCATTTTTTTATAAACAATTTAAGACACACTCCAGTAATTCCTTTACGCAAAAATATTGATCAGCTGCTTAAAGTACAAACAATTCAGTTTAAGAATTATTTAAAGTGAGATAGGATAGTTGAAGAATCCATAATTAAAATTATCATGCAAATTTTTTGATAGTCGCCTTTTTATGCTGTTAAGGCTTAAAACCAAATTTAGGGAATCTATATCAATTACTCTTATTAATTACATAACAACATTGTTTTTTTTTTGTTATAATTAATGTTTAAGAGAGTAGAATTTTCTGAAAACAGCAGTAAATGTATAGGAAAAAATTAATTCTATAATAAAGTAGAAAAGTCTACTAGACCAATTCTTTCAAATACCATATTAAGATTCCAATAGACCTTCCTTCTTCAAACCTGACCAATAAAAGTTTTACAATGACATGCTTGATTAGTAATGTGCATGATGAAAGGTTTGTTTTTAGTGACAATAATGTTGAACCCCAAAATGATAAAATATGACTAGACACATAAACCTATAAAATTAAGCGGACATGTGACTACTATAACAATAAACTTATACCTGTAGAACGAATTGAGCCTGCAAAGGCTTACCTTTACCATTGTTTGTTGCTGTTGTTTATTGGGTTTGGTAGGTTTTGGTTTGATTGGATGAATACGAGGCCTACCTGGGCCTGGACCTGCTCTAGGAGAAGGCAGAGTATGAGTGGGAGCCACTTCCTCTTTAACTGTTTCGTCCTCTGTTTAGAAACTTACAACTTAGCATTTTGTTGGTAAATATTAATTTTAAAAACTTATTACCAAGAATCTATTAAATATTAACAATTACTGAAATCACCACTAACCAATGCTAAACTTGCAAAAGAAAATCCACTCAATCCTTACCTTGCGCTGCATGCGTCATGCTGTGACAAAAGGGGTAAAAAAAAAAGAAAAATACCTACCAGCCCTCCACATCTAAAAAAACGTTTAGTGCATTGTAAGAAGCAAATGCTAAATTATATCAGCGTAAAGCAAAAATAACTAACCAACACCGATAAGCTGTGCTTCCAACACAGATGACAAAAGACAATGAAATCCCTGTATTAACCAAAAGCTGAATTATAAACAATGGCAAAAATTAACGATGCTAAATGAATTGAATATGAGAGGAACGGACAGGATGATGAATTTTTGGTCAGATTTGATAAATTCCTCTAGATATATCCTCGTAGTGAAATAAGAATCCTTAGATTTAAACCTATGGGCCTTCTTTACTTACAATATAACTCGAAGGAGTAGTTTTATAGAGATCATCATGTGTTGGTTCCTTTCGAATTTCTTTTGTTCTTATTTTGGGTATAGGTTTGAACATAGATTTCTTCACATGAAAAGAATCATTGGAAGAAGTAGGGAAATTATCATTGGAAGCTGCACAGCAAAAAAAAATATAAAGTTGACGGGGGTAACTTACAAATTAGTAAAAGCCTATGTTAGTGATTTATACACATATATCCAAAGTTTAATGAAAAAAGAAGAAAAAACTTTTTTTTATAGTCAAAAATAACAAAAACTTAAAATTTAAAAAAAAATGTGATCACTAAACTTTGAAAATATATTATGCAGTATTTTTGAAGCAATTAGTATAACATATAAGAAATAAACACACAGTCAATAGAAACATGCTTTATATACAAGTGCAATGCAGGTGACAATTCAGAAATGTCTATCTAACCTAAAGCATTTAATTAAATGCTTCAATAGTACATTTCCAAATCTGTTTAGAAGTGCTTGTGAAAAATTAAGACCCAAAATTAAAGCTATCAGTTTGAAAAACCATCCTAACAGTCAAAATGTTTTCTTATAAAGTCTATCTTAATAATATTGACAATCATTTTGACTTGATAGAAGGGCAATGAAGGTATACTGTTTTGTTGACATATTTAAAAAATGTATTCAAGATTAAGAGGTAAATTAAAGTAAAAAAAAAAAAATCAAAAACTCTTTAAGGTACATTTTATAATTAGGTAATAAAATTAACCTACCAATAAGAGATGAGATAGGACCAATACCCTGTATTCTTTAAATTTAGTTATTTTTAAACCTTATTTTGAAACAGAATAGAAAGAAGACGCTAATGTTTGTAATATGATTACATGAATGATATATGTAACAAGTTAGAAACTGCTTTAAAAAACAAGGGGGATTTTTGCAGTACAAGCAAGTACTACTTAAAGCCTCCAAGTTATAAAGACATTTTCTTCATGTGTTACACTATTTTTTCTGCAACCGCAAAGTTTAATATATAATTTTACCTATATAGCAAGAAACTGCTTTCAACTCTGACTATAGGAGATCCAATGGCATTTTACCTGATTAACTTCTTATTTTTCACAGTAACACTTTTTGTTAGAATTACATAAATAATATAAACCTTCAGTAGAATGAATTTATTCAAATTAATGTTTAATATTTGCAAGCTGAACATCAGATGTGGTGGCGCAGAAATCACATGTTGTCAATCAATTGGCTCATGGTTCAAACCCAAATTGCTACTAACTTATTTTTTAAGTTTTTTAAACCTATAGCTAGTATTTATTTAATTAAATTGAAAAGTTTTTATGCTCAATTTATTTGTATTATGTTTACTACTACTTCCCTGGTGCAGAAGAGTCCTATAATGTGTTACTTTGTTGCTGGTTGCAGAAAAAATATAAAACCCTATCTTAAATAGTTATGATTGCACTTATTTCAAAATACCGCACTATTTTTTTTATTAGTTAGTATTGACAGCATGCATCATTCTCGAAAAAAAAACTAATGCTTCACTGTCTTTAATGGTACCAGCTATTCTATTAAGACTTAAAACCAGCGTGCAATGTCATGAAACAAAAAATAAGAGCTGCAGTTAAACGTCAATAGTCAATATCAACCAGTAACAAAGATGCAATTAATAAATCCAAGGTCACTAAATACAAAACTGAAAACCTGGAAAGAAAAATTAAGGCACATTTTCAAAAACTGGATATTTATCAAAAATAGTTTTTTTGAAAGATAAAATTTGATATTATATAAATTTCCAAATTTTGAAAATGTACAGTTAAAAAATTATCAAGCATGTCGAAGCGAATAAAAAAAGGGACACTTTCTCTTCAGATATTAATGTTAAACCCCACACCACCCCATATAATTATAAAAATGTATAACATTAATAATACTGAAGAATAAATATGAATTAATTATTGAATATACTGTGATCAATTATTTTCAACATAAATTAAATAAATTATACATTTTTCATTTTTGAAAAGATTACCCATTTTTTAAAATAGACACAGCAATTTGTATTGAAGGGTGGAAATGTTTAGCTGTTTCTTTCTTAATTACAAGATTAAAAATTTGTTAAGTGTGTGAATTAAATATTTATAGTTTGAAAGGAACCCATATATTTTTTATTTACATTAAATTTTTTTAATATTATAATTAATTATTTTATTATTAAATTCCGATAGCATAATGACCAATAAGCAATTGATACCTCTGTACATGAAGTTTACCTAAAACTGAAATTTGAGTTGATTGAAGAGTAACCCCAGAAAAAATTATTCCTGGTTAAGATATAACTGATCCAGTATTCCTTATAAAATATCAACAAAAAATTATCAGAAACAGGTTGAGTAATCAATCATGAAATTGAATTTTTCAGTTTCTATAAGCAGGAATAATTTATAAAATAATACAAAATGCTGTATCTAAATAAAGAAAAACTATGTATATGGCAATTCATCTTACTCAGTGTCATAGTAAAGGTGCTTTTTGGTTTTGGCTGGCCAGTAACCAATGCTGATATTTTTGCAAGTTCTGGAGACATTTCTCTTTTAGGTTCTACTACCACAACAGGTTCCTCTTCTTTTTTGATTATTGGCTTTATATTCCTGTAAAAATAAAAAATAAAACATTGATTATATGATAACAATAATAATAAATGATAAAAATCTTACAATTTTCTTGTATCTGGAGAATCAGGATGAGGTGATGCAGATCCAAGCTTCAGGGTTAGTTTAGGAACTGATATCTCTCCTTCACGGATCTAAAAGAACAAACATAAATCCATTTCAAATTTGGTTTTACTTCAACAAACCTCTTTATCTTTTCTTTTTTCCTTCTTTTCCTTTTTAATCTTCTCTTTATCCTTTTTCTCTTCTTTTAGTTTTCTTTTCTCGGCTTTATTTTTAATTTTATCCTTTTTATTTTTCTTTTTAAGTTTATCTTTTTTATCTTTTTTATGCTCTTTGCTTTTTTTCTCCCCTTTAGGGGAAGGTACATCCTTTTCTGTTGCAACTGGAACAGTTATAGGTGGAACTATTTTCTCAACAGGTGGAGATTTTGATTTTGGAACAACTTCCTCTTGCTTTAATGGCTGCATAAAGTTCATAGACATTCCAGGATGAACTGGAGGGATATAAGGGGGTTGACCAAAACTCGGAATATTTGGAATTCCCAAAGGTGGGATTTGTAAATGCGGAAATAGAGGATTATTAAGAGTAGAGGGTATGAGACCAGGACCTAAAATAAATGTGTTTAATGATAATTTTTATTTAGAATAATGGACTTACCTGCAAAAGGTGAGAAAAAGGGAAATGGTATTGATGGAGCAACAAGAGGAAGTTCTTGCTTTTCTTGTTTAATAACCACATGTGCTTCTGGAGTTTTGGGACGTTCCATGTCAATGTCCACTACTTCTGGATCCAATCTAACTGGGCTAGCCTGTTTCTGCATCTAAAATTAGCAAAAATGAGTTTGTGAAAATACAAGTTTGAAACAAAAACCTTTTTAACTTTAGACTTGTCTTTGCGTTTCCTTTTCTCAATTCTGCTGAGTGGTGGGCTTTGAGAAATCATTTCAGGTGTTTTAGGGGTTGATGGAGTTCCAGGTGGAGAATCATCATCAAAATATGTACGCTCAATTTTCTCAGGACTTTTGGTAGCAGGAGTTGAGTTAATAAGTTCAATTGTAATGTCACTTGAAAGATGATGGACTTTGTTGGAAATTTCATTAGCAGACTCATCTATAATTAAATCAGGAGAGCTCTCTCTTGATTCTTGCTTAATTTCATCTTTGATTTTAAGTATCTTTTCTAGTTTTTCATTTTTAACTGAAATCTTTTTAAGAATGTTAATTTTTCTTTTGTCTGGTTCAGTAAATAATTTATCAACATGAGGCTCTACTTTTATTGGGGGTGGTGGTGGTGGTGGAACTACAACCTTAGGAGGTATTGGCGTTATAGTTGTATTTAATTTTTCTGTTTTTAATCTTGCTGCAGCTAGGGCTTTATTAAATTTCGTTGGAGGTGGTTTGTTATTAGAAACAAGTGATATTTTTACATCATTAATTAACATAAAATTATTAGCACTAACAGGAGAGTTTGAATTTGTGGTTGATTTCATTTTACTTTTTACTATATCTTTCACATTTGTTACCTTTTTGACCGGATGATCCATACCACTTTTAAACAATTCTCTCCCAACTTTATCTTTCTTTTTCTCAACTTTTTTCATGACTTTCATTGGTTTTTTATTAACAATAGGTTCAGGTTGTGTAGTTGGAATAGGTGGTGGCGGAGGTGCAGTTTCTAATGTTGTTATAGGTGTACGGGATTCTGGTAATTTTCCTTCTCGCGCTGGTGATAAAAAACCAGATGTGGTCATCATCACACTACTTATTTCCCGAGTTGGTCGTCCTTCTTCTTCCAGTAACAGTCTAGGGAAGAGCGAGATTTTTAAATTGAACTAAACTAAAATCTGGTTATAATAAGATTGGTACTCAGGTTTCCATAACAATACAGGAAATGCGTTGTTTTTCTTGGAAATGAATCAATCACTTTATACTTAAATATATTTTAACTGTAAACAACAGGTGGTGATTCCCCGTTTTGTTTGATAGTGGTTATAAACGAAAAAAAAGTAAATACTAAATATCAAATTGCTATTCACTATATCTGATTATTTTTACAGGGTATATAAGAATCCAAATAAACACAATTCAGTCTTAGAAACAGTTCTTACAGTATTTTATAAAAATATTTTAAATACCTAGGACGTTTAAATGCATCCCCTTGAGATATTTCTGCAGGTCTTTTAAATACAAGGCTTGAATTTTCTGCATTTGTAGAATCTTCCAACTTTTCTTTTTTAATATTTGCTTCTGCTTCACTCTCATTAACTAGAAAAATGTATAAGGTCAGAACATAATAAAATAATTACAGTAGTACCTTCAAGAACCGGGTGCATTGGTGGTAAATGTTCATGAATATGAACTTGGCGCGTAACAACTTCCTTGCTCCCAGGTTTTAAAAAATTAAGGTGATCTTCTTTAGGTAATGGGTATTTTGGGACAGATGCAGGTGGCTCAACAAAATCAACATACTTCACGTATTCTTCTAATTCTGATAGATTTACATGAAAATCTCGAAAAGCTAAGCCTAAGTGATCCAAGTTTGGTTCAGACATTCCAACTAAAACAATTCTTTGTAGATAATAATTTCGTTTTAAATTCAAATTGCTTACATCCATTTGCATATTCGTTGGTTGCTCTTCCTAGTTGAAATAAATAATTACACAGAATATCTGTGAGAATTTCTATTGGAGTCGTCATACTTGTATGCCAACCTATGGTTAAGCACATCTTGGCAACACAGACCTTTATTTGTTCTCGAGTAAATTGAGAAGACATTTTGTATAATAATTATTTGTACTAGAATCTTATTATAAATTTAAAATCACGATTAAATACTTGATAGTTAGAATAGAATCAACCGAAAATGTTACTCCACACTATAGCATCCACTTTCACAGAGCACACTTCACAAACTAAACACCAAACTATCCTATAACCTTGTATGTTGTGAGACATAATAATAATTGTAAGCTAAACCCATTTACGAGTATCTTAAACAAGCGATTACTACATCCCAGTACCCCTCAACCATTTCTGAAACTGGAGCCACAGCTGAGCACTGAGCAAACAACAATCGAAATCGCTTTTGACATTGACTGTTATTTTCTACACAGAACATTTCATACACGAACACAAATTTATACAGATTGACGTTTATCCTACCATTCCTTTTATTCTTAATCGTTTTGTTTCTTTCATTTCCTCTTCACTATGTTTTAGCACTTATCATGCCTAACATAATCTCTACTCCCTTATTTTACCATTTTTCTATTTCCAACATTCCTGATTGATTATCATAACAAACAATGGAAAATTAGTGTCTTTGAGAGATCTGAATAAGTCCCTGGGAAGTCTCTAGGAAGTCTGGGTAGTCACTGGGAAGTGGGAAGTTAAGGTAATCACTGGGAAGTCTGGGTAGCCCTTGGGGAGTCTGTGTCATCCCTGGTTATTTCTGGGACGTCTGGGTAGTCTTTGAGAAGTCTTGGGAAGTCCGTGGGAGGTCTCTATGAAGTCTGGGTAGTCACTAAGAAGTCTGGGTAACCACTGGAAAGTCTGAGTAGCCTCTGGGAAGTCTGAGTCGTCCCTGGGAAGTCTGGCTCATGCCTGGGAAGTCTGGGTCAACTCTGGGAAGTCTGAGTAGTCTTTGAGAAGTCTTGGGAAGTTCTTGGGAAGTTTCTAGGAAGTCTTGGTAGTCACTGGGAAGCTTATAGGTAATCACTGGAAAGTCTGGATAGCCTCTGGGGAGTCTACATCATCCCTGGGGAGTCTGAGTCATCCCTGAGAAGTCTGGATCATCCCTGGGACGTCTGGGTAGTCTTCGAGAAGTCTTGGGAAGTCCCTGAAAAGTCTCTAGGAAGTCTGGGTAGTTACTGGGAAGTCTGGGTAATCACTAGGAAGTCTGAGTAGCCTCTTCGAAGTCTGGGTCATCCCTGGGAAGTCTGGTTCATCCCTTGGACGTCTGGGTAGTCTTCGAGAAGTCTTGGGAAGTGTCTAGGAAGTCTTGGTAGTTACAGGGAAGTCTGGGTAATCACTAGGAACAGGAAGTCTGAGTAGGCTCTTCGAAGTCTGGGTGATCCTTGGGAAGTCTGGTTCATCCCTTGGACGATTGGGTAGTCTTCGAGAAGTCTTGGGAAGCCCCTGAAAAATCTCTAGGAAGTCTAGGTAGTTACTGGGAAGCCTGTGTAATCACTAGGAAGTCTTAGTAGCCTCTTAGAAGTCTGGGTCATCCCTGGGAAGTCTGGCTCATCCCTGGGAATTCTGGGTAGTGTTTGAAAAGTCTTGGGAAGTCCTTGGGAAGTCTCTAGGAAGTCTGGGTTGTCACTGGAATGTCTGGGTAGCCTCTGGGAAGTCTTGGTCATCCCTAAGAAATCTGGGTAGTCTTTGAGAAGTCTGAGGAAGGAAAGATACTAAAGTTATGTTGATTTGTATTTTGAAATTATGATTGTCATTCTGATATTTATTAATGGATTAAAAGAATGCTGCAATACTTCATGTATTTTGTTCAAATTATTGGTATTTGGTAAAGTTAACGATATTCCAATAATAAGTAACTTTATAGTTATCTACTACATTAATAATCGTTTAGTTAATGAATAATGTGTATGTTATTCAAATTGTATAGACTCCAGCTGCTTATTTGCAAACTCATCCATCTAAAGACAATTTAAATATAAAGGCTTAAATAATATTAATGATTTATGTATTATCATTAAAGGAAGGATATAAAGTTTAATTTTTATATAGGATTTTGCTTTTGTATTTTAGGTTGAATAGCATAGGGGATTTACATGCAACTTGGGGGGCCAAACGTTTTTCGATACGCCACTGTGTTTTCAAATTTTCCAATTCGATAATAGGTGACCTTAGTTCGACAGTGTTCATTATAACTTGAAATTTTTAGTTTTATAGTGCTAGATCGTAAATGTTAAGCACTTTTGTTGTTAATAAAAGTACTGCATTTCGGCGTGTCGAGTAAATCGTGGAGTATAAAAAGAAATGTTATCCCTAACCGTTGTGTCCCGTTTTCGTGACACGAAAATGTAAAGGTAACGTTGTCAAATGTGTAAAAGCTACCTACGTCCAACTGTCTGAGGCAGATATTGTTTAATGTGAGTATTTTTGACAACTCTGGCAAACAAATGCATTTAGAAATGAAATGAAGGTGTAAAATAATCCAAAAAGTGATGGTTATTGAGTAACTTGTGAACAATCGGTTTATGAACTTTATTTACTTTGGTAAATTTGTGTTTGTCATTTGTTTGCTCTTTTTCCAACATGGCGGATACAGCGTACGTAAGAACATGAACGTCGATCATTTTTGCAAATTCGCACGTAGAATTATCATTCATTTCGTCTGGTAAAGACCTTTTTGGGTGGATAAAAGACTTTTGCTTCATGTATTTGTGTTTTTATGCTGTACTGCCTGCGTGACTAAGCAGTTATTTTTAAATGTGCGTATAATTTCAAGCATCTGAGCAAAACAATTTGTTAACCTGCATGTCTGTATTTTTTTGTAAATCTCGTGTGTGAATTGCAACAAGAACTAATTTTGAACATCGTTTTAGTTTTATAAACCGACAGACTATTTGTTGACCATAAATAAACAGCCAGTAATTCATTTCTGAGTAAGTAATTCCGATTTCATCATATTTTTGTGAAGTAACAAAACGTTTTTACTATAGCAAAATTTTTAGTAACAAAAGGGCTTTTCTTTTGTAATAAATGTTTGCTATTGTGAATTAACGAATTTGTAAGGTGATTATCCATTTTCCTTAATTGGTTATTCCTTTCTTTTTGTATCCTAGGAACATAACCTTATTTCCAAATCATGGTCAATATCCAAGCAAGTTATATGAAATAGTTTGAAAGTATCCTGTTGTATTATCCTGTTTGGTTATTTCATATTGGAATATTTAAAGCCGTCCAGTAATATTCAAGGAAAAAATTAAGAAAGATTTGTGAAATGCTTCCAGAACAACCCATCCATTGTGGAATTTTTACCTATGAAGTGATTGAATATATTCCAGAATTATATTGTAAAGGGTGTTCAATAAAAAGCCAAGCATAGTTGGTTGTGACTCTGTATAAATTAAATGGAAACACGCCCAATTAGATGTTTTTATTGAACACCTGTTATTACAGAGCATGAATTTTCTTTGTTTCAAATTGTATGAAGAAAGTAATCCCAAATAATATTGTCTTTGCTGTACTTATATTTATAATTTCTCTTTTTTTTTTTGGGCTTGTAATAACTAACAGTATTGTCTTTTTAATTTAAGTAGAAAATAAAATCCTTTTTTCCTATTGCATGCAGTGTTTTATGTGACAATAATAAAGGTGCTTTGTTATGATATCTGTTCTATAAAAAAATTTGTCTATTAACGTTTTAAGATATTTTTGACTAGCTGGGTACCCGCAGCACATGCCGCGTTTACAGTAGGGTCGTATAAAAC
The DNA here is from genome assembly GCA_963082805.1 of Hemicrepidius hirtus. Taxonomy (NCBI): domain Eukaryota; kingdom Metazoa; phylum Arthropoda; class Insecta; order Coleoptera; family Elateridae; genus Hemicrepidius; species Hemicrepidius hirtus. The sequence continues at coordinate 20,961,438 of OY720168.1, forward strand.
GAATTTAATATCTATTGTAATCTCTACTATTTATTTGAATTGAAAATGTATAGTATTGGTTGTTACGATTTAAATTATATTCCGAAGTTAAAAATCGTAAAACGCTCCCCACGGTCGAGATTCAGGGACTCTCTCTGTAACTCCAGAAAAAAAATCTTGAAAATCGCTAATTTTTAATTATTTTCGGAAGTTCTCCTGGGGTTCTTTAGGTGCCCGCGGAGGAGGTGCCGTGCTATTGTTTTTCTAGGTGACCCGGGAGTCCGAACGTGTAAGCTTATGGACCTGGAGACCTTCTGCGTGGGGTTTCACATTCTTAAGTCTCCAGGTCGAATAGCGTGTAGAGCAAATTACAAAAATTGATAATTTCCGAAAAGGGCAAAAGTATGAAAATCGCCAGAAGAGGGGTTGTAGGGGAAGGTCCCCACGGTCGAGATTCGGGAGGACTCTCTGTAACTCCAGAAAAAATCTTGAAAATCGCTAATTTTTAATTCTTTTATTAATTCCTGCGGGTCCTTGGGGTTATTTAGGTGCCTACGGTGGAGGTTCTGTACTAATACCTGTCAAAGGGATCCTGGAGTCCGTGTTTGTAATGTTAGAAAGATCGAAGTCTAGTTTAAATGCAGAAAATAATATTAGGATTGTTCTGCGGTCGAAATATGTAAACACTGGAACAATGTCTAACCAAAAACTCGCTTTTAAACTACAACCACTTTTCGAGGCGAAATAGCCCATCCAGGGGAAGCTTAGATCATTAAGACATCACTAATGTTTCTTTATTTGATCGAAACTGCTTTATAAAGCAGGAAAAGGCCTACTTTAAAAAAAAATTACTTCTTTTGATGAATGTACCCGCTAACATATTTTATTTTCGGCGGTTGGCACTACTGACAAATCTGAATGTAACTTAAGCGAAGTGTGGTACTTATTAAGCCTATCCGCGCACGCTCGTACAAGAGTTTAAAGTTGCGTTCACACAATATAGGAAGTTTATACAGAGCTGCCCTTTTTTTATTTGGTACCGGTGGGGTGAAAACTCACACTTAAAATAAAGTCAGTGTTCACACAATATAGGAAGTTTATATAGAGCTGTCCTTTTTTCATATTTGGTACCGGTGGGGTGTAAACCCAGACAACACTGTTGTGCTTTATATAATAGTATTGATTATAAAGTTTCTAAAAAAATGGGGCTTTAACTAAAATTATAATACCTATGCTTGTGTGTTTGGAGGAATGTTAGTCCCCTGTGTTTCCTTCTGCATTTTTTTAGATTATAGTGTTTTCTTGTAAGTTTTTCTTTTATGCACAAGAGCAAAAAATATGATTCAGAATTTCCCCAAAAGAATTTATTTTAAACCAGATATGCCATAATTGAAGTGTAAAAAATTCTGAACCATGTGTCTATAATTTTTAGTGACAAATCTAGATGATCATCTTCAGGTTTGTTCCTTTTAATAAATTATTGTCAATTTTTCTTTTGTATCCTTGAAAGCAAGTGGAATTCTTTCCCTATTATCTATAATAGTTTCCATTAATGATTTCAAAAGTTATAGAATTTTTATTGGCTTAGCCACCTACTTCTTATTGTTATAATGACAATATCCCTGAGAGTTAAATGATGCATTACTCAATTCATTAGTAAGATTGATTTTAAAGTAAAAATCTTTATATTTATTGAATTTCTAGAAATTGGATTAAAACATGGCTTTAACTGAAGCTATATTGTCACAGACAGTTAAAATATCAATTTAATTTGTTTTTAAAATTGTGCTGTTTACATAATGAAGAATCATGATTCAAAATTAATATTACAAGAGAATAAAAATTTTGAAGATAATCTGGCTTGGATTTTATTGCTGGTTATTAACCCCTTGTTATTGTATCGAAGCCTTAATGGGGTTTCTCATCCCCCCTTTTCACAATTATGTAATAGTTTTACTCTTGTAGGTTGTCTTCTCTTTTATATGAGAGAAAGCAAGTCATTGTTCATAATCAAATTGTTACACCAAAACAAATATTTTTTATAAAGATTAATAAATGGGGTCTTAGAATATTTTATTGCAGGAATTTAATGATGCGTTAATTGATTTGTTAAAACATTAATTTTATGCAGAGGAGTTTACTGCTAGATATTAATCCCTTGTTGTACAAAGGTATGGTGTTCTTTTTCTTTCAAGTTTTATATTTCATTCAACAGTTTTAATGTAGGTAACAGTAAAGGTTCATTTTTAATTACAAACTGGTTAAAGATTACATATCAGACTTTAAAAAATATTTTTCCATTAAGGAACTAAACAAAAATAATTAAATTTTGAATTTTTTGTTTCTAAAACTCAAGATTAAAAGAAGTGGGGGTACTTAACTGAAATTAAACTCCTGTACAAGCTCCTATAAGTGATTATGTATCTTTTTTGTACAAGGGTAAAATTTATGTCGAAATTACTTGAATATTACAACAAAACAAATATCAGACAAAGAATGTTACATTAGAATATTTTATTATATGAGGGCGTAATCCTCGGGACTTTTTTTCATTAACTTGCTTATTAATAATTTTAAATTTCCAACATGGTTTAAGAACTCCAAAAACATAAACCTTTCGTTTCTGTTTCTTAAAATCAAATAAAACAACTTATGGGGTGGTTAAAACATTAATTTTATGCACATTAGAGTTTGTAGTTGCATATTAATCCTTTCTTGTTGTATCAACGTCTGAATTCCTTGGTGTTCCCCTCTTTACAGTTATTTTTACAGTTTAAAGTCCTAATTCAAACTTACATTTGTATTGCAACAAAACAAATGTTTTTAAGGACAAATAAATGTGCCTTTGGAATATGTTATCAATTTATTTTAAGGACACATTCCCCAGACTTGTTGTTTCATCTCCCTGTTCATTAATAATTGAAATTTGTTGACATGGTTTAAAAAAATGGTCATTTTTTCATAAAAAACAAACTTTTAATTTGTGTGTCTAAAAATCTGTTTGAAAAAATGGTGAGTGCTTTAACAGAAACAATATAATTAATCTTATGGGGTTATAAAAATTAGAAGTTAATTTTATGCAGGTTGTGAATATTGAATCCTTTGTTGTTCCATCAAGGTCTGGGTTTGTTCCTTCCCCCTTCCTTTTACATTTCTTTTGTAGTTTTGCTCCTGTTGTAAATATTCTCTTTTATACCAGACAAATTGAAAATTACATTTGTATTGCAACAAACATGTTTTTAAATATTTAATCTCCCTGCTCAGTAATAATTTAAAATTGCCAAGATGTTTAATATCCGTAAAGGGAACTTTGAGAACCCAATTAAACTTTTCATTTATGTTTCTAAAAATAAGTTTTAAGAAACAGATTAGAATTTGTGTTTGAATATTAATCCTTTCTTGTTGCACCAACGTCTGAATTATGTTACTTTTCCCCCTTTTTACATTTCTTTTCATAGTTTTTTTTCTCTAACAGAATATTATTTCAAAATTACATTGGCATTGCAATAAAACAAATTTACAAGAGAAAAAATCATAATTTTTCATTTCTATTTCTAAAAAACAATTTGAAAAGAATAGGGGTTGGTTTAATTGAAACAACGTATATGTAATAATATGCAGTTGTTCTTGTTATTTTATTAAGGTATGAATGCAGTTCCTTTTCGCTTCTTTTAAACATTGCTTTTTATAATCTTGCTCTCCTATAAATAGTAATCTTTTTTATACCAGAGAAAAAATGATAGTTCATGATAACATTGATAGTAAAACATAACAAACAGAGCGCGGAAACATATGCATTATACAAGATGCAGTTAAAGTAAATATATGCACTAAAAAGTTAAACGTGTATGCAGTTAGACTTTAAAGTATTTTGAATAGTTATTTATTTAACTAGGCAGAAAAGTAGAGCTTTACTAACAGGACCGGCGTTTCACAGCCGAGGCAAAGCCGAAGCTATAAAACTAGTCAAGGTAGTTGGTTAATTTATTCGGGGATTCAATATCAATAATATACTCCTTACACAATTAGCACTAGTAGGGGTGTAAACTACAAGTCAATTAAAAAAGAAATAAAAAGCCTCACTTAAACTACAAAATTTTTTTATGGTGGACTAAAACAATAAACAATTAAATATTTTTCAAAATTTTCCATTACAAAAGACTGACGCCTATCAGTTAATACTTTTTTATATAAAAGCAGCGCTCGACATCACACATGATGTCAATGGGTGAGTAATGCTTCTTCAAATTGTTCACAAACAAGGGATTCATATCTTCATTTGAAACGATGATAGTCAAATTTTTTTGTTATAAAGATTTAGGCGGTCCCTGGGTAGTCTTTTAGAAGTATGGACAGTCTTTGGAAAGTCTGTATAGTCCCTGAAAAGTCTGAGTACTCTTTAAGAAGTCTGGTTAGTCTTAGGAAAGTATGGATAGTCTCTGGGAGTTTTTGAAAATTCTGGATAGTTCCTTGGTAATGTATCGGAAGTATGTATAGTCCCTGGGAAGTCTGGTTAGTCTTTCGAACGTCTGTATAGCCCCTGGGAAGTTTAGTTAGTCTTGGAAAAGTATAGATGTCTCTGGGGAAGTCTTTGGAAACTCTGTATAGTCCCTGGGAAGTCTTGAGTACTCTTTGGGAAGTCTGGTTAGTTTTAGGAAAGTGTAGATAGTCTGGGGAGTCTAGATACTTTTTGGGAAGTCTGGGTAATCTTTGAAAATTCTGGATAGTTCCTTGGTAATGTTTGGGAAGTATGTATAGTCCCTGGGTAGTCTTTGGAAAGCCTGGATAGTCCCTGGGAAGTCTAGTGTTAGTCTTTCTAACGTTTGTATAGCCCCTGGGAAGTCTGGTTACTCTTGGGAAAGTATAGATAGTCTCTGGGGAAGTCTGGGTACTATTTAGGAAGTCTGGGTAGTCTTTGAAAAGTCTGGATAATCCCTGGGTAGTCTTTGGAAAGTCTGTATAGTTCCTGGGAAGTCTTGAGTACTCTTTGGGAAGTCTGAGTACTCTTTAGGAAGTCTGGTTAGTCTTAGGAAAGTATAGATGGTCTCTGGGGAGTCTAGATACTCTTTGGGAAGTCTAGGTAGTCTTTTGAAAAGTCTGGATAATCCCTGGGTAGTCTTTGGAAAGTCTGTATAATACTTGAGAAGTCTGGGTTGTCTTTAGAAAGTTTGGATAGTCTCTGGGAAGTTTAGGTACTCTTTGAAAAGTCTGGATAGTCTTTGGAAAATCTGTACAGTCCCCGAGAAGTCTAGATAGTCTTCTGATACTCGGAAATGTCCAACCAGTTTGTTATTAAAAAGCTGTTTGAGAATTTGTTGTACCATTTCTGCTTGTCTAACACGATTCTGTTACGAGGACGATAACTTAGAATCAGGTTATATACAAATAAAAAAAACTGTCAACCTAACTAGATTATTTTCTTAATGCATCAAACAGAAAAATTAAAAAATTCTGTAAGCAGACGTTAAAATACTTTCCCATGAAAGCCAAAGCATCTTGAAATATATTCATATCAGTTGTATATTATTATTTAGATAAACCTCCATACTGCCATTATTGTTTTACTGAAGTCACTGTTGTATTTTTATTAATCACCTAACTGGTTTGTGCTTGTGATGGCTTAACCACACCAGTAGATGGTGCTGGTTCAGTACATATAGGCCTCTATGCTTGGCTTTCCCTCACTTCTGTGATAGTCCTCCATTAAGTGACTTGTGTTCTCATGCTAGTGTACAGAGGTTGTAGAAGTCTAGAGGGTAATAATTCTAGTTTTGCTTGATTCTTTTCAGGAAAATGTTTTTCAGAAGAAATCCTGTTAAGTGATGTGAAGATTAACAATATTCTATTTTTATTACAGATACCGAAGATGGGGATGAAGATTACGAAGTATTTCATCCGGACCCTCTAAGTAATCAAGAAAGGAGGCTCCAAATAATGAAGATCGACCGTGCGCGATTGCGCAAGGGTACTTCGGAGATTCCTCCGGAGTGCCAGGCTCTTATTGAACGGCTCCGTCAATGTTCACGCACAGAACTTCTAGAAGAGCTTTCCAAGATCAGCACATGGACTTTTGGAAAATGCGAGCTGTATCATTGGATAGGAGTACTCGACATATTTGACTCAACTCTTGAAGAAGCAACTGAGACCACACCTGACAACAAATGGGCTTTGCATTGTGATACCAACTACGATAGCTCGGTAAGTTCTATCTTGTATTTATTAAATTTTCGATTTTTTTATAATATCTTTATCCTCAAGTTCTTTGGAACTTTTTACTGACTCACTAAAGTGGGTAGTTATAACATATACATTGGCGATTATGTTGAAGTTTTATATTAGAAGCGCTTATCAGTAGTTCTTGTTTTGACTACAAAATTCAACACCTTTTGTTACTTAGGTGACTCAATAAAGGAAATGGTGTTAATGATAACAATGGAGTAAAAAGTCCCCTCCTCCCTCTATTGATTTCAAATTTTATTTCTGTATTTTTTTATAATTTCTTAATTTAGGCCTGACAGAGCAATATCACTAAAAATATTTGCAATACCAAGTACGCTCAAAAAATACCAAGTCAAAGAAAGCATTCTATTTTAGAAATCATTTAAATATATGAGTTTGTTGCCCACTCGCACAAAACTAGAATATGAACGTAATTATTTGCATTTCTTAGTACTATATCAGTAGTAGACTCATAATAAGAATATCCAATAACTAAACACAACCGGTTGGTTCCTGAATTTCTTATTCACGTTGTTTCATATTTACGTTGAGGTGGGAGTACTATCATTTAAAGCAGTTTTAAAAAAATATTTTATCATTACATAAACAAAAGACCAGAACCATATACAATCTTTTATATTTGTATATATAAGATCCTCTCGCCCCTCTTCTACATAATAATATAGACACCCTGTATAGTTTTGCCTTTTTTAATACAGCCAGGGGGTTGATAAAATTTATTGTGGTGGCTAGGTTTTCTTTTTGTTCTGTTTTTCGTTTTCTGTTGTTCTTTCCTTTTTTTCCTGATTAGTCTTTTCTTATTCTGACTGTCTTTCTTGTGTTTCTCTTTTCTTTTCCAGTCCCCTTTTTTCTTCTTTTTCTTTTATATGATTTCTTTATTGTGGGTGGGAGGACTTTTATTTTATTAAATTACCTGCTAATCCTATGATGATTAAGTGGTGACACCACCTACATGATAATTTTAAATTTAAGAACGGTTATTTATTGTTCAATAAATGAAGTGGGAGTTAAAAATATATAATACTAATAAAATGTTTGCTAAGTGTTGTTTGGAAACACTATAACATCTTTGGTGTTACATTACAACGTTTGTTTTTAGGAAAAGAAATTGCTACTATGGACACTTCATTTTACAACTTTGCTGATAGAGCATTCATTTTCTCGTCATCTATACAACTCGATGGAACATTTATTATCCCTCATGAGTTCCAGCGATATGAATGTTGTTCTAGCAGTTTTAAATTTGTTGTACATGTTTTCCAAACGCAGCAATTTTATAACACGACTTGCTAGCGATAAAAGGCAGGCCCTTCTTTCGCGTTTGCATTATCTTGCAGAGGTAACAAGAGATTCTAATATGTTAAGTGCTTGTTATTAGAACTTTATATTTTTAGAGTTGGGGTGGTAAGGAAAACGGTTTTGGCCTAGCAGATTGCTGCATCGAAGGTAAACCTGTTCCCCATTCAGCGACTACCCTCCATTTTGAATTTCACAAAGATCATGCAACTGATAAAGACAACAAGGAATCCAAAGACTCTAAAGGAAAACAAAATTCCAGCTACATACATGTAGAAAATGTTGATAGACTCAGCAAAACTCCCGCGGAAATTATGAAAGGACTGATTTCGATATATTTTGTCCCTCCTGATAAAGAGGTTTATATTTATTGAATTGTTTTATAATAATTTACTAATTTGTTTTGTTTAGATGTGGCTTTTTACACACGTTCGTTTAGCTCATCACTTTGCCGACTATAAGACTAGACTTTTATGTGTACAAGCACGTCTGCAAGCTCTCTCTGTGCTTGTCTACTCAAATGCCTTGCAAGATTCCGCTCACACGCTTCTCTATAATGGTCTTTTAGAGGAATTGGTCGAGTTAGTAGAATTAGAATCATCTGAAATGGTAGACATACGCTCAGCTGCCCTTAGGACCCTTACATCCATAATACACTTAGATAGAAATCCACATTTTCCAAAGTAAGTATTCAGGTGAAATTTTAAAAAGTAAAAGTATTTTCTGTTCTCAAGCTCTAATAAACAGAAATTATTATAAATTATTGTTACTATATAAGAACAATTATTAAAAAAATATTTTTGTACAGGAAACCTGGGTCTAGATTAAATAATATAATTGATGTAACTGGTGCCAGCCAATATCATGGTTTCTTACCAACTTTAGTTCGTAACTGCATTAGTTCTCTAACCAAACAGACAATAAAAACCGAACCACAAAATGAAGAAGGTGAAAAGAAAGATGGTGAACAGGATACAAATATGCAAGTAGTTGGTGCTCCTATGACAAACAGCGATTTTGGTTCAAAATTCCCCCTGCCTTTGGCAACTGCTTTATTTTCCTTCCTATACCACCTTGCTAGTTATGAAGCTGGAGGAGAAGCTCTAGTATCCTGTGGAATGATGGAATCTCTGCTTCAAGTCATTAATTGGCATGGAGTTGAACTAGAACATATTACAGTAATTTTTTTTCTTTCTGTTTCTATTTTCAGACTTTTAATTATTTCTTTTTTCAGTTTGTTACCCGTGCTGTAAGAGTAATTGACCTCATTACCAACATTGATATGCAAGCTTTCCATAATCATGGAGGACTACAAAGCTTCATTAACCGCTTAGATGTAAGTTTTTTTTTATACTTCTATAGTTTTTTATTTTTTTTATTTTTTTTTATAAGGTGGAGGTACAATTGTGCCGCAAAGAACAAAGTTATGAGTTCAAACCTGTTGATAATGGTACTGAACAAGCTGGTCCTTCTGATGTGGATGAGGACTTTACAAGCAATTATGAATGCCAATGTAATTCAGCGAACTTTGGTAAAACATGCCTTCCACAGCGAGCAGCCCTTTTGAAAAGTATGTTGAACTTCTTAAAAAAGGCGCTACAAGACACCATGTTTGCTGATAATGTTCGACATGTAATGGAAGGTATTTTACCATCAGCTTTAAAACACATCATTGCCAATGCTGAATACTATGGTCCTTCATTATTTTTATTGGCCACCGATCTTGTAACAGTGTATGTGTTCCAAGAACCCACTCTGCTCTCAACATTACAAGACAATGGTCTAACTGACGTCGTATTACATGCCCTGTTGATTAAAGATGTTCCTGCTACTAGGGAAGTCCTAGGATCTCTGCCTAATGTATTTAGTGCTTTATGTTTAAACGCAAGAGGACTGCAATCATTTGTTAAATGTAAACCATTTGAACGATTATTTAAAGTGTTAGTGTCACCACATTATTTATCTGCTATGAGACGCCGCCGTAGCTCTGACCCCCTAGGGGATACAGGTGTGTTTTTTATTTTCTTTTCTTTTTATATTTTATTATATTTGTTTATTCTTATTTCACAGCCTCTAATTTGGGAAATGCTATGGATGAGTTAATGCGTCATCAACCAAGTCTGAAAGCTGATGCAACTGCAGCTATTATAAAGCTCCTGCATGATCTGTGTCAGCTAGGAACCGATCCAAAATATATTTGTTGGAGACCTCATAGCAAATCTGAGACTTCCCCTACCAATATTGTTAGACCATCCAGCAATGCTGAAGGTAAGCTAAAAATTAATCTTTTTAAAAATTCATTAGAGCCTTTATCCTTGGGGCAAAGGATTATTCAACTAAATAGCAAAAAGCCCCCTCTCTGGAAAAAATTGTAAAAGTATCCCATGTAGCACCTCCACCAAGACACCAAAAGAAAAGCTCTTTGTAAAGAATTTTAATATTTTTATATTGTAGCGCCTCCACCAATTGTTTACATTTTTCCCTCTTTTAAGATTCATCCCTTTGGAGTATAATAAAAAATTTATTTAGGAATATTCAAACCTAACATTAAAAAGATCAAAACCCTTCTATTCTGTTAAGAACTTTAATATATTTTATTCTGTGGTGCCTTTACCATTTTTTCTAAAGATTTTGCTCTTCAAAATTACAACCCTTTGGGCCAAAATAATAAGTAATTCCCATTGATTCTGTGTTAAAAATTGTTTTCAAAATGTAGGATCCTCTGATGAGGAAGAAGATGATGAAGAGGAAGCCTCAACATCATCACATAACGCCCAGAATGATTCTCAGGAAACATCAAATAGTGGTACTAGTGAAAAAACGCCGATCGCTTTAGTAGATTATATACTAAATATAATGAAATTTATTGATGCGATATTGAGTAATAATTCAACAGATGATCACTGTCGTGAATTTGTACTCCAAGGTGGTCTTGAGCCATTACTACGAATTCTAGGTCTTCCTAATCTACCAGTTGATTGTCCTGTGACAGTTTCTGCCCAGGCTGTTGCTTCAGTATGCAAGAGTATATTAAATCTTGCCCATGAACCTAGAGTGCTTAGACAAGGACTTATACAATTGAATGAAGTTTTACTAACTTTAAAGCCTCTCTATTCTCAATTAGACTCTAGCAACGGTTCAAAACTTTTGCATGAACTAGCTAGTGCACCTCATTTGGAAAGTGCATTTAATAGTGCAAGTGCTACACCCTTACTACATGCTATGGCTGCTGCACATGGTTATGTTTTGATGTTTGTGCATGTTTGTCGGACTGGACAAACTGAAATTCGTACACTTTCCTTGCAACATTGGGGTTCAGAAGATGGTCTTGCTTGTTTGAAAGGCCTAGCTGAATTGTATACTTCACTTGTGTGGGAGAGTACCCTTCTTTTAGCCTTGTGCAGTGATGATGCCATCCCTATTGATTGTGATTTCGGCCGCGAAGACATGGAAAGACTGAATATTCCTGTTTTTGATAGGGTAAATATTTTATGTTGTTTATATAAACCACACTGACAAATTTTTTCCCTTTAATTGTTTGAATTTAGTTGCAAATTCAAACAAAATTATATTCTCAATCATTTTGAAGTTCATTGGTCTTGTTTGTATGACCCTGTATAGTAACATGTTTTACCCTATACCTGTGGGGAGTGCCCCCATCTAACCTATGTCTCTCCTCTCTGCTAGGATCATAAACTCCACCCCTATGTCTCTCCTGGTCTGTGCTAGGGTCATAGATCCCGCCCCCATCTAACCTATATCTGTCCTAGGATCATAGACCCCGCCCCCATCTAACCTATGCCTCTCCTGGTCTCTTGATCCTTTCCATTTTGAAGTAGTAACACCTTTTACCCCTACACTAATGAAGGGTCCCCTCCACCTCTTGCTATTTCCATTTGGAAGTTTATCTTGTTTACATAATCCTGCTGTTTTTCAAATACTTATGGGGGCACCAACTGCCAGGGTCATATAAACTATGTCTCTCCCTGTCTTTTAATCCTTAACAGTGCTTCCATTAATTATTTAATTGATGCATGACATTTTTCTATAGGCTGAGACTAATTACCCAGCGAATTCCGATTCAACAGCCAATGTTGCGTCAGCTTTAGAGGGTTTATCAACAAACCCAACTCAAATTCAATCTATGGACATAGATGGTGAACCAATTACTACAAAACCAAGCAGTCAGCAATTAAAGTACATCAAACCATTACTTGGTGCATCTTCTCGTTTAGGTCGCGCTCTTGCTGAGCTTTTTGGGTTGCTGGTAAAATTATGTGTTGGAACCCCAGTGCGTCAAAGACGTGGTCAGAACATTGTATCAGCTCCTATATTTCCCAGCCCTTATGCAAGATCTGTTGCCACTGCGTTGAATTACCTTTTGGCTAATGGATTAAACTTTGAAAGACTTCCTCCAAGTCCAGTTCCCAAATTTAAATTGACCTTCTTGATCTGCAGTGTTGGATTTACTAGTCCTATGCTGTTTGATGAGAAACGGTATCCTTACCATCTTATGCTACAAAAGTTTGTAGCCCTTGGTGGTCAAGCTACTTTTTTTAACACTTTTAAATGGGCTTTAAGTGCTGGAAAAACTATAGAATTGGATAAGGGATTGGAACATCCTGATTTACCTGAAGGTAAGATTTTTTTTTTGTTTAAGTTTTGAAAATGATTTTTTTTTTAAATTAGGGACAGGAGAATTTCTAGATGCATGGTTAATGCTTCTTGAAAAGATGGTGAATCCTAAAGCAATATTAGATTCTCCACATTCAATGACTACTAAATCTACAGGACCTACTGGAATTTCCATAAGAAAATTATTTGCATTTCATCCTTTGCGGTATTTAATTCAAATCCACAAGTTAGCTTTTGAAGCTGTTATGTTAATGTGGGGTAAAAAACCACTTCCAACATATGGAGTCCGTATGAGTGAATCAATTTTATCTATCTTGCGTCATATTTTGAGAGGTGAAAAAATAATTAAAGAACGTTTAAGTAAAGGTGATGAGAAAACCATGGTGACAACAACAACAACAACCACCACCATGTTAACTGCTGGAGCAACACGTCCAGACACTGATGTTAATCAAGAAAATCTTCGCCAACTTATGGATATGGGTTTTACACGCGAACACGCTTTAGAAGCTCTGATACATACTCTAAATGTGGAACAAGCTACTGATTATTTGCTGTCAAATCCACCACATCTACTTAGAGCTGGTACTTCTGGAATGGATGTAGATCTTTCAGAAGATGATCAAGTTATCCAAGCTATTGCTTTGTCCTTAGGAGAATCTGGTCCTTCAGGCACAGTTGAAAAAAAGAAAGACGATTTGGAAGATGTAGAAGTATCCCCATTATCAGATGAATCAATTGATAACTTTGCTAAAGGAGCATTGCAAGTATGCTTGGATTTGATTGAAGTAATTCCTGAAACGGTTTACAAAGTTTGTGAACTCCTAGGAACTATCATGAAACGTAATGGATCTGATTTTAGAGATGAATTATTAGATAAATTACTGCGTAAAATCAAAGAAAACTGCGAATTTCTCCTCCAAATCCGATTTAATAAATCAGAAGCACCAAAATTGCTTCAAGAATTGTGTGAATCAGAAAAGGCTTTACGTCTAGGCTATTATACTCATTTATACACATTATTTTTCGAAGTTCCATCCTATTTTGACATGAGAGTCCCATGTGGGTTTGCTGTACATCGATCCTTAAACCTAGTGGATGATTTTATTCAACTAATTTCATTAGCTGAACGTTGTATGACTGAAACTAAAACAACAACTGAACCTAAATGGTTGACACCTATTCTATTATTGCTTGACTCTTTGGGAAAAGTAGCTACATGTACTCAGAGAAAACGGAATATGCATATTGTAACAAATCGCATCTGGAAATGGTATGATCTTGTTACTGGTAAATGGACACCATACTCCCCTACCAATAACAAACTAATCAATGATGCTTATTGGAATGGAGAACAAAGCATCAGAGTTACTTGTGGGCGGCGCCGTTACACAATCACTTTTGGAAATATGCTTCAATGTAATGATGAAACTGGGAATAACAGACCTATTTCCATGACCCCAGTTCATTTATCAAATGAAGCTAAATATGACCCCACTAATCCAGAATCAACAGAATCAATGGAAATAGATGAAGAAGTCATATTAACAGATAAAGAAGAAGAACGTTGTGTACCAGCTCCAAGTTTAACAAAAATTCAAAGAGTATCCATTGTTAAAAGTTGTGTCAAACTCATGCATCTACAAATTGATAAAGATCTTTTACATGCCATTATGCGCGTCTGTTTACGCCTGACAAGAGAATTTGAAGTTGCCAAGACATTTGTAAGAGATGGTGGTGTAACTTGTTTGCTAGAAATGAGGCAAACTTCTGCATTTAGTGGATATGGACCACTTGCAACCGTATTAATTCGACACACACTTGAAGGACCACAAACTCTTGCCCATTCAATGGAGAAAGTTATTAGAGGAAGAACTCTACCTTCAATTCCACCTCCCTATAGGGAACTTATATACTTGGCAAGACAAATTGGGGGAGCTGTTACTCGTTCACCTGAAACATTTTATGATGTTGCCAAGAACATATTAAGAGTTGATTGCAGCATCTTTAGACGCGGTAAGTTTATTTTATGTTCCTTTTATTTTTATCTCTCTCCCCTATTTATTTTCTCATATCTCACCCCTTTCCCCCCTATCTCTCACCCCTCTCTAGCAACCTTCAGTATTTCTCTCTCTCCCTATTCTCTTGCAACTTTTAGTATTCAATTTTCTATAACAAAAACCAGACTATTACACCGAGTGTTTTTTAAAATTCTTTCAGTATGTCTTTCTTCCTCTCTCTCTTCCTGTCTTTCTTTTGCTGTATTTTCTTTCCCTTCTCTCTTGCAACCTTCAGTATGTGTGTATAACTAAACCAAACTGTTGTACATTTAGAGATTTTTTCTCCTATCATTCTTTCTTATGTTTTCCTTTTTTGTAAATAGCTGAAGATGTGGATATACGTCTGCCAATGCGAGCAGAACCTACTACAAGGACCCATGCACCTTTAATGGATGAAGATCTTTCAATATTAGTGGTTATTAATTTGCTGAATGCTTTGGGACAACCATTGGAATTGAGTGCACCTGAAGCATCTCAAGTAAATGTGTCAAAGTCTGCAACAACATCTACAACAACTACTACTACCACCACAACTCGTGAAACAATGTACCAAAGAGCTAGTGATCTCTTGAGCAATACTTCGGCATCCAATGAAATTTTAAATATGGACAGTCAAGATGATTCTCATGTACCACCAGTAAGAGTCAGATTAGTGAGAACTCCCAGTGAAACTGCTTTGGAAAATAAAGTAGAACAAGAATTGGTTAGAAGGCCAATGTTGGCTAAGCACTCCATTTTGAAAATTTTAGCTGATGCTGTAGTTTCCTATGGTTCAATTGCCAAATTAATTACAGATTTTACATACCGAGCCAGTAGTAATCAATTCATCACAGAAGATTGTTCTGCTTTAACATTTATGTTTGATAAATTACTACCTGTAACTGAAAATGTATCTGACCGTGACTGTTCAATGATGTGTAGAGTATTAATTGCAGCAATCTCTTCATGTAATCATTCCCCTGATGCTCAGGCTACTTTAGTAAATGAAGTTAAAGCTGCTTTAGGAAGAGCTCTCCTAATGCCTGAATCATTTGAAAAGCATACACAAGTGCAGTTGATCACAGGTATAATCACTACAATGATAGAAAATTGTCCTCCATCAAATCAGTTAAGAGTGTTTAAAAATCAACCCTTAAATGGACAAATTAATAACATTGTGAAACTAATGTTGCGCAAAGGAATTTTTAATGATTTAGCAAGGATATCTCATTACATGGATTTGTCTAGCCCTAATTTTCCTTTGACTGTTAATTCATCCTTGAAACCAATGGAATCTTTATCCCGAATTGTCAATCAACCTGTCACTGGTAATACTGGAAGTCGAATGAATAAAAAATCACAACAAAATAATTTGGAAGACACAGGTGTTACTCAAAGTGGTACTACTTCCACTGAAGCTACTAATGCTCAGGTATGATTAATTTTTTTTTAAATTGTAAGGTCAAGCTTGAAAATGTTAATATTTAATTATTAATTTATATGTATAGGGTGAGGAGGCAATAGAAGATGCTGAAAATACAGAACACGATATTTCTGCTGTTGCTTCAAGCCTTGAAGCCAATCCAGAAGTTTTAACAGTGAATGAGGAAGCAGATAATGTCTTGGAACACATCATGGATCAACTTCTAGATCATGGTAATAATGAAACCAATCGCAGTTACAGTGAGGTAGCTTCAGGGCGTAATCATCACACCATGGATATTGATGATGATGGTAACCTTGGTTATGATCATGAACCAGATGCAACAGTAAGTGAAACATTTATATTTTCATTAAATTTTGCTTCTAAAACTTAAATTTAAAGGAGGAACTAATGAGCACCGATTCTGGAGATTCAGATTCAAATGCTTCTGATCAAGAAGTTGAAGATGAAGACAATGATGATAATGAAGTTGATGATGATGACATCGATGAAGCTGATGACAATGATGATAATAATTATGATGATGAAGAGAATAATGAAGGTATGTTACAAATAATTGAAGTTTTGCAGATTTTAATTTTTAAATAACTTAAGAAGAATTCCATTTAGCTTCAAATGTGGATAGAGATGAAGATATTTTAATGATCCAATATGCTGATCATGAACTGGATGAAGCTCTTCCAAGGATGGTTAGATGGAATGAAAATGGATTTGCTGTACCACTCTTTGATGATGTTAACAGCACCAATGATCAGCAGGGTTAGTGTTATTGGAATTTTAACTAAGACTCTGTTTTATTTTTTTTCTCTATCAGCACCTACCAGTCATCCTCTTTTTGTGTCGCGCCATAACAGTGAAAATGGTACCAGTTCTGCAACACGCACTCAACGAACAAATCGCGCCCGGCGTTACCAATACTTGCAATTGAACCCAAGAAATTCAAACCCTCCTGTTATTTTACAGAGGTATGTTTTTTTCCTATTGCCAAGGATAAATCTACCTCTTTTTTTTCTACTCTAGATTATTGGGACCTGTTGCACAAAATCTTTCCCTAAGCACCAATGAAATAATGAATTCTCCTGGAGGGCGTGATACTGCAAGAGTTGTTGTCATGGACAATTTTGGTTTAATACCTACAAATGAAGAACAAATTGATTTTGTTGACCAATCTGGATATTTGTTTGGTCCAAGTCTGGCAGCTACTTTGAACCATGTTCCATCTGTACTTCATTGGTGGAACGAGGAATCCAAATTATTAGATATTGAATCCACATATGACATTACTATTTCTGTCTGTAATAAGTTGATCCCTCATTTAATGAAATTCAGAAACTTGGAGTTAGCTGAACGTAAGCGCAAAAAGGAAGAAGAGGAGAAAACTAAAAGCAAAGCAAAAGCCCAAGAACCTACCAAGAAAACCAATGATAACAGTGAACCACCCCCATTGATGCCATTATCTTCATTATTGGATAATATTGCTGGAAATGATGGAGGAAACGATGGTGGAAATGATTCAGACAGTCATAGCTCTGATTGTATTATTCAAGATGAAAGTGATCCATTACAAAATTCTGAACAACCAAGTAAGTTTTCTAAAAGGAGAAAAGTTTGTATTGAATAGTAGATTATATTTAAAAAAAAAAATTAAATTGTTTTAGATGCAGCTCAATTTTCTCCTATCCCCACTGCAAGAGAGACTGCAGCTGTCCCTACTTCACAAAGTTTCACTTCAGATTCACAATTTAATAGATTTGAAGGTTGGAGTTTTTTTCCTTCTCCCGGTGGTGGGTTTTTTTTAGTTTCCTTATACCTTTTACTAACTTTAACATCCTTCTTAACACCTATTTGTGTTTTCTACTTACTAGATTGATTTATTTTCTAATCCTACTAATTTTTTTATTTAGAAAGTTTAAAAATGAATAGGACAAAACAGTATTTTCTCTTTCTTTTTATAGGTGAAGCAGGTAGGGATGAACGATTGATGCAGTTAAGACCCCCAAACCCTCCCACAATTGATTATGATGGAATACCTTATGATGATTCCATTGTTGAAACCCCATTTAGTGGTGGTAATTCTGCAGGACAGGAAAGACCTCCTACAACAGAAAGACATCTACAGACTGATCTTTATGGTGTACTGCCTCTGTCATCCTTTACTCTTGAACCAACTACTGTGGAACCTTTTGGAGGACTTGAACCAACTTTAAACATTATTGACCGTGAAAGATCTGCAAGTACAGTGACAACTATACCAGATACAGATAATCAACCATATTCATACAATATGGAACCATATGATGAAACTTCAGATGAACAGGGTTTGCAAGATAATTTATCAGAAGTGGAGCGTGTTGCTTCAGAAGGCATAACAGGTAGACGTTTACAAGATCCAACAAATTTATATCCATATGAAATGGAACCCTTTGAAGAACCAACAGACACACCTTTTAATCCTTTTGATATGCAACCTTTTAATCCAATTAACACACCAAATGAAAATCTTGCAGCGCCCCTCCCTTATGGATTTCATCAAATGCCAAACTTGCCAAATCGCACTGAACCACCAAGTGAACATATGGATGCAGCATCTAGAATGTATATTCCAACATCTGAAGATTATTCATCTGTTAATTTCTTCAATGACATTTTGGGTCAAAATGCAATACCTCATCAACCTATACCCAATGTCCATCAGTCTATATGCCATGGACATCCACATACCATGTGTGCTCATGGACTGCCACCAGTTCTTATTCCACCTAATCCAAGGTGTTGTCTCTCTACAGCTGTTCCAGTTGCACATTTATCTTGCCCAATTTACCCATTGCCCTGCACACCTTGTACTCATGGACATCCACCATATTTGGAATCTTCACTCCAGCCAGCACATTCTGCAGTTCCACTACTAGCACCAATACCTCCTCCAATGCCCACAGGGCCACCACCTCCCCCACCAACACATTTACCAGGACATAATATACCACCTCATATGTGTCACCCCCTACCATTACCACAGCAAGCTGTTCCCCAGAATTTAACCCAAGTTCAGCAAGATTTACGCAGTGATGTGGAAGAAAGTGCTTCAAGTCAAGAAAATAGTACAAGCTTTAGTTCACAAGAAACTACTTCAAGTTCTTTCCAATCACAATCTCAAGAACAGGAAGAGTCTGCAAATGATCCACTTAATAATGGCAGTGGGGATGTTGTTATGCAGGAAAGTGTTAGAAATCCTGAATCTTCTGATGATATTCCTGAAGGAGTTGATCCATCTTTCTTAGATGCCTTGCCACCAGAAATGCGAAGAGAGGTATTGATATTTTTATATTTAAACCATAAAATTGTGTTTTATTTTTGTTTCTTTTCTAAAGGTTTTGGAGCAGTACAGGCTTTTAAATCCACCTCAAAATCGTCCATCTGTTTCAACCAATGTTGAACCAGCTGCTGCCACAAGTGCTCCATCAGAAGTAAGTCCAGAATTTTTGGCAGCTTTACCACCAGCTCTTCAGGAGGAGGTGCTTACTCAACAGCGCTTAGAGCAACAACGTCAAGCAGCAGCACGCGCAAACCCAGATGAACCAGTTGATGCTGGTGCATTTTTTGAAACTTTACAACCATCTTTGAGGACTATGGTAAGTAAAATTATTATTTCATTTTCTCTTTCAATGTAATTTGTGCTTTTCCATATTATTCTTTATTGTAACTTTCTATTCCCTGGCTATTGTATGTAAAAGTACGTATCTAAACTGACAAAATACAATATTCCCAGATAATACTACAATAGGAACAGAATTTTGCAACTTTTCAGAAATAAAAATAAATGTATTGTATTTCCATGACGAAACGGATACTATGCTCAGATAACAGAGAGAGAGGGAGAGAAATATATACAATAGTACATGTTTTTCTAAAGCTCTGCTTATTATTAATTATGCAGGAATAATAACGCGCTCGCGCTCGGGTTCCTTTTATGTTCCTTTTATCATGAGGTCATCCTCATTGTTATATTACCATATAACACTATCCCTACTGAATAAATATAATTATTTATACAATGGAAATTTATATTTTAATTTTTTTTATACATAAAATATTTTATTTAGATTTTGTCTGATATGGAAGACTCTCAAATGTCAGCGCTGCCACCGGATTTAGCAGCCGAAGCTCAAACATTGCGACGTGATTGGGAAGCGCGTAACAGACAAATAGTGCAGGAAAGATTTTTCCAGAGTAATTTAACCACTATTATAAGACACTCGACAAGAGGGCGTTTATCATCCCGATTGAATACTCATTTACTTCCCCAGCGAGCTCAGTGGGGTACATGGAGTCGCGCAGAGATTATTCCAAGCACTCCAGGAACAAGTGCTGGTATGCGCATGAGGGGAAGACAATTACTAGATCACGAGTCTTTATCTTGTCTTCTAGTATTGTTATTTGCCGATGATCCAAAATTGAATACTTTGCGTCTCCATCGCGTTATTAGAAACCTTTGTTATCATGGACCTACTCGTGATTGGATCATTAAAGCTTTATTATCAATAATTGATCGAAGTGTTCGTATAAAATCTGATGAAAATTTAAGTAGGCCTCAAAGGCGTACTCCAAAACCCGGTCCACTAACCAGTAAGTTACTTACTGATTCAAAGAACATTGGAAATGGTGCTAATTGGTTGAATATCCGTATGGAAGCAGCTCTTGGATGTCATGCTAACGTATTTGTTGTGAATCGCGCTTTGGGAAAACGAAGTGATCGTTCTAATTCTTCGAATATTATTATTCATCCCCAAGCAGCTCCTGTGGTATGCCGGAATGCATTAGACCTGTTTATATCCCTATCTAAGAACTTCCCAGCGTGTTTATTACCTTTGAAGGTAAAGGAAGATAAAGAAGATAAAAGTAAAAATGCGCTGTCTCCTTCTAAAAGTAAAAGTGAAAGCACAGACTTTTGGGAAATGTTATTGAAACTTGATTCTGCAAGTTCTAAAAAAGGAAAAAGCTTGGCAAAAACTCACAGTATTGTGAGCTTAAGCAGCGAAGTTGATAATACTTGTGTGAGCTTTGAACAATCTGCCTTTGGTCAACTCCTCTGTATGTTGTCATCACCTGTTATATACCGTAGCACTCAGCTAACTGACAAATTACTTCGTTTACTGTCTGTGATAACTACAGGTATGCCTGAGTTAAGTAAAAATGTTACTCCTCAAAAATCACAGAAATCAAAGTCGCCAAGGTATGAAAGCGTTTCAGCTCCCGAAAGTGCCCTTAATTTGGCTGTTAATGTTCTTACCTACAAGAGCTGCTCCGAGGAAGGACTGGAAGACGCTACTAATTTATTGTTAAATTTAGCAAATTGTTCCATTGACATGAGTTATGTGGTAAGTAAGAGAAAAACTCCCTATTTTCTTGACTCATAAAATTTTCACGTTTTTAGATTCTTAGTCTCCTGTTAAATGGTGCAATGCGCATAGGGGAAGTAGTTAGAGAACAAATTCAAAGCATGTTCAACGAATTGCGAAAATTAAATAAAGTTCAAAAGCGTAAAGCTCAAGAAGAAGCTGCAAGTCCTAGTTCATCCAAAGGAGTTGTCGCCAATAGATTCACCAAAGAAACTGTAGTAATTACCGCCTCGGCAAAAATTAAAGCTTCTTATGACTTGCAGTTACCTTGTATGGCCCCCCTTACTTCCAAGACTTCTAGCCAATTATTCTTTCTAAGAGTTCTCCGTGTAATTGTCCAAATTCGTGAAGCAATTAAAAAAGGACTCAAAAAAGGTAAAATTCTACTAATTATTTTTGACTAATTTTCTAATATTATCAATGTTCAGAGGAAGAAGAACGACAAAAGAAAAACACAGAAGAACAAACTGAGATGAATACTGTTGTGCAACAAAGTAAGAATGGTTTTATTAAATTATAAATTTTTTTATCTAATAAATAATACTTTCTCAGCAGGTAACAACAGCGTACAACATCCACACCTCCCTGCGTTAAGTGATCAGTTGTGTGATCTTGAAAACCTCTGGGATACTTTAAGTTCGTGCCTTTTAGAATTGGAGCATACTCCGGATGATCATGCCGTCCTCGTGCTACAGGTCAGTGCAAATATTTTGTTTTTGTATACAAAAAGTATGAAAAACCAATTTTCGGCAGAACATCTATACTACATTTACGGGAAGCACGTTTTGGATGTAAACACGCGTAAACAAAGCACCCATTCCCAACAATAATAAATTTAAATAAACACGATTCCTTCCATATAAAGTTGTGTTATTACCCATGGTTGATTATGAGTCATGTGAATACAAATAATTAATGAACTTTGACCACATTATAAAAATGGATTTTCTAATAAGATGAAATTTTAATTGCTTTCACTATCATTAACGGTAGTGCAAGGCAAATCAAACCAGCCGCGAACTTTTATATTGCGCCCCCCCCCCCTCCAGATAACGGCCTCATTTTAGAATTATGAACATAATAAATTCACTAAAGCTAAGTACATACTTATAGTTAGTCTTACCTTAGTTTTCTTGACAATAGTGTCATGTTGTGCACAAATAATTTTGTTTAAACATTTAAAACATATTTTTAAAATAAGACCGACTTGCGCATATTTTTTATAGCGAATTCGTTTATTATTTCGTCCACATTCAGCTGTGTACCATTTTCCTGATAGCCAAATCTGATGAACATTGTGCTTACATCGTATTTTTAAAAATTCATGAGTAGTATCTTTAATTTTTCGAAAACGAACACTGGGCCGAGGTCACACTAGCACTTGATGATGTAGACGCTCACATTGGAAACACCACTAATTTGTTTTTTAGTTTTTTCTCCGTTTTTCTAACTGCTTTTTTCACTGTAGCAATTATGTACACTCTTCACCCGCGGCGAGCTAGCTGTAACT
Source organism: Hemicrepidius hirtus (assembly GCA_963082805.1). Taxonomy (NCBI): domain Eukaryota; kingdom Metazoa; phylum Arthropoda; class Insecta; order Coleoptera; family Elateridae; genus Hemicrepidius; species Hemicrepidius hirtus. The sequence goes on from OY720168.1 coordinate 20,983,977, forward strand.
GTATCCAGCTGCAACTGATTCTAAATTAATTTTTCCCCTAAAAAGATTTCTTTGTATTTTGCCCATATATAACATTTTTATTTATTGTTTAGTCTATACTTTATGGTGTTTCAGTACTTTACTTCGTCTTTGTAAAGCATGAGATCATCATTTAAGCTGTTTACAAAATTTCACATTTGAATTTTTAATATTTATGGTTGGGTGAAAAATATCTCGAGTTACATAAATACCCTTATACCCTTACTAGCTTGTTTACGATCCTAAAAATGTGGTGTAACGCCGACCTTGGTAAATTTGTCTTTGTTTTCAAGGGGTTTTTGGTTTTTAGCCTAAATAAATTTGTGGGGATGACATCCTATGTTTTAAAAGCTTTTATTCCTTTTTGCTTCTGATAACATTTTTTTATATATCTAGGTAATTTTTGAACACGAAGTACAAAGAAAGAACCTAGTTTCTTTGAAGAAACTCTTAAATACTACACTAAAAAATAACAAAACAGTTATGCGAGTCAAAAAATATGAGTAATATGATCGGGATTACGTAACTAGCGCGTTATTACATCTAGAGCGCTGCAAAAGGTTAAAAAATGTTCTTTTTTTCGGCTAACAGGCTTGTTGTGGGCTTGTTTGGGGTAATACCTGTATCTGAATGGCTATTTCAAGAGTGTTAGGTGTCTGAATAACACTCTGCGTTTTAAAAACTAAAGAAACAGATTTTTTCAACTAGGTTTTGTGGGCGTTTTTTGGTTTTGTTTATAGTTTCAGCGAGTTTTTGGTCTGGAGTCGGCTGTGTTTCCATACTTTCCACATTTGCTTTGGATGTTTTTTCTTTTTCCTCCTGCTGTTCCTTTTGGAATTCTATTTCAGGTTTCAGGTACAGTTTATGGAATGGTGCTTCTCTCCTGACGTATTATTATATTTTGTTTGTTGTTTGTAATCTATACATAAACCGAATTAAGGGATAATTAAATAAAAATTGAGGAGATTTATCTTCGTTTTATAGCCTGCAGTAGAAGCATTTTTCTTGGTTCATTCTCCCCAACAAGGAGCTACAGATCGGGAAGCCTCAAAAGTAGCAAATTCAGTGCAAGAAGCAGAAACTTCTTCCACTCAAGGTAGTAGCCAAACTGCATTGGAATCTGATCACAGTGGAAGTTTGGACGGAAGTTCTAAGCCGAATGTGCCTCCTGATCAACTTAAGTTCCTTAATTTTGCTGAAAAGCACAGAACCGTACTAAATCAAATCTTAAGACAAACTACCGCACATTTGTCTGATGGTCCTTTCTCTGTTTTGGTTGATCATACTAAAGTGTTAGATTTTGATGTCAAAAGAAAATACTTTAGGACAGAGTTGGAGCGGTTAGATCAAGGCCTTCGTCGCGAGGAAACGGCTATTCATGTACGCAGGAGCCATGTTTTTGAGGATTCTTTCAGGGAATTATATCGCCGCACTCCTGAAGAATGGAAAAATCGATTTTATATTGTTTTTGAAGGTTTGAACAATGAAAAGGGTGTTTTATTATAGAATTGAGTTATATTTTTGATTTTTATAGAGGAAGAAGGGCAAGATGCTGGAGGTTTGCTAAGGGAGTGGTATATGATAATATCGCGTGACATTTTTAATCCTATGTACGCGTTGTTTACTATATCCCCTGGTGACAGAGTTACTTACATGATTAACCCTGCAAGCCATTACAACCCTAATCACTTGTGCTATTATAAATTTGTTGGTAGGGTTATTGGTAAGTGCTTTCTTCAGTTTTTTTTTATTTTTCTATAATTTAATTTAACTTTATAGCCAAAGCAATCTATGATAACAAATTACTGGAATGTTACTTTACGCGTTCGTTTTATAAACATATTTTGGGGATACCTGTAAAATATACTGATATGGAAAGTGAAGATTACAGTTTTTATAGGGGTTTAGTATATCTCATGGAAAATAATATCAACGATCTTGGTTATGACCTTACATTTAGCACTGAAATTAATGAATTTGGTGTTACTGAAACCCGTGATTTAATACCTGATGGACGAAATGTTCCAGTTACTGAAGAAAATAAAATGGAATATGTTCGACTATCTTGTCAAATGAAAATGACGGGCGCTATTAGACAACAGTAAGAAATTATTTATTTAATTATATTGTTTTTATTTAACATTTTGTCCTTTAGATTAAATGCTTTCTTGGAAGGATTTTATGATATAATCCCTAAGCGTTTAATTTCAATTTTCAACGAGCAGGAATTGGAATTACTTATTTCTGGACTGCCTAATGTAGATATTGATGATTTAAAAGCCAATACTGAATACCACAAATACCAAAGCAACTCGTTACAGGTACCTTATTTAATATTTTTACACTTTTGATTAAATTTCCATTATTTTTTTCTTTTAGATTCAGTGGTTCTGGAGGGCATTGCGTTCTTTTGATCAAGCAGATAGAGCAAAATTCCTTCAATTTGTCACTGGAACTTCTAAAGTTCCTTTACAAGGTTTTGCACATTTGGAAGGTATGAATGGGGTCCAGAAGTTCCAAATTCATCGAGATGATCGTTCTACGGATCGTTTGCCTTCAGCTCATACTTGGTGAGTTGTTTTTAAGATTATTTTGTTTTCAGCCTTATATTTGGAGCCGTGGTTTAAGATCGCAGCACCGTCGCGGCAAACTAGGAACCACTATAAGTAACATTCTGTGAATTTAAGTTGTGCTAAAAATTGGTTTTGAAAGTTTTGAAGAAATAACGCCATACCCATTGTTTACCTTTTAAATTGGAAATTGTAGGGTATTACACATTTATAATTTCCAAGAATGTTGCTTACAGTAGTTCAAAAAGCGTCGCTAGGTGGTGTGTTGCTTGGCATTACATACCTATAGGATATCAAAGTGTTGTGGTTCTGGTAAATGGGAAAATATATTTTACAGTTTCAATCAACTCGATTTGCCGGTGTATGAAACTTCTGAAAAGTTGCGCACCTACCTGCTAAAGGCCATCCATGAGTGTTCAGAGGGCTTTGGCTTTGCTTAAGCAAACTTTATGCATTAAGACTGATAAAGTGTTAGGATTCTGTAGAAACGTTCTTGAAGACAAAAGTATAACACTCAGTTTATTTCTTGTTAATATCAGTAGATAGTTGGATTATTCTATTTTAATGTACATAAATACTGTACAGGGCCGAATACTTTACAAATATGTATTATAAGATTTTATCTTCATTTTTATATACGCTGCAGTAGTTATTTTAACTGTTTGCGTGTGCTTGTTTAGTTTATTCTAATGTAAAAATAATACGAAGGCACATGTATTTTTGTAAAGGGCCAATAGGCAACTGAGCGTGATAGTTCGTATTTGTAAGATTTAATTAACCTGTACTTTCTAGTTTATGTTCTATTTCATGTATTAATGTGTTGTATTATCCGAGATTGATTTTATTTTGTGTGAGGTTCATTTAATTGGTTTATATTTGAAACAGTTTTTAGATTTTGATTTACATTCCAAAAACTGTTAAGCAGAGTTTTTTTTTGTTTTGCCTTTTAATATTATTTCCTATTTTTTTTAAAGGTGTCTTTAAGTTTACTTAATTGCTGTTGTAAAAAGCGAAGTTAGCATTTGTGTAGTAGGTTATCTCGACTTACTTAATTATTCACGTGGAAATTATGAACCTCAAATGTTTTCTGCATTTTGATTTTTTTTAATTTACGTTCAATCAAGAATCTAAATTTTTATTTTGTTCAATATAAATGTCATTATTTTTTTGTGATTTTTGAAGAAGTTTTAATAAATGTTTCTTATTATTTCTTTGTGCTTATTTACTTTCTTATGAAGAGTGCTTAACAATAAAGTGTAATTACTGTATCTATAAGGATTTTGCTGGTATGGTTATACCTATAACTAATAAAATAAATATTTGCAATAATAGCCTAATCATTGAAATATTTATGTAATAGACATTAAATATTTATGTTGTTGCTATTCAATCTTCCTAATTCACAGTAAACTTTTAATTTATTTAACATTGCTCTTATTGCTATATTATTTTTTTGGATACTTTTACAGCAAATTAAATTAGTATTCGCGTTAATATATAAACGGTAAACATTTAAAACTAAATTTTCTTCATTGAAGACCAAGTTAAAATGAATATTGTCTGTGGGGGTAGATGTGCCACATCATGAACATAGGAAACCTGCTTTATAGATTTTTTTAAACCAATGGACACTCCAGTTCTTAGCAGCAAACTTGATTATTAATTTTTGGTATTATTTGCATAACAGACTATTAAGGACTATCCCAAATCTGATTTGTGTTGGAATAAAAGGTACAGAAACGTTTTATTTAGCTAGCTACAGATGAATGTGCAATAATAATGTGTGTAAAGGTTTAATAACTCAAAATTTTTTTATGAGGTCATAGCCTGCTTCTAAGAAAGCTGAAAAACAAATAAACTTTTAATTCTAGAACAACATGTGTCACAGTATTGGGACTGCTTTGCTTAGTGCTGAATAATCTCAACAATTAGAAATGTTGATAAATCATTCACAATGTTGTCTGTGGTAGATGTGCTAAATCATGAAAATAGAGACCTACCTTTACTTACTGATGTTTTTAAAACTAACACAACTCTTCAGCACTTCTTTCCATCAAACCTATTGATCAATTTTTGGTAGTCAATTGATCTTGATAACTAAATTTGGAAAACTGAATAAAATTATTGAACCTAAGTACAGTAAAAACAATTTAGGTATACAGGATGTAAAAATGATCTATTGGTAAGACTTGTTATAAGGGAGGAAAAATGAAAAAGATGTACTACACAAAATAATAAAACAAATTAGTAGTGCAAATTTATACAATTAATATATACATTTAATAAATAAGGGTTACTCAGGGAAATAAAATGTATCAGACACAATCTTCCATTGCTGATCTGCTTGTTGTTGCACTAACAGCAACTGATGAAATGGTCTGGCCCACGGAAGGTAGTTGTAGTATCCTACCAGTCCATTAATGTGGAAGAGCATTGCAGGATATTCTGTGCCATCTATCAAAATCAAAATTATGTTACCTATTCTTATAATTTTTCTACTTAAAACTCGGGAGTTCTCTGTAAAATATTATATACAATTGTTTATCAAACACTAACAAAAAATTATGTAATGTAATCACAAATTAATAATGAATATACTTACCATATATGGGCAATATTTGTATAAGATTAGGATCGATATGATGATGGGACAGCGGTAAGTCATCATAGAAGGTTTCAATTTGATCAACGCCCAGAAATGGGTTTTCGTTCCATACTACACTTGCGTCTGCAGAATATAGAGTAGACACTGACTGTAAAAAAACGACTATGGTACACCACTATTTTGATTCAGTATATAAACTTACATGTCTTTGGTAATCCATCAAGTTATAAAATTGGGCTATGAAATTCAACGGGATAAACACAGCCTCACCATCTTCACTGTCCTAGAATTAAAACAATATTTAATAAAAATACTAAACTAATTTATATATTTAAGGAAAAAAAATGGTAACCTCGAAACTACTTTCAAATACGCACCTCAACCATGATTTAAAATGTATTAGACTATAAAGAAACAAGCTTTTTGAAGTTTGTAGGTGTTTTGCTAGATCTAGCATAACACTGCACCAAGCAAAAGATAAATTATTAACTCTTTTCGAAAACACGCGTTACTAGACAAAGGAATTAACGAACTGTAAAAATAACGGACAAACGCCCAAACGGTCTTGGGGCTCTTGGGTATATTTGAAAAAGCATAAAATATAAAACTGCCATCTTTTGGGATAGGTGTGAAACTTTGGATCATGTATGACGTCAGACATGTTAAAAATTGCCTCGTTGCAGCAACTCAAGTTTGAAATTTTGGTGGGAAAATCTCGAGCGGTTACTTACTCTTACTTTTTGCGTACAATGAATACGTATTACATATGAATACACGTATTCTTTTTGGAGTATTGGAGAATGTATTCACCGGGAATATCGCCATCTATGTTTTGCTTAAGAGCATCTCCTGCAAAATCATCGCTAAATTTTAACAATTATTAACGAAAAGACTAAAGAAAAAGCGCCAAAAAGGTCATATCAATGATTAAGCTAGAAATAAATACAAAAAATTAAGTCACCTACCTAATGAGAATTCAAATTTCGCATTATCCTGCATAACTGAATATTTGGTGGAATTTTGGAGAAAAACACTAGCTGAGCCGTCCTGAGCACTAGGTGCAAAAATTCAATATCATCACTTCGCGCAAAGTCTCAGACTATTTCAAGTGTTGTTTTTCATAACAAAACGCTCCAATGCATCAATATTGCTGAGCTAGGTATTTCAGGGAATTGCAGAGCCGAAAGAAGTCATGCGCAGTTATGGGATATTTCAAGGTCACAAATGAATACGGGTGAATATAGAATAAATACGAATGAATACAATTAAATTCAAGGCATAAAAACAATGAATACACGAATTCAAATGAATACGATGATTATGTTTTGAATGCATGGAATACCACTGAATACGTATTCAAATACTATTAATTTGTACAACTGATTACGCAAGTGATTAACCCCTCGGAAAATCTACACACCTACCATAAAATCTTCAATTTCTAATTTCCATCACTAGTCTCTACCATTAACTTGAAAACTATTTAAGAAAGTCAATTTTGCGCTTCTAATATTTATTGTCATTTAAATAGTTTAAATATAAACAGAAAAAAAAAACAGATACTTAATAGTTTCTATTGAACGTTTACAGCGTAAAGTGCAGAGTGCAGCCCGTATTAGTTTTAAACGTCCCAGTTTTTAAAAACTATTCATTTGGCCTAGTCATTAACCGTAAACAGATTCTGTTTACGTTTAAAGTCTAGACTAAATGAAAACAGACGTGCAATTCAGCAGAAGTTCAACCGAAAATGAACAAACAAAGTTTAAGAATGCGCAGCAGCACGAACCAATGTTTACTACTCCTACTGTTTACACTAACTTGACAAATTTAGTTCAAAAATTTTCGCACTTGCGGTTTTAGCTTTTTCCAAGCCTACAAGAACTTTAAACTATTCTTTCTGGTAATGAGAGGTACACAAAAATTTAATGTGCTTGCTTATCAGGAACACTTTTTCCAATGAAGTTACGTATTGTTTAAATGTATTTTCTATAATTTTGCCTAGCTCAGTTTGATAATTCGAATTAAAAAAGAACCCATATTATTGTTTTTTTGAAAAATAAACGTTTTGTATGGACATATGTATTTTTCGGCGAAAGATGCGCGATTGCTCCTAACTTGACACCAGAGAGGTTCCTGTAATTAATATAAATTGTGAAATATAATTTTAACAGGTTTCCAGTATTTGAAAAAGTAACTTTATTGAAGTATTTTTTTTATAATCACTTAATGTCTGCACATTTTCGCTACTCTGGTTTGTTTCCAATACTCAGAAGTAAACTTACTACAACTGGGAATTTTGCCAAATCCGTTTAACGGCATAGGACTATTGGGGTATCATAAATTCATAATTAAAAAAAATATATAAATTTTAACCCATTTATTACATAAATTTATATAATATTATTACATAAGGCACAACATCTGCAGAACTGATAATTATCAAAATTGCATATCACTTCCAATTTCTTTACAATGCATAAGAAATCGATATATTTACTAACAATCCTCAAAAGAACACATTATTTATAAAACTAATTGTTAACATAAATTAAGCCTTCATTTAGGCGCAGATGAAAACCAATTTATAAACTTAAATGTATAAGTATCATCAGTAATAACTTAAAAATAAATGATATGATTAATTCTTGTTGACCGTCCAAGACGGTGTTATTAACTTAAACTAATTAAAAATAAACAAAAAATGGCACTAGGAAAGGTCACAACGAAAGCAAAATAAAATAATCTAATAACCTGATAAGAAATAATTGAAGTTTGAACCATTAACTTCGTCATCAGGCTTATAAAGACCTAAACCTTTTATTCATGATCAACTATATACATCTATTTTGATATTTCGCGCATATTTTTACAGAAACTGTTTCTCAGAAATAATTTACACAGTTCACAACCTTCTGTATTTTTTAAACTCTCTAATAAATATTTTTTAAATTCAAAATCGTGTCAATCATAAAATTTAGTAGACAAATAATTTATATACAAAATATGATAAATTAAAAATATGATGCGTATTACAATGATTAACAATATATGACAGAAGGACACTATCCGTCCATTCTGTCAGCGCGATATCACACAGAGGTCATGACCTGTCGAACACACTCTGTAACAAATTTATCTTTATCATCCACCAAGCCATACTGACTACCACTCAAAGACCATTCCAATGAATTAATTGCATCTTCTGTGAATTTATGACCTTTCAGACTAGTAATAACTTTAGCCTCGCCACTGAAGCCTGTACTAGACAATCCTGGTGGGACATACAGAGTCACATCACTTACTCTACCTTGCTCCACTATCATTGTAACTCGTAAATTTTCAGTTACTGTATCAAAATTGTTGAGGAATTGAGCAGGAACAGCAAATGATTTTGTAACGCTAAACTTTGGAGTTTTGCCATAGCACCATTCCCAGTCTGTTAATGTATTGCGGAGTTCAGAAATACCTGGAAATATTTCACATAAATTAGACAATAATAACTTCAACCTTTAATTAATTCTTAATTTTCAAAGGAATTTAGAACATGCCCTTAGATATGCAAGAATGCAATTTATGAAAATTTATGTAAGAATTTGCATATAATTCAAGTTTGGTGTTGGGAAAACAATAAAGCTTTCACTGCAACATATCACAACCTTTCAACATTCTGTTTTTACATTAACTTACCAGGGAACCACTGATCCGTTGGATTAATCATTTGAAAACCATTTTGTTGACTAGCAAGTCTTTTGCCACCATCTACAAAGGAATTGGCAGGTGTACGCATGTATTCCCATCCCACCGCTGATAATAAACCATCAACTGTTATTCTTGGATTTATTTCACACAGATTAATTATTTTTGACTTCACTGATTGTGTTGCATTGGTTTTTATTCCCGTCTAGAAAAAGTTTTTTAATAAATAAACAATATAAACCAGAATATGCAAGTTTGAACTGCTATTAATAAAATGTTATCCCACTGTAATTCTAATCTTTTAATTTTTTTTTTAATATTTAACTAATGTTCAGACGCTATTGCGAAATATAATTACACAAGACAGGTTGATCAACAAATTTATCTTGAAATTTCTAGAAAATATCTTTAAAAACAACAAGAAAAAGTATTTTTCCTGTGGACTTTGAAATAGAGAAACTGGAAAACAGTTTTTGAAACATGAAATCTATTATCTGGATTGGAATTAAAATACTTAGGCAAAATATGTAATAATATCTCCAGATATATTCGGTGAATAAATAATTAATCAACATTTATCTAAGCATTACCGAAATGTCCTATCAGTAAAAAAAAGGTTAGTCAACAAGATTGTATCAAAATTTGAATACATGTTATGTTTGTTGCTAAGGATGACAAGGTACATTATAAATTTAATTTTAATCTTTTCCAAGACAGTTTAATGATAGGAACTGATCCGAATTTTATAATTTCCAAGCAAAAAATATTTCTTTATTTACAAAGAAATTCTTATTTCCTTGAAAGATTTCTTTTTGAGAAGTATCCGCTATGGGGACTACAACTACCCCCCAATTATAAATTTTAAGATTGATTTGTTAATACTTTTGTTTGCTTAAATCTTTTGTGGAAGAATTTTTTAATATAAACTAATTTTTGATTAGTTAATACAAACCTCTTGTTTGTTTAGAGCTTGGCTAAGATCAACTTTGTCGACTCCAACAAGGAGAGTGCAATGATGATAGGCGCTTGGTTGGCCCAATTTAGCAGCAGTTCCAGATACCTTTTAATGGTTAAGGAAAAAAACAAAAAAAAATGTGTTGGACAAATTAAAATGTAAAATTAAAGAAAAAAAAAATGTTATAGCTTTGATAAAAAGGATACTTTAGCATTCCTAACAAGAAGATCTTCTCTTGGAGAAATATCAATCTTCACACCATATTCTCTGAATATGGCGCGAGAGATTAGTTCCAAATTATGTTTGCGATTATATTGATCTCTGCCAGTAAAGAAAGTCATATTCAGATTGCCTTGGTCATGATAAACGGTTCCTCCTCCACTATTGCGTCGAGCAAGTTGTACCCCATTTTCTGTAAGGTTGGGAAGTTCACCAACATTTGCTTCTTGCCATGGGTTTTGATGTCTGCCAATAACCACACAGGGGTCGTTTTTCCACAACATCAAAATGTGGTGATTGGTAAAATCATTATTACGGTATAACCAATCTTCCAAAGCCAAGTTTGTGAAAATATCATTAGATTGAGAAATGAACACGGATTTTTTAATGTCTTTGGTATTCACGGTCTTGGCAGGGGTCGAAAAGTGGCGGAAACTCATGCGCGCAATCAAAGGTTGCACTTTGGTGAATGTGAATTGCACTAGCGCCATTTTTTGTAATGAAAATAATTAAGAACAGCTTTTACACAAAATATAATACTTTAAAATGTTTGATAAATGTCCTGAAGCTGTTGTGCCCGAATAATTATTTATTGGTGATCTAATACCTCGAAACAGGCGTCTTTATGTGAAGTGGTAAGAGAGATGATGTATTCGTGAAGGGTGATGGTTTGGTGGAGCCACTTCCACGTTTGATGCAATGAGCTCGTCCTAGAGCGGATGCCAAGACAGTCACCGCATCTACTCAGCATTCCTCCCTTTGCTACCACTATGGAGCGAAAATAAAGTTGCAGTTAAAGGATTGAATCAGCACTAGCCTTAGACAATTTAAGTTGATGCAGTTGTAGGATAATACACAACACAAAAAGCAGTTAAAATATTATGCTTGGAAAATCGTTAACACACCGGACACACCGATAAGTGAAACGCGCAAAACAAGCTCGGTAATAATTAGCACGAAAACTTTGCAATCTGCCTTCTACCAAGTGCACTCTACAAAGAGAAGTGATTTTAAAATGAACGTTACCGTTTTATATAAAACAGCAGTCCTGAGGGGTCATTTATCTTCCTGGAGGTCATAGTTGATCTTCTTATCACCAGACGAAAAGCAAATAAGTCCCACATTCACTCTTGTTTATTGTTAGCACGTGATAAGCTTTAGCTACTTACAAGTTGCGTAATGTAACTCTTTTTTTAAATGTTTACGTGAACACAGCGAGGTTATAATATTCACTTTAACAGCTCCTCCCCGCTACTGCATTTAAATCATGATTTAAATATTCTGGCATTCCAGTTGGTCAATCGAATATAAAGAAAATTATAATCGATGCTTGCGTTAACGAATAATTTTTATTACATATGAATCAAACGCACGAATAATATGAATCATGTGTCTTTCAGCTGATGGTAGCCATTTTATTCACGTCGAAGATAGCGTTGATTCTAAAAAGTTTTGTGTTTTTCCCTCCAAATAATCCAAATCCCTCCAAAATCCAAATAAAACAAAAGAATAATCAAAAACAAAGTAATTGTAATTATTTTATTATTATAATTTTAAATAATTGCTATGGAAAATACCTTCTAAAAGTATGTTAATCCTATAAAACTTTTTCATTTATTCATAAAGTGAAAAACAAAAGATAGGGGATGAAATGAAAAATGGTTTTCCCGCCAATTTTTCCCTCCAAAAAGATTTTGAATTGTGTAAAGCTAATTTCCGTCTTGCTTGAAGACTGCTGGTCTTGATAACAACTTGATATGGCGAACTGTAATGCAATCCAATATGGCAGTGGTCAAAGTTGAGATTTTTAGCTAAAATCACGCGTTTTGTCATGACTGTTTTACTTTTATCACGAAGTTTTAACACCGAAAATTATCAGTTCAGTTAAAAAGTGTCGTGTTTGTAACTTAAAAAGAATCACGAGTGATAACAAATGTCAAGCTCTAAGTAAAGATGTCTACTGTAATTTGTGATAATTTGTGACATTACAACGAGCTAAAAGATTTTTTTTTGAGATAGTTGTGTAGGTAAATGTGTACATAATAAATATTTACTTTATAAAATAAAAAAAATTACCTGTATTTTAGATTAGAAAAATACAACGAATGCTTTGTCCTTGTTTTTTGGAGATTCCCAGACATTTAAACAATGACAAGTAAAGATGATGATATTTGTTGGTATCATGGAAAAATATCACGAGAAGCTGCAGAAAAGATTTTAAAAGAAGGTAATTATAATTTTAAGCACCTACTTTAATATTCTGTACAAGTATAAATAATAATATAAGTAATAATAAAGTATAAGTAATAATAAGTAGGTATAGAGTATAATAATTTAGTGGTGTTTATTATAGGTTCTAAGCCTGATGGTGCATTCTTAGTGCGTGAAAGTAATTCATCTTTAGGAGATTTTGTCTTGTCTGTACTACACAACCAGCAAATTAGTCATTATCAAATACGAAGACACACAGAAGATGCATTTTTTTCAATTGGTAAGTCAATAAAAACATAATTTTTGTGTATTCTTTTAAAACAGGGCTTCTACTTTTGTCCATGAATGCTTTTAAACTGAGGTCAGTTACAAAAAAAAGTTAAAAATTGTGATAGCAATAAAATAACCAAAATGCAAGATTAGTTATCATTAGGAAGCTTCCCAATTAGCATGTTAATCAGGTCTATCTAAACTCTCTCCCACTTGTTATTTTTTGGGCTTGTTTTCCAATTTTTATGAGTCTTAGGAAAATTACTTGCATCATTTAAATTTTGAACTTGAATATTTGGTAATAAATAATTTATTATTGGAATTTTAAATTAATTTACTAGTAACTAAATGATAAAAACCAAGACAAACAACAGTTATTCAAAACAAAAATAAAATTGCTAAATATCCTCAGAAATGTACTAATATATAACATTATCTTCTTCAATGAACTTTGCTTTACCCCCTGTAGCCTGCATAATGATATATCATGTTGTAATTTTAAATAATTTGCGTAAATAAGACTTCCTTTTCCATTAAATTTAATATTATTTGTAGTTAGGTAATTATTTTCTCCCATATAGAGGAAAATACAAAACTGCAGGGTCTGAATAGTAATGAACAAGGGGGCTAATGTAAATTATCATTACATAATGATATCTCATGCTGTAATTTTTTTAATAATTTGTCGAAATTTCCTTTCCCATAATTAATTAAAAGTTCCTTATTGTAATTATTTTTTTCCTCGTTTTTTTCCCATTAGAGGAAAAGACAAAAATGCATGGTCTGGATAGTTTAATAGAGTATTATCAAGAATCACCTCAGGGATTAAATGAAGAAGGTCTAAAACTAACAGAACCTTGTAAAGGTGATGTGCCACCTCATGACACACGTAGGCATGGCCGTACCAACCTTTTACACCGTGCTACAAGTCAGGGTAATTATAAAGTAGTTTCAGAATTACTTAAAACTGGTTACAGACATGAAGCTAAAAATCAAGATGGTCAAACAGCAGTGCATATAGCAAGCATGAAGGGTAAAGATGATATACTACGCAAATTGATTAATAAAGGGGCTAATGTTAATTCTCGCGATACTGCGGGCTATACTCCTTTACATGTAAGATTATTCATGTGTTATTACACAAGAATATTATTAAAAACTTTGTATTGTAGTATGCCTGTCAGAATAATCGTCCCAGTACTGTAAGACTTTTGGTACAAGTAGGTAAAGCAAATATACAAGCACGTAGCACAGAAAATGAACATGTACCATTGCATGAAGCTGCTAGTCGTGGGCATAAAGATGTTGTTAAAGAATTGTTAAGTCTTAATGCACCTGTTAATCCTAGAACTAAAAACAACTGCTTGCCATCAGAGCTAGCCAGAGTTAATGGACATACAGATTGTGCTGAAATATTAGGTAAAATTTATTAATAGGAAAAAATAATAAGGGTAGAGATATATTATGATGTGTTTGTAGAAAACTATAAAACTCCAGTCCCTAAAACAAAAAACAGTCAATGGTATCATGGAACTTTGGATAGACAAGAAGCAGAAACCCTTATTAGAAATTTTAGTAATAAAAATGGAACTTTTTTGGTTCGTTTTAGTGATAGAAATACAGGTGCAAATGTTTTAACTTTATTGAATGAGGATTTATTTTTCAATTATATAATACGTAAACAGGTAATGGAGAAAATATTTTTGCGCAATTATTAAATCATTTAATTTTTTTTACTAGGGTACATATTTATTCATTGATGATGGTCCATTATTAAATTCCTTAGAACACATAGTAGAGTATTATAGTTTCATTCCAGATGGTTTACCTACAGTTTTAAAAACTCCAGTGCCACCAAAACCTAAACCTCCAGTACCAGAAGTATGTTATTAAATCTACCCCTAATTAAATTTAATTGTTTAATATTTTAGTTTTCTACTATGCCCAGGCCAAAAAGGAAAATTTTAAGCTCTGCCAGATCAGTACAAGAAATCCCAAAAGCTGATGAACCTCCTCGTGCTTTGGATTTAAATAGTTTACCTAGTCAATTAAGTAATATTTCTTTTTCTTCTAATATAACCCCTGTTTGTGCCGTTAATAACAATAACTATGTGACTGATGCTAGTGATGACCTTAACAGAAGAGATGATTATATTCCCTTGGAAAACTTGAAATTAGGAAAGGTCATAGGGGAAGGCGAATTTGGTTCTGTATTAAGAGGTATAATAAATGTAAATTTCATTCTTTTTTTATTTACTTAATCAAAAATTAATTTAGGAATTTACATTAAAAGTGATCATGAAAGAATTGATGTAGCTGTGAAAACATTACGCCATGAAAACATCGAAGCCAATAGAGGTGCTTTTCTTAGTGAAGCTCAAGTTATGATGAAGCTCAATCACCATTGTATTGTCAGACTAATAGGTTTATCTGTTGGCCAACCATTATTGATGGTTCAAGAATTAGTTGCTTTAGGATCTATGCTTTCTTATTTATTGCAATGTAAAGACCGTATTAATCCAGATTATGAATTTAAAGTTTGGGCAGCACAAATTGCTTGTGGTAAGTCAATTTCATATAAATTACAAACAAAATGCGTTATTAATCTTAAAATTATTTGGCTACTAAGGAAAGAACTTGTTTCCTGTAAGTATTCATTTTTTCTTTTATTTACTAGGAATATTTATAAAACATTTACAATTTTTTTATTAATACAGGAATGAAGTATTTAGAAGAACAAAGATTTGTTCATAGAGATTTAGCTGCCAGAAATATATTATTAGCATCGCAACATCAAGCTAAAATAAGTGATTTTGGGTTATCAAGAGCATTGGGTACTGATCATGAGTATTATAGGTAAACACACTTCACTGTTTTATTTTAAGCACTGATTCAATTCATATTTTAGAGCAATGCAAGGTGGTAAATGGCCTCTTAAATGGTATGCACCAGAGTCTTATAATTATGGAACATTTTCACATGCAAGTGATGTGTGGAGTTTTGGTGTAACACTGTGGGAGATGTATACTTATGGAAAACAACCTTATGGTGAAAGAAAAGGATCAGAGGTTAGTTAAAAAGACAAACATCTTAACAGGATTTAATTTTTTTTTGATGCAGGTTATCACAGCAGTAGAGAATGGTGAAAGGCTACCAAGACCAGGGGATTGCCCCAACAAAGTATATGATACAATGTTGAGATGTTGGGCGTATGATGCAGAACAAAGACCAACTTTCAGCGAGTTGTTAGAAAATTTTTCTTCAGACACTGAATATATGAACATTAGAGAGCTGATAGCTGAAACTAATCTTAGTTAAATTTTTTTGTCTGAAGGTATTAAACTGTTTTTTTTTTGCTGAAAGGAAATGTCACAATAGTAGAGTGTGCCAAATGTTTTTTCTATTGATAATTTTTTTATCACCAAACTGTTGACTGTGACATTTGAACTTTGGTTTCAAAGTTTATATCTGTTTATATAATTTTTCTGTGAAATAGCATTTAGAATCGTAATACTTCCAAGTTTCAGAAATGTTTATGGTGTATACATTTATTTTTTGTATTATTGGTTGACTAAGCGAATGGATACCCAACTTTATATTAATGTTTTGTAATGTGTAAATTTCTGAATTTTTTCCATTCCATTTTATGTATTATGCGAGATAATAAATTTTATTTTATCAACAAACTTAATTTTATTACATTTACAAATATAAATATTCTATAGATATCACAGGAAAAATGTTTTATTACAGATTTTATCAAGAAAAACTTTGTAATTGTGTAGAATTAATAAAAATATTCTTTCTAGTTGCTACAGGAGTTGAATCAGTGGCTTCAAAAGACTCTTGCTGTACCAAGGGAAATGCATAGGAATCTTCACTTCTACGGCTTCTTACAATACTTGCTCTACGAGATACTTGCTTTTTTCTACGCGTTTTTGATTTACATTTTATTGCAGCTGTACAACAAGATATAATGAATCCCAAAATTAACCCCACAACAAAAGGGATTGTTACAGCTAAAATTGGATTTAATTCAATAATTGCTAGAAGCATAGATTTTTCTGTTTCAGTTCTATTTGAGCATGCAGTAATGACGACAGTCTTGATTTTCTCCTCCTCATCATAAATCCATGAAGTCTCAGGTGCCTCAGTAGATGACTTTGGTTCTACCACCATACGTTGGAATTTTTCTTCTTCAGCCATAGATGGCGTTTTATTACAAATATTATTGCAACTTATTATTCCTTTATTTTTACAATAATTAGTGAGATTTGTTATGACATCATTACAATGCCATGTATTATTATTGAGTTTTAATATTTTTAAGTTTGGCACATGCTTAATTACAATTACATTTAATTGAATCAAATTGTTTTTTGATAGATCCAATATTTCCAGGTTTGGCAATTTAGAGAATGCATCTTCATGCATGTGTGGTATGCTACAAGTGCTCATGTTTAATACCTATTAAGAAAAAAACAATAAAAACCATGAATAATTGAGTAATTTTGGTCAGAAATAATTTTATGCAAAAACCCCTTGCCACAGAAACTTTAGGAAATTTAAACGCGCTTGGGGAATTAAGACTAAAATTCAGTTTCAGTTTTACTGAAGATAGGAACTTGATAACCGAGTTTAGATTTCTTTTGCAATTTGTTTTACTTACTTTTAATGATTTTGATTCCAGTATAGGTCCCTCGCGTAATCTCATTAGATTATTTCCTTGCAAATAAAGTTGTTGTAAGGTAGGAATATTCCAAAACCAATTTTCTAACAAGTATTCTATAATATTATAGGATAAATCAATGGTTTTAATATTATTCATATCAGAAAAGGCATTCATATGTATTTGTCCTATTTTATTGTGTGATAAATTCAAAACTTTTAAAGCTGTTAAGTTTAAATCCTAAAATATTAAAATCCAAATTAAATTTGGGTTGGATATTAAAAATGTTATGCACTTACAATAAAATTATGGTCATGTAGTTCACGTACAAGATTATATGATAAGTCCAAGAATTCTACTTGTATTGGAATATCAGCTTCAACACTAACCAGGCTTTGATTTTTACATGTTGCTCTTCTGTATTTTTCAAAAATATCACATTTACAATGTGAAGGACATTGTATTTTTGTAGGAAAAGCTTTATTATACACCAAAAGGAGTACAATAATAAAAATTATGTTAAATTTAAACATTTTGATGTTACATTCATTAAAGCATTTGTTAAAGTACGGTTATGAGCTGATATCACACTTTTATCAATAGATAAAGATATGATAAGATGTGCATTAGCGTTATGATAGTGAGTCAGTGTAGAGAATATTCTATTTATTTATAGATAAGCTAGAAGGAAAATGTACCTACGTAAAACTTGGGAAAGCCTGGAATTATAAAGAATTTTAATCATCAATACAAAAAAAGTATGAGAACGTTTTATGTATCAAAGTCAGAGTCTAAGGTCATCAAAGAGTAAAAAACCACATGTAACAAGTGGATGTCATTTCTCAATTCATTGTTTTGTCCAGCCCAAGATAAACACTAAATACGGATTTCTACATTATGGAAAGTTTTATTTTTAACCATTATTTTTGAACCCCCTTGTGGGTTTAAATTAAAATATTATTCAAAAATTATCTAATAATTTGTAATTAACCAGATGGTAACAAATACCTAGTATCTGTTTTTCAAAACTTGTTGATATTTCAATGTATTTTTTAGTGATAATCTAAAATATCCTTGGCAACAGTTTCCACGTGCTATATAAAATTCCTTTTTAATAATAAAATCTACAAAACAGTATTTCACGCTGATGACCAATTCTATTAAAATCAGATGATTTTAGTCTTATTTTTCTAAGTAGTAATAGTTATCACACATTTATGTAATACTCATTTCTTATTGTTTATTTTTATTGGTTTTATATAAAACAATTTTATTTTCAAAATAAAATAAATTGTTTTCGATTTTCCAATATTTTTATTTTACGTTTCTGGTTCGGAACTTTATAAAATTTCTTTATAGAATATTTTGCCAGGCAGTGTTTTGATAAGTAGCTAAAGTTTTATCATGCATAATTTTTTGGTGTTAGTGGTGTAACAAAGCGTCATAGGTCAGAAAATAAAATTACTTCGTTCAAAACTTAGGTTTCAAAAAAGTTAAAGAAGTTATTCTTGTATACTATATACTTCTCTTTTGAATTAAAATGAAACTTTTCAATCTATTTGAGCATCTTCGAGCTACGATTTTGCATATATAGTTCTATCTATAATATTATTTCTGGAAAAGTATTACAGTGCTGTCGTATTCCGGGTGTTAACTATCTAGCGTACAACGTATACAAAAAAATTGGGTGGCGTATAAGTTACCCGAAACTTTTTATAGAAATGCAGCACTGAAACTATACTACTAACAAATGTCTCTGGGAAACTTACCTTAGTGGCATAAGGAAAAAAGGAAAACATTCTTCTCAAAGAAATAAAATCACACTACTGGCTTATGTAGTAACTGTATATAGAAAATAGGCATTTATACATACTTTCACGATGGGCTATGGACGTTGTGGTTTAATGTGCCTGTATTACTGTATGTATGTAAATACTGTGTATAATGAATTATGGAAATAGAGAATGATAAATGAAACACTAAACATTATAATAGAATAAACAGTAGTACTTGTTGCGACACAGAATACAACATATTGTAATGTTATACATTAGTTAACTAGACAAATAGGTATATAATATTATATATAACTATCACAATATTAACAATCTTTCTTGCATCTGTAAATTCATAATTTAAAGTTAGATTGTGATTTAAAAATATTTTAGTAGAAACAAAAATTCGTGTACAAATTTTTCTTCGTGTAATCATGAAAAAAAATTCTTTCATAAGATAATGTTCTAGTATTTTGAATTATAAATTTTCATAACAGAGAAATACTGAATTTACAGATATTTATGTAAGCTGTTAAAAGAATCCTTCATTTCGTATTAATCACTTTGATGTCTGGTCCATTTTTAAGAAATCACCTACTAATTACTCCGGATTCATTTAAAGACCACAGAGAAAAATTACATAAATATCTTTTGAATATTAAGTAATATCTTTCAACAGCATGCACAGCAGTACCTATTATAAAATGTATAAGTTTTTCTAAAATGAAAAACTTTCATTTACATAATATATATAATTTATATAGTTATCACTATCAGAAACGAAGGACCAAGTTGGTCCGTTTTTGCTATAGTACCAATACAAATGGGATCAACAGAACACAATTTTCTTTCCTTGCAATTAACTGATAAATACCAGTGATTCAATTAAAAACCTTTTTAAAGGTTAATAAAAAATTGAAATATTTAATTCTATTTTGAGAAATTAGATACAACTGGAAGTGTTGTAGCCGGGAAATAACGCAAATAGTAAACATACCGCCTAATTATTCTCAAAATAGCGATAGTAAGGTTATCTGTTATCAATAATAAATGCTTTGAAAATAACATCCTTAAATGTTTAATTTTAACTGTTGTTAACTTCGTTTGAATAAACTTAGAATAAAATTGTCCAAGGGCAAGAACCCGAATTTATTTAAAAGGGTCAACTTCGATAAGGATAACCTCAGTAAATTGTAATTTTGTTTTGCTGTTTCAAACTAAACTTGTATTGAATAATTTGAAAGGGAAGCTTTATCCCGACTTCAGTTACCTACTATGATTGTATTCTATTCAAAAAAAATAAATAAAAATCACTGAAATTTATAAGTTCATGTTAAATATTTTACAACAGTTCTTGTTGATCCTTCAAATTTGGTAACAAGGATAGTGGTTATTATAATTTATTGTATACATTAGTTACAACTATCTTATATAGTTAATAGTTTAAAAAATAATTTAATTTCAATACTGTTCATAATACTTATGTATATATTTTTAAAACATCAACGCTAGTTAACTGCATTTTAAAATTTTCATAAACATAAAGACGTCAAAAAGAACCCAGCTGCAGTTGCTAGGTTTACATCTTAAGCTCAAGTAAATTGTTATACTACATAATAAAAATGGCCCCAAATTTAGCCATTTTCCATTGCAGGAAATTTTTATATACATTATTTAATTACCAAGCAACATGCATATTTAAAGAGCTAGTTGTTCCCAAAAACAAAGTGCTAAGACAATTTTCAAGAAGCTGAAAATATTTTTCAGTTACGAACAGGATTCCCTCAATATTTAATTATTGTTTTCTTTTATAAAAAAATAATAAATATGTTTAAAATAAAAGAGTTTCCCTATAGTCTCTTTATCTCTTGATTTAAAATTTGACCTTTATATGTTAAAAATGCATGATGAAAGAATGTTTTTGCAAACATCATTCTCTGTGTTAACTGTCAAAGCCCGAGATTTATCGTATTATCAGCGCTATCGTGCGTAAATTTAATTTAGTCATGGAATCAATTTAGCAATCCTGCTGGTCAAAGTCAGCCTTATTTCGAGGAAAACGCTACGAAATATTCTAAACTTTGGAATCCCAAACAAAATTTCATAAGAGAATTATTATTTATAAAAACAGTTTGCAAACAATTAATGTAATTGTTGGCGTTAATGGGGCCACAAGGGATATCAAAATGTTATATCAGAAATCACGAATTTTTGCTGATGGATGATGATTCTGACTTTGACCTAATGTTTGTGTCATAGTTCCATGCAAATAATGAATCTAGTAATTCGTAATTAAGCACAAATGGAAAAGTCATATTGAAATGAGCAAAGGTACTTAAATCTAGTTGTTATAATTATTGTATGAGCAGAAGATCACAATATTGTATCTAAAGTATCTAAGGATTTTAAAAAGCGTTCGTCCCTGGAACACCATTGCATAAGTTCTTCTATGGTAACGACACCGTCTTTATTAGTATCTATTAGCTGAAAAATCAAATTGAAAATAGAACTAACGTTTGGATAGAAAACGCCGATCAACTTAAAAAAATGACTACCGTATAGCTCGAAAAAGATAAGAGCAAAAAGATCGATGATCTTAATAAATGTAGACAAAACAATTTTTCATTAAAATCAATATTTACGAAGATAAATCCTTGATTCCACATTTATTTATGGCTATCTGTACTCTTAGGTAAAAATAAAAATGTGCTCTTGACTCAGTAAAATAAATTTACGTTTCATAGTCTTATACAATAGTAAACTTACATGAAATATTTTTTCTACGTGTTCTTTAGCGGAACTTTCCTCAACGGTAGGATTGGTAGACCGCCCAACCATTTCATAAATACTTGATACCACATCCAACATTTCAGTTTTAGTTATAAGTCCATCACCATTGAGATCGTACAATCCAAATATCCACTGCATTTTTTCTTGGACACTTCCTCTGGATACTTTTGATAAAATGTTAAGAAAATCCTGGAACAATTTGCATCCATGACAACGGACCGTTAGTTAACTTAAATCCGAATTGAAAAATCGGCCCTTAGGGGTATAATAATATAATACCGAGCTTTGCAAAAGTTTAAATATATAATAGGGAATAAAATAAGTTTGCAATTAATTATAATACGATTAGCTTCCTTTAAAGTAAATTTAGACCACCCACAGTACATCCTAGTAAGATTAAAATTTTCTTTTTTTATACTTCTTTAGTAACTCCGCCTAGGGAGAGCTTTACGGCATCCTAGCTGGTCCCAAGCCCAGATAAAGGAGGAGGGTTGAAAAAGGGATTGCTTACCCCTTCACATAAAGCAGCAATAGTTAGTTTTGTAAAAATATACATAGTTATTTATAATCTAATATATTATTATAAGATGAATGAATGTAAAAACAGGATTAACACTAATAGGTGTACAAGGTATAGGTAACTAGTACACAAGGCGTATACGATAAGATAATGTACGATATATGGGGATCTCGGTTACAGGTTACCTTCAGGGATACGATGTTAAATTAGAGAAAAGTTGACAAGCGGCGGTACAGACAGGACGTGAAAATATTATAGAATTTTCTAACGTCACTCCTTGTGATTATTTTCTACGGCCACATCTAAAGGAACACCGTTTACGGAAACCACTTACAAAAGAGATGGAGAATGCAATTCGAATTGGAGAAACTGTGGAACAATTATCGTTTGAAAATATCAGGAAAAGTATTTTGTATTGTATTGAAAATAACGGCAAACAGTTGTAACCGTTTCGTTCGTTGTGTATTTAGTATTTAGCTATTATTTAAGTTAAAATTATGTAAATAATTTATTATTTAATGCTGTGACTTATCAATGTGACATATTACAGGCTATAATAAAACTATCCCATGAACTAATGTTTTCCTAAGCCTTGATCTAGCAACTTCTCATCAGCCAGGAGCAAAACAATGATGTCAGAAAACAGCCTGAAACTAAATGGATCACATCTAACACGACTTAACTAACGCAATAAGGAAAATTGAAGCAAGTTTTTAAGGACACCATAGTAAACAGGGAACGGACTGCCAATGATGATGATGGTATTCCCGTGATTTGTCACTTTTCTCGGAAAAAATTTAGGAGGATTAATTAAAACAAAACAAGTAATGCGAGGACTATTTACTGGAATGATGTTTACCTACTTATTGGAACAATACCTTTACGAAATCCCGGATGTTGTTTGCAAAGGAAAACCCTGACTGAATTAATACTTTTGTTTATATGTAATTCCCATGGACACGGGGATCATTAAAACTACTCAATTAAACAGTTTTTAGTAACTTTTCGACGTATACGTGTTTCAGAATTCGTAAAACTTTACTGCGTTGTTTTATGTGTATGTATGTTAAATAATAATGATTCTGCAGCTTTTGCTGTAAAATGCATCCAACTGTTCACGAGTATTTCAAGAGCTTTTTCCCTCGGTTTTCAGCCGCGCTGAAATCCACAAAACTCAAAACCACCTCAAAACTTTTCACTGCTTAGAAACTGAATTTTATATTATACTAGCACAGGAGGTAACGTTAAAGAACAAAGTCGATATAGCTACCTACATTAAGTAAAATGCAAACAATTCTCTTGAACGAATCAATTTTAATAATAAAACTGCAGAAGGTAAAACATAGTGGGATGTTATTTTTCACGTTCACTTGAAGGTGTGGTGATTTGATTGCATAATTGAATGAAGTCGCCACAGGTGCTCATAACGACCGCTTCGTGTGTCGGTAAATATTCAACGAGTAGCAATAGCGTGTTCGCAACAGGTCCTGCAGGCGAACGCCAAAAATCCAGAAGTGGATCTGTACTTGATTTAATTAAATAGCCATCCACAAAACACTTTATATTTTCCCGTATATTATTTTTTAAATTGTCCTATTTAAAAAATAATCAAGGCTATAAGAGGGTAAAACTAATATATTAGTGCGACGAGAATCTGTTAAAAGAGACAACAAATTGTAAAAACCTTTAACATAAAAAGTTTAGGAAAGCCGGCTTTTTTGTGGTTAGCGGTTTTGGAATTTGTTATATAATTTGGTGTTGAATAGTCAACACGATTTGATATTCCAGCTTTGTGTACGGTTTTCTTATATCAGTATCAGGATTTCTCTTATTTACTTTGTTAACACTGTGGGTTACAGGTTTAAACCGCATTTCATATTTAAGTAAAAAAAAGTTCAAAACAGAGCAAGTAATATATATAGTAGCTGCCTTAAAGCTTGGAGCGACAGGTGGTGTTTTAATTGCATAAAATATTCATTAGTTACTTGAATGCACAGCTTGAATGTAACACAAATGGTACAGAAATGAAACAAGAACTTTCCATGTACTAAAACATCCCGTTTCTAGTAAACTATTTTGTAATGTGTTTGGCGGAAACCCAAGTTCGTATAGGAGACTGACCGTTACTAGACATAAATGAAATATATATCACGTTAGGCGTTTGAAGTTTAATTGCTAGAGCATAAATGGGAGACAGAAACTTAATATCATATAATAGATTTAAAATTTTACATTACTAAATAAATTTATAACAAAAGATAAAATAATTAAAGAAGTTCCTTCAATAATTTTGTAATATAATTCTAGCAAGAACTTTTCGAGTAACCTTATTATGTTTCGTTTTAACATTGGAAATGTTTATGTTCGTATATGGGGGCCAAGTTATGAGTTTTAACTCAAGGCCAAAGAAGACAAAAGTGTCGCGATCGGGTTTAGCCGCTAGCTGGCCGGTCCGGGCCGACAGCATAGCACGGTGGGCATACAAATTGGCGTGTGCGCCGTGCTCCTGTCCAGCCGAGGCCGATGGTGTACAACTACAACCCGAGGGCTTTAGCCCGAGGGTTGTACGTCTAATTCTGTATTTCCATGGTAATAGTCAGTGTTATCATTTCCAATGCCTCCGATGGTTGCAAGGATTGCGAAATCTGTGAATTTTTATGTTTACTGACAAGGAAGGTAAAAAGAACATCACCTTCTATTTATATTTGTGGAGAGTTCCCTAAAACTGTCTGTCTTACCATATCATATCTCTATGAATTACTCAGATTTCCTTCTAAATTGGAGGAGTCTGCTAGACATTTAAGTTCGAATCATTCCAAGTCTTTCCGTAACCTACGTTAAATAATTTAAAAAGGGTAAAATAAAATGTCCTACGTGAACTTTTGTACCTGTAACATCTACAAATCATATGAATTATGCAGAACGTCGCTTTCCGCTATTATTAACGAATATCGGCCCAAAACGTGTTCCGCCAAAGGTCGGGTACGCTTCAATGTTCGTGAATATGTAACAGAAAGTAATAATATGCCTGGAATTTTGGTGCGAATCCCCAACTTGCAGAAAATTACGATCACGGAACAGTGGGGATATTGGCTTAAGTAATTGAAATATATTTTATTTCGTTAGTGGATTGTAGCGAAACCTTCGCATACGTATTTTCTTCCGAGATCATTTTTACGCTAGAAATTCGAACCCATCCTCCAACCTTAGCAATCAAAAGCGTATTTGCAAGTTTTGACACTTTATAAACCGTAGTTTAACTTTTTTAACTGTATGCAAATCTTATTCCTAGTAATAAGACATGACAAGGGGTCTAAGACCCGATATAATATAGCGTAAGAATCAGTCGAACACAAGTTTGTGATGAGAGTTTAGGAGGAATTGTTGCAACTAAACTATCATAATAGAATCTTCGAGATAATTGATCATCAGGATCACGAAATTTCAGATCATTACATTATTTTTTATTTTAACTCTTAAAAAATACAGTTACGTTCATTGTATGCTTGACAATTTCTAATAATAAAAATTGTTATCTAAAATTCTCTTCCATTTTGTTGATAACGTCGTAATAAATGAACTTGTTAGCAACTTTTTTTTATTATTTAATGATCCCTCGAGGGCAATACTGTTTTTTCATTTGACATTTATTGGTGTACGTCATTTATTATATACAACGCGTGTACTTTCAATTGACGAGATACCTGAGGATGCTTTAATGTGATACCACAGTCTTGTGGAATTGATATTGGTCGTAAAACGTACGAAATTTCTCCTTTAAGAAATTTTATTTACTTTTATATGGGTCTGTCATACACTAATGTTCCAATAATAGCAGCACCAGGGTACGTAGGTATTAGAAAAAAAGTAACCTACATTATATAGGAACCTGAAAATTTTTTTCTTAAAAAACATACAGGGTTGCGCAAATTAGTGAATAATTTAATTTTCAATGCAGCCAGGGATATTTCAATAAGATTTTGTAGATGGTGTGCTTGTTTTGTCTCAAACTGTATACAGTAGTAAATATTTTAATCTTCATTCGTGTTGTCTATTTTAATTAAAAAAAGAAAGGCTATGCAATTTGAAATTTATTCAACGAACGTTCGTAGATCTAGTCAAGATTATATTCCTTGCAAAAACGGTTGAATTTTTCAGAAGGCACGTACTAAGGTCTTGAAAAATGAGCGTAGGGACAAACAAGAAACCTTTAATATTATCCCATATTTTTGAAGCTTCATCCTGGTGTCACATAAAATATTTGTCCTGTTTGAAGATCCTCTATTTAGGGTGGAAGTCTCGATTTTGTAAAGGTAAACACAGCTAAACTTCTACGCGTAGATAAAAGTGGACGGTTGGGTTAGTAAAATATACTTTTTTAGAAAGAAAATAAAGAGTTAGAGAATACAAGTTCTTAATACATTATGTTACTGTGCCATAAGAGCTTTTTTTTACTAGCAGGCATAATCGAAGAGACCTTGCTAAATTACAAACCCCTCGATATTTTATATTTTTATTACACCCATCTACGTACAAACCTACTTGATTTATGAACCAAAAATAGACAACTTATCAAATTTTCAGTAAATAAAAGGCACATATAGTTACCACCAAGGCGTCAAATTCTATTAAGTCTCCTCAGGGGGTCAACTCCTGCAAGCTCACATCCCGATTATACCTTGCAACGCAACTGTTATCGAAAGTGAAAAATCGACAGCGAAGGTCTGGAAAACTAGCGTAAAAATTTCGAAAAGATGCCGCAAACGGCATTGAAGACGGCTAAAAGTGGAATGATGAGACGTGCCAAGTTCATCCTTCGCTATTAATAGAAGGAATCAATATTACCTTCAGGACTCGACGTCAACGCCATCCACTTCGCGTACTACTTCCAAGGATCCTTTCCGGAAGGTAAATCCACATGCACGTGGGTTGTTATATAAAAAAATGTTTGTTTTAGAAATAATATAAGTCAGGTATTGCTCCTAGTATGTTGCAAATAGTGAGTTATCACTGAAAATGTCTCCTTTCGACGAATTAAATCCAAAAACGAATCATTTCTGGATTAACACAGCAGAGAAAAGTTTGTCCTGTGTAGTGATTTTTATATTTTGAAACTTTTGCCAATATCGAAAATTTAAAATACATTTGAAGTATCAATCGAGCTTTTAAGTTTAGATACTCATTTTTCGCTTGATAAAATAAAACGGAAAACTTTTCTCATCATATTAAAATGTAAACTAATTCAATTTGATATTGAGAGAGACATAAAGTCAGCAACGAAGTTTTTGAAAGTGGTAAAAATAAATTTATAATATTTTAATAAAAAATAACGCCATACCGATTAGATTTTGAATTATCTATAAAAAAAATGTTAAAGTTAAGCAAGTAATAAATTTTTGTACGAACATAATAAAATGAATACAAACTTATTTCATGTCATTCCCCCACAGTTAAAGTCAAGGAAACTTTAATAACTTCAATAGTAAATTCCAATTGATAACCTCTAGTTCTCTGTCTAGTTGCATAAAACTTTTGTGCGTGGCTTTTGTGTATGCAACGTTTCAGTTTAAATGTTGAAAGCTCCAAATAGATATTTTCCGAACGTCATGAATTCATGATTATGCAAGTGGGATAATGTCAAACATTTTACTTGTTAGATATACCTAAACCAAAATTTTCAAGGAATATTTTTGTGATTCCATTGCTTTATCCTATTACCTATGTATCCCAGAAGTTAACGTTAACGAAGTTAACTCCCTTCTTTTGAGATTTTGAAGAACAATTTTTTTACGTTATAAGCCATTAAAATATTCCGTTTATTATAGACTTCAATTTTTATGATTCATTTGGGTATAAACACAAAAGAAAGAAGTCGATTATTTATGAATAATTAAAGAAATCAGGTACTACCTTCGTGTTGTAAAACCGTTGAATATTTGAGTTGAATGAATTTTAAAAATCGTTTGGTTTCGATATTAAGATGTAGAGAACATATAATCAACATTAAATTAATATAAATACGATTGCTACTATAAAAGATCAAGGGGAAATTAGTTAGACTTTCTCATACTTCTTTGATATTTCTTATTGTTCAACTTTTGAGCAAATTTAAAGTGATTGGGGTTATTATTATTTAAATTTTAAGGGTGCGAATTTAGAAACGAATAAACGTATTGCATTTAAAAAGGATGATTTCACCCTATTCTAGAAATACTTGGAGCAGCTACCTGTAGGCACGCGCACCAATTTTCTCATAAATTATGGTTGAGAAAAACTAATCGGAAATAAAGTATGTTAAGGGAGGTACTCTATACATGGACCTAGTTTGTTTACGGTATGAATAGTTAGGGGATGTTATGTTCTACATATAGAACATTCTACGTGTGGCACGTGGAGGAACAGAAATAGATTTTATATTTTCCTCGGTTATTTAACGCGTATTTTTATTGTACCGACAACTGATGTGGCTTTTGTGGCAGGGCGATATCAAACACTCGCGTTGTGCAAGATATGGAAACAAAACATGACTAATACAAAGCAAAGTTGGATTTATTGTTGAATATGCATGCAGCGAACGCAATTTACCTCGAAACTGATTTTTCCCGTCTGCTTCTGTTTAATGGTGTTGAACACGTAGTGTGCGTAGTTTGTGGCATCTGAAACAAAAACAAAATTGTAAATAACACATCTTATTACAAAAACCAAATTTTCTGCAACAAACATAAAAAACGAAATAATCTCAATAGAAAATTCTATTTACTCGAATAAGGCCAACGAAATTCTACATTTATTCACATTTTCGATCGTTGTCTTGAGCAAACTAATTTCATTTTGTTACAAGAGAGGAATCAGCGTGCCTTCTCATGCATGAAAGAAAAGAAGCTGATTAAGTACTATCAGTTTAAGACTTATTCCCGACACAAATAAGACCTAATCCATCTTTCGTCATTTAAAATTATTGTCGATGTTTAGTTATTTCTGCTGTAATTTTTCTGCTTTGAAAGAATAAAAGAGATTAGGTACGCATTGCGAGAAAATCAGATTTTCTAAAAAGGAGGAGTTATGCCAACATAATTCAACTCAAAACGATAATAAGAAAAATTTATTATTTATTTTATTTATTTTTCCCCTGTATTTTTGTTTCGTTGTTGTTATTGAAACAATATAAACAAAAAGATATTTTTATGTGTATCTGATTTTGGAATATATTTAGTAAAACAATTTGGAGAAATTGAGGCAGTGTAAATTGTGAATGAATTAAGGAAATGTGAGCGCTTTTCCCAAGAATAGAACAGCAAAGCTTTGATTAAACTTTATCTTTTCCGTTGAAGGTCGAGGCAGAAAACAAAAACTTTGAAGCTATCAGCGTAAATAATATTCCAACTTTCTCGACTACTGGCACAGTTAACAACTTTTTTACTGTATGAAACTTTATTTGGGATGAAAATTAAGTGTCTAATAAAGAAAATTTAAATTCGTTCAAGGAATTTCTGTAAATTACAATTTAAAGGGGGTTATTCGTGATATACATCGGAAACGTATGCATTAATTCCACCTACTGAATAGAAAATGAAGTGTCGAGACGACCGCAGTCTAAATATACATTCTGATCAATTTGTCCTGTCTGCAAAATGTGTTCATTTATCTTATTTCTAGATTCTGCTTGGATGAACCTGGACAAATATAATTACAATTATGTCCCCTACACTGACGAGGGTAAAAAATCCCACGAATCCCGAGGGATCTCGGTATTACCGTAATTCGGACATACTTGGACCGAAATACATAACGTACGAATTTTATATCTTCTTCTTTGCGATCTAAGCTGATTGTTCAGTATTACGTGTTTCTCTCGTATTCCAGTTGGTTACTATATATGCCTTTGTGAAACGTACACCACACAGATATAGAATATTCAATGCGATTATAATAGTCCCTCCCTTTACTGATACTTAATCTCCACTAATTACAGCACAGTGTTATAATAGAGCTAACCTACACTATATCTGCAGAGCTTAAACATATATTATACTATAGAGAACTGTGACGTTGATAGACAAAACACGTTTTTGTAGATTGCTTTATATAACTCTGAAATTATATGCGGACTAATTGACCTACAAAAGCTAAAAAGCTGCCATGAAAACCGTGTCCTGATAGAAAATTACGAAGCTGGCATAGAAACGACACAATTAGCCCTGCCAGATAGATTTTTTTTCTGTTTTTTTATGAACCATTTTATTACGTTTAACAATTTAACATAAATATAAAGGATTGCAGTTTTATAAGTGAATTACTCAGAAATGTTCAAATGTGTAATATTAATTGAGATTGAATACGTAGTAAGACATTTTTATTAAAAAAAGGAAAGGGTAGCAATAGATTCGACGAGCTTCTAGGAAGGTTTCGGTGTTTTTGCCCTGTAAGTGATGAGGCGTTAAGACGAGAAGGCAGGATGCTTTTCACATCCTTTTCGAGAGGATGTATGACACGCACTCGACCAGGAGAATGAAATCCCCTACTTTGGTGTTATATTCATCTTTGAAGTCAAAGTAATGAAAAATACACACTTCCCTGAATTTAGACAAATTTAAAAATCATTTCTGCACATGAAATTTTGTTAAAGGACAAACACTTTTTCAAAAATCAAACCCATCTAATAATAGGGGACTCAAAAGAATATTTTAATCAAATGTGATTTGGCTGAATGAACTTGTTTGCTCTAAAATAAAACATGAAGATATAAATTTATTTCGCACCATTTATTCAATACTATATCGAGGGTTTATAAACATTTTTCTTAGGAAAAAAATTAGGTTATATCCTGGGTCCAGTTTGAGTTAAAATTTATGATTTGCGGAGATATCCACATAAATAGAATCGAAGGCACGGACTGTAAAATGAAATGAAGAAAATATACTGCCTTTCTCGTCTTAACACAAGGGGAGCTCGCAGCTACGATATCTATGTATATATAGTACATAATAACGCTATCACTTTCAAAGTTTAGTAGACAGGAATTATGCTTGAAGTATTAAAACTCAAGAATCCTACTAAAATTTACAGCGAAAACACCTTTGTTTAAACTTTTACAGGCATTTTTATTCTATAAAGTTTTTGTAAAAACGAACTTTTCAAATAAAAATGAGAGTTTGCTATCGTTCTGCTACATATAAAACGGTTTGTTATTCAAATAATGTAAAATATCTAATTTCCATATCTCATATTAAAAATAAAGTATTAAACCAAACGACGTATTGTGCCTGATGTCAACTTTGTGTGATTGGTCTACATAACGATTTCATAATCGATGTAATTAGGTGTTAGTGGTATAAATGATAAATGAATAAGGACAAATGTAGGATATGGAATTCGAACCCACATAAAAAAATTAACTTAACAAGAAATTTTCTATAGGAATATTGTAAAGCAACCAAATGCTCAAGGAGTTGAAATTCTGGGAGACAGATTAGTGAGAGAAGGAAAATGAAAATTCTGCGTGGTGCTGTAATAAAACTTGTTGAGTTGTAGTTACCCCAGGAGTCACGTAATTGCATTAACCTTTTAGATTGATCATCAAAAGTAGAATAGCGTGGAAGATCTGATCTTTTAGTTGCGAAAAAAGATTTACTGTTTAAATATATTCGGAGTTGGGGGTTGTGTTTAAAAAGAACTGTATGTACTATTCACACTAGTTGAAAAGTTATATAGGAAACCGATAATCGTAGAACCCTCACGAAACAATATTAACTAAAGCTATTTAATCCAAAGTATTGTACAGGATTAATAAAGGGTTAGCGTGACAATTAACAGGACGGTGGGCTTGGGCTATCATGAGGCGACATTTGGATTTGTTCTTTAACGCCAACGTGCGTTTCTATATACAGACACGAGCGTGCGATTTATATATCTAGACAAAAAGGAAAACCGAAACAAATAACAATACGCAGGACTCTCGGGTTATGTGGCTATAAAGAAAATGGTGGAAGAAGGTGACCAGAACGTAAAAGATGATATGAGGTACAATATAACCGTGTACGAAACAAATAGCCATTAAAAAGATATTACGGTAAATCATGTGGGTATTGCGAAAACTTGGATGGAAACAACAACATATTGGAAATAAATCAGATATGCCGTATCTCCGAAATTTTGTATAACAATGAAACATATCAACGTTTGTTGAAAAAGTTTACACAGGGTTATCCTATATCTTAAAATTTAAAAGTTGAGATTTAGTGATTGTAATGTAACGCTTTTAAATAATTTTTGAAAAAAAGGAAAATGTTACCGAAATCGTGATAACCTCCAGAAACGTCATTTTCTTTCATGTGGAACGACCGAGCGTGTCTTTTTAGAATAAAATAACTAAAGAACGATAGAACGCGATAAGAAGCTGTAAACAAAGATTGAATACTAAACAGTCAGTCCATTTATAGTAAAAATAAAGTTTTTCATTCGTGCTTCGAACATCCACTCGAGGTTAAAGTTTTTTTGGCGTCGTACAAAATGAATGACCTTATCATGCAGCTTCGAACCAATAATGCGTGCACACTCGAAATCGAAAGCTTTTTACTAAACCAGCCGCACCATTATGATTCTTATTTTTATTGAAAGCATTAAGAGGAAATATTTTCTACTGGATTCAGACAACTCAATAACATTGGAGGAAAACCAAATAAACAAACGTTTACATATTTTACTTATGTAGAAAACATCAACAACCATGAAATTATTTGGAGAACAAAATTATAATTTCAATAACAACGAAATTTTTTCTTTTTCTCCAAGGCTAAACCTTTTTTTAAATTTATAACGTGTTAACATAATAATTAGTTAGAAGGTAGTTTATAAGAAATAGGATTATAAGGTAGTACGGAAAAGTTGACTAAGAACTGTAAGACCCATGAGATAATCCAAAGTTATTTTAAAAACACATAATTTTTATAAAAGATTGCGTTAGAAAGAATTATTTCCAACAATAAATAACTTTAGACCTTTCACAAAGATAAATCAATTCCCTACTGAAATATTCATGCTGTAAAATGAAGTTGGATGATCTGAAAAAAAACAATAATTATTCAAAAAAGTCCAGAAAAAAATTAATGAGGCCGTGCTCGAACTTTGATGAACGAATGCATTTTTATTGGATTAACATTTTATTTGAAATATTCACTTCTAATGAAGCATTATGTAAAAATTTTGGTTCCGGATTTCATGAAAATAAAATTTCCTTGATACATAAACAAGAAAATTTTGTTTGTGGGGTATTATTAACTAATTCTAAATTACAGAAAATTCAAACCAAGCATTCTTCATTAAAAATAATGATGGTTGTTGTAGGGTGTGAAAGGAATGAAAGGGAAAAGAACCACTCTAAATGTTTCGCTTTGGAATTAATCTGAAAAACTATGCACTTAAGCTAATATACGTTTCTTAATTAACAACTATAATATAAGCAGATAAATTGTAACACTCTTAGGGCGTTAGTTATTTTACTTAGTCGTAACTCGTACAAGAATTTTGTATCTCCATAGAGATTAAAACCCACGCTCCTGACATGTTTACGAAAATTCCTCTGTTTTAATTTATTGCACCGAAATAATGTAATGGTTTCAATGTTAGCCTTAAAACTATAAGAAGTAAACTTGATAGTACGAAAACTTACCGCCTTGAGGGAAAAACTGAGCAAATATGTGCTTAAAAGCATCCTCGTCTACCATTCCAGTGGGACATTCCTAAAAGAAAGAAATTTTACCTGTAATTACTTCATTTTATATATATTCCGTTCACAAGAACTTTTTTATTGTTGTATCGATGGTTAAATTAATTCAAAAATATTTCTATTTTATGAATTTTTTAAATAGAGAACCTGGATTATGGAAACTTTAACGCAATAATTTTGTTCAATTTCAACAACGCTTGAGGTCAATATGCTAATCAAACTCGAATATAGCGAGGCACACTACATTTCATTTGACCTTTTTAGGGTTGTATCTATACCACAGACAAGGGTTGAAAAGATCGTGTAATAGCTACAGAGAAATCCCAAAAAAATAGTCAGAGTAATAAATGTCAACCATTTGGATCATATAATCGTGGAATATATATTTTTTAGAAATTTAATTTAAGTAGAGGATCAGATTAATCTTGGTTGTAAATATTATGGAGACAATTTATTTGAAAACTGGTACAATAATGAAATTTTTTAATTAGAATTGGTTGATGGTTGTTCTGTTAGAATTAGGCGGTTCTAGAATTAATTAGTATGGAGCAATGGGGATGGAATGGCTTTACCAAAATAATAAGTAGGCTTGCCACAGCGCTGTACGCGGCTAAATATGATTATTTAGATCTTGGAGGTTTCAATATAAAATTTTAAAGTATAGGAAATACAAGCTTCGGGTATTATTTTTGATGTCTTAGTTTAAAAAGTTCCAACTCGCTTTGCATTTCCATTTTATACCCTGCAATATTGTTACGAATTTTCAATCCACTATAAAGTAAAACTGCAGTGAAACTGTTATTTAATAAAACTACAGGAATTTAAGTCGAGCTGTAATATTTTGTCATTTCGAAAGGAAATGGAATTTGGGATAATAAGATCAACTAGAGTTTCTCAACGTGAAGCAGAATGGACGAATTAATAACTTGTTTAACATTTAGAATGACATAAGAATTCCGTTTGATTTAAGCAGTTTTTGTTCTTACTAAGACGGATCTGCATATGTTCAAGATAAAACATCCTGAAATTTGTAATCCAAACGTTGAGATGCTGAAATATCACCCCAGGAATACTTTTGAAAGGAACATTAATCAAACTTTGGGACAGTTTGGTACACATACTTTTTGTATATTAATTTTTGAATTTTAAGTGATCGACAATTACCTACCGCAGGCATTATCGTAAAATTTTATAGTTGTTAATTTTAGGTAAAAGCACGAACTGAAATTTAAATTTATGCTAATAGGGTGTATACTGAAAAACAACGATTAATATTAAATCCGTTATGAACGTTAGTTATCCGGGTTCTTCTTAGAAAGTAAAGTTAATAATTCATCGTAAAAATTAGTCAGAACTATGATACTATGCTATCAACGGTAATTAGGTTTAAAAATGTAGAAAAGAGGAAAAATCTTCCATTAACCGCTTTAATCTAATAATGAACGTACATGACATATCAAACCTTATTGCATATTCGATAACCTTCTTGATAGTTCAATACAATTTTGGAAAAAATGAAAATTTATCAGTCACTTATTATTTGTGACCTAAATAGATAAAAATTTTGCATTGGAAAAATTTTTGCTACGCACAAAGATTGAACGACAAAGGTCAAGGGTGAAAGGCGAACATTTTTCAACGTATTAAGAAATTGTTCAAATTTAAAGAATAAACAATGAAAGTTAAAAAGTATAATTTTGGTGGTGGTTCTGGTGTTGACAGTCAGGAAAATTAAATACCATCCATTAATAAAAGCGAATATAAATTGAGAAAATAAAAACGGACATGTAGCTTTCAGGACTAATTCTGAAACTTTATAAACATTCATCAAAATAATGTACCATTGTGATGATTATAAAACTACATATTTACATAAACATGAAACGCACGGCTACAGAATCAGTTCTTAATTTCGTTCTGTATAATAGAGCACTTAAAACTTTTCATAAAGTACTAGTGTTTAAAGTTAACAGCTGTTAAACATTTTCTTTCTTAACCTGTGTCGTAAAAGAAAAGCAAACTTAAAATTGTTTTTAAAAAATGGAGTAAACAGGTCAGTACAGCTTCTAAAAAATATTGCTAATATTTAAAAACTGCTCTTATTTAGCTTTTGTCTACGACAAAGTAAGTGCTTGGTCAATGATAATTGATAATGCATCTATAATATAGTGCTGGGATTTAATCATTATTCACTAGTAGAATATATTATTGTCGATAATGCTCTGGGCTCGGAATAGACATTTCCAGAGATTTTTCTATTAAGAAACAAAACTAAAATTCTATTACAAAGAATTACAACATACCTGTTTGAATCCTCGGTACATCAGCTGTATTTCTTTCCTAGTAAACTTAGTTTTCGAGGCTAATTTTTGTATTTCCTCGGGTCTGTATCTTGCTATATGGAAATTGAATTCATCTTCATCCTCTGAAACAAGAGAAATAAAACTGTATTTTCCTTGAACGAAAACTATTCTGTAAATCCAATCTTAGCAGAGGTTTAGAAAGCTTCAAAAAGAACCGCTCGTTATTTATGTGTAAAGTTATTTTGTTTTTCTAGAGCTACTTTGTTTGACACGCGAAACCTTCTTTGGGCATCAAATTCTATTTTATGACCTTATGAATTTTTATATTTGCAAAATATTTACAATCGTTAATACCCCCAAATTAAGTTTTTTTTTGATCAAACAAAAATGTTCTTAACAATTTGTCTCTGAAATCAATCTTAACATATATTTCATGGTTGAAGCTTTTTTCATGAAACCACCAGTGTGAAAATTTTTCGTCCTAATAGTATTTCTCTGGCTTTAACGAGGAAATAAATAAAAACCAGTTTCAGGGTTTTCATTTTTATGCGAAGTTTGTGTAAGTTCATCTCAACGATAACAACTACCAGGATCGAAAATTAGAAAAGCTTTAACTGTAATGAAACGTTTGGATAATGCTCGGAACAACATAAAGCTAATTCTGATGAAGTAATAAAGCAATCTAAAATTATGAATTATTCTGTTATTAGAATTAAACTGGTTCGTTAAACATGTGTAACTGGAAAACAGAAAGAACCAAACAATTAAAGAAAATTGCTGGCAGCTTTCAGCGAGATGAGGTTTTGCGAGTCTGTAAACCTTGTTTACATCTTTGACATTTCTTGTTTACGCAAGGGTTCCTTTATTGCTACTCATATTTTTATTAACTTTGATTTTACAAGATCGTTATTGGAATTAACGATTATTGCCTCTCGTTAATATGTAGTGTTTGATATTTTCTTTGGTGCAATAACATTCGAATATTTGAATTAACGAAAGTATTATGAAGGTACTTGTAGATTAAAAAATCTAATACAGAAAATTAAATACAGTTTAATTATTGACTACAGCTAAACAATAAATCCAAGATAATAAAGCGTTTAATCAACGTAAAACCATCGTTTTTTGTCGCATAGGAATTCCCTCGTCAGTTATAGTAGCGATATTCGACAACTGACAAGGGTTGGATGTTTTCATAAGTGGATTAGTCCATGTCTTCTGTTTTTGTTGAAATTGAAAATACTTAAACTTTAATTCTTTGTGAAAAACATTTTAATTGTGTACAAATACAATAAAAATTTATAACGTCATCACGTGTTTAATAAAAAAAATATTAATAAAGCAATCCCCTTCTACGACACCGTATTAGTATTATTCTTATTTATTTGAGGGGGGGGAGAGATTTCGTGCTGTATAGATTTATTACAACAGCCAACAGAAAGGATTAGTATCAACATCCCTTAAATTGAAAGAAAAAAGCTGGAACTGGAGAAATACCCTGATAAAATAAAGCATCTGGCAATGTTATTGTCAGTTGCTCATTTGTCGGATTCTCTTAATTACGAGAAAATATCGAGTATTATTGCGTATGTTCGAAGATTTTCGGTTTGTGGTAAAAGCTAAGCGAGCTCTTAAAACTTTTTCCTAATAAACTTAGAGGTTGAGGTTAAATTTTTTTTCAGGTGACGAAACTCAAATACATAATAATTTTAAGATGTCGTTGGAAGTAAAGTTAGAACTTGCGACATTGTCAATGTAAATGCCTAAAGCACTAAAAAGCTCCATATATGAATATGCTTATTAGAGGCCACTTAGAAGCTTTGCACGTTCCTTTCGTTCCATCAAATAAGTACGATCCAACAGTATTCTCACTTCCTCTTACGGAAAGAAATGTTCGGCCAGTTTTGTGTAGGAAGGAATTGTGATAGAAATTCAGTTCCTTAGAAATGTCTCATTCCTGAGTAAAGAATATTTTTAAATAATGTCGCATAAAATTCGACGGTATGCTTTTGATTACCATTTAGCGAATACAACAACAAATTCTTTACGGACCCCAGTATGGTAGTCAAAATAACGATTTCAAAACGTATTATTTTATTAGATCTACTAAATCTAAGCAACTGCAAGAAGTATTAACTTATTTATGTATAAAACACGTTAAAATAAATTAATTTCCATTGGATTATGATTCAGCTAAAAGACCTTTCAGGCCTTGGCTTCTTAGACAAGAAGTTAAGTTTTATGGCTCCGATTCAAGCAATTTCGGTTCAATTCCAGGGTTGGATTTTTATTTATATTTACGAAATTTGTCAGTGCCTCCTAAATTGTGTTTTCCAAGTCTTAATTTTATGCAAATTAAACAGAAAATCAATTGTAATAGCTGTGAAGTTTATGGGAGTGTATATTGATATTTCACATGGAAGCGGTGCTTTATTAAGTGTAGTCACGTACATTGATTCATTGTTTTCATGTGGTTACAGGTTTTGCTTTTACACGTACATTTTCCTTTTGTAGTATATCCTATAATAATATTTTTCTGAAAATTCACCAATCACAGACACAGGTATAAATATATAAAAAAATTCACAGATTTCGCAATCCTTGCAACCATCGGAGGCATTGGAAATGATAACACTGACTATTACCATGGAAATACAGAATTAGACGTACAACCCTCGGGCTAAAGCCCTCGGGTTGTAGTTGTACACCATCGGCCTCGGCTGGACAGGAGCACGGCGCACACGCCAATTTGTATGCCCACCGTGCTATGCTGTCGGCCCGGACCGGCCAGCTAGCGGCGAAACCCGATCGCGACACTTTTGTCTTCTTTGGCCTTGACTCAAAACTCGTAACTTGGCCCCATATACGAACATAAACATTTCCAATGTTAAAATTAGGAATACAAAGATGTCTTAACAAAAGGGAAATAAAAGAGATATCCTTCTCTCTTCATGGCATACATGATAAACACTTAATTTCCTGTGGAATCAACAGAGTTGACCATGTTTCGTTCACGATCATTGCATAAGACATCCTTCGAACTAAGATAACTCGTCCTTGACAAACTAATTAGCATGTACAGAATTTAGAACTAAATCTTGTGAATGTTTGATCTTTTAAAGTAATCTAGGTATCAGGTGGTTGAGTCATATTTAATCCAAAATTCCGCTAATGATAATTTCCTTTGTTTCACGGTTCAATTATTAATTTGCTCTTAACCATGTTCACTTATTTAAAAGTAAACAGGATCAAACGCGTTTAATTATATACTCTCTAATTTAAATTTGATAGAACGTCACTTTGCTATTATAGATATTTTAAGAAAATAATTTTTGCCTTAATGGGTTTAGTTTGGCACAACTTTTTGTTTAAATATTTATTTTACGTCGGACTATTTCCGCTGCCACAGATTCCAGGGTGTAAGTCAACCATACTTGGAAATCAGTCTCTGTTTCTGATAGAGTAAGATTCTTTTAAAGTGCAATGACATCGTACATTAAGTGCACGGGAGTTACAGCTTACATCTTCTCCACCAATTGAGTTGGGGTGTAATGTTTGCTTTTATTTTCAAAAATTGGGTCAAATGGAAAAGTAATTAAATACATAATTAATTAAGTTCTTCAATAGATGTGTTTGTCGTGTGCGTTTCATTAAAAAAATACGCTTCTAATTAGCCGCTATTAGGATACCCACGCAAAGGAGATGTGAGATAGCTTAAATATATAAAATATACATTTTTATGTTGTTCGGTGGCCTATTTCTTAGATGAAACTTGACAAAACTTGTAAATCTGCATCAAAACACAGCAATAAACCAAGAAATATCAAAATATTTCCATTTTATCCACGGTTCTTTGAGTGCGTATTCGATAGACGAACTCGGATGAAGGAAAAAACACAATATCCCAATACTATCGCCAACACAGCTTTAAAGACAAATAAGCTCTTTTTTTATTCAAACTAATTTTTTTTAGCATTGATCGATTTTTTATCTAATAATATTTATTGCTGCAAGGAACCACAACAAAACTGTTTGGTTTAGGTTTAGAACAAAATTTTTATAAATCTTCTAAAATTTATTCTGTTTAATATTAATTTTTAATATTTTTTTGAAATAATAACAGTCAATCTTATGCACGTTATTGCGCTTTGGAAGTGTTGTATATTCTGGACAATTTTCCACGTTATAACACTACGTCAGAAGGGGTGACACGTGCAGGCGACGTTATATGTATAATTGACCCTTAAAAAGAAAAATCTTTTGTACCTTTTCCGCTCGTATATGAGGGCATTGCTACCTTTTCGTGCTTCTATAAATAGTAAAAATCCCTATTTATTTTTTACATTAAATTAGTTAAAATTAAAAAACCCATCCTTTTTTCCCTTTCTGCAAATTGCTTGTTAAATTTTTTCGCACCTTTGAGATTTTTAAATATAATTATTGTGAAGAGTTAATAAACGGATTTTACTGACAAGTTTAATATAAGCATAACACAAGTTACATCTCTTTGTTACGAGTCGGTGTATTGATTCAACCTGCAAACGTAATGTAAAAACAAGGCTTTTAGTGTTCCATCATGTTCACGCATTTCCCCAAAACTCAAACCAACCAAATTTTCTTTTAGATTTTAACTAAAATAAGTACCAACGGGTATAGATTGTTTTAAATGTAAACTGTAACTTTTTATCGATATAGAGTAAGGTAGGACCTGTAAAGGATAATAATTAGGATTATAATAGTTATTTCTTTTTTTATTAATAAATCTAAAGTCTTCCAAGGGTATACGTACTGAGCATATACATGCTTTCAATTATCTTCAGCTAGCGCATCCCGTGCAATACGTAAACCGATTTGTTCCTTCCCACATGGCTAAATTTTAAAAGGATTACAAAGACTTACGTCGTTTCACGTTTCATTTTCTTCTTGAAATCACAAAACTTTGTAAATTAAAGTTTAATAAGCGAGGTTTAAACAATAATTTTGCATAACGTTCGTTTTATTTTTTGCTTTGATTTAGATTTAACAAAAACCAATCATAATTATATTTTGCAGCAGGAGTGAAAATATTAACCTGTGATTAATTAAATATTAAATAATTTAATTAAAAAATAATTAAAACCCACTTCAGCACCTCGTTTTAATTGGTTACAAAGTCTCGGGTTATAAACAATATTTAAAAAAACATCCGAAGCAATTTTGATACATAAATTAACATTTATATTATCGATTAATTTTAATTAAATTACTTAAAATAAAATTAGGACAATATTTAGAATTAAATTAAACCGAGCACGAAAATTTAAAATTATAATAGCTCTCTAAGTTTAATTTCTCTATATTTTAGTGTTTTAGTTACCTAATTTCTGTGTTTACAAAATTATCTGTATAATAAACAGCCACAGGGGTAGTTTTAGTTTTCATAAATTCATGATTTAATTTTGAGCTAAATTTCATAAAATGTGAATAATTTTACCTCTATTAATTTTTTCATATTTCGAGGTTTTATCCATAGACTAAATAAGCTTATTTAGTCTACATTTAATATTTTGTGAAAAATTTTACAGAACCGGCGCGTAGTTTTGCTTCTGGCGTCTAAACTGGGCTGTAATAGTGGTGTGTTCGAGTCCCCCTCGTACTGCGATTTTTTTTAAATCCGTGTTATGTCTTCAGCAGTTGAGTGACCCACCCTCATAAGTGCAGGCTTAAAAAACTTTATTATACAAATGACACCATTTTGTTAGTTTGAAATTTTTGGATATCTTAATTAAGGGCCGCGGTTGAGTTAATGAGAAGCCACTTACTAACCAAGCGATCATGGATTCGAGTCCAGTGACATGGAAAATTAAAAACCCCCTGCAATAATAATGTGTATGCATATCAATTTTTATTGAAATTCGTGGTTTATGGTTTTGGTTTTAAATTTATTTGTAGTATACCTGACATAACATAATTTGAACCACAGAAATGTAATCTACATGTCAATTTTAGTTTTATAATTGGAATCGATTCTTGATTTATTTTTTAATCCCCTTTTATATTTCAAATTGACAATTCTGTTTCTAATTGACACCGATGCCTGAAATGGCTTTGGTAATAAGTTTTGTATTGGATAAACTTTAAATTAGTTGGTGTACTGGTTTGAAATGAAAGATTTCGTTGGTAATCTACCTGATATGTTCAAAGTTGTTATTAATAGCATCCTAGCTTTAGATCGAATTCGCTTCTTCTGGACTTAGCTTTTGGCAGAACCAGCAGAACTAACTAAATCTCTAATATTACATACAATCGTGGACGAAACGTCGACATTACCGAATTTGAGATTCCAATAAGTACTAGTTATTCAAGTCACGAAAGTGTCACTTTACGGGTCGAGGGGGTTTGTCGAAGTACGAAACTGCGGTAGTCTCGTAAAGGCATTTTCGTGATGTGTTCGGTATACTATGTTTTTCTGCAAGCGCTTTAATGTTAGTCAAATTAATACAAATTAATTTTGGCGACAGCATGTAAGGTGTAAGCCAAAACGATTATACAGATTGAGCAGTAGTACTATAAGTGTAGATTTAGAAAATGAATTTGCGTGCTGATTTATAGTGTTTAAATTGACATAACGATCAAATAAATAGTAGGCTGTTGCCCTAACAAGATTTCAGTCACGGTGTTTTCTCGTTGAATGAAATTCATTTAAGGGGAAGGAGATAGTAACAACGCCGTGTAGATAAAACACGAATCCTACGACATGATTAAGCCTGTGTACACCCAGGGGATATTATAATTTATACCTACGTAAATTAAAACGGTTCAGCATGTTCTCTAATCACATGATGTGTAAACGGCAACGGCGACACGTTGGGAAAATTTATCCATATTAGTTCACACATGCAGTGTGGATTGTTATTAAAGTAATATAACACGCAAATA
This sequence comes from Hemicrepidius hirtus, assembly GCA_963082805.1. Lineage (NCBI taxonomy): Eukaryota > Metazoa > Arthropoda > Insecta > Coleoptera > Elateridae > Hemicrepidius > Hemicrepidius hirtus. The sequence continues at coordinate 21,027,221 of OY720168.1, forward strand.
CAGGATCATTTTCCAATCGACACCTTGGTTTAATTAGAATTTTTTTACCTAACCAAGGATATCTACAGGATGTTCATAAAGTAAACAACTATCCGTTGAAAGAAAATCTATTTTCCTGTAATTCTATACTGAAACAGGGATGGAAAGCTTGTACAAAGCTAACAATTTTGTGATGTATTTTCGATTATTTTGTTAGAAGGATTACGGGTTTTCTCATAAGGATGCTGCTCACCTTTGCAGCTAAACTATTAACCATTGTTGAGTTCTAGGGAATTTGAACTTTTCCCTATCTGCACATTCTAAGGTCTTCCAATGTCCGTTTAGAATCATGCTCTATTTTCAACCTTCCGATTACTAGGAAAATGTTTTCTGATCCCTTGTAAACCACCCAGGTTGTTTCCAACGTTAACATTTAAATGTGTGTGAACTATTGCCAAATAAAACATCCTTATATATTCGCGGTTGCATTTTTTCATCACTTTGTAATAATAATTAGCAAACAAATAAAGATTTTTATGTTTTAAATCTTAAAAAAATATTAATTCGAGATTCACAATATTACTTTCGGACTATATAAATAATGCCAGAAAGGTAAACACTAAACAGTGTATAAACTGATTTGGAAAAATCTTTTCCTTTTACGCACTCAACATATATATTTTATCACATAAATGTTTAAACCTTTTAGTCTCGTATTATTTGAACTTAAAAACGATTTTATTATTAGTTACAAGTAAGTTAAATTTGACAAAAGAATAGGATTTATTTAATTAATGTCAATGCATTTAGTTGCAAAATAATAATTGGTGCACTAGTTTTAACCGTCTAACCCAAAGTTTAAAGTTGAATCCAAACCTCATGTTCGCACAAGAACGCGTTGACGGGAAACTTTAACGTTAGCGGCTTTTTGTTCCCGCAAACTTGTAACGACAAATAATTCATAAGTAAAAATTTACTGCATACTACACAGTCTAAATATTAGAAAAGTACATTTTTAAACAATTTAGATAACAGTAAAAATAAACTGCATTCAATTAATTACAATAAAAAGAAAATACTTTAATGGTCTTGTTATCCGGTAATTCTTGTTTATTTTTATAACATTAATGGTTTATGTGCAATTAATTGAATGAAAAATCGAAAAGTACTGCTTTGTAAGGATGTTGAGAGGTTTTTCTTAAAGAAAAAGCTTTAACCGAGATTGAGAGATTCCCTAAATCAATTTGATTAATTCCTACCAGGATTTTCATCTCGGTTTTCACGGAAGTTTGTTACGCGCTAATCACTTAAAAGTGTAAATTAAAGTTGGTAACTTAAGCTTGTTTAGTTAACATGAATCTTCTCGCGATAAAAACTATTAAAATTTTGGCATTTAAATAAACGCTGCTAGTTGAGTACTACGCGAGTGTTAATAGTGTGTTAATTTTAAAGAAATATTTAGGAGTGTAAAATACGAGGAAAATAATGGGATGTCAACGTATTACTACACAAAAATCTTCAGATATAAAGGATAATGAAACTAAGCGTACCCATGTGGATCCCGCGTATGTATGGAGCGTCGACTTGCACCGGGACGCCAAACGGAGGACGCTGGTGTACTAACAACCCGCTTTTGGAAAATGGACAGCGCAACGGCGGCGCGCATCGCCACTGGAAATTATAGTCCACGCCGGCCTACCGCTCCACTGCGTAATTTTCTCATGCGGATGTCTCTATTATGTAATTACCCATACAGGATGTTAAACAAATATGACCGTTCCTTGTAAAAACATCATGATTGACCACAAAGAAATTCAATTTATAACAACAACGAACATCACCGTAATTGGGATCAAGGATGCGAACCCAAACATCACGGATTATTTTCCCAAACAAGATTACTTCACGCACTTTTTCAAAAATAATACTTTTTTGTTACATTTGTTACCAGCTACTTTATTATTTATTTATCGTATGTTGCTAAGGCTTAACTTCGACGCCTGGACCCCTCGCACAGTTTCCCGAAAAAGTTTAGCTCAGTAGAAATAAGTTAAATATAGCAGGTATCAATGTACATATCCTCAAGTGGATAACACATAAACTGTTTGAATATTTAACTAAAATTTAATAATAACAGGAAATAATAATTTCAAAGTTTGGAAATCGTTGTTTCGCTGAGCAAAATTTATTTACAACGAATGTAGAATTTTTATGTTATTTTACCCAGCAGTTTAATAATTTCTTTTTTTCGTTATCAATTTTCTTTTGTTGTAGTGAGCAGATTTGCGCCTCGGAGTTGTTTAGTGTTATTCCTTGTAATAAACGGAGTTACAAATTAAAACTTCTCTCAACTATATGTATGTAATAAAATGTTTGATTAAGGAGCTGCACTGGTGGGTCATTTTGTATTCCTGGTGCACTCTTTGTATTGTTTGTCTTGATTTTGTAACGTATATTTGCATTCTTAACATCTCAGAAAATCTTAAACCGACATATCAAAAATCAGGTTGCGTTGTGAATCTGGATTGCTTACAGTGATTGAGGACTACATGGGTTTATGAACATAGATTTCCGCTGAAAACTTTCGGATAAATAGCAGGTCAAAATGGATACTCTTGAAAATCCCCACTGATATAAATGATGACCGGAACTATTTACCTACCATGGGGAAAGGATTTCCAACAGCAGTCAGTTTTCAGTATAAATTTGATTAAAAGTGTCAAAGAATTTTGATTGCAGATTCTGCTCCGAAGGATGTTGTTCAGAGGGCATCTAATGCACGCCGTTGGCATTACGACGTTTCATCCAAATGATATTGATGAACCAAGACCGAAATCAGCTTTTGGTATACTTTGGGTAAGGTGTAGAGAAAAATTCGGCACCTGTTCCTTGATATCGTTGAATTTTAATAAACGATACCAATATTTGCTATGATTTAATAAGAAAATTATTTATTTATAGATAGTTAAAATAGCCTTGTTGTTAAATAATTCATACTTTATTCAAACGGTTATTATATTAGCACGCAACGATTATAATGCTTGGCTCCAAACCGTGAATAAATAATTAGATATGCAATATTATTATTTTATTCCACGCTGTATACGAAACTAATGAAAAAGCTATTTACTGCATAAGTGATAAAAAAAGGTTACGTTAGAACTGTATAATTTATCTATATCTGATTTCAGTGTAACAAGGAATTAGAATTTGGTCCTAAAGAAGAGAACAAAGGTGAAGTAGAAATCGATATCTAAAAGTTATATTTTCAGGAAAACCGTGTTTGCGATCATTAAGGGTCTAATGATGACAGCAAAGTAAAATAACAAAAGACTCTGCCAGGCCAGGAGGCATAACATTAGCTTTTCATTGAAATCTGGACGAATCAGATAACTAGCATGAGATTATAACTAACAACATATCAAACATAAACGATACAAAAATGTTTGGTGAAAAGAATTTGCCCTTGTTTTTCGTTGAAGGTACTAAAAAATTGATACCAGTTTAAAAAGTCTGTCATCGCCAAGAAAAAAAGTAAAAAATTCATTGTTTGATTTTCATAGAAACTCTTTTGGGATTTTTCAACATCGGAGATATAAATACTGTCAGAAAAAAAATGTAGTCTGTAAAATAAAGTTTGCAATTATATAAAAGATATGAGATTGCAAGAAATATTTATCATGAACAGTGACAAAGTATTTAAAATAAATCAGACAAAATTTTCCACTGTTAATAGATGCGACCTTCTAGATCTATGATCGATGCTTGATTGGAGCTCCTACACATTTTTCAATAATTGGCAGCAGAGATATATAACTTGTTTAAAAAATTCACAGATTTCGCAATCCTTGCAACCATCGGAGGCATTGGAAATGATAACACTGACTATTACCATGGAAATACAGAATTTGACGTACAACCCTCGGGATAAAGCCCTCGGGTTGTAGTTGTACACCATCGGCCTCGGCTGGACAGGAGCACGGCGCACACGCCAATTTGTATGCCCACCGTGCTATGCTGTCGGCCCGGACCGGCCAGCTAGCGGCGAAACCCGATCGCGACACTTTTGTCTTCTTTGGCCTTGAGAAAAACTCGTAACTTGCCCCCATATACGAACATAAACATTTCCAATGTTAAAATTATAATAGCAACACATTTAAATCGAACGCTTAAAATAATTTTATTAAACAAAACGTGGTTCATGTTGGTTTCACTAATCCTCTGAAATAAACAGTAAATACATAATAAATGCATTATTAATCGGTGTTAAATACCACCGTGTTACGTAAATTGGTCGGATGCTCTGCTCATAGTGGTGATATATTCGGAATGTATAAACACACATGGCAGAACTGTATAAGCTCTCGACAAAATTACAATGGACAGGAAGAGTTGAACAAATATATTTTCTGAATTGAAGTTTTTTACAGTTTTTAAATTAAATTTTAAATTACTCGATCTCGAAGGGTTTCATTTCGGATGTGATTGGAGCGATACCAGAACCTAACGTTTCGCGCTTCGGGTATCGAGAACCTATACTAATACCATTGCTACCAAATTGAATTCAACATAGTAAGTACCACTAATTGAGGTATATATCTAAACACAATGCTGCCATTCAGTTATGGCCATAATGACGCATTCGATATTTACAACCAATTCACGAACATGATCAGAGTCACATTTAAGTATACCTCAACAAAATAATGAACGGTGCCAGTACTTCAAAGAACTTTATGAAGACATGACAGACAGGTAGAAGTAATTCAAAAAACAGAAATGCAATAGTCAACTCGCGGTACATGCAGTTAGAAGACTGAAAATAAAGTGTCCGATAGACTTAACAAACTAAGTTAGGCCACACGAATGAGTGGTTTCCTCACTTTTCCTCTCATTAAGAACTTAAAATTAGCTTATAGAATTATTGTAACTATTCTAATTGCTAATAAAATTGTTGAAACAAAGGTTAAATTTGTGTGACATAAAATAATTAATTGCCATTGCTGAAACTACATGTTATTGTATTATAACAGGAATAGGGGATGAAAACCGCGATCTTAATAATTATAACAATTTATCAAGTTTTTGACACTTGAAAAAGTGCTAAATTGTTTACAAAGAAAGTTTTCTGTGGTAAATTCGAAGAGATTTTAATTAACGGTTCGAGGATTACAAAAATGTGATTTATGGTAGGGAAAGCTACTGACGACGTGTTCTCCAATAATGTTTTATATTTTCCAGTAAAATTACTTTAGAATACCACTTGAAATCTGTAGTCGGCGTTCTTTATTCCTTCATCAAACGTAACTTGACGCTTTAGATTCTTCGGTCTTTCAGTAATGAAGTGTTCCTTTCAGAGTTACTGACCATTACAAAGAATTGTGTTTTACAATTCCGCACATACCGTTATAATTTAATCTTTTTTAAACATCTTTTAATTTTCTAAGTAGAAAATTAAAAAAATATATTTAGAAAATAGTTACCTATAAAAAGCTGTTGTTTAAAAGTTTTGGTACTAAATAAGTTGATATAAAAAATATTACGCTCTTCTAGGGTAATTGTGAGTGAATTATTTGCTCCATCGGTTAAAGTGATGGACAGGTAACAAAATTTTGTCTGCCAAAACATATGTTCAATAAAAGATCATGTATTAAAAATTTGTAACCGTTTGCAGCGATATTGGTTCTGGGTGTTACATAACATGTAATCGCAGGACGAATTGCAGGTGATTAAAATTACACTAGCGGAACATGACGTTAATGATGTATTCCGCAGTTTCAGCTCGTTACAAATTCACATATTTCATTTTATGAAAATACTTCCACAACGAGCGTTTCAGAGAGCTTTTTGTACAATAGGTATTGCAAATTCGAATAGCGTTTCGTGAATTACTAACAAGTTTGAAAGATAATTTTCCATGCGAGCAATTGAACAATTTTTCAAATATTACTTTGTAGTTTTATACAATTTATTTTAACGTTATTTACTTTATTCTACATACAAATAAGGAAGGTAAAAAGTAATAATAATTGATGAGATTATTTTTCGTAGTGTGGTAGGTACTCCAGATGTTTTTGCGATTTTGACCCAAACAGATAATTTTAATGGCCAATAGTTTTGGTTAATCTAGGAAGATACTTTGAGTATTAGAACAGGATTTAATGCATTAATTGGTTGGCAGTATTTGCATTACTGTAAACAGTGTGAAATACTGCAATCGCCGCTCACATTATATCCGTGTGTAATACTTAGGGGTGGTTTTAATGGAAGGTAAATGAACAGCTAGTTTAGGCGATCGGCAATTGCATTATCAACATTCTACATGTTGGTTACTAGATTATGCAAGCACAGGATGTATGGTATGTTCCTATACATAATAGATAACCTTCTATGTTCGCGAAAAACACTTCGACTTCGACATCGGTTGCGATTTACATCAATCGATGTAAGGTTTGATTTTATACTAGGGGTATTTTTAATGCTGACTTTATAAATTTTTAATTAGTTTTCCCTCCTGTCTGTTCCCACTGTAGTAATCGCGAATATATATGAGATATGACAAACCAACATCTCCGCCCTCAATATGTGGACACCCTGTATACTTCCTTATTTTTGATTATCCGCAGGATTTATTTTTACATGAATATTAAAGCTGTGCATTCTATTTTGCTCTTATGTAAATGACAAGAAAGTGTCATTAATAAAAAACAGACTATTATTAGAATTCCACCCAAATTAATCGATATTTATAATTTTATTTAAGTTACGTACTTGGAAAACTAGAACGCGCAGTTCTCGTCGGTAGAGAAGGTTTATGTGGCACTCAATGATTAAATTCTGTTGAAACCGCTAAACTGCTAAACAGTTAAACTACGGTCCAGCTAGGAGCTTGAAAACGTTTTCTCCAGATTGGGATGATTTGACATAGAATAATACATTGGGTTGTTACCAATGTCAGAGTTCGTAATAGAAGTTTTAGGAGCGACGTAGTATAAACATAAAATTTTAAAAAGCGGTTTATATATTTGAAATCATTTTACGTTCTGCCCCGGTATTAAATAATAAACAACTTTTGCGTATAAAAGGGTTTGAAAGGGCAAAGTTTTTTGATGTTAGTAAATATAATATCAAAGTGTTTTCTCCAGAGAACGAACATTATGCAGATTTTTTCGATGTATTGGTAAAAAGCGGTATCGTCCCAACAGCTTTAGGGGATAAAATGTATAGTCAGTTTATTAGACGTTTTCTCTCGGTCTCTTAAGGGTACAATTTGCTCAACAACAGGTTACATAATTAAATTTTCTATTGAAAGTTTTTGGAGGCTTTGTAACACGACAAACGGCATTTAAAATGAATACAAAAGCGAGTAAATAAACCAGATTAAATAAAAAGAAGAGTATTAAAGCGATATTTAAAAGTTTCATTTTGGAAGAGGATTTGGATTTTTACTTAACAGCTGTAGTAAATCTACAAAAGATACATAAAACCTGCCGTTTATGGATACTGCCAGTTTTACTACAACGCAGCGCTGTTATTGATGCTAGAGGAAACTTGCGTATAGCGGTATCGTTTTGTTAACAAACATGAATAGCGTAAGTTTTAGAGTAAATTTAATTTGTCTAAAACTGTTTGTAGTTTAGAAAGCAATTTTCCGGTTCACATGTTTTTTTCAGTCATTCATATGTCATTTACGTTAATATTCAATACATTTTCAAATCCATCGATAATGATGTTCGTGCTGTTGTAACGCTTGGAATTATTCTTGTAACAGTATCTAGAATACCGTCAGTCGTTTGTCAACAATCATGGATTAAATTAAATCTGTTGTTTTAAAACTTTTAAATCATTTTATTTTAATGCATTTATGTTGGTTTTGCAACAGAGAAAATGCATTCAATTTAAAGACTGGCAGTTTATAACTAAAAGCGTTGTCGGTCACCCAGTTTTAAAACTTAAATCTCTCTTCTTTACACAATTTCCGTTTCAGTTCTTTGTGGCACGTTTTAACGAAGATAAAGCTCTGTGAGTCTGAAAGCTATAAAATTTCTCAGGTTAAAGTAGCACACTCTAAGGTTTTTTAAACTACAGTTTATAATATATACTAAAAATACGCCTATGCCTGGGTTTTCAATTTCCGTTACAAGGAGTTTTAAATTATTATCAACTGTATACCCGCGTGCCATTTCATTTTTAAATGTTTAAGATAAATTCTCGTTATAAATCAAGTAAGCTGGCGATTGAGTTCGATTCTTGGCACGAACTCCTAGGACAATAACTGCGGAATCATTTACCCTGATTGGTTTATATATCCTTGTTAGTGTTGGCAAGGTTTATTAGAAGTGGTAGGTAGTTACTATTTCCCATTTTCGCGCCACCACGTTTTTAACCATTAAAAGGACAACCGTTAACTGACTTTTTGAACCGCTATAAAGACCATAATATTTTCAAGACGCAGTAGCACATTTAGAGGACCCAGTTTAAATTGAATATAGCACTCACAAATTGTTTTTGACCATTACGAAGAGTAGGCTAGGAATTAATTATGAGCTAAAAATCGTTGATTTTAATTATAAATTTGTAGTTATAAATTCAAATTAGTTAAGTACGTGTAACAAAATTTTATTAAATATTTCATTCAAAGCGTATGCGTGTTAAAAAGAGGCTTTGAATGTATTTATTGTAGCATGGAATTGTAATTATTCCGTTTGGTCCTTGCCTCCATTGAATGTATTTGTTGGCTATTTTTAGTTTATTCATAATAAACAATAAAACATTCGTATGTATTGTTAAATTATATTATCGGGGTAACGATTCACGGCATTTTAATGAACTCTACGATTGATTACAGTAAGCAATTACGTTTCTGTATTCATTTAATTATTTATATCCATTACTTAGACTGACAAATATTTTCGTATTTGTGTGTCCTATTCCTACAAATGTAGAAAATACGATAATCTTATCCTCAAATGACAATGCTATCCAAATAAATTTTATGACTATTTACTAAGGAAGGGGATTCGTCAATCGATATGTAGGCTATAGTAGAAAACATTTTGAACTGTTACACACAACCTTGTTTGTTTTATCTTCTTGTTTCTTTTGTCGAACGTAGATACGTAAGCTGAAGTAATTTTTTCTGAAATCATTTGAAAAACTATAATTATTAATACTAAAAACGAAATGGAGTTGGTATTGTTGTAATAATCCTGCGAAAATAAAAAAATTGATACAATATTTAGATAACCTACCTTTCGATTTTTTTTCTTTCTTAAAAGGCATAAGTTCTCCGTGAAATACACTTGCATGAATCACTCTGTAGATATTTGTAACATTCCCATTATGGTGATTATATTTCACTCTACTGCAGGTGTTTGGCTCAGTTATCCTGAAAACTCGTATCTAAGGAAAAAGAAGATCCCAGGAACTTTGGTCGGGAGAATGGAGAAAAACCTAGATTTATCAAGCTTTATAACAGAATTACGGTGAGGGTTAATTTCCAGAAAAGCAATAATAATAACAGGAAAAGGGACGGACGATAAAGTAACTAAATGTGAAAATGACCAAGCATAGTTTCCGAAATTTCTCCGTTCTCAATTTTTAAGGTAAATTAAAAAATGTTTCACCCAATTTTACGAATTCGTAACAGATTACGTATTCAAGTTGTCATTATTTAAGTTAAAGGTTCTGCAAGCTGTAATAAAAAAAGTTGCAAAAAGACGAAAGCAACGTCTGCATTATTTGTCAAGAGCTTCTTAAAAAATTCACGACCTATGTGGAGTTTTATTTTTAGACTAAGCCCATAATAGTTGTTAGGGTTAGGTGCTATAAAAAGGAAATATATCGATTCTAGTACATCAAACTGTATATAGAAAATGTGCTAGTTGAAGTGTCTCTGCAAGATATATTTCCTGCGCACCTTGAAGTAAAGATCAACCGTGCGGTGTAATTCTCAATTCAAGTTTGGTGAAGCATAACATTTACTGTACCCGTGTGCCATCAATCTGTCGCAATTTTGGTAGTTATAATACTTTATATTTGGTTTTTTTTATTAATCCCCGCATTCAAGTTTGTGTACATTAGGTAAAGAAAGTTCTTCAATAAGTAGTAAAAATATTTTAGAAAGAATACTAAACACAATACAAATAAAAATAGTTCCTATATTAGAGCTCAAGAAGATGGAAATAAAATATTAAAGGGTGTAAATTCAAAAAAATTAAAGAAATAAAAATGCCTGAAAATTGTATTTTGTCAAGGTTCGTTTTAGTTAGGCCACGTTCAATGGATAACGTAACACAACAAAGAATAAATAATATCAACTATGCTCTTCTGATAATGCAACAAGTATTTGCGTGGCTTTTAACAGTAACACTAACAGTTCATGAAATTTGTCGGATAGGTTCACAAGTCACGTCAAAAAGAGGAAGAGATACTTAATTTACATTTAATTAAGAGATAGTTGTGCATAGTTGTGTGATTATTTAACAACTGACAATAATAGTAGCATTTTTGTTATTCTCTCACATGCTTTATTAGTATTAGGCCTAACATTCACCCCCTCGGCTTCGCCTAGCTCACTATCAAAACTTTTGTTATACATCTTAAATTAAAGATCGTTTAAAAGAATGACTTATTTTATGGTCTCTTCTATATAACCTTCAATTCAATTTAATTTAATTTATTTCTGTTACACTTACACATACATACTACATACATTTGCAGTTAGGTCCAACTGAAAAGACCGAAGCATGTTCCTTCTCCTTAAAGGGTTTGGTACAAAATAAATAATTTGTTTACTTCTACGTTACCTAAAACAAACACGATGTTAAAGAGAATCGTTAAAGGTGATGGACTACGAAGGGTGCAACTAAATCTGTTACTATAACCTTTGGTAATCCGAAGTGCGTTAGTTGTTTACCCATTAATAACGGATCAGGTCTAATTAGATTCTATTTGGCCGTTTGTCAATATTAATTTAGCCTATTATATCTTGGATATGCCAGTTTACAGTAATAACGGCAATATTAGTAGCAAATGTCAGCGTCATCAGCGTCAATCTTTATTATGCCCTTAACCAAATATAACGTAGAAGGTAAAACTTTTGAATGATTGACACTTATACACAAAGTTTTTCGATACAAAAATGTTTTAGTGTTCAATGTTGAGAAGGAAATTCGAAATTTGATAAATCATTGGGTTTATTTTCACATCTAAACTCAGAAACATTATGGAAGAAAGTTGTTTATGTTTATTTATAAATAAATTAAATTGTGGTTTAAGACCAAACTAGTTTGTTAAGTCATTAATTTTTTTTAATTAAGAAGAGCCTTTATTTTATACAGGCGCAAAAATTTAAATATTTAAATAGACAAATCTTTTGATACGAAAATATTTCAGTTCTCAATTTCAGGTTGAAATTCGAAAATGAAAAAATTGACAGTATTTACATTATTTTCACATCTTTGAATCCAAATTCAAAAACTGGCTTTGAACATGTTCATATTTATTTAGGTAAATTAAATTGTGGTTTAAGGCAAACATTTTTGTTATGTAACTCCATTTTTTTTAATTATGAGAAGCCTTTACTTTATACACACGCAAAAATTTTCCTGTCTGCTGATTTTCTTTATTTTCGTGTTCCTGAAAATCTCGCTCCGGCGTTACGTTCTCTTAACTGACACTTGTGGGAATTACTTACGCGCTAATGAACTTCAAGTTCGTAATCAAAATAAGGCTTTTAGCGCAATTAAATTTTTAATTTGACACCAGTTGTATATTATATAGAAACTATCACAGATATTACATCAAGTGCATTGAATCAGCAATTTATTAGTTTTCATTCAATATTTCATTCAATATTTTGATAAGATTGTTATCAAATTTAATTCACACAATCTACAATAATAAATATTTGAGGTTGAATTTCTACTAAGAGTCAGTGTTAGGTACATTCTCTGAAATTTTGCCCATGAATTTGTCATAAATCTTGCATGCGACATGAAAATAATTTTAGTCGTGGACTATAAACAGTAAACTTCAAGGATATCTGTCAAGAAAACTCGGGGGTGATTTCGGGATGTGTCTCTGACATTACTGTAGGATACAGTTCGAAATTAGGATTAAATTTTCGCTTCCATTGCAGGGAAATTAATTTGTATAGAATAAAATGGGCTGGTTTTAAAATACAATCTGCATCTGCGTGAAATATTATTTAAAGTCTTTCTGTAGCCTATAACATTTTGTAAGACAAGGTTATAATACAGGCAGGTGCTGTCTACATGACACGAAAATAGAATTTTCCCAAGCTCTATATTCTCGGGCGAAAGCTGTCACAAAAGAAGATACTGTCTTTCTTTTGAAATCGCACCAGTCTACCAAAAGCTGGCATTAAACAAGAGCGGTTAAAGTTAAGCTCGTATTTTCTAGGCTTACAAAACAAAAATGCATTAATGCGTTTATACAAACATCAAGTCGTACTCAAACAAGATTGTGTTTATGCTTTGAGTAATTAAATTTCACGGGCATCACGATTTTACCACAGAAACACGCGAATTAAAAAGCTTGGATAAATAGGAAACCTAAATAGAATTATTAAATCTCCCCAATTGCTAAAGAAGGACCCATAGATAATTTATTAATGAAACCTTTTACTCAGAAATAAATACAATAACGAATTTATATATTCTATCAATTTTTATTCAGCACAGAAAATTGTTCAGCAAAAATTCTTCGTTCCTAATAAAAAATTCCAAGAGTAATTGACCATCGGGATTACCGATAATGTTCCAACCGCAATGCAGTTCACGATTGCTGCTGGTATCTGCGTTATTATTTAATAAGATATAGGTATCGTAGTTTTATTTTAATATGAACTTTTCAATATCGACTTGCATGAAATTATTAAAGAGTATTCTTACAGCTGGTTATAGAACTATATTATATGAGGTGTCCAAGATATGTAAGATATTATAGATTCATATCTGACAATAAATATTTAAAAAAAAAATAAGTGTTTGACCAATAGAGAAAAATATGCCCAAATAATTCTTGTTGACTCAGTGGGAGAAGTACGACAAAAGAAATGGAAAGGAAACCACGCCGGACAAAGGCACTATAAAAGGGAATCATTGAGATATTGATGAAAATTGCTAGTATTGGTCCGGATAATTTATATGCGACCATTTTCTCGACTTAATAGGCACTATTTTTGTGTGGGGTATAGAAAATTTAGAATAACAGTTTTCATTTTCTGAAACAATTACTTCAGGCTGTAAGAAGTTTTAATGAATGCTTTTATTAATATTACTAATATAAACTCTTGAAGAAACTTGAGAACAATAAATAACAGATTCTGAACTTAAGGGAATAAAAAATATGGAATAGTTTCTGCTTTATATTTTTCAAAGCTTTGTTCTAGTAAATCCCTGTTGGCTTAATGAACACGACGTTCATTTGCAAGGCAAATATTATTATTCTCTTTTAAAATGAAATTTCTCACAAGAAACTCTTCCTGTTAGTGGTAAGTTAGTTAGCTTCTATTAAGTTCAAATTAAATTTAAATAACATTACCTATTCAAAAGCTAAGAATATAATATTTACCTTCAAGTTAGTGTTGATTTCGTATATTTCGTAGTAATTTCCATTTTAATTTATACTTTGCATTTTTAGATGGATATTTTAATGAAAGGACATTTACTGTGTTTAGTTAATATGTTCTTTTCTTTCTATGTTTTATAAATCTTTTAATGTATAATGTAATATTTTTTTTGTTACACATACATTACGGGGGACGTCAACTGCTATCCAAAAAATAATTTTTATTAAGAATTACACCAATATTCTCTAGGTTATATAAACAATACTTAATTTTTGATATGAAACTTGGTTTCACATTTTATGTTGTTGACAGTACAGCAACTGGGATACCTTTATTGATTAATCCAGGGTTAAACCACAATAACTGTAATTGTTATATTAATATTTATACATTATAATTTAGAAAATGTGTTTAGCTATACTTGGAAATTACATGTTCGATAAAACCAATTTAGAGTCATTGAAAGCATTCAAATAAGTACTTTTCCTTAACAGATTTATCAGAAGTTTATAAATTTATGATAATGTTTTATTCTTAAAGCTTAATTTACTTAAATTAGTTTTATTCGTAATTAAGTTCGGACAAGAAAATTTTCAGCAGTAGCAGAAACAATAACACAGAAATTAACCCAACAGGCATTTCAAACAGTCATTAATTTGTCCAAGGATAGAGCAATAGGGACCGTTAATAGAACCGGGAAGGAAACCTTATTCATTCTCAATCAAGTTTCCAGCAAATAACTCACGACTCATTTTAAAAGGGTTTTGATAGAAGATATATACCACATGAAAAGGTGTCACATCGAAAGCACCCTTTACGAATACCAATCAAAGGATAATAAGTGGGTAATTTATAAAACCCTTCAATGAAAAAAGATGACGCTTGTTAGTGTAAACTCGAGATGGATAAGAAGTTAAATAAAACAGTCGATTACCATTTTAGCTTCGCACCACCACGTCTTAGGTTTTTAATCATTTTGGATTAGACTAAAAATAATTTTTAGGGATGCAAATTTAGAGCTATTTCCGGATAAAAGAATAAGAATAGCGTGATTTAACCTTTGAGTGTCGGGGATTCTAAAACCTTTCTGAAAACGCGTAAGGAAGGCAAGTTTATATTTTCGCTGCTGACGTTTCGCCGTAGACGTTTCGCCACAAGGTAGAAACATTTTAAGCATTTGAGTAAGATTTTTCGAGCATTTGAATGAAACATCACAATATGAAGATCTGGCTTGTATTTAGTAGACGCTCGGATCTGTTTCAGCGACAGGAGATTTTTCCTATGCGCCTAATGAAAATAATATATAGGCAACTATCTTTTCAAAGACTATTAGAGTGGGAGAGTAACGTGTCCGGCCCTTGGGTCTGGCCATCGACCATCTGCATTGTATGTTATCAGTTGTCAGCTACGTCACAGTACGTCACAGCTACGTATATCAGACGTGCCTGCAGCTGGTGTAAAGCCATCATTCGTGTATTTTTACTTTTCCATACCACCACTCGTATTTATGGGAAATATTGATATCATGAAAATTTTCGAAATTGAGATTTCCCCTCAAATACGTGTTTTGGACCTCCAGGAACCCAAAAAAGTGGTCTAGAAAAAATGTCTGTCTGTGGGTGGGTGGGTGTGTGTGTATGTGACTCCTCTAACGCAAAAACTAGTGAACCGATTTTGATGAAATTTGAAATGAAGGGGTATATCGAAAATTCATCGACAAAATAAGCTTTTCAAAAAATCCTAAACCGGAAGCCTAATTTTTGGAGATTTTTAGTGTTCAATATAATTTTCAAAACCATTTTCAGCTTTCCAGTTAAGTTTCGAAAATGTTCTCGCCTATTAAATATGTGTCTTATATAGTATAAAAGGTGGCGACGAAACGGAATTTTGAAAATTTTACTATTTAACAAAGTTATTCATGAATCAATTATTTACGATTTAATTAAATAAAATCAATTAAGAAGTTAAAACTTGAAAATCAACTTCGTCGCCACCCGTAGATTAATTAGTTATATGAATTTATCATATCACAAACATGAAGAACTAATACTGAAAGTGTACATTTGATTTCTAAAATCGTAGACATATCTGTTTTGAAACCGATCCGCGCGCCTACTAAATACAAGCCTTAAGTCATAAACACCTCTACAGTGTCCCAGTTTCCTTTAACATAATTTATGTGTTTAAAGGGGTTGGTATTTGAAAAAAGTTACTTTTAGTAATTTCAATCTTTACTTTTCTTAATTATCATAATAAATTAACTTTAGTGAAGCATTTGTTTGTTGGTGACCACTTTCTGAATGTTAGGGTAAATTCCTGCCTGGATTGATTATAAACATTAAAGGGGTCGGTGACAAGAAACAAAACTTGAAAGATCCATAAAGCTACAACTGAGAAAGCCTGATTACTCGACAAGACAATAAATCTTGTCGAGGCATTACCCGTTTCAAATAAACCAAAATTGCTACAATGACTGGACAAATGAAACTTTTTCAGAATGGAAAACATTAAGTAATAGAATTTTCCTGAAAATTAGTCACATAATTTAAATCACAAAAAGTATCACAAATGTTTTGTGATTGGTTAGCGGAAACGATCGTTAAACAGCGTAACGCAGTTTATGTGTTCACACGGACTGCTTTATTCACTTAAAGCTCATAGCATTGATCAGCCAACTGAACTATATTCCGTCAATTATATTCCGATCAATTGACCCTTTACCGTAATTTTCGGCTTTACAAGCAGTCCAGACCTTTGAACTTAATATAAAGAGACGGGTTTAATAATTACGAAAACGTTATAACACGTTCGATAATTAAACGTTTTAATTAAACGCGTACTAAGTTAAACGTCAAACATAAAATGATTTATACATTTGTCAATCCTTTCTTAGTTATTTATATAATTGACTCACGTCCAATTTGATGTATCATTTATCTCTGCAACGTTTTGTTTCTCCGTAAATATTTTGTAATAGAACTGAAACCCTAATCTAGTTAAATAAATTATGTGTTCTGAAGGATGGCAGGTCCTGAGCGCATCCTGTGACAGATTAATGAATTTGTGCTCTAACCCGCAGAATTCCTGCAAGTGTGGGTTTATTTGACTTTAGTTCTTCTACTGCCGACAGAATATCAAAAACAACGTCTAAGGGCAGATTGGAGTAATTCAGTTCCACTGCGACATTCCTTAGATGGCAGTTAAAATAATTGTAGCACCCTGTGGGGGTTTCTATAGGATCAATAGTTAATATGCATTCAAAGGCTTCCTGCATCTAACCGTATAGTCGTATCCTTAACACTTATCTTGCAAGTTGCAGTTCTGGTGCATATTGTAACTCACTCACTATAATTATTCCTCTGATTTCCATTTGTATTATGCTTTGGTATGTACCTACTCTCTTATGAACAAAACATGAATCGACAGTTAATTCGATGCAATCATTCTGTGATTATTAAAAACTTATATAAAAAAAAATTAACTATGAATACTTTACTCAAAAGTAGTATGTTTAAAATTTTGTATATTACTTACAATATTATGATTACTGTTAAAATATAAAACTAATATTTCATTTATTACTGACTCGAGTGTATGTTGTCATATGTCACCCATTATTTTTATTTTATTTCCTCATAAAACTACAATACATTGAATCAAACACAGAGCAGAATGTTATAGTTGGAAGAAGGATTTTACAAATGGCTGCACGGCATACAAAAGACTTTTATAAGGGCAAGTAGTGGTGGTTTTATTTCAGACCTTCAATCTCGACAAGTTGATTTGATTTAAAATATATTGTTCACCCGGACGTATTGTTTCTATATTTTATTGTGATATTTTCCGGGCTCTTTTGGTCTTTAACGTTCTTTTTTCCTTTGCTTCTTCAATGTTCTCCCGTTCCGCCAACGCTTCTGGATGTAAAAACAATTTATGACTTTAACGGAAGAATATGGACAGAGATATTTATTTTTTAGCAAATAGTCGCAAGAATCAAATTTCATATTTGTTAAGAAACATTCTTTTATTTGAATAAGCTACAGAAAAGTAATAATAATGTGAATTGAAAATATTAAGAAATATTTTCCGTTTTCAATTGCGAAAATGGTCAGCGAGTGCTGCATAAAATGGAGATTTATAACACCAGAAGTAGCAAGCAAATTGCGGTCAAGGATTGCATAAAACCCCTTTCGATGAGCAGAGTTGGAAAATTATCTTTTTTTTTAATATCTGAATTTTATCTTTATTTGTTATGCTGTAAGTTATAATTCTGTTATCAAAATAAACGTTTATGTTACAGCGATACATAAAGGCATAAGAAGCAAGATGCAAAGTCCAATTTCAACGTCTTTTCAAGGTGATATCCAACCAACTGGTCGTGATCGACCAGAGTAACTTCTTTGGAAATTTTAGTATCACCGTTTCTGTTACTAATCTTGTTTAGATTGTTTCATTGACTTGAGCTTTTTCTGTCATGATTTGTACCCCATTAGGTTAGTGATTTTCCAAAAAGACAATTATTTTCAGTTCTTTCAGGACATGTATTTCGAAAGTGTTGGCGAACTTTTCACTAATTTACCGAAATTGCCGCTTAAATAAACAGTAAACTTTAAAAGAAAATTGTAGGGGAAAAATACTTTTTGAGTGGATGAGTGGTTCATAAGGTACTGCATATGGTATTATTATAATAAGAAGGGTGGAAAGAACATTAAAAGAAGTATTGATTGTGAGCTGACATTGATGGACTGAAAAGTTGGTCGACCATAAAGGAAAATTCTTTCGGTATTGGATTTTCCCAACTTATACCAATAGAGTACTGAAGGCAAACATTTTCAATATTGTTGCAAAACTTCAGTCGTAACCAGCGAATTGCATTAGCTTCCAAGCACGTTTCACATCTTTATCTGATTGAATTTCCGATTTTACTACTGAATTGGAACTTTTAAAACGCTTAATCAAACTATTTAATAGCCAGTAAAGATTAAATTTATATCATACAAGATAAATGAATTCGAATTATATCCTTAACAAAATCTAATCTTTTAAAACTACAATACTTTTGCATCTCTGCACAAATTTGATACGTCAAAAATGCACACTAATTGATATAACAGCTTTGAAATAAATGGACTGTAAATTTAATGGTCGTTAATTTTAGTACCTCGCAAAATCCTCATCATCGCTTAAACTTCCAATGTGTAACAATCTTGCTATACTTTGTTTCAAGTTCAAACTGACATGTTCTCGTTCGCTAATGAGTTTTAGATAATAGGGTAAGTTTGATAATAATATGTGATCAATTCACATTTGCATATAAATAGGTCTATGAAAATAAATAAAATAAATAGTTTGTTGAAGTAAAAGGGATAATACCGGGTGGCTTATAAAAAACGTGTTATTGGGAATACTGAAACTAAAATTCTGCTACCCGGTATATATTTTAACATTTACAAATCTGGTATGTTCTAGTTAATAGCTAAACATATCTGTACCCTAATCTTTGTTTACGGAACATTTCGTTTTACGATATCATCAGTAGCAAATTTTAGTTAACCTAACATAATCACCGCAACAATCTTGTTTTATTAACCCTCTTTATTACATTAAGATGCCCTATCTAACAAGCTGACCTTATTACATTTTCAACTGCTTCCCTATTTAACAAACATTAAATGCATTTTAGTTTGAATAGTACGATGTAATTAAGATTTAAGATTTCAGAATCATTTGTTACATTTACAAAAGAAAATTTGTGTTACATTAGAAATTTACTTTTTCTGACATTGATGTAATAGACAGATCTATATAACACCATGAACAGCATGTTCTTTGAATGAATTATAAACTAAATACAACAGACTGAAATATTCAATTAAAACCTCGGTGGTGTAGTGTTCTGCATGTTAACAATTAGACACTCAAATATGATTCCTAGTAGAATAGTATATTGGGTTATCTGTTTTAATTATCCAATTGTAAAATGAACACGAAAAAATTATGTCTAAAAGTTGAATGTTAGCTAATGTAAGAGAAATCCTTAATTTAGGTGACCTATAAAACTTTGAGTAGAGCTGGGCTTTCTAATTGCTTTATAAGCCGAAATAAATTTTCCCTTTTTTTTGGGAACGCAGGTACGCAATAAAAACAATCGCTTAAATCTTCTAAACATCAGAATTACCGGAGTAGAAGATATAAATGGGAAAAGGACGTTTAGAACAGCTGATGGAGTAAACGGATCTGAATGGGCCAACGGTAGGGAACGTGAAGCGAACGGTGAAGATTAGCAAAATGATGAACGACGACAGAACAAATATTGCCCGAATTTTCTCGGATAGTTTTCACAGTAATTCACTAGCAAGAATCCGTTCTACAGTTTAAATTGCAAAATCAATAAAAATATTTTAGCTATTTATTTCCCTTTGTTACTAAGAAAACTGAAATTTTTTAATATTGTTATTAGAAATATTCTTAAACTAAAAAAAATTAAACTGAGGCATTCTAAACCAAAATAATCTTACATTCATCTGACTAAAAATACCTCCTGAAACTTTTCAGGATTGGTGCGGTGTTAAAGGTGTAATTTAGGAAACCCTCTCTATTATATGAAACCGCTAAATAATACCTCATAAACAATGTCAATAAAGCATTGTGGGAAAGTGGATTTAGGTGAAAAGTTCGTACAAAAGGCGTCCACTCGAAGCTTATTGTACAATAGACTTTGGCAGCTTATTATCGAAATATATGTTCAAAGTTGAGCTTATCGTTCAAAAGCGGGTTATATCCGGTTTTACACCGCACGACAAGTTAATGACAATACTCACACTTCCTACAGTACGAAAGAACTTCCCTTAAAGTAAACTTTGACTACTTTTAAAACTTTATTTATTTAAGGCCATGCCAATTAAACGTATAATAATAATAATAATATTACTATCAGAGAATGTTGCCGTATACGTCCAAGTTATCCTATGATACGAAATACGATCGTCAAAGTATAAAAAATCTATTACATTGCTCTTGAATTTGGTATATAATACGTGGTTTGTCATCTTTTCTGAAACTGTGAACCACAAACAACATGCTGTCACCAACGCTCGTGGCTAAGACATTACGAAAGAAAGTTTTTTCAAAACTTTGGGATAAGTTAACTGTTGTTGACAGTATATGTTTTGTACGTTTGCTGCTTAATGTTATTATTGATAAGGGATTTTTTAAGATCAAATTATAATTGAACCCTTTGTAACTTATTACGTAAAAGCGACCGAGTACTGTAATGTGTTCCTTTTTTTCTGCAATTTTTCTAATATTCTTCAACTTGAAATACGTTTTAAAATTCTAGCAAAGCAACCGATTATATTCTTATTTAATAAAACAAAGCAATATGCTTCGTGCTAAAATAAAATTGGCAACTTTACAAAACCATTAAAGCAGTTGGTGCTGATAATAAGCCTGTTGCCGCATATCGAAATCAAACAGCGTTTGTTATGCCAAAAAAGTGTTAAAGTGGTTCTACTAAAATAATGTACAATAACTTATTGTTTTGACTATGCTTTTTGATATTTAAAGGGGTTAAAGTTGTAAGCAAATTCCATAATAAAGTCCTCGTTGCTAATAAAATAGCAAAAATAAATTGCATTACACTGCAGGTGATAAAATGAATGCTATATAAAAATAATAGGGGTAGTTTTTGGATAATCTTAGGTGTGAAAGCGTAATTATGTGTAAATAATTTAAGTTAGCAAGATAAGCGGAAACTAATGGATGATAAATAAGATTTGTACGACATCGTATAAACACCCTTAATTAGTAATTTGAAGTTTGGGAACAACGGAAACGGAAAGTGTGGATAAAACAATAAAAGAAAAATTCTTAAAGTTTTGGTTGCCAAAAATTGTTGACACAGTGGTTTAGCAGAAGCAAGAACGAGGAGGTTTCGTGATCGGAATCCGAATGCGACCCTAGGGGCGACACGCAGGAAACTCGAAAGTCGCAAATTTTCAGCAGAAGGAAGACGTTCACCATCACTGGAAATCGCCACGGCAACCGGGTACATTTCACAGCGGAAAAGTTTGCCACTTACGGGATACCCGGACACATGTTTTGATAACTGGCAGTGGCGGACCTAAAGTTATGTTATCAGATTTTCGTAAAGTTGGTTGGTTCTAACACAATCTACCTCACTAAATTTCAAATTCTAACACAAATGTATTACGCATCCTTAGTGCTTTCCCGCCACCAAATAAATCCTAACTAAAAACAGTTTTCCTCAAAATCCTTCACTGTAAATTATGCTTGCGGTTCACTTCCCATTAACAATAAGTCAAATTACCACCAATACAATATTAAAAATTCCTTAATAAATATATTGCACAGAAATTTGTTTTTTATCGCAATATAAAAAGTTTTAATTTTGTTTTCGCGGCGAATAAAACATTCTTTATTTCTTTTTTGAATTAGCATGCGTTTCTGCATTTTACAGAGCTCTTATTGAAGTTATATTACATTTCCTAAAAATATCATTACTTTATAAAAATTCAATTTAAATATAAAATTAAAACCAGACATCTGAAAAACCTTCCAGATATACGGAAACGCCTCGGCAATTTTCACAGCAATAAAAGCTTAATGATACACGCTGTAAAAGAATTTTCTTGATTGATGTATTGTAAGATTTTGGACAATAATATGTTGTCAGACATCAGTTAGAACAATTTTTAATTCTTAATTAAAAAATTATCTTTCCTTGCTTGTCATATTTATTATTTATTCGATTAATATACATATTTTTGTTTGTAATACCGGATACTACAAATTCTCATAGTACAATGAGTAGGTAAAGCTTCCACCAAAAGGAATACAATTTATGGAATTGGCAGCTGAAGCTGAAGTTTGGTATGAAAAACGTTGAGGCGTATTTTCTCGACTGCCACGCTAATGGTTCGTGCAATCGGTGATAAGGGTGCTTAGTCATTTTTGATTGACCTTGTCCCATTTCAAAATTCAATAGAAAAATTCACGCATAAAACACATTTTTTCGTAAAAATAAATTTGCAAATGCTATTGGAAACTTAAATGGTGCTGAAACATTTAAGATAGTTTATTTCTAAAACTCCAATGTTAAGCCAAACACTATTAGGGATTCAAAAATAAAATCAGACAATTTTCCAAAAAAGGTCAAAACAAGAATAAAAAATACAAGAAAAAGAAATCTTTATAATATTATACAAATTGTAATTAATAATAAATTTTGAAATTATATATTTCCCGCTTTTAGATAAGCGCCTCTAGTAAATAAAGGTAATAAAATTTAAACCTATACCCTTAAAACAAGTCTTAGCCCGCGTTAATTGATAAGACGCTCATACGTCACGTCACACCTGGGCAATTTTGATTTCGTGTAATATGGTATCAGTATGCAGGCGATTTTGGAAGTGGTAACTGTATTAGAAGTGGTTTGTCTTTTCATTGTGTTAGCGTAAATTGAATTCAAAAATTCATTTCTAAGCCGCGGATGAAGTTATTGTAATATAATTATGTGTTTTAAGTTTTTAAAAACGTGTGTAATTCTTGTGCAACAGTAAAGTTTTGAAGTGACACGTAACCAAAACGTTTTTCCAACAATTGAGCCCAAATTATACAAGAAATGTATGATTCATTGCAGGTAAGATTAATAATTTTATTTTTATTACTCTTTTGCTCAAATAAACTAAGTAATTCGGAAAATAAACTGCTTATGTTTCGTCCATAGTTGTACAGAACATCTTCAGGGGTAGCTTAATTTTATTTCGAACAAATTTAAATAAATGTTTTAAGTTTATTATGATATACATCGGTAATAATTTTTTATTTCTGTGTTAAAAATATATCTCGTAAATACAGGACAAAATTATTCATTTGTGGAATACAGTTTTTATAAAAAGTCAGTCATAAATTTAAATGTAGCACCAAGGTTTATTTTAAATATTTTCTAGTTATAGTGAAAACTTATCTCCAAATATATTTTTGGTACAAAATCACCTCGAGTAATAACATTTGCTGATAAAGATTTACGTAAACACCTCTTTTCAATTCTTTCAATAAACATTGGAAAGCCACATGTGGAGACGGTTTTGTTCCTTACAGGGCAATAATACATGACGTAGTTGGTGCTTGGCAATGATTCATAAAAGTATCTAAATTTTACAAAAACGAGTGATAAAACAATTCGAGAAATTAACAAGGCCCAAAAAAGTTTAAGTAAACACATTTTTTTCTAGTAAAGGATATAAAAATTAGGAATGCCTAAAGAAAATGTAAAATATATTTTTTTTTCCTTTATCTACTCTTGAATAGGTGCACTTTTCATAAATAATTCAGGTTTATTAGATTCAAAAATACAGAGACAAAAACTTGTTTTTATGCAATGTTGTAATTTATACAGGATGTTCACAAAATATAATGCAGCTCTTCCGTTTGTCAACAGAATAGTATTTTAAACGGGAAAGACTTTTTATTTTAACGCAAATAGCTTATGGCTAATCGAAAAATTACCCATTACTTATTGTCTTTGGCAAATTAAATGAAGAATCTAAAAAAACTAGTTTTCAAAAAATTACAGGGGCGTACGTTTTTAATTTTTTTAAGAATAATAGGTTACAGCAAGTTCATACTTTTTTTTCTATAATCCCTCTTTAAATTCAAATATGAACGGATACCGAGTGAATCCCCACATTAATTTTTATTTTTTTTTTTGAAAAGAAAGGGGACGCCAATACGCCTAATAACAGATACACATGTTTATTCGCTTTAGAATATTCATTTTGAATTTTTTAAACATGCAGGGGTTTTGTATTTGATATTTTTTAAGCAAATGGTGTTGTAATTTTTATTATAATAGAATATTTTTATTTCAGATACTGGCAATATTAGAAGCAACTTATTTCAAATGTTCAATATAGTTGAACAGGAGCAGTTTGAAAGTGTAGTGAACTAATAGTGCAGTGTAGTGAAGTGACTGTACTGTAGTGTAAGTGGACTGTATAGTGCGAGAAATGGAAATCTAGGACGTTAGAGCCGGAAAATGGGTGGATTTCGTATTCGCAAGAGGACAACGCAGTATTATTTAAGGTAGGACTACATTGGACAACGGGGACCTACACCAATGGCAAGTTTTTTCTCACATTATACTTGGTAACAGACAAGGAAGTATTTTTCAAGTCTGATAGGTATTTTAAATACCTGGCGAATTTTCCTTGCGGCCAATTTTTTCGGTTGCGTTACGTTTTCGATTCAACGGTATGCAGTTCACAATTTTTTTGTAGCTGCTTTACGGTTGTGTTTTGTGTTACTGTAGTTTGATAATAAAATATATTTTTACTACATAGGCAAGTAGCATTTCCAAATATATTTTAACTAAAAATTTTATTAATCCATTTATTTTCATTTTTCAGGTAAAGTTTCAGGTTAGTTACATTAAGATAACTGAAGGTTTTTTCTATTTTATTCTTTTTCTTTATTGAATTTTCCCATTCTTTTATACAATTGCTGTGTATTTCGTATTGCACAAATCGCTACCAATAATTCTCGCTTTGTAAGTCGCTCGTAATCCGTAATTTCCGGTCGTGTTAGTTGTTTGTGTGTGAAGTGCAAAGTATTAATTTTCTACTATACTGTATACAATGGAATACTTTTTAATAATTCTTTTCAGATTAATTGTTAGCTTATTTATCATCAGGTTACTGGCTTAAATATTCTTCATTCATGTTGTTTTCATCCGATATAATGTAAAGGGTTAAAGATTAATATAGGAAGGAGGGCAAATAAGAAATTCTTCGGATTGGATACCTTGCGAAGCATAGAGAGCATAAGAGTTAAATTGGTGCCGAAATGTCTTCTACATAATAGGTACATACATGCCAGTCAAATTAATTTAAAAGTGTTTTATTGGTTGTTACGTTTGTAGATTGCCCACGAATGATGCTTATGCTGATATCATGATGGGTTCATGTTATAAAATGAATAGGTGCTGTTCTGTATTCAGTTAGAACTGCACCTAAACGAGGGGGCGTAACACCCCCGGTGAGTACTTACAAAGCCTTGAATAAGTGACAGATCAGTAAGTCTTTGTTTTATTTGTTACATGTTCTAACTATAATTGGCGCTGTCACTGGGGTGGCGATGCAATGAGGGTTGTAATAAACAAAAGGAGCATCTGATAGGAGTATGTTGTTGCATTGGAGATTGATGAACCTAAGATAAAACAGGATTATAGCTAAATTCATGACAATATTAAAATTTTGGGGAAAGAAGAATAAACGATGAAGAAAAGAATTATTTCTTTAGAGGTTAATAGCGAGGTAATTTTATTATTTTATGTTTCTGTACAATTTTAAAGTTTACGTCTATTAATTGTTTATATAATAATAAATTTATCATGGAAAAATTATACAAATTAATAATTAATAATTAAATAACCTGATTTTGATTGTTAGTTTCTTGCAACAAATTCTTGTCGTTTTAATACCAAATCATTCAAAAATTCATTAGGTAATTTAAATTTACTCGGAGAAGAAAAAGAAACGGTTTCATTTTCACATTTTCTTTTACTAGGAAAACGAACGTTAAAAAATTACCAACATAAAACACAAAAGCGGTGAAAGTTTAAAAAAATTATTATGACGCGAATGATTTTCAAACTCAAATATGAAATCTAAGAACAATTTACGAAAAAAAGTTCCCATTTGGTTTTTATAATAAGGTACTTATATGCAATAAGAGGCATCCCATTTTAGATAACTTTTAATGGAATGCTATTATTAAGGTATGCAAAGGTTGATAAGCGCATGAAAGACCATTTCAGGAACTTTACGGATATGAAATAGCATAGGAACCCAAGGGAATAATTTACACAATCGTCTTCAATTTGTTCTTACATTATTCTAATATCTAGCTCTACATACTACAATGATGTTCGTGTCAACATGTACGCAAAAGGGAAGTAAAAATAGAAAAATGAATCGCTACAACTATAACTTTGAGTGCAATATATTCTATTTTTTCACTTCAACACATAGCAAGTTACATATGAAGTGCAAAATTCCAATAGCGGATAAGTACCTTCCTACATACATAATTCAAAGACGAAGTTTGAATTTTATACTAGCGTGTAGTGCATTACATCTTTTACAAAATCAAAGCTGTTTGGTACAAAAGGATTCGGCTATGCATGTATTATTTTTATTATTTAATTGTTTTTTTGAAACAAAAAATGGTTTTACATCGAATATATAGTGCTGCTCTTTATGCAGATCTGTATTTTTATTTCAAGGATAATAATTACACGAGATTGAATATGAAACTTTAGCAATCTGCTTTTTTGCTCAAATTACAAAATATGTTTCAATTAAATTTCTGGTCACGTAATGCTCCTCGTTTATAATTGATTGCCAATATCTTAATCGAAGCAAAATTGTATTGATAAAGTTAACGAAAATGTATTTTAATACCTGTTCTGCGGACGGTTAATGAGCTTCCTATTGCAAACTGAAATTACCCCGTAATTGTCAATATCGAAGGGAAACTGATTCGAATTTCTCATGACCATGTCTTTAGGTAACATGAAATATTTATCATACAGAACACAAAGTTTTTTGCTTTTTCAGTGTTTTCATTTTTCGCTTCAAAAAGTTAACAAAATCCTTGTAATAAAAATGCAAAAACCTCACCCCGTAAAATAGATAAAGTACAATATAACAAGAAAGTAAACAATTTCCTGTTTAAATGCTCTTAATAAATTGACTTCTTAAATTGTCTTGAGAAAAAACCCTGTTTCGAGCTTACTTTGACTAATGCAAACTACTTGGATTAACAGGATAGACATTTGTAGATTTTACTCCTGAAGCAGTAATGCTGTTGAATTGACTGCACCCGACATGTTGTTGCACATTTGCATTATGTACGCTATACTGTAAGCTGATTATGTAAACTAATTTAATGCCCTTTGTGTTGCCAGGTTAATAGTTAATCGCAAGTCTTTGTTAATTCTATCATACTCATATGCCTGAAAGCTCTTTCAAACTAAATATAGATTTAGAACACATATCACTGAAAATTATATATTACAGAAGAAAAAAAATATTCTAAAAACATTTTCTATCGAACTAAAACGGTATTTTTATTTTACTTTAAGAAATTTTTATTTTCTTAAAGAATCTTATGACTCTTGTCAGTCAAATAGTCTTCATATATATCTCCATCCCCTACAGCGGTTTTCGGTACCCTAAAACGTGCTTAAACGTTGAAAACTCAACTTCCATTACCTTCCTCTTGCATACTGGCAAGGAAAATAAAAACGGCTATATATTTGCGTGTTATACATGTTGTTGGTTGTTATTGACGTTGACGAGACCGAATAACAAGGAAAACGTCCTGGCTTGTCATTACGTTTTTGTTCAATTTGAGAATAACTTACAAAGTAAAACATCAGCTAAAGGGAAGGGATATCAATCGAAAGTTAATGAAAACCTAAATTTAGTTTGATAGTTTTTTTAATCTTCCCATTTTTTACAAAACATATAATTAAACATATTATTGGGAAACAGTGCATACAATAGTGAAATAATAGCGTTGCGTTTCGTTTCGTATATTATGCACCTATTTCCCATTTCATAAATTAGCTCCACCATTGGAAAATTAATTCTGCGTAATTGCACTTTAGTATTTCGATTAAGAGCATGCGCTCGATATTACTATACACATAATTATAATTAATGATTGCATGCATGAAGTAAATATGTAACATATAACTTAAGAAAAGAATTAAGTAAATGGTTTTTAGTTTAATATTTGTAATGGTTTTTCTTTTGATAGTACAAACATTATCATTAATTATTTTAATAGTTTTCTGGTCAATCGTAGAGTTTGACAGAAGTAGAATTATGGTAGTGCAATTTGTATTGTCACTTGACTTTGCTATTGGTTGACGTATTGTAGGGCTTTATCTTTTAAAATTTAGTTGACATATTTTCCGGGGAATTTCTAAGCTTGGTGGAGCTGTAGGAAGAAAACGTGTTAAATCGATTTAAGGTAAAAAAAATGTAGTAAGTTTAAGGGCTACAGAATTCTCACTCGGGCTTTGAAATGTACAAAAGCATTCAAACGTGGAACGTGCTCCAAACGTGGCGAATTTGTATCATTTCAACTCAGTATGTTAACAACAGGATATACCGATCTGCCTACATGTTCATAA
This sequence comes from Hemicrepidius hirtus, assembly GCA_963082805.1. NCBI lineage: Eukaryota > Metazoa > Arthropoda > Insecta > Coleoptera > Elateridae > Hemicrepidius > Hemicrepidius hirtus. Next base: position 21,056,023 of record OY720168.1, read on the forward strand.
AGCAAAACGCTTCACTGCATTTTTGTTGCTGCATATTTCCGCATTTACTACTTCGAATAACTTCATGAATAACAAATAAGGTGCACCCTAAACGACTCGGTGAAGTTAAAAGCTTTACGAGATATGTACGCTTTTCTGTTAGGAGTTGACAAGAAATTTAATCATTCTGGGTAGTTTACATTCTATAGTTGTTGTAGAACATCAACACCAACATGTTATTAATGAGATTTTTTTGAAATAAAAATCAGCCAGAGTGTGATTGTATAAGTTAAACGTAAAACCAAATATCCATTCAAATGTTTTCGGACTTATATTATATTCCTTAATACTTAACGTTTCAAAACCCTAACGGATAATGCAATATCAATATTTTGGGCTTCATTCTCTTTAATCGTTATTGGAATCAAACTATTACTTTAGTATCCTGTATCTCTTCAAAATTAGGAGCAATACTTTAAAATACGCAGCAGTAAATTATATTTTTTAGTGGTTGTCAAACACTGGCCTGTTTGTAAGCGGGTCGGAACTGATTTAATATTCAAACACTCCCTTACTTGATCAAACAAATGGCAAATGCGAACTACAATGGCTTGGACGTACAACTAGAGTAGCGCAAAGGAACTTCTAAGTGGCACGGAAGGTAATTGTGGCTGGAAGCTAACACAACTCCGGTTATTTATTCATGTGCGGAGAGTTCGGGTATAAATTATGCCACACTCTTTCACGGGGTTGTTCTGTAATATAAGTAACAGAGATGGAGGTGCAAAACAGGGCGAAATGTTGATTTTCTGGTATTATCGCATACTGCGCTCAAACTTCATTCTACGTGTATTATTTGCTTTTAGCTTCGGGCAACATGGACCAAATGATAACGCTCATGTTATAAAGCGTTAACAAGGGTGGGAATTATAAATAACTGGGTAATTCAGATTACGCTAAGAAGAAATATAGGGCAAAGTTTAAAAGAAAAACATACAAATATAGTATACAAAGAATATAAGTAAAGTTTGGGTTTGAAGACCTATTAATCCTGAATCAACTTCTTGAAATTATCCGGAAACGGTAAACATTGGGTAGGAGTAACAGGAAATTAAAGGAAATCATGCGAACAGTTATATAGAAAGTAATTCAAACGAAACAAATCAATCTGGTATTATTTTCAATTTTATATAAATACAAAAAATATATGTCGTTATGAAAACCGATTCTTTTTGAAAAATAGTTAAGTAAGTCGGTTGGTAATCTATGTTAAATTATATAACCACTGGTTTCTGCTCGTGTTTTCAATACAGAACTCCGGAATATTCAAGGAAATCCTGGGCCATGAATTAAAGCCAATTTCTGAGGGTTTAGTTACAGGGTGGGTAATTGTATGAAACAGGTGGTTCTGAATACCGAATGGCAAGAGGGTGTTAAACAACAAATATATTTACATCCCTTCAAGGGCTATAATTTTGTCCGCTGTAATTTCCTCACAAAATGCTATAATATACCGCCTAACTATAAATAAAACGCGTCCGCGAAGTGGAAAAAACATCTAGTCGTAAAATAAGGACGTCTACGAGGTGGGTAACTCCTTCTCATTCATTATACATCTTCTGCAGGAGTAAATTGTCGGATCAATTTAAGGAATCTTACAAGGGTGCCTTTATACAGGTCGACCGTTTACTGATTTAACAATGTCAGGACATCGGCTAAGGGCCTTGCTAACAGCCCGGCCATAAATGCAAGCTGCATGTTAGGGGCTGCACTTGCACACATTAAATACGTAAATTGTCTGCGTTACTGCCACAAGATTTATAAGCGACTATTGAGCTGAATACTAATCAAGCCTGTGTTTGTAAGCCATTGATTAAATCGTATCTGCAGCACGACTAGTTAATGATACGTAGTAATAAACGTTTCCAAAACGTGCCGAACAAAAATTATTAGGGTATAGAAAAATGGTACACACTAATAAAGTTCCCAATTGCAATAGAAGATGAAATAATCCTGAATTTGGAATAGGGCCATTATGTGAATTTAAAATATTAGGTTTGTTTTTTGAAATAATATGATATCAAGATTAGTAAGTTACGAATTAGATTTTCTGTAAATGCTGCAACGTAGCTTTTTTATAATTGAATTGGATTTCTAGCTTAAATTCGCTGCTTTGAAATTCAAAATCCTAAATTTACATTACATAAAATCCACCTACTATTTCAAATATTATTTTCCGTTTTTTAATTTTTTCTAACTCAGCTCTAGAATTATTTCCAAGCAAATTTACAAAATAGCTTATGTACTTCGCCTACGCAACCTTTTTAACGATTACGTAATATATTTTCATCAACCGTAATTGTATGTAATTTTATCGCCAGAAAGAAAAAAATATTTGAAGAAGCAAGGTGGGTTTCACATAACCTTAGGATTTTTTCGCATTTAGGTAAATGTCAACAAAAACTGTATTATTTACTTAACTACTAAATTAATAACGTAAGTCTTCGGGAGAAAAGAGAATTCAATTTTGAACAAACTCATTTTGTAAAAGAATTGAATTTCAAGCAACGTTTTTCTCTAGACGCGCTTTGAAATATTAGCTACGTTACTTCTTTGCACCGTATACCTTTTTAAGGAAAATACAACAGTCATTTATACTTTTGGAAGTTTGTTTTCAGTTAAGTTTAGCTTTATTAAACTAGGGTTTAAAACATACACTACCAAGGGAGTTTATATTTTAAGAAACTTTGAGAAAAACCATTGGTTTACTAAACAGTGTTTGTCGATAATTAAAGAAACATTGTATAGTTTCTAATTTGGAAAACTAATTAGTAGGAATCTCAATCTATTCGAAAATTATGATTTTCAAAAGGGAAAGGCTTTTGAATATTCAAACCGCTATTATTTCATGAATTATTTATAGGTATCTATCTAAATTTATTTATTATCTTCCTTTTCATCTCCCGTACATCCTTTCTTACGAAAACAAACAACAGAGGAATCATTTGGGCTTCTGCTTGAGTTGTTCTTTGCCCCACTCCTTCAATTTTAAGTTTACATTATATTCTACCTAGTTTCAAATTTTCTTTATTATTTATTTCCTACAAGATCAATACAATTTTTCCCTAACCCAAAACTTAATTACTTTTATTCAGTTCCTAAAACAACAAAAGAATGCATTATTAATGATAATGTGCACTTCTAAAAAAAAGGTTAATGGTACTATATCTTCTATAGTTATACTTTGCGGAAGCATGAGAAAACTCAATTTAAATATTTTGCGTGAGGTAAAACAGAATGAAATCTAACAGACTGCTACTAAAATAATGTGAACAGACTCGCACGGAATCGCAAAGTGAGATAGAAATTAAGAAGGCCTCTAACATGCCACGTAAACACGCAAATTTCGACTTGAATTGAAAAACCTTCGTCTTGTATTTCAACGGTTTCGAAGTGCTTTGTATCCAAAAATAAGACATTGTATTTTTTAGAAAAACAGATACCTTATATTATTTTCTTCCTTAATTAAATCAATGCAATTAAAAAAATTCGCTAGAAATACAGTTATCGAAAAATTTATAATACAAAATTTTTATAGCGCACTTATATAACGATTCAAACCAATAAGAAAAAATGTACTACTTTATAAACTGCAACGATTTTTAATCAAATTCAAAAACAAAAATTGCCTAAAGCAACGATGTTTTAAAAATGTCTTCGATAAATCGTTGCAGTCATACAAAGCTTTTCGTAGATAACTTTAACAGCCACCAACCTCATTTCTTATTCGGATAATCATTATTAACACTTTTCTCGGCCGTATCATCGGCTATAAAAATACACTTCAGATGCTTCAATGTGTCAATACATTCCATATATTCACACAATTGACTGATGTGGCTGTCATGATATTGGATTACTGACTGCAGCCTTTTATACCGGGTACTTACTATCTTCTAATGCTTCTAAAGAGCCTTTTTATGCTTGCAAGTGATAATCAATACTGATCTCAAGAAGGTTTACAGGTAAGCTTCAAAGGCTTTTATTTTGGCAAGGAATATTAATTTTCATATGATTTCAAGAACTTAGGTGTAAATAAACAAATAAATAAGAATGATTTAAAAGTTTTTTATAATACCTACATTATTTTCCAAAACGATAACAAAATTTTAGTATAATAAATTGTAATATTCTAATAAATCGTCATATTTTCCAAATGCAGTAAAATGGAAATTTTGGTTAAACGGTTCGGAACAGTTATCTTAGAGTTACGAAACTAGAGATCTGAATATTTACACAGAAATATAGTCAAGTAAACTCAAACCGTAATTCTTGTTTACTCGGTTCGTGTAACTCAATTTTCTTAATAGAATTTTTTTTATGAGGGTAATAATCTTCAAGTTTAATCCTGCTTTGTAATTATACAAATTAGTAAGCAGTTTTTAAATTTTAAAAGACATGGTTAGTTAGGTAACCTCTGCTGCTATTTTGATTTTGCAGAAATCGAATCTCATTTAAATTATAATTTTACTTTGTCCACTAATTTTAGACCTCGTAAGTTATTATACTTTCAGAATTTATTTATGTGTACATCAAAGTATCCAAAACTTCGAAATTTTTTAAACTACTTGTTAAAACTGTTACCCTAAGTACTCCAACATTCTCTGTCCTGTGTTTCTATCTACGGACACTCACTCAGTACTAAAACAAATTCGGGCCTTGGTATCTAGAGCTGTAGGTTCGAATTTCTGAAAGGTGGTAAGGGTGCAATCCTATATCGTCAAGAATTCTGTGCACGATGTATTAGGTGTGTGTTATACGCCTAACATGCGCCTAACTCCCCTTGTAACCTCAATGCTTCACATTTCCAGAATATCTAACATGACTTTGATCAAATTTGGGGTAGAATAAATATTAAAAATTAATCTAGCATAAGTTCTAAAAGATATGCAATGTTTGAATGTTGTATAAATGAAAATTAATAGCATGCAAACTTTTACATGACTGAATCCAGTACACTTGTGCGTTAACTTGCGCTCATTGTTATATATCTATTATATAAATGGACAGGTTAATTAAAAAGTTTAATAGAAAATAGAAACCCTATAGTAATAAATGTGTAAAGAAGAATATCATCTGATGGGATACCGGAAAAGATATCTAGGGACTATTACTTGGATTGATTGCTTTTAGGAATGAATAATTGATAACAGTTAGAAAATTATCAGTTGGCATAATGAATTAAAAGAGTATTAGGATTTAGATTTTTTCTGTAATTTTTCTTTGCCTATGTGAATCGGTTTGCTCATTATATTGCACAAGTTTGTATGTTGTTTAACATGCTTTTGTTTTAAAACTTATGAAAACCTGCAGTTAAAAACACAAGAAGTAAATATTTCGTAAGTACGTACTTTAAAACCGGAGGTATATTCTCTGTATAACGACGAGTAAAGCAAAAGCTCGTAGACTTCCTAGCAGTTGGTTTTAATCTTTTGTGAAGCACAATTTACTTTTCACATTCATTGTATAGCTGCAGGTTGATAAAAAAATAAAGCAGAGTTCATGAAAGAAATTACACCTCTCTACTTTAGTTTGTACACTCTTACAGGAAGAATTTTACAATGTTTTATTATTTCAGTTCATTGTATTGCAGTTTTGAGTAGACACTTTGTATATCTTAAGTCAGTTAAAAACAAACCTCGAGTGTTTATATACGAAAAAGTTATGAATTTATTATTAAGGACGGTCATAACAAAGCCGCATGCATACTAAATCATACCAACACATTTATTTGACACGATTCCAACGCGAATACTGCAGGACAGTTTTCACGCGTTTATACGTTATAAATAACAGCTGCAGGAATACGATAAGATTATCCCAGCTTCCTGCAATGCAACATGTACAATCACTGACGTGAAATATCACTTACACGAAATGGTTGCAACCAAACATTTACCGAATTCTGTTATTTCGTGAGTGATTGATAGTTTAAATACCATCCGTTTCAAAGGAAACCTGAAAAACGTTTGCAGATACACTGAGAATGCTTCACAAAGAAATTTTCATTCAACGATAGCGAATTTAAATGGGTATTGGAGATGAGGCGTCGGATCTGTCGGAAGGTGTTTTTCGTTTTATAAAATGATTGCTTACGAAAAACATATTAAAGAAATATATTTTTCGGTTAAACATTACTATACAAAAGTATTCTGAAGTTATTGATCCTAAAATTCATGAAATGTTGAATTACTGTTTAGTACTAAAAATATGCGTAATACCTATAAGATTCTATTTTCCATTTTGAAAGTCAAAATACGTTGCTATCCTATCTGTAGTTAAATAATTATAAAGAATATTAAAATGATGTTAAACTATTTAATTACAACGTCGTCAGAATCGCATTTGAAGCTATTTCAGAGTTTCAGAAACAGCAGAAAAGTGTTTTCTAGAATTTTTATTTCCTTAATGGCCCAAGTTTCTCCTAATGGCATTCGCGTTATATTCTGGCGGAAATTAATTTCTGTTAGGATAGGTCACCGTTTTGTTACAAATTTTAGTTAGGAAAAGTTCCGGAAATTTACATAACAACCGTTAATAATTATTGCATTATCCATTCATGTAATTTACGCCAGTTATATAATTAACAATTAACACACTAATTTCAAATAATCGCTGCAATATGAAACACACGGTGCAGGGATCAGTTTTATGACACCATTTAATAATTTGTAAATACGATTTGCTGAATACAGGGATTTCAATTTTAATTTTTTACTTCATGCATGCAAAGATTATCTTAATTAGAATTTCAACCACTATCCAAATACAAATACGACGGTCTAAAATAAAAGATTATCGATAAGAATTATCAGAAATTTAGTGAATTCGTTCCTTTTTACTAGTATTGTATGTATATTGCGACCTACAAATTTATAAATTTTCTGTTGCAGTTTGTGTGGTTAGTGTAAAGTTAAAGGACCGCTGTGTCCTATTGAGAAGTTTTCTACGAGTGTTACAATCAGAGGCACAGTATGTTTCAGTTTTTCTGATCGAACGGTTTATTCTCTTGGGTTTACCTTCCCTTTTGTTCGTTTTAAAATTAGCGAAATACAAAATGCAATTTTAGGAAGGACAAAATTTAGTAAAATGGGGTGCGCTGAAGCTACTAAGAGGGTGAGTTTGCTTAATGCGTCCTCAAGTAAAATCGGAGTCTGTCTTTTAGAAAGTCACGATCCAGTTATACAAAACAAGATATAATAAATGTCAAAATACATAATTCCCGGATTTCTATGTAACTTAAGCATAGCAATGGATACGTAGGTATATTCGTTGGAAACATTTACTATCGTTCTAACAAGGGTGGATTTACTAAAGAAAAACGAACCCTCATGTTGACAAATGGTTGCTGTCGGGAGCTTTATAGGGCAATAACCATTTTTAAAATAAATCTAAGTGAGTCGAACAACTTTATGAACTAGGAAAGAATATGAAATTGTTGGAAATTTAATAATAAATCTGAAACCGTTTAGTATTTCATTGTGGTATAGAATTGGAAAAAGCGTAAAATTCTCACTCAATTTGAAGAGAACATGCAGGAAAATTAAAAGGTTATTAAACCAATTTGCCCTGTAAGCAGCTACCGCTATCAATTTTATGGAGATAACGGATTTTGACACTTTGTTTAATTTACTACATTGTAAAATAAATGGGGCAATTTCTACGAAGTCTTTAATTTAATGGAAGGCGAAATATGGTTCATACAATATTAATGTGCGAGGAGTGCAATTTTGTCAAAAATGATTCGCTATTGTTTGTTAATAACGCACCCTTGTTAAGGAAATATTAAACTTAATTTATAATAAGCCTTAGAAATGAAGCTTACTAGGTAATAACTAATAAAGCACCCCTTATAGTTATAAAGCTTTGCAGGTCTATCGTCCGTGCCGGGGTTCCACTTAATACAACTTTAATTTCTACTATTCTCTGTCACGTTTTTTTCTCTGCACAATAATTCCGACAAAACGATTTACGAGCCTGCCGAGCAGAAAATGCTAATTCTTTTTGCACAATAATTTATGGGAACGTGTTCACCGGAGCTTCTATCGCAAAAACTAAACGTGTTTTCACAAAAACAAAAATTTAAAACAAAACATTTTTGGTATAATTTTTTTACAATAGCTCAATGGAAAAGCTTAGTACCTTCCAGCTTGTCAACATTTAAAGAACACCAATAGCAACATATAAACAAACAATTTTAGATTAATTTTCAAATTCTTTGAACTTGTGATTATGAAATGAGTATTAGTTTTGGTATTGGCTAAATATATGATATAATAAATTTTTCTTATTAATATTCTGTTTACATTCACCTATCAATAAATATTGTAAAACTGTAATAGATATCATAGTTTATCAGCTAATAATAAAATCAATAATTTTGTAGTCTACGGAGAGGTGGTCTAAAAAACCTTTTTCGTAATCCTCCTTTGCCTTCTATTTCCTTACTCCTTTTCATGACACATTAGCTTTGTCTAATACTTTTTGTGTTTGTATTTCTCTTAACTTTCTCGTAACGTGTAGACTTATCAAACTTAAACAACTTATTTGTGTGAGAGAGTTGTTTTCTAGAATCTTAAACATTACTTTTAAAAATTTAAAAGTGCTATTGGCAATTCTACTTGTGTTCGCTTTGGGATAGGAAAAGAATAAAAATTCTCGAGAGTTTAGCTTATTGGTCTAGTTAAAACTATTCTAGTACTTGAAGTTTGAACAAGAACCGAAAGTTGTATTGTTGTGCCGCGTTCGAACCGTATTTTCTGGTACTTCTAGTTGTCTTGTTAAAAGTTTGCTCTTTAAATATTTCAGTTATAACTATCGCTTTAATTTGAAGTTTTATTTGAGTAATCGAAACTGGCGTGTGCAAACTGTAGATAAACTTTCAATAAAAGGAAGCTTTTTTAAATAGCAATTTTCTATAATTATTGTAAAAAGACTTTTATGCAAACAGTATGTGACGCTACGGGAAATGTTTTCTGTGTATTTTTGTTGTCTTTTTTAACTAAAACTCAACATAAAGCGTTGATTTTAACTTCTAAACTGTACTAAATGTGTGCTTTGCAGTATTGTGAATTATTCCAAACTTGACTTCCATCCAATGGTATCTTAAATAAACTTGGGAATACGAAAGGGTACGAAGCGACTGACTGTTGGCGGTGTTTTCGTGCAAAGTTAAAGTTTTCATTAACTTTGCGGGTCACTGCTCGGTAAAGACAGTCTCATAGGGATTAGCACCTACAACCTAGTCAAATTTTCAGGTAATGTGTTGCCTAAACCCCAACAAAGTAAATAATTTGAGTGTATGCTACCGTGAAAGTTTTGAATTGGGATGAGTAATAATTGAAACCAAATGTGGATGAATATGTAAAACAAACGAGGTAATTTTAATTCCCAACTTGTGCTTGATCTAATCGTACAAATTGGCAATTAGAAAGGAATCTTATGTAGTAAGTGAAAATTAGTAATGAGGATAATAAACGGTTTTGAGGGAAAACAAATTTAGAATAAAAACGTTTCCAGCCTGGTCTTTTTCCTACCTAGGGAATGTGAGGTTTAAAAGGAAGGAATAATTAGAGAAATGTTTAGACAGAAAGGGATAGTAATTCCATTTTCCTGTTCAGAGAAATGAAATAAAATCACTTACCCTTTTTCTTTGTACCTCCAAACATGTTGGGGCTGACTTTTAGCTTATATCATTAATCAGGTAATTAAGTTTACGTGACCGCACCGATAAGCAATTCGATCATCAAAATTGATTGATAATCAACAGATTTGCTTCGGCCTTAATGGTCATTTTTCAGCAGGTAATCTTCAAAATCAAAATAGAGCGGGGAAGTCGTGTAAAAGTTATTAGTGTATCGCAAATTAGGAGCTTTCGGTTTCGCCGGCGTTTTTACGAGGTTGGCTTGGAATTTTAAATTTTATTAAAATTGGAATTTTACGTGATGTTTATGGGGTCACAAATCTCACGTGCACACGATACCATAATCAGAATCAATGTGCTCCTGAATAAAACTAGATCCTGGAAATGCGCGCACGAGGTCCGATCAGCGCAAAGGACACCACTCACACAGGTCTTCACGCTTTTCCTGCAAGCTACGCAAGCTCTACTACGTACCTACGCACACGGAGGTTCTTAAAGCTCTTCGTACTCGAACGCGCCGATGCAATACAGCATTATTTATTTGATATACGCGTAAACTTATGGATTATTGATAGCTTCGTCAACTATCAACTCTTCTATATACTTGCGTTTTACATTCATGTCGCCGCAGCGAAAGCTTTTAACGAATTCGACGCTTTACGGTCCTTACTGCATTGACACCAACCACCACGTCTGTTACTTCTTTGTCGCCTGGCACAAACTGTGTGTCATTGAATTATTGCAGTTGCTATACGTACACAGACCTTTGAGACAAATTTTTCTGTGAGAAGTAGCGATAAGATTTATATGCACTTATTCTCTATGAAATACCGAAATAAAAATAACTCTGCCTAAAAGGTATAGAGTTTAAGCACTAAAATTCAAAACTTAGGTCTGCATGCAGAAGAAACATACAAATGCTTAGAAATCCTATCCGTGGTAATAAGTAATAACCAACTATTATTGGTTCAAATCCGTGAGCTTACCATAAACTGATACTATAAAATCTTCGGAAAAAATAAAACTTTATCAGTAAAGCATAAAATCGTACGAAAATCAATTCTCATATCAAGGGTCTCTTGACGATTCAACCTCTACACTTTTTATTATTTATAAATTGTATTTCAAAAAATCGACTTTATTCATTTATCATGAAAATCATTGTTTTATTTATTGTATTCGTTTCCCTCCCTCAACGATTTCCATTCCACTCTTCAGCCTTATCTTTCAGGAAAACATTCCTTCGATATCCTGTGTCGTCTCCAATCCGAAATGAGGATCAATAATAACAGTTCAAGCAATAATGTTGTCCAGTTCCGCATGGGCTTGTTGCTATACAACACAACAATATCCACAGCTCCTATTTACACTCCAATTTAATCAAACTGTTTTGTTTGCAAACAGTCTGTTATTAAATTTATTGATAATATGCTTGTTGGCAGTAGACTTTCAATTGCACTTATTTAGAATTCTAGTGGCTCTCTGAATTTTCCAATAAATGCGCAATTGACCTTTTTCTTCGTAATGCTCAAAACGATTTAAAGATTAAGTATTTTCTGGTTCAATAAACGCCCTTTCCAAGACCGTCTGTAGCCATTTACTTTATTGAACTTGTTTACAAGTTTCCTATGGAAGGTTTACAATTGATTTTGAGATAAGAGTAAAATTAATAAACCTTGATAAATGATTTATTATTGTTCAATTGCTATGGTTGACTATAAACTCCAGTGGGTTAAAGCAAATGCAATCGCAGATTTAATTCTCCAATTTTCCCTGTTGGTCGTATCTGCGGGAACATATTAAGGTGTACTAGAATAATGAAATCAGGATTACTTCATTCACAACGATATCTTCTTAAAAAACTTTTTCCCCAAGCTAATGCTAGGTAATATTTGGAATGATCAAAATATTTTAGAAAGTTAAACCAGAAGCTTCTCGCATAAAACTCTGTAACGATGATAAACAAGTATCAGCCTTTATAATTTTCAAAGCCATACTCAGTCTTTGTTTTGGGTTATCAATACATGACAATAACATTGTGTTCAACCGATCAGACAAGATCGTAGCGTTGGATTTATATTTTATGACAGAACTCATTCGGGATCAATCGTTAAAGTTTATCTACCAACAAATAATATGCCGGGCACAAAATTCAACTTGAAAAACATTTCACTTTGAAAACTCTGTTATGAGAAATTCCTTGTCTATCTACAATTATTGCAATCAATCATGTACGACGAATGGACCAGCAATTATATTAATATAGAATATTATTTAATAGTTCACTGTTGTGGTTATTGCCCCAATTACATGATTAACCTGAACTTGAACCCAGGACCACTTGATTACTAAGCAGGTATTACTCACTTACACCGTGTAGGTATTTGCATAATCGAAACTTATTTTCTAAAATTGTATTGCTAAGCTACGTTATCATCCCCCTCATATAATATAATCTTTAAAAATCTTATCTACATAAATAAACGTAATAAAATATTTCGCTTTTTCTCATTATTGATTCTTTTTTATCAATGAAAGATAACTAATTAAATGCTTTTGAATACCATGCAATGAATCACAGAGTGAAAGTGCATAATAGATTTTATTTCATTCTTTTTAGTATTCTCGAAAATTCAGTTTTCATTTAAAAAAAAATTTGGTATTAAATATTCAAATAAAAACCAAAAATTTATAATGCTTAGGTTAGTAGAGCCCTCTTTTAGAATAGAAAAATTTTACTGTACCGGTTTCTTCGTGAAAGTGCTTCTTTACAAAGGAGAAAAGGCGTTGATAAAAGGACTGCCTACGAGTTTCGCCACCTTGCGAGTTGTCCTGCGTACTTTTGGATCGATCTCTTCTCTTAAAATTGTGGTGAGCTACCACGCTATACATTCCTCGTTCATAGTTTGAAACCTGTAACAAAAGATGGCCATATATCGTAATTCAATTTCTTCCCTTAAAATTAAATAAAAATAAGGGTGTTTAATCCATAAAAATTATTATTTGCGTTAATATTATATGTTTTCAAGTTAGGCGCCTCCACCATTTCCACAAAATTTCAGTAGATACACTCAGTTTGGAGCTGATTAGTGCATTTTTATTACATGATAAATCTGAAAATTGGTACTTTTCTGTGAAAATAGCCAAGTTTATTTTTATATTCAGTGCTTAGACATTTTGATTCGAAACCAAATAGCACATAAAATTCACTATATAACTCTACAGACTATAAAATAAATTCCAATTTGATAAAACGAATCCACATCAAATGTGTATCTTTCAACTAACATGATGCGCTTCTTAAAGGCAAATATTCTATAAAGTGTCAAATTTCAAGGAACTGTTACAGATAGTCGATAAAATTTATACAATGTATATGAAAGCGCATCGGAGATGTTTTTTAAAGGAATTTTGTGGTTATTATTTATAAGATAATTCAAAATTTGAAATATAAATTTTACCCTTCAATTTTGATAAGAATGCATTATAATATATATATATTGCTATGATACGCTAATATAATTGTTGAAAAATGCCCCACGTTGTGGAAGCCAAAAATAAATGCTGTGCTACGAGACTTTAATGTCCTGAAACACACAATAAAAAAAATTGTTGGGCGCCAGTATTCTTCTTTTGAATACAAAATGAAATTAAAGAAAAACAACTCTTGTTCCTCAGGGTCGTTCCAGGTCGTCGATGAATAGAGCTAGATATTGAATATTGAAAAATTTTAAATAAAACCTCTTTTTTAAATTGAACACAACACATAAATTTATTCAAACAACAAATAACTATTTAATTAAGAATTAAACGAAATCATTCACTCTAAAAACCAAAACTGAACTGACAATGTCCAACAATAAACCCCCCCACCCAAATAAATTACAAATAAAAAAAACAAGTTATACATAAACTTAGCTTAAAATTTTTGATAATCCTTTATTCCGGTCCTGCACAATGTTTTCCAACTTCCAACTTGCGCAAGTCTGTTCCAAATATTCCAGTTTAAAATGTCAGCAGCAGAATGCAACCCAAAAACGTATCCAAACAAAGTGTAACTTTGGTGAAACTTCACTACACAACTCCAAACATGTAAGTTATTATATTAAAACTTGTTGCACTAATATTCCAATTATTCAATCTTGAATCATTTGAACCCCCCCCAAATAAATTACAAATAAAAAAAACAAGTTATACATAAACTTAACTTAAAATTTTTGATAATCCTTTATTCCGGTCCTGCACAATGTTTTCCAACTTCCAACTTGCGCAAGTCTGTTCCAAATATTCCAGTTTAAAATGTGGGCAGCAGAATGCAACCCAAAAACGTATCCAAACAAAGTGTAACTTTGGTGAAACTTCACTACACAACTCCAAACATGTAAGTTATTATATTAAAACTTGTTGCACTAATATTCCAATTATTCAATCTTGAATCATTTGACAAATGATGACAGACTTAACCAAAACACCAACTTTTTCTCAATTTTAGGTTGTAAAATTTCACGTGGAGCTGCGAATCTGTTAACGACAAACATTCTGCTGTTTTTCCTGCGCTCTTGTATTTATAACTTCAGCAATTTTTTGAACAATTGAAGATCGTTGTCATGGTAAATTCAACATTTAGTTATATTTTCTAGTTTTATAACCATAAACAATTGCTAGTTAATTACTAAAATTAATTAAATTTTCTTTTAATTGTGCCCTTCTGGCGCCTAAAAACTTCTTAAATCTGAATTCATATTCTTGTTCTATTAATTTTCTTCTTTAATTTGATGTATAACACCCTTGGTTTGGCATCGAACACTTTTAACACTTTTTGATAATTTTATCAAATTTTGTCACCAAAAGTTCTTTTAGTTCAAAAACACTATCATAATCTTGTAGCTCATAAACAACTACTTCTATTTACATAAACATCTTAACATCTAATCAATTTTAAAACCCATTATTTAAATAAATACAAAACTTTTGACAGTTCCCGATTTATAAAAATATCCAGTCATACATACTTTCACACCTTAATATTAATTATACATAAATTATACAACAAAATTAACTATTTACAAAGATTATACATACTTTTTACCCCAATTACAATCATCAAAATCCATTAACCAGTTCAATTTTTATGTTTTAACTTTACCGTTCTAATAACTTTATAGGTTTTTAGCCATCTAAAGAAGAAGTTCTATCTATAATTGAAAAATTGAAATGGAATACAACCATCGACGAACTAAAATACACAACCACATATGGAAAAGAGTTAAATGAAAGAAAAATTAATTTTGAAAACTGAAAACTTAAATATCGGAAATGATACTCGCATCCCTGGTTTTTATTATTTTGTGTTTTATACTCAACAATATTACTAACCCATTAACTAATGGTATTTTTAAGAATAAAACTAACACTACTAATCTGTATTTTTAATCTATAGTGATCATATCACAGCAATATATATATGCAAATGATTTTTTCAAATGCGTCATTTATTCCGCATTAAAAATACATTTAAGTATTCAGACCAGGTTGACGGTGCTGTAAAGATTCTGGGGTAATTTCAAGTGCGCCTTAGGGAAAACAAAATATATGAAGTATTTTCTAAACCAAAGCACGCTATTAAATAATAAATACTGCATTATAGTGAACTCTGAATATTTTCAGACAGAATGCAGCTTAAAATAATAAAAAAAGTAATTGTTATCAAGGGTAGTTCGACTAAACACTCATTGCCATTTAGGGAAAAATCCCTTAATCTTCTTTCCAAATTATTGAGGCAATTTCTAAAACCTGGGGTTTTTTAGTTTTTTTTTACGTTTCTTCTATACAAAACGGGTAGGTACAATGGGTATAACTTAAATACTTAAAGCACAGTAGCTTAAAGAATTATCTCTTGAAGGACTAAATGGCTATAGCAAACAATGGACTAAATTTGCAAATCTACTGGAGTAAGTATAAAGAAAATCAGTAACCATCTCTAGAGAAATGAAACAGTTCAATTTAATTAAACCTAATAAAAGCATAAACACAAAGGATGTTCACTCTAAATTCACGATCATTGAATAAGGGCTGTGAATTATAGCAAGAAAACTTACTTAAAGCTACTACAAACTTTTATATATTTAGTAAGAAGAAATTACTAAATAAAGATGCGACATTATTTTTGTGATTGTGAAAGGAAAATCTAGACGAATTAACTTAATAAAACACAATGTGAAGGGAATGAAAACTTAGTTCATTCTTAAAGTTTCCTGGTTTGTTGGTAGAAAAATTCTTTGCTTTATATTAAAAACTGTGGTCAGTTAAGCTGGACAGCTGGGACTATAAAGTTGACAGGCTAGCGAAAGCACTTACACCGCAATTAGCACATCGTTAGTGCTTCTTAAGGCACTCTTTATATATCTCCAGAGAAATTCAATTTTTATTTTCTATTTTCTAAAAAGGAACCTCCTCGTATTTGTACAGTCGTGTAATGACTCGCCATTTGAGGTAGTCAAAAGTAAGCATCTCATTGGGATTAGAACTTTTTCAAATAATATACTCGAACTTCCATTTTACGAAATCGCGGAAACTTACATAAGAATTCTTATAAGGAATGGAAACGATTTAATTTTGACCTCGATCTCGCACGATCGTTATGGATTTGAAGTGTAATTCAGAAATCAAGAATGTTTTGGACTGTAGTCCCGTGATTCATTTAATTATTGAGTATGTCATTATTGATCATCCAGCCTGCTTATCTAAATTAACAGTTTTCAAAATTTTTCAAAAGTAACTTTTTGTACAATTAGTATTTAGCTCAAACCAAAAACAACACTGAAACTGTAAATAAAAGCAAATTAATCCAATTTAACATTAACTTTGAGCAGGTTCAACAAGTTGATAAACTTTTAGAAAACAAAAAGTATTTCAATGTCTATTCCAATTTTCCTGCATTTCAGTTTTTATTCTTTTTCTGCAGCTGTAAAGGTATTTTCTTTATTACGCTCTGCACTTACGTGCCAGTAACAGAATAAGTTTAAACTCAACGTGGAAACTACTAAAAGTGATCGACTTTTATAGTCTACTATAGCATTTAAGTTTATTTTCTTTTAAAAATATATTTACTTTCGGACAATAGAAAATTTATAGCAGTAAGTACCATTCGCACTTATTTGTTGTTTAAGTGTAGGTATACGTTAACATTATTTTGAAAAATTATATACAGATTCTTTGTAGAAACCGTCAATAACATAATAGTAAACTCATGTTCAAAATTAGACTGATTTTACTCAAATTACCATTAGCTTTTCCTCTCCCTCCGTTTTTTCTCTAATTATCTCATATCTTACCTGTTCAAAGCTTGTATAGATGCATCTTCTTATTTATTATGATGTTCCCAAATTTCTTTGGTTTCTCTAAATAATTTCAACAAACTTTGGATACAAATACTGAAATTATTTGAAGTAATATTTCAGCATCATCGGGAATTTGAATTTGCATACCTGAGACTTTAATTCTTAGTAAATTAAGGAAAGTGGGAGCATATAATATCGCATTGTAGATTTTAGAAAAGGTCGCAACAAAACATAGCTTCATCACTTTTATAACTTTTATTTCCAGAATACTGCTTAGGTTATCGGAAATTTATTATAAACTTTGTAAACTATGATTCAACTAAAATTTTAATCTTGTAGGATCAATAGCAAACTACACCTACATGATTATCCATAGCAACCTTGTAAATCTGTAATCAACTTCAACTTCAGGTATTTACAATAAGTAGGTAATTTTGGAACTACTTGTCAGAATTATGTACATGGGGCTAATTCTAAACAAACACGTTAGAATGTAATCCCTCTAACGGTTTCGGACCATTTGCTTTAGTTTGTACAGGCTATTATCTCAGGGTTCATTGTTCAAACTTAGCACAAAATGTATTAATTGGGGCTATTTCCAGGATTCCTAGGATTGCGCATTTCGAAACGTAAGAGTAAATCTTAATGAAGCAAACAGTGCCCTACATATACAAATTATGAAATTTCACAACGTAAACAAATGACTTTCTCCAATCCCCTGGGGTAAAGCTTACCAAGTTAGGATAACTTTTTTTAAGTACGTAACAAAACAATAAACTGAAAAAAACTCTAAGTCCAGTGACGTAACCTAATCATTTACTTTTCCATTTGCAACTATAATCTCATTTTCATGAACAAACATTCTTTTTTAACATAGTAAACCGTTTTTTAAAAACTCCTTGCGTTGTCTATTGTTAATAAATTTTGTCCAGCACTTGATGTCTTAATTATTTCATATAAATATAGGAAGTTACTTGCACCAAAGCGAAACATACTATGCTAGAAACACAATCTAATACATCCTGGAATACAATTCTCAGGAATGCCATTTATTATCTATAGATACATTGAGACACGCAAGCTACATAACATTTTGCCCCCAAAGCAATTAGAACTTAACTGCGATTACAGATGTATGTCAGCCACAGGACACATTGTTCATGTCAAAATCGGATGCTGCATATTACAAATAAAAATAAATCTCAGGAATACACCCTTTACGATATTGACGTTGAAAATTTTAATAAAAAGTTTTAAATTTATGGTAACGAGAGAAACGTGAACATATTCGTCCTTTTGATGCTTCACATCCACCAAATAGATAGTCTTGGAATTATTTAAACAAATATAAATAATCTGTTGTTAATTATGTATAAAAAAACTTCCTGTTGTTTTAAATAAATTATTTTATTTAAATTAAACAACAAAAACTTTTATGAAATGTGTTAATTTTAAGCAAAAAGTTTTTTAATCAGGTTTAGAAACTTAAGGCCGTTCAATCTTAAACTTTAATTTTTTTTCAGAGATGGGGTAAATTAAATTAGTCCGTTTTAGTTTTCTTAAAAACGTACCCCTAAATATCTTAATTACAGTTTGTCAGACGTCTCGGTTATTTGACATTCACTGTAAATAATTAATTTACTCCACGTTAATTTCATGATTAAGAATGGCAAATCTTGTTAAACTTACTTCTGATACTCATTTCTAATTAGATTTAAGTTTTCGGTTATCATTTCATGCCTAACTTGAAATTTAAATTTTCCATATTTTACTGCACTGCATTGTAATAATTTATTTTCATCTTAAACATATGTTTCATTCACTTTATAGTAGGAAAAGAAAAATAAAAATCGTATTAACCCAAGGAACTGTTTATTACTTACACGCGCGTACATTTTCCGCTGGAAGTTTTACCTCCGACGACGAAGTTAATCCACTTTAATTTTATTTATTTAATGCATTATATCTAAGATTATTCTTCAATATTTAATTGAATTCAAAATTTAATCCCCCTTTGTCATTTTACGTAGAATTTTATTTTTCAATGTGAAATATTAGATTTGTTTTAAAAATTAAAATGAAAACTTTACCCTCTGTATTATTTGGTTTGTTTGCAGTACTTAAAAACAGGACTCCATTAAATACAAATTAAGTTCAAATATATCACTGAAAACAACGTTTAACGCAATAAATAAACAGAGAAAACGAGGAATTTCCACCGCAGAGAAAAGCTGCATCAGACACGTTCGTTTGTACGGTGCTTATCAGTTGACTGCATGTCAATGTTGAAATTTTACACATGTAACGCGTTTTTGTTTATTTTGTAATCAGTAATAAATTAACTATTCTTGAAAGACTTCAAACAAATCCAAAACTTTTTGGAAATTACCAGTCAGTAGATTCCTAATCATAAAGTAAATTATATAACGCTCCTCCACCATTTTATTCTTCAACAATTAGCAGCATTTTAATCGAGATAAATTTGGTAAAATAATTGCTGCAACATATAAACGACTGCATACTAAAAATATTTTTTTTGACCAAAGTGTTAATTAAGGTCAGTATCTCACACGATACGTTTTTAATTTTGTAATTGGTAATTGCTAGTTTCTAATTTCAAATAAACTTCTTTCTACGAAAATTGAACATCCGAACAATGAGTAAACTCACTTGCCTTAGTCTAAATTTATTTTTTGTTTTGCCTATAGTTAACTTTTTCAGAATTAAACTCACTTTTGAGTGGACTTGAATAGTATTGACGTGGAAGTTGGAAATTTCATTTTAATGTTAAAACAAATTGTCACAATTTATATAAATTATTCGCTGATTAATTAAAATCCGTCTTTACACCAACTTAGATTCTAAATTCAAGCATTAATGAGGAAAAAAATTAAAACAAAAACCCAACTAGAAATTTTTTGCATAACTTAATCCTTAGTGAACAACACCAACTTACAGCAGCCAAGTTTCGATACTGCGAACAAGCATTAATAATTTAAACTGTCGCAGTGATGCCATAGGGCATAGAGATTATCCACATCCAACGCTAAAAATCTTTGCGAATCCTGAAAATCCGGTTAATCTAATCGCGACGGGATTTTTTTAATTTAACCAAATTTTGCTACAAACCAGAGCTTAAAGTGAAAGTGAAATAATAATTATTAATCCGTGCAGATAATCGAGATAAATTTACTTAACAGTCTGTTGTTTTTTCTGTAAATATTGATGTTAACACTGAGTCAACAGAAACGTCTAATTGAATAACTTAAGAAACTTTCAATTTATGGGAAATTATAATTGTAGTCATTATTCATTAATTAATTAATCTACGGCGGCGTATTTGGTTTGTTTACGTATTATAAGAGGTTGATTATATTGTCTCTAACTTTACATGTAAATATTTTGAAAACAAAATTCAGAAGCTTTTGTTTACAAAAATATTTTTACGCATTGAGTACTAACATAACAGCCTTCTTTCTGTCTATCACCCTATGGGTAGGAACATAAATTTCGAAATAGAAGACAGGCTATATTTTATATAAAGATATATAGATTTAACTTACTTTTATGTATTTTTTGAGTATTTTATTAGACGGTCTCGCGTCTCTTCACTTCACATTCAATAATCGTAAAGTACAAGCTAGAAACAACGAGTAAAGAATAACTACCCAAGTGTTTGACAACCAACAAGAATATTTTTTCAAGGATGTTTAATAATTCCAAAAAAATTATTGAAGATTTCCTAACGACTTCAAAAATTAATTTAAAAAATTTGTAAAGTCCCCAAAGTCTTTAAAGATCAAAAATAAAAAAAGGAATCAGAATATCTGTACCAAAACTTTGAACTAATACAGAATTTCCGTTTTTAAGCTTTCCCATTTTCTTCTGTGTACAGTCTTCACGTTTCTTTATACAGCTTTTATCTTTTTATGCCTAAGTAAATATTTACTACGTATTAGTGTGTTCTAAATGTAAGTAGTTCACGTTCTAATTTTAAAAGGAAAACGGTTTAAAAGTATCTGAAAGAAATAAACTTTAACAAGAAACAATAAAGTTTAAAAAAATTTCGAAAAAAATTATTTTTCGAAGTAATCAAATAAATTTTGAAATTCGGGATAATTAATTTTAACTTACGTACCGCTCTATGAAATTATAAAGGGCACTTGTTGAAGGTATCAAGTGTCACAGGCGCACAGAACTACGATAGGACGCCGCAGGATCAGGAAGCGGCTTCGCGTTGAGGGGGCACGTGAACACTGCAAGGAGCCACAGCCCTTCTAATATTGCACCACGCCGGTCCCGTTGATCCAGATCCGTATTCACGCACCCCAGGACGCCTTTCACCCCAGTAGCTTCCTATTTATTCATATATTTTCATTTTATCCATTAATCACGGGGTATTTGTGATATTGATAAGCTTTCAATTAGCTAAAGTGATGAATGAGCTTAAAAATCAAATTAAATTGTAATTGAAACTTATTGTTTTCATGTGGTTACACAAATTTGTAATATCTTTACATGATTATGATCATTATTTTTAATTTAATAGTGAAGTCACGGTCGTAATTTCATGTAATTTAAATGAAAATAGTTTTAACTTTTAACATTCTTTCTATACATGTCCTACATAGTCGTCTCTGTTTAAAAAATTAAAATGTTATATGGCGCCCATAAGAAAACCTTGTTAGAGGTTTTCGAAAAACACTTCAGTTTTTCAGGATATTTCAGAAGTGGTCGCAGATATCGTGAAAATTAATATATTTTCGTAACTTTTCTCTAATTTAATCGACTTATCAGCGTCGATCCGCTATGATATATCACTTTTTCTAGGATAGTCTGTATACCGTGTCTAATCGCATCGCTAATCTTCTTCTTCCTTCTCCACGTGAGGAAAATGTGGTGCGCAGGCCTTTTCTGTAAATCCTCAAGTTCCACGAAGCTGGCGGTATTTCTGTCTTAGAACTAACAGATTTTGGTTTGGGTGAAGAGAAGATTTCCTTCTCAGCAGTCAAACAAACCCTACGTGTTGTCTCATCAACTAATCCATAATGGAGAGTTGTTCATTGAAGTGACCCTGAGATCTTAAAAGAGCTTACCACGGTTTTAACATTCTTCCTGCTGTGTTACACGAGTTTTACGTCCGATTTAAATATCGGATTAAAGTATTTCCGAATAGTTGACGTAGGTATAGACGATAAGATCTTCAGACCACAAGCTCTTGCTTTCATTGTATGACCACCTGAACAACGTTGATAACAGAAATTCTCCGAATTAACCACCAAACGATAAAAATAGAAAATGCTGGTAACATATTTTTTAATCTTCTTCATCTGAAGAAAAACCGTTTAGTGGTGAACCGATTAGATCTTCACTGCAGAGGTATTCTAGAAAGTGCGGTGTGGAAATTGAATCTCAAGAGTTTCGGTTCCAAATTCTGACCCTGTGAATATTAAATAATTGAAACTATTTTGAAATTAATTTAAAAATAGACTTAAACTTCTTGATTTGCATTTCAAAACAGATTACGTAAAAGATTTATTGTAGATTAAAATTTTAAATTCGGTTGTTTATGAAAATTTAAATTACACTGTCATCATGAGGTGTTAATTTTATTACAACTGTTTTGTATATTTAATACAGCTTTCCCCACAAATACTACCGGCACTACATGATAAATTATGAAATAAAAATTGCATATTACATATGCTGAATCTAAACACGCACTCATTTATATGCAATTCCAGGTCGTTTCGTACGATTAATCCTGTTTGGTACGAAAAATGATAGCAAACAAGATACATAACTACAGTAAAATGTTCTTTGAATATTCAAACAGTAAACTTCTATCCTCTCTGATAATTTATACGTACGTCGTATTTGTCAGTTCCAGGATACATATAAAAATTTCAAGTAACCGCAGAAAAATACAAAAAATAATTCGTATAGTAATGGAAAAAAATGTCATAATTAAGAATGTACCTACTTTTTAAGTTCTACCAAACGTTTCACCATTTCAAAATTATTTTTCGACTTGACCTACAATTTAAATTATAGTTGATGTAGGCGATAGCATAACCAGTACTAAAAACCATTGTCCGTTGCTACTATTATACCAATAAACTTTCTTAGCTAGGTCAGGTAAAAGTGAGATTTTCAGACTACATTTCACTTTTAATTTCCTTTATTTATACCTACTCGAGTACAGTGGATTAAAACACAATCTATATTATATTTAGAGATTAGAAAACGTATATTAAAATTTAAAGGTTTTGAATATTATTATTGATTTTTACAATATAGGAAAAATCGATTTGAACAACTGCATTTGTGTGTGTTTAGGTAAAGTAAAACAGAAATCTGGTTTCAAATTCAACAAAGTGGGTTAGCCTAGGACGAAATTTATACCTCGACCGTTTAAATGCAGGTCTGGTTTGGACATTTATGTTTATTACAGCCAATATGTATCTAAAACTGTTGTATTCGACATACAAAAGTAATTAAGGGTTAAGTAGAACACAACAAATATAGAAAGGGAAAGTAAAGTTCACTATCACTATTTTATTGGAAATGTAGGTAAATGTTTCTCTTATAAACAGGTTAAATTTAATAAATTAAATCTGTTAGTTGTTAGATATCACTGTTATTTAAATTAACAAATTTCAAGTTTCAAAATATAATAACTTTGACATATTTACCTTGAAAGCTACACATAAGGATCAGTTTATATCTATACTAGAAATTATTATACAATTATTATATTTTATATTATACATTGATTTATATTCAACATTTCAACAATTTTTCAACACAGCATACTTAATTTCGTAATGTTTTTCCAGTAAATTATTAATTATAATTTTTATATCAAGGTAATAAAAATTT
Organism: Hemicrepidius hirtus; assembly: GCA_963082805.1. NCBI lineage: Eukaryota > Metazoa > Arthropoda > Insecta > Coleoptera > Elateridae > Hemicrepidius > Hemicrepidius hirtus. Next base: position 21,079,927 of record OY720168.1, read on the forward strand.
CGAAAACTCTCAGTAGGTATATTTATAGGCAAGGCCGCTTGTTATAGCTTTCTGTAGAAGAGAACTATTTTATTAAGCAATGTGTTGGCTCTTATACTAAGTTTATCATATACATAAAAAACGATGTCCGCAGCGTCCATTTTTCTCTATAACATTTTGTGTACGATATAATAATTATCTTCGACAGCATGATACAATACCAATTGGAGTCAACATTTTGATTTAACTGAATTAATGTGAAAAGAATTAAAGTTCACTGTTGTATACAGGCAACAGGCAGTCAGTTATGGTAATATATAGGATTATTCGAAAGAAAGGTTACTGCATTTTTTTATAAACAAAATAAAAAAACATTTGCATTTGTGCACCGATCCATTAAATAAATATTTAATATATCTTTGTCTAACCCTGATTTATATTAATTATAGTTTTTTAAGTTTGGATAAAATATTGGGCTTTCAAAAAAAAATTAAGTATTTCCTAGAATTTAACCTGCTCCGATTACTTCCTTTCCTTGAACTCCTATTAGTTTCCTTAGCGGCCAGTTATTATAGAAATCGAAAATAATAGAATACCTTTCTTGATTCAAATCTTCCCTTTCAAAAATATGTTGTGTACAATAGTGATGACGGTCTTTCAATTTTCGGTTCAGGTAAACTCCAATCAATGTCCCAAATAACAGATGTTCCGATGCTTTTCAGCCTCCTACGCAGGTAAAATTTTGTTTTGATAGAAAAAGCGCACGTTATGTAACTCCACCTCACAGGTTAGAAAGGGAAGATCTACTTTCACGTTATTACGTGCCAAAAAATTATTAATGGTTTTAACAAATGAAAACGAAAGCGAAATCTTCGCAAATATAGGTTACCTATATTTTAGTCAATTCAAAAGGGACCGAATGTGTTAGCCTTAAAATAGAACCTTGCCCATTGGAGAAGCTAACAAAACATCTCCTTTATTTTACCATTCATAATAATTTAAAGTATACATTTTTGTATCCAAAAAAATTTTTAATTAAATATTAAAGCTCTATTCATATACAAAGCAAAAAAATATAGGTAACCTAAATTTAATGTTTTGAACTAAAAATACCTCTTTTTATAAATTTAAAAGAGAAAATGAAAGTGGTATGCAAGAGCCATTGGGACCCGGAAATCTATTATCTCGAACAAAAAGGACCGGCTTGAGATCTGAAGAAATCGAATTAGGAAACAATTTGCTGTAGAAAATAAAATTAACTCAAACAACGCTTTTTAAAATATGAAACATTTAATCATAAGTTGAATGTTTGAGCGGATATTTAGCTTAAATTAGAACATTATATCTGGTCCAAAACAATTGCGCAATTTTTTATGGCGCCTAATGAAAGATATTCAATGAATAAACATTTAAAGCATCTATTTCATTAAATCGCGTGTACTTCACCACGTTTACCAGTAACTTTCACTAATGTAAGTAAGAATTGAGAGCACAAAATTAGCCCGGCATTGCAACGCTATTACATATTTATAAAGTAAATTTATAATTTTATTCGAAAATAGATCGTGTATACTACATTTTATATAATAATCTGACAATCAGAGTTTAATCGAGCTGAAAGTGTGCTAGAAAACCGTGATTGTGCAGCAATAGTTGATTTGATTCACATCAATTAAAATTACAATCAACCACTCTGTGTTAAAAAATTCAGTTACATGTAAAGTAGAACCAAATAATTCCAAGGTATATTTTTATTTATTTCGGTCGCATTTTAGATAAAATAATTACAATTAAAATATGGAAATTAATATTTCATTGTAAAGGTTTTTGCTATTTTTCAAGGGAACTCCTCTGTCTGACCTGGGTTGACTCAATATTCACGTTGGACTTGTTATGTAATCGAACATCTTTAATTTTTGTGGTACTATTAGTAATTTACAGTAGCGTCAGTAGCAAATTGTTTCTGCTATCCCTGAAACATTTCCTTAATTATATAAAAAAATTATCCAACAAATTATCTCTAGAACGCTTCTAACCTTTATTTTGCAACCAGAAATGTAAAGAAAATGAATCGTGTGGTCATTTTTTCCTTTAGGACGAAAAAAATTGCCTGAAAACAAACAAAAGAAGTAATGTAGTAAGTGGAACAGTAAATTGTAATATAATATAATTATTGGCTCCCTTTATACAATGGTTCAAACATTTTTCGACAATTAAGAATGATTTGTTCTTTGTCCACTTAACGATCTAAATTGAAGTTCCAATTAATAGGTTACCCTACTTATCGTTTGTTCCATATCTTTTTAACGAACACATGTTGGAATTTAAGAACTTCATTTTGTCACACATAAATAAGTTAAAGATTTGTTAACAAATTTTATTTCAGGTATTTAGTGTTAATTTTGTGGTTTTAACAGCGATGTAACGTTAATGTACTTTAGACAAAACCTGGGAAGTTTTCGTATCCGTGTCTTTTTCCTCTTTATTTGCCAAGTATAACGTCAATGCTATTTAAAGTAATATTTGAACATTAATTTGACACTAACCAGTAAAATTTATTAAATGAATAATATTCCTGGAAATATTCAAAACTGATCTAAATATTTAGCAAAAAAATTGCTGTTACTGATTGAAGTTTACTTATAAAACCGCAAACGATGATTTATTAAAATTATTTATATAACCATTCAGTATAAATTTTCAAAGAAAACTTTTTGTCTATCGATGGTAATTCCAAAATTCTCACCTTTATTTAAATAGCAAAAACCGTGGCAATCAAGTTTGATTCCCAAAAAAACATTCTCTATAACAATCAGAACGTAAATATCTATTTAATAGAAGTCAATGTCGTAATATTTAATGATACTGGTACCTAGTAATGTGCAGTTAAATTTAATTTGGACAATTTACAAGAGCGTCATTGCTTCTATTAAACGCATTTAATTGAAATTTTAATGAATAATTGTGTCCTATTACAGATGCGTGCCCCTGAAATTTTAACCTCCTCCTCAATTATATAAATTTAAAGCTAACCAACAGGAAATTAATAAAAGCTTTTTTTAAACGAGCTACTAGTTTCAATTTTTATTTTAAGAAAGTTTTGTAGTAAAATTAATAATTTAATCAAATTCCAATGCAGACTGCATTTCTATTTGTATGCACTGTTTCAAGGTTGAATTCTGTAACGACCAAAGGTTGTCTTAAAAATTTTCAACGTAAGCACATTAAATTGAAGGAAGTTTGTAAAATTTGTAAAATGTTGCATCCAAACTTCAAGTACAGTAATTGATATTAAAAAAAAGACCTAGAAAAATCCCGAAAAGGTAGATAATAAATCTTCATCGATCCTATCTCCTATTTATATCAAGGCAAGGTACTGTAATCAAAGGTTATGCATTTTAAAATAAGTATTCAAGGAATTGTACGATTTACGTAAACTCTCATCGCTGGTTGTTGGACAAATATTGTATTGGAATTTTTACGAATTCATTTTGGAAATTCTATTCGACGTTCTAAGAAGAAAAAACCCCATACTTGGAAATGCAAAATGTCCAAGAAAATTAAATCATAAAAGCTTACGCAATATAATAAAAATAGTTGAACAATTTCATTTGTTGTCATGAAACATTTTCGAATTTTGCTTAGGCAAGACAAAGGCTTTGCAGGATTACAAAGGAAAATTTCTATTACATACTTAGACTGTAGGATTTGTAATAAGTTAGTATAATAGTGTATGTAGTTGATATTAAGCGGTTCTTACGATTTCCAAATATAACGAACTATTCTCTGTTGGCTATAAGTTCGCTCTAAACGAAATGAACAATTATGCTATGTATGGGTCTGAAGCGTGAACGGTTCAAAGGGAATAAGAAAATATAAAAAGGCCTTTTACCGATGGTACCATAACCTAACCTAACCTAACCTAACCCAACCTAACCCAACCCAACCTAACCTAACATAAGCTCACAGAGAAGAAGATTGAAAAAAGGAATACGAGAAGGAGATCCAGATCTTGAATGGCATATACGCTGTGCTGGCTATAAAGAAATGAAGATATATGGAAAGTACTGGACAAAGACAAACCAGCCCAGAAACTGAAACCGATAAAGACCTACAATGTTATAACTTAACTGGTCCAATTACCATAATAGCTAAATTTTTAAATTAAGTAACGAGTGATAGGGTATCAACTAACAAAATGATATACCAACCAAGTTAGGTTTCCTGGCGGCGCGACGTCGCGCCGTCACTCTATAACATACAGCATACAGCGGTCTAGTTTTTATACCTAATCCAATATCATCCAAATAAGGTAACAACTTTCCAATAAGTTTTAAAAAATGTGCAAATGCTGAACTTGGTAGAACTTCAACATGAAGTTCTATCTAAATTCTTCCTGATTAGAGATAGTATCTTTTAAAACATTGAAAGTCTCTTCTGCAAACGAATGGGTTATAAGTAGGTACATCCCACGGAAATGTATAAAACTAGAAGCATTAAGAAAGAACTCGTAACATTTTTTAACCACATAGCAGTAGTTTCATAAACAAAACTGACCAGAGTTACTCCAACTTTCATTAAGGGGAACTTATAACCATTGGAACGTATCAAATTCTAATTTCCTATGCTCTTTTATTCGTTCAAGCTTAAATGGGATGTTGAAACATTGAAAGAAAAAAGAGTGATAAAAAATGCGTGAAAACGCCATTTTCATTGAAATACATGATACAAAATGGCGGCTCTTCTGCCTCCATATTCATAAGTTAGTGATTTTTGGTACGCATATGCGTATGACAACCTGGATTAGTTGACTTGCATAAAATGTGAAGTGAAGCTCGTGCAATTTCTGTAATATATTCATAATAACACGCACTGGTTGATGCCCCGGCCTGGTGTAAACTGTAAACAAAGTACAAGGTCAACGAAAACACGCTGGCAATTTAAATAGTCTAACGGTGCTGCCACACGGCGCGGCCCGGATAGTCATTCTAACATTTTTAGGAGTTCCGTGGGGGTCAAGGTCAAACGACTTTTATTTTTAACCGTTTAAACTTTTTCCAATCGTAGGTATTGGTGTTAATTCACCGGCAACTGCATGTATGTCGTGCCAATGACCAAGTTTACTCAACTGTACTTGTTTTTTGTCTCCCTACATATTATTATGTATTACGAACATTCGCGGATTGCTTTGACGGTTACCGCTCCTATTTCCGCGTTGTTCTATTTCCTACCGAACAGCATGATGGGTTCTTTGAAACAATTTGGTGAATGACCGCAAATTGGTGTCTCTGACATGTTATATATAAACAACCAATCCTGAAAAATTGTTTTTATTTACAGCTTTCGTGATTTCGTCCCCTGTCCATGTCAATCATTTTATTTTTTCTTCAAAGTCAATTAAATGTAACCATACTGTATCGATTTACAACGTTAGGTGCAACTCAACACCGAACACCCATTTATATAAAAACATCTCCATATCCATATTTTCTTAATTCCGTAACAGGTCAATTCAGTCTTCACCATCTCTGCATCCTGTTCAAAAATAAAGTTCTTCGATTTACGCTACCTACCAACAGGAATACACTTTTGTTGTTTTCTTCCGGGTCCATCTACAAAATTGTTCCGGAGACACTGAAGCTGCAACCTTAGTGTTATTCTACTCAGCCTGGCCCAATCTATCTATAATTTTCGATATCTGTAACATAATAGGTATATAGCAACACACTTCCTAAAACCCTCCCTTTCTAGGATTTGTTACATACAATTTGAGAAACTTTAGGTTTCGTTTTCTTCTTTACGTGGCGGCATTACATTCACTTCGTAGAAGACCTAAACCAAGATTCCAACCATACAATTAAAAACGAACACCTACAAAAATCCCAAAGACTGCAATAAAACCAAAAGTTATCCTACAATGGACTATCCTATCTTACGAACCATGAAACTGTATTCAGTCATTCAGGAGGAATAAATTAAAACAACGGAAATGCAATATAAGGGTTAATAATAATCACCCTATTAGGATGTACTAGTACCTATATATGAATCAATACAATAGCAAAGATTATAATATAGCGTTTCTATTAAACTCATCGAATAAAAAAAGTCATTGTTGAAGCGAGAACTTATATAGAAGCATTGATTTATCGTTATTTCAGGAGTTTTAAAGTTCTAAATTTTAAACAAAGAATAAATACAGACATGGAAAATTGAAAAATATGGTGAATAATTGAAAAAACATAAACAGGTGGTAAAGTCTGTATTCACAGAATCAGAGGCAGCCAAACCACTTTAGCTTCTAAGAAAAGTCTAGGTAATCCATTGAACAGTTACGGCAATAATGTCTTTCTAAATAGTCATGATTTCCAACCTTGAAACATCTGTAGAAAATTGAAGGAAGCAACTAATTGCCGACAGTTTGGTTAGTTTATTATGTTAGTAAATCATGGGATCATTCCTAACCTTTTTGGGTGTCATTTTTATATTACCTGTAACAATTTTCGGTATTTTCGAAAAGACTTTTATTGTAGATACCTAGTGGGTAAAATGATGGCCCTTTAAACCCCCTGTGTCGATATATTTAGCTTTGGAATCTTCTTGAACACCGCAGTGTGCAATTATGCACAGGTATTTATTACGTGGAAAAACTTTTTGAAGACTACATTTTGGTGCAAGCATAAAATATGTTCTTCCATATATGAACAATAAAACAAAACGATCCAAAAACCTGTACGAGACATAAAACCATGCAAGTCCTCTCTCTTTTACTGTTAATCACTTTTTTATTCTGCACACCTATTACTTTCTTGATGCATGGAAGAATACAGTTCGTTTTCAACATGTGTCTTCATTGTTGCTTACATTCCATGTTTCTTACATCAGACCATCCCGTTATTTGCACATAGATAAACTGCACGTCTTTTTATTTTGGTCACGATCTTTCCAGAAGTGTTACGCAATATCAGTTCAATGCTCGGGATCACAAAAACGGTGTCCATACATTTAGTTAATTAACTAACACGGATTCGTAGCTGCATTTGAACACTTGTTAAGTGTCAGTCTTAAAAGTTTACCGTTTGCTCATTTTTATTGTACCGGAGAAAATTTACCGCAACTCATAACCTACATTAGTATTATTATACTATTCTACTATGTCTAGAACTAACTAGAATTTTATTTCCTCTACTCTAAATGAATTACACTTTTCTCAATCAAAGAAAAATCTAGAATTTTCAAGGATTGTTCATAACTTTTGCCTGTGCTGCCAGCAATTGAGAAATAATCTAGGTCTCTAGGATAATCCCATCTATTACACAAAAAATAATTAATAGATAAACATTATAAGCATAACAAACACACAAACAAAATTTTTTTAAGCTTTTGTACTAATATAGAATATAATCTAAAAACAACAAAACAAAATCATTCAAGTTTAACTGTAGCAACTCTCTTGATTTATAATGACCAAAGCAAGCCTCTTAAAATTGTAACTTGGCGTGATCTAGGTATGTATCCCTGGCTGGTTTAATTAATAGAACCACTTAGAAATCTTCGATGCATGTTGAGAAATTTAGTTGAAAATTTAAAAATTCCAGTCGTATAATTTATTTCTTTTCTTAAAAAGTTGTTCAAGAAAAAAAATTAAGTGAAATATTTTAATGGAGCTAATTTTGCGATTACCATTTGCTTAGAGATGATACAGTTAGTTTCGTAATGAAAATAGGACAATGACTAACAGTATAATATAATACGGTGTGAGAGAAAATTACGAAACACGGTAATTATGGGTGGACATATTTTATAATTAAACTTTAAAGACCCGCATGAGAAATTATTAAAACCCACGTACCTTTACATAAATTTTTTCATCAAAGAAAAATATAAACCTCTTAATATTTTTGGAACCTTGAAGAGCTTTCCTGATGATACGGTAAAAATGAAATTTTCTTCATGAAGGAATGAGAAAGAGTACATATTATTCATGTTGATAAACCTAGACTGCAACTTGTACTTGTACAGTTTTCCGAAAATTCATTGTCCTTTTAAAATAAGAAACAATCCTACGACAAGACAATTAATTTTCCAATTTGAATTATAAATCTAAAGAAAATAGAAAGATTTCCACTTGTTAAACTTCAACATACGTGAATTTATTCACAGATGCTTGAAAATTTATAAATTTAACCCAAATAAAAGTATACCAAAAAATAACAGAACTGGCGCCATTAATTTACTTCCCGTTATTATAATTTATTTGCCTACTTACTTGATCATTGGATTGCACAAATGAAGTGGAAGTAGGAGTGCTATAATAGTGTTTGGCTAACGCCAAGCAAGGAAAATGTAATAAAAAATAATAATGAAACTGTTGATTTCATTATGAAATAACGAAAGTGACACCGCGTATTGCAAAGTGTAAGTCACTTTTTATGACTCACGAAATAACGAAAGGAAAGTTGGGCTACTTTACTTATCTTTTTCTATGTAAATAAGACCTGCAAGAACATTCTAATATGTTTATTTTATTTATAGATTGTAATCTAGACCACTTGTTCTTCGTTTTGCTTTTCTAGTGCAAGTAAAACCGTTTCCCTCGCAGTTTCGATTACGGAAAAAGCTGGACAAGGCATAGCGTGATATTCGCGTCAATCATAAACAGTCGTGTTGGTGGAGGAAAAGAAAAAGGGTAGCGCCACGAGAGCTTTCGTGAAAGCTCTCGCTGCAATCACTAGTCACTAACCATCGCCACAAATTATAGATAGGAAGATCAGGACTGATATAAAAGCTGTTATGGTTTGTATTTTGTAACAGAGAAATTAAGCGCATTCCTTCGGTTGAATGAGTCCATAACCACGACCGGTCAGTGTAGAGAAGGACAAGAGAGAGTACAAGAGTGCAGAGAGTGTTATTTGCGTCATGGAGAGTGTTACACTGGAACTTGCGGTCAAGTTCACATCGAAAACAGAGAGAGTAAACCTAAAACCTCTCGCTCATGCACTTGTAAATTAGGTTAAATATCTCTACGTTAACCGACTACAAGAATTCCAGATACCTTGCATAAAGAACTACTATTAGTTCAACTTGTCAGGAAAAAATTTAGAACAGTTGTTTATCTTGAGACAGGAACAGAAACCATGAAAAACAAACGAGGAAAAGTTTGTCCTCCCAAGAGGCAGGACAATGCGAAATTTCGCCTAGAAACTTAAACTTCCTACTCATTCCGTATGCAGACAAGCTAAACGCTGTTTAATTTGCTAATCTTTCGTATGCATCTGGCGAAATATAATTCTCAGTTGTAAATCTTCCAGCAAGTTCACAAACCCGTTATATGAATGAAAAACCTATTAGTTAATGCTGTTCTACTTTTTTTAGTTGGCTCAAGTTGACCAGCTTAACTTCCAAAGAAAGGCGTGCAGAACAAAAACGAAAAGAAAGGAAAAAGTCGTAGAAATTTACTCTGCTAAAGTAAATCTGTCAGAAATAAAACTTTCAGGACGATTGTCACTTAACCAACATCAAGTTTTGTTTATTTTATAAAGCTCACACTGAAACTCAACTGTTAATTTGTTTCCGTTTTTGTCTACCACTCTTTTATAGCCCGTTTTAGGTGCTAAAATTCTTTAAGTAACAAGTAAAATGGAAAGGAACAGTTTAACTTTTCGAGTTCTGTAACGGTACTTCGATTCACGGACCTTCCGTAATATATTCTAAGAAAGTCCGACGGTAATTTAAGAGCCACAACCTTAATTTCATTCTGAGTGTCTTCTGGGTAATGAAAACTCGTACACTTACCAAGAATTTCCTCAAAATTTTTTGCATTACAACGGTAAACACATGTTGACTATAAAAATATCAGAACGTTAACTTTCGACCTAACTGTGGAAGAATAATTTGATTCAATTGCGAAACCAGTTTTTCTTCGTTAAAACATTTATATACCTGGTTTGTTTATTTTAATAACCTTTTCGGTAAAAAATGTAGTATTACTAATTTTATCCTAGATTACATATTGTTAAAAATTTACTTAGCCCTTTTCCTGCGAAATTCACATTTACGTTGTCTCACTTTCCCGAGCTTTCGCTAGTCAACTATTTATAACTTGTGTGGTTCACGCAGTTTTTCGCCCTTTGTCATTACACTTTAATACCTAAAATTGTACTAGTATTGGGGGGGGGGGAGGGAAGCTTTCCCTTATTCAGAAAAATATCGTCCCGTGTTGGATCCTACTTAAATGTTACAAAATAACTATTTTGGAAGAAACGGATTTGGGCATAGGATAACAATCCAAATGCAATACATTATATTACTGAAAAGTGAACGTAAAATTAAAGAGGCGATACATAGCATATAGCTAATATTGATTGAAGATAACCAAATATTGATGGTATAAAAATTAATTAATTACTATATAGAAAAATGGGACAAGCACTGCGCCTAGACTTTCCAAATTTTTTTGACTTACGTACTTTCAAAATAATTAGTAGCAGTCTAGCCCCAAACAGCCCGATAGCCAATCCTGTGTAATGGTTGAGTAAATAAAATGATTATAAAATAAGTGTAATGCGTTACTTCGGTTAGGTTAGCCTTTGAGAATAATATTTTATTTATGAAAACTGTATGTACAGTCAACTATTACAACTGTTACTTAAAACTGCTTTAATATTAGTCTAGTCTTAAATTTTCCCAAATGACCACATATAATCCCTCACAACGTGGTTTTTGAATGTACTAGAGATCAGAACATTATTTTTAGAAACTACAACATAAAGAAGACATAATTAATCACAAAATTCTGTTTGTGGAAAAATCTAATATTTTTAAAAATATTTAGTAAGGTTGAAATCTAATAATAAATTACATTATTTTTACAAACTAAAGATCCAGAAGATTAATTATTATACCTCTATATAAATTACAAATCAGGAAGATATCAAGCAATTTCTTTAATATAAAATCAAGTTTGACTGTGAAGAACGAAGTATTAAAACGGATGTTTCAGGTCGCGGTCGAGTGAAAGGATCCCTATGAAATTCTACTGTTATATAAGGCGATGCAATAAAATCAAATTCCAGCTCTCGTTCTTTTTTTCATTACCTTCTAATCGAAACATGGAAAGAATTTTTTTCTGTCAGTATGTATATTATTAAACTTAATGAAGCGTAAACATTTACGAAATTGTAAACATCCTTTCATAAATTGTCTGAAAATTCCCTTAGAAAAAACAATAATAACAATAATTGCATGAGTCTGAACATGACCAGTCGAAACACGTACATCTTGGCCAAAAACGCGTTCAATAACTGGAAGTACGATGATAATTCGACTTGTAATTAACATTTGGACGAAAAAGATGTCTGGCTGCTTACAATTGCGACGCTAAAACTCAGTACAACTTTACAGGTGGCCGACGCATCTAAATGCAGGTCAAAGAAGTCTTAACTTCGAATAAACAAAATTGAACACTTACAATCAATACACAGAGAAAAAATTATTTACTTTCTTCAAGGCCGTTTTATAAAAATAAACAGAATTTAATTTTTCCATCAAGGATAATAATTATGCTTGAAATTGCTTATACGTTTTACTTTACAGAATATACAAGACCAAAGAGCTGGTCACTGTATATAATGTATTTACTTGTAAATAAACTTCTATAACTAGTATCTATTTTTCCTGAGGAACATGTTCTTCGTTTTTCTAATCAGTAATAGAAATTGGTCCAGGTGTTCTTATATTTATGTAAATGATTCTATATTGATGGGCTTAGACGGCATTAGAAATGCCTATAACCAGTTTCTCTTCCACGGTATCTTATTTAGTTGAAAATAAAACACGATTTTAATGTCTTCAATTCACTATATCGAAGTTTACTTCACAACAAAGACGAGTTTATCCTGGACTTTCCGAATTACCACCTTTCAAGTCCTACAAGATAAACAGTAGGTACTAAAAATATATATCTTTCTCTGCTGTTGCTAATTCGACACCATATATTATACTCAAACGGAAATAACCGAAATTATAGACACTTTAAGTAACAATCTTTCTATAAATTTAAGTTCAAAATAACAAATGTGTCTTTTAAAAATCAACAAAAATTCCCAAGAAGAGAACTACAAAATTGTTTTTACTAAACCATCTTAAACACTTGCCCTAGTCAGCTTTTAGGATTCTTTAGGATTATTACTTTGGGTTAATTTAAGAAACGTTAAGTATAAGAACTCAGAACTGCTTGTGTTAACTCCAAAACCATGAGCGAAACGAGTAGGGGTAGGTAGCATCGTTATTTTGATAATTCAATTTAAAACATGGAATATATAATTTTTTAAAATAGGATACACGTGTACTTCGATGGAAGGGCAACTCTCAAGGTTGTATTGCATATCAATTTAAAAGAAAAATCGTAAACGTCCATTGAAACTCGAACTCTCAACCGAATTTAGAAGCTGAAGGATCAATCCTAAGTGGTTGAATACAAAATGAAGTTCTTTGATAGTTTCCCCTTATATTTCTGTTATTCTTTTTTATATTAAATTTTGTTAACAATGTTGTTAAAGTAAGGAAACAAAGAATATACTGAAACAGGATCACTCATTGCGGTAATTTTTTCCCAGGAAATAAATTTTGACTCATTTCTAATTGCTGCATGAATACGTTAGTATAGGTGAAGTCCGTAAATGTCGGCATCCTTTTGTCACCTATTAAGTAAGCAGTTCGCTAACCTAATATAACCTTGCTTGCGAACATTTCCATCGACACAGTAGATGTTCTTGAATTTGCCCTTTTTTCCTGAATTTAGAAAACGTCTATATTTTCTAATCTAAAATATCTTTCAGTGAACGATTGCTGAAAGTTACCGTAGAAATCGTGAAAATCTGCAAAGATTAGTTTGCGAATATTTTTTTAATGTAGGAAAATATTCTAGTTTTCTGATATGTGGAAACGAAAAAAAACAAAGATTCAACCTGATAACAAATTTATGCTGATTGGTATGCATAACAAATGAAAGTAATAGTAATAAGCAGTGCGTGCAGTTTTTTCGGTGTCGCAATTATTGAATAACTTGGAAAACGTCTTTGAAATTTGCACAACCTGCGTGGGAAACAATGCGTTAAAGTATTTACTTGGTAAAATTGAGCAATGGTGCTTATTTTGCTTCTTAATCCAATTAATATTCGTTTAATTTTCGAAAAATTGGAGTTAAAGGCCTCAGCAGTAATAGTTCATCCACGTGTTTAAGACAAAACCAGTTGCTGCATTTTGAAAATATTTCCTTCCATAATTAAAAGTTTGTTACTCTTTATAAAAAAGATTAACCATGTTTCACAGCCTATAACTTTAGTAAAATAGGAAGACTATGTTGAATAACCTTCAAAGAAAGAAAAATTTCGATGTCACTTTTTGTCGTGGTCACTGGAAGAAGACTATACACGTGTATGCATATTAATTTGGATCCAGCTGATCATGATCGTTACATTATATGAATATCAATTTGGAACCAGCTGATGATTATATAAGAGTTAGGTCTCATCCTATAAAATCGGAATTAAGCATTCTGGTCATATAGTTTTAACCATAAATGTAAATAACTCGCGGCCACGGAAAGTTGATGATAAAATTGATTAGACCACCATGTTTTAGACCGTGGGACCAGTTCAAGTTGAATATAGAATTCAGTTTTTCATATTAAATTATTAGTGTTAAAGATAATCAACGTTGAACGGATTCAGATGCAATAAAAGCTCAAATTTTCATTTTTCACATCAAGGGATTTTTCTAGGTTGTACTAAATTATAATACCTACGCTAAAATAATATAGATCTGCCCTTGAGATTAAAAAAAACAACCACTTTAGTCATCAATGCTGAAAATTTATTCTGCAGCACAAAGAGCTTTTTTTTCGTAGCCAAAATTTTCTAGGAAACAAAAGAACTTTTAGAAGTCATACAAAATGTATTTATCTCTTTGCGGTCTAAAATTTCCTGCTCGTTCTTAAAAAATGTTAAACGGAATCTGCGTCACCTTTATATAATAACTAGCAAATTAGTATGGCATTGTAAATCTGATTGTCTAAGTCTATGCTTCAGGTTAGTTTTTTCTTTTGTAAACACTAGATTAAAACTTCATACGTCAAACTTCACATAATTAGCGTATTATTTTCTGTGACGTTAACGCCCGTGAAAAAAATTGGGAAAAATTGAATCCCAAAAACAATCGAATGAAAAATCCTGAAATAATTATAGTAATTCCTCAATCATCAATTATTATTTGACTTGTAAGAAAAAAATGTCTATAAACAACATGTTTTCACTGATGATACTATTCTTATAGTTTTCTTATAAATTTTTGGTATTTAGGAACAACTAGAAAAAAATTGATTGGAATTTACGAAATTTCATTCTTCTACTTTGGGGCTGTCCAATTTCATTTTGCAATCCATAAAGAAATTTTCTTATTAATGCATAGAAATCCGTGTTAGAGGATAAAATAAAAGGAACATGGCAACATCAATAGTGACCGAGAAGCAAGCTATAGACGAAATCCTAAAAAAAATTCAATAATGATATTCTGGTTGTTAAATCTCAAAGAAGCTTTTCTAAAAAAAGCTGCTTCAGTTTGTATACATCTGATGTTTGTTTCTTTAATAAATTAATTGATGCCGAATGTTAATCAAAAGCTCTTGCTGTGGCAATTTTTTTACAACTGTAGAGGAATGACCTAATAATTAATTTGCGCAGTAATTTTTATTGGACAACAAATGGCAAGCCATATATTAATCCGGGTCATTGATCCAGGTAATGTCCACCGATTGAGGTTTGTCGAAAATAATCCTTTTTGGGTCATTTATTTTTAGTTGTCATTTCATTTCTTGTCTGTTTACATATATCCCAAGAATGTTTTCATATCCGAGTTTCGATTTGAACTTCCGGTTTTCTTTCATTCAGCGGAACGAATTTCGTAACCCTCAACGCAATATTGTACTACCGTTTTCAACATAGCGTCAGCATTCCTCTCGTTAATACTGCATTAAACTTTAAGTAAAACCGACTATATACTTATACAGGTAGATTAATTAACAGACCATGTTTAAAAGTAAATAAACTGGAAAATAAATTTAAACGCAATCGAAGTTCATTAATAAAACATTACACGTAAAGCTTTCTTTCACAAAATTAATTTAACTTCGCGCTTCAGCTAAAAACAAATAAAAGTTCGCATATTTTATAGCACTTAATTTAATATACAGAGTGATTTACAACCATGTACATAAACTTTAGCAAGTTGGGTTGTATAAACATTGAATTAGAAATTAATACTTTATGTAAGATGCAACTTCTTTTAATGAAACACAATTTATTAGTAACGTTGATATTAGTTGCATTATTATTTCGAAGCTTTGTTTGTCAGTAGATAAATTAATTGTCTTGAATTTTACTTTTAACCCAATGTCTGATTGATTATTATATATACCAACCCTCTACGATTTAAAATTGAATACAATCTTGCTGACCTTATCTCTATGCTCTCCGATATTCTGTTTATAATTCATGGAAGATGAATAAAGTTTCGCGTTTATTTTCTTGTTTTCCTTGCAGTTTATATAAAAATAACCTCCTACTGACGTACTACATGTTGTCGAAATAAGTTTACGTCAAATTTAACATAAACCCCTGACATTTAAATAGAATTTTTGAAAATTACTTTCGTGGCAGACAACGAATTCGAAGTCAAAGTATCAGAACAGCATAGTGCCCTTGGTCATAAAACAGTGGCCATCAGTTAGCCCTTAATGGCAACGACAACAACAACAACAAACAAGATGAGAACTGGCACTGCATTTCAATTATCTTGTTTGACGGCGTTCACCCCAGACTTAACAGGTGTCAAACTTATCATATCTACTGGTAGTGCTCGTTTTTGCTCAATGTTTAACGTCATTTTCTTTCCACCTGGGACATTTATTATAATTTACACCGTAACAAGCTCTTTAAAATGTAAATGCGTTTCCTCGCGATGCACTTAAATGACTTAAAAAAGAACTAGAAGGGTAAGTACTAATCACGTTACTATTTCCATTAAGGTAATCATAACAAGATCAAGGCCACACTCCCCCCCCCCCGACAGTTAATGTTACATAATAAAAGCAAAATCATACGTTTTCAAAACAACCACGTTTAAGCAAAAAATAAAATGGAATGCACGGGTTTATATTTATTCCCTGTAATATAACACCTCTTAGAACGTTAAGCATTTTTTAACTAATAGTTTGCTTAGTACATTGTCCGATATGCTGATTTGCTAGTTTTATAAAAACTAAGTAGATCACTTAGCTGCGCATTTTAATAATATTCAGACATCTACCCATAAATCGCAATATGTAAGTCAAATTCGATGTAACAACAAAACAATTTCCGTGTTAATGAAACTTGTTCAATAATATGCAATTCCTTCTGATAATCGAAGAAAGCCTTTAATTTTTGGAAGTAAAATAATAACCTACATTCTGTACGCGATGCGTCATTAAGTAACTTTCCTTTCTGGAAATTATGAATGAAACACTTGTAAAAAGGATTACAAAACACTAACTTAAAATTATTACCATTGGATGTAATTTAGAAACAACTTGCAACAGAGCCTTGCTTTGAACCCTTTTTTTCTCAGCTTTTTAAAATAGACTTTGATTATTTGAATAATTAAAAGATCTTTCCTAAGGAACATCTACAAAATTAAGGTCATGATGATTCGTTCCCCGAAAAACTTATATGTTGGGGATTCCGAAGAATACAGTTTGATGATGCAGAACTTTTTTGTTGATCTACATCTTTTAGAGATTTTTCACTTCAAACTGACTCATGTACCTACATTAAAGTAACGGTCTTGCTAACACTACTTCAATTAGTTTTTGCAAAAACATGACAATGTTAAATTTGTCCCACTTTTTTTGATATAATAATTTGGAATTAGGGAAAAACCAAGAGAGTTTCTGGAAAATTCAAAAAACATTAAAGCAAATACTATTTTCGAAAAATATTCTTTTAATAATTCAATTATCTTTAAAGAATAATTATTGAGGGAAATAACTAATAAGTTGAGTTTACTTTTATACATTTCCAGAATAATATTACCGTACGTATATATTAAAGTTACGAATTATGATATTTGATACGTGTTCGGGTAAAATTTTGAAGTAGGGGTAGTTTTTGATTTAGGAAACCATAACCAAATGTTCTTAATTCCTTTTTAACAAAATATGTTATTAAGTTAATTATCCTGAAAACTAAAGCTCGAAATGTTATATTAGACGACAGTGTAAATAGTTAGGTACTGTCTGCCACATTAATAGTTTAAAGGATCGCATTACAGGCGCTAGCATAAAATATGCCTGATAAGCACCCAGACGAAGGAAGAAAGAAAAGGAAATGGTTGTCAATTTTCAGTGTAAGTGCTTGTCTCTGTAATTGAGTTAGTGATGACCTTCGGTCTAAGTGTGGCGGCGACTTAGACGGGACGAACTCGGACAGTTAGCGGCTTGTGTTTCGCATGTGGCGGGGGCGGCCATCTCCAGGCCAATCTGCAGATAACTGCTGCACCCCCGAGTGGGGCAAAGGAGGGGACTTGTCATTGGTTGCGCACCAACTGACCAACTCCGTCAAGTGCCGGCCGTCATATAGAGGGTAGAGGTCCGGCTGCTCACAGTGACCGATCTAAGTGTACTTGCTGCGGACATGCTTGCGCTCGTCGTGCTGCTGGTGCTCCTCCTGGTGTGGTGGCTCTGGAAACCCAAGAAGCCGGCATTTACGGCTCCAGGCCCCAGACCCTGGCCCATTATCGGGAGCCTTCATCTCCTTGGACAACATGAATCGCCTTTCCAAGCTTTTACAGCACTTAGTAAAATCTATGGAGACGTCTTCAGCATCACTCTTGGTTCCACCCCTTGTATTGTCGTCAACAATTTCAAAAACATCAGAGAAGTTCTCATTACCAAAGGGGCTGAATTTGGTGGTCGACCCAATTTCATGCGTTTCCATAAACTTTTTGGTGGAGACCGAAATAATTGTAAGTAATTTACGAAAATTTTAGAAAACCTCCAAATTTCATTTTTGTCAAAAAATATAGTTATTGTTTAAGTTTAAACAGCAGTAAATAATTGTTCGTACAAAAAAATTAGAAAAAAACTTCCTTAATAATCAACAGTTCAGAAGAGTTTCGACCCGGAAGTAAAAATGCACGGGGCTCACTGACCGCTCCGTTTCCTTGTCTATTCGCGCATTGAAATCACCGGCACTCTCGCACGAAATTCATATCACTTGGGCCGTGGAAAACAATTTTTATTTTTAAATTGCTAAACTATTGTATTTTATGTTATATAACCATTAATATAATAATAATGTAATTTATTCCTTAAATTTTACTACCCCTTTTGGTCGATAAGATAGTGTTGTATATTCGTGATCCGAACTTAAACTAAAGTTATTGGACGAGAAGTAAGCAAACGAAATTAATAATTTATTTTAATAGTGCTGCATTTTTAGCACGTTTTAGGCGTTACTTTCTATTATTTGACATAGGTATAGTACTTGTTTCATTCATAAGACTACTTCACACTCGATATCCGTGAACTTGAACTTGGAATTCTAATGAAACTGAAACTGATCAACACACCTCGTTCATATGTAAACAACGCCTTTGTCCGTTAGATATTTTATTTTTATCCGACATCATTTTTGATAATGTCGGTTTTGATATTAAAATTAAAGCATTAGGTTATAACAATCATAACATGAAATTCAAGTCGAGACAAAGTCAAAAGTAAATTCGAGTAAGTAATTGACTAGAACCGCCCCTATATTTTGGTTAACGGTGATTTGTCCTTGGCCTTCATTAAGATCTTCTACTTTCCCACACTTGTCCATTCCATTTCCGCGCTCACTTTGTTACAACACTTTCCTGTTCACTAAATCCAGTTCGATTCGAAGAACACTTTATTTAGGAACATCTACTAAATAAACTGCTTAAACAAAACTAGAAATAGAAGAGTTTGAACCGGTTTCGAAATTACACTCATTAACGCATGCAACGCTAATGAATTATTTACAATGCTGCACCTAATCGTTCGAAGAATTACTCGTAATTCAATTCGTAAAGGGTTAAAATGAAAACGAAAGGTGGTAATTCATGGGTGTCGCACGACTACGCACCTCAATGGGCACATTAGTTCCGCGAAGTAGTCTGCGAAGTCGTGCAGAGCATGCCATGCCAGCCACGGTGCGGCCTTGAGACTGCGTTTTTTGCCCTCTAAAGTGCACGTCTTGTGCTTGTTTCAGCACTTGCCCTCTGCGACTGGTCCTCTCTGCAGAAGACGCGACGCAGCATTGCACGCATTTATTGCGCACCCAAATTCACCTCATTGCAATACGACGATGTCAACAAGGTAGGCTGCGAGGCCATTGAAGTACTTCTGACGGAGCTCCACAAGGAACCCATCGGTCAACCCTGTGATATTAAACCCATCATTCTTGCAGCCTGTGCTAACATGTTCACCCAATACATGTGCTCTACAAGTTTCGACTACCGGGACCCAGAATTTCAAAAAACTGTTCGGTACTTCGATGAAATATTTTGGGAAATTAATCAAGGCTACGCAGTGGACTTCCTCCCCTGGTTACTACCGGTCTATTCGGGTCATATGAAAAAGATATCGGATTGGGCTACGGAGATTCGCAAATTCATTCTATCCCGCATTATCGATCAACATAGGGCTTCTCTCGAACCTGGTCTACCCCCAAGAAACTTTACTGATGCCCTGCTCTTGCACCTAGACGAAGATCCTAATATGAACTGGCAACATATAATTTTCGAACTGGAAGATTTCTTGGGTGGACATTCTGCTGTTGGTAACCTGGTTATGGTGTCTCTAGCTGCGATAGTAAAGAATCCGGAAGTGGGAAAACGAATTCAAGCCGAGGTCGATTCAGTTACTGCCGGTACGAGATATGCAAATTTATTTGACAGAACTGCTATGCCCTATACAGAAGCGACATTATGGGAAACTCTCAGAACCGCATCTTCCCCTATTGTACCACACGTCGCAACATCGGATACAGAGATAGATGGGTTTGCAGTTAAAAAGGGAACCATGGTATTTGTTAACAACTACGAACTGAATGTTGGCTCCGAATATTGGGAAGACCCTCTTGAATTTAAACCGGAACGGTTTATATCACCTAGCGGCACTGTGGTAAAGCCATCTCATTTTATTCCTTTCAGCACAGGAAAGCGAACATGTATCGGTCAGCGTCTTGTCCAGTGCTTCAGCTTTGTCATTTTGACTACACTTCTTCAACATTATGATGTGAGTACAACTGATATCTGTGAACTTAAACCTTCTTGTATGGCTGTGCCGCCTGACTGCTTCCGGGTAATGTTAACCCCGAGAAAAATAGGTTAAGTCGACACAACTGATTCATTATTTTTACATCTTTCATTTCCGTCCTAAAATGGAGTAGAACTTTGCCAGCACAAGAATTATTTATCTTAGCTGGCCTTCCAAGTAGTATATGTAACCTATTATTTAGTTGTAGTACCTGTGTTGCAAGCCTATAACTTGTAGCCAAAATTTCACCTGCATCTCTCATCTATTTTAGCATCGTTATTTTTATTATTATCATTCATATATTTCATTAGTAATTATTTGTAAAAATTAATTAGTAATTTATGTCTTAATTTTAGTCTCCCAGTGTTAAGTCCAATATTATGAGACTGAATAAATTATGTATTTTATTAAAACGTTTTTGTTTTATGTTCTGTTCACGTTTTTTCTGGTATTTTCGTTATGTAAATGTAAACTAACCAAGACCTCCAACCATCTTTGAGTACTACCACAACGTGAGTTTAAAACTCTCAAAACTAACCTTCAAGATTCAGTTATGTGGTTATTTCATATCAAAATAATAGCATCATACCAAAATATTTTATCTAGATTGAATAACAAACTAATTTATAATCGTAAAGATGCACCATCTAAAATTCAAATATTTCTAAAAATATTCAAAAGCGGTTTACGCAAACAATGATTTCCTGCAAAATCATTTCATGTACCTAACCAGAATATTTATCTGAGTATGTACTTAAGAAAAGTAGACATAAATAAAGCAAATAATATGGCATATCACAATATGTTATGCCAGGTACTAATATGGTTTTTTATTTCATAACAGGAAGCAAAGGTTTTTGTTTAATCAGCATGAATACAATTATTTTTGGGAGTACTAAACAAACATTTTTCTTCGAATTGTAGGGTAAAAGGTAAAATCAAAATAGAATTTTTAAAACACAATTAAAAATCCAAAGGCAAAAAGGAATTCCGGTTTGCTACTTGTTCCAAAACATTCTTTTTTGATGTGAGATATCCTAAAACCTATCACCCCACGTTTTATTACTACTGTAACGTATTAAGCAAGTAGTACGATTTGTTTTGAAATTTAATCTTGTATTTTTATTTACATAATCTTTTTTTGTTTTTTTATATTCTGATACACATCGTACAAGGTGCAACGAAAGTCAGTATTACCTTGACCATTAAATATCAAACTTGGGTCACCTATTATAGGTGATAAGGATAACGGGTCGATTTTTTAAAGTTTTCAAGTACTGTTTTTTCAAACACAAATTCAAAGAATAAAATATGAAGGGCATTAAGAGTCTAGGACAAAGGTCACAAAAAACATTAAAATTAAGTTGATCAAGGATCTTAAATTTATAATCTAGATACCCCTGACATACTCTAACATCCACTGTATTAAATGATTCAAAATAAAATCCTTAAAATCTAATTTTCTTTTCATTCTTAATTCTATATTTTTGCATTTGAAAATGAAATAGCCTTCGAAAATAGTAGGAGCGCATCTTTCAAAGAAGGAGGTCGCACATTCAAACAATTTCCATTGTAGTATAATATTAAACTGTTGTTAGTTAATTTAGTGCCTTTAGATAACTAAATATCACTTTAACAAATTGCAATAAATTACATTCGCCTTGATTTTGTAAGAAGTAACTTGAATTGTTAATTTTCAAAATATTTTATATGTAAAGTAGGAATTTTATTTATCACATTTGAAATTACGTGCATAGATATTATTTTTTTAGCCAAATAAAGAACGCGATTTGTTGTAAGAAACAATTGCTGAAATAGCTTACATGATACTGCTACAGCAGAAACCGCTGAAAAATAGCCAAGCGTAATTTGTATTGAAATTTCCATATCTTTACACCATACATAACTTTCTAATCTTGTGATTTTGTTTTGTGTTCATCCTTTCGGAATTCAAAATTTTCCAAAATCTATGTAGAAACGCCTCTGAAGATGTACACCGTCTTAGTAAAGAATATTAATAGGAATGAGTAACCAAAATTGTTTTCAAACAGATTATAGAACTAAGAAATATTATACTATTTTGTTTTGCATCTAAGCCCAATTTTCCTTTACATTTGATATCGTAAAAAGTTTTCAATTTTGTTATTATGAAGAAGAAGTAGGCATTTCCAAGCGTTCCCTGTCTGAATTATTATGTTGACTCCCGTGTTTTGTGATGAACTCATTAAATATTTAAATTCTCTCTAAACATTTTCCTTAAAAAATTGTTTTGAATGAAAATCCTGAATTTAATTAAACTTGATTAACACAATTAAAAAGAGATTTTATAGTTTCATATTAAAAATGAAGTGATACAAATTATAGTTCTTTTAATGAAATGTCAGGTGCATGTACTTGTACAACTTTGCGATCCAGCTGCTTCTTTAGAATTTAATGTGCTTTTACTATGCAGATTTTCGCTAGAAAGAATAATTTCATTAAAGCGAACAACGTTTATGAAACATGAAAATTAACTGCGGCATCGCAAAAACTGCTCCAAAAAGTTTCTAGAGTGTTATTACGTACGGTAGTTGCTATATTTAGGTCACTAAAGATAAGATGAGAAGGAAATGCAAAATACAAACGCTTAAGATATTTGAGAAGTGTGTCAAAGAAAGTACATTTGTTGCATCAGCTGTATTCATTGAAATAAAAAGACACGTACGATTATTTTGTTGCGGATTTTTTTGGAAAAAATGCTGGTATGGAGCGAGAGCTCATCACGTTTCCTTACTAATTAGTCGCACGAGTTACATAAATATTATGTAATAGTAAACGCCACCAACATTAATTTAAGATATTACTTGTTCGTCTGAAAGTTTCAAAAAACTGCATACGAATCGCATTTTTCTTTAGGAGTGTGGCGCGTCTTCTTTTTACCGTTCAACAATCCATAATACTGGGTCAACGTTATCCTTAACCTAAAACGAACTTTACAAAAACAGAACCTAACTTCATTTGGACCTACATTTGGACAGACGTAGATGTCAGGGCCAAAGGCTCAAGGACCTTCGTCAAGGCTATCGTTCATTACACTGACTACTCATTAAGAGCCATTATACTTTCTCATCTATATTTATACACCCCTTTTTACAGGCCTTTTTCATTTTTATTTTTTACTATACAATTTATTTGATTGATGCTCCACAAACCCGGACGACTTTCAAAATAATTCTCTTTAGAAAATAAATCTCTTTTGCCATACCAAATTTTCAATTCTTTCCTTTAAGTTTCAGTTTTAGTCTCGGCCTATAATTGTTAAGTTGATGAAAGCTGTAAACAATAAAATGATCTTGAAACAATTTTTATTGCATCAATAGGTACTCTAAAAAATTGTCATTAAGTTATAAGAACATACTCTAAAGCATTCTTGGGAAGGTCAAACAAGTATTTTAAAGGTTTCCTTGTAGGGTATATTTCTAAAGATGGTTTTTTTGGTGATACCTTCCTGGTTGGAAAGGTTGAATCGAAATCACTTTACGTTTTAGTCAACTTTGTCGTGGTTCATCCTAGGTTGAAGATGTGTTTTAACCAAAACTCTGTTTTCTGGATTGTTTTCAGCTTTCATAGGAATAGGATTTGATTCCAATTATAAGTCGACGCATTTGTTCCAAAAACGTTTTCTTCTCTAAACCCTCCCTTAAGTCGACTTGATTATGTATGGAAATATATATTTACTATTATACAAGTAATTGGAATGCGTTTTTTCAGTGTGCTTTCAATAAATTATCTTTCAGGAGTAGAAATGTATAGATGAACTCGTTGACTCTTCTACGGAGTTGACACAAAAGATGCAGGTTGGAACGGAGGGATCGTCTTTAACTTGATATGAAGAGATACCAGGAATACATCCCTCTTCATGGACATCTATAAAAAGTTTATTGTGGACAAGTGCGAGTGCAACACGCATGGTCGGCTAATGCGTCTACCAGATCACCTTGTGCTGACATTGAATAGAAGCAGCTCTGTCTGCGTTCATGCACAGATTTATTACTTTATTGTATTTGATGGTGTTTTTCAGTATAAGCCTGTTGGTTTATGTAGGTCAGTGTGCACAAGTGTTGCATGCATGTAAAGGATTGCTGACCTTGATCGCCATTGCACTCGGAAGACGGATAAACCCGTATCTCCAGCTTAGATTCTCATTCCAAAGAACAATCGCGCCGATCTTGGCGTTCTACCCTACTAGTAAATAAATTTAGAGTTTCTCATCATATGAATGATGGAGAGAGACCTTATTGTTCTATAAATAAACTCTTGTAGAAGAATGTGACGCGGAAGCGATTGAAACTTCAATACACCTACTTGATAATTTTTGTGTTGGAAGAAAAGATATGGGGATGATAAAAACCTCTATGACGGTTTCAGTACTTTCACGTTTTCACTGAATGATTGGTCTTTTGATACTGGAGAACATTGGTTTCTAAAGACTTGGTGGTGTTCATAAATAAAAGTTTGTAAAGGGATCGCATTTTTGCATAACTTTAAAATATTTAATACCATCCGCATTTTAATCAGACAAATACGCCTTTTCTGGAAAAAGGTCCGCATCAAAGTACAAAGATTTCTTTACGTAAACCAAGACAACAAAAAAAGTATTACAGCATTAATTTTAATAAAAATACAATAATAGTTAAATAATAAATTGATTTGATAGTCAGGAAATACCACAGCAAAAGCGGAGATAGTCTTTTAATAATTTAAAGGTTGAAAGGATAATGTGATAAATTTTATTGTCCCATTAAGAAGATGCGTTGACTACAACTACAACAAGTCTCGGGTTTGAGCACAAATGATCTCAGGGGTTGGCACCCTCATAGTGCATGTGTCAAATGCATACCGATTATTGTTTTTACCCTACACACTTCCGTACCCATCTCCTAGAAATTACTGTTTGAATCTCACATTAACGAGCATACTTAGGGCTTTTGCAAATTGAAACTTTAAACTAGACCTCTAACTGAACTGCCAAGGAGACCATCTCGTAATGTGTAAAGAAACAATAAAACTGTGTCACATATAACGCATATAACCCATAAATAAAACTGTTATTTTGACCAAAACACTTAACAAGGTTAAAGTTTATTTTTAGTCCAGCAACATAAAAAAATATGTATTTTATATCTTTTAGAAAATTATCAATCGAACTACAGATCAATGCAGGTGTACCTAGTTCATTTGTCTAATTTTGGACTATGAATTTTACTTTTTCTTGTAACACATGCATGTCTGCTTCATAAGATTCAATTTTTCTTTATCCGTGCATAAAGGCTACCTACCACAAGTTATGTTTATGTTTACTTTTGTACATGTTTATATATACTTATTTGCAATTTAATACCATATTATTGAACGCATTTGTTTGTCGCTATAATCGTGCGTCACAACAATTTACATTTTATGACAGGTACTTAGAGAAATTTATTTGTATTCGAACTTGATACCCTGAAAAATTTTAAAATTAATTTAGTAATTCTAAATATAGAAACTATGTGATTTCTTATTAGAATATATAGGGAAAGTGAGATTTCGTCCACGTATTTATAGAAAAGTTTTCTAGTGAAAACCTGCTTTGGGGCATAAATAATGTATAATAATATTAGGTAACCTCTTTGACATTCATAAACAAAATCCTGACCATTCCAATAGTTTATAACGTGCTGTCTTAAACAACCTACCATATTATTATTTAAAATTATTTAATAACACGCAAAAACGTACATCGTTGGAAATACCTTCATTATATTTATGTGAAAGGTATTTTTTTAGAAATGGAATTTCCCATATTTCATATTAAA
Organism: Hemicrepidius hirtus; assembly: GCA_963082805.1. Lineage (NCBI taxonomy): Eukaryota > Metazoa > Arthropoda > Insecta > Coleoptera > Elateridae > Hemicrepidius > Hemicrepidius hirtus. The sequence goes on from OY720168.1 coordinate 21,106,120, forward strand.
TTATTCTTTTCGAATTACGTTCCTAAGACTTGCTAAAAATAGATAAATAAATACTTAATGACCAAGTTCAAATTTACTTAGGGAAAGTTTAGGGAAGTTCGGTATATCCTTAGAATCTAAATCACTAGGTAGAACATATGCACATGACATAATCCAATTTCACGTCAAATGGTCTATACGCTGACCTATTTTGGTAGGAAAAATTTAGAATTAACACTCCATTTGCCAATAACAAACTAACTAATTTCTTTACAGAAAAAATTTCAATCATAACATAATCCTCCGTAGGTATTAGAAATTGTTAACGTCATTCGATGTTTATCTAATTACAAAATCGACAAAAGGAAACGTAAGTGTTAAGAAAATACTTTAAATAACATTTGTATTTTTATTTAATACCAATTTTTAAAGTCTATGTAATTACATATCAATATTTTCAAATGAGGACAATTCAAGATTCATTTAACACCCCCTGGTTCGAATCTCGATCTGGTCCATGAACTCTTATAGTGGATGGCCCAATTCACAGTAACTTGCAACGTGCTTGTAACTAAAAATAGTATCATAACTACATTTGAATTTCTCATCTGTATTAAATATTAATTATTCAGACATCATTCCTGCATATAGACAACTTATAATACAGGGTAGAAGTATAACGATTTATATAACATCCTTCTAGTATATAGGCAATCCATAATACATCATAAAATGATTTATATAACTTTCATATTAGGTTCTGGAAAATAACTTAAAATCTACCATCAGCGCTAAGGGAACGAAAATTGATGTAACAGTGGATAATATCCCTTAAAACTAGTTATATAAACAACAATTTTATTTTATAATGTTTTATTAACAAGTTCATTTACAAAAGTTTCTCATGATTATGTGTGATGATACACCAGAAAGCTTCCACAACCTGGTTACACTTATGTTGCTCAAACAAAATGATTTGTGTTTACATGTCGTGGCTAGTAATAAATACAACAAAGTATTTTAAACCAACAACCTAGAAAACAAATTATAATTTAAATTATGAAAGTAACTTGGCTCTTGAACTGAGAGCCAAATATGCAACTACAACAGAAAGAGCTGCTGCTAGGAATTCACTTTTTAACCAAGGACCTGTGAAAGCTCCTGGATGGTTAACAGTTACAGTGAGAAGAGGAGAAACAGAAGATATGTCTTCACCAGCACGAAGGGCTTTTCTCAACAAAGTATAACCATCTTCATCAAATAAACGAAGACTTATATCACCACGACGGGCAGTTTTGATTTCTTCAGTCCAACTGACCTAAAGAAATAATTAAAGACAATTAGAAAGGCTGAGGTCTTAAAATATGTCGAGAATTAAACTTACCTGGTATTTATTAGGTGCAATCTCAGTAACAGGAACGACGACACCATCAGTATCTGCATACAAATGTGAAACTGAACCAGATCCACATTTTAAAGCAAATTCAGATATATAAGCAATATTGGTCACAATAGTAGCATCTTGTGTTGTAAATGATTTTGAGGTTACTTCAGGATTTGTGCAAGAATCACAAAATCCAGTTGATAAAACTGCCAAAAAGGCTACAATGTGGAATGTATTCACGTGCATAGTTCTTCCTGTTAAGATATCTACTAAATTTTAATTTAAAAAGCTGCTAAAATGAACAAGCCACGTTTACAACACCGCAACTTTGGAAAAGTGGACCTCTGAAAACCCCCACTACTTGTAGTTTACAACACTCTAGATGTAACAGTTGGTACGTTGCGTGGAAGCATTGGATTAAACGTGGAAGCTCCATAAGTGTGTTCTAAAATGAAAGTTTGATAACATTCAGAACGTACTGCGTTATTGAATGGTTATCGTCTTAATTTTGCCTTTCCTGAAAATCACTGAAAACGCTCCCAAAACAATAATAATTGTGGATTCAAAACAATTTATGTTTCAGAGCGAATATTATTATTTTAGAAACGTAAGAGAATGTAAACTTTGTTTTCTTTCACGCTCTTTTCTTCATATCTAGTATCGAATTTACTGTTCCTTGCCTAATTCTTTTTTTCTATCCTCTAGTAATTGATTGATTAATCATTCTATTAGCTATTCCATTTTTTCAGGATTTCAGAAGTTCTTACATACATTTGCGCAACTTTTCTTTAAAAAAGCTATGGAAACTGCAGAAACTTGCGATTGTAAACTTTGCAAAACTTTGGTTCATATTAGTCGCTTTGTCATTCCTGTTCAATCTTCAATGCGGCTCATTTATTTTACTCTTTTCTTCTTATTCCTGATTGCTTGTTCCATATTACTCGCTTCTTCAAATAGTCTTTACTACGTCTAGTAGGTAGGTACCTATTGATTTTCCTGTTCTATTTCTTATTCCTTTTATTCTATTTTCTACTTTTGTCTATTTAGTTTCCTGTTCTCTTGTTCTTCGATGCTATATATAATGCAAACGTACATTTTCGATATTCGTAAAGAATTCTTTTCCGATCATGAAATCGGTGTTTTTTTTTAAATTGTTTGAATTTAGTCATAATCTACAAATTGCAGTAATAAAATCGCCATTTAATATATCATTTTAGTGCTTAAAAAAGCACTTCATGAATATGCATCAAGTTAAATCATTATATAAACAATATAATTATGCAAGTTTTTACAACATGTTTGTGATGCTTTTCGGTAGATGTTTACTAAGATATCGGTAAACATTACATTTTAAAATCTGAGAAAGGATCAAGGATGTTATTGGAGTCATTTACCTACATAAAATATAAACTACTAACAAAAGAGTCATGTCTAATATTTACAAAAAAAAATATAAAAGCAAAAAGAAAAGCATAAAAACAACTATATATCATATCATCTGACAGTGACATTGTAACTTAAATGAAAATTGTTATACAGATCTATGACCTTCTGTTTTTCCAAATTTCCAATGTGTTCAATTTGATCCACATATTAACTTGAGAAAGGTTAGCTTTGTTTGGGAGAATATATTGTAACCATGAAGTTACAAAAGCAGTTTGTCAATAGAGATTTGGAGATTTCATTGACAATCTGTTATGTATAAATGTGTTCAAGAACAGAATTTTAATTGAGGTATAATAAATTTTTTTAGGGTATCTAACAAAGTAACTTTTTATTACTTTTAACACATTATGTGAGTTCATTCCCATTTCCATTATAAAAGACCCCCTTCTAGATTTTAGTTGAAAACACAGCTCATCATCACTTATAAATATTTTGGAAACACGTCAAACGACGTGTTTACATTTTCAAATATTCAACAACCATTTTTTTTAGATAAATTGATAAATGCGTCAGTAGCGTATTGTATTTGATAACGTTATTGGAATAACCATAATTAGTACGCTTGATGATCAGGATATGGATACTATCTCTGTTAACAATCATATAATTACTGTGGTGCAAAATATTACGGATATAGATAAGTGGAAAGGTGAGAGACACAAGCGCGGTTCTTTTAAACGTTTGCAGTATTAAATGATAAGTAGTAGTAGACAGACTAATTAATACAAAAATCACGCACGTTGAAGACTAATTTGAATTTTAAACATCACGTTGGTTAATCCCCGATAACCTACAGCATAAAGACAAGTTTAACTGGCTTCGGGCTAAACTGATTTCGTGTGGCGTTATTACTGGTATCAGGGTCGTTGTTTGGAAACGGAAATTACTAAAGTAATGAGGGGTATACCAGTATAGCATTACCAAAATTTCTGTGTACACGTTTATTTCAATTATACAATAAGTTCCTGAAATTTAAAACAAAACTAAATAATTTTACACTCAGGTTGCCTAAATAGTTTAATGGTTCATGCAAATTGTTCGTGGAACACTTATAAACCTGTAAGACAACTTTTAAAGAACAGTCTTTGACGAGACGCCTCTGAATCTGGTAAATCCAAGTTTTCATATCTCATTACATTCAGATGAAAGAAAAAGACGCAGAATAGTTTGTTATCATTCAGAACAACAATGTCACATGTATAGTGTAGAGTGCTCCACAATGATTAGAAAAGAAATCGTGTATTTTTTCTTAGTGTCAACAATTGTTACAACTACCTTAGCTCAAGGTAAGTTTTCTGGTTTTTTATCGTTAGACTAGTATTTATCACTTAGAAAAATTTCAATGTTATAGAACAAAAGTTCAAGGTTTGAGTTTGTTTGTAAAAACGCGGATCATATTTAAAATTTGCCACTCTGTGGTTAACTTTTTCTTTAAAACTCTTTTTTTTTTAACCAACAATACTTCTTTTACACCGACTTCTAAATCACCTTTAAGAAATTTACATACAATCATTGTTATAAAAAACATCCGTGGATAACGGGGGCCATTGGGTGCTAATTCTGAGAAGTGTATTCAAGCATAATTTTCTATTTATATTTACAATTTATATAATATTTTAAGATTAAATTAATGTTTATTTTATAAACTATTACTAATTATTAAAAATTATATATTATCTTCATCGCGTGTACGATTAGTAGATATTTCAACAATCACAGCGCAGAGTTATGAACTATTTATGCCTATATATATCTCTTAAAGGATGAAGCTGTCCCATACAAACATGATAGAATTTTAAAATTCGCAAAAATCAGGGTATTTTAAATTAATTGAAATTCTTCCCAAGCATATGCATTTTTTAAATGTGTCAAACCTGTTACAATCAAGGACGTTAAATTTAAATTTAACCGTGTATTTTTAAAATCACTCCAGCAGTAGGTACTCTAAATAGACAACTTATATAGGTGTTATTTTGTATTGCTTTAGGGTAAAGAATTTTTCCATAAGACAAGTATAATTTTGGAAAGTTATTAACAAACAAAAACATTCTCAGGTACTAATACCTATTATTATCAATTTATTTACATCCGTAAACAAAATTTTTAATTTAATTAATTGCTGTAAAAAATATGTCCCCTTATAAAGTATCTACTTTCCAATTATCTATAATCAACAGTGCATAACATTCGGTTATTGTTTTCGTAATATTTATAGGAAACATTGGTGATGTTTGTTTTATGAGGGATACCCAAGCACAAGGTATTTGTAAGTTATCAGCAGATTGCCAAAAAGCACAAGAATTAGCCAACAATGGAATTACTCCAACATTATGCGGCATTCCACTCTCGAATAGATTAGTAGTTTGTTGTGAAGGTGCCCAAAGTACTACAGGTAATGTATATACCTACAAAAAAAATTTAAGTAACTATAGAAATTTCAGGAAATAGACATCAAGCAGAACCCAATGAAAATTCCTTTTTAAACATTGACAGTTCAGACAGTTTCGTGTTCCCTGAAAATGTTGATCCAACTCCACAAATCTTCAAAAGTAAAAGTGAAGCGAGTACGTTGAATATTAGACAAATCAATTATTTATATTAACACAGTTCTCTTCTAGAATGCACGGAATATAGCAAATTAGTAACAGGAAGTGTAAGTGCAGCTCCATTAATAACAGATCTTGAACATGGGATAATTTCTGTAGATGTTGAACAATGTGATTATACTTCAGTTCCATTAATTGTGGGTGGCACACCTGCGTTAGCTGGGGAATTCCCCTTTATGGTAACTTTTCATTCTTCATCTTATCATTTTTTGAAAATATAAAATTTACAGGCAGCTCTTGGCTACAATGATGAAAATGATATAGGATGGTACTGTGGAGGAACGTTGCTAAGCGAATTTTATGTAGTAACCGCCGCACATTGTGCCAATACTAATTATCAGTATGTACAATATCGTTAGTAGGTACATCATTTTCCGATTTAATAAATACAATTTTTAGTGGGCCGCCTGTAAAAGTACGTTTAGGGGAACTAGATTTAAAAAAAGATGATGATGGATCAGTATATGTTGATTATGATGTAGTGGAAATAAAAACACATGAAAGGTATCGCCCACCTTCTAGATACAATGACATAGCTCTGATTAGATTATCACCAAAAGTTGAGTTCACTAAATTTATTAGACCAGCCTGCATTTGGTCAAAAAATGTTTTTGATACTGACAAAACTATTGCCACTGGCTGGGGAAAAACAGGAATTGGTATGAAATATCTATTGATTATTATCCTTTTAATAATCTGATAATTAAATTTCAGCTGATGATCAAAGTGATAAGTTACTAAAAGTAACCTTGAACATTCTTGATAATGCAAGATGCAGCAAAAGTTATCCCCCTAACAACAGAAATTTGCCAAATGGTATACAACCCACAATGATGTGTGCTGGTGAACTCAAAGGTGGCAAAGACACATGCCAGGTAATGGATTTTAGGGAAAACTTGTATTCAAAATAAAAATGATTTGTTTTCAGGGTGATTCAGGTGGACCACTAGTAGTGACAAAGGAAAATCGTTGTGTTTTTCATATAGTTGGAATAACATCATTTGGAAAAGGTTGTGGAGGGCCTAACCTTCCAGCAGTCTATACAAGGGTCTCAGAATATCTGACTTGGATTGAAAATATAATATGGTAGTTTAGTTTAAAAATGTACGTATATTTCAAAATGCATTATAAAAAAAGTGCACATTCACATGGTTTTACTTAAGAAATTTAAGTTAAGATTAACTTTGGTAAACAGAAGTAAATATAATATCAAGTTTTTTACAAACTAAGGAAATATTTCAGGTTCTGTTTGGTAATGCAACTCCACAATGGTTTCACTTGAAGTGGTTCAAATATTAATCTAGATAAATTCCAGGAAGACCTTTTTGGAGTTGCCAACACTTTAAGACTAGAATGTATTAAGTAAAAAATCACGGCCATTCATCAACCCCTTCATCATGAATAGTATGCCAGGTTAATCCATCACCAATAGGTTCATGTGCAGATGGAAGAAATACATGTCTAAACCATGATCTAAAATTAATTATTATTAACAGTTTTTAATCGAAATTAAACAAAAACATACCGTCCCCTCACTAAGCCAAGGAATATCCTCCAATTTTTTCTAGCACCAAAATTGTAAGGATTTACATAGACTTTTCCTAAATTTGCTAACCGTGTTGTTTCTGCCTTGTTAATGTTTGCTTCTATACTTGTTTCACCTTTACTAATAAGTCTACTGTGCCAGGATGCTAATCCTCCCAAAGCTATCAATACACCTAGAGATAAAATCAATACTTATCAAGATTCCCATCGAAGTTGATCAAATTAATTTGAATTATTGACCTTACCACTATTGATAAGTGCCATATAGATAACAGCACGTCTTCTCCATGGACTAATTGGCTCAAACCCTCGATTGATGTCATCTTCTACAAGAGCACTTGCATCCAAATACAAAATATCTGTCTAAAATGCCAATTATTAAATTGAAAATGTTTCTAATTCTTAGAACATACCACTGGTATAAGAGCTCCTGTTTTATTGAATTTTACAGGATGTCCTTCCAATTCAGGGTCATCAGTATCCTCAGAGGCCAACCAAATCGCTGAATAAGCAAGATCAAATCCAAATATTATAATGAACAAAACTCCAACAACCATGTAGACAGTGTACAGGAAAAAATACCTGTGGTTTCTGTATCCTACACAGTTGTTTAACCATGCTGTGAGTTTGTTAAGAAAATATTTATATTTCTTATACTTTTTAAGTGCTTTTGATATGTATTTATTGTTAATGTTGTGTCTCAGTTGAGTTTGTAACAAATAAAATAAAAAAGACTTTTAATTCTAACTAGAAAATTGTTTAAGGATACGACAATGATGATCCATTTTTAGAATACAACGATTACAAACAGAACAATGATGTGTTCTTGGCGGTTTTGGCGATATACATTTCTTACAAATACTCACAGCTTCAGTTATTAATTCTCCCTAAAATAAATATATAGTAGATTTAAATCTATTAGCGATGTTTTATTAAGTTAAAAATAGGGAACTTTTAAAGAAAACGCGCTCGGCGTTTCCGGAAACGCGTCCTTTTTTGAGAAGTTTTAAGCGAACGCGTTCATCTATTTTCTTTAAGAACTTGAACGTTTTCAAGTTTTTTTATTCATAAACGTGAACTTTTGCCAAAATCTCTATTGAAAGTTCTTAGAAAATGTATACCGACATTTGCGATCGCAACTAAAAGAAAATGCGGTAAAATGGTAAATGAATAAATGAACAAACAATCCTGGAATCCTGGAATATTTTGCGCTGTAGGCACTTTGGTTTAAGAATATGTCTAATTAGCTTTAATGTTTATTTTCCTTAAAAATATAGGTACAATAAGTAGGAGTAGTATAAAATTAATGTTACCTGTGGAGGATAACCTGCTGGTGTAATAACAGCCATATAATAATGAAAAGAAATGTTAATTAATAACCAATGACCAATAATGACTAAAACTGTGCATGTGAGCTGACTTCTGTTCCACCAGTATGGAAGACCTATCCAATAGGCAATACAAACTACGGAAGCAGTTAAACAGACAACAGCCACAACAAACAGCTAAAAAGTTTCAATATTAATCTCTGTATCCTTAAGATTTAAAGGAAAAACGTACAGGTCCTATGGCATGGGTAAAATTATCAACAAACCAAAACATAGGTTCCATGCATACATCAGCAGCATAACTTTGTTCCATAAAATGATTGTAAGTTAAGGAACGAATTGTGAAACAACATTTTCGACAAAACGATTTGCTAGAATCACTGAAAAATTCGGAAGTCAAATTAGTATAGGGATAAAGGCTCACATTGTGTGGATCTTACTATAGCGATTTTGGTAAGCTCTGTATTTTCCAGTGAACGGTAACCATTGTTAAACCTAAGCTACCTATTTGTATCATAAAAATTGAAATTTCATATTAATTTATCAATATTAAATTTTCACATATATAAGGCGAAAACTTGGGAATGTAAAATAAATATTTGGAATTAAAGTTATTATAATGTAGTAACATAACCTCACACTACAAGACGTAACTTTTAAATTATACAAGCTTATTATTACATAAAAATGCTTTTATTTTAAACCACAAATTAGTCTTCTTACACTGTACCAACATTAGATTACATTACACGCACTTCATACAAAAACGTTGCAGAAATCCTTTTATTTTGCACCATACAATGAATTGATTTGTACAGACTACCCTACACATTCGGAAGCAAATGTATAGGTCATCCCACTCTTTTTGCTGCTTTATCTTATAGCCTAAGCAGTTCACCCAAACGCGAACTTTATGTATATTTTATTTGAATAAGATATCGTCATCGTGATCGTTTTCGATCAAACATTATCTTTTAAAAAATTAAACTTTAAACAGACACGTGTTTACCATTTCCATAATCAATTTGTTTAGTAAAACCATTGTAAAACTTACGAAACCTGCTAAAAGGTATCTCGTATTATCCTAAACTGATAATTTATAAGTACTAGGGATGTTAAGAAGAGAATATTTCAGAATATTTTCAGCAATTAACAGTTATTATCAGCTTAGGCACATTCCGATATTTCTTTGCGCACGAAAACATACAAGTATTTTCGAAACTGTTGATATTTCTAAAATTATCGGAAACTTAACATAGAAATTCCCTTAGATAATCTAATTAGCTGTCGTGAGACTAGCCTCCTAGAGAACGGGTCCTTCAGGGTTGAAGGATATCCTGGAAGCTCCTCTAAGTAGCCGCGGACTCAAGTTTCTAACTGAAAAAACATTAACAACCCTTTAGGGAACCAAAATTTCTAGTCCCATACATGAAGTAATAGGTTCACAGCCCATACACTTTTTGGCACCAGTAAATATTGTCCGCAGCAGTAGACATGTTTCTGAATGTATTTAGTGTACAACGTCTTACTTCCTGAGATTTGTAGCGTTTGCGTCAAACAGTTGTGACTACAATTTGATTAAAAATTTCAAATATAAAATATAGTGTTTGAAATCAAACACTTGTTTGATTGCGACATGAACCGTCAGGCCTGACCCAAATTCATGTAAAAAAGCTAGCTTGACGTTCTTATTGCACAATGTAGGTACTATTTTCTTTGTTGAACATTAATTTTGAATTCGATGTTCAATTTGATTTTTATTCGAAATGTGTTTGTTTGTGACTGCAAAAGATTTAATATATTAATAAATGCAACTGCAGGACTTTATTTGGAAAATTTGAACCCCTTTTTAGTTTAGGCTTGGAGTTTCCTTTCGACTTTGATTCTAGAAGAATATTATTTAGTTATGCAACTTTAATTGCTTTGAATGTCTTTAGTTAATCCGTCACGCAGGGTCAGGGTTTTCCTATGTTTATTCGGTATATCTTGATTTGGACACTGGACATAGTTCAAAACCAGTATGCATGTATAGAAAATGATGAGCGTTTATTTAATTATAGAAAGTTAAAACTAAAGTTACGTTTAATGAAAAATAATTTTACAAACAATTCGTAGAATTTTGTAACGTAAATTCCAGAGGACTGATTTGCAATTTATTGTTTATTCGTAAAAGTCCTTTTAGATGAATCGTATCTATACACATACCATCGGTTAATAACGCCCCATAAATGTTATTTATTTAAAACAACAGTAAACTTCATTAGTGAGTAGAGGGAATTTCCCATTCGGAATAACAGTTCAAATAACGCAGCCGGACCATTACCATCTGCGACCATACGATATCGGCGAGGGTCAGTACGATACAAACAACTTTATTTCAGTAAGTGCTCGTACAAATATGAGGCTGTACACATTATTTGGTAAGTTGCTATTACTTTTATTTTCTATAGATTAAATGATTTAAGATTTCTACATACTTGGTATTTTACTTTTATTGATTAAGTGTTAATATTGAAGCTGTTGTGGTTTTTGTTAACTTTTAAGAATTTTATCAGTAAATTCGGTATAATTATAGATAGGCCCTCAACGTGTTTGTTTTTTCAAGACTAAATTTTTATGAAGAATATTATTATAAAGTTTTTCTGATTTTGGTTTCTCAATAGTTTTTCTTTCTTATTGAAATTATGTTACATTCAAAATTTGTGTTATCAAACTATATAACTACTGTACAAAATACTTGGATGCTTGACCTCAAACCACAGATAACATGAGATATTTTTTAATTATTGTGGTATTGTCTAGCAATAACAATTTAAGAAAAATAACGCCCTTTTTACTTTTATTTTATATAATTTTAATATTTTTTTGCAGTTGCAGTATGTATATTCAAAAGTGTTTATCTTGTGGAACAAGCAAATGTTGGTCCTGCAAACAGTGCCCCTTTAAACAAAAATCCATCATCTACAGGTAACGATGTAGAAGATGATAATGACGATTATACACCAGTTTCGGACTGGTCAGACACGTTCGACTGGCAGTTACTCAAGGTGAGATTTACAAATAAACAATTATTTCATTGGCTTGTCTATATCTGCAAACTTAAAACTTCTGTTTCATCAGAAATACCGGATTTAGTGCGCGTCCTAAACACACATTTTAAAAATGAGCACAAATCTTGTTTTCAAATACAATTTTTGGTGCGCATTGTAGATTTTTACAGAATTTAGGGACCGTATTTTAATTCATGCATTTTTTAAAAAAATGAGTTTAACAATTATTGTAAAAAAATTGTAAACGCATCCCTTGAATAAATTTAACCCTTTTAGAAAAAGTTATCTTTTTGAAAATTACCAAAATGCATAATTTTCTACAACTGATACCTATCTAAAATAATTTTTTTTTACTTTCCAATGACGATAGAACTTTGTGTTCAATGAAAACATTGAATTTGTTGTGTTTTCTGTGTACTTGTTAATTTCATATTAATTAAAAGTATGGTATTTGAAAAAAAACATCACATTAAAAAATACTTATGAAGATTACGAAACGCGTCATTTATCTAAAATTCTACTTAGTGTCTCCAAACCGCAATATTATTTCACTGAAAAATGCATAACTTTAAACAGGAATTCATCGTTTCATGCAACTGCTATAGTTTTTCTGGTATTTTTTCATCAGATATTTACCAAAAAACCCAAAGGAATACAGACAAATAACTGTCTAAACGTTGCCGATAATGTAGAAACGTGGTACCTACTTATTAAGCAAGGACACAGATTTCTTGTAAAATTCAAGAAATAAACACGAAAACGTGACGTTTTCTCATGGCTGAAGGAATATAAATATACTATTAACTAATTATAGTGGGGATAGATAAAAATTACGAACTTGGTAGAAAAACTAGTTTTTGTATAGCTGCTTAAAATCAATCATTGCATCAAACTAATACCGCACAAGTACATCCATTTAACCATTTATTAATTAAATATGAAAGGTCAAATTGACTATTATTATCAGAATGTTTAAATTTGACCTAACCAAACACAAATTCCAAGAAGGAAAATAAATATTTGAAACCCAACATCAAAGGATAAATTAACATGGAAAACCCCGAAGAACTTACAAGATTGAGCACTTTTCATTCATAAAAAATATTAGAACAATAAAATAATTAAATAAAATGTAAACCACGACTAAATATGGCACTCAACTTTTACATCTCGCTAACAATTTACAAATTATTTTTAAATAACACCATTTCAAGCAGTTCAATGTGTTCTTATCATCAGATATAGATATGCTTTACTCGAATGCTGGTCTCATATTGGAAATAATTATTTTTTTCTTTCTAGGCTGTTTCCGCTAAGGAATCAAGAAATGTTTTAATATCTCCATTAAGTATAAAATTAGCGTTATTAATGTTATATGAAGGGGCTGCAGGTTCAACAGAAAAACAATTTCAATCTGTTATGCAGTTTCCTGCTAAAAAAGCAGACGTTAGAGAAAAATATAAACTTATTTTGCAAGCATTGCAGGTACGTTAACGTGTGTATACCTACACCCAAGCCAGAATTTATTTTTTAAATTTTAGAAAAACACAAAAGATTACACGCTAAATATAGGGACAAGAATGTTCTTAGAGTCTTCAATTCATGCAAATCAACAATTTTCTGCAACTGTTAAAAGTGCTTATGATACTGATATACAACCAACTAATTATTCTCATCCTACCCAAGCTAGTCAATCCATTAATGCTTGGGTGGATGCATTAACAGATGGCCATATTAAAGATTTAGTTAATCCTGGTAATTACTAATCTTGATTGTTTTGAATCGATGTAAAGTTTACGTATTTTTAGAGGATCTCAGCGATGATGTTTTATTGGTTGTTGCAAATGCAATATTTTTCAAAGGACAATGGCGTCGACAATTTCCTAAAAATAACACCCACACTGGTGGTTTCTATGTCTCACCAACCGAAGTAATTACAGTTCCTTATATGACAAACACCAATAAATTTTACTATGCTGAATCAAAGGAACTGGATGCAAAATTGTTAAGGTTGCCCTACAAAGTGAGTTTTATTCAACCAAATCCCCAAGTTATGGCACTTAAAACCTTATTTTCAGGGACAACAATTTTCAATGTTTCTTGTCTTACCTAATTCTAAAGGAGGTTTACCTGATTTAATGAAAAGCATAAATTTGGCAAACTTAAAGAGGCATCTTTATCTCATGGACCGTAAAACAGTCGATGTAGTCATTCCCAAATTCAGATTTGATTTTTCTTCTAGTTACTCTAAAACTTTGCAAGATGTAAGTATAGGTTGTAGTAATTTTAATTTATTTATGATTTAAAAATTTCAATTTTAGTTTGGATTGAATATAATATTTTCAAACACCGCTAGTTTTCCTGGAATTGCACGCGGTGTAGGTTCAGGAACAAAATGGCTTTTTGTTAACGACATTAAGCAAAAGGCTGGAATCGAAGTTAATGAAGAAGGCAGTACTATTTATGCCGCTACAGGTATTTCTTCCTCCATTTCAACAGTACGTTGAAATTAATTTCCTACGTTTGTAGATATTGAATTGGGCAACAAGTTTGGTTCTTCTGATCTCAGCTTCAATGCTACACATCCGTTCTTCCTGTTCGTAGAAGATCAGACTACTGGTTCAATTTTGTTTGCTGGAAAAGTTGAAAATCCTCTTGATCCAGTATCACTTCCTTCTCGTTTTGGAGAGGGAGATGGAAATACAGGTCCAGCAAATCCAGCAACCCCAGCTCCAGGTAGGCTTCCACTGAATACTAAAGTGAATATCACTAGTAGAGGTTTTAAATTGTACACTGAACGTAATTAGAGTAAGGCATGATTAAGTATCACTACATATTGCTTCACTCTTCTTCATTTTCCACTTATTTTTATGCGGTTGTTTGTCAACTCTATGGGTGTCATTTCTAAATGGGTTAATTCTTGTACATAATTGTTTCTGTTGGTTTATTTTAACTATGCTTTTTCTAGAAATGTGGTTGTTATCTAGTAGTTATTGTAATAAGTAGTCTATTAACCTCGATACTAATCATTAAATAGTAAGTACTTTTAATTCGTCACCCAGTTTCCATACATTAACTTAAACAAAGAAAGACTTGTTATTTTGACATACGTACACAGACCTATTACTATCTCTCGTAATTTCTTTAACTTTCAAAAAATCATTACTCATAAAAATTATTTTTCTGATTGTATATTTAAATGAATAGGATCGGTCCATGGACGAAACTGAATCGACATGACCTTGGAAACACAAATCTAATACATCTTCAAAAAAGTTTTTTTTCACCATTTTTGAAAACAGTACAACTAGCGAACAAAGGACTAGTTTAAAAAATTCCCCAGTAGTACTAGTACTTTACAAAAAAATAAAATTTGCGTCTTCCTTGGAAACATCAACACGATAGTCATAACTTATTCTAGTAGAACTAATATATTTCTTATGATATACACCGCAAATGTGTATAACTAATTGTAGATAGTTATGTTGTAAGTAACTACTAACAATGACAACTAATAAAATATTGGTGTTGTTATTTTCTACTTTTATTTTCATTTCCTATCTTTCCTATCTTTTTTTTTTACTATTTTAAGAATTGGGATTGGTTAATATTAACGCTTGGTTAATTTCACTCTTTTAATTGCCAATTATATTAATTTTCTTCCTAGTTCCTAGAAAAACTATTTGGTCAAGGAACAATAATTTATAGATCCGAACAGGATTGTATTTAAATTTCTGATCTACATCAAAGTTTGCTTATATTTAATTGAAATTTTATTTTTTCATAATTTCATGAGAAATTTCCTCGAAATATTTCTTGTACACAATATAATAGGTAGATAGTATATCAAGTCTATTACATGTTCCCAAAGACATTAAATAATATACATTTACAATTGTAAATTCTATTTGCGCAGGATTGAAAAATTAGCCAAATTTACTCTACGAAATATATAATTTTCATGTAGTTTTTTCAACAAATATTTAATTATTATCATCTTTTCCATAAAAATATTTCTTCTTCGCCGACACAGCCTTGAATGGTAATATTATACAAGTTTATTATACTTAGAATTAACAAACAATTTTCTGCTACTCTTACGTAGAACAGCAAACCAAAATTGTTGGTGTTAGGTGAAAACCATGCCTGCAAGCAGATTATTTTGCGTGCAGACTGTAAAATTGATGGGTCACGAACAATCACTAAGTAACATTCCTGGAACTTGCGTACTATTAATTTTTCTATTGAAATTTCATAATATATGTAAACAATTTAAAGTAGTTACGCGATTATTGTCAGGAGAGTACCTAACTTCATTTCATTAATTTTGACGAAGCCAATTAATTAATAACAGCATTTAGTTAATGAAGAGGAAGTTGAACCCAAAAAACTTAACGGTTTCAGGATTCATACTTTAAAAAAAATTAGTTTTTCCAACAAAAACTGCAGCTGCGAATTTATGTAAATTTTGACTTTTACCGTTCGTTTACACAAAATGTTGCAATGCAAGGTAATGTGCACTAAACATGTTTAAAGTCGATATATAATCGATTAAATGCAGTTTGGTTTTTATTCGAATTCTGTGTGCTAAAAGATACGGAAACAGAACTGCTTTAAATGATGATACAACTAAAATGAAACAAACACTTACACCACAAATTTGCATCATAAAAATAATTGGATGTATTTTCCGGTTATTATTTAAATCATTTATATTTAAAATATTCCTTTGGATTTTGTCTTACATAAAACAGAAATTTATAGAAGAGATCAACGTGTTGAAAAATAATTTTATTCGATAATACGATTGATTCAACGAGTCTGTAATGATGTCTATTATTCACGTAACGAGCCTTGACCAAAGGAATAAATAATTGATAGATTATTTGAACCAAAAATATTATAAATCCTAGATTTAAAATATAACTGCAACATCTAATATCGAATTTGAACATAATTAATATACAACTTTTAGCAGTGATTTTATAAAATTTTTGTTTGGCGGAAATGTCACATTTTAATTAGTTTCTGCAATGTTTTGTTGAAGGTATTTCCGGTCGCATCCCATATCGTTGATGTAAATTTGAAACTTGCACAACTTTCCGCTACTTTTTTTGTACCAAAGCAATACCACCTGTATACGGGGTGGGGTGTCTTGCTATGATTCGATATCTTGCGAGCTTATTAGGGAGACAAGATAAACGGGGTCTTTGACACGATGAACGATAGAAAGTTGATTAACTAGAATTAATTGTGCAGTACTTTTCGAGTCGACCTTTTTATAATCTATTTGAGGAAATAGGGGAAATTTTAAATTTTCTATTATTGGTTGTAATTAAGAAACAAAGTATTACAGCCGCAGAAATAGAATTCTCCAACTTATTATTTTCTTATTCGCCGTTTAAGAACACCCTTTAACAGTTTATGTAACATTGATAGGTACCACCAATTTGTAAATACTATTATTAACCACTGCAATAATAGAAAATGAATAATTAATTATACAATAATATGCTGTTGTATTCATATTACAATGACTGCAAAATTATCCGCAGGTATTGTTTTATGTTCAAACAGCACATTCCTTTTTTGCATTTCTACTTTCGGTTTGCTGCATCTTTCAAAAATTGCAAACATAAGTTTCTTGCGTAGAATAGTTTTATCACATTAAAACATTATGTAAAAACATTATTATTCATTGTTGCGGTTTTATTAAGTACTATGTACGAATATCACTTAGGGGAATCCCCACTATGGTTGAAACGCAAGAGGGATAAGATCATCGGAAAATTGACCGGGTTATAGCCAGACCACTTTAATTGTGAAAATGATTATGGTTTCATAAACAAATATTAGATAAAGAACAAAATTCGTAGTTTTTAAGAATCACTATATTTGCCTATGGCTATAAAGATTTACTAAGAGGATGGAGAACGAGAAGCAAGGGTGGCTTTATTTTTAAAATCATAATTTGGGACAACCGAGATGATCACAATGTTCTTCGAAAACCGTATAATGGGGAAGTTGACGACTCACTACAGCTATTCTATTAGGGGTGTTTGTCCCTGTATGTAGTTGCGCTTGAGGGTAATAACCGGGCAGGTTGCAAGACTGAATCATTTTGCAAATGATTATTTAGCTTTATTTCAGCAAAATAAACCGGATTTGTAGATATTTTGTTGTAAAAGCCAAAAACCGCAAGTTTTGAAAAATGTGTAGGGGATGATGATTGGGCTACCGATTTTGACTATTCATTTTTTTATTTCAAATTTAATTTAACTAGGGAATATTATGTGACGTGTTGTTGACATTTTGGTATCCCCACCGACTAGTAGCATGGGATTTCCAAGGTCCTTTGAACAAAACCGCGACTTCTACGTTCGGGGCCACCACCGAACAGCACCCAGCACAGTGCAATCACAGTTCGTGAACGGATCGTTTGGACTCTACGTATGCTCAAGATAACGAGTGTCATTAGTTCATAGTCTCATTATCGATAGTTTTTAGTGCTAATTTAAAAGTAACAGTGATGAGTTCGTGTTTGAAACCGGTGACGATGATTTTTCTCGCTTTACTCACCTTAGCAGGTAATCTCTAGAAAGTCTGTTTTTCCTGTTTTAAACGAATAAGTTAAAAACACCAAGGACGAACTTGTTAATATTTTTATGTGGTGTTAATAATTTGTGGAACCGGTTATATTATCTTTCCCTGTCAACTACGAAGAATGTTGCAACTGGGAAAACCAAATTTACAAAAACAAATGAACGCTGTATTTATAAACCAGGCACAAGCGTTCGTTTATAAAATACGCGGTTCACATTATCTATAAGACATTTTGCGCAACATAGATTATTCTTAACTTAATTTTAAACATAAAACGTTTTAATTGACAATTGATGTTATTTCAGTTTTCCAAGGTGGAAATACACAACGTCCCAATTTGAATCCTGCCCCAATACCAATCCAAGGAAGTAATTCTGCAGCATCGAGATTTAACTATTTTGATTTAGAACTGTTGGAGGTATTTTTGCACATAAATAAAATTTACAGTTTAGTTACCCAAAATATTTATGTAGGCGTTCGATGACACTCAAAACTATTTCATATCTCCCGCAAGTATTAAAGCCACCTTAGGGATGGTACTTGAAGGTGCTCGAGGACGATGTGCCGAAGAAATCAGCAAAGTAATTCGAATTCCCTTAGATCAATCGGTAACCCGAAATAAACTTCACAACGTGCTTTATGATCTCAATGTAAGTCAATAAAACATTTGTAGAATATATTCCAAACCAAAACATTTCCAGGATGGGTCCAGCACTACAACTGTGGAATCAGCGAATGCAGCTTTTATTTCTAGCGCATATCGTATTATTCCCGAATACAAACAAAACGTTATCCAGTATTATGGAGCTGATGTACAATCTGTCGATTTTTCACGCACTGGTGCGGCATCCAGTCATATTAATGGATGGGTCAGTAATGCTACTCATGGGTTGATTCCTGAAATCGTCACTCCTGGTATAAATAAAGTTAAGGGATGAAGATAATAAAATAAATATTATTTGTTTTTTTTAGAAATCTTCAATGCTGATGCTACACTCGTCATTGCAAACGCCTTGTATTTTAAGGGACAGTGGAAAAACGAGTTTGATGAAAGAAGCACATCTATCAAGTGTTTCCATTCGCGCAAAAATACCTGCACAAATTCTAAAATGATGCAGACAGTAGACAATTTTTATTATAAATACATTGATGAATTAGACGCGCAAGCAATACAACTGCAGTATGGTGTAAGTTTCCTTTAATTACTATAGAAAAGTAATTTTATATTTATTATATGTAAATTAATGCAGGATGGAAAGTATGCTATGCTTGTTCTTCTTCCAAGTGAAAAACATACAGTTGAAGGTCTGATTCGAGATTTGCAACACATTACCTTTACATCCATTGTCAATAGATTGGAACCATCAGATGTTTTCGTTAATTTGCCAAGATTTACTATCGATTACAATGGTGACATTGTTCCAATTTTACAAAATGTAAGTTGATTATACTTTTTAACCTTTTTTTTTTAACCCTACCCCTTCCTAATTAATTTTCCACTAATTCTCAATTATTTACTGGTTCATCTTCAAACCAGTAAGTATTACCCTTTTTTTAAACACGAACATTTTTAAAGAATATGGTTCCAGAATCTGTAATAAGATGTTATTCAGTTTTAAAAGAAAGATGCGGTTTATCTTTGTAACAGTTTATAGGTCAACAAGTTACGTGGAAAATCCCAAGATAATGAACGTATCCCATTTTAGCATTCCCTGTTTGGGAATTTCCGAGAATGATGTCTGTCTTTATGTTATTAATTTTTTTATTTTTAGTTGGGAGTTAAGGAAATATTCAATCAAAATGCCAATTTAAGCGGAATCGTGCAAGGTGGACAAATTAAAGTAAACAACATTGTGCACAAAGCCAAAATCGAGGTCAATGAACAAGGAACAGTCGCTGTTGCCGCAACTGGGGTTATTGTCATTCCTTTGATGGGTTCATCAATGCCACGTTTCGTCGCCGATCGTCCATTCTTATTCTTCATTTACCACGTTAATACGAACAATATACTTTTTGAAGGAAGAGTTAATCAAGTTCCTGAAGTTTATGATGAAATCTTTAGTAAACCACAGAGTGGTCAACCCATCCACAAGCCAGTTGTGCAAAGCGCGCCAGTAAATCAACCTTACAATCCCAATCCACCACAAAAGAGACAAGAAGCGGTGGGACTTTCCCTTCCAGGACAAGTACAGCAACAACATAGCAATGTATATTATCCCACAGAAACCAAATCCGGAAATAATCCTTATGCATCACAGTTTAACAACAGAAATTATTAATAGGAACATATTTCAGTAGAAGGGCCATCTTAGTAAACTTGATGTTCATTCTCTCTAAACGTATTCCCAAAACAAGAAAAAACATTGCATTGGGATTTTTAAACATATTTACACAAGATTATTCGTATCAGTTGCATATATTTTTTTTATTCCAGGACCAAACGTCTGTAAAGTGAAATTACTATTAATTTTTATACTATTTTTTACTCTTTAATTAAAAAAAATAAAGAGGTAAATCACACATTGTCTTGTTATTTGCGCTTTTAGGTAAAACTGTATGTGTTGCAAATATTAACGGTTTTATTACGCTGACGTCAATTATTGGAAGATTTAATTTCTTTCTTTTTAATTTAGATTACAAAATGGGGAAGTTGGACACCATAAAATGTACCTAAATGTTAATCATTATTATTTTTTGATTACTTTTTAATGTTAATTTGTTACCTTAATAAGAAAACCTGATTAGGTACTCAATTATGAAGATAAATACAATAATTATAATACCAAAAAAAATAATATATGAGAAAATTATTGGGTATTAGTTACGTAAAATGAAATTTAGTAGTTGCAGATTCCAACTGCAAATAGTTTATTAACATTTTATTAAAACCTAAGCCAACGTAAAAAATTTCTATATAAATGTAACATACAGTAATGGAAATGATTGCTTAAATGTGTTTGAAATATTAAACAGACGCCCTTGTATAAGGTATAATTCCAATAGTTAGTAAAGCAATGGAGGTCAATTAGGAAGGGTATACCAATGGAATAAATACGTATCGGAAATTAAATAATGGAACAAGTTCATAATTTGTCTTGCATCAATAATAAAGTATCTAGTATCAGTATAAGTATCTACAGAATTAAAAATAGTAGGTTAGATCAAAAGAAAATTGATGGTACTCCTTTTTGTCACATCAGTTTAAACCTTCAGGACGCTGAAACTTTTACAGAGGACACGTCTCCATGTCGCAGCTAGGAGGAAAGCCTCTCAAACATGAAGGGTGGCAAGGAAATAACGTACCTACATCCCGGGGACCAACAGGCAACAACTCAAACAACCAGGGAATCAACCCTTCACCCATCTTTACATCAGCAGCAATCGTACAACCCTGGACGAAATAGGAGCTCGTTTTCGCGAGAGTACCTACCTAATCTTATTACCCTCAGGGGAGCCTGAAACCCCCACAGAAAGCGTCGCAGGTAGTGGATAGGCGAAGCCCTTCAGATGTGAAGGAAGGCTATAGAAGGAAATAAAATACCTTTCGTGAACCAACAGCCAAAACCCTGAGAACGAGGAAATCATTCATCAGCAGTTCCAGTCGTACAACCCTCGAGAGAACTTGAAACGTAAGGCATAAGGCTAAAGACTAAAGAGTTTCTTTTCGCGAATCAACAGTTAAAAATCAGCGACTAGGACTACTCCCGATTGAGGAGTTGATATTACTTGCGTCTGTATAGACCCTCAGGAGAGCCTGAAACCCTGACAGGGCACCTCCCAGGTAGTGAATAGGGGAAACCTTTCAGATGTGAAGGATAGGAGTAGGAGGAAAATAAAATAACCAGATCAACATGCGAAAACAAAGCGGGAAGTTGGAAGTATGTAACTGTCCTTTCATCCCAAGTTGTACGGCCCTCGGCAGTAACAAAATGAACAGGGAGAGGGAACAGATAAATACCTGCCGTGGACCAATAAATTAGGTACCAGGGATTGACTGAAAGAATGCCGCAAATTATTCGTCTTTCCACATAAAAAATTGAAGCAGAATTACATGAGCGACATTTCCGGACAGGATAATGTGTGACTAATGTAATCCTTATCATCATTATCTTGTTTATATTTATTACACCAAAGATATTTCCGTGATGAATGATTACTCGCAAGAGTTATGCCAATTTGCAGTAAGTAGGGGTTCTTATAAATTATAATTATAACTATAGTTATCACCGCTGAATTACATAATGTCTTGCCATAAAAATGTTTAAAATCCTAAAAGCATTTCGAGAATTGAACTCTCATCTTCAACAGGACGCAATTAATTGGTTTCAGTTATGTTTCAGTTTTAGTTCAGATGCCAATTTAGTGGTCAAGTTCTGGTTTACCTATTCTTACGAGAAGGGGGTGAATTATCTGTACATATTGCGTTATTTGTTGTTTACATAACAACCTGCATCAGAAATTCTTTGAATTCAGATTTTTTTAGATAATACTATCATCAAACGATTATTGTAAATCACATAACGTAATTAACCCAAACAATCTTACAGTTTCTGCAAATCATCTGTGTTTTCCTTCCATATCAAATCATACTTTCATAATCTAATTTATTGGATGACCTTACTTTCCACCACTGGAAAAAATGTAGGCATAGAGGAAAGAAGGATAGCTGTAACCTATTTACAACATTTTATTATGCTCAGACTATACAATCACAGACAAACCTACATGTATAAAAATATAAATATATCTTTTCTATAAAACTAAGGACACGTTATTAGAAAATTAATAAAACAGAAATAAATATTTTTGCTTTCCAAATGATTTTCAAAACGTGTTAAAACGAATTTACTGCACAACATATTTCTTGGACAAGCAAATACATTACCAATTAAAAAATTTCAAGAGGTAACTTTTTTAAATGCAAATATCGTCTGTTATCACTTATCACATTTCCCTAAAGATTAAAGTAATTATTTTAATTCATCCTATTAGGCTCTAATTTCTAATTTCAAGCAAACGTAGACTTATTTATTGTTATTAATGTTACAGAATACTTTAATTTTGACAAAACCGGATATTTCAAATCAAAAACAGCTGCTATTATCATTATACGTCTTATTATTATCTCAAATTGTATTTAGTAACGTATTACGTTCGTTAAATTCTAGTTAATTTCTGTTGATTATGGATAACAGTATCAATTTTTTGCAGATCATGTTAATTTTTTTTTCCATTGCTTAAGATAATTTAATTAACTACTCCTTGTGTCATATTTGTTTCAATAATATTATAATAAACTAAGTCTCATTTGGTATCAGAATACAATATTCTATATTCCCTTTTTGTTCTAAATAATACAAGAGCAAAATGGGTAATACATAAATAAATTAGATATTGAGGCAACGTAGTGTTTTCTCGGGCACTCTCGTGGTAAATTGGAAAGAATCCACTCTTTCTTCTGGTTCTTCTACCGGAATAATAAGTTGAGATCCTCGCCTTATAAACGTTATAAAACTTCCATCATCTCCCATAAGTGTTTTAAGGCACATTTTTCTATCTTTAATTTTCCGTTTTACTAATTGCTCTAAATTAAATAGATGGTCGTCATTTTCTTCCGGAAAATGATGGTGCATGAAATTTGCTAGTCTAAGTAGATACTCCACGTTGTGACCACTTGGACCACTGCAGTCCGTTATTTGATTAGCAATCTCCGAAAGAGGAGCGTCACCCAACCATAGAGAATTTTTTGATGTGGCAATGTACAAAACTGCAGTAAATGGTAATCCACTCGAACTCGGATAAAATGTTGTAAATTCAGCTGCATAGCCTCCTAATTTGCACTCACGTTTTTCTAAATAACTTAAAGCAGCCTCTCCGGTGATCTGGAAAGCCACACCGTGGACGAAACTCTGAAACAAAAATAAATTAATTAGTTTTTATTCCTCAATAATAATAAAACGGTTTGATAAAAGTATAATAGCCTCTAATTAATGGATATTTTATTTAAACAATTTCTTGCTAATGTATTTCATAAATGTATGATAATAAAAACGTAATATTGATTCAAAGAATTAAAGGTCCATTATGAGAATGTATTTAGAGTAAACATTTCCACCAGCTTACACCGTATTAGCCAAGGCTAGAAAATTACCCAAGTACCTATGAAAATTTCGGACAATCCTTTTGATATTCAATCGTTTATAACTTCAGTAAATTAAATATAGCTAAACTATTAATTCCCAGGTTATTCTTAAGCACTTTCATTCATAATTATTTTAAAAGTAAAAATTAAATGATCCTTAAGAAGATTAATTTCTAGACATATAAAATATATAAATTCACGAATTAGGTATATAAATATTTTGTTGCTTTCACATCGACATTTCAATTCATTTTGTAAATGTCAACGCTTGAATTAATCTTTCGTTTTATGAGAA
The DNA here is from genome assembly GCA_963082805.1 of Hemicrepidius hirtus. NCBI lineage: Eukaryota > Metazoa > Arthropoda > Insecta > Coleoptera > Elateridae > Hemicrepidius > Hemicrepidius hirtus. Next base: position 21,130,498 of record OY720168.1, read on the forward strand.
AATTTTATTTTGAATACTCTACCCAAAACATTTAATTTTGTAATAACCAGATAACGTAAAGGAAAAATAAATAAAATTCAGACTACAATAACATTGATAAAACAATAGTAATATTATTGTATTTTCGTTATTTTTAATTGTTTTAAGTTTTCCTATCGCAACTCACACTATTATCGAATATTTTTGTTAGTTGTTAGTCGATATTGTATTTACATTAAATTATCTAACCCAAAAATTTAGAATTAAATTTTCACGTGAGTAGTAATCCTTATGCAGAAGAGTTTTTGCCATGCATAATTGTGGAAGTATTGAAAGTACATGTAAAGGGTTTCCCCATTACGCTAATTCGTTTCTATTTTTGTGTATATTTCGAAAATGTTCTGAAGTTTTAAAATACTACAGGTTTATTATAAACCTAGGGCAACGAATAAAAAAAAGTAGTAGTAGGAAGAGCCTTGAAAATTCGTCCAAGGAAAAATCCCTGACCCTATGATTGCTAAACACATTACCCAAGATATTAGTATAAATTGTTCTTTTAACACGGTAAAGTAAACCTAATATTTTTCTCACACTGAATGGATTTGTTCTCCGTTTAATCTATTTTCATCACGCCATTGCCTCGTGTGCAGAAACTATCTAATCAAGAATAGAGTTCCCTAACTGAACCAATGTAACCCGTGTTATATTTATTTTGTCGTGGCATCTAAATGTTATTTTAAGTTTTTCTACCACTCAGAAGTGTCAAACCATTTTATAAGTACACGTGTTTTAAATTGGCAAACGTTTGTGCCAATTTTCAATCAATTACATTAGGAATTGATATGGAGTATATTTTTTTTCAAGTTAATTTTTTAAAGAATAATTGAAGAAGATAATTTTGGAAATACCAGTTTTCGTTAGTTTCATGTCATGATTAAGTTCTGTATCTCTTTTCGTTATTAATACGTTTATGTCTTATTTGAAATAACCTCAAATCAAGTTTTTATTTTTTCTTCTTTCATACCCGATCTGTGAGAAATAAGAATGGAGTAGTATTGGTAAAAAATGTGGTTTCTCTTGTTACTCGATATACTTTGGGGTTACACTTTCATTTCTGCAACTTTATCCGTTATGAAAATTATTATTTAAGTACAAATTTTTCCTGTTCACGAAACAGAACACACCTTACTTTTATTAATTTCTTAAGTAAAAAAGTCCAAAAAGCAGTAATTAGCGCTTTTAACTAATAGAAAGTAGTTGATTGCGACAATGAAATAATAATTGAGTCTCGACAGAGCACTGCAAACATCGTAAGTCATGGTAACCTAAATATTTGCCCTTGGCACTTTAACAATTTTAGAATTCTCTTGAAGATATTTGTCTTAAAAAGTTTAGGGTACATACAGCAAACAAATCCAAATATTAATGTATAAAGTTCTACTGTGCTAAATATATAAAATGAGTCAAGTGTGAAAATACGGAGATTTTTATTAAACGCGAAAGCTATTATTAACATTAAAACGTTTACGAACTTCTAAGAAATTATCGTTCAATTTAACCAATTCTCTATTACCCACTCATTAATTTAAGAGTTAGTAAATTCTATGAAAATAAAATTTTTGTACGTATGTAGGGTCCTTTAAATTGTACAATAAATAATTATGAGAAAAGAATTGTAATGATACATGATAAAGTACGTCGGTGACCGCAAATGCCAATATAATAATAAACCTATTTCGACGAGGTCAATATGCATATAGGACTAAATAAGATTTGCAATGCCATTACCACTTACTACACAAACACGGCATTCAAATTTCATTTATACAACATAGGATGGATCATGGATATTAATTGGATTAGAATAGAATGGTTCTAAATGTAAATTAACTTTTAACGAAATCTTTTTAAACATAATTTTTCAAATTGCAAGCTTAACCACCATGACAACGGGGAACAATATTATCTATACCAATTAGTATAAGTGATCCACTTGTTACAGTAGACAATCGATAGACAGATCGTAATATGTAATATCCGTAAAAATTATGATAATCGAATTTATCGCCTTAACAAATACTTGAACTGTGTTAGGGTGTAACATAGAATTATGTAATGGTAATTTTTTTATATATGCAAACGATATTTATTAGTCCTAAAAGAGAAAAGGACACAATTTTATGGTTTTGGAAATATAATAATACGTTAAATTTTCAGTTTCTTGAGGAATGAGTTTTCGCCTCGTGTATAATATTTTACAGTTTAGAATTTTAAATTACCGACGTGAAATTTCAATTAAAAATGTGGGTTAGTAATAACAAACTGAGATTGAATTAAAATTAAAATGTGACGTTTATGGAATGTATTAATCGTGCTACAAACAATCTAATAAGTTTATTTAAACCCAATATAGTAAGCTTATAATTAGGAAAAACTATGTCAGCTGGTGAGATTTTTGATCCTGGCAAGGACATATTTTTATTAAATAATAAAACAATTCCCCAGCTGGCGGATAGGGCACACTCCTTCAGAGGTAAATTACAAGATAAAGAGACAAAATTCAACATATGATTCAAACGACAAGGAAGATATTCGTCTTTCTACATCATCTACCGTCGAGGAAGCCTAAAACCTTTACACATCGAATTGAGGAAGAGGATACAGGTACACTTTTCCAAGACGCATTCCCAGATGACGAGTAGGGGAAACCCCCTTTAGATACCATATTTTTAGGAATAGTTAACCTGGAAGAGAACTATAAAGGATGTAAAGGACGCGTCCCCAGGTGGCGAATAGGGGAAAGCATTTCATATATGGAAGGTAGGGTGGAAAATACCTCCTGCGGACCAATAGGCAAAAAACAGCAATGAGACAGATCACTCTTCAGCTATGTAGAATGTGCAAAATAACGTCTGAAACGCAGTGCTGAATGCAAGGCGAGTAATACATGGTTCCCAAAAGGGTCGGATGCTTTGAACAAAGCTCAAGAATAACCCCTTTAACTTTCCTTATTCAATCAGCAATCATAAAAGAATTTTTCCTATGTAGATTCTATTATCGTATACAATAATTATTTGTCTTCCGCATTGAAAAAAAAACACAAATATTAATATATTTAGAAGCTTAAACGTGTTTCGAGACCTAAACTCTCATCTTCCGCAAGTCTGAAATCAGTTTCAGTACTACTTCCTGTAGATGAAAAATAGTTCTCAAAGTTCTCTTCAGTTTATTTTTATGAAATACTGTGGTTGTAATCAACTTACCTCATTGTCCTTTACAAGAGTAGCTACTCGACCGGGCTGAAACAAAGAAAAAAAAATTACGTGGTTTCAGAAAACCCATTTCCCAATTATATCTGCTGACCCATTTAACATCATGTAAGATTATAAAAATATCCAAAGAAAAGAGGTTATTATTGCGAATTTAAGGTTCGAGCTATTTTCGCCATATATTACTGTAAAACGTAGAATTTAAATTTAGATTGGGGCGCTGACTTCAGCTGGGTACTCCCTTTTGCTTTATTATAATTACAACTAATTTAGAAGTTATGTTTGTTTAAAATTCATGATAACAAAATACTGATTACATGATTTTCTCGTAGGATATATTGCGTTTCCATGTATAATATAATATAAAAAATAGTAGTACATTGGATTCTATTTGAACAAAGAACGGGTGTACATTTGCGATGATTACTTATTGCAGACAAAAATAAAGAGAACAAATTCCAAAACACATGTGTCAAGAGCAAGCTAAGAACGTGATTTCGACGGTTTTAACATTGAACAATAAAAACTGAATGAAAATTGGCAATAAAAGTAAAAACGCACGTAGAAGTACCTTTTTATGGGACATTTAAAATATATCAAACTATTAATAAAAAGTTTTGCGTACTACTCTACCCTCGCAGGGAATAATTTTGTTCTGTATACTACATAATTTTTCACAGATAGAAATAATAGATATACGGGTCTATTGTTTTAATATCATTTAAATATCAAAGGCGAAAAATTAGGCAAGAACCAATTTTATCTGAAAAATCAACGTGAAAATCTCGTTTTATGAAGGTCAAGGCAAAAAATATAAAATGTTTTATAATTTTAAAAGTTTAATTATTGGATGTCTTCACGTGCTATATTTATTGCAATACTTTTATTTAAATAATAGAAAATGTTAGAGTTTAAACAATAAAACGCCTCAAAAGAAAAATAATTTTTTTTAAGGTAAATTAGTTAATCTGTAATTTGTAATGTGCTGTTAAGCATCTACCTACCTAAACTTTAGATAAAGACTATTTTAAAATTGCAATAAACCTTGAAACTAAATGCTAGTTTGGAACAATTGTACTGATAATGATATATTCTCTGGACAAGTCTTCGTTTCTGCTCTCCTCATTATTAACAAGCATTATTCTTCAATTTGTAAAAAAAATTAAATAAGTTTATTAACATTTCTCCTGTTCCCTGCATTTAAATAAAAAATAACAAATTTGCTGTATGAAAATTATCCATAAATTTTTTTTTTAGTAAATTTAAAACTTCTGGAACTAACGCGCCCTGCTACTTAAAAAAAATTGTTAATACTACAATTGGGTCATACATTTTTTACTCCTTTACACATCATAAAATATTATGAATGTAAAATATAAGTTAGGTATTACTTACAGCTTCGACTTGTAAGTAAAACAAAAAAAAAGTTAATTAATCTTAAAAATATTTTATGGACAAATTTTCAAATACCTTCTTAATTAAATCAAAATATAGATCAGCAGCCTACAAAACGTCTGCAGAGAATAATCTGCCAAGGTTTTTCTAAACTTAACATTCCATGTAATTCTAAAAAGTTTTCAATAACACACAATGACAATGGGCACTGTTCCCATTTTCAAAGGGCATAGTAACAATGATTAATTTTATATTTACCTTCTGTTCAGTCCCTCTGTGTGTATTATTTCCTTGCCAAAACTTTCTGGAGTATCCAGAAATGTACCCCGTTACAGCTTTTTCGAAAGAAAATCCAGGATTCCAGCAAAGGGATCCATATCCGAAAACCCATAAGGATTTGGTTTCATTGATGTTCACTACTTCCTGAAGTTCAACTACTGGACCGGCTGCCTGCTCCATGGCTGATGCAACTACAAAACGCACAATACAACTGACGAATCTTTCACAAACATTGCTGTACGAGCTACTTCATATACACACGAATCTACACCATAGATACCGTTCGTATTAGAGCGGGAGACACGCGCTCCACATCCGCCAATTGCGCTTATGCACCGCCAAAATACTTTAAACTTACTGGCTGACAATAGCAGACGTATTGACGCGACTATCAATCTTGCTGATGCAACCTGAATGCAGTCTTACCAGGGGAAACTGTCTTTAACAAAACAGGAATTTATAATTGATCAATTTGTAAAATTTCGCGTTTAAAATCTGTATATCAATATTACTACTATTATTATTTATGTAGACAACTTGGAAATCATGAATGAAACCTAGTAATCGTGGGCGAAACTTCCTTAATTGTGATTAAAACTTTAAAATGTGTACGTACATGCAAGTTTCTGTAATATCGCAATTCAGCTACATAATCGATATGCACGTCCAGAAAACTCTCGGCAAGTTTGATTGAAATGCACACATGGAGAACAACTTCGGAATTTTAAGTGAAATAAGCAGATTGAGGCAAACATGGAAATTTTTATCGAAGTATGCATTTGGAAAAACTTCAATTTCGAGGAAAGCATCAGTAATGTTCAATGAAATTTACACGTGCCGAAAGATTCAATTGTAAATGGCACTGACAATGTTTTCCTCAGTACAAAGCAATTGAATATTAGTTTCCAAAATTATTTTATTAATCATCACTTTAGGATCTATTATTATTATTATTATTATTATTATTGGCCAGAATACAGACAGATTTCAAATTTATTTATAGTGTTATTATATCCTATTCTAAGTGATTTATAAAGTTTTCTTAAACGAATAAAATATTATTAGGAGTGCAAAATTTGACCAGATACCAAAATAAAAAATCATCCCTTATAGTAAATTCCGCAACCGAGCCATATTCCAGTGTTGACGTCAATTAATGATACAAGTAATAAATAAACTTACTATATTATTACTATATGGTTTCCCCAAGGAAAAGCATTATCAATCATGTCATATCTCAAATATATCAATTGTTAACCACATAGCTGTGCTGATACCTACATTTAATAGTTACTTAAGTAGGTACATCATAATTCATACATAAATAATGTAACACTAATCACCGGTGGCAACCTGGTACACACATGAAATACGAAATAAAATCAAAAGCAGCATCTTCGCTAGAGCAATAAATATATCAATAAATTGTAACAAAGGTAAATGGGCAACACTTCCAACTATAATAATATGAATATAATTGCAGCTATTACTACTACTACTAACACAACTACTTATATTAACACCACCTTTCATTACTATTATGTACCCAAATTTTTGCTATTGATGTCCTGAACGTTGTTTTCTTCTTTTCTTCGAAATAATTTCAAGGTCTGAACCGACGATCTAAAGTACTAATGTAACTTACTTTCTCTAGGTTTCCGCTTTCTTGATGTACACAAAAATGGAAAATAACCTCGTAAAATAGTCGAACTTTAATTACAAACCTAGCAATGCAATATGCATTCTACAAATCCAGCCTGCAGGCAATGGCCTCCCTCATCCACAATTATATTCCTGCCTCCTTCATTAGTTCATCCGACCATATTCTTCTGGGTGCTCCTGATCGTGTTGTTACTTCTTCCTCATTTTTCATGCGAGAGCGCTGCAAATTACAAATATTTTAAGAAACAATTACCGATTATATTATTAATGATAGATATTCAATTAAAAGGTTATTTACTGTTTGTTTTTATTCATTTGAGCAATTCATCAATAAAATAGGAAAACAAAAACAAGGAAGTAGGGGTAATAGACCAGAACTTTATAAGAATGTAAAATGCAAGATAAGTTTTTTTTTAAAAACACAACTCATAAATACTCAATATATAATTTATTAAGGGTTATTAGTTTAATGATTTTTATAATAATAAATAAAATATAAAGCTGCAATGATTAATATCTCAGAATTATACAAGTTCAGAGAAATCTAGGATTAATATTTTTATTTTAGTATCAATTAAGTGTTTAATTTATTTTTCCGCTATTAATCTAAAAACTGTCATCATCTAATAGCATCATGTCTGTAATAAATATTTATAATAAATAAACCAATCTGTTTATTTCTATAAACCATAACATATTTTTGCGTATTCTAATAGAAAATAAACCTAAATAAAGTAGGAAGTACAGAGAAGGAGAAGCATTAAGAATTTCTTCCTTCTGTGATAACTGCTATAAATCTCATGACATCCATTTAAAGTTATGATTCCACGTGCAGGCATTTTTTAAAACTGTTAATAAATTTTCCCTTAATTTCCTTAAGTTCATCTGCAAAGTAATTGAACCTAGATAATTAAAAACGTAAATGAAGTATATGATGATATAACATATTTTGAAAATAACCTGTCACAAATCAATTACAATTTTTATTTTTGAACAAATTTCAATCTTGACGTATCGGAGTTAGATTATTAAAAAACATTTTTTGCTAGTAGTATACCTAGATAATATCGGTTGGAACATGGGGACCAAGTAGTTTATTATAATTACGTAATGCACAATGTATCACAGCCAATATGACCTGTTATGTCTACCATTTTCCAGATACCATAATATTGTTGTGACGAATGACGAATATTTGTATCTTGTATGCTGTGTATCAAATGACACCTTGTAATGTCTACCAGCGCATCAAGATTGTATCATGATAGCCACATTACAGGAAACGTGTTGGAGTTGTTATTATCAGATATAAATTTTTTTAACCATAACCACTAGTCCATCAGTTAACCGTAGGTATGTATGGGGGGGCGCCTTTTAATTAGAAAAATGTTCCTACTCTATTTATTTATTTATCTTATAATACACGATAGATAATATCGTCCCTAAATGGTATCAAGTATGAAAAGCCCGATTACACTATGGATGTATATTTTGGTAAAGTAAGACGTCAACACATTAAATATGTTACGCAATGGTGAATACGTAAAAGTTTGTAAAAAAAATTATTACACTGAAGTTTTCGTGCAAAGTCCGAAAAAAGTTTTCGTCATATCAATAAAGAAAATAATTCGCGATGGAATCGTGACGCCATCTACAACAACTGTATCCCAAATTATATTTAGCATTCTGTAAAATCGCAATCGATTGCACTTGAACATCAATTATTGAGCTTTTCGTATTTCTGTTGTCCTATTACCAAATGGAATTTGCGGGCCGTTAAACGCATTCAGCTGCGCATACCTTGCATATTTCTTCGCGTCTGAATTCTTATTTGTTTTTCAATAACAAATGTTCGTTGGTACAAAGTTATTGTATTTTATGACTTGATAGTAACTGTTTTCTACAGAAGTTTGAATATAACATAATCAATCTGCATTTTCCATGTTCAGGAATGAAAAATAAAGAAAACTGTATGCTATTTGTTACTGAACGTCTTTAAAAATCAGCTCAGCATAGGACAAAATTACAATGAAAATATGTGAACATTCCCTTAATGTATTATTATTTGGAAGGTAATTTGTAACCAACTACAATGAGCAAAATTTTAAATATTCTGATACTGATAACCAATTTATTATAAGGAAGGAGTTAGTTGTTGGAGAACTAGCCAGTATGTGCCTTCCACCTCCGTAAGAAACAGGCAACCAGAAAGTTCAGAGTGAAATTGAAAGGAACATACTTAGGTGTTCGCTTTCTGAAATTTTGGTTGTAACATTCTTTGCTATTGAAGAAGGGGGGTTGGGGATCTCGAAACTTCTTCACTTTTAGATAATTGTGTTTTTTGAGCACTGGCACCGGAGGATGTAGTGTTTAGTGTCATGAAATGCTATTCTATTTCTATCATTAGGATTCTAAATTAGGGTAGTGGGTAGGTACTGTCTTACGATCCCGGTAAAGGACAGACCTACTTCAAGGACTAGCGACCTTGCCCACACGAGCTCATGATTTCCCCACTTCCAAATTTTATCGGGAAATCATGGTCCTAACCTTCTACTCTAATACTATCCCTCACTTTTATCTCTCCATGATTCTAGACCAAAATGCCGGCCTACGGATGGGCTGAGCTGAGCCAAGCAAAAGTGTGTATGAAAATATAAACCAAATTCTTTAAATATTTAATTTGCTATAAATATGTAAATTTTTAGTTCAAAAATTCAAATCAAAATACACTATTGTATAATAGATAATTCTCCAAATAAAAAACTGTAAGCTTACCACATACAATGGTTACATGAAAATTTGGTAACACAACAAAACATTCACCAGGATAATAATGTAAATATATAATAAATTAAATATTTTTTCTGGTATATATTATAAACAACTACGCGGCATGCGCGGAGTCGGGATAATCAGGGGTTGTGGAATCATGGCAATTCCATGATTTTTTGGAAAAAAATAACAGCTAAGGGTATTAATTTTTTAATAAAGTTATAGCTGTTTTAAAACAAATATATTCTTCTATAATAATACTTAATAATAATGAAATCACAACTTCTTATAACAAAATATGTACAGTAATATAACAATTTCACCATTAATTTATTCAGCAGTTTCCTATTAAAAATTTCGCTCCAAGAATTCTTTTAAATCACAAAGTTAAACCTTTTTTGATATAGCTTTGTTTATTAATATGAAAAATTTAATCACAATAGTGTTTTTGATTAGTTTACATCAATTTGCAATAGTGCTAGTGCAGTTTTTTGAACTACACTCACCAGCACATTTGATGTTTTTGTTTTCATTATTAATTTTATTCATAAATTGGCCTGTAGAATTGTACTAGGGAGTATATAACACAAATATGAATATTATTTAGTAATGTATTGTCCAAGCATGAAATCTTAGATAAGTCACTAAACAGCCTGTGGAACTTCTGGAATAAGTGAAGCAAAAAAAGTTGTAAAAAATGTCCAAACAATTGTTAAAACTGAAGGATTTTGTATTTCTTCATTTTCTTGCTGCACCTCCTGCACATTATTATTATTGTGATTGTTATTATTATTATTTAAATTTCTAAAGAATCCAATTTGGTAAAGATAAAAACCAAAACCAAGGCAAAGTACAAAGACAAATCTTAATGGACTTGAATAAAAATAAACAACACTAAATAATACTAATACTCGAGTTAATATATAGAACATATCTAGCCAATCCCTTTCAGGATTTTCTAGGTCCCTTTGACGTTGTGCTGGAGGAGGTTGTGCCTCTTGTACTTCAGGAACATTACCCTGTGCATCTTCCATTTCTTGTGGGATAGCATTCCTGTTTACAGCTCCATTTGTTGATCTAAAATAAAAAAGTTATATACTGGGTTATATTTAATGGGAAAGAAAACTTACTGATTCATATATTGTGTCATATACTGCATGTATGCATGTTGCATCCATGCCATTTGAATGGCAAGTTGGTTTGGGTCCATAGGAGTCATATTTGGAGGCCACTGAACATTAGGAGTTTGTTGTTCTGAACTTGCATTACTATTTGTTGTATTAACTTGTGGGTTACTTGCAATCTCAGGCACATTTGGTTCTGTTTGTGCTACTGGAGGTTGATGTTGGGGTGTTGTATTCTGTCCTGTTTTACAAACTAAATGTACAGTATGTGTTTCTTGTCCATCATACTGTCTCAATATATCTTTTAATATAACTGTGTCTGGTAGTAGTTGTCCCGAATAGATTAATTTTTGTTCATGTTTTGGCTAGAAAATTTAAAGTGAAACTTTTTCAGGAAATATTAAAAGTTTGAAACTTACTGGGTTGCTGGGGTAGACTTCTGATAGGTGCTGTTTCAGCATGTTAATGGTCCAAGATAGTTCGCATTTGATTGTCTGATCCTCTATTTGTTGATTTGGAGCTTTCACTATCAATGTAATTGGTACAGTTTCCATCTTGGGCTCTGCTGTTATGATTTTTTAATTCTTTAAATGGGCAAACTTATAAAGACCAACATACGTTTTACATTAATCATAAATATTATTATTATTACACGTACCAAGTTGGACTATATTTATTTTTATTATCAAGACTAGTACACATACTCCCAATGACAGTAATTCTCTTGTTGACGTCGTATCAGGGAAATAGTCACGAGTATCGGTTTATCTCACTTGTACTTTAAAATTCTGATATATTTATCTCAGTTTCAACATAATACTTGATTATAGGCAACCCATTATACACAACTGTTAGGCAAGGTATATACTTTAAAATTAGTTAAAAATAAAGACCCTTTTCATGTAAATAATATTTTTACGTTGAAATCAAAATCAGTTTTTGGTTCTAGGGATAAGAATCATGGGATAAGGTAACTTTATATCTTCGGGGTTCATATATTGTGAATACAGGAACTGGCTCTCCTGAGGTACCCTAAGTGGACCTTCCTTGAACTTGTCTTTGGTGAGGTCCATTCTCTTTTACCTTTCCTGTGAGAGTTTCCTTAATCAACTCTTCCTTTTTCACGACCCCGATGCTAAGGGTCACTATTTTCATTATCGACTACACCTTTCTATAAAATGGAGATAAGACATTTTGTAACTGAGTTTATATAATCGGGGATTAGAAAAATTTGTATTTCTACAAAATGATATTTCTTTCATATTTCCAACAAAAACAATAAATTTCCTGTATCATGTTACCACGTTCTTTTTTGTGAGTGAATTTAAAATTTGATGGCACACGTTAATTGTAGGTTTTGAAGAAATATTTATTTTATTGCTTAACATAGAGCATGTGAAAATTATTTGTAAGAGTTCGTAAATTAGTGTCCTAAACAAAACAATAACTTAACCTGGACATGTTTTCGTGTGAAAATTATTTTTAAATGCTTCTTTATCCTGTCAAAAAGTTCTGTAATTTGGTTGTACATTTAAACTACGATTTTGTAACCATTTTGTACAATAATCTTTTTCCTGTATCTCTAAATTTTTCAATTACCCTGGTCTTACAAAAATATTTTCTTGGGTATTACTTCTTTGGTAGTATTACAATAAAATAAAGAAAGCTCAGGTAAGATGAAAGGTAAATTTTCTGGGCTGATCACAAGCACCCTCATCGACAAACATCTGTTGCTAATACCACATCTGCAGCCGCCTCTTCTTAAGATGATGGGTCTCTAGACTATGCACATATGGTACATTGCTTTTTTTTCTATTTTGAAACCTCTATAAAGCTAATTTTTCTTAATCTTATTAGCTTCGCAAAAATAATTATGGTTCAAATTTCTTCACCAATTACATTTGAATTAAAAGTAGCACAACTATTGTGCTATTAATGCTTAAAACTTAAGTTTCGTATTTTTAGAACAAAATTTTAATTTTTCGTTTTGGCATTTGTAATAAATTTAACTAACAGCTGATACGGTGCATAATTCTATAAAAGGAAGGAGAAATTCAAATTAAAATATTTTTTGTACTAATACCGACGTTAAAATTAAGTTTTATAAATTCAGGTGTAATTAATTTTCTATAATCCCGTTTTATATTAAAAACCTGCTCTTAATTATCTTCAAGGAGCCTCTAATTAATTATAAGACTCAGTTAATTAACACATAGTAGTATTAGTATCCCTAATTGCGATCAATTTCGGTGAATAATCAAGTTCTAATTTGTTTATTTTCCATAATTATTATAAATTGCATTACTGTCAAAGGATTTAATTTAATTCTGATTAATTTTACATCAATTCAAGTTCATTCATGGAAGTTCAATATATCCATAACCTACACGTTACATCCTTTGCCCCTGATTGATTCTAAATAATCAAACTATAATAGTAACTTTTCTCAGAAACATTAAGAGTGAATGATTTGCCTTTCAAGTGATGAAAAAACATCCGACAGGGCCCGGCTATCGTTTCCGTTTAAAATTAATTAATGGTGTTTAAAAAAATACATTGGTTCTTCATTGAGTAAGAACAATAGATTTTCAGAAGAACTAATTAAGGTAAAAATTCCATGAACTTAATTTTTATTACGAATTGAATATTTTCGTTACACAATATGTACCTATGTCGTTTTGAAGAATTCACCAAATTAGCGTCTCGACAAGTTTATGACACCAATACATGGGAAAATAAACTTGTCGGTCCTTCGAAGATATCAAATTTAATATATTAACCAAGATAGGATGACACACATTAAAAATGAAAGTAATACCTACTAATAAAACTAATTAGCATATTTAATTAAAAGTAATAACTTATCGTTACGTGATTCGCTACATGGATAGATGCGCCCGAAGGAATTCATTTGGTTTGTGCATACGTCCTGCTCATTAAATTGAATTTAGAATTTGCAATGACGAAACAGTGCAGGAGAACGTACGGAAAAATTAATCTGATCACTAATAGGCTGCAGAAAAGTGACATATATGGATATATATTAGATTCTCATCAGTTCACTCATAAATTCAGACCACTTTTTTGCCGTTGCATAACTATCACCACTTATACAGGACGCTTCATCTCTTAACGTAAACATCTAAGTAAGTAGAAAGTCAAAATTAAACATTAACCTTATTGCAAACTATTGTACGAATTATTCCTTTAAAGCCTGAACAATATTAATTCCCAATGATGAAATTAAAAAAAACAAAACCTTTTCAGATTGCCGCTACTACAAAAGAGCATTGTAATTTGATACCTTTACAACAGTAGTAAGTTATCAATTACAAGCATAAACACATATCAACATATTTTATTTCAGTCGGCAAAATTGCAAAGTTGTTTTGTCTGGTGTACCTACTTTATGTAAACTAATAAGGAACTGAAACTTCAGGTATCGTGAGCCTGATAATATGATGTGTAACATTTTACGTTCCGGTTCTGTTCAATGTAATATAAATTTTTACAGCAGGATTATTTTTCTTACGTATTTATTACCACCCCTGTACTTCTGGGAAGTGTCACGGAGGAGTCTTGTATCATCTAAGGACATCATTATTTTTGAATTTTTCCTACACGTTTTTCACCAAATTTCAGTAATTACTTTCAATTATTTAATGGTAAACATTATATCAATAACGTCCTTCCTAATTTGATTCTTAAAATTGTAAAATGATTACAATAAATAATTTTTTGCGAATTAGGTACTGGTAAGCATCACTTTGGTTTTGGGCTTAGAAGATGTAGAGAACGGAAGAGGTCATTCTTTTTTCAGAAAGCAACAACCTATTTATCGTCATTAAAAGTTGGTTAAACCGTGGATGACAACCTATTATTGTTAGGATCATAGGATGGACTGAAGAAAAGAAATAGATTTAGCCAAATCTCTAATTCACACCTGATTTCATTTTATTTCGAAAGAGTAGCTAAGAAAATTGGAAAATTCCATGTCAAAGAACGTAAAATGGTGATTAAAAACAAGGGATGATGGAAGTTTGTCTTAGTTTATATATCGTATATACATAATGGGTAGCGGTAAAAAAACCCCCGGAAAAAAAACCCCGGAAAAAAACCCCCGGTAAAAAAAAACCCGGAAAAAAAACCCCGCAAAAAAAACCCCCGGTAAAAAAAACCCCGGAAAAGAAACCCCCAGGAAAAAAAACCCCCGGAAGAAAAACCCCCCCGAAAATAATTATGGATGGCTACATTCAAGTAGATTTAAAATTCCAATAGGTATTTATTAAAATGCTAATGTGCATTTTGCTTATTTAGAATCGTCATTATTCTCTTGCAAATAAGCATACGAAAGGAAAGTGAGCATGGTACCAATAAATGTTAGTACGTAATTAAATTTTTCTATGAAAAAAATTATAAAACAATGCTATTTTGAAGTAAAATAAATTGCTATGAGTGTCGTCTTCTAAATAACGAATTTTTTGGTAGAACTTAAACAGTATTTTCTAAAAATTTCAGAATACTAATTTCAAAAATTGTAAATAAACAATATTGAATATTTAAAAATTATTTTTAATCCATAACATCTTTTCTTATAAAAAAATTTCGATATGGTCAAAAATGAAGGTACTTTACTCTTGAACAAAACTGATATAATTATTATTATTATTATGATACGACTGATATAATTTAATATCTGATGGTTGAATTTTGGGTTTTAGAACATGCAGAATTGTTTATGAAGAATAACTGTTTTTCATAAAATCAATAATAACAAAGTTTTCCATATATGTAGCCAACTTACGCGGACACACTGTATATTCGATGTACCAATAGTTTGAAAAGTCTATCTCAAATTTATACCATGAGTCTGTTACACTCACAAGATAATTCCAAGGCACTACAGATTTTCGCCAAAACAGCTTGTTGCTATTTTCAATTTTCTCAGCCTATGAAAAACTAAAAGCTAATAATAAATACATGAGTAGACGCAGAATTTTTTTCTCTACAAAAAACCTTCATGAACATTTTTCTAAAATAATTAGGGAAGATAATATTTGACTTTCAAAATTTTACCATTGAAATCCCTATGTTGCGTCATTCAATTCTACACCCTATATAACAACTAGGTTTTTTGTTACCGGGGGGTTTTTTCCGGGGTTTTTTTTCCTTGGGGTTTTTTTCCGGGGGTTTTTTTACCGGGGGTTTTATTTCCGGGGTTTTTTTTCCGGGGGGTTTTTTTCCTAGATTCTACATAATACTTATGTATCTGTGATGTAGATAATAAATAACTCAAAAAAACTTGTCTGTCAACTTAATTTTGATAGTAATGCATTTCTGTAGCCCATTTACTGTGTACATAAACTGATATTTTAGTATAGTTTGAATGTTATAAATAAAATATCGCATGTTTTTAAGCTTAAAATATTTTAAGCTGAATTCCTGCAAAAATGTTGGTACTGAAATTTCTTTCTCACGTTTATTACTATTACCGTGCCATGTTGTAAAGATCAAAAATACAACCGAAAGGTACGAAACACATGGTGTTTCAAAATCCTTGGCGAAATTTGGCGACCGTATGGCAGTAAGTTAATTGTTACGCTAACAATCTGTCCCTTTAGGAACGTTTATACAATTTCAGGTAGGAACCCTAACTTCTGTGAAGATGTAAAAGTTGTTTTTCTAGAAGTAGTACGTAGTTCATTGAATTATTATTTTAAATCTTAATTATTTCGATTTATGTTGAATTGATTTTTTACCGAACCTATACTGCGATATTTCCGTGTAGGTTTAGTAGAAAATTATTAAAACACGGTTGTAAACTGTTTGGGTTTAAAACACGGTTATAAAACTGTTGATGCTTGATGTGCAGTAATCAACTACAACTTTCATTTCCATAATATAATTTTAAACGCTTTTAAACTGTACTTTCTATATGAAGAAGATGGGACTTATTAATTCTGCAAATGCATTCGATGTTTTAGATGTAGGAGAACGTCTAAGTACTGAGAAGCGTTTAGAATATTAATAAGCATAAATTAGACACACAAAAAATTAAGAGACTGTTAACAGTTAAAATGAGGAAAGTTGGCCTGAAACTTCATAAAATTCGTGGGAAGTTATATGCACTGACAAATCGGAAACTTTCAAAAACGTTATGCAGTGGATGACGGATTCCTCATAAATATTTCTAACAGTTTATACTCATAATTACTATTTTAACATTAATTTTAACCTCAATTTTAATTTTTGCGATAAAAAATATGACAATCATAAATCTAAATCTTATATTTTTGTCAAAAATACCACCAAAAGATTCATACTTCATTAAGAAATCCATTCACAAAGCCTTTCAAGACAAAGCGATTGTCTTTTAAAAATATTCTACCTTCATAATAGTTAGGAACATTTATGGAATAATGTCCCAAGTTCATAAATTTAGGCAGTATAATTAAATTAAATTACTTACAGTTATTTAATAGACCTCACACTGTGTTTGAGAAATAAAAATTAGAGTCTTCCTTGACAACTTGAAATTTTTTGTAACATCAAATCTAAATTATTTAGCTAACAAAGTTCGTTCATGTACGAAAATAATGCGATTTAAAGTTTACGGTAACAATTACATAACACCATTGTAACAATTAGCAAATTCCCAAATGACTTTACAGAACAATGCCAACAGATCCACACGGGAAAAAGCAATTTCAATGTACCTAACTACAATAATCCAAATATGTCGAAATTAATTTTTGGTATAGTAAAGTTCGTTGGACGTGTAGCAACCAAGCATGATATTTCAACGTAATTTTCAATTAGGGAATAGGAAAGGGCGGTGTTAGTTCCGTTTTGAATAATAAAGGTCGTGTTATTTTGCGTTTATTATTATTCGTTCGTGTCTATAAAGGAATCATCAAAATTCGCTTCGATTTAACTAAACCATAATTTTGCAAATTTTTCCGGTGGTCTTATTCTATTAAACCGTTTGATGAATGAAAAGTTCTTGGAGAAATTTAAAGTGAATACAAATTATTTAAGGAGATAATGATATATTTGGTTCTCCTTAAATTTCGTTTATAACGTAAAAAGAAATAGCCCCTATGTTAAATAAGTAACGGTCATCGGACAAATTACTAAGGACAACTACTTACACAGGCTGTTTAAGTAATTTTCTATGGTATAATTATATTGTCGGTATACACTTATATAAACATGTCTTGATCGCCAATCACGCCTACTTTTTAATACTTTCTTAATGTCACATACCGTGTCTGTTGTTATTCCTTGGATAGGTATTTTAAATTCTTATTTGTTACATTGTAATTTATATGTATCCAGTAATAGTATTCAATTATTTCTAGAATGTAATTACGGCAACTCGCGCGGGAATATTTAATTACAAAATATAGTCGAATCGGTATGAACCCGACTCCTTTTAAATTTCCAATAGCAGATCTAATCCTTGTTACATCCTTGTTAAACAGGCATAATAGTAGGGAACATTCTTTGAATACAAACAAATTCTTTTATAAAATGAAACATATACACGAATTAGGTAATAACA
Source organism: Hemicrepidius hirtus (assembly GCA_963082805.1). NCBI lineage: Eukaryota > Metazoa > Arthropoda > Insecta > Coleoptera > Elateridae > Hemicrepidius > Hemicrepidius hirtus. The sequence goes on from OY720168.1 coordinate 21,148,542, forward strand.
GAAAAAATTTTGTGAAGAGTTGGATTTGATTATAAATTTATTTTTATATTTAACTTTTCTATTCCGAAATCTCACATAAAAAATCAATTTACCTACATACCGAAAGGCTGATTATGTGATAAATTAATCGATTAATTTCTCCCATGTAGATACCGGTTTAAGGCAAAAAAAATAATGTTGGTATCCAATGGTATCTTCGAAGAATCAAAAGTTACCATGCTGTTTATAGGTCAAAGAATATTACCAGCGAATCTTATAACGTTGCTAATGCGTCCGCATTTTGTTTTAGAAAATAATACCTTAACTTGTCATTCAAAAAAGTATGTCGGATTTTCTTTATATTTGAAATTTCTCCAATTTGTCTTGTTTTTGATCAGACTGCGGAAGTTTGGATAAAATCTATGTTCCAATTTGCACTAAGCGTAATTTCACAAGAAATTACATTAAAATAAAATATATCTCCCACAACTTTGAAGGCTGCACCCAAAAAATTTATGGCGTTCGCTGTTATGTAAGCCATCCGTTTGCCGTCTTCGATAACAGTGTAAGTTGCTTCCCAGTCACCTACATGTTAAGTTGCAACACTACTTTCACGTAAGGAAGCATCTTCGAATTGGAATGTCGTACAGTACTGAACTATAGCCATCTTCAGCTCGTACATTGCGGTTTTTCCTAAATAATGGTTACATGAAACCAGATGTAAATTTTTTTACATCCGTTTATCGTGACTAATAATTTTAAACCATGCTTGGGGTGAGTTTGCGGTTCTACTTTCATCTTAAACACTTTTAGACTATATATTTTAACTAACTTCCCGTTATCGGCTTTTTTGAAAGGGGTGCTACGGTATGATTAAAACTTCATAAACCACCAGACACAAAAATACAGGAAATGATTCTTTGACAACGAATTCAAAGAAGAAATGAAAGGACGTTAACAACTACTATAAACAATATCTATTATTCATTTTTACAAATTAATAATATACAAAAATATGGATATCTTGTTTTACTACATAGAAGTATCATTTGTAAGAGGATTGTACTCTGGAGATCTTACTACAACTGTGACTTGCCAAAGTGGTCAGCAACTATTTTGACTGTTATTGGTGTTTCATAACATATACCTTTGCTCATAAACTACATATTATTGCCATATTATAGTCCTTGCAATCAAGGTAGCCTTTGGGACAACAAAGCAGTTCTTGACTTTAAACGATATTTTTGGTATTGTAGCTAGGGTGGCTGGTATGACTGTGAGGAAAGGTTTGGATGTTGAAAACTCGGAAAATAGACCTTTTAGACCATAATAATAATTCTAGTTCTTTCTTTCTAAACCAAGTATGTAAAGATTTCTTTATAAAATTTAAGAACAACCTGTACTTGTAAAGTGTGTTGAAGGTGTAGCTAGCATTTCTAATAAATCGAACTGTGATGTCCTCTTCTCGGCTACTTTCGTAGTGCATAGTTAATAGACTTTTATCCAAACGTGTACGACGTGATTAACAGTTGCCTTTCTCTCTAAGCATTTGCGAACATCAATTTCGATATGCAATTACTAAGCATTTTTCAATTTTGTTTATACGATGATACTATTTTATATTCTAGGTTTTAGCCTGTAAGTGTAACTCATCTTTGCCAAAAATAAATCGTAATTCATCTAAGTGACGATAATTACAAAATAAATATAAATGTAAACATAACATAACTTGGCTCGTGGAATAAACAGAATAATATTTGTTTACTGTACTTTTTTATTTACATTACATCCATCAATATCAAACATATCGAGCTTGATAATATTTTTTAATTTCACTTTAAATGGCAATAGATTTTCTGATATTCTTAAAAGCAATTAGTGGTATGACATTTTTTTTAAATTATTAAAGAGATAGGATTTTTGTGCAGGAATATATTTAATATCATATTTCTAGGGTAAATTTAGTCATTTTTACTAACCCATACCAGCACTGGTATATATGGTATGGATATTATGAAAATTTTCGAGATTTTCCCAAGAAAGTGGTTTAGAAAAAATGTGGGTGTATGTATGTAATGCCTCTAACACCGAAACTAGTTGTTACGTGGGTGGAAATTTATAAAGACACTAATTTAGCACTCGTTCTTCGCAGAAATAATAATATAGAAAATTATAGAAGTATTTTTATTGTATAAACTTGAATATCGTAATATAGTTTAATGTTGAATAATTCTAATAATATGTTGAACGTCTGATTCGTACTAAGTAATGATTCTATGGTAATGCAATAATTAATAATCCTTGTTCTTTGACTGCCAAACTATTTATAATCTTTTGGATAGTGAATTTAGAATAACATGGTACAAAGGTGGAAAATATGTTTATGACAAAACTATGAATAATGAACGGAACAAATATTGTTAGTACTACAAAGATAATTAAGGATAACAATAATTGCTTATAAACTAAGTTAGTAAATGATAATAATATTTCCTATCTATACTACATAACATAGTAAAGAAAAGAATTTCACTGTGGCGTCCTCTGCGAGATTTTAAAAATTGGAAATTGATGAAACTTCTATTTGTACCATAGTAAATACAAGAATGTAGGTAATAGCATTGTAATAGGCTTTTACAGTTGGTACTAAGTGGGTTTAGTAAGTAAATTCCAAAAATTGTCGGTCTTTGTGCAGGCAGATAATTTGTAATCCCTTTGTTACCTGTATTTACAACCGCAAAGCTATCACAGGATATAATCCCTTGTGTAAAAGTTGACAAAATGACAAATATCTTGTAAATTTGAAGACAGGGAATGCCGAAATGCCACACGCAAATTTCAACTTAGTTATTGACGGTCGGTTAAAGTTATGGTTTCCACTGCTAATAAAGAGGGAGCATAGTTGGAATTCTACTGTCCCCTTCTCAATAACGTGTTTTTGTGTCTTCGAAGATATTTTAACGCTCCATAAAATTTTAATAAAAACTAGCCTTTTTAGCTAATAAGTAATAAGGTGTGTTTTAAATTACGCTGCAAAAATTACGATATTTAATCCTTTAAGCATGCTTGTACCACTCAAAATTGCCAAACTGTAAACTCGCAGAAAGATATTTTATTCAATTAAATGCTTAAAGGTTTTAGAAAAGCTTTAAGACGGTTTTATGGTCTAGAAGATTTTCTAATATGTTTAATCCGGTTATCTTTAAAATTATCTACTGTTACTTCCCGAAGAATACATACTTACCTAGGGTGCTCACTCAGTTTATAAATTCATGAATTCAATTGTAATTTTAAAGCAGCCAGATAACTTACTACAACAGTAAGGATATAATTAAAGAATGACAAAAAGCCTGATTTAATAAGACCCATTGAAGCTTCTCTGTGGTTTAAATTAAATATCGTTGAGTATTAAAATTGGATTATGAGGGATTGTCAACGTCATTAAGTAAACAAATTTTATGCTAATATTTATTTTAAAAAAATATTAATTATAGAAAACATTTAACAGCAGAAAAATGCAATTAATTAATATATTTCTATTTGGATTTGATTTCTACTTTCAAAAATTCCGCATTTTTATAATATTTGTTAATTTATGTGCATTATAAGTGGACATAATTTGTTTTATGGGCGGGATATCTCTTAATTTCCTTTTATACTTCTAATTGAAGTCAAGTCCTATCCCTAAAATTATCCATGAATCTGTCCAATTGTTTCTTAAATTAGTTAACCCCATCCCTTTTAAAATAATATTTTATTAAACACCGACGCTTTGAATTTAAATCAATCCAGTTAATAAAATATATTAAACAGTAAATTAATCTCCAGAAAAGTTATACATATTAAACGGATATACACTGTTGTGGTGCCAGTAAATTAATAATGAATTCTTCATACATATAGGTAATTTCGAATTGAATCATTCACTATGTGTTCTTGTGATTCAGTGAATATCATTTCCGGATAAACTCGATTTATAGTTCTGTATTACGTCATGTTGAGCGTTGTATCACTTGCTTATATGTTTCTCTCACGATAATTTCGTGGTTGTTAATCAGAGAAGCCTGTTACTACTACAAGAATGAGCTTCTCTTTTAAGACCTTGCGCGATGTACATGGTCGAACAAAAACCTGAAATTAATGAGATTTTAGATTTTTTATAGGTTACAAAAAAACTTGTGATTGTGTGAAAATAAAAGATTCAAATCACTTAAAACATTTTAAAAGGTCAATAATTGTGTATTTAATTAAGTTTAAGACATTCCTCTATACAGAAGTGGTTGATTTTATTCCTATAACCTAAATATTATTTTGAAGAAAATTGTTCACAGTAGAAGGAAGTCTACAAATTTAGTTAGACTTGGTAAAGAATGTTATTCTGTAGATAGTAAAAACAGACAATTAGAATAAAATTCTTTGGATTTTTTCACCTTAAATCATCACGCAGACACAAACGATTAATTAAGAATAAATCCGAGGTCATATCTTTTTACAAAATCATCAGTTTTAATTTTTTGACATGTTCCTTCACGGAATAACACAAAAGAAAATAGTTTAAAGATTTTTTTATAGATGATTATAAAATATGTCCAAAACGAGTTATCGTCTAACCTATTTTAAAATTCAAAATAGTTTACAGATAAATTTTTGCAAAAAAACTAGTTGGCAAGTTTAAACTTGCAATGTTATGTATTTGGGTATGACTAGTTTCAGTCGGTTTTACATTACGTCTATCACTACAGCATTAGTGCTGATGACATAGCGTGAGAAAGATGTCAGATATTTTATACGAAAATGTTAGGAAATACTTTACAGTCTTTATAAATGATGAACTCACTGCATCACTGCAGGAACAGGATATAAAAGTGAATTGTTCGTTTGGAACTAAATATATTAATTTCTATTGTTTTTATTTGTATTCTTAAACTTTTTTAAACTTCCATGTAATTCCTTTAAAAGTAATTGATTATTGCCACAAGTTTTCACATCCCTGCAATAAATTTTAATCATTATTAATACAACCAAGTTCTGATTTTGTAATTTCCTTCATATTTGTATTGATCGGTGTTTCGTTTGAGACAGAAAAAAAACGATTATTTGTTCTACACCAAAGCAAATTAAACTTACTATTAAAGTCACTACTTAAAAAAGGGGCAACATCTTTTTATTTTGCCCTGAGAATTGGAACGTTGTCGACGAACAACCATTTCATAACTTGTTATTTAGATTTAAATTTTATGGGTGAATTTTTGTGGGGCTTTTTTCGTTGGGGAATCGAATCGAGTTTATTTTAAAAAAGAATCAATTTAACGCTTCTGTCGTGTGAAAACGTGCTGTTTCTAAGCGATTTCGCCTTAGTGAGACTTATCTACATACTTAAATTTTACTTAATTATATGCTGCAGCAGTAATTGTTACAAATAGCAAATTAAGAAGCTTGTCCGACTTTTATGGATCTAATAGATTGTCTGGAATGGAGGTGTGGGAATTCTTCATTTTATCTCTTTATAACTCGGTATAAATAGAAAGAGATTTTTAAAGTTAAACTTTGTTTTTAATTGAAATTAAAAATAAGTTTAATTATAAATTGGAAAATACAGGGCGGCGTCTGAAAATTAAATGTCCAAATTAATACAATGCGTTTTATACTTCAAAACAAAATAGAGGACGTATAATCATCATCATCATCATCATCAATATTGCACATACAGCTGACCGAAGTCTATATATTTATGATTGTAATAAGTTAGGAATATAGTATAAGACTTACTGAACCCAAAATAGACCCGGTGTACTTGACTTGTAAGACTCGTGTAAACCTGTAAAGTATATTTTCAGTTTAAAATAGCACCACCAACTCACTACATCAAGTGAAAATTACTTCTCGGATTTTAATTGTACTCGTTTTCTTAAAGGAATTTTGAGTTCCTTCGTGACAGTGGCGGTGCTACGGGTGGGCGGTAGCATCAAACAGGACCAAGGGACTCCTAGGTATCAAGAATTGAAAGTATAGCTCATCAAGTTTTAATGAGATCCGAAGCTTTATATTTATTGGAGTTTTCTACTTACAGTGTTTATATTTTTGAAATTATGTTGCCTTGTACCTAGTAACAGTTTTCAATAAAAGATCCCTAAAAAACCGCCTGTATAAAAAATATACCGAGAAAAGTTTTGAAAGTTAGTAAACTAGAACAAAATTAAAATTATTTTTTCCAAAAAATTTAAAATCCTCTCGAGCATTACTTATCATGACGATATGGAAAAGTTTTGCTGAACTGTTTCTCTGGTTTTCTGTTTTGCCTTCTCTTACTGTTTCTCTGTCTAGCAACTTATTCATTAAATTATAATTATATCTCAGAATTTTATTGCAAGTAACTACAGCATTTATGAGATAAAATAATAAAGGTATGCAAAGTATATTCATAGGTATCTTGAACTTTAATTTGACGTTGACTAATAGATGTGTGAATTCCTGTATAACTGTAATTTAATAATAAATTACATTTTTAATCAATTATGAAGCTTTCAAGAAGATACGCGCAAGCGTGAAAGTGTGCCAACGGGTTTTGTAAATTCGACCGTTTTTCCTACTACAAATTTATTGTCTATCCATTATAAAAGTCATAATTTATATTGCGTCGGGCTATTTGAAGCGGGTACACAGTGATTTTTTTTGACAAGGGACGATTTACGACTTTAATTGAAAGCTCCTTGTCGGTTTTGATTTTGCATTCATGCCAATACATTTGTGATTGTATGGATTTTATGGGTTACACCAACGGGTCACAAGGCTTGAGTTCATGACCCCAACCGACATTCACCTGACTCGAACAGGAGTCTCTTACTTACGGGTACCATCACATACATCAGCCCTCTTTGAAAAGTTTAATTTTAACTCGATGACGAACAGTACTAAATTTCCAATCGAATTGAATTCAACTTGTCAAATAAATCAACAGTTTTTTTTAATCTGTACCGAATACGAATTAGCAAATTTCCGCATCCAGACTAATACAAACCATAAACTTCTATCCGAATTTCTAAAGCGATTGGGAATTAATATTTACTATCGACTAAAAGTTATAAATTACAAATCTGGTTGTTTCATATAATTCCCTAAGCTATCTCTGTTTAGTGGGAGGTATTCAAAGATGTCAATACTCGATAATATTCAATTTGATGCTTCCTGAACCGATTCGTGCGGTCCTAGAAAGCATCAAGTGATGGTACGCTTTTTACAAAATACTGTTAAATCGATAAATGCAAATTATTTCATCATTTAAAGGGGAAAAGACAGGCTATTTAATATACGACATGGCTCGGTTTAGTATGAAATCTACTTAACAAATTAATATCTCTCTCAGTCCTACTAACGAATAAAAAGCAGTGCATCTCTTATTATTTTGTTTCACTTCCCATCGCGCACTGGAAAACTTGGTGAAAGGCAGATGATTTACTCAGCAGCGATTTACGTGATTCGTGAACGGCAAAATCCATAGTGAAATGAATTTATTATCTCGTCAACCGTTTCGTAATTTATTTTAATCGAAAATTATATCTTTACGCAAAAGAGCCATTCAATTTCGTGTTCGTTTTATTATATCAATTTAAATTTTACAGATATTTTGCTTCAATTAATGTATAAATCCATTTTGCATTTGTAATTAGCTTCAAGTTAATATCAAAGAACTTCCTCTCACAATCAGATTTATTGTTACGTGTTAGGTTCTCACACAATTGCAGAAAGTAAAATTTCGGGGCTACGGGGCAACTTTTAGAATCCCCATATACGTAGCTAAGCTTGATTTATAGGTAAGTAAGTTCTATGGGAATATGCAAAAGAATGAATCACAAAGTGCAATTTTTCCAGTTCATCATTCATAACAAACTTAAAAGTAAAAGTTCAGGGTCTTAAGATTTGCCTTTCAAATTGTTCTAATATAAAGTTAAACACGTTGGAATTCCTAAACTATCGGGATAAACCATTTACTATATTGTTTAATCTAAAATTATTTTTGTCACGTAACTACAAATTAGTACTAGAATAAATAAAGATAATTAAGAAATACCTAATCTATTTTAAGTAAGTTGCTCAAGTTGTATTAAAAAAAAAAGTTAATCAGGACTTGACTTTAATTATAAATTGTTTAGAAGTAGGTACCTTAAATGTTTTGATATTATAATTAAGTATGGATAGGCGGGGCAGATAAAATGGATTTAATAGCAAGAACCACGCTACTTTAGTTACCTGCGTGAGAAGCACATGTATTTAGTACGTTGAAGCGCTGGAGGGGCAAACGAATATTTCTTGGTAAACAGTAGGCGATTATTATAAATAATGTAGTAGTGAGTATATATTACTTACCGTTATTGGTTTCACAGTTTGAGTAAAACTCTCACACTTTATAACAGCACGTTGGGAATTTTAAGGGTTAACGAGAAAAGAAAAAGTCAAAATTTTTATAGAACAAATTTACTAAACAATACAGTCACTTCAGTATAAAGAGACCGTATCCAGAAACATGAACAATCATAATAATAATCGGTACTATAATATTGACATAAAGTTTACATTACTTCTCACTATAAATGTACAATAATATATTACAAATGGTCTTTTGACAATTAGTTAAGTCTTCGTTTTTTAACTTGTCCAAGTGATTAAGTAGTACAACAAGTGTAATATCATCGGTTTAAGAGAGCAGCCAGGTAGACGGCTCTCTTAAACTGATTATGACATGACTTAGTATTATTAGAGGAACATGATATCTTTGTTCAAAGACATTCGTTTATTATCTAATTCTAAGGCTGATACCAATATACAAATACATCAGTCGCTCCCGACTCGAACTGAGGAGCAATCTCTTTCGCACCGAAAACGAAAGAGATTGCCTCTGAGGCTTTACAAGTCAGAAGTAGGTAGTTAACAGATCTTACAAATACTGAGAAACGCCCATTTAGACAATTCTGACTTAGTTTGTTTCAAATGATCACATATTACGAATACAAACACACTCACTGTGTTAAATTAGTTACATACTACTCGAGATAAAGGACACTGCGCCAGGCCCGCGAGACAAGCTCCCGATTACGCCAAAATCTTTGGTTCACTAACCGGCATCCCCCGCTAATGGCTAACAAAATAAATATAAAAATAGAAGATATAAAGAAACAGAAAATAACCCTAAACTTATATACAGTATGCACAAGAACGCCATTAGAGAGACGGATCTGGTTGCTAGTATTGGCGGCTCCTGGAGCGGCATTACGGGTGGGGCGCGGCACCTGGACATCGGGGCAATTTGGGCCCAACATTTTTTAAGTACGCATGCAAAAAATAAATTAACTCATATCGGCGACCCCGAACGTCAGCAGTCAGAGCTGATAATAAATAACTGTACAGCATGCTCGCAGCTGTCGCTGGGGTCGGCGTCACATGCACTCTCAGTCATACACTCACTACACCTCCGTGGCGAAGAGGCCCTGGGATATCGCTTCCGGACGGTGAAAGTGTTCTTCTATCACATAAACGCCGCTGGGCTCTTTGTCCACCGGCCTCTTGAGCAAGGAGGGGTCACTAAACAATTAAAGAAATCCAATATAAGTTACTTTGAATTATCGTCAAGAATGAAAGATCACCTTACCTGGCTCCACACACAGCCGAAGAATTTGACATCACAGACAAACGCTTGATGTGTTCGTAGTCGGGCTCGTGCAATTTAGCGGCTAATAAAACCGAAGCACGTGGCCCAGGCTCCGTGTTGAGTTGTTTCTGAGACCGTGTCCTCTGCAAAGTATACACCGAACGGCCATCGATCACCTGGTGTAGCGGCTTCGCGAAGCAGTCATTATCACCAACGCTCACGTTGGAAACATTACAGTCATCCGAGGACGGCAAATTGGAGCTCAAAACATTGTTGGTACATTTGCCCCAGGAGTTTTTAATCATGTGAGCTTCCGCGGCAATGGAGGCGCCTCTTTTTGCAAAGCTACTGTGCGCGGTGTTTTGTTCATTTTGTAATCTTGCCTCTTCGTCGGCTCGCGCCTTCTCCCGCTTTCGGCGCTGCTTTAGGCATATTATAACTCCAACTGCTACCAACACCAAAAGTGGTACGAAAGTAGAGATCGTCGCTATCACAACCACGTGCTCTGTGGTAAGGTGGGATTCGGAAGAAATCCGTGCACTCGGTGACGCACTGGAAGCTGCTTCTTCGCACGAGCGGCCCAGGAAGCCCACTGGGCAATGGCACTCGAAACCGTGTACGCGATTCACGCACGTGCCACCGTGTTGACATGGGTGAGATTGACATTCGTTTATTTCTGCGCTGCAGTCTTTGTTCGTAAAACCAGGAGCACACTTACACTTATAATCGTTAGTCAATTTTACACAAGTCCCGCCGTTAGCACAAGGTTTCGCGAGACAATAATCCACGCGTGTTTGACAGAGCGGGTCCACGAATCCCGGAACGCACTGACAACGAAATTCATTTACTTTGTCAATACAAGACCCGCCGTTTAGGCAAGGGTTGTCCTTGCAATCGTCTATATTGGTTTCGCATTTTTCACCGGTAAATCCCGAGGGACAAATACACTGGAAGCCGTTTACCCCGTCCACACAACTTCCATCATTCTTGCAAGGGTTGGGGGAACAGTCATTAACCTGGTGTTCGCAGTCTATTCCGCTATAACCCGGTATGCACTTGCACTGATAACCCGTTTCGGTGTCTGTACAAATACCATCGTTGCGGCATGGATGGTCATCACAAGTTTGGGCGGAAGTTTCGCAATGGGGTCCATGGAAACCACGAGGGCAGACACAATTATGATAAGTTCCATTGCGGGAGCAAGTGCCCCCATTAAGGCAAGGGCTTTGCGAGCAATCGTTAATCGCTATTTCGCATTCGGTGCCTGTAAATTCCGGAGGGCAGCTGCAAGTATAGCTCCCCTGGCCGGTGTTGAAACAAGTACCACCGTTACGACAGGGTCGGTGATTTGTACAAAAGTTAAGGTCTTGGTTGCAGAAAAGACCACCCCATCCTTCGTTGCAGAAACAATCCCAAGGCTTCACGCACGTCCCGTGCATACAACCGGGATAGCGCTGGCATTCGTTGCAGAGAGGTCCTTCCCATCCAGATTGGCATCTATAAATAATCAATCACCCTGAGCAAATGCGAGACTAGCCACCGAAACAGAAACAAACGGACCGGAAAGTTTAAAGAATTGACTGGTTTTTTGTTTCGGTCAATGACAGAGTGACACATGAGACAGACAACCACAATCAATGAACTCCCGGTTTACGTATCAATGGGAATTTGGCGATGCTTGAAGAATCATAATGACCACAAATTGATTTGCTGATTAGTGGATTTGCCGACAATAGCTTAACTATGTAGGTATATGTAACGATAATTTTAATAAGACTACGAATCAGGAATTCAATTACACGGGTTCAAGTGCAATTACAGATACAGGAAGATAATATTGGTACAATTTATACGTCGGGAAGTATTATTCAATATCCTGTGGAAACAAGTAACGGTATAGGTTTCACACGCGTCCGTTCTTGCTACTTCGTAATGACATTCTGATGCATAGGTATACGAGACGCGATACGATTGTTGCGCTTTTTCTCGAGGCAATAGGCCGGAGCCACATTGGGCATCCTTTAGTTATTCTAATCATGTCTTTGGGAGCGAGTGTATTTCGGATCGTATCGAGGAGCTCATTGAGTTGCAGCTTGGATCGCAGACCGTGCTGAGCGGGGAGCTCTGCGGGGATGCAACACGCCCACAGAGCCGTTTCCCACGCTGCCCGGTGGCAAGTATGCAGGTCAAGGAAAGGTTACCTACGGGTCGCCGGCCCAATCCGCATACACTATAGTGTACACAGCTTCTTCCGCTACGAGTACTTCAGTGGCCCGCCAAAGATGTATATACCCCAACTTATCTGAACACACGTCTCGCCTAATCACTACCTGATCCCTCAAATTATAGGATAGTTCTTTATAATAGATCGGTCGCGCAACTTCGGATTCACGCCGTTAATAAAATGAAACAAATTTAGTCGCCTTCCAAATATATCTTAAGACCGGAGACTTCAATGATAGGTCACGACCGCGATAATCCACTAATCAGTCTAATCAAATGCGTGAGAGATTAAAAAAGAGGTACTTACTTGCACTCATTAGGTTTCCCGCAATGGCCGTGTTGTTCATCACAACCTGGTAAGCAACGAGCTGAAACAAAATTATTTTTATAAAACTTGCATTGCAAATGCAAATATAGCATGGAACATACACATAATAATGTGTATCACGCCTTACAGAAATATTATTGGCAGGTTTGTGGTCGAACATGCAAAACATATATTATCTTTTTTACATCGTTAGTTTTGATGTGTGGTATATCGAAACCTAATTCTAATGGGTGTAGTAATTTTCATGAAAACGGAACATTATTCTCATGCAGTTTTGAAATAAATATCTCGAAGGAAGAAGTATTTGTAATCAATCAGAGTATTGCCGAGAAATGTAGTTGTAAAAACGCGTGATTGATTTTAAGTAAGTCTGTGAATGAAACAATGAGAAAAGGAGCACCCTGTATGCACACAGGTATGCTGAGGTATCGTGGGAAGACGGCCGGCTGCAAAGTCGACAGCAGCTGAGTCGCTCACGTCTTAGCTCCGCGGTCAAAGTTTTTGTTGTTTTGTGATCAAAATTCGTATTTTTTCTTTGCTGTTTAAACGATTCGGTCTATTCTGCTCTATTTGTGCGGTGAGTATCTTATGGATACAATTTCACGTCTGTATCATCAGAACCACCGACACGTGAAGTTGCAATTTACAGGGAAATCCCTAATTTAAATGTTGTAATAAAACTTTCACATGGATTTTAAATTGTTGTTTGTTGATCATCAGAATACGTTTTAAATTAAATCCTTGTCAAAAGTTTGCGTGAAGAAGCAACCCAACACATGTATAGTATAGCTACGTATTATAGACGGTAGAAAACGGAAGGAGCCTGAGGCATTAGGCTCTCAAGTGCTTTAATATAGGTAATCTATTAGACGAAAACAAGTTTACGAGTGGGTATCCGTTAGACAGAGATGTTAAGAGGCATCTGGACACTTACGTTTGGTGCAGTAGTCCCCTGTCCAGCCGGACAGACAGACGCGGTCACCCGTGGGAGAACATGTAAAATGGCCAAAAGTGTCATTCCTGGGTCGACAAAGATTCTCACATCCTTTTCCATAATAGTAAGGGTCGCAAGTTACACGATATTCAAATCGCAATGTCGAGTATTTGGAGTTGTGAACGTCTTCTGTCCAGTCTTCGCCGACTTCTAGCCATCGTTGTCGCATTAGACGACTGATTAATACTGAAACAAAATAAAATCTTTAAGAAACATACACATATCATGCGGGTAATTCTCAGGTAGAGTTTTTACAAACAAAACTGAAAAGTAAATTTGAATGGGTCGGTAAGACAGACGTGTGAGAAACAGGGTACACCTGCATGATGCATCGAGCAGAGCATCCTGCACTCCGCAGCTGTATCCGGTGTATCCGCCTAACTTCTTTTAAGAAACAACACCTTTGCCTCAACCCATTTCGTTCAGATTCAAATCTTTCTCAATTAAAACTATAATTAGAGCGAAATTATAAATAAACCAGTTCGACTACTTCAAAAAATCATTAACACTATGTTTATTAACCAGTCCCAACAATACTGAAGGGCGAAGGTTTCTTACGCACACATAATCTTATCATAAGTGAGGGATGAAAGGAAATTCAAGATAATATTCCATAAGTTGAGGGAGAATTAAGGAACAGGACATCCGGTGCAGCGCTCTAAATCGCACACACCGTCTTTCAAGGAAGTGCTTTGTGTAACTTACTGGTATAGATAGACCTTATTACACCATGCACGAATAATAAAGGAACATTTTTACGTTATAGATTAGTTGGGATCACGGTACTAGGTTGGGATAGTCCAATATGAAACAAAATGGAGGATAAAAAGATTTTTCTTGTGGATGTACAATGCAGACTGTAAAATCTCTAAAATAAATAGCTACAACGAGACAGGTTCTTAGTATAATTAACGGGCATCCGTTAATGCGAAGTAAGAACGATGGGGAATGAATAAATCGGACGGAGACGGAGCATCCCTAACGAAAACATTTAACAGACTACATAGGTATTACAAGTACATTTAGGAATGTTTTGAAAATGATCAAAGAGTAAGTGGACATTTTTACTATTTTTACTATCCCAAATTCTAAAACATAGAACAAGTTAATGTGTATATTTTAAAAACTTTTACTGTTTCTACGAAGAAAGAATTAAAAACGTAGAAAAAAATATCGCAATAAATTTGTTAGATAGTTAGTATAAATCATCTCGCCGTAACCGCGCTTTAGAACAGGTATAATATATTTTTCCGGGCCTCGTACAATATACTATATCCTTTATGATGCCAACAGAACTTAATATAACGTGTGAACAGCCTTAATTAGTTCCTATGCTGTTCAAGTTCAAGTCTATATCAGATTTCTTTAATGATCTGTCCTCCAATACCAAGATTGTTTTATATTTCGTTAATAGAAACTACATAAAACAACATAAAAACCTGAAAAGTGGCGACGCAGAAGGGAGGCATCAAGATTTCTCAACTCAATATACAATCGGCTTGACTAGAAATTTTTTACAATACAGATTTCCCACAATTTTCAAAACAGAATATAGAAATTTCCACGATTATGTAACAGTAATTAACGAGAAACATAAAAAACTGTTCGTTTTTTTAAATTTATCTTCACATTCTTTGCAATTTCCGCGTTTCCTACTTAAAATTACATTCAAGTTCATGAGATTTCACTGCTGTATAACGACTTCGTGAATGTTATAAAAGCATTTTTCGATTATACAGTTTGATAGAATCCGCAAAGATAATCTAGCACTTAACCCAAAAATCACAACTAGAAACCACTTTCTAAGTTTTTGTTCTTAGTCAAAATTAGCTCTATCCTCTATTCAAAATTTTACTTTTAACATGAATCTGGATATCCTAATATTTTCACGTAAAATACTTGAAGGAAAATTATCTAGACTTATACAAAAGATTCATTCTACTGTATTTCCGATAAAAAACGTCAAGAAATGCGTTTGAATAACGCTGTTCGTCGAAATACACAATCAAAGATTGTCAATAAGTTAGGGTTCGTGATATGAGATAACTGGTCAAAAAGGGTCCAATCTATTTATCATTTACTGTCAACTGCATAACCAACCGGCCCTATAGTGCATAGGGAAGGGTCGGAGAACGGTTATTCTATAAAGCACCTGGCCATAGTACAGTACTCCCATCAAAAACAACTCAAAAGAATAAACCTTAAAAGAAATCTGTTCTATTTTAAAAATTGTAGCCTGTTTAAGAGTCTAGTTAATTTTGAATTCAACACTAGAAAATTATAAAAAAAATAATACGTCGATAACAATGCACTTGTTCTTTTGTGCATTGTGGAAAGAGATTGAATAAAATACCCTCTTCTAACATGATTCCCACCACTTATTATTTTACTTATAATTGTTATCTGTACATACAATTCAACGCGCTAAACAATGGAACAAATCGTGTTCAAAATGGATTTACCCGAACAAAGAAATTATTGAACTTTCAGAGAATGGATGTGATGCGACTAGAATTTGTTAACAGATTATTTAAAAGCTCTAAAAGTGATTGTATAGGAAAAGCTTTTCGAATTTTAAACCTCCCCCAACTGTTATAACTTGAAGAAGGGGTGAAATCTCCTCAAATAAAATTTATCAGGATATAATTTAAATAAATTGTCTTCACGTCAAAACAACCCTTGTGTATGCTTAAATTTTCCGAATAGCTAACCTAGTTTAGTTGCCAATAAACACCAGATGCTGACAATTGGTTTTCCATCTAAACGAATCAAAATCAACGCCGGTAATTAACCCATTTCCGAAGCCAAATTAATGCACAACGTAAATGAGCCTGAAAAAACAGAGTTCAAAGAAACTTCAGCGTGAACACGAGCATAGATCATCCAAGCTTGTCAGTATTTCCCTGTTTTTAGTATCTAGAAATTCTTATGGGATGAGGAAAATTTTTAATATTAATAATAACCAAACCACTTGGGCCAGGAACTAATTTCCCTTGAAAACCAAACAAGGGAAAAGTAGATTTTTCCAAGTGGTTCGTTTTAATGTTTAATGATTTGGATTGTAAATAAACTGATTTTGTGTAATATAAAAAGTACTGTGAATGTTTGATGATCTAAATGCAACTTCATGACGTAAAAGGACTTCGTGAACACGCGAAAAATTGCTCTGAACAATTTTGAGACCCGTTAGAACAAATAACAGACAATGGATGAAACGTTAGCTAGTTGACATCTCAACTGTAAAGAAAGAGTGGTATATAAAACAATGACATTTAAGAAAAGCAAATATGGGATTCTAAGCAATTATGAAATATAAACGCAGTACAAAGATGGCGAATTGTACACGCGATCTTTTCTATGCAACATGCAACAACTGATATTTTTTTGCAGTTTTGAGAACTACAAGATTTTAAACATAAACTACCTATAACTAAAAAAATAAAATAAAAATATTTAACATACCTCCTGAAAAATTGCCGTGCCACGCTTCCACAATTAAAGAAAAGCTACCCTGCAAAAAAAACAAATTATTAGCATTTTTTAGTTCACCATTTAAGTGAAAACAACTTTCACTGTGAAGACGGCGGAACAGTAACGTTCTTCGCTCATCTTCTCCAATGTACGCTGTTAACCCTACTTTTATCATCCTACAAGAGTTTCTCGAAATTTATATTCATCGAATAAATTTCTAAGCTTCTTAAAAATTTACGAGAAAGGGAGTGAAAGACATTGCTTGCCATGCATAAAATCTCTCGACCTTTGAATTTAAAAGTTGGAAAAGACTGAAAAGTAGCAAGATTTTGTATTATAGCGACAGGGAATGGGATCGTAAAAAGCAGGTATGATAAAAAATCCAATTCCTTTTAGCCTAAAACTTCGCGCCTGTGGCAATCGCCAATAAAGACAGCAAGGTGAAATACAACAGAATAAGAAGACTGATCGGAAGTCTAAACTTAATGCGGGTCAATTTGAAAAGAGGAGGATGTTTAAAGCAAAGCTGGATATATATAAAACAAAAATTTATAAAGGTAGGTAGTCATCCGGTGCTTTGTAATTAATAATAAAATCGCGACGAGGTAGTTGCTAGACGGATATTTTAACTATGGGACACGATTTCTCATGTTTGAGAGAGATAAGATGAAATTTTGTAATGCAAAATGTGGTAAACTGCAGTATAAAACCGGTTGAGTATAAGCAACGTTTCTTCTGATGTTCCTACTTATAGTGCACGAAATTGTGGGAAAATGGCGTTTTTAAATCGTTTTTGACCGCAGCCTCAATAAGTCCTCGGGAAATTGTTACAACCACTTTAATCCCAACCATTGCTTTCGTTATGAAATGCGTAACTCATTATTTGCATAAAATGTTAAGAATGCATTTGAAAACGCGGAAATATCTTCTTTAAATTATACAGCGAGCTTGTTACGCTTTCCAATTTTATCGTATTAGTTAAAAAATCACTTTAATTAATATGTTAGGCATTCTTGTAACACTATTCTTTTAGAAATCAAGGCAAAATAACGAAATATTTTCTAATTCTACGCAAAATTTGGTACTCTTATATAACTCTCCAGAAAATTTCAATTAGTTTAGTTTTTTTTTTTAAATTTAAAAATCAAATCAAAAATTGATGAGAAACAAATCATTGTTTTATGTATACAAAAATAAATAATTAGTTTAATAAATAGAGAAAATAAAATAACAATAGGTATTGTAAAAGTAACTTTTAAACTAGGATCGATTTTCCCAATAAGTCAAGACAAGCTCTTACAAAGCAGGAACTATTTTATAACTTGTCATGATTATATACAATAAAAAGGCGACCCAAACAGAAGAAGCAACCATTACCATACAACATGATATTAAGTTTGATCAATAAATCTATTATAATTAATTTTGAATTTGTGCAGTGCGATTCCCACGGCTTTGAGTCTGTATAAGATGCTACAAAATCGCTCAGCGGAAATAGTACAGTCTCGGTTAAAATCCAGTTATACCATGCATATAATATATTGTCACACCGTAGTGTAGGTATAATTTTGCACAATCTTCCGACGATCTCGAATTTCGTGAAAGCTTTCGTTGGGTAAAGGTATTGGGTAAGGAAATAGCTAAAGGCAAAAAGTCAAGCTGCTGTAGCGACCAAAAAGCTTTTGAAGTAGCAATTCGGATAATTAAAAGATTACACAAGAGCAGACAAACAACAGAATCACATTTCGGTGACAAAAAAGAAAACCTTTACGAAAACCGAAAGTTCTGTCTCTTTATAAAATACGAAAAAGACAAGGAGAAACAAATAAAGCACTGGAAGTTTGAAGGATGTGAATAGGGATAAGTGATATAGCTCGGGGTATTTTAAGGGAGGCCCGCATAAGATATAACATAAGGCGAGGCAGGTGGTAGGTAGGCTGCTACTATACCAACTAACTATCAAAGATATATATCATATGCTGCCACTTTTTGAACTTCAATTTCTTTACTAGTTTTTTTGATTCTGATTGAACGTCAAATGTGGAATTTATTGTTTCTAATAATACCTTCATGTTTAGAAAGAAAACGGAAACATAAATTCTTTCGGATACATTTTTGCTAAAGATACCACCCTATGTTTGCAATGTTTAAGTAACACGGGGTTATAGAACCCTCCATAAAGTAGGTAAAACATGGCGAACATAGTTGAATAGAGCCCCAATTTAGGGTGCTGGTGGTTGAATTTATTAAATAACGGCAGATAAAAGTTTTAAATCCTTAAATCTAGTCATTAAATGAATTATTATTATAGAACTTAATTAATAAAACTTACCGGCCACGTGAAAGGGAATGAAAATCTAATAGGGTTGTCAAATCCGTCCTGAGGCGAATCGCTATCGGTATTTGGTCCAAGCAGAGACGTCATAACGTCTCCAAAGGTGCATGGGGATGTGGTGTCGATTTTGACTTGATATTCTTTGAGGCAAACTCGAAACCGTGGATGGCAAGATCCACTGCATTCAGAGTTTTCTCCTGGTTGTCCACTACAGCATTTCCCTAGGTCGTCTTTACCCGCTTCATTGTCGAACGATTTCAGTCGTAATTCAAATACTCCGGAAGAATCGGCCTACGACAAGAACACGTTGTATTCACGAAATTCGAACGCGTATATAAACCAGCATGTGTTTTAAATTTACAGCAAAAAGTTTTGTAGTTTTGTAGATTTTTGGCTATTTTAAGAACGCGCTGAAATGTTATGTGTATGGAGAAGAGAACGTCGCGCTTCCAAACATTAAAATTGTTTCCTTTTAGTTGAATAGGAAGAATTCCGATTCTTCGGAAGTGTAAATTTTGATATTAAATATTCAAAACAAATTTGGAAAAAGTGAGACACTGACCAAAAAAAAGTTTTCACCGCCTCACGTCATCCAGAAACATAAAAGAATTAAAAAACTTTCATAAATAATGTTGTTGGGGGTGTAAATTTATTTGATATAAAGTTTATGAAGAACGTACGCGTCTTGCGAGCGGACAACCGGCTTACCTGGTGGAGGGCTAAGAAAAGCCCAACTAGAGTGTACAGTATCCAAGACATGATGATGATGGTTATCCTTCGGTGAGGGTTCAGCAACTTCCCAGTGCTGTTACCTCCGGGGTGATCTGCAACACCACGCCATAGGCAATCGTCTTTTTAACACTCACTTTAGTTACAACAGGGCAACATAAGTCGCCAAAGCACTCAGGGCATCCACAAGACACAATACACAGACAACAATCAATTCATCGGATGCCACCCCATAACGACACAACGTAATGCATTAACACGTACATCCGAACGACGATACAAGAAACAGAACTCATTCAACGAACGCCAGATGTAGACTGTGGAAGCCGACGCTGCGGCCGTGTGGTACGTCTGCTTAGGGGAGGGGAGCTCGCTAAGGGGTCGACTGGCTCTGTTTCCGCTAGGACTCTCCACTACTCCTATGCCACCGTATACGAAGAGCCTAAGTGCACTCGCGGTCTCGCTACCCTCGAATGGACAGGCACCCGGCCTACCGGCTTTAATATGAGGGACGGCAGCTGCTTGCCGGCTGCTTTGGGGTAGTACGTCACCCACCTACCCCATACGCCACCACATCATGTGCACACGCCTACCAAGACACCTTGATATCAAATAACCAACCCCATAACCCACTAAAAACAATCACACACATCAGGATTCATTAACTATCTTTACATTCTCTTCTCGTTCAACAATCAACCCCTAGCAAAATTTCGTACACATACATTTTTCACGCAGGATTAACAAAGTTCGATTTACAAAAAGATACACTTATCTCCACCAGAACCTGGCCTGTATGAAATACAAAGTTTTTGTTAACCACAACCTTGAGGATAAAAATTTAATTGGCAATTAATTTAAAACATTTTCAAACATAACTACTGTATATTTACTTCACTAATAATCTGTCATTTAATATTTTGTAAATGGATAAGTCAATCTTTTATAATACATACTTCTAATTTAGAAAATTCTTCATGCTTGGAGGATTGTAACAGAAAATTTAATTTGAATTCGTTCAAAATTTCTAGATATCCATCCACATAGGGTTATGAAAAGTTGATTTAATCAACAGGTAATCATAAACGGTCTTATTCATGAGAAGCAGCAATTATAATCAACGCATTTATACGTCTAACCAAAGCCTCATTCAAACAGGTTAAGGTAATCAATACGCATACATATTTGCTGTAGACAAAATTTAAAAGATAGGGATGGACGATGTATGTAAACAGACAGGGAAACTTCCAGATTTATTTAATCAAAAAAAGAAATAATGAAATCATCAAATTGTTTTAATTGTAACAAATAACTGCACAACGTAATTGTTATGATTAACTGTTATTCAACAACTTCATGACTAAAAGATGAATTTTATTGCATGTATGTATTCCATAACTCTTTCTCCATGAATCAACAAATCAGAATCATCACAAATAACTATCACTTTTAAAAGAAATAGGTCGATTAATAATTTATTTTAATGAAAACTAATTGTTTTCCCATTTTCATATTATGCGAATAAAGATTATGGTTAAACTTAAAAAAAATAATTAATAATTATC
This sequence comes from Hemicrepidius hirtus, assembly GCA_963082805.1. NCBI lineage: Eukaryota > Metazoa > Arthropoda > Insecta > Coleoptera > Elateridae > Hemicrepidius > Hemicrepidius hirtus. Next base: position 21,169,809 of record OY720168.1, read on the forward strand.
CATTACGTGTAACTAATCAAAATTACAGATACTTGTTTATGCAATATCTAAATCTGAAAATGTTATTAAAAATATAATTAGAAGTCATCCTTTCTCACAACAAACAATCATACACTTGCAGCGAATTTTAAAAGTAATACAAATGTACAGTGGCGTAACAACGATATGGGTTTAATAAATATTTACAATTTGTAAGTTAAGTCAATATTTTGATACCATATCGTTTTAAACCACCAACATGCCAAAAAAAATTAAATTCAAAAATAATTGATAATCTCACCATAAACTATTAAATATAAACAAATCCAAAAGTTTTGATAGCACCACTGTAAGCATTTTAGCACCAATACTTTAATCACAAATTTATTAGCTCGAACCGCACTAGTCAAAGTTTGGCCAGCAACTGATTAATGATCGCTAGCTACATGTTGATTTGTATTAGATTGTGCAATTAAGGTGTTAGGATCGCATTAATACTTAGGTTACTAAAATTATGCAATCCAAGTCGAGTATTCATGTTCCATAAAACTACTGTTTTGCGTAATAATTTTATTACGATTAATTTGACGTGGAACCTCAACTTAATGCGGGTGTCTAGTAAACTTTTTAATTTCATCTTGTTTTTTAAAATTCGAAAGCTGCTACCTGCATTTTACTAACCGGTACATGTTTTAGAGACATCTGAAATTTCTATCAATCAATAGTACGTTCACAAATGCCATTAAAAACAGAACCAAGTGGAAATGTTCCCTTGAAATAGAGCAGTTGAAACAAAAATTTTACAGGTTTCAGAAATTTGTTTTCAGTTATAAAGAAAACCATTCCAAGAAAATTCTACTAATTCTAAAATTCTGCTATCAGGACTCGACGTCCTCTTTAGGTAAACTATACTGTTTCAGGAAGTTTTGTCCTTGTTTAGGAGCATATGCAAGTTAACTTTAAATAAAAAAGAAATAGAATAATCAATTTTTCCTTGAATTAGAACAGTCGGAACAAATTCTTCCTGCCTTCAGAAATTTATTTACTGACGTTCTCATGCGGGAAGCTTGAATACTTCAGATATTTTGCAACCTCTTTAGCTTACTAATAAGCGACTGGGCTTTAAGGAAAAAGAAAATATTATTTGTCGAATCAGTTAAAAGTACATTCTTTAAAATTACAGAAACTTGTTTTCAGTTATCGTCTTTGAAACAAATTCTTCTAGTTTTCAGGAATTTATTTTTCCTTATGCGGGAAGCTAGAATGCTTCATACGGACAAAAAGGACATTTTTCAAATTTTCAGGAATTTGTTTTCAGTTACAGTCTGTGAACTAACTGTTCGTTTTCAGGAATTCGTTTTAAGTTACCGTCTTTAGAACAACGTCCTTCTAATTTTCAGTTTCAGTTCAGTTCAGGTTTCAGTTAACAAGGAAACTTTCAATACTTACTACAGTTGCAGATAAATTTAGCAATTATCCTTGTTAGAGAAAAAGTGTCTACTCCTTGATTTTTTTTTCAAATTTTAGTTTACTAAATGTTTCTTCAAAGAAAATAGATTTAACATGTTGAACACTTCGCAGAAACTATTATCCTTTAACTTCCTTCTACCGCGTAGTTTTGATAACAACAATGACGTAGAAATCTAAGAAAGATGCAGTAGAAGAAGGAAATCATTGGTTAAAAACCAGACCAGCTCCTTTATCTTATCAAAGCTGATAATGTGGACAAACACAGGGCACGCGCCAAAGCTAAGAACGCGCATGGGAAATGATGCTCACCCCTTGGGGAAGGGGGTATTTTGCAAATACAATAACGAGCAGCTGTCAAATAATATCTCCCTATCTGGTTATATAGATAAGACATATTTCTTTGCAGCCGGCCGGAACGCTATAGATTTCAAGGTTGCACAGGAAGGAGCTGTTTAAGGGGTTTAAGTGGGAAGGGTTAAGGCAGACACGCTCTATTTTTAGAGGTTTTAAAATAGTTACCTAGCAATTTGTGGGAGGATTTAGTAAAACAGACACCTAATGTGGTGTGCTACTTAGTTTGTATATTAAGTACCTTCCTTTAAATACTCCAAGAATTCTAAACCATCTACTTATAATTAAAGGGCTTGTAATTCCTGAAAGTTTAAACATTTTGCAATTGGAAAATCAATTTTCCTTTGGATTATGTAACAATGTCACAAAGGTATGAAGGAGTAAATGAATGCATAAGATGCAGTTGATTTTTAATGCCTTAAATATTTCGTCTATAATATGGAGAAGTGAAATTTTTTCAATTTCCTTCTGTCATTTTATCTAAGACCGCATTTGAGAAGCATTCAGCGTTTTAACATAAACCTTAAAGATAAGGTGCCATTGTCCTTTCTTGTTCAAACGCATTTGATGCGATAAAATTTGCATGTTTCGAGTATTCACGATTTTATAAGAGGGAATAAAGCGGAAGTGCGAAAAGAGCAATCATCAAGAAGAGATTTATATAAAAAATGGGCAACCATTTCAACCCCAAGCGAGATTTCAGAAGAGGGTGGAATTCATTATAATGATTGAATATAACTTGATATTCGAGCTAGTAGGGCATTGAGAGATTGGCAAGTACTTCCGGAATTGCTCGTGAGCTACTTCCGCACTTAAATGTTACCGGAAGGGAATCAGGAATGGGTACTAGTTTAAATACAATTTTTGAAAAATTTTAAACAATTCGTTTAATGAATATGGGTGTCGTGTTAGCTAATTTGAAACTCAGGTTGCACATATGCAATCATGCAACATCACCAAAGTTTGATAATAAATCACTGTTTTTTATTTAGGAACGAACAGTTGCTACGAAAAAATTACTGATTGGCTTTACCTATAGAAGTGTGGGAGAGCAGATGTTACAAAATATGTCGGTCGCAACCAAAAAACTAGATGATTCTTTGGTTTAAAATTCGTTCCAGATTAAGCTCCTATAGTGTAGTTACTTTTTATTTTCCCAAAAAAAAAAATAGTCTATCAAGACTATTAACGTTTGATGGTTTGAATTTTGTTCTAAATTGCAATTCTAATAACAATAATTTTTGCATTATTTATTTAATTTACAAAGAACCACAAAAAGCATTAGGTAAAGTCCTTGCATAAGATGATTCATGCTCGAATGGGTATTCAGTCATAAAACATTCTTCTTCATTCACGATTGTGTGAAAGGTTTGATTAAGTGCCAAATTTTTTCATTGAAGAAGTGATGAGGAGCATTTATATAATCTTAATGTGCTGTGAAACACCGAATATCCCACGGAAGCAAAAATGATTTTATATTTTTTTTAGTAAAAGAAAAATCCGTTACCAAATAAAAATTCCATTAGATTTACAAATAATTACTAAATTTGTATAAAAACTACCACTGCGGAGAAAAACTATTTGAAGAGTAATTGCAAAATCAACCAAAAAGTAAGTTTTCTTGTAACCCTTTATTTTTGTCTACTGGTGTTTATTTAGAAATATCTGTCTTTGCACTGTGGAAACTTTTTGCCATTCTGACAACCAACTAACACAAATACTGTTGATTTATTACAGCACTATATAAGATTTAAACAACTCATCGTATTTTCTTTCGGGATTAAATAATAGTAGCTGGTTCGACGTTTTAGATTTATTATATATTTTTGACCAATTCTAATTTTTCTTACAAAATTAATTTTTAGTTTTTAAAAAACTAAAATAATCAAGTAAATACTAAGACTGTGTGAAAAGTTGTTTATAAAGGTGTACAAGTTTGTGAACCTGAGAAATAAATTATTTACTTTGACCCATTTGAACCGGTAGTTAATTTTGATTTTTTAAATGGTAAGTTGTAATCTTTGTATATATTTAGCTGATACTCGAATATACAATCAATTTACTTTTTAATGATGTAAATATTTATGCCATTACATTATTATAAATATTATTATTAAAATATTAGAACAAGAAAACATTGATTAGTATGTAATTAATAAATTAAATACACAATACCTAGAAAATTAATGGCTTGGAGAAAACAAATCATTAAATTAAATTAAAATTAAATTCCTGGTTTCTATATCATATCAAAATATCTACCTCATTTCTAAACCCATCTTTATAAATTCACGCAGTATCGGAATGGAATTTAGAAAATTTCTAAATAACTACGAAATGCATGTATAATAGAAAGTACTAATACTGTTTAGATTCATTTTCTTATCGTACGATACGCATCACATAAGTACAATTATACGATTTGTTCAAGAATAAAGTCATAATTCTTAAATGTTTCTTCTATTAATCCTGACTTCAATAATAAGTTTATATACATAAAAGTTGCTATGATTTTATACCATTCTGTAATTTGCGTTTCGGAATTCGAAAACATTTTTAATGTCCCGTGTAATGAGAATTACACAGTTCCAATCGGACTTTGTTTGCACAGTTACAATTGTGTTCATTACAATTCTCTACCCTTAACGATTCGCCGTCTTTTATGCTCTTTGGATTATTGCACCGGTACCACTCATGATCTCGTAGCTGGTGTACTAAAATATGAACATCGAATAATTACCACTGATAAGAACTCGCTTTGAACCTTCGAATCGTCCTACACTCTGTACAAACAATAATAACAGGAAACTATCCTCAGCAATTCCCGTTAATAATTTATTTAATGTACTTACCTACAACAAACAAATACCTGTAACAACAAGTTTTAAAACATTCTCAAGAAATATTAAATAACATCTACAGCCCACATTAGCAAATTATTATTAACATAGGAGTAATAAAATTTTCTTTGTGAATATTTGTTGAGCAGGAAACCCCGAACTAATTCCTGTATACCTACCTGAACGATTTTCTTCTAAACTTCAGAAAATTTGTTTGAGTAACAACTTGAAAGAAAATACTTTAAATTATCGGGAATTTCTTTTCAGTTTCACCTAACATCTTATAATCGCATCTTAAGTTCATTGTGCATCTGTGTTTAAAATATTTTGCAAAAACAAAAAATAAATCTACATAACATATAGAAGTTTGATGTTAATGTATGACAACGTAAGCTATTTCTTAAATAGTTTTTAGACATAAATCTTGCCCTAAATTGCCTGAAATCTATTTTAGAACTTTTACGATGGTTGAAGATTTCGTAGTACGATATAAAAATATAAATTGGAACATCAAAGATCTTAAGATTTTCTTAACATTTTGCAAGCAGTTACACCTTGACAGTAAAAAATTTCGTAACTAAAAAATTAATTTATCTAGCTTAGGTAACGTTGAGTCACGTCTATCAAGTTGAAGCTAAAATAATGATGATGGTGATATATTGGATATAAAAGTAAATTTTGCTGGAGCTTTATGGCACCCTATAAAATTTAGATGGTTGACAATACCGGTTACTTGCTCAGAAGGAAACACAATAGAGCTACCCTTAGTAGGAAAATACCTGTCCTTTTGTATATTAACCAAAAATACGTTATGTAAATCGATCTAGGATTTATAAGACCCTATTTTTCCACCTATACAATCTTCACATCTCTTTTCGTTTCATTTATAGAAGCGAAAAATACTGTACGTAATATTTTCTTAAGCAAATTTATTCCTGGGGAAAGCTGTGATCCTTTTCGAATTCAAAACGAAAAGTATTAAGTTCTCTAAAGAATAGGGAAGACATCAGGGGTTGGTCTTAAATTACTGCGCGAAATTTCAGGATTATTTAATCTTTATTTTACTAGTTTTGCTTTCTTTTACTGATGTCACGTTGTGGTCAGTTGAAACGACCCTAGGCTAACATATAGTAGTTTTGTGGTCAACTTAAATGTCCTCGTTAACCTCGCATCTGCCACGGAATTAGGAATCCTTAAGTTTTATCTCGTCTGAGATTTAAAAGTCGGCTAAAATCATAGAAACCTATGTTTGTACTTCTGACGTTTAATAAAATTTATATATTTTTTTAGGTTTATATATCATTTTTTAAAACTTTATCATTGCTTAAATTGTGAGAATGAAGAATGAAGAAGTTTTTTGAAAATTAAAATTAAAAAATATTAGTCGGTTTAAAACTTGCATTCTAAATTATTATTTTTTGTGAATTAAAATAATTTTCTTGTCTGATGCGGTGCCATCCTACAGCTTATAACAAATAATACTTTTTTTAGCAAAAATAGTAGACTAATAAATCTCGATGTTCATATACGTTTCTTGCTATTTTAAAACACCGAATAGTTTGTGTCCTTATTCGTCTCGCAAAGTAATTAAGTTAAAGTGCGCGCAAAGGCAATGTTTGACGTGAAAATCGGGTTCAGTAAATGAACAGTAACAAGCAATGACAGGGTAAAAACATGACAGAGATAGTATCTACAATTCAAATCTCAAATGCTCTATCATGTAATAAGTTTATTTGAATGTTTCAAAATCACGCTATCATGTCTGAAAGTACCGACAGTTCTTGTACACGGTTTTTAACGCTGTGTTGTATTTCCAATAAATATTTGTTTGATCAACATTCGCTGATAATTGATAGGCTGCTCCAGTGTCACTCATATTTAACTGTACCTATATCTCCAGACATCATTGCAAAACGGCAATATTGAGAATTTCTGTGCATATAACTAAGATAGTTAACCATAAATGTAGAAAAGTTCATGTTTTTCCTGGGATTGATCTTTCGTCCATGCACCGCGATCTGAAAGTCCTGTTCCTGGTAAAGGATATTTAAGATAAGTTCGGATGTAAGTCAGGTTAATGGATAAAAACAATACCATGTAAGCAATATTAACAATAAAAAGAAGGATGTTGTTGGTTTGAAACATTACGTAAGATGATGTTTATTACTGTATTTGATGAAGCGAACTGGCGCGGTCAAATTATAAATTCGTGTTAAACAGGTAGTTTATGGCAAGAACAGTTACGGTTGGTTAAACACATACATCCGTTTAACGTAGATTCTGTAAATTATCTTGATTTTTCTATACTCACCAACACCATATTTCCCACATAACCTTGTTAATATTGAACTGAGGTCGAGAACTTAATTCAATTAGAAAGCAACCTTCTTAAAGATGGTACTTATAGTGAAAATTATTCATTTTTCTTATAATTTTATTTAATTAATACAGAAAATATTTTTATATAGTATGTATAATTAATTCTCATTTAAAAAATTACTTTTAGATAAAATATAAATAAATATTTGCATATGTACTTAAAGTTGAGAGAGGTGTCGCGTTTAAAACAGGAAATGATTAAAAGATTAAGGGTTAAGTTTTTCCAACAGATTCTTGAAAATGATGAACGGAAATGGCCACCGTATTAAACTGGAATTATCTATTTAATGCTTAGTTTGTGTGGTAATTTTGCAGTAAAAACATGGGAAAATACTAGTTTCCTTGCGATGTTCCACAGTTATCTGCTGAAATATGTTTGTTTCAGAATAATTTTCTAAACCCTTAAAAATCAAAATTTTAAATACTATCCATATTAGAAAATAATTACTTTTGGAATTAGAAAAGAAAAAGTTAAATAATTATGCCTGCATCGCATCAGTGTTAATTAAACTTTCACTAACTTTAAAATTCTATGGAAATACCCTTACTTTCGGTATTCATATATGAAGAGCCCTATTAAACATGGACTATAAAAACTAATAATGGACGTTAAATTTTGTAAAGTCATTTCACTCGTTTCAAATTATTTTCTTACGTAAAAGATATCTACTTAAAAAATTTCGTAACTCATCAATGCAGTCTAAATAATTAGTTCACTATTTAATTCAATTAATATAGATTTACCACTTTTCCTTATAATTATTTTAATTTATATCATACAGTATTATAAAAAAATGCAGTGACGTATATAGGTACTTGAACTTTAGATATGGTCACTATAGAATAAAGTTTCAGGGAATGCTTTAATTTTTCCATTATTCAGTAACTTTGCGTAGTGTGATCAAATGCAAATGACTATTGCATCATTTTCCTTTGCAATTTAAATTAAATTATAAAAGCAGAATATAAAACAGCACGAAAAGAACTGCAAAGGAAGTGCTATGTACATTCAATCTTGCACTTAGTTGTAGGTAAAGAGTGATATGGAAGTGTGATAAGTTTAGAATTACGGTAAATTAACTAGTCTACAACAGATTTAATTAATTGCCTACACTCAAAATCTTTTTCAAACTCATCAAGTTTTGTTATATAGAATAGTACTAATGTGTTTAATACAATTTTTTTCTTGCTATCATTATCATCATCTAGTCATAAAGTCGGCAATTCTGGAAGCTTCATTATCCGTCACAGCCGCTCCATGTCACATGGTTTGGATTAAATAACACTAACATGTTCATGATGTCTACCCCCAGACACTATTGGCTGTTTAGTGTAGATATGAAAGCACCTACAATTTTGAAACTTTCGCAACCATGATAAAATAAAATTGTTGAATTTTTTTAAATATTAATATGGGGTAGTTTGTGAGTGTATTTATATATTTTTTTTCAATTATACGTGAAGCCAAAAATCCAGAACAATCGAGGTGTAAAAAATCAGTCACCATATAGGCAATATTTAATTACATCTGTTATTAACTGGGACAACCCGCGTCAGTTGATCTCCAAGGCTGAGAGACAGAGATTTTTCTCTTTGTCAGCCAAAATTTCACATATGTCGTCTAATTTGGAGTAGTAACCACCTGGCACACGCCGAACACGTGGTTACCGGAACCAGTAACGAAGGGGGGTCTATCGGGGGTTGCGCGGGAACCGATGCCGATCCGATTGACAGGCAACGCGTGCCACGGACTTCTTGCTTCTAATCCCGTCCGCCCTTCTTCTCCTTCAGGGGCACGTGCCTCTATCCAATCCAAGCCAACCTCAGAATTTACAGGAATTCATAGACTTGATGAACGATTTAAGAAGTTCGTCATAAATCATGCTTAAAATTTTTAAGAAACGATTCTGGTGGTATATTAATACGTAGGTGTTTTTGATAGCATGCTTGACATCATTATTGTTGTTGACATGATCGTTAGGAGATTTCATGGGACAAATTGGTCGCTTAGTATATGAAACTCAATATGTAAATAACTTGACTTTTTTTGTTTTCTACGCCAATACCAAGGAGATAGTAGATTCCAAAACTTGACGTAATGATCTTTACATTTTTATGAGTCATCATTATCTAAAAGAGTTGGACGTCATCCACCTTCTACCCGCCAGATAGGTATTTCTCCGTTCAATACAAATTGATACGATTTCCATAAAAATTGCTTCGTAATGGATTTTCATGAACTAATTCAGTTTTGTTTCTGTTACCTTATTTGCATTTGGAATACTATTCCAAGGATATTGTTGAATACAATTTTGTTAGCTACTGTTTACAACGGAATAATTAATCCCACAATGGAAGAATTAAATAAGAAATTGTTTTCTCCTACAAATTAACCTTGTAATGATTTCATGGGGAAACAGTAAATTCCAATGTCTAAAATTGCATAATAATAAGGTGAAAGAAATTGGGAGAAAATGAAGTTCTTTTGAGTGGCACGTGCCGCACACGTGCAAATGGACCAAACCGGGTGAGAGGGTGGACATCTTGCACAGGTTCCAGCAGCTGCCATCCGGACCAATGTAGGTAACATGCTAAATATAGCATTTCCTCTAGAGGAAACCTTCTTCCGGTAGAATCTTATCCCTCAAGTGGTGCTGAATCAACAGGCTGGCCGGAAGTCCCGAATACTATACTTCTTTTACAGTGGTTTATTTGTTTCCCCACTGGTTGAGGGAACTGCACTACCTTGCCTCGCACTGTTAACGATTTGATTCATACATTAAATTTTATTATAGATATAACTTTTATGAGCAGTCTTTTAATAACTGCTCCCACATAGTGGTTAATAAATCTAAACCAAGATGGCGAAGTGGACGTTACAGGGTCAAGAGAAGCGGAAACCTAGAGTTTTAAATTTTTCGTTAGATTTTGTAACAAGATCGTTAGAATCCTGGTAGTGTCTTGGGCCCCATCCAAGGGCAGCTGCTGGCGCGCGCTTCCACACTTCAGTAAGACGGAACAATGGCTGTCTCCATGCTCTATGCCCGTCTCGCCTCGTAGTTACATTTTTTTTGTAAGAATATCATTCAACAATACTTGATCTTATTTTTACCACGGGCCAACTACCAAGCATTCATATTCTTGTCGTGTGCCCGCGATCTCTTTATTCATTTCCTGCTGCTCTAAATGCCCACATATTCTGCTTTTATTTGTCTATTTGTTCGTAACAGTGCGTTAAGAAAATGTCTGTTGCCAAAAAAACAACGCATAATAAAATATGAATAAATTAGTGTTTTCTACAAAAAATCAACTTTTCTCCTCATGGTCTTAATCTAAATCTACACCAACAAGATTTTCCCACCTACGAAGACAAACTTTGTTCCTCAAAATGTATCAAACCGTCACTCTCTATTACCATTCCGTTGCGAAACAGAAAAGAAAATGCTTTTACATTAGGACTATACTAATGAACGAAAGACAAACACCCATGACAAAACAGGGATTTGAACCCAGAACCTCTTGATTCCTAAGTGGAGTCTCAATCACTTAGTCATCGAGCGCTCGAAAGAAGATTTACCAACCCCCCTGACGCCAACTTGAAAAATAGAAGTTATAATAAAATAAATAAATATTCTAACTACCCTGTTAATAAATAATTTTATTGCGTACCGTTTTAATTTCCATATAAGTAATTATTAAAACAATATTCTGAGACACCTGTGTACTGTTAATGAATACTTAGCAATATCAAGCATAATTAGTAATGGTGGGTGACTTAAGTGCATGTAATAATGCACTTTTCGCCGCTGCTAATCAACAAGGAGGGCAGGACGAACACGAGCTTGTTTGTGAAACCCGTGGCAGCCGGCAGGTACAGCATATGTGTCTTAGGATTTTCCAATACAAGTAAAATGAAGAAAACTGTTTACATCTTTCTAGATGTGGTCAAAACGGTCGGCAGCTGTTAAACCTGCATTTCGTTGAACCGAAGCTTTCATAATACACATATAAATAATACTCTTATATAGTGCTTTACCTTTATTTCGCTGGTCTTGCACATTATATTGAATGAAACTACATCATACCACCCTCATCATTATAATTCTTATATCAACCTTGAATTTATACAGCACACATAGAATAAATTGAGAAGTAAACATGCTAGCATATGGGGGATTAAAGAAATAAACGAAAAACCACATAACTTCTAGTACTTTCACGTTAGATCAAAAAAACTTTCTTTTTAGGGCGGATTCAGGCTTCGTTAATGATAACGTTCAAGGGTTTACATGAAGAAAATAAGACAGAATTTCTCTTTGGCCGTTCTTTAAGAAAGTAGGGGAAATATGATTCCTATGATTAATGTAGATCAGAACCTTTAGTTTTAACTTCGCCATAGACGGTCCAAAGCCCGTTTGAGAAAGGAGGATGGTTCATGGGTCAGGTCGTCCTACCCATGTTAAAACTAACTATTGCTCAAGGAATCAATAGAGCTTTGGTAACGGAACGGAACCCTACAGATGAATAGTCGTAAGACTAAGATGCAAGAAGATGGATTAAGAAATTGATAGGTCCAGACATTTCCGAAAGAACATATTATGTAGGCGTTAGTTTTCATGTAGCACCGAAGAGACCTTCATTATGTAATAAGTTATAGTTATAGTTAAACCAACGGTTATTACTAATAACCGTTGGTTTAAGTTAGATTTCAGGTCACACGATACTGGAGCAAACCCTTTAGGTATTGGGGATCAACAGAGTATGGTGTATGTATAGAATAGAATTGATGATGATGCCCATAATTTTTGTGTAACGGTCTTAAATTTCCACATCGAGTGGTCGATATTATGAGTCGGCGCAAATCAAATCCACAATGGAAATGTGAAACACTTGAATGTTAATTGAGAAAGAATGCGACTGGATGATAAAGTAGGGCAATTTTTACAAAATAATTTACCGATAAAATTGTTTTCTCCACTACATATCTGAAGTCCCATTCGATCATCACTTGATTCACTTAATTTCTTATTAGAAAATCATTTATTATAGACAAATTCTGTTTTTGTTAGTTGTCTTTCCAAATAGTATTCAAGAATTATATGTTGGGTGTTAGACTACCAATTAGAATATCCTCAAAATATCTGTTACTTCATGGATAAGTTGTACGTGTATTGTGTGAGAATTTCATTTAACAATATTTTAACACCTACCTTACTTTCTAACGTCAGTTTTTGCTAAAAGAGTTTGTGGGAAGGTGGTCTTAGGATATAATTTCATAATTACAATGAAAACAACTCTACAAGTAGGCAAAATCATTTGTCATCCCACTATCTCTTTCGAAACGAGCTCTTAAAAGTTGTACATTACTCATTATGCGATTGTTGGTTCGTTCTTGAGCTTGGGTACTTAAAATGGAGACAGGTGCTGGAATCGCGTCTACACCTGTCACTCTTCGGCCGATGGCGCACACCGTGCAATCGTCAATTCTTCGCCACAACAAAACGTAACTCGATTTTTGGCAGAGCGCTTAGGCAATTCGTATATTAATTAAGTTCTCTATGCAACTAGAACGTCCTCTCCATTAAATACAGCTATGTCGAAATGAACACCGGTCCCCATACCGCTAATCTGCCCCTTAAATGTTGATAGTCTTTCAAGAATTTTGCCGAATTCAGAACTGACATATGTATAATTAATTTTATATGATCTCCAAGAGGTATCAAAACGTTCCCGAGATAGCACCTGTTTAATTTTTGTTTACATAAAACATGCAAGTTAAATGCAACCATGAAGTAAATAAGTATAATATGTCGCATTTTTAAATTAATTGTTAACAATAAAATCAAGTAAATTAGTATGCACACGTTTTTTTTTCTTCTATGTCGGCGCTTCTTGGAAATTAATTGCTATTATAGACTTTCTTACTAATTCTAGAAAAAAGTGAAACTAACAAGAATTTTAATTAATCTACCTATAGGTTTAAAAATATTTGGAGATTTAATTTAAATTAGCCCAATTAAAGTATTTAAATATTTAGTTAATTCAATTAATCAAAAAGAAATTTTAAAATTAAAGAGTTAAAGAACATTTATGATATGCTTGTTATGATTTTATACAACCGTTAGATAGCAAGTTTAAGGAAAAGTTTCTAGGCCATCTCAATTTGTTTCGAAAAGTTAATCAATATTTCTTTAGAATTGTGGGAGCAACATTTTTATAGGTATTTTGGAAAAGTATGTTTGACCGTTATATGACTAAGACGTGTAACCTCTAATGTTAAAAAAATCCGTGTATAAACCCAAATGCAATTCTTTTAACAGAAACTTGATAGAGATGTATAAAGCAAAAAATTTACATCATTAACATCGTTCTCATTTTTGTTAAAATATTTTCTGAAAACTACAGCTACAATTTTAAAATATACTGATAATATTAGATGTACAGCCTTGAATTGTGAGAACGGTTAAAAGTCACAGAAAACGACCTATTCTATGAACATAAAGAACAAAAATATGAATATGTGAGAACTCAGGATTCATTACCGGTTTATAAGTTGTGAATTAATTTGATACTGTTTTACAGCAAGATTACATTGTAATTATATTTTATTATCTTTAATATCCCATTTCATGTTAGATAAGCAAGAGAATAAAAGAGTGATTAAGATTTACGAAACAAGTGTCAATACATATGTATTTGTATAAATAATATATTTCAACAATTTTTTGTATACATTTTAGGAATTAAAAATTTCGTGACAAAATAATTTTTAGAAGATCTTTTTAGATAGGTACTTTCCAAATTGATTATGAAGCCGACCATACACATACAAGTATGTCTTCACTCTTCTCTGTGCAGCAAGTAATGTCTGTTCCAACACCAACTCCTAAGACCAGTCCCTTCGTTTAACGTCCATAGTACATACATGTCAGAAAAAGTTTAAGTTCTGGTAATACGGGGCGAACTGATTACTGAAGATTGACGAGTCCCTCACACATCAAGTTTTAAATTGAGTGTATCTGTTTCTTTGACAAAAATTAAACTCAGCTACTTTTGTCTGCACGAACCACATTTATGCAGGCAACCCGGAACGTGTAGTACTATAGATAGTGCAAGCCATATGCATGAGAGCAAGTTGAAGTGTGTAGGGACGTTTTGAGTTCAAGCCACATACATACATGCGGAGTTATCTGCGCACACTTGCTTGTACAGGCAAGTCTAGATATTTTATATATAGCCGGCTCATTGATATTCTCGATAATATAGGGTACTGGTTCTATTTGGATTACTGTATTACATGTTTGATATTCGTACTATATTTGATACACTCTGTAGAGAGTTATAAAGAGTTTTCTGAATTTTTAAGTGGTAGTGCGTGTTCATTAGTTAGGTACAAAATCCTTTTGAATTAATTTGACTGGAATATTAATCCTCATTAATATGTCGTAGTAGCAGCTGCCGAAGAATCATATGTGTAGTACGTAAGACGCCAATCTTAAAATTCCCGATCGACAGATTGTATATCACTTCCGGATATTATTTTATATCCTCACCAACTGCATACAGGTCTGCAGATGTAACTGACGTCACAGTACGTCACAAACACTTGCTTTTGCCACACCTTTTGCTGCTCCTTTTATGAAAACTGGGTTTAAATGCCTCTTACACATTTAAATTGTGTACAGTACGTTGTATTATTAATGCCAGAATAAACCCAAATGACTTCTTTGAACCAGAAAAGTAAGCAATTAATGGTACGTCAGAATTTAAAATAAATTTGTTGTTGTTCATTTAAAGAGCACGGGGAGGAACGTTCATTAAGAAAAAGAAAAAGAAAATTATTGCATTATGTGCTAGACGAGCGTCTACCGGAAAGTAATAATACACGGTCGGAAGCGCGCGCCTTTACTTGTACACTAATTGGCGGACTTTTTAGGAATTACATGCGAACTCTGCCTGCAAATTGCTACCACCCTAACTAGCTTAATACCCACTGACCAACTAGCCGTTACACTTCTTGAACACACGTTCTCATTCCTTAGATTAACACGCATTTTCATAATTACGCCTTTTTATTGCAACCAAATATGTACATACATAAAAAATTTCGTTAAAACACAGCAAACACAAACAAAAATTAAAATTGCAAATAATCAAGGACCCTGTGTAAAATATAACCGACACCGATTTCCATCAAAGCTTTGTATTCGACTAATATTACGTAGAAACCATACACCCAAATCTATGAGGACGTTCTAGTTCGTTTACCATTATATTATTACCTGTTGTAAGTTCATTCACGTAAGCATAACGCGATGTAATTTAGTTTCTGTTTTAGTTGAATTGTATGAATGGCCACAATAACGAATACACGAACGGAAAATCAAGGCCATAATAATAACAAATTATGTAACTTTGACGTTTACAGGATAAACAGAACCTCAACGTGCAAATTAAATTCAGGTAGTTTTACAACCCACACATCCTTTTACAGCAGAATGAAAATTTGGCAGCTAGTTATTTTATTGTACAGGTGAAATCTTTTTTCCTTTATAATTTTTTATTTTTATCCTATTAGAAATTAATGATGCACGGGAAACTCTGCATATTATACTAATTGTGACCACAGTTCGTAATAAAGGGTTTTCGTTGTAAGATATTGTTTTCCACGTGCATAATAGAGAGCTTTGGCTTTATTGAAGACAAACTGCGTTAAGGGTAGCAGAGGGGGTTTTAAAGTAGTATAACGAAAATCGGTTTAATAAATTGCGCCATAACAAGTTTTATAACAAAAAATGTCAGATAACACTTTTATGCGTAAATAACACCAGAAAGTTGCAGTATTTTTGAACCAGTAAGATAAAAAGTTGTGAATCATATTTATTTCAGTACAGTAGTGAGTAGGGAGTAAATTTACAGTAGGGTATAAATTTTTCAAAATGATAACAAACTGTTATATTTCTTGCTCATCAAACAAAATTTATCGATTTAAATCAAATATAATGGGAAATTTCACTGCTAAAATAGATTAGAAGCTAGGAGACTTCAACGGGACGTAAGAACACAAACCCTTCTTTTTTGAAAAATTATCTTTCAGGAATATTGAAATAAGGTTGTTTGGGTCAATGCCTCGTCTTAAAAACTATATTTTTGAACTCATTTTTTATTTATGTCTAGAAAAAATACAAAGGGTATTCTTGTTTCTAACATAATATGAGTTCACTACGACTTATTATAAAATCTTTTCGTGTCAATATTTGAATATGAATTTCGTAGTTGAACAGATAAGAACTGAAAAGTGTATCTGTGATGCTGTTATCAAAATCGAAGAGTTCGTAAGTATCAGTGTTGATCAAAGGCAGAGTGCAGCTGTAACTAACAGATGTAAGAAGGCAGCTGGACGGACACGGCAGGTCCCGTAGGCTAACTTCCTTCTTCTTCCTTGGCTTACCTTATCTGCTTTACCTTCGTTATACTTCGAGATGAGAGAGGGACGAGTTTTTAACGCAGCATCTGCTCTTTTGCCATGCTACAACTGGTTGGATCTAAGTTTAATCTCCACAAAATTTTTTGGTTTAAAAAGCAAAATTTTTTAATTGTGCAATTTCGTAAATATTTCACGTTACTAATTAAAAAACAATATTTTCAATGCAATATTTGGGTTAATATTCATCTCGCAAAACTACAGTCTTTTGAGTGTCAGCTGCAATATGAGATAACCTCTTTAAGGTTGGGAAGCTGCTTAGCACGAGTGAAACCTGTGAAATACATATACATCGTTGATTTAATTACATCCCTAAATTTTTAAGACGATATTTATGTATTTCCTGAGAAAATAAACTGTACAGTGAAGAGCTTTAATTCAAACAGTGCCAGATATCCGCATATCGAGACCTCGACCGATTAATAAACAAATCCAAACCGTCTAATGTTAAGAAAATTTATTTAGTATCTCTGCATTTAGGAGTTAATTTTAGGTATTAATTATTTACTTGATATCCTTGGTACCGGATGGCACAGACAGGAGCTAAGTTCGGATTTTCGCTCAGAAGCCATGGATTTTCGGATGCTAGGCTCTAAACGGAGATTACAAAAACTTAATTTTTTGTGTAGATGGTGATGCCTAGGGAAATTATTTCATTTATTATGTGAATCATAAATCTTGAGAATTATTTATATAACAGACGAAATTACTTTCAGAGCTAAATTTATCTAAAAATTGCGTTATGCCCAAAATAAATTTGAGAATAAATCTAAGGTTTACTTGTTGATTCTCGAATGCCCGAATGTTCCGAATACGAAACACAATGGGATATGAGACAATAGTCCTTTTGGAGAGCACCAACAACATAGTGCATACACATAGTAACAGCTGCTACTTTCTGTATTATGTTCAGCACGAGCCAAAGCACGTGTCACTACCAACTTTTAGGCACGCGTTTATAACTCAACAGGTCGGTGATACACCCAATATTTTTCAAAAGATCTTATATTTATCAAATTCGGCAACCGCATGATATCGATTAAATAATATTGTTCAAAATTTGAGAATCCTCAGTTGCACGAGACATCCCAGTAAATAACGGTGTTTTGCACACTTGTGGTATAATGGGATACTGTTATTTTGGGTAAAAAAGAATTTTTAATACTTTACAATAATTTATTGCGGTTGAATTTTATGAAGGATCAAAGATTTTGAGCAGCAATCTTTTACTTTCTATAGTCGGAAACCACGAGACACTTGAGTTTTAAGGGGTTTATGACGTAAAGCAGGTGATGAACATTTAGTATCAAGTTCAAACCTAATTAATTCTAATTTACATTTTGATGCGACCAAGAATTCACTAACATACGATAAATCGCACAATCTTAATGTCACTTTTCTGTTCAAGAGGAAACAGCTGAAACTTCTATATTGCAGCAGACCACGTCACTATTTTATTATGTTAAATAAAATATTTGTGTAAGGTAGCTTAAACTTTTAATAATGTACGTGTATAATCAATAGTTTTTGAGCAATAACTTCCAATAACATTAATCTCCCATAATTTAGGGTTTTCAATGCAGACCATTTTAGTTTCCCTATGCCCATATCATTTTGGTAAAACGTTTTTGAAATGTAACACATGTAAGAGGATTTGCAACACAACTACTAATAATAGTAGCCTTACATTATGGCAGAAAAGTTAATCTGCGAATCTTCTTCATGGTCACGTTGTATAATGTATTCATTTGATCATTGTTGTAGAAAACTTTTTATAGCTTTCCCATAAGGCGTCCTATGTATATATTGGGGGATACAAACAGGGATAATTTAGAAATTACAGTGTTTTAATTTTTTTTCGATTTTAAATATTAGTTTATATTTCTAGATTAATTACTGTTGTATTTAACCGTTAAATATTTTATAATTTTAAAGTATCGCTCACAATGCTTTTAATTTATGCAAGAAAATTTTTATGCAAGAATTTTTTAAGTGACGAACGCCACTGTTCCACACCAGGCCTGTAGCAGGGGCAGCCGGCGTCAGACCAGGTGTAAAGCATTGCTCGACACCTGTCCCCTTTAAAATCAATGTCCTTTAGCCATTGTTCATCGCATTTTGACCCAATGAAGCGATCATACTTTAATAGCGTGTTTAAGATTGCTGCCTATTTGACTAACATATCGCTTTAAACAAGCTTTGCACTAATTTTTCTGTAATTTTATTAAATACATTAATATTGTTTTTGTATAAAAAGTACCAGTAAAATATAGGTCATAATACTGTTCGTTATGTAAGTTCCCGTAAGATGGAAATATTATTAACACACTGCATAGCGTTATAATCCATTTGTTGTTTTTGGAATGGGCGAGGTCTCGGCATGCAGATACCAGGCACCATTATACTGCGGGTGGCCGCTACTTTTTTTTGTCTTTTGATTTAAATTTGGATTTTTTTTACGAGAAGCAGCCAAACAAATGTAAATTATGCATTCTGCATTCAAAAGTACTAAATTAATAAAACCTTTAATAAATTTAAAATTACTTTTGCAATGGGGTATTTTTATTTTAATAGGCTTAGCTATATCAGATTTATTAATTACAGCTATAAATTGCAAAGGTCATTAAGTTTAAGCTAAAATTTACTAATAGTCTATAATCAAGCTCATAGAATAACTGTTTTAATTTTAACATTTAGTTACACTTCTTAAAATATGATTAAAAATTTATTATAACATTCAGTAGGTGGGTATGCTAAAATATATTCGTTACAGTCCTTTGTTGTAAAATAGCGTTCGATAATAAAAGTATGTCGCTATGCCGCCTCTATATCGTTCAATATAAACTTTAAGATCAATTAATCATTTTCGCTAGCTCCACATCAATAAAGTCATTATTTAATCACCAGTACCAGTTGATAAATATTAATCGTAATGTTTCAAATAAAATAACATGTAAACTTTCTCATAGTAAACTCTTGGAATGTTTAATATAAATCTTTATTAACATTTTATTTAGAGCAACTAGAATATATTTTCCGGTTCTCTAGTTAAGTGAAAATGAGATTTTTTTTATAATTTACGACTTCAATTATTTGCACGTACGCACTTATTCAAGATTTATTTATTATTGTGCACGGACAAGTTGAATTAAACAATAAATTTGCTTTGGTTAAGAAAAGAAATAAATCAGTAAGTATAATAGAGCCAAATAAATCGACATTCCATCGTCCTTTTTAGAGCTTTACGAGGGGAGTTTTCGTTTAAATTGTAAGATTACGTCCCTAGCTTATCCTCGCGAATGTCTGTCACATCCTGATCCTCTTATAAAAGAACATTTCAGTGAGTCTCAAGTGTTATTGTGCTTTAAAATAACGGGCTCCTGAAATATTGATTTTACCAAGTAAAAGATTTGCCTAAGCGCATTGAAAATTTTATGACCATTTTCAGTACTTCCCCTGTAACTTACAAATAAAGCAAGATAACGTAGAAGTACACGTAGAGAGTGCAGGGTGTGACTCTAGAGTCTGATTAAATCGCCCAACGCCTTCTCGATAGTTATTTTGAAATTTCAAAATTTTCAGTAACAGTAAGTTATTTACATAATTGTAACATCATAACAAAGACTACGTAATTATATTTTAGAATTTTTTTTCATGAAAAAGAGATACAGAAATGGGGTTCCCCACAATTTTACATGAAGAAGAATTTTGATGTTTGTTAGAAGTAATTTCTCTTCTGAGTTTTACTATAAAACCAGCGAATAGTGCCTTAAATCTTCTTGAATATTGGGACAGGAGTAATAAGTTTTATTAAAGTTTTATCCATGGATTACAATCCAATTAGTAAATTGAAATGACACAGGATAAACGAAACAGAGGAAACCATTATGCAAATTGGTGCCGGCTCACAAATTATCCTTTATAAAAACCAACTTGATCTTCTTCAGAAAATGATTTCATATACTTTTTTAGATTATACGTTACTTAAAATTTAATGAGAGAAATTATGCAAAAGCAATCGACCAGATAGGGTGCAAAAAATGTAATAGTTCGTTGAACAGGAATGACTGCATTATCTTTGATCTCCGTGTTTTTAAGTAGTATTTGGCTTTCAACTTCTGAGAGAAGATTCATACTTCCTGCTACAACTCAGGCAGTAAAAAATTAATTCGTTATTAAAACTTTGTAAATATTAATTTAAGCAATACGTTGTTCATAGCGTACCAATTTCATAATATCGTCAACAAATTGAATTACCATTAATGTAACTCATTTTAATTGATTTAAGCAATTATCGTACTGTGCAAAATTATTAATAATTTCGTATATAATGTAATTACTATTGCAACATCAATTACAAACCGTTACATGATTATATAACGCAACGTCATAAAAGCATCTTTAGTTGCTCGAGAAGCATTCAATAACACTTTTGGAATTATTCTGTTAATCATCCATTTTCCTAACAGGGTACGGATCTTTTGGATGTTAAGTTTTCCTAATCGAAATGCCAACTCTTGAAAAATTAATTAAAGTAAAAAATTAAAAATAATAAACTGTATAAAATTATAAATCAATTCATCAATAAAAAAATTGTTAAACAAATTGACAAGCGTAAAGTAATAAACATTTCTTGATAATCAAATACAAGGCTTCTTTAAATTACTTCATGTTTTCAGATTTCTGCTTAAACTTTTCCTTGCAACATTTTCTTATAATACAAAACTTGTAACAATGAATATAAAATTCTTCTTAATATAAATTCACTGACTGGTTCATGATTATTTACTTGGGCCCTTCCAGACTAAAAGAATGAAAGTTATCTAAGCTACATATAAAAACAGAAAACAAAGATGGGAAGCGATATAAAGCGCCCAACTACGAAAGGCTTCACAATATTTATGTCGACTGTAGAATTATGTAAATTATAAATGAAATGAAATTTCTTTTTCTAAAAAATTGTGCGACAATATGTCTCTTGGAAATTAAAATAGAAAACACT
Source organism: Hemicrepidius hirtus (assembly GCA_963082805.1). Taxonomy (NCBI): domain Eukaryota; kingdom Metazoa; phylum Arthropoda; class Insecta; order Coleoptera; family Elateridae; genus Hemicrepidius; species Hemicrepidius hirtus. The sequence goes on from OY720168.1 coordinate 21,191,314, forward strand.
GGTCTTTTATTGAAAGCATAAACATTTTAGTATCTTAATCAAATCTTCGTTGATTTATTAAGGAAAATAACCTTGTATGTTATTAATTTATTATGATCAGTATTCGTATACTTTAGGTTTGTTTATAAATATTTTATTACGATTGAAACACATTTAATTTATTTTTTTCAATTATAATAAATTATTTGCATCTTTGATACGGTTTGACTACAAGAAGCTTTAGTTTAAGCTGTAAAAAGTTCACTCCCTAAGTAAATGCTTAGTCAAAACTTATAAATCTTAAGGCCTTTATGTGTTCGTACGTTATCTTATGTCATAATTAGGTTTTTGACCTCACCTATAAGATGCCCGTTGACTCGCGTCGACCTTTTAATTATTTAACGTAATTACTCCTTCTGGGAATAAATGTTTTAATTATTTATTTTCTCGCATTCTGTTCTTCCATGCGCATTTTTCACTTTTACCTAACTCTACGTCGTATTCACCTCCAGATCTAATTTAATGTTTAAGAGCGCAATGTAACTTTAGCCACATGAAGAAAAAATGTTTAGGTCTTATTTAAATGTAGAATAACAGTTTATTCTTTTATTTTTACAAAGATAAATGTCATAGAAGTTTAGATTTAAATTTAAATTTCTTTTTACGAGCCTTTGAACATGACTTTTTCCTAATTTTTAAAAGTTCATTTTTTACAGTAGACGTAAAACTACTTGTTTGATTTTCTGCAAAGACATAGACTTTCAGTTTGAGTTTACCATCATAAATCTGCTTTATGAAATAATCAGTATACCCCTACGGCCATTTGCAACCCCTTTGAATGTACCTTAACCATTCAACCCCTTATTAACAGTATAACGTACTTTTATATCTCCCATATGGGACAATACAAAAAACCGGCTAAGGCCGGAGATATGAACATTTAATTTTAAGGTTCAAGAACTTATGTTTATACCCCAACCCTCTCACACAAAAAATCACAGCAAAAAACAAAACCGCCTGCTTAAAAATTTTTTTTGGACGTTATAATTAAGTATATATTACCTAAAATGTTTTATATGAACGGAAGTTCTCGTTATTTTTCCGGTATTTATTATTTAAAATTTTGTACTAACCACGGTTTATAGGAAACGGAATCCTGCAGAGGGAAAACATAAGGGAAGATTGGGCGGAAGAAATAGAAATAGAGAACTGGAAGAGTTACGCTAAAAGAAAGGCAAAAAAGCTTACAAAGAAGTGCTGTGCATCACCCTTTCAAATTTTTTGAAAAATTCAAACTAAATTCGGAATCAAATCTGTGGGATAAATATTTCTTATTTACTTTAAGTCATTTATTTAATAAAATAATAGTTTCTCACGAATCTTTGATGTATAATATTCGGGGTACTTCCTGTAATGTCCAAGTATTTGATGAGAAGGGTCTCCAAGTAAATAAAGACAATAGTTCAGAATCAGGCGGAATCGCCTACTGGGTTCCACACAGAGATAACTTGAATGGAGAATTACTTACCATGTTAAGTACTTCATATCTATACAATCGCACTTGGAAGTGATTCATTTCGTTTTTGTGAAGCGAGAAAAGACTAAATTTAACATTCATTCATTCAGCGCATTCATGTTTTGTTTTTCTTAGTTTTGGAATGCTTATTATATAATCGTGTTTCTTTTTAATTAGTAAATTGTGTAATCCTGGGAGAAATGTATTTAATATTAATTTATAATTTATAATACGAGCGCTTTATTAATGCTACCTCTTCTTTTTCTGCATTCTAGAAAGTACCCGATCTGACCGTGTTAGAAAATTAAATTTTTATTAAATCTTAGAATGGATTTTTCGTTGCTTCTCGGCACGTACTTTATTCATTTTATTCGGCTTGTTTTTACAAACAATGGAGATTTTTATCAAATATAAGTAAAACTATTTTCAATATTTATTATTAAAAAGGTGCGGTAAAAATGGTTCTTTTCTATCGGATCTAATGAATCCGAAATAATTATTGAATTCCTGAAATATAGTTTTTCTATTTTTCCGACTTTTGAAGCACGTCATGTGTAACTCTGTTGCTTTTATGAATTAAAAAAAAAGATTGTGTTAGAAATTTTTTGGGAATATTTTTTTGAAAAGTAGAAAAAAGTTTGCAAAAGTGATACGACTGAAGCGTAAAATGAGACGTTCAAAGATAGGTCGAAAAGCGTGACACGTACACACCGTGTACATGGATGATAACGCGAATATCTCGGTAAACATAGCGCATGTGTACGAGAAAGAAGAAGCTGTTATTGGTGCGATATTATCAAGTAAACTTCCGGCTCCGTCACGGGCCGCGAATCTGTCTACGGCCGACTTCCTCGAGCGCGTCTTAAGACTAACACTTGCTCCAAGTATTGTTTACCGAAACAATAATGGTATACCTGTCTCTACGTCTACTGTAATGCTTTAAAACAGGAGCTCGAAGGTTATCTACAAGATTTAATTATAAGTTTCAAAATTGTTATTTTTATAACTCTTTAAAAACAAATCGTTTCCGTTCAAACCAATCAATATTCTAAATTCCAGCGTCTTAATTGTGAAACTTTAATTTTTCAACAGGAAAGTTTTGCTGTTAGTTAAGACCTTTATAAAAGTTTTCGTCTCGGTTATGGTTATTGATTTAAGCAGTAACGGTAAAAAATCCCCTACCGGATACGCGCAAGAAATTAGATTAAAAAATGTTTCCTCCTGACTTCTGACGAATGTAGGCCCCCTTGCAGGATGCTTGTTACACCTAGTGGGATTTAACTACAACTTCGTTTATACAACCTTAGGCTCACTCAGTTAATTTAATATAGGAAATTAATAACTGTAGAAAGTGTAAAAATTCTAGAGTTGTATTTCAGTGTACAAGGAGATGAAGAAGTCCTTAAGCCTTTTATGTTTAAAAAGAAACGTGGGCGTTACAAGTGATTGCTTTATGATTAATATCTTTTATAAGCACTTTCATAATGTGTGACGCCCAGAATCTTCATATCAACAAATCTAAAAATTTGCCCTGCAGTACAACCACAAGAATTGCACTGTAATAGATAATAAGCTATGATTAGCGTTAGCTAATACGAAACTAAGCTTTAAAAATTCACTTTCTGTTTCTGAATATTCTTTTGTGTCCTGGCATTAAATAATCTTCGTTATTAGATAAACCTAACATACTTGTGGGTGTTACATCCAATTCCATTGAAGGTTTTATATTTGTTATAATAAAAAATAAATTGCATTGCACAGAATAGATAAAAAATGTATATATTATTTTTATCTCCACGTCCACATATACATAGCTTCAGTTTTCCACCATAATGTTTGATCTTATATGGCTAATGGGAATAGATTCAAGTGGGAACGTACTTTATAATCAAATAGCTCTTAATTTCTAAGTTTTATTTGAAACAAAAACTTAGTAACACAGAAAGTAAAAACGAAGATTTTACATCTACTTAGTTGGATTTTAGGTGCATGTAATGGAAACTGACAGGTGACGTGACATCCATATTTAATATTTCGTACACCTTTTATATGTACAATAGGTTTTAGCGTTCACCCACCATTGTCACCTGAATAATGTACAATAGGCAGATGAATAGATCAGTTATATAATACCACATGTTGCTTTGACCTATAAGGTATAGCTTTTGGAAAAGGGTCAGTAGTCCATAGCAGCTGGATATGCTGACTATAGGTTTATATACCCCAGTATGCTAATAATTGTAGTATAAAGAACAGACTATGTTATTACTTTAAAACCCTTAAATTTGCTAAAAAACTAATTTAGAAACCAATTTAGTTAATATACTCTTTTTTCTTAGAATAGCAAATATTCAGACTTAATTTTGCAAATTATAGTTAATTATTCGTATTGTATAATTTCTTAATATAGTAATTTTGAATACTTAAAAATTTAACCTCCAGCTATTTATACCCACGTAATTTAATTTTAAACATATTGCGAGTACATAACATTAAGTAACGCATCTGTATTCAGAATCTTGCCACCAGTTCATAAAAACAGGACCAAACAACAAAACTCCTTGGAGTTGTCGCGTTGCCTGGATGGGAACAACGTGTATTAAAAAAATATTTTTTATCGACTACTGCTCTGCGTGTGTGAGGAAGTAAAAAATCATAAAAATAATATTCTATTATTGTTTTTCTTAGCCAGAACAGTTCAAGTGCGATTTTGTATGTCAATGCTCTAGAACCCTCCTGCGTGGAGCAACACGTTGCTCTTAACAGTATGGGAGCTTTTTCTACAATAATGTTTATATAAAACGAATGTAATGTACTATTTTAAACAAAATAACTTTAGATATTTTAACAATTTTTAATATTGAAGCAATGGAAGAAGTTTTAAAATTTCAGAAACAATTAGTCAATAGAGGATAGACTGACTCTACCTCTCCAATTTCCATCCCTTAGATTCAATTTCAAGATCATGTATTTTTATATTGTTTTCATGATTACTTTCTAAGATAATTACTTTAAATCCATTCTCTGTTACATACCTACAAAATACTACAAATCAATGTTGCAATTTATTTGAAAAGCAGTTGCCAGATGGGATTTGCATTTTAAGATTTCGTTGTTTATCAGCGAACCGGTTAAGGGTTAGGGTGACCACTAGGATTATAAAAATGGACATAAAGTTCAAATAATTATAAAAAGTTTCTTGTATGACAAGGGCTGGATTGGCGCGCGCGCGAATTCCGGATGTGCCACATCTGCCTTCCATATATGCACGTGCGTTTTTAGTTGCCTTGTTCAACTTCGACCCTGATACGTACCATTACATTGGTAGTTATTAATTATGTTTTAGTTACAACAAAGGGAAACTCCCAAAACAATATACTTCAAGTAAACTGTACGTTTGGAAACTAGAAACCAATAAAAAAATTAAAAAAACATAAATCAATTTTGGTATTAAACTTCCTTTTCGGAACTATTTAAGGGACCGCATTAAAATAATTTTAAAATAAGATATTCAAAATATTTCAAAATAAATTCAAATATGAGTATTTTAATGTTTATTAGTGAAGAAGCAGTTTACTAAATTATTTTAGTCATCTTATGTGTGTTGTTTGTTTGAACAACCTAAATATGATAAACACGGTTCCTCGCACCAAAGTTTTTTAAAATAGCAAACTTTTAAGTCAGCACACTCAAAAATAGAGTCATAGCTCCGACAGAAAAATATTTGATTACGATTACAATTCAAAGCAAAAGGTTACTATTTCCCAAAATGTATTTAAGTTTAATTCAAAATTAAATGATTAACCGAAGAATAAGTTTGGAAAACAGACGAGGGTAACTAAAACTACGATCATTCCTGAAATAAGGGTGCAACTAAGACGCCATCGCCGAATTACGTAGCCCTAAGCAAACTGGTTTATCCATACATACATATATTAGGACTACCCCAACCTTAAAAAACATTCGAATACCCTACATTGGGGTAGGTCTAATGGTTGGATACGGCTTGCTGCATAAATTCGTCTAAAAGGTGAATTTAGAATGAACACCTTGCCTGTCATTAAAGAAGCTTTCGGGGTTATTTTTACTTTTTTAACTAAAATGTGTGTTCTACTTAAATGTGGCCCATCTAGACAGAAAGATGTTTTGATTTTCTTATTTTTAGTTAAAGTTGACACCAAAAGATGTAATAGTCCATTTTTGGCAAAATTTAAAAAACAAATTAAACAAAACGAACCAACGTATAAATAAGCAAGAGGGAATGCAATTTTTAGGCATGTACTATCTTATGGTGTTACACAGAGGTGGTTTTGTAAGGTCGTCAAGATTTCCTACGTTACTATACAAGAATTGCATAAGAAATTCCAATCTTTTGAGGTTTAAGGTTTTATGTAATTAAAATTTAATAAATGACGTGTTTAGCGAACATCATTGTATTTTAAATTGTTGTATAAGCATATAATGCAAGAATTAATGTAATCGAGTAGTTCCTCGATTCAACGTGGAAGTAATAAAAATAAGCACATGACAGCTGACATAAAATTGTAGAAATCCCACATTGTCTATTTTTAGTTAGCGTCTTTTTTTCACGGAGGAAATATTATAAACATATTTAGTCTAAAGTAGCCAAGCATGACATTCACGTGTTTGGACCCTAAACCTGAAAGAAGCGCGAATAAATAAAGAAATTCCTAAATAAAGAAATTCCTTCGTGGAATGAGAATGATAAAGCGCTTTTCAGTTTCCGGAACTTTTCCAACTATTTTAATTCATAGGACGTCATAATGACCAGAAAGCTCACTAATTCCATGGCAGATTAAATCTGAAAACTGGAGGGTAAAACACCCTCTAGTTCTTAAAATATCGAGTCAAGCTGCGCTGTCGTTTTTTAACCACATTTGGTTCGTAAATATAACAAATCATAAATAAATATCGTGCATTTGACACATATGGTAAAAAATCAGCGTAAAACATGTGAAGTTCCCCCTGCGGTTCCGGTGCGAGGGCGGAAAACGGCGATAAGGATCGCAGTATGCGTACTATGTCCATCCATCTATCCATCGGCGTCGCACGTGACGAAATGACACACGTGCTTATTGTCGATGATAGATTTAATTTTTTGCTAAAAATGTGCACGGAAAATACGTAATCTGTTTATAAAATGTTTACTGAATTACTCACGTTTTAAGATGTTTATGCGGAACCGTCCTCATATTATTTTAATTGGGGTAAATTAACCAACGAGTGTAATATTAAAAAATGCTTGTCAACTAAGCAAGTTAAACCAAGATCTTTTAGATATACAATTTTAGAAAATAACATTCAGATAAACAGGCAGCTGATCAAAACACATGGCATTTTAAAAATTGAATACTCAAAAACCATCTGCCGAAAACATGATTTGGTAAAAAAAATAATGTGAATACAGGTAAAGGAAAGGGTTGTAAGCAAGAAGAAGTAACGGGCCCACAACTGACAGTGCAGGGCTGAAAATCAGGACCACATCTGTTACGCAGGTGGTGTAAAAAGCCCAATACTCAGTACCTTTTGATCAGTAATGGTAAATTCTTCCTACGATTATGGTTGTACAGATTTGAAAAAAATAGAGAATAAATAACTAACCAAATTAAGGAAACCGAAAGAAATTTACAATTCACTCAAAGTATTTGAAATATCCAAAAGAAAGCTTTTCGATTTTCAAAGGAAACTCCAAATAAAAAACAGAACTTTATCACTTCTCGAGTGGAAGTAAATATCTGAAATAGAAGGGATAATAAATAAATTAGAACATGCTTGTGTGTGTTACTGTATGTTCAGAAAAATATTTGAATGTCAATGTATCTATAAAATGTAAAGTTAAGTTTTTAATTGTTACAAGAACTGGAAAAATCAATTTTCAATAAAAAGAAATCTCTTAGAAAAAAATGTTAACGTTTGGTTGTAATTTCGAAAATTTTTAGAGAAGTTTACCTGTGCCCAGCGGACGCAAATATACAGGTAAGCTTTATTTAATGCGTAATGGTGAAGGTGTAAAAAAAGCGCACCCACATCTGTTGCTTCGTGTTTTCCCAAACAACAATTCTGTTCTGTGCATGTGCCTTGCAGATTTTTTTTGCCAAATGCAGGTGAGCCTTATGGCTTGCACATTTTGGGGTTTAGGATCCTCAAATTTCTACTGCAGGTAATGCTAGCCGAATTTATGTCAGTAGTAATAAATATTCAGTAGGTAGGTAGTTCTTCAAAATATTCTTTTGTAAATATTTTTACTCGGTTTACTTAAAATTTTTAATCGCTATAGCAAACACTTGTATTAGTCGGTACAAGGAAAAATGTAAGAAGGAATATTTAAAACTACGATCATTGTATTTATGAGGGACATCAACTGTTAAGATCTTTTGTCTCCCCATGTCACACTTAATCTAAAACGAAATTGCAATAATAAGTGGGAGTTGGAGCTTTAAGGTTGAGAATATGTGTATGTCCTGCGTGAGAATCGAACTTTTGCGCTTTGTTCAATTCTTATCAAGAAAATTCTAACTGTGGTAACGGATATTAAACAAATTCATTTGTACTGGTCATTTCATTAGCATATACAAGCCGTTAGAAAATAATTTTTTAACCAAGTAAAACATACGGCAAACGGATGAATAAATGAAAGCTGTGAAAGTAGGTACCATTACGAGTAGTATATAAGAAAGGGTTTAGAACGACCGTTAAATTTCTCCCTATTTTAGGGGTTCGGACATACTAAACACCAAATCATTCATACTTTAGTGTTTCTTATTGTTTTCTCAAGTTTTAAGTGTCCAGTATACAAGATAGAGCTGCAGGCCGTGGGCCACCATGCGGAGTTCCGCCGCCGGCTGACCGGAAGACCGAGTCATGAAGACACCGAGTCCACTAACCGAGACCAACACTCCTACTTTCTTACGCTTCTAACTCTTTGACTTTACCAGTAATAATACACGTGATGGTCACGCTGTCCTCAACCCAATTGTCATCATCGTTAGCAATTTAAACGCGATGGTCTACCTAAATTATATAAGAAACTGTCAGTGAACAAACTCTGATACAACACAAAGACCACGTAATGTCTTTTTAAGTCTCTTTTATGAATATTATGTCCAAGAAATTTAAAAATCCTTTACCATTCACTAAAACCAAGATTCGCGCTGTTACCATTTGACCTGCTTGGTCCCATCCGATCAAAGTGGGTAATTGTAATTAAGAATTGAAAAATGCATTTATTTAGAAATGCAAATACATTAATCATAATTTAATTAGGAAAATTATTTGACAACTTGTACAACCAAAATTTTAATTAAAAAAGAGCCACTTATAGTAGTCAAAGTTGCTGTCTTATAACTACGCCCATCCCATATAGGTAATGCACAGATTGGGTTCTAACTTCTAAAAGTCAATTTCCATTCACACGATCGCTCGTAATCGAAGATCAAGTGGTACATTACGCGTTAACATCTGACATTAATAATAAAACCAGCATCAATATGCAAATGAATTTATTAAAAAGGAGGTTTGATAGACAATCCTACATTTCTGCATATTTAGATGAAGGTGTACGAGCAATATTGCTATTTGTTGTATAGGACCGGATTAAGGAACCCATATATTTAATATTTTTTAAACCCTTGCTATTAATAAAAAAGGGGTAAGTTTTGAATTATTTTTTCGTAAAACTAATACAGATCTGAAAACTTGTTCAAGGGAATTTTTCTCGTCTGCAGACTGTTGCTGTTATCGAAGACTGTCTTTTGAGAGACTGTTCCTCAGAGTCTGAGACACAGATTGTTAAAAATATTTATTTATTAAATAAAATATCAACATCTTATATATCATTCTGAAAATATGTTACGTGTGATGTAAATTTTTATAAAACTGATTCATCTGTACTTTCTCCGGATGACATTTATATAACTTCACTGCAACATAATTAATAAAATAATTTTGATAAATAGAGAAGATTACTAGCGTCGAAATAACTGCTTGGCCTAAATCCGTCCCTGTGCTTAACAAATGATCCCTTCGTTTATTTGTGAATTAAATTTGGCCTTCAGAGTCCACATACAGAAAACATCCTTGCGCAGAGCGAGTCATTTGTCTTTCGTGGGCTTCCTTTTAGCTATTACTTAATACATTTTTTTTATAGTTAATTAATTAATGAAGTAGCGTCGTGGGTTTAAACTTGCCTTTTAGTGTAAATTTAAATTTATGTTCAAAGTTACTCGAGTCACGAACATTTTATTCAAATAAAAGTTTTGTGTTTCAGCTTCTGTTTACGAGCTATAAAATGTAAAATATAATTTTTCTAAATATTCCTGTATAAATTAATTTTATTTGATAATATAAGAAAAAATATTTATATCTCATTAATGTTGTTTAAATTAATTTTTTGTAATTTTTCTTACATTTTCTCCGTCCTGAATAATTTATACAATCAGAAGCGGCAGATGTGATTTTGGACAGGTACCACCTCTAAATCTTTTCTAACAAGATTTTATAGACCTCATACAATTAAAAGTTAGGTCCCATCTGTCTGGACAGTTGTTCCGAAAACTAATTAAGTTCTTTTGTATTAAATTAAAAAATAAATTGTACAATAAAACGCTAAGGGCTGTCTGTTGCAGTTGCAGTCTACAGATGAAAACATATTTCCAATATATTTTATATACAATGTTGGATCAATTTTTTACCCTTTATCGAATACAGTTCGCTTTAGGGGCTAGATTCTGTTTTGCAGCCTATAGTGTCAGTAATGAAATAATGTATTTTTTTTTTGTTATAGCGATGAGATCCATTTCAAAAAGGACACTTTAAAGATTCTTGATCAGGCTGTAAACAGTTTTATGCAATGTAGTTTATCTTCTTCAGAATCTCCACACAATTAAATTAAGAAACCTTTTCCCTTAAATTTTTCTTTAGCTCCTGGTGATTACGTCTCTGTGCAGCATTATACAACAAAAATGTTTGCGGTTTTAGGTGGCTGATCGATTAATTTAAGTGTTCCACATTGTGTTTTTCCTGAGATCCATAAATTCCTGTGACCGCAATTGCTGGGAAATGAATGGAGGCACAAAAGAATTAGCGAAGCAAGAAAAACAAGAGTTGCATTCATTCGAAATAGCAGTTCTTCAGTGCTGTAAGTGAACGCCGCGCCGCTCTGGAGGATCTATCGCTATTTTGAGTTTACAGACACCGCGTTGCCAAATGCTTATAAAAAAACACACTAAAAACAGATGTGCGAAAATGTGGGCCTGTAAAAAACTCTCGGTAGGATTGAAAGTTTGTTTCTACAAACAAATTATCACCGCTGACGTGACTTCTCTTGGAGTATCGTAGTGCAACTTCTTCAGTAGCACCCACTCTATTGCAAATATTTTTATGTAAAACACTTTAACTCATTTTGTAAACAAACGCGTTTATTGAACGCACCAAATGGAACCATCACTTTATTTCTTGGCAACCGTGGAGTTTTTGCAGTATTTAGCACAGATCACTGAATGAAATCTTGTAATGACCCATTTTAAGACGATAAACAAAATTTTAAGCACTAGATTTGCTTTTAGGCTTTCTAAAGTGATACATCACGAGACATTTGTATACAGCACCTTTTATTTTTATGTTTTTGTTCTGATAATGTAGTTACTGCAGTACAAACTAGCATCCCAAACATATTACTACAAAAAACATTACTGTCTTCAAAGAAAAATACACAACCATCAAACGAATTAACGCTTTTTGGCAGTTTCAGCATGAAAATGGGGTCGCTATTTCGTTCTGTTTGTTCTAACCCAATTCTGGCACATTGACTTTCATTCTTGTTATTTAATAATTTTTTTAAGGGTAAACCATTTAAAAAAATATATTCCTGCGAATGTAAAGACGGTCTGAACTGTAAATCTTCAACCAAACAGATTTAGAACACTGTTCTTATTTTTTCTGTACTGTTTGTACTTGAGATGGGTTACATGTGCAAGCTTGAAATTTATATTTCTTTTTTCTTTTACAGATTAACCTCGTTTCTTTTGAATTTCACGCAAAATAGAACGGTTTTTGAGTTGACTTAACTTTGGTTAGCTTTAGTTGGGTTAGGTAAGTAACTTAAATTTATTAAAACTGTATTATAAAAACAAGAAAAAAATAGTTAGCTAACCCAACTAAATAAGGAGAGTGCTAAAAGGAGTCAGCAATACGAAAGATTTGCAGAAGAATTTTTATCAAAATGTACTGAACAATAAATCACCCACTCCGTGATGATATGGGAGTTTTTGTCTGCTGAAATAATTCTTTAGCAAAGAAAGCTTTTCTATATCCAACACGAGAATGCTTCTTATCCTACAACAAAGTTGTTTCATCTTTGTTTACGATCAATAAAATCAACAGAATTGACTGGTCTACACAATCTCCAGACCTAAATTCCATAGGAAACGTATTCCAGGAATTTTCCACCCCACTTAATAAGTTCTAATTGTATTTTATGCCACCGCAAAATGTGTTTTCAAACTTCTTATAATAAGTAAAGTGTAGGATTTTATCCTGCCCACCATTCTTTTTGCGCTACTAAAAACTTATCCTGTGGTTCCTATTTAACAACCCCTTGTACTTGAAACATCAATAAGAATATTTATATTTTTTTAGGAGTTTTCAATCACGTTCTGAACTTCATATTTCAGGTTGTAAAATATATTCTCATGCGGACTGAACTATAATAATAGGTACCTAATATTTTTTCAGTTAGTATTTTTTTCAACTTTATTATGACTGTACGATGAAGGAAAAACATAGACACAATAAAATTATCGTAAATATCACGAATCGCATTTATTGTGCCAAACCAGACGTAAACGTGATACTACATTCAACGGAAAATAATGGATATTGCTATAAATATTTTTACATGCAACACCTTCGCCTGCAGTTGAATAATAGTTTATACATACAGCTATTTTCCTTTTGTTTTTAAACAGTCAGTAAAATCAGAACGAACTGAAAACCACTTGTGAAAATTTATGAGAACTTAAAAGCATTCCTTAAGAAAACTTGTTTCAGTGGCGCTAATTTATTTGTTAATGTAAATAAATCCACATTATTTTAAAAAACGAATAACTTTCATTCTGTTATACATGCTTTACGTGGTAATTATTCGGCCCTCAATCAAAAAACATATTTATTGGCTTTGATAGTAAGGATCGCGGGGAGTGTTGGACAATGCATAACATAATCCACCGTGCAAAACAACAGAGATACTTTATATTCCTAAACAAGAAAGTTAATTCTACTTGGGCCTTTAAACAAATTTTACATATTTTAAATCAGAATCAAATGTTTTTTTTTATAAACGACAAAAAATTTTCGTGGATTATCATAACTTCAAATTCATAAAGAATGTGTCTAATTAGATGGTATCGTTATCTAAGATATCTTATTTTCCGGATAATTATTCCTGACTTTATCTAGATAACCGATTTCCGTTGCATGTCATCCTGTGTTCGCAGATAAGGGTAGAATATTACGGGCTTTAGTCACCCTAAACTAAATTTGGCAGCTTGATATGCAATCGTTTAATTAAATTTTAAAACAGTTTTGATATGATAACCGTAAAATAAATTAGAATGAATTTTTTTCCTGAAAATATACAGAAGAAGCTTAATAAATATTTTCAACGCCGTCACTTTAGTGCTGTAAAAAGTCAATTACCGTTTAATAAAACACGGTTACTTGAAATACAGTACCTACTTCAATAAATTTAGAAGCGTTTATTTATCAATTTATCCTAGGTTTAAAAATAAATCTACCTACTCTATATAAGCGTTCCTCGAAAACTTCGATTCCAAATTGTGAGGACTAACAGTTCGAGAATTTATTCATCAAAAGTTCTAAAAATAGGGCCTAACCGGCGTATATTTTTAATATGCATTATATTTGATTTTCCAAATATAACCGCGTTATCTTGAAACTCACTCTCACCCATCGCTAATTATACTTCACCAAAACATTCTCAGTACATACCAGTGCGCCTTTCTAGTTTAATATCAAGGCCATACCTGTTTTCTCATTTCTGCACTCACCATTTTTTAAAGCTTTTTGAAAAATTTTCTTTCAGGAACTTGTTATAAAAAGGCACTGAATATAACATTCGTATTTTGTTACTTCAACAATGTACTAGTAGGTACTATTAATACTTAAAGCAAACTGTATAAGTTTGTATCACCCGACAATACTTATACTTCACTTTCAACAATATTTTTTAAACCGTTTCAAATTCATACCGGGTTCACTATATTTTAAATGACACCATTTTTCTACTGTCGACATGATTTCACAATGAAATGTATTTTTAACACAAGCCGTACAATTTTTTTCACACTGTTTAAGCGCATCGTTGCGAAGCAAAAATCTACTAAAAACAATAACCGTTACTGCTACCACATAGGCGAAACACACTGAAAAATACTTTGCTGCTCTGTTGGAAACTAACTCAAGTTTTATGTTTACAGCTTTCAAAGGGTTGATACTTTTAAGCGAAACACTTTTGGCGAATTTTCAACTTTTCACCGGTCGGCTATTTTTACACACGGAACCGCTCTTTAATAATTTCTAGTGTTCTACTACCATTTTTTTTAAATCAAATTTCAGTACTGTGTTACGTACATAAAACATAAAATGAGTACTGTACAAAAAATATTTTTTTCAATTAATTTATAATTAACTTAATTTTTTTCTTAAAAGAAGCATGACGTTTTTAAATTTTTCAGAAAAAGGTAATAAAAATGTTATTTTTTTTTCATTTCTTTGACGTAACAAAAAACACATTATTCGGTTGAGATTCACTAATAGTCACTTTTATGTTAAGGTTGACGCACTAACTTAACATGAGCGTAACACTCCAAGAAACAACAATTTTCTGTGACGGTTAATTAAAAAATTGGAAAGATTATATAACTAGTTGAAATGAAATATTAATTACAATGTTGTATTTTTGAAAATGTTAAATATTAAGGAAAATTCTTTCTTATAGGTTCGGAAAATTTTATTTTCCCAAAAAAATAAATGAAGAGAACTGTAAAATTTCTAACATTCTATTTTGGTATTAATTGTGTTTTAAAAATAAAAAGAAATTTCTTTAGAAAAAAATTAGCAGTCGCTGTTTTCTGTGTCGCTTATTTGAAAGTTTACTGAAAAGTTGGCGGCGTGAGGGCATCGCGACGCCTGCGGTAGCATGAGGCACTGGACGGATTTAGATCTCTTCACGCGTCTCAGTGTTTCAAGTAATTCTGTCTGCTAGCGCACTCAGCCTATGGACTGTCAAGAGGCGCCGACTATTGAAAGAAATCTACCCACGTAATCGATAAAATATTTCATAGAGATTTCAAAAATATGGGTTCACGATGACGAAATCGGATTTTGAACAATAGTTGGCAGCTATATATTAGTACCTTTTCAATAAATTACAAAACAGGATGTACGATTTAATGAATATCTTTTATTCCCAATTGTCATAAAGGTCATTGAAAATAATTACTAGTGGCGGATTTTTCCCATAATTGAAATTGACTACGTAATTTTTGAAATTATGGTTTGCGAAACATATACCAGTGCTTAAAATCCTCCTGCGGTTCGTTTACCATACGAAATGACTGTGTGAGAAAAAAACTAGTAAAACGCTATTTAAATAGAAAAAAATACTTTACTGGACATTACTTACGTTCCGCTATTGGTTTCTGAAACCAACTAATTGCATATACAGTACAGTTTTTATGGTCTTCAGTATATGAGATATTTATTTCCGCCAACCTCTGAAATTTTCCCACAGTGGACACTCAGATTAATCGTATGAATTATGATTCATAATTTATAACAATAAAGTACTGGCATTTATTTTCAATTGTTAGTCAAATTCTTTCAGTACACCGCTTGAGATACAATTTGACGTGTTCTTTTTCTTTCCACGGTGTTGCTCCAGCGTTTTTTGAACTTCTTGCACTTCAGATAAGTTATCCTCTCCGAATTTCGATCCACATACTATTATAATACTTACCGATACTTACAGTTTCCAGTCCAGATAGTTTTGTTTGTAAATTCTTATAATTTATTTTTCAGATGAAATAATACGTAAAATATGATTAAATAGAAGTTTATTGCAATACATGATTTGATTTACAAACTAAATCACAAAAAAGTATACATAATAAATCAAAAAAGACAAGTAAAATAAGTAATTAAATAATTAACAGCTGCATAATATTAAAAAAAAATGATATTCTAAATAGCACAGAAATTTAAGAATCAGACGGTTGGTCAGGATAATCATAAAGATATGAAGAATAACCAGCGCTCGAAGTTGATGTATTTCCACCACCATCTGAAGGTAACGGTACTGGAAGTGGACGTGCTGGTTTTCGTGGACGATAAGGTCCTCTAGAACCAGAATGGGGTGGTCCACCAGGTTTAAGACGTGGTCGTCCAGGACCTCTACGAATTGTTGGACTTCCTGTATAAGCACTAGAACTTGAAGATCCTTGCGATGGAAAACTCGGGGATGATGCTGATGTGCTGGGAAGATCAAATGAGCCAATTCCGGAAGATGGACTCGTATTCAAGTCGGGTACCGGTTCTATAATTCAAGATCATTGACAACATAGAAACCGGGAGAAAATATATCAGAATTACTTCAAATAAAACCTAAAATTCTTTATAAAAATAATAATAATTGGAAAATCGCGTGCCGACTTAAGCGAGTGATTCAAATTGAAACCAAGAAATTTTTTCAAAAAACTAAAGGAAACTGTCAAGTTAGAATAATTACATGAAATAAGATCAGCAATCTATTTGAAAAGAATACCGGAAATAAATTACAATAAAAATAAATATTCCTATTACAAAATCAGTGGGTAAAATTCAGTCCACCCCTCATACCTGCGCTTGTTTTTTGTATTTGTCTAACTCAAGACCTAATTTCAATGGACTTCCTTTGAAACATCCGCCAGATGCGAATTTAAAAAATGTAGGCTAGAAGCTTAAAGGCCTTAAATATATTTTTAGATACGCTTACCGCGATTTTTAAAAAATGGGGCGATTCAAGTCACATGAAAAAAATCATATATAATGATAAAATAACATACCTTGGGACGTCTGTAGATTAGTAGACGTAGCCGCAGTAGTGGAATTGAATCTTCCAAGAGCTGACACTCTTCGTGACCCGCGAGGACGTCCGCGTTTAGAAGATCCACGTCCAGGAATTCGAGGCTTCACCGTGGTACCATATAAATTATACACGGTGTATTCTGAAAATAAAGTAACATTGTTTTGTGAAAATTATTTTTCCAAGGGAAAGTATCACTTACTGCTATTAATAGAAGTGTCTCCTTCAACGTCCAAAAAGCTTCCATCAGTTACATCTTCCGATCCCGTTAAAACGGGAGAATTATCACTATGAGGACTACTAGGGCCGCTATCAACACTCAACCACTGATCTTCCATACCACTTTCAGACCCCTCTTGTTTAATTTTCTTCTCAATTGTAGGAGGCATATGCACAGTCTGAAAAAGGAGTATAATAAACGAATACTTTAGAAATTTAGCTAACAAACTTTGAAAGCCACCATATGCTTCCTTTTTCTTTCCATTTCCCGCATGTCTTCTACCTGTTTACGTTCTTCTGTACGCTGACGATCTAAAAGTAAACAACGTAAAAAAAACAAAACGCCATTAAAATACGAACTTACATTTTTGTTCTATTTCTTCATCATCGAGAAGAAGTGAAACGACTTCTTTTGGTTTAAGGGTGTCTGGTTTGAAATTACCTCCACTGATAACCAATTTTTGTATCTAAAATTTTTACGAGGATTTGTGTTTAAAATAAAACAAAGGGATATTTATTTTTAAGAAATAAGTTACTTATCCAGGATGCGACACTAAATTGGTGAAAATGAAAGGAACCGAATCTACTTGTTCAAGTTAAGGGCTTAATGTCATTCGGGATAATTGGACCTGCTTGAATTCTTTTATAACATTTTACGTAACTAAAAAATCGAAGGTGGATTTGTTAAAGGGTTGTCATATTTGCTTTATTCACTACAGCATCCTGTTTGTAAGTATCTTAATCTGTTTAGATGAAGTATCCAAGCATACCTCGCTCTTTTCTCTAGCTCTTTGTAAAATTCGCTCTTCGATAGAACCTTTGCAAATTAAACGATAGACAGTAACTTGTTTAGTTTGTCCTAAACGGTGAGCCCTGTCCATAGCTTGTTGGTCAACAGTTGGATTCCAGTCGCTATCATAAAATATTACCTGAAAGGAGATTTATTAACGCATCTAAACGTTTATTACGTCGTCGTATTAATCGTCGCAAGAAAAGAAAAAGTAACAATGGCGCAATTCCTTGAAGGAATAGAATAGCGAACTGATTTTCAATAATGGAGCTATCTAACACAGCTGAACTATTTCTTCCGGTTCAGCAAGCTGGAACTGATAATTCCATTGCAGTAGATTGTACGAAACTGGTCGTCTCGCAAGGCGAAATCGAAAAGTCGCAAAAAGCATTTTCCATCATCTCTATTTTAAGTCAGCCTCAATAAATCAAAGTAATTTCCTGAAAACTAACTGGAAACCAAAGGAATTGTTTCCAAGAACTGCTTCGATACATTTTATGCCGAACTTTATCGAGACATCTTCATGGTGAAATAAATAACACGTGGTATGTCCGGAAGAACAACAATGTTTAACACGTGTAGTATTTGAAAATTAAAGCGGCTGCAAAGGCGTTCCCTGGTTTAGAACTACAGCTATATCCGAAGAGAGCTGGTACTTAGAAGAGATACCTGATCCCACACGTGCGAACGGCAGGAAGTGGCCGCGGAACCACTCGCTATATCCGGTTTGTTGTGCAAGAACTACTTCGGAACCAAGTGGTTCTTTCTAAACCAAACCACGACATACAACACGTGTTAATTTCATAATTAATTACAACCAAAAAGGTCCAAAGCTTAACAATTGAAATCCCAAGCTTACGTTTCAATAAAAGGATTAAATAAAAGAAACCACATAATTTGTTGGAACATTTTTGGCAAATGAAAGAACAATAAGTTAAATGCCATTCTCGTATAAAAAGGATGCTTAAATTGTTATTTCCAAACTAAAATTCCGGCGGCCTTTGTAAATGTTCACACAAATTAATTTTGTTTTTTTTCTGTCCACTGCGGTTTCTCGTACAAGAAATGTGTAGGAGATTTATCTACCCTTGAATTCAACAATTTGACCTGTTATTTTATTCCAATACTAATCATTTGTGTAGGTACTCTTTATTAACTATTTAGATTTAGAACAAAAAGTAAAAAGATTTTTTGAAAGTTCGTTAAGAAATAATAAATTCGTATTTGATGGGAAAATATTTTTACAGTTTTTCTGAGAAACCACTTCTGAAATAGTAGAGGTTTCCTAAACAATGTGACAAATACTAATAGTAAGCGGATGCACCGTCCACGTACGCCAACAAACATGCTGGGAGAATCGCGGCCCGCTGTTCTCAGCGACTTTTTAAGAGCCGCGCGCCCCGGAATTTCATAGCATTCCACACCTACCTTGCACACTGATATGCAGGTATATAGGTAATAAACACACTGGGATGTGAACCCACCTACCTTCACCATACCTTCGCAAAAATTCTCAAGGTCGAATTATTACAAAATTTAAATAATTACGTTTTTTCATATTACAGTTCGAAATACATGTAAAACAATTACAATAAAATATTTTGTAATCAATTAGGTCCAAATTCCATATGTAACATAGATTATTTAATTTTTTAGTTGAATTTTGTCTCAAAGGGCTTAAACTCTCCCCCTCCCATAGAGTAAGTAACGGCTCCCTCGCTCAATTTTCGGAGGTCCTCGAAAGTGTACAACATAATACATATTTAGATTTTTTATTAAAATTATTCAAGGAGATCCTGAAAAAAATTTGGGCTTCCTGAAAACCGACTTTGTACAGAAATACAGTTAAAATTAAATTTCTTGTTGATATTTTTTGCTGAAAGTGCATGTATATACAATATTATAACATAAAACATGCAATGAATACCCAACTAAATCAGATCCTTGATGTAACTTCTACTAAATGCAAATGAAAGCAAGTGAATGGCATTTTGCCATGGCGTACCTCTCGCTATCAAATTATATCATATGATGACACTATATGCATGGCGCTCGTAATCTTTTTCTGAATTGTTTTTAATGTCGCGATGTAAAATATATAACTATGTAGTTTTTTATTTAGTCACAAGCTATGGTTATTATTCCCCATCTAACACCTAAAGAAAGCCCTAAGAAATAGGTTTCAGAAAAACTATTACCATCTGGGATTTGAACCCATAGACATTAGTGGACCTAGTATCCAAGCCTTATTCATCACAAAAACAATTATTTGAGGAAAATTAAGTAACTTTGATGAATAATCGCGATATTATAAAATACTTCTCTGATATTGCAAGTTGATATTTGTATACTTCCAAAAATACATTCTGTAGGTGATCGAGGAAATTTAAAAACGTTAATTGTTGAATTTTTTATAATAATAATTCATGCGGAAAAAAATTTAATTTCAAAATACAAGACTTATCTATGAATCATTCTAAAGGTGACTCCAGACATTGCGTCTGCTTATCTAATAGACATGTGTATTCTGCAATTTTTGCCGCATTTGTTACGAATATTAACTGCTGCTGCAGATATGAATATTATGAACACAAGACTACTTGTACACATGACGAGTTAATTTGCAAATTATATTAAAAGGAAGCTTTCCTTACTGTACTGAAGTAAGCTTAAAGTAGCTATAAACCTTTATTTAATTTAGACTAGGTAATCGTCCAAATATGAATCTAAATTACAGCATTTTTCCCCGTAAATTTAAGTAGTAAACTTTATATTAGAAAATTCTTCATTTCTAAAATTTTCTTTAAATTCTACCTTTTTAAACTCTACTAATAACTTTTTACAAACAGCATTCCTATCATACTACCTATTTTATATTTTATATTTGACTGAAGTCAAAAATTCTTTATTTTTACAAATAAATTGTTTCCACTTACCGTATCAGCGGCGGTAAGATTGATACCAAGACCTCCTGCTCTTGTTGATAAAAGAAAGACAAAGATATCAGTTCGAGCTTGAAAATCAGCCACCATATCTCTTCTCTCAGATATTTTAGATGAACCATCCAAACGCATGTATTTGTGATGTCTATGCCACATATATTCCTTAAAATAAAATTTAACAATATTAGAACAAGAAGATTAAAAAAAAAATAACATACTTCTAATAAATCAATCATTTTTGTCATCTGAGAATAAATTAATACACGATGACCTTCTTCTTTTAAACGTTTTAATAACCCATCCAAAACAGACAGTTTACCTGAATCAGTCACTAAAGTTTCTTTATCTAAAAAATAGTAAAATTTGTAAGTACAGATTTATAAGAAAAAATATATACATACCTGGAATTGCAATATGAGACCAACCGTGGGAAGGTCTGACAGTATCCACAGGACCACAAGGTATCTGTGTTATATAATTATAATGATGACTTGGTCGTATATTATTTGTTGCATGTGTCCAATGATACTGAAGAGAGTTCCATGAATAATCATCAATGAATCTCTTCCAATCCCATGCTGCTTTACGTGAATAACAATACAATATTGGGGAAATTGTTTCCAACTAAAATAAAATTGTTTAATTACAATTTTTAATTCATTAAACTCAAACAAACCTTTGGCATAGCAGAAAACAAAAATGTGGGTAAAAATGTTCTTTCACATTCAAATATTTGGGGAGTTCGTTCTTCATAAGGCAATTCTTTGATTGATTTCTAAAATATTTATACAATTAGAAAGGAATGTTTTTTAAAACAACAAGAAGGATAATTTACCAAAGCCGGGCCATCATTAACCACATCAATAATTTGTTCACAATCTTCTATGTTTACAGTTTTTGCTCTTATATTTTTATGCTCTACAGTTTCTGGCATGGAATAATAAGCATGTGTAGTATGTGTATAAATCATATGATGTCCTCTATTACTCCAGGTAAAAGTAAGATCTTTTAAAACTTTACTCATATTCACAAAAGCTAATGACATTTTAAAAATGGATCTGAGGCATTGAAAATTTTTATTATTTTTAGACCAATATGACTTATAATAGGAATTATAGTCATCATTCTCAATTTCAAAATAACTATTCCACCTAAAAAAAAAATTAAATTGAATACAAGAGCATATAAAAAGAGAATCTAATAATATACTGGGTGTTAATGAATGTCTTGTGATTGAAATAACCTTCACTTTAAAATTGTGAACTGTACTAAAATAAACTAAATTTGAGGGGAACCCAATGAACCTCTTTTATGTAAATAATTTACACAATAATAATAATTTATAAAGTATTCATGTTTTGTTATTGTTTACTGTAATACTTTGCTTTAAAAAAAAATATCCAACCCAGGAATAGAACTTAGTATTTGTATGAACAGGATCAAGTGATCTTACCCAGTATCCCATAAAATTCTCTAAATACAAACCCACCTGTGTAGTATATCACCCGAAAATATCTTCACTAAATCTTCAGGTGATAATTTAAAAGTATAAGCAAAATTAAAAATTGTCTCTGTAAAATAATCTCTAATTGCATGAGCTACATATTCAGTAGTAAAAGAAAAATACTTTTGAATAATTTTAGACTTATCTTGTCTAACATTAGAACCATAAACCAAATAAGGGATTTCATAGGAAAGTGGGGGGAAATAAATTGGAGATTTGGCATCTCGTCTTTCGAATAATTCAGGATGATTGCAGACCTAAAAGAAATAATAATTTAATGTTTCTGTGTTATAAAATTAGTACTTATTTACTTTTCTGAACTGCATAACTAAGTTCATTAAATTAGAAGTGAAGTTTTTATCAACTGTGTGAGAATCACCACCTCCAACTGTATAATGTAACAAATCCTCAATCCGGATTTTTTGTTTCAAAGCCATATATAATAATTTTTGTCTTGTTGTCAATGGACAATATACCATTACTTCTATTTTATCAGATAATTCATTTTCCACATCTTTTTTAATTCTTCTTAACATAAAAGGCTTCAAAATCATATGTAAACGTGACAGATGTTCTAAAATATTAATACATGGCATTATATTATTTTAATAAGTTACTAATAATATTACTATTAAAACTTACTTTCATCAATGCCAGTTTTATTTTCTGCATGACTTTCTATATCTTTAGAAAACCATTCATTAAATTCTTCATGAGAATCAAAGAGAGTAGGCATTATAAAATGTAAAAGTGCCCATAATTCTGCCATACTGTTCTGGATTGGGGTGCCACTTAGTAGCAACCTGTTTCGACAGCTGAAGCCCAAAAGGGTTTTCCAGCGCATACTAAAAAGTGCAATTAGGTTAATTGGAGCTTACTGTGTTCCCTCTATGGCAAACTTATTTAAACTGTACATTTTAATCGCATTTCTTATTCAATTCATAAAATTAATAAAAAAAACATTCAGTTCTCATTAAAATTAAACTCCCATCTGCATTTAATTAATTACCTGCTAGTACTTTTGATAGCTTGAGCTTCATCTAAAATCATATATTGCCACTTAATTCGATTAAAGTATTTGATATCAGTAATAACAATTTGGTAGCTAGTAACTACAATATGAAAGCTTGCATCTTTTGTATGCATATCTTTTTGGTCCCAGAATTGACGTAAAATTTTTCTTTCCTAAACCAAAATTAATAATTAAACCAATATTTGTTGTTAATTATGTTTATTTAATTACTTACATTAGGATTACCCCAATAAGGAACCACTTTAAAATCAGGTACAAACTTTGCAATTTCTTGTTGCCAATTATGCAAAGTAGATGCTGGAGAAATAATCAAAAATGGCCCCCATACCGCTAAAATTGACAAAATCCCATACAGTTTGTTAGTTGAATAAGATTATAGTTGCACTTACAATATCTTTCAGCAATGTGGCATAAAAATGCAATACTTTGCACAGTTTTCCCCAAACCCATCTCATCAGCTAAAATTCCACTGATTCCTTGATCATATAAATTAGCTAACCAATTCATGCCCTTCAATTGATATCCTTTTAAATTTCCACGAAAAACTGCAGGTTGAGGATGTTCACCTTTAGCAGCTTCTTTTTTCTTCATATGAATTTTGGAATTAGCTTCAACATCAAAATTTAAAGTTCTTGCTCTTTCATTCTGAAATGCTTCTTCTGCATTTCTCATTGCTTTGGCTTTCATTAAGTCACTGTAATAAATAATATTATAAAATAAAAACAACCATTGCAAATCAATATTTAAGTACCTGTCATAATCATCAATATTTGCTAGTCTTGGATTTTTCTCTTCATCAAGTTGGTTCAAAATTCGTAATTGTTCTTCAGGAGAACCTGTTCCTAATTTTTTTGACATGAAGTGGGCATATAGTTCTGTTTGAGTGATTAAGAAATTAAGTTTTCTTTGTTGCCTCTTAGCTTCAATGAATTCAAAGTCCATTTTACGTTGTTCTTCTGCTTCCTTTTCTAATTTTCTTCTAATTTCACGATCAACCCGCTTTGAACGCTTCCAATACGCCAAATTTTCGCGAGCTAATCTTTTCATGCGCCACTGTTGTTCCTTTACCACTCGAGCTGAATGTAACTAA
This sequence comes from Hemicrepidius hirtus, assembly GCA_963082805.1. Classification (NCBI taxonomy): domain Eukaryota; kingdom Metazoa; phylum Arthropoda; class Insecta; order Coleoptera; family Elateridae; genus Hemicrepidius; species Hemicrepidius hirtus. The sequence continues at coordinate 21,215,547 of OY720168.1, forward strand.
AAAATGAATGTCACAGGAGATCAAAATATAAGGGAACTAGAAGATTGAAGGGACAAAAGTGGGATACATACAGGGAAGTATGAAAAGAAGAGGAGAAAGGAAATAGGGTCTAGCTGTAGAAGATGGAAGTTAGGTTTTTCCCAAAGTGGAAAGTTGAAGATTTTGGCAGAAGAGAATGGATCCTTTGTCCAAAATTGGATTCCACATGAATATGGTTAGGCAAAAATAAACTGAAAGAATAGAATGCTGCAGAAAACCAAAAGATAGAAGAACCAGAATAAGGAAGGAGACCCAGGAGCTGAAAAATATTAAGGATTGGAGAAGATTCTAGAAATAAGAGAACATGAGATTGGAAGATGAAAGGGTAAAGGGGCATTTTTTTGATCGCGCATTCTTGCGATAAACTTATGATTAGCCAATTTCAAATATTCTTTTAAAATTTATCGCAAGAACGCGCGATGAAACAAGCGTCGCACTGAGTGCACCTTAAGGCCTTTGTCTGAAGTGAAATGTTACAGGGTAATGATAATAATTATAAAAGTATTCCTTTTACTTACAGCTTTTTGACGCACGACTTTTTGACATTGGAGTGCAACTCTTTTACATTGAATTAACATTTCCTTATGTTTGTTCATTTTGGCGCGATGTTGTTTGCTCACTTCTTTTTTAACAATGTTGGTAAAAACTTTCTTACGTTTTAGAGTCATTACATCCTCCCATTTCTTTTTAGATTCTTCATCCTTGAATTTTCTAGCCTTTCTCCTATGTAAACCAGAAGGTCCAGCTTGCACAAGATTGCTTCTTAAATCTGAATTTAAACTAGAATCTTCATCTTGAATTTGACCATCACCATCAAAGTGTAGGTCCTCTCCACCATCATTCTATAAAATATTTACTTTCAATGTTGTAATTTTAAACGTTTTTTTTTAATATTTACCGATCCTTCATCTAAAACATCAGAAAATGTAGAATAATGAGGAGACTTTGCAATATCCTCTTTTGGAATTTTCTTCTTAGGTGGTTTACCACGAATTTTTTTAATTTCTGGGTATTTATCAAAGCTTGATAACAACCCTACACTATAATACATACTTCGCATACATCGCTGAAATGAAAATTCGATTAATAATCCAAAGAAAATAAAAGAAAAAGTATGGAATCTCCATTCTCAGATAAACCAGTATTCAAGATCTTAGGAAGAAAAGGGTATGTTTACCCCTATTAGAGAGAACCAGGTAAACAAACATTAAGGAAGACTAAAATTTCAAATTGTATGTGCAGAATATACTAGATGCAAATAGTTACATACAAAGCTACTTCTGAAACCCGATCAATAGTCTAACAATAGATGGACGAGTTATTATTTGATTATTACCACAAGAATTTTACCCCAATTTTGGGAAATATAATAAAAATTCATGTAAATAGTAAAAATAAATACGACACAGTTGGAAAAAGCCTTTTAAATAGCACATTGTGGTGAAAAGCATACCCAGCACATTGTGGTGAAAAGCCTACCCAGCACATTGTGGTGAAAAGCCTACCCAGCACATTGTGGTGAAAAGCCTACCCAGCACATTGTGGTGAAAAGTCTACCCAATGATATTTACAAAAGTCTACTACCATGAGTTAAACTTACTTCTTTTGTAAAAACAATTTTTTTACGCTCCATATGTTGTTGGAGTTCATAATTATAATTCAGTGGTGATACATCATGTGCGTTTTCTTGGAAAACAGACGTTATCCATGATCTTTCTGGATCACAATTGTCAAAATTGAATAGGTCACGGAAATCAGGTTCATTTTGACCTAAAATACAAAAATTAAATTTAAAAAAATATATATAACGTTTCTTTTTTTACTTACCATCATCAGATTGATCCCTTTCACCTTCAATTGATTCATCATCCACAACAACCTCATCATCCTCATCAGAAATATCAGAATCAACATCTCTGTTTGATTCAACAGACTTCTTAAGGATGTCTAAATTAGTGGCATTTATGACTCTTTGTATATGGATTGGTTTTGATGTACCTGATGTCCCTGCAGTCACAATATCGGGGTTTTGATCCACTAACATGTCTGTTAACAGTTCAGAAAAAGTCTACTTGGTACAATTGCATTTTTTGTAAATTGCAAATACATACCCATATTAATTGTTGATTATTAACGATTAATAGAAGGAATTTTTTGAATTTAACACTGATTTGATTACATTTCCTTCTTAATGTTATAATAAACCCCTTCAAAAATATTCAAGTGATCAGTTTTAAATCATAATTTTATTTCAAGCAATTATTAATCATAATAAATAATGTTTTGGGGGAGATTGTTACCATTACTACTAAATTACAGTAAAATATTTAGGATAGTACATGGTAAACTTCATACAAAGTTAAATATTTAAATTTTACTGATTAATATGGATTCAGTTAAAACAGCGCATATTATTCTCTCCCTGGAACTAACTACGTTCCTAATTCAATTGTTTGGGAAAAGCTGCGGCAATTAATAGTAAACCTCAACTGTAAATTATACAAAAATATCATTGAGAATAATGTTGTGATTTTATATATTTACCTTTAAAAATATTATGTGTGTAGTTACATTTTAAATAAATCCTGTAAATTATGTCTGAACACCAAATTATTTTTTTTGTTAAAAGAAAATATATTTCTACTCCTAATTTCCTTTAAAATATACTAAAATATTATAAACTTCTATAAATGAGGTTAGAATTTTAAATGACCCATCATATGAAACCACAGTCTGAGACTGCGAAACTAGGGAGAGGGGAGAAATCAAAAACTTCCGGACATAGAATTTAAAATACGCTGTTTTCTCGTTAGATGGCGTCTGTGGATATCTTGGCGGGAAAGTAAGAGCGTTTCACAATTAAATTGCAGTACGGTCGATATTGGACTATTTGCGAGGGCTTTTCAAACCTTCAATGCGAACTTCTTATGCACTTGAATAAAACGAAACAACAACGAACAATGAAGTTCGGTTATAACGAATCTCAAACTGAAGGGGCTGTGGAAATTTCCTAAGTACAGCAAGAATATTTGGCTCATCCCTTAATTTATTAAGTCTCCAACTCATCTGCTTTTACGTTTAAATAGCAAGTCCATGTTTTGGGAAAGCACATATGCTTTTGCTTACTTTTGTTGTTTGAAAAATGTTCTTTAAACAAACCATTTACGTTTAATATATTAGAAACGCGGAAATAATTAGGGGGTTAATGATCGTCTAAGAACTCGATATTGTATTACGTAAACATTCCTAAGTAATAATGCCATAAACTGAAATCAACGACGATGTGATACAATTATTTTCAAAATGATAGGGAACTAGTAACTAAGGTGAGGCTGAAAAAAAGGAGAAGGAAAGTTAGGAAAAAATATATCATTAGAATATTTATAGATATTGTGGAAATTATTGATAAAGATTCAATAATTATATAAGTAAAAAAGTTCAGGTACCTATCCTAAATTCTGTTCTGGCTGCAGGCTGCAGAGATAATGGGGGATCGCTTTTTTATTACAACAATCCCAAAAACCGAATCTCCGCCCAGGAATAAGCCATAAATAAATCATTTTATGGTTCTTCAAATAATAAATATGGAAGATATTATTGACATATTTATGAGTTCAACTTACACAAAGTTGAGTTACTCATTTCTAATGCTTCAGAAATGCATTAAGTAAATAAAAATTTACAGTGGAAGGGAACTGTTATCGTTTAAGAAATCATTAATTTGTTTTTAAGATTCAGTGTAGCTTTGTAAGGAAAAGGTAGTAGATGCGTTTAAACTGTGTATATTTTGAAAACGAAAACGCGTGTTTTATTCTTTATAATGTAAGTGGAAATAATAACTCTATTTTTAAACTGATAACACGGAATTTTGTTAATTTAATTTTTTATTCTTTAGATAATTAAAAAGTAAATAAAATATTGTGTAAAATAAGATTATTAAATGTTGGTAGGCTACGTAATAATAAAGTTCCGGTAAGAGAGGACTGTCACGGTTACACGTTAGGGAATTTCGTCTCTACTGTTGTAAGCGACTTTGAATTCTGAATTTATTTTTAGGATTCATAATATAAAATGAATGCGAGATTTGTTTTTATGTCTATAAGAAAAATATAAAATAATAAAATAAATAGCGTGTAATAGACGTATTTATAATTGTAATTAAGGGCATTTTTACGCTTTTTGTTTTCAAATGTGAAACTTTGCGCCATGTTCTCATTTGCATTAGTCTCAAACCGAAATAAAAGACGACTTGTTTTGATATCATTTTACCAAAAATAGAAATAGAAAAGCGTCTATTATGTTATAATATAAATTCCTATTATCATAAATTAATTTTGCGATCGTAATTTTTATTAAACATTCTGTTATTAAAATTTCTATATTTTTAGGAAGACTTTGGAGGGTTTCAAGGTCATTTTGGACAAACAGTAGGTGGCCATTTGCTTTTCTACGGTTTCCTATAGCGTGTTAACGGTTTTCATTCGAGACATAAGTTCGGTTCAATAATAAAAACTTGCGTTTTAAAATATATATTTAAGGTAATAAGTTTTAAAATAAAATATATTCTTCATTCTAAACGTTATTCTTAATTTATTACCCATAACTCTAACCTCAGTTTCAAGGCGTTTCAACGCGGCGTGTTATTGATCCAGTAAGATATTTGATAATAAAATTTATGATAGTAGCATTAAGTAAAGGAATTCTAAAAAATACTTTTTACAATTTACAAACATTTAATAATAAATAGCAATATATCTATAATATAATCTATTATAATATAAAATTTTAACTTTAAATAAAGTTTCCAAGCTTGTCCATGACGTGTTAATCGCAAATTTAAAACATCGAAAATTAATACGACCACATAAAAATTTTTGTTCCAGTATGGGTACCAGAGTATTTGTAGGAGGGCTTACATACCGTGTCAGGGAACGTGACATCGAAAAATTCTTCAGAAAATATGGCAGAATAAAGGAGGTCGCAATGAAAAATGGCTTTGCATTTGTGGTAAGTTTAATTATTATTCTTGTAAGTTATAAGTTTCTTGTTAGGGCTCCTAAAAGGGATGCCTTCCTTATATAACCTTCCTGAATGGATGAGGTAAAGTGTGATTTAGCCATGAGGGGTAAACCACATAGGAAGTTTGGTGTACATAGGTATGGGAAGTCTGGGTAGTCTTAAGTAGTCAGTGGGGAGTCTGGGTAATCCCTAGGACCTCTGGAAAGTCTGGGTGGCCCCTGGGTAGTCTATAGAAAGTCTAGGTAGTCCCTGGGAAGTCTGAATAGTTTTAAGTAGTCGCTGGGGAGTCTGGGTAATCCCTAGGACGTCTGGGAAGTGTATAGAAAGTCTAGGTAGTCTCTGGGAAGTCTGGGTGATTCATGGGAAGTCTGGGTAGTCTCTGGAAAGTCTGGGTAATCCCTAGGACCTCTGGAAAGTCTGGGTGGCCCCTGGGTAGTCTATAGAAAGTTAGGTAATCCCTGGGAAGTCTGGGTAGTCTTAAGTAGTCGCTGGGGAGTCTGTAATCCCTAGGACCTCTGGGAAGTCGGGGTGGCCCCTAGGTAGTCTATAGAAAGTCTAGGTAGTCCCTGGGGAGTCTGGGTAGTTTCAGGAAAGTCTGGGTAATCCCTAGAACCTCTGGAAAGTCTGGGTAGTCTATAGAAAGTCTAGGTAGTCCCTGGGAAGTCTTAAGTAGTCGCTAGGGAGTCTGGGTAATCCCTAGGACCTCTGGAAAGTCTGGATGGCCCCTGGGTAGTCTATAGGGGTCCATGTCACAACGCCAACTTTTCATAACGCCAACCGGCTATTTTGAACGTTCACAACGCCAACCGCGTTCATAAAGCCAACTCTGGACTTGTGATCATAACGCCAACCGCCCTTTTTGTAGTGCATATATCACACGATTTCTACATGTTTCGTGCATATATTGACCATTTTTTGCTGCATATTATAGTGCATATTGCAGTTTCTTTACGGCATATCTGGCCAAGCCTATACTTATAATAGTTATAATGACTAAAGAGAAGATGTGGAATGTGTTTATTAAATTTTTTAATATTTATACGTTATGATCACAGACCGAGAGTTGGCGTTATGAACGCGGTTGGCGTTATGATCGCGGTTGGCGTTATGAACACAGTTTGAGAGTTGGCGTTGTGAACGCGGTTGGCGTTGTGAACGTTGGCGTTATGAACGTTGGTGTTATGATCGCGGTTGGCGTTATGATCACAAGTCCAGAGTTGGCTTTATGAACGCGGTTGGCGTTGTGAACGTTCAAAATAGCCGGTTGGCGTTATGAAAAGTTGGCGTTATGATCAGGCCCCGTCTATAGAAAGTCTCGGTAGTTCCTGGGAAGTTTGGGTAGTCTAGATAGTCCATGGGACGTCTGGGTAGTCTTTGAGAATTTGAAAGGACTTCCCTGGTAAGTCTTTCACAGTAGGTAGTTTCATGTACACAATTTTTTACCCTGGTTTGTCCCTTGTTTACCCATATGCATTTTTTTAAACTTCTAAAATTATTAAATTTATTGTCATTTAACAAGAAGAAAAACAACAAAATTATGTTTCAAATTTACATATTACTTTACATGCTTCATATTTTATTCCTCTTGAGTCGGTCAAGGATGGAGATCTCCATCCTTGATGTATTCCAGTTCAAATAAACTTATTAAATTATGCATACTCATTGAGATCTAAAAACTGAATAGGTATAATCTGTATGATCACAATCTTATGTTTTCACCCAAGGGCACAATGGTATAAAGTTGTCATCTTTGATATCCTTCAAACCAGCATCTTCTTCCTCTATATTTTTGTTTTATAATTTAGTTGGTTCATTGGCAGTGGAGTGGAGTTATTGTTGTTCACTGCACATAGCGATAGGGGTATTCACGTCCACATCTCGTGGTCAGCACTTTCTTCTTTCCTTTCAAATAATTTGTTGGGTGTAAGCATTATGTTTCATTTAATACGCAACTATTTGCTTGTTCATTGCTATTTAAAATTTCAATGATATCCTATTTTTGTATAATTTTTTTTTGAGAGATTTCGGGCTGGCATAAGTCGTATTTGGGCTACGTAATGCTTTTCCCTTTTTCTTGATTGAGGTATACTATAGAAAATATTTAAAAGAAAACAATTCCATGCTGTGGATATTTTTTTGCATAACCCGCAGTATGTAGTTTTTTTCAGATCAAATGCTTCTGAAATTTGATATTTGTCAGAAACATTTTATTCAGTTTTGCGTAATTAAAATTATTTTATAAGAGAAAAACATCAAGTGTTTAGATGGAACTCTTGAATTATTAATTTATGGCCAAGAGTCGTGAAAGGAGGCAAAATATTAATCGGAACCAACAAAAGATGTGTTGGTCATTCTGGGAATACCCCATCTTTGATCATAAAATTATTTTCTTGACACGTTATTTTGTTATAGGAATTTGACGACTACAGGGATGCTGATGATGCAGTTTATGAATTGAACGGAAAAGAACTTCTGGGTGAACGGTAGGTTTTCAAAATTTTTAAATATTTCATAACAATTACTTCTAGTTTAATACATTTTTGAATCCACGCTAAGTAGGATTAGTTTTGTTAACCACAACAAGGATGTCTTTAGCGGAAAACAAAACAGTTTTTACATGCAATTCATTTTTAAAAGCACAGATTTGTAAAAATAATTATCAAATCATTATACAGCAACATAAAACAGAAGTTTTCTTGGATATATCAGCGACGACATATGCTAGTTTGTCGTGGCTGCGGATTGGGTGAGATAATAGGTTTAACAGAGACTGCAAAAAAGATTTCAGCAGATCTGTGGCGCGGCGATGATAATACATGGCTCTGGTTACAGGGTGGTTGTTGAGCTGGCTCGTGGCCAGCCACGCCGCGCCACTGATCGTTATGGAGGATACAGAGGACAACGCTCACGCAACTGGAATGACAAGTAAGAACTTTATATTTTTCATGTTACAGAGTATCTGTAGAGAGGGCTCGAGGGACTCCCAGGGGGTCTGATCAGTGGCGAGGGAGTGGTAGAGGGTACGGACCCCCGCGTGGCCGAAGTCGTGACAAGTAAGCTCTAATATCCGCTATATATCTAGAAAAATGGGAAATTTCATTCCTATAAGTTTTTTTATACCTAAATATAAACATCAGATTAAATTTCACTTGTAACTCTTATTTAGGTATAATAGAACTTTTACCAACTGGCTGTTAGTATCAAATGTGAATGTTCCTGAACGTATAACAATTAAATAGGAATTTTAATTCTAATATTTATTTATTTTTTTCGCAGTCGTGACCCTGATATGCGGTCGCATGATAGGTATGGACCTCCAACAAGAACAGAATACCGCCTAATAGTAGAGAATCTCTCCAGTCGCGTCAGCTGGCAGGTAAGTGGTAAAAACCATGTAGGCCCAAAATAATTTGGAGTTGCTTGATATAATACTTTGAACTTGGGATTGGGTCCTTACTTCCTTGTCAGCGTCCTATCATTGTCAAACCATGAGGTGCATAGACCCAACCAAAAGAGGCATGTGGTGAATGAGTGGTTCCTCCCCTACCCATGGGTCGACTGCGGTCATTTCAATCACCTAGTTTGGGTCAATCAATTCAATGGGTAGTCAATCCAATCCAGAGGGAATTGCGATTCACTCAGCATGGTTCCATGCAGCCATGTAAAGGGCAACCACACAGTCCGTTCCATTTTGGTACCGTTCGTTGTGTACAACCCATGCAAAGGGCAACCATTCGGTCCACTCCAATCCGTCTGATACAACGCGACCACACAGTAGGCTTGAATTCTGAGCAATACTGAGCAGACATTGTTGATACGTACAGTCTAAACTACTTACCTTAAATAGCATCTAGAGTTTCATACCAAGAACATTTCTACTTTACTTCAAGAACGCCGCCGCCATGTTAGGATGAATATCTTCACCGACTGAAGAATTTAAAATGAAAGTTTTGATGGAAGAAAAACACAATTTTTGAAGAACAATGAAAAATGAAAACCAGAAGATAAAATATATTTGCGTTATACTCCAAAATTGCTTAGTCAAGTGAGCAACCAAAATTTATTGTAGTACCTACCCTAATCCTTTCCCAGTTTTTATCTACGTCTTAAAACTCTCATATCCTCTTAAAGAAAAAATCTGTGACTTGTTGGTATGAATATGTAAAATAAAGTACTTTTTTGTAAAGAGCTACCATTCCCTCGGAGTGTGAGGTATCTAGGCTCAATCAATGCTCAGTCAGTGTGGTTCGCCCATTCGTTCGAGTGGCAGTCATGTGTATATCCGCCATCCCATTGGTACCGTTCTGGTTGCTCGTACACGCTGTGGCTCAGGTAATGCCCTAGCATGACGCGCAATATCGTGAAGCTCTCATACTTGGTTACGTTTTGTCTTTGCACTGAACATATTCATTTTTCTTGTTTGTTGTGTGGAGCACCAAAGACTGCTTTTAGCGACCAGCACCCAGTTTTGCTTTTTTATTTGTTTTATTTTCATCAGCTTTTTATGTTCCCCAAATTGACTTTTTGATGTTCCTTTTTCTAAAACCCTAACATAATAAACAAGAAATCTGATAAACCTTCAGAACTAATAAACTTAAAAGTAAAATAATCGCTTTTATTGTATTATTTTGTATTTTTATGAAATTGTTATTACGTAAATTGTAGTTTTATTTTGCTCAATTATTTTGCTATTGTGTAATTAATATTTACTTCCTACTACTAGTCGCAACAATAAATGTAATGTGTTCAGAATTTACAAATTTTTTTATAACTTCTAAAATAACTAATTTATTATTTTTTTTTTGAAAATATTTTATTCTCATTGTACTACCACAAGGAGAGGAAGTGTGCATTGCTCCAGCAAGACTGAAGAAATTCCGAAAAAGTCGTGCCATTTTCGAAATTTTCCTGTTCTTATCCCAAGAAGATGTTTTCTTCCAATGGGTTTCTTACCATGTGGATTTGGATTGAATCTACTTGGAATCCTGAAACTTTCAGTTTGGATCAGAGAAAAAAATGCATTTCTACTCCAGAAACCAAGTGACTGAAAAGGATTTCTAAAGTTCTTAATGGCTTGGAATAAGATTAAGGAATCCAGTGTATTTTGAGAAAAGATGATCCCCAATAATATTAGAAATAAAGAAAAACGCCAAAAAGTAATTTTCCAGAAACAAGAAATCAACCCAACAACTTGAGAATAATCATGACAAATGATGTAATCAGTGTTCTGTGATGGTAGGAAGATTTCAAAATGGTTTGAAGAAATTTAATGAACATGCAAAAGGAAATGAAGAGAAATCTACTGTTTTTATTTTTCCCCATTACTTACTCATAAACATTTAGATAAAACGTAACTAAGATTGAGACTTATGATGTACTGAATTAGTTTTCTAATCAATATTTTAACATTCTGTTTTAAGTTGGGAAATTTGCCTTTTTCCAGTACAGGTAATTTTAGTTTAACAGCTCCACAATTGGTTTAATTTATGCTAATTAATAATTTGTTGCGTAGGATCTCAAGGATTACATGCGGCAAGCAGGAGAAGTGACTTATGCTGATGCACACAAACAACGCCGAAATGAAGGGTAAGATTGTTTACTGTTGATCATTTTAATTTTGTTTTAATTTGTTTTTATTATGTTTAGAGTCGTCGAATTTGCGTCTTATTCGGATATGAAGAATGCCATTGATAAACTAGATGATACAGAATTGAATGGACGTCGCATTCGTTTGATTGAAGATCGCCGCCGCGGTGGTAGGCGTTCTCGTTCTTCAAGCAGCCGCAGTCGTTCCCGCTCACGTTCTCGTCGCCGCTCTCGTTCCCGCTCACGTTCAAGGTAAATTTTTTTATTTCAAATAATTGTTTCAACTTTTTTTTTCTGATTTGTCCCTGCAGTTGGAGTTAAAAATGTTTTGTTAATAGCAAAAAAAAAATTAAAATAACTGCTTACATGGACAAAATTACGGTTTGTTTTGTTAAGAAATAATTTTGCACTTCTTTTATCATTTTTGTGATATTTTAGCACTGTAATGACTGAAGAAATAATTTAATTAAATGGTAATAATAATTGAAATTTATGTTAAAGTATTGTGGCTGAATTGAGATTTTTGTGAACATTTTTTTTGTTTTACATAAATTTCATCAATTTTCGATAAACGATATATCTTTTATATAGCATGTGCTATATACAGGATGTTTATTTTAAATGGGCTACTAAAAATATCTTGATTTAAAAGGACAATGGTATCAATATTATTTTCAGCAAAAGTGTAGCTAATTCCAGGGGGTTTTACACCAAAACCAAACTCTGAAATAACAAGAAAAAATGCTCAAAAGTTTCATCTTTTTATGTAGACCTTGAAAAAAGCAAAATTGTATAAAAGTTTGAGGAAATTTCCCTCTCTTTTTAACCTTGGTAAATTAATATAGACATAACAATATTATTATGTCTCTCAGACGCACTAGCTGACAAAGTATCGCCAGAAGAGACGAAGGTCACGAAAACTTGCAGCGTGGTGTTTAATCATTAATGGTACTGCTGAGTTTGCTACTGGATGTTGTGTAAACCACAGTTTAGATATCATTCAGTTATTAAACTCTTAAGTTTTGTTTCGTTTCGCGAATTTTGCCTTTCGCAAGTAAGCGGCACGTTCTCAAGGTAATTGTTTGTATGTAGAAGAAGCAAAAGTGTCGGTGTTTTCCAAACATGATATAAATGCACTAAAGGTGATATAATTATCTGCACTGGTAAACGCGGGCGGGAACTATTCTGAGAAAATAACGAATCGCGAAAACTTTGAACATGTTGTTTAATGGTACTACCTGACAGTTGACTGATAACTGAATGTTATCTAAACTGTTACAAGTTTCCTTTGGGCTCCGTCAAAAAGCCGACACCAGTTGGCTAAACCATACACCAAAAAGGTAGACGCTCATGCAAAGACGTTTACAATTGAGCACATGTTAAGGTTCAGGCCATGCGCGCGCGTTTCTGTTCAAGTCTAAACGTCGCTTTAAAATACTTTATTTTTTGGTGCAAAATACTCTGGAATTAACTGTATGAGTGCCCAAAATAATTCAAGTATTTAAAACAAACATCCACTATACTGAAATATTTCTGCTCGAATATTTATATTACTTTTTTTATAGCTACAAGGTAGGCTTCATTGCTCTTCTGGTTTAGCATTTGGGGGTTGATTCATTAGTTTTGGATTTAATATTTTTGTTATATCAAACGATTTTTTCCTGATCTGGAAGCAGCACCTGTTGTTATCCTCACAACAGATTTTAGTCCAGGGGAAGTCTTGGGGAGCAAAATTAGTTGTTAATAAAATAAATGCATATGTTTCCTCTTGGTGGCAATAGATTGAGTCGTTTTTTTTTTTTTTTTGGAAAATCATCGTTGGAAATGGCAACAAGCTTCATTGTTTAGTTTCCCTATTAAGGCCTTGCTCTCCCCGACTATCCAATCTAGTTAAACAGAAGCTCTTTATTTATTTGGTGGTGCTTCTGGATCTAAAATGTCTGATAAATGAACCCCCAGATGTTTTAATAGAAAAAAATAATTTAAATATAAATGAAATTATTTCCAGACTGCATTAAAAAAATGACATCTTCATAACTTCATAAATTTAAATGTTTTCATTGTTCTGAATAACTAAGTATGTATTTTGAATGATGTTTTTATCACGTGCAGATCTCGCAGCCGTAGCCGTTCAAGGAGTCGTTCCCGTCACTCTAGTCGTTCTAAGTCCCGTGGGCGTTCCAAGAGCAAGTCCCCAGCTCATTCTAAGTCTCGTTCTCGCTCTAAGTGAGTTGTTTGAAAAATTTCACTACTTGAGGAGTATTTACACCACTAGGTCTTGTATATATACCGTCTACTAGATTTTTTCATGCTTTTATTGTGTTGCATTTTGTATTGCATAGTGTGGAAGTGCAAAATTATTTCAAATCCCTCACTATTATTTCACAAATTACCTTTAGCATGGTATTACTTAGTTTTTATGTATTTTTTTTTTCTTTCTTTTCTTTATCATACTGTTTTCTTCCATTCTAATTTATAAGTAGTTCTTATGTGTAACCCCGTAGTTATTCCCATTGTTGTTAGATCAAAAGATGGTGGTTCTAAGTCAAGGTCTCGTTCAAGGTCTGATGCAAAACGTTCCAAATCACGCTCCCAGTCAAAGAATAAGGAGCAATCAAAGTAAGTCGTAGAATTGAATGTTTTTTTTTTTGTTAATTTAATTTTTATTTGGGGCTTTGGTAGTTTAAAACTAGAATTGAAATTTTCAGTTTACAAAATTTCAGTTTTATTTTTAAATGGGGCGTTTTTTGCATGATTTTCTTTTCTTTTAATATTTATATTTTCTATTCTTGTGTTTCTTAACTTTTATTGCTATTACTACTTTACATTGTTTTCTTTGCAAATTTTCTTTTATCCTGCTTTTGTTTTTAAATGTTGGAGAAAAAAAAAATAGAGAAAATAAAAATAAAAAAATCTTACAATGGAAATAAATTTTTTCAAAATAATTTAAATTTTTTGAGAAGTTATAAAAGTACTCCCTCCTAGTTTGTAAAGTTCAATATAATTTAAATTATACACACCCTAACTAGTACAACCACTAAACTTATCCACACTCTAAATCTATTTCTTCAAAACTGTTTAGAAAAATTTGCCGCACCAGTAATAAAAATTGTGAGTACAGCAATTACCTGCAATGCAATAACAAAGTGTTTCTATCGTTGTCTTTGGATTTGATACCCTTAACACAGCACATTTTTATTGTCATATAATATCACAAAGTTATGGAGAATGGGTTTTGCTTTGGGGAGAGAAGTAGTGCTATAGCTGAATGGATTTGTTATTTTTATTTAAAAAATGATTATAAATTAAAACTGGTTTGATATTTCAGAGATCGTTCTCGTTCTCGTTCTATCAGCAAGGATCGCAGTAAGTCAAACAGTCGTTCACCAATTAAGGAGAACATGTCTGACAAGAATGATTAAGATATGATAATTTGCGACATTATTTTTTTAAATTTATATTCATAATTATTAGTTTCATTTAAAATAAGTTTTGAGTTTATGAAAACTAAACCCAAAAGAATCGCATTCGCGATTCATTTCATTGATCATGTTTTATTAATTAATAATTGCTAACATTTGTAATTGCAGTTTTAATAATTCTTGTTTCTATGAGTAGTATAAGAAATGTATTTTTTTTACTGAAGAGCATAAGAAATCGCATCAGATTTTTCTATGTAGATATATATGTATTAGCTTTAGATTATAACAGTACATTTAAGTTGTTTTTTAAGTCGATTGTTTAAGGTTCAGTTGATTTAGCATGGACCAGAAGGTATCGCATATAGAAGGCTGGTTTTTGGGTCCAGTTAGTCAGCATAATTTATAATTATAATGGGGCTACCATTGCATCCCTCTGCATCTGATGTTAGCTGATGCATATAAAATGTTTAATGGGCTCTTTTTTTTATAACTAGTATACCAATTTATTGCATATATGTAAACACACTTAAGTAATTGATAACCTAATGTTTTATTCAGTAGCTTTAAAGGTTTAACTTGATCCTGGAATCCTCAATGACGCAGAAGAAATTTTTCTTCATCAGTTTTGAAACTAGTTGAATATCATACATCATGTGGATAAGACTAGTCTCATCAATATATTATGTTCCATCTTTTAATTGAATGTCTATACCTAAGTTTGCTAAGTGTAATTATTTTTTTTATCTTAACTCTGAAGTTATTAAAGGTGTTTTCTCTTTAACTTTTTTGAGTTACTAAAGGTGATCAATAACCATATAATAGCGTGTGCTTATATAAATAAACATTTTAAAAAAAACTTATTTTATTTGCAAACCTGAAAGTACTTTTTAATTTACACTTTTGTTTTAGCTAGTCTGTCCATCTTATCTTGAATGGTTTGTATTACCATGGGGTTTTCCTGTTTGTGCTCGACTTTCACTTCCAGATCCAACCTAAAGTTGAGACTGATAATGGAGTAATACTGGGTACTGGATGGATTCCTTTATATCTAAATGTTTTATTTGTAGATCTGGATAGATTTTTTACTTTCAGCCTTCCTGTTTTAGCTGGATTTTCTTGGAATAGTGTTCTAATGGTTTGTATTAGCTGCCATTACCTGCCATCTTAATTGATACCAATCTGGTGTTTAGCCTCCATTTCTTATGCAGTCTGACCAAAATACGATTTTAAGTAGGAACTAGGAGACGCCTTGGGTATTTCAACAATGGACTTCCTTTATTTGTATTAATAATTTTGAAAATAAAAATTTTATAGTCCCTACTTGTATTTTATTTTATGTTTTGTTTACTTTGAACCAACTATTAAAGTTATTTATGCGGACGTATATGATTTTTACTCTGAAGAAGGTATATGTTTATGGTAGTTGATAGACACTACCTATATCCCTAACATCCTTTTTAGGAAACTGAATTTTCATTTTTATATGAAAAGAGTAAATTGAGTAATCCTTAAAATTATACAACAGGCATGTGTGTTGATTTAAAGTGTTCATGTGATGAGAATACGCATTTTTTTCAAAAATTTATTTAAAAAATATTGTCTGAACCCACAACCTAAATTTTCCACACAATCAACTGTTTGTTCCTAAAAGGGCTGTTATTTGGTCTCGCTACCAAATTTTAAAACTACCGATTTTGAACAAATTTTTGACGAGAAGTTTCTAATATTTCGACGGGGTCTGTTGACAAAAACATACACTGGGCAGCCCCTTTGAAGTAGTAGGTACTCGTACTTACTTTACATGAAAGAAAAAAAAGTTGTAAAAATTTTAAAAACAATAAATCTGCTTTCCATTTTTCCTACTTGCTGGCAACCTGTATAAGAACAAAAACAACAAAAAAAGGAAACATAATAATATTATAAATGAAAACCCCCAAAATTGATGGCCATCAATTTAAACTGAAGACACACATTCACATTACACCATAGAGCTGAAGAAAAATTTTGAAAATTCGACTGAAGCCAAAACATTGTTTTGAAAAATAAATGTAAACTTGAATGTTTATACAAACCCGTTACAAATAATTCACAACAACGACTCACTGCTTTTCCTGTGAAGTTCTCTTATCCCCTATTTATGACGTGCTCTCTGTACTATTAGTTGACCATTTCTAAATGTTTACATTTCTAATAACACACAGAAAAATAACTGTTTTATACTTACTCAACTTACTGTGATTTTATATCTACCTACCTTGGTATCAGACTCGGCCAAACACTTAATTCACTTCACTTAGTATATATACATGCAGAGCGTAACGAGTTTGGGGCCTCCATGTTTGCGAGGAAAGTTAGAGAGAAATAAAAGAATCAACGACTCACTACTTATCCTGTGAAGTTCTCTATCCAACGATGTTGAACCTACCTATTTATGTGATTCTCTGCACTAGTTGACCATTTCTAAATTATTGCATTAATAACACACAGAAAAATTTTGAAAATTCAATTAAAGCCAAAACATTGTTCAATAAAGTGTATAGCGAAAAGACTAGGGGCTAAACGGTCGGGGGCGAAACGTCCGTATCCCGCGTCCTCCATAGTGCATGGGTAAAAAACAAGCAATCGCAAAACTGCTTTTTTTCTTGAAATAAATTTTTCTAAACAACTCCACGCAAGTTTATTTTTTATCAAAGAAATCTGCTAACATTGCATTGCCGTAAAAAATTTATACATACTATTATTAGAAGAAACGCTTAAACAATTTTAAGTTTATCTCATAAAATATTGGATTCACACATCGAATGTAAATAATTATACAGTTTGTCCAAATATTTATTAGTAGCACCTACATGAACCACTAAATTTTCGGAAGAGCGATGGCGTAAATAATTACTTTTTAGCAACAGTCACACGTGTGAATCAGAATTCAAGAGCAGTTGTAAAACTAAAATTATGTACAACTTTGTTTACAATGCCTGAAAGTCATACAATATGTCAAAGAAGGATAATAAAATGTTTAAATTTGTAACATATTTTCAAACAGACAAAACAACAAATTAAACGTAGGTACATGAATCATCATGTAAGATGTTTCTATAAAGGTACCTATTGTGAAAAGTCGGAAAATTGCTATGAACGCGAATATTACTTTACATTTAAAATGCCTCGTCCTGAAAATGGACTAAGGATTGTCTCGAAACTGAAGTTGTCAGGGTCTAAAGATTATAAATATTTAAATAGGGTGCGGCATTTTGAATGCTACTACTATTGCGATGTTTTTACTGCTAGCAACTTATTTATTTGTTAAAACCATCCGAATTCTTTCCGTTTCGTCCTAGTTACAAGAAACACTCATATACTAGTGGATTTTCTGTAAGATTATTATAGCTCAATGCGCAAATTCTATTTCCGATATTGAAAATATTATAAATGGGTTATTAAAGTGTCATAAATGGTATGTTTTGGCGCGATATGACTTGGCAAGTAGGTCTATTTTTCTAACTTTGAACTGCCTAATCCTATTAAGGATCTGAAAGGCTTCCGTTTGGCAACA
Source organism: Hemicrepidius hirtus (assembly GCA_963082805.1). NCBI lineage: Eukaryota > Metazoa > Arthropoda > Insecta > Coleoptera > Elateridae > Hemicrepidius > Hemicrepidius hirtus. The sequence goes on from OY720168.1 coordinate 21,233,166, forward strand.
AAATACACAACAATAATAGTCGTAATAAACCGCAGGGCAGCTACTTAGCCAGCTGTTGGTGAGTGACGACACCACGGTTACCTGATGTCCTTAGGAACCCCATTCCCTATCATCTTCCTTGTTTTATTAATTACTAGTGTCGAGAATGACGCAGATTTTACAACGCTGTTTTCAGAATTTCCCATTGTAGCGGTTTGCGTACTCTTATTTGTGATATTGAATTAATCTGACTCCAATTGATTATCAAATATGTTTATTATATCAGAACAACTTATATACAATAGTTAAATTAAATTCTTGTAAAGTGGGTAAAGATACCCTTTATTAATATTGTTAAAGAAAACTTTAATACATGTGAGGGAAATAATCCCAACAATTACGAAATTGTGATAGGTCTTCAGGTACTTCAACTTCTTGAGATCTTCGGTAGTTGGATCTAACAATGAATCTTCGAGGGTCCAAGTTAGATAAGAAGAATGGAGAAATTCCAATGTAGCTGGTTGAAGATGTCTTGAGAGGTTCAAGATGGTAACCAACAGAATGGGGAATTTCTAAAGGATCTTCCTTGGACAAAATAACAGATTCTTGATTGTTGACAACTGAAGGTAAAGTTGAAGAAGTCTGCTTGACTGGTGATGGAGGAAGTGGAGAAACTGCTGTTGGAATTCTAGTATGGTGTAGAATCGCTCGTAACGTGCTACGCTCTCTACTAGATTTGCTTGATACAGTTCTATTCTTCATAACAATCCAGAAGGTTTAAATAAATGTATTATTATGGAAAGACCTGAGGAAACCTCTAGGTTATGTTGAGAGTAGCTAGGTGGTTCACTCCAACTAAACTCTGAATGATTTTCCAATTTGCTCTCCTTTTATACTAAATCCAGACAACCAAAATTATTTCATTGGTTGGTCCAAATTGATTTTCACCAATCACATTGCTGAAAATCTGTGTGAGAGGAGTCATTTTGTACAACGACTGAGCTCGACTGCACTTCATAGTGACACTTGCATTGCAATACAAACACTACGTTCCTATGCAGGTAAGCAGTTTGATTTCCAAGGTATCTTGATATAAATGTTACCCTGGCATCGGACTGAAGCCCGATACCATCAAATTTCAGATGAGTAACACCTCACCCAGTAATAGAAAACCATCTCACCTATTAGAAGTATTAAAAATATATTGGCATGTGCTGTTTAATTACTAACATAGTACATAAAATACTAAATCATTACACACTACCTATACTATCATATATCAAATATTAAATAATATTCGCGTCAGACAAGCAGAAAAACCTGACTAGAATTTGGTGAGGTATCAAAACCATATGTATTCGTATAACAATAGTAGGTACCTATTACTGGTCGACATGAAAATAAAACAAAAAGGATAATGATCATTCAACTATACACGCAATTAATTATAGGTATTATCCAAGTAAGCGTCAATTATTACATTTGCGAACCGTTTAATCATCATTAATAGACAGCGATCACGGGACTGAAACAATATTTATGCGGATGCCATATGTCCCACAATTTCGAGGGTGATTTTATCCAAGATTTTAGTTTACATATACAATTATGAGAAAGTCCATAAAGACATCTTGAATAATTGCTTTAAATATACAAATATCAGTTAACTATCTAATAAATATTTACAACATTCTATTTAAAAAAAAGTCAATGGCTTGACGTAGGAATCGGTGCGGGGGTATAATGAAAAATACTTCTACGTGTTTCACCTAGAACTAAAAGAGTTTTAACACGACAGTAGGTATTTCTTTTACGTCAGAAGAAACGTTGTAATTCTGAAGAAGCACTGATATATTTACTTTTTCACTTGGTCGTTTTTAATTTCAAATTCAGTCAAAAATATTTGTCTTAAAATTTCATGACTAGGTAATCTAAGAAAGGGATGTTCGGTATACGTAGAATACATTTCTGGGTGATTAAAGCAAATAATTGTAATAGCAAAAACTGTAGATTTTTGGCAAAGAAAAGATATTACCTAAGAATAATTGCTTACTAATAAATAAATCTAAACTGTCTGTTCCGGATATGAAAAACCAAAATATCATGTTGAATAGTGTAATGAAAGTAGGTTAGCACCAGACGTACATCAATAACTTTTTTATGTCTGGAATAGTAAATTAAGAATACCTCCTAAAAAGCTTTTGGTATCTCCCAAGAGATTCATAAAATAAATTGAAATGTGAAATGGGGATTTATTTCACATTCCTCAATGTAGAGTAGGTAACAAGACATGGATTTAATAAAATACTGCATTTTACAAAAGAAGTTAGTTCTTTTTTGGCAAAACGTTAATCTTAAATCATAGAACTCCCGGTAATTACGTCACTCTTGATTTATCATTCTTTACCGATTATGGCTGAATCTACCTATCCTTTGTTGTAAATCACAGCAGCTAATCAATACCAGTTGTATGCTAAGTAATGTGGAGGGTGTATATATAGACATCATTAGCCTAATTTTGAAATTCGAGCAATAACAGTAGATATCATCTGTGGTTGTATATATATAACGGTAAACAATGACATTGTGTGCATTTTTAGAGAGTTTAGTTACAATCTCGATTTGAAAGTTTGTCTGTAAAATTTTAAACGTCCAGTTTCTCTTTAGTTGGGGGTGTTGGATAGTAAAACACGAAACTTGACTATAATAGCAAGTTTATTTATTTTCTCGGGTTTTTATTTAAGATTCAGAATTAAAAAGAATAGCCCTAATTCTAATCTTATATTGTAAAATATACTTCCTTTTTTTAATAATCTCTATATAGAATAGATATTTAATAAGAATTTCTCATGTGCTATTAATGAAATAGAAAGAAAACAGCTGAAGATTATTCATTAAAATACTCTAGATTTTAATATATTTTAACCTTTACAACTTCTATTATGCTAGTAATAATGTTATCTATTCGTAAGGTATAATACAGCGACACACGACAGGTGTGCTTCTTGAAGAATATTTGTTCTAATTAGTAAGACTGAAAAAGACATGTTTAAAGACTATAATTATGAATTGCTCTTCAATTTTTTGATATAACAACAAGAAAATTTGCTTTTATTTTTATACATCAACTGTATAACGTCAAAAGAAGTCAAAGCCAAGAAGCTTAATATCTACATTGACAGCAATAAGGTAATTCGGGAAAGGCGGTCCATGGAATTGTTTGAGAAAATTGGTGTGTAAATATGGACCACCGACACTCCTAAACACCCATAAAACTGCTATCTAAAAACTGAAGAGCTACAATCTATATTACAGTACACAGTCTATCAACGAGTGTTAATTTTCGATTTATTGTTAATACACAGACTTAATGAATAGTCACTGAATTTATTAGCTATATCACAATTTACACTATACAGTTTTAACACAACTTAATCGATGTTTGGAATGAAGAGAACAACAGTCACGAAAAGTAGCGGGTGAAAGGTGGAAATCTAAAGCCGCATCTATCTTCAGCCATATCAACGGAATTTTAATTTTAACAGAAAGGCATAGGACGATATGTGACTTAGAAGGACGCTTCGACCAGATAAGTCCCATCCATCCCACCTCCTGTTTGATTACTTTGGGCGGCGGCTGCCGCTGGCATATACTTGCCGCAAGCCTGCTGATATCTTCTAGGACAACAGCGACCGCAACAGGATTGCAGGAGGCCAATTGACACAGCGGAATGCGCAGGACTCGCAAGAGGCGAAGGAGATCCTGGTCTCTTGGGATGTCCATTGTATGGCACTTCTAATTCGACAAATTCGCGATCTGTCGTCTTTTCCAGGCACCGCAGTAAATGATGATGCTGCAACTCAAAGATATCCTCTTCCCGATAACTATCATCGAGTTCGATTCCGGATTCTTGTGCTGCCAGGCGGGCTTCGGCAGCCTTTTTCTTACTGACAAATGCAGCACCAGATGATGCTTTTGCTATCCTAATACGTGCCAATCGAGCTTTCTGTTAACAAAATTTAAATATTTTAACATCTTGTTTTTTGGGGATGACCTACCACGCATATTGTAATAATATCATAAATTAGACAACTTATGTGGCATAACGTAACTTTCTAAACTGCTCAATATATAAAACTCCGAGTTGCGCTATGTAAGTTAAACTACATATTTCGTTCCATTAGAAATAGCCAACACTAGTATTATAAATATACGCCTGTAGGACACTGAAAATTACAGCAACGAATACTCTCAAGTTTGAAAAAAAGGAATTTAAAAAAAATCTTTACGTGGATTTCGAAAATACGTTTTTTCTGTTATTTCTTGCTTTAAGGAAAATTGCATCATTATCTGCGTATGTTCAAATATGGACTCATAAAATTTCAAAACCAGTCCAAATCGACGTCATCTCTAAAATTACTGTAATAACAGTTTAAATTCCATTAAAGGCTACACCAAAGCGTTGCCACGCCGATAAACGTGTAAGTCTCGAAACAAAATTAAGGAAAAAGATAACAATAAAACGACGGATGCATGCACAAATTGTACTTTTCAGTAAATTAATCGAACGACAAACTCTTCTACGTAGTTTAGGTTATTGTCTGAATCAAGGGCAGAATTCTACAAAAGTAGTTACCTACAATACCAAAATTCTTTACCCCTTTATTTTATAACTAAGTAGTACCCTATTGTATTCCATAACGGCAAGGGTATGAATTAAATAAACGTTAATTGCCGAGACAAATCAATTAGGTCACAATTTAAGTTCACCTCGAAGATGAAGATGCGTAAAATGTAATTTAGTGCAGAATTATTTTTTTCTAATAACGAACAATGTTAGATATATGTTTTAATGTTAAAAAACAGATTGGTGTATTTCATACTATCCATACCATAATACCATATTTTTTTTTTCTTTATTAGCATTACAAATATCAAAGGGTTAAGTGGTAGAGCAGTGGAGCAACATTGTTGCTCAACTGAACTTCGCCCTTCATACTTAATTTTGTTTTATGATTTGTGAATCAAGATTTATATTTAAATGAATAAAGGCATTTATTATTATTATTATTATTATCCCTTGAAAATGTTTAAGGTTATTACAAGAATTTTTTATCGTTCGTTAACCCCTAGCAACACGCAAATAGCAAGGTCGTTTTCAACCCAATAAAATTTAAAATCGTTTATAAAAGGCTTACCCTCTGTGCTTTTCTTTTATCGGCTCTTTGATTTTGGTGATAGATTCGGCTGAAATTAGAAACGATTACAGGTACGGGTAAGGCTATGACCAATACTCCGCTTAGGGAACATACACCACCGACGATTTTACCAGCAATGGTTTCTGGAACCATGTCGCCGTATCTGAAATTTATAAAGACATTTTAATCCAATTTTTATACAGGTATACCAAACAAGTTCTTACCCTAAAGTAGTCATTGTGACGATGGTGTACCAAAAGGCAGCAGGTATAGACGTGAAATTTGTTTCATTTACATTTTTCTCTGCATAGAACATAACCGTAGCAAAAATAATGATAGCCATGGCGAGAGAAAATACAAGGAAGCCAAGTTCGGAAGCGCAGGACTTAAGTGTATATCCCAAGATACGAAGTCCTTGGGAATGACGAGAAAATTTGAAGATTCTAAACACTCGGAACACTCTGAGCGTAACAAAGGCTCCAGAAACATCATCATTGTCTGTAATCCCCAAGCCAATATAATAAGGTAAAATAGCAACCACGTCTATGATACTCATTACGCTGCGCACAAATTTGACACGATTAGGGGCAGCAAATAATCGTAATAGATACTCTGCAGTGAAGATCATAACACACGCGGTATCCAAGCAAAAGAACACAATCTTGTACCGTTCTCCGCAAGGAAGTGGTCCTGCACGTCCTGGTCTAGTGCCACAAGGCACGGTTTCAACCACATTGGCCATCACCGACACAGCTATAAAGAAACCCGTAACATAGTAGAAAACGAGTGCAGCCGTGGAAGTATGGGGATTTTCAAAGGCGCGCCACATTTTTTGGCGAATGTTGGTGAGTTGCTGCAAATTTTGGTCTCCGTTTTCAGACAGCTTGTCGTCCATGAGGCGTTCTGCATTTTCACGTTTTCGATCACGATAATCTTCGTAACAGCAATCACCAATAACATCTGGCAGGATGCCGAAGAAGGCAAGTTCTTCATCGTAGCTAGTTAGGCACTCGTGCTTGGGATAATGAAGTTTTCCAGTACGATAATAGTTGAGGATGTGTCGGAATATATCCGGGTCACGATCGAAGAAGTACTCCTTGCTTTCTTCGTCGTAGAAAAACTCCCGTTCGTTGGATCCCAGTAGGGTGTCTGGGTACTTTTCTAACGTGTTTCGCCAGGTTTCAAAGCGACGCCCAGACACGTTGATGAGGAGCTTCTCGTCGTCGGTCTTACGGCGATCCTTAGGAATTGGGGGCGGCGGGAGCGGATGGGTGGCAATGGGCACCCAGCCGATGGCCGCCGCCCGGGCAAATGGCAGCCAAGCGGCGACCGAGGCCATGCTATGTGGAGGAATGTTCGCACTTTCTTTTACAGCATCACAGTACGATGCACTCCCCAACCTCCCGCAATAGTTTGTTATGACAGCTTAGCATAATCAACATCGATGACGCGGACGCTCTTTCCGATCTATTTTAGGGGCGCGTACGACCATGTTGGCGCTGATACTGCGGTCAGTGCGGCGGCCGGGTTTTTGAACGAACGACGCCGACCGACGTCGAGGACACCCGTAGACAGCGTCGCGGCGCATAGGCGCACACTCCACTGACGCATCATCGATCGCAATCTACGGGGTCGCTCTGCCAACAATTCCACTCCCCACCACACCGTAACCCACTAATAGGAAAAAAAAAACACACTGTACAATATATTTTAAATATTTCTTTAATCAACGCTATTTTACTACAGTATTGTGTAGTTTCGTGAAATTCACGATTACACTCGATCGGATATGATATTGCCATTTTTTACATATTCTGCTATTGCACTAAAAATTAACTGGGCTGTTGTGACCAATCGATGGGTTGTGAAGAAATTTATTTATTACAGTACATAAGGTTTAATAGTATCCAACGCCTCTAGTATCTCCCAATGACAACCCCTCAGACTCAGATGATTTAAATTATAATAAGGTGCAACTTCGTGCAAAACATTATAATACACACAGTAGCGGGTGCTGCGAGAATCTAATCGGTGAATTGCACAAATTTACAAAAAACGTTTCTACAGCAACCCGCTAACTTTCGGCCCCGGGCGGCCCGATAATTTTTCAGTCCCAGGTAACCCGCGAGTCTTATAAGACTCCGGAGGCTGCAACCTCCGGAAACCCCGAGTATTTTTTATTACTCCTCCAGAGGGTGAACATAATACAGCGCCCGCCGCCGAGTGAACCCGCGGCGCCCTAACTAAATGCAATACAAAATGACTAGAACTTAACTTATACAGAAATAAACACATCCGACTAGGTGCAGACTAGCCTTAAATAATATTCTACTCGGTATTAAGGCATACTGTGACCCCAAATTTGCCACCTGGTTGTTATTCTGTCGTACAAGTGATACATAGATTCTGGATTGCAATAAACTTGCGACTGTATACAGACAGATTAACGCGCTATCAAATAAAAGCATCTTACAAACTCTGCCTTTAGCTATTATAGAAATATGAATTCGGTCGTCAACATTACTTTTGTAGCAAAAAATTCCTGATAGTTTTTGCTTTATACCTGAAGAAATACAAATGTTATATCTTGCATATTTACATACAAAGTTTAACAACAAATCCTACCAAATTATGTTCATATTATTAAAGTCACGAATTTGTCAAGAAAAAAATAATAACAACTTTGGTCTTTGTGATCATTTACCTAGAGAGAAAGAATAGACTCTTATAACTAACCAACTTATATTGAAGAAAAAGGTACAAACGAGCGATGATTTTGTACTAATATAAACATTTTTATTGTTATTATTTTTTACTTTTTTCCGTTGAAAATAATTATTTTAAGACTAGGTAAAATTTCTCTTAAACAGAAATGCTTTACACTACAGTTTAGTTATAGTACATGAAATAATTCGTAAAAAATATTGTTTTGGTACGTAGACTAGGTGCTCTTTTTTGGGCACTCTGCCAAAATACCCCCGACTTGATGAATCAACTATTTTTTTACACAGAAAATCAAAACGGTACAGAAGCTTTGTACATGTTGGTCAAATAGTCGATTTTTTGTGCTAAAATAAATATTTTTTTCATTTACTTTAATTAGTATTGTTAAAATTTTTTGTGTAGAAAGTTAAATTCTGTGTATTTGACCTGCAAAAAGGTTTACCTTTTCTTAATAAATTATAATAAACGTCTACATCACAGATAAATTAAGTTTTAACTCCGCTTTGGAAGCTTACAAAATAAAAACCCGAAAATCATCACATACATCACCTAAACATACGGCTTAGCTTAAATGCAATAAATAGGTATAAAAAAAATACTCACTAAACAACTTTGTACACAACACAGTCTGCAACTGGAATGACTAAAATAAATACTGGAATGATATGTACAGGGTGTCTACCAACTTGGAATGTTTTTGACTAGTCTTGATACATTTTTCATATTTCTATTCACGGATATTTGGAATGTTTGAAAAATTAATGCGAGAGTTCTAAATTTATTCAATTTTAAAACATTTAATCTGGACATCGTCCAGCGACATCAATAATGGAGCTGCATTTCACTCTCATTGTAGGTACATAGTTTGGTAGGCAACCTATAATGGTACATAAGTAAATAGCAATAAATAGATAAATTTCCAACAATGATACTAAATTAATTATAATAATAATAATAATAATAATAATACTTTGCCGCTATGACTGTATTTAAGTTCGGTATTTCAACAGTGGCAGATATCCCATGCGGAATGTATAAGAGAGGCACTAGGGCAGAGAAACGGAATGCAAAATGTATCCAAATCAAGCCTCACGAGAAACTTACAAAACTGTCGCTTTTAGCTATTTTACAATATAATCAAATCATATAAGGTCAAATACAAGTCGAAGTCGGCGGGCCTACACTATCCTATGGCTAGGAACGCCGTCACAAAAAAGTGTTCACAGCATCAACAAATGGCGTCACGAATTGCATGTCACAACACTTCCTCGTGTTCTTCCACATCATTGTCCAAATCTCCTTCCTGATCATGATCCTCCTGTTCCATGCCAGGTGACATTTGCTGATGGAGGAGGGATGCTGCCGCAGTCTTCGGATCCTCGTCTTTCCATTTATCCATCGATCTCCGTCGGGCGTTCATGAAGAAGTTTCCAACTGTTGTTGGCTCCAATCCCAGTTGACGTGCAATCGTCACTTGCATCTCTTTTGACGGTCTTTTTGTTTCCTATAAGCAAAATGCAAATCGTTGAATAACAACATCTATGTTTTGAAACCTAGTTTGTTATTTACTATTTTCCTATTTTTCTTACCTTAAAAATAGCCTGTAGAGTACGGCGCTGAAGGTCTGTGAAAACTAACCGAGGTTTCTTGGGGGTAGGCATTTGATCCGAATTGCTCGAATCGTCTTTCCTCTTGCAACCTTTGAAGTACAAAAAATATATAATATAACAATCAAACTACTGCTACCTACAAGCTATAATTTATCATATCGCTGTTATTCACTCCATAAAATCATCGTCCCAGGATTATAGTGCTACATTATTTGTTACAATTTGATTTCCTTATAATCCAATAAATAGATTCTATTTAAATGGGAATACCTCCAAGTTTCAGAATCATTTCCTGAACAAAATATTTAATAATCCTTAACGTAATTTCGAAATTTATAACATTATCCAACCAGGAAGTATAACTTATATTATCTATCTCTACCTAACATTATTCAATATTGCTCATCGGTAACCTATTTATCGTCCAAAAATGTTTTCCGCGTTTTATAGGTGAATATTTCATAAGAAGCACGAATGACCGATAATTCCAGAAACGAATAGCGTGAGATGATATCGATTGTTGTTTTTAAATGGTTCTCAGTACTCGGTTACTTCCAGTTTTTCTAATAAATTCCACTATCGGATAACTTCCCAAAGAAGATGGTTTAAATGTGCGTAAGGGGCAAAGATCAATACCATTACGACCACCACATATAAGACAAACTTTGACATCAGAAATGCGAAGATAAATTAAATTCCTTGAAGGGTCAGTTTGCTAACATACGAATTTTTCTATTAACTGAAGATCAGTGGTTCATTACGTTCTTCTAGTAATTCTTGTCGCAAAAATACATTACTTGTCTCATTACTTTTATTTCCAAAATAAATAATTTTAGGGTATTTTCACAAGTTTTACGTAATTGAGCACGTGGTTGTCGCACAATTCGTATTACATTAGCTTGTACTTAGGTAAGATCTTCCAAGAAGCCATTGATTGACAGGAAAAAGATTATTTTTAAAAGGTTCTACCCCATCTGAGATTAAAGTATTAATTTTGGTGCAGTCGTTTTCACCGACAAACCCAAAGATCTTATCTGAACAAACTTTATGCAAACCAACAAATCATTTTCAATAGATGTTTACCTGCCGGTTTTCAGGCGAGCACTTACAACTACTTGTAACCGTTATACCTACAAAATATAAAGTATTTAAATGTGACTTAAATTTTAAAATTCCTAGAATTTCTTTAAGAGGTAAAAATATTTTTGAATGGGGTGCAAGATTTAGCCTGTTCAGGTCTAAGACCTTTTGGTTTGCTGGTGAAAACTACTCTAACTAAAAATTGTAATGCATTACGTTTTTCACTGAGTAATGAGTAATTGTAATGAATTTCTTTTTAAAAGTAATTCCAACCACTGCTGAAGATGAGAACAGTATTGTGTTACCTAAAAATTTGAATTTTAAAACCGAAGAAATTCAAAACGAGATAAATACATTTTTTGCACAAGTGGTGTATCAAAAATCCAACACCAAGTTCCGATTCACTTTATTGGGTGAAATGTTTTAAGAACAAAGTTCCTTCCGGTCCGGTAGTTTTTGATCATTGTATTTTGTCAACGACATCACCAAGGAAAGTCTCTAATTGAGGTTGCCACAAAATAGATTTTTCTTTATGATTAGATTTATTAATTTTCGTTCCAAAAAGTAATTCTATAAAAATAAATAAGATACCTATTGCGTAAGTACGCCGTTTTTTCCCTACAAATTCTGTGAGAACGCTTTGCAGCTGTCCTTTTTTAATAATAGGGGTTCTAGTAAACGGGTACGATAAGTCATAATCTTCCTAGCTATCGAGCTGATGAGTATGTCTTTCGAAGTAAAATTCAAACTGCAAAAACTAAACAATTTTAAGTTTAACTTTCCCATTGTCTTCTTAGGGGTAACATTTCAGGGGGTTAGGTGGAGAGAACACCCCCCCTTTTACAAACCAAAACTTTTTTGAAACCTCAGGATAGTCTTAGGAGTATTGCGAACTAATTCAAACTAGAAATACAAGATAGTTTTAAATCATGAAATTTGTGGCTACAACCACACTTTACCACTGTCATCTGGGGAGCACTGGTTCATCAAGGGGGTTGAGTATGGCGACATCCCCCCTGGAAACAAAAAAAAACATGGTTACTTTCTTCCTATATTTTTGGGGGGAACGTCCCCCCTCCTAGCAATCAAAATAAATACTGTTGGAGAATTTTGAACTTATATCTTAAACTACGAAAACTAAAAATTTTAAGGTTCAAATCGCATCGCTTTATAAACGCCCCTTGACAGTGCCCCCTCTTTAAAATTAAATCTTAGGAATATTTTGATTATTTTAATGCATGACGCTTGGCGTTCAAATCACGATCACTTCAAACAATTTTAAATTCTCTCAAATAAAATTTGTGCTTTTTTACAATGATTTTCCTATGAAGAAACATTAACAAGCTTTTAGGGGGACGTTATCATATCAAATGAGTTTGATATTTCGACAAGTTTGTTATCAATGACGTCTGAATATCTGATAATACAGTAGCATATTTGTAGTAGATAAACTGTCTGTTCATTACAAAACAGATTAAATATTCAAAGCTAACTTTTATTGATAATATCAGCACTAAACTAACACTAACAAGTTTTTGCGAGAAAATCATATACTACAGTAAATTTTTCTTTCTCTGTTAAAATCATATTAAGACAGGTGTCTACAAAAAATGTTAAAATAATAAACAATCAATTATTCTCCCTTAAAACCCCATAAAGACAGGTTTGCATAAATAATGTTAAAGATAAATAAAAAAAATTTCTTTCAGACTATCTAGATTTACCACAACATTTTTTGATTAAATAAAAAATTATGAAATGGAGAACAGCCTAAGCAAAAAAGCACCTCAGTCAAACCCCAGTATTTTTAAAGGAATGTAATTTCAAGAAAAATATGGGTCTGCTTTAAGCTTGTCACTTTCAATTTCTGATTTAGCTGTAGTGCCAAAATAATAAAGAACGGAAAAGCTATCAAATGATTGTTCTGGGCTTGTACGTTGGGATTTGTAGTAAAGAACAGCCCACAGTTAATAGTAATAATATTTTCAGACGCTGCTGTTTGTTTTGGTCTGGCCGTTATTACAGTCTTTAATTTTTTTATTGCTATTATTCTGTTAGTAATTGATTTCGTAACTGTTTATTATCGATACATTACAAATTCATAAATATTCAGTAGTACTTACTGCCTCGCTGTGGGATCTGTGCAGCTGAAACAAAGAACAAAAATTCTTGTTAGTTTTACCAATCATTATTCTAGTGAGTAAATTTATAACATGGAGAAAGACTGAACAAATGGTGAAACATTTCAGACATTCCATGTGAGTACTTAGTTTATTTCCTATACAGTAACCTTGACTGCGGCCGAATTTCGCCCTAATTTGAATTGATTTCCATGCGTTGGTAAACTTCAGGAGTAAATCAATAACGGTGCTTAGCCGCTATCATTCATTTATCGTTGAATGGCAGTGAACTTTTACGAACGTTATTTTGTGGACATTTCAAAACTCACTTTCAGTAATAACGTTCAGCAAAATGTCTTTATACTTTTCGATTATTTTTAATTGGGGGAAATTGAACCAAAACCAAAGACAACACGGACCAATAAATTTGAAATTTCAAAGGCTCTGCGTAATCAATTTGAGTAATCGCTTAGAAATAATCCAACAATAGGGGTTTGAGCCCTCATAAATTTAGTATGGTGTGAGCTGACAGAGAAAGGTTTTACAGAGCTTTATTGAAAATCCACCTACACACGTTTACCAAAATTCTTCTTCGTTTGTAATAATTAGGTATCTATCTGTGTAATTTGTTTTTGTAAAGTGAAAATATCTGTGACGGGGGGAATAGTTTTCTAGATAATCCCTCAATAATAATTACAAGGGCTTTGAACAAATTTAGTAACGTATAATAAAATTGTTGGTTTAAAAAGTTTAATAAGTTAATTAAGACAACTGTTCAAGTCTGTGTATTCCCGCACGTAAAGATAATAACTTGTGTAACTTTATCTTGACTTTGAAGCTTTAGCGGTTAATGTTTTGTCGAATCTATCCCATTGAAACTTCTTGGTTAAAGTTTCGTTCTCCTTGGGATAACAGAGCGTCTTCAGAAATCCAATCAATGGTTTTCAATCGAGAATGTGATTCTACGGTGAAAAACCTATTTGATGACTTGATCTTTCCGTAATCGCGAAAGCATTTGCGACTTCATTTGGGGTTTTCGATTTTTAGTCATCAAAAGTTCAATTAGTACTATTTTTTTATTCCTTTATGTTTTGTTTGTTCGCAGTTGTATAAAAGAAATATAAATTAGGGTATTCGCCCAATCATGCCAGTATTCGTGATTTGAAAAACAAATTAACGTTATTTAGGGTTGCAGTAAGCAAATTCAACATGCATATGTATAAGGGCAGTAAGCATTTTATGCCATTAAACATGCATAATAATCTTCAGGTTACTAAAAAACCGTTAAACTTGTGTTGTATACACTAGATGTTTGAAAGCTGGAATTAGTTTTGGTAACAACAATAGGGGCCATGCATCGGGCCGGCCCGAACATCGAGACAGACAGACAAATAGACTCACTAGCATGAAGAAGAGGGCGGTTTTCTTCGCTTGGGGTTGACTGCCCTCACGTTTACATTGCGCATCTGGCAGTCTGCAATGAAAACAAGAGAGTAGTCAACAATAACAATTACTAAATATTTAACATTACTGTTTTGACCTTTTTAAAAAAAGAAATCTTACATATTAATTTAGTATTCATATTTATCGATTATTAAGTGTAGGTATTTAAGCCAAAAAATTTACCACTCAAGGACACGATAAAGAAATGTGGGGAAAATTAAGTGTCTGTCTCGATCTTCGATTGTATAAGGAAGAAAATTTTGAAATTTTAACTGGGAATACGAACATTCTGTACAACATTAAAAATATTTTCTTTGATACATACAATAAGTAGGAAATAAAATTCATAGCAATACGAAAGTAGCGGGGGTGTGGAAGCAAAATTATCAGCACTAAATAAAAAAAATCAATACTATATTCTACAGTGTACAAAGTAGCTTTAAGAATGGTGTATAGCAAGCTATCTGTGCTTAATTTTGATTAATAATTAAATTATTTTTTTGATCTTCATCTGTAAGAATTAAATTCTATAATTAACAGCTAAAACATGTGTGATATTTTTAAATTGAAATTCAAATATACATTCTTATGTTTCATTGAGAATCTACCACTGCAACTTTAGAGGGTTTCAATGCTCTAGAAAAAGTACATATAGGGGTTGAAAGCATCATGGGAACAGGCAACATGACGCCTCGTATGGGGTGTTTTCAAGGAAACCCATTTCTAGTTTTGACAAATAAGGGTGACTCATACTCGATACCGTTTAAATGCGGAAGTGTATGTTGATTGTTAATTCAAAATGACTCTGGTAACCAGTAAATCGTATAGAATTAGAATTTTGTATTTTGAGCATAAATATTTCATGCTCGTGAAACCAAAGATTCGAAATATGGCTCATATTGGGGGTTGTGGCTTTATGCAAATTAATTAATTTTGAGCTGTCAATCAAACTCTCTCAGGTACCGTTTATATTTCGTTATACCCTTGATTTCATCAAACAGTTTCAAAATTCTTTGATATTAACCTTTTAAAAGTATTAAAATTACTACCCTTTCAAAACCTGTAGGTACTAGTATCCTTTGCTCCCTTAAATAAAACTTGTTTGTGTGACGTTCTTAACAGACCTTGGTTTTGTTGAGAACCGTTTTGTTGCATTATAGGGAGCGAAGAACAATAGAGATAAACGTAAGTAGGGAAGTGAGAAAGTTCTGAATATGTTTTTTTGCTCAGTGCGATCTCGAAAAGCTGATGAGGTACCGACCTGCGAGTCGCAAAGCGGACATCCTCTGGAACTCCGGCTCCTGGAGCCATTTCCACATTCGTCGAAATGTTTCCCGCCCAGATTTCAACTTGGACCACGGTTTGGGATTTCGCAGCAAATCGGACAACGTCCCCTGAGAGCGACACAGCACCCGTTGAGCGAATATGGCTTGTGGGATGCTGTACCGTTTGAGCTCGGCACTAATGCGCTGCGCCAGCTCTTTGGTGTTGATTTCCTCCACGTCTGCCGTAATGGTCGTGACGCTGAGGGAACTAGGAGTTGTAGCTTTAGTTTGTATTTGTTGCAGCGGCGCCGTTTGTTGTTGTGATTGTTGTTGCTGAACTTGTTGCTGCTGCTGTTGCTGTTGTGGAGGAGCTTGTTGTAAACTCAGGACCGGAGGAGAAGGCGAGCAATCGCGTTGAGGTGCTGCTATTTGGACGAGAGCAGGAGGATTGTGATGAAGCGTGAGACCATTGAGGGTTGCGCCACTGAAGCTGGTGACCAGCGTACCCCCAGGAGAGTTGAGCGACGCTGAAGGAGGGCTAAGAGTTGGACTTTGAAGCGACCGACCTACCAGCTCCCTTTGGGTTCCATAAGGCGAATCGTAACTTGGAGGGGACATGCTTTTCTGAGGGGATGGTAAACCGTTTTGGCTGTAGGCGCTCTGCGGGCTGATAGGGCTCGGTTGCTGCTGTATTCCCATACCTGGTGAAGAGTAGTTGTGCGGAGGTGTCATACCCATATTGGGCATCGTATACGCCGTATTTACGTTTACAGAACCGAGACCCAATCCTATGCCGAGACCATTGTTCTGCATGACCGTAAAGGATCCCGTCACGTTGCTGGCGTGTCCATAAGCAAACTTATCTGACATCGTGGATATGGGTGGTAAGGGTTGTAAAGGTGTTAAAGTAGCGTACGAGGAATTTGGACTATAACCCGGGGGTGACATGCGGCCGTTGACGGAAGTCAGTGTTTGGTAAGTGGGTTCTGGTTGCAGCGTACGGAAATCTCCGGCATCAATCATGTTGGCCACGCTTACGGACGTGGGGGATAACTTGCCAGGACTAAGAAGCTCGGAGTCGCGGGAATCCTCTTGGGGCTGCACTATGACAGACAGCGGACCATCGTTTTCTTCTTGCTTAACAAGACGACGTTCCACCACGGCGCGGGATACCAGCCTCATGCGGACGCCTTGCGTCTCCATGCTATTGGCCACCGCATGCGCGCTGGTATCATCGGAATCGACCGCCTGTTCACCTAGTGCCTGCTGTTCTATCATCTTACCGATATTATCCATCATCATACGCACAAATCACTGCACACACTCACATGTTGCAGGAGGGCCCTGGGCCTGCTGGACTCTATCACCACAACAATAGGGCGCCCGATATTGCCACGACGGCCATTATTCTGACTTTGTTTATAACGGCGTCGAGCGTCGCGACGTTGATTGAACCGTGTCCGTACCCCTAATTTTTGAAAAGCGCTGTCCAACAACTCCGTACATCTTCACTAAAAACACACTCACTCTTAGTAAACCACCAAGACAACACTTGGAGGTCGAATTCGCATCGTGCGCTTAGTTTCGATTAGTATCGCTCCATGAAATTGAAACTCGCAGCCGGTCGATACTGAATTGAATGGGGAGCGCGCGACGCCAGGTGGTTTTGCGCGCGCCCCTCGTGTTGGACGCTCCGGCCGCACACCTCCCCTCGCAGCTGCTTAGGGTGGGTTTTATCACACGCGTTTCCTGCTGTACACTGTTCCACGCACGATTTTTCACATTCACCTTTATTTACAACAACAACCACATAATCATCCATATAGGTGAAGACTACTGCGATTACAAATCAATACACTTCTTTTTTTTCTACACAACACGTGGAGGATTCTAAAAATGCCGCACACTTTAATTTCAATTTTCAACACAAGTTAAGTCCAAAATTCAAAGAACGGTTATGCCAAATCGTAAATATGATAGTTCTCTTGTCTTTCACTTGATTTAATATTATTGTGTTATTCACAAATTTAAAATAACAACATAAACAAAGCTCGCGAAGTTAAAAACTTTGAACGGAATTCGATCTGCGAACTTCTAACTCATCTCTTACCCCCTCTTCGACAAAGGAAAAGGAAATCTAGAGGAAAATCAATAATCGCCATCTTAAAACAAATCGTCATGTAGTACTTTCGGTGCGTTACAGTGTATAATTTTGAAAATATTTTTAGGTATTATAAATACAATTTATAAATATATTGTTACACAATTATTAAGCAAAATACATTTTAAGGGTTAGCTTTAAAATAATATAGCTAGACTTTTCAATTTCCACGTGGCATATACGCTTTTGCGACGTTGCAGTTTTTTTTTAATTTTCGACGCTAAATAAAAATATTAACGTAATACTAAACATTGAAACGTTGATATTTTATTTTATAAGAATTTTACTGTAAAAAGTGTACTTCAATACTTTCGCAGTGCAAGTAATTGATTGCATCTAGTTCTTAGTGCATCCACATGTGTTTTCCAATTCTTTTGTACGTTGCAAAATACAGGTAGACGTAACGAAATAACGTAAAACTAGGAATCTTGAAGTGTAGGTAAAGAAATATTACTTAACAAAAATTTCTCACTTATTTAATGTAAATTTTGTTAATATATTTTTTTAATTTTTTATATTACTCTTATATTGAATCAATTCAATTCAAACCTGTGTGTTCACAAAATTCGTGTACTTTTCCATAAACCGCACAAACGTATTTTTATTCACTGAATCCACAAGACAGTATTCACTAACTACATCACAAAACATTCGATCTTTTTATTTATGTACAAGTCTCAGGAAGTTTTCAAGATCTTCTCACACAAAGACGTGTGACCCACAAGGGTTCCTGAGAATCTACCTACAAAAGTTACGATGAATAATTGGACAGGGGAGAATGGCAACAGGGAACATCAAAAGGATTCTTATGCGACAGAGATGGAGCTATAAATTTTGTCGCGTCAATTATTGTTAAATGTAGACGATTTTTTAAATTAATAGCATCGTTTATAGAAATTTATGTTAATAATTGATTGCCTATAAAAAGATAAAACTCCGATTAACAAAGAATATTAGAAATACTACGATTACTATATCAAAAACTTTTTTTAAGTACTTATACAAAATTGTAAGTACAGAACTAAGTACAAAGTATTAAAAAAAACAAATATTGTTTTGTGAACCCTTCTTTTACGCCCCCTGCATCAGTGACTATACAAACAAACGTTTTAAATGTAAAGGTAAACTCAATTGATATGGATTCGTTTCAAGTTGGAAAGTGATAATAATTGAATTACATTTGCAATTTGCAATTAAGTCACATACAACAAACGCCGCTTTGTTATTTGATTACTTTTATGTTTGTTTTTTAATTTAATATTTCACATGTGATTAAATTATATTTTCATATTATCACAAGAACTGAACATGAATTAAAGTATCTATTAAATAATAGAACACGGTATTTGATGTTAGGTAGGTAATGAAAATACAAATTTATTGAAGAAATTTATTCTTCTTTAATAACATAATTGGACAAAAAAAGACGTCAATTCAAGATAAAATATAAAATCCTACTTAAGTATTAAAAATCCGATAAAACATACAAACTTATCTACATTATTCTCAGGGGCGCACACATGAGTAAATTGAAAGTTCTCAGCCGCCCTTCACATATAAAAATAATTTTTTGGAATTATTTCAACTGATCCTAGACAATGAAATCTTTAGTCTATTATTGTATCTGCTTTATGGCCAAAATTGAATTCTATCGGTTCCCATGTGCATGCCTCTGATTATATTTTATTATTTGTATCATGAAAGATATAAAATACCTTAGGTAAACTTTGAAAATACTGTTTTAAAAACTTATAAGTACATAGTTATTACTAAATAATATTTGGCAACCTTCAGGAAACAGTCGCTCAGACTTTTTTGCCGGATAGTGTAGAAACATCGATAAGGAACTAATATTTATTAAAGTCATAGGTATATATTCTTAATAAGTCTTTAGATAAACCCTCTATACAGTCATATTTGATAAAAGTCCCTGCATATCTTTGCATTTTCAAATATGTAACGTTTTTTATGTTTGCTGTAGCATTTTCTTATTATTTTGTTTATGTTACAGTAATGTCAGTAATAATTATTAGCATATGATTTCATAAAAGTTATTTCTTATTCTGATTTTGCGTAAAACTTTGGAAAACAAAATAAATAATAAACCATTTTAGCAATGACATAATCAGACATACAGACAGACATACCCCAACAAAACGCTTGTATTATTTTTTGCAAATTTTGCAAATCGATATAAAAAAAACCTCACATATTCTTGAAAGTACACTACCTGTAATGAAAGTTTGAAAATGCAAAAATATACAGGGTGTTCTAGTGAATACTTTTCAATTAAGTTATCCAACAAGCACCGTTTTTCTTAAAAATTACTAGGTAACAATATCACCTTATTATGGCACCCTGTATAGGCAAATTAAAATTTATATTTAACAAATAATCATTGCAATAAACTATATAAGTAGATAAAGGCACATATCGATAATAACAACATGTTTGTAAATGCCAACATGTTCTAGTAATAAACTAATATAATTTTTTTTTTGAAAAACAACAATTTTGTACCATCAATCATCTAATATATCGGTGCAATACCAATCAATTAGTTCAATATCCAAATAAAGTTCATTATTTAATCAGTCAACATGTTAATAATAAATTTATTCCATAATTTTAATTAAGTAATAGTATAAAAGCATTATACTGATTATTATTAGATATCACTTTTTTTAAAGCCTCATGTTCCTTATTATTAAATTATTGCAAAACCATTCAGAAAAACATTTCAGTAAGGTACCTGTTTTATATGCACTGCGTATGATAAGATTGTCAATCCTAAAGCTTGAGTAGTCATTTCACAAAGTTTTTACTGTCCAGTATGTTTGGCAAGATCAGCAATGAGGTCTAAAACAGAAAAAAAAATTGTATTAGTAACTTTGTTAATCAACCTTGAATGAAAATTTAAGCTATGTTAACAGAAAGCTTGAAAAAATAAAAAAATCTAGAAATTTTAATTCAGATTTGATAGAAGAGGGTACCAAAAAAGAAGTGATAAACTTATCTATCACAGATTTAATACCTTCCAGCATCGCGGTAACTGCTGGATCCCATTTTAAAAAAATAGTATCGTCAGTTACTGTTCCATCAACATCTTCAGTTGATGCTGAAGGAACTTTGATATCAACGTTGGGATTCTGAAATTCGGCTATAATTATAAAAATAAAAAATATTAATCGATTATTAAACCAGCAGTAATTAGTTACTAAAAAAATCAATTATAAATTAAACAAGTAGTATTAGATTAAAAAAATACCAGTATGGTTGTTTATCGGTACAGGTTCGGTAACATTCGAATCTAAAATTATTAACTGCATGGGAGGATCGTCGTTTATCTGAAAATACATATTACACATGTTACAGACGTAAATATGTCCAAGTAGACAAATATAACATAGACATGGGAATCAAAAAATCTCTTAAATAATTTTTACTTACTTCCGTACTGACAGAAGAACCTGGATTGGCGTCGACTACAGAAGAATCTGAATTGACAATCTCTGGGAAGTCATCGATTGAATAGTTAACTTCTGAACTGTTAGCTTCACTTGTCGAAATATTTTCCATATCCTGACAAGTGCAAACATTTAAAACAGATGTGAGGATAATCAAAAAAGTCTAAAACAACCCTTACTTGATTTAATTCGATGTTATAAAGAAAATCGGAACTATCTTCATAGATATTTATGTACCCGAAAGGACTGTCCGTTAGCAAAGAATCCTCCCCATTCTAAAACAATCAAAAAATACATAAATTTAGGAAATTATTTTAGAATACTTTTAATGAAGTATTGGGAATGTAACTCACAAATTTAAAATGAACTGCCCTTACCTCATTCAGATCGTTGTTACCAATTAATTCAGAAAAATCTGGATAAGAGTCTAAACTTTCCGTAGGTTCTAAATCTGTAACTACAGTTACCGGACGATCTTCCCTATCCTAAGACAAAAAAATTATTACAGAACCCTTGGTTGATTCAAACCCATGTTAGAAATTGATTCAGAAAAATCTGAACTGCGTTGCAATAATTAAAACATACTCTTACTTGATTTGTGTTGATACCGAAAATTGATTGTTGTTGTTGGTGTTCTTCTAGATCGTCATAGAAGCCTGTTATGTACCCCGCAGATAACACTTCTTCATTAAAGAAGCTTATCCAATCGGTTTTTTCTTGTGTGTTACACAAAACTATTTGTTTACCATTTTGTCCAACACTTTGTAGCACATATGCAACATATTGATGTGCTTGTCGAGATACATTTTCATCGATACTAGTTACTCCTTGGGCTATTAATTTAATTTTTGGAAGGCATTCATTAATTTTTACATATATTTTCAAAGGCAATTTATTAATAATTTTCAAATCGGCTGATACACATAACCATCGTTGTGTATTTTTCAAATTTTCATCTCTTGTTTGGATAGATTTGAAAGATATAGTAGTTTGATCTTTTTCTAGATCTATTATAAAAATAGACGATGCTTTGTTAATTACATTTTGATATACTTCGAACGGCGTTTCTTTAGCTTTGAATGGATTAGTGTGTGCCGTTGAAAATATATCTTTTGGTAGATGAAGAAGCTTGATTACCAATTCATCTTCCAAGTCTTCTTTGTATATTTGTGATACTGGAAGAACTTGAAATAGTATTCCTTCTAAGTTTTCGTTAGTTACTTCTTGTCCGGTTTTTACAAAATACAGTTTTTGTAAGTTTGATTCTAGTAGTATTACTGATTCGTCTGTTGTTGATGTAGATGGTAATTGTAGATCTGTTGCTTGTTCTACAAATGATGTATTTTGATTTTGAATGATTTCCGAAATTGGTAATCGTTGACAGTTTGATAAAATTCTATCTGATTTGGAAATTTTAACAGATTTCACCAAGTAACGCTTAGAGTTTTTCGCCGGTGGATAACATCGTTTCTGCGGTTTCCGCAAATTCTAAAAAAAAGAAAATAATTAATTTAGAATTTGTTAAATTTTTAAATATATTTTTTGAGTAAAAGTATAGGTACTTTTGTTCCTGGTACGACTGCGTTTATATTCGTTTTTCGCTTCAATATGCTAGGAATGGTCTTTTGCTGATGTAGAGGCAACTGATATAATTCATTGGCCTAACAGAAAAAGAACGTTAATAACATTGCATATATTTTTTAATTTAATTTTAAAATTATATTTCCAATGATTAAAAAGTTTGTTTTTTTTATACAACCCCCTTAAAATTTAAAACACTTAAAACATTTAAAAGTACTACCAGAATGCTCTCGAATAACAATCTATGGATCTATTTTTTTGTAAATGGTTAGGTAAAAATTATAAAAAAAAAATTAACTTAGCAACACATTTTTTGAAAATTACAGACTGTGTAATTGTTATTTCCTAATAATATTACTGTCACTGTAATTATTATTTTTCAAAAACTGCACAAACCTGTTTATATGTTTATTTAGAAATATAAAGAACATTTAATGTTTTGAAAATTTAGGTATTTTTAGAAACATGATTGACAATTGTTTTGAAAATTACAGATGACTCGAACGTCACTGGTTTCATAATAATAACTGTTTTTGTGTTAGCAATAAAGAGGAATAATATTTATTGTTAATTATTCATCAGAATTATTCATTGCATTACCCATCAGTTTTTGTATATAATTAGATTTTGTTTTCATTGAATTTATTACTGAATTGTTTTGATTAACTTGAAATAGCAAGAGGGAACATGCCTGCACGGTTTTTGGTTTTATGACGCATCTAAAAATCAAATTTGAAAGTTATTAAATATTAAAACAAACAAAAAATTTACTGCATGAACTTTTTAAGATGCTAGTCCAAACTGATCTAGCCTTAATTCAGAAAAATTGGTCATTCTAAAAAACAAAATGTAAATCACATAATAGCTTTTTGAAAATTGAAACCTTAACACAGATTTAATAGTAGCTACCGATATCATTCTTTAAAAGTTGAAATGCGAGCTTACAGACTTACATAATGAACGATATTATGATAATGATATCAAGAGATTAGACACGTGTTAAATATCGCTGGTTACTCACGGGTTCGCAAGTAGCTATTATTGTTTTGTAGATAGTTTAATATTATTTCCGCTGTAATTGTGGCTATAATTTATCAAATCATTTAATGAACTTACCTCAGGAATAGTTATCGGAGGCCCTAGTTCCAGGTCAGCATTTGGGGGTGCAATAGAATTTCTCTTATTTCTTTTGGGTCTCGTCAATATATACTTTTTTATCAATGTATCAATATTCTGACTGCGTCCAGATACTTCTCTTTTTTGGTGTATCTATATTAAATTTTTAAATTAAATTTATTATTTAATTATGTTTTAAAGTTCATGTATACCTTGTGAAGATCACAAGTTACTACTCTCAAGCAAGGTATACCATAGCAGTTTGCTACACCACAATGTTTATCTGGATTATAAATCCGTTTAGTATGTTGTCCTTTTAAAGCTGCTAGCTTTTTTGCTAACGCGGCTTTATAGTTTTTAATTAATTGTGCAAAACTCTTGGTTCTCCCTTCTACGGCGCGTTTTTGTTTCGTCTGTAAAAATTTCATTGATGTTACATAATTACCATTCATTCATCAGACCATTATGCATACCGTATGGATATTACAATTGATGACTTTTACGCAAGGATAACCGTCCGAATTTTTGACACCACAGTGTTTGTTTGGATCATATGTAGCTCCCTTGAGACGAGAAGCTCTAGCTTCTGCAATCTTCAACTTGTACTTTTTAATTACATTTGTTATATCGTCACTCCTTTTAGGTACCAACCGTTTTTCCTTAATCTACAATACATATTAAAAAAATCATCGTTTTAATAACTTAGCCCTCTTGAAATTGATATTACCGTATGAAGATGGCATGTTACCACCCTCGTGCAAGGAAAACCGTGGGCATTTATGACACCGCAGTGAACGTCGGGTTTAATATTTATATTTTTTCTGGTCCATTTAAATTGCTTCCTTCCCTTCCTTCGTCTTCGAGAAGATTTTTTACGTGGCGGCATTGTAACATTTTATTTCACACTATAAATTATTTAAAAAATATTTATATTTATAAATCGGTAGCATTTACAGGAACGTTTATAACCCTCATTGTGGGGTTTAATGTAATAAGGGATAAATTATTCCAATTTAATTTTAATATAGGTATTAATACATTGACAATTATCATAATGGGGATAGATGCTACCTGACCATGCTAAGAAACTGTTAAAAAATCGAAATTTTTTGGTCCATCCTGTATGTTACTTTTTTTTTTGCTTAGGTAGGTACTGATTAGATTTAGGCACCAAATTGGCTAAAAGACAAATAGAGTCTATGTCACAACGGCCACCTTGGTCACATCGGCCGCCCAAACTGTTGTTGGCCAAAATTTTAGGTGGCCGTTGTGGTCAGCTCCCGAGAAAAACCTAAATTGCAAAACGTGTAGTACTCTTTTAATTTGGGCCACACTGTAGAAATTCCCTGATTAACAAACGTAGATGTGTAATAAAAATGGTTTTAAAAACATTGGCAAAAATGCTAATATTTTTGCAAAATCATGATTCACAGTTCGAAATGAATTTCTTTATCAACAAGACCTTTGAATAACATGAGCGAACAAAAAAAAACAACGGTGTTTGTAAATAAATACGTAATAGAGCACTTTAAATACAATCGTGTGCTAAGAATCCCCTAGATTAACCGGACACCAAATCACGTAGATATGTTTACGAAATAAAGTTGATTAAAAGATATCGGGTTTCAAGTTAACAGTTTCTTAGGATTACAAGGCCTTGATTAGAGTTATTCTTTAAGAATCCTCTAAACTATATAACAATAAAGACAAAAAAAAGTTTCGGAAATATTCTTGCGTAAAAATGTTCAAATAATTAATTATTATTTAAAAAAAATCATTAATTTTTCCTATAATCACAAAGTTTAAGTAAAATGATTTTTTAATAAGGCCGTAAAACACATAATTTAGACAAAAAAAAACAATAAAAACGCGTGGGAAATAAACATTCTCAAAAAATGTTCAAAAAGGGATGTAACATTTTTGAAAATTTATCATTTTATATTTAAATACCCTGGAATAATTTGTATTTCTGCAATCTACACGGCTATAAAAAAAATAATTCTGAAAATATCCCCTAAAGAACAGAGAGATATCAAATTTAATTTTTGAGAAATAAAACTTGATGAAACTAGCTACAAGACTTTAAATAAAATTATGCATCTGAATAATAAATCAGGGTTGGAAAATATTTTTTTAAAAAATCTATTCTGTTGTAAAATATTTAAAAATTTATCCTCTAGGAATGTTTTAAATGACATAAAGTAGACAAAACATGAAAATGTTTGAAAATATTCAAAAAATGAACTAATACTTTTGAAAAATAATTTTTTTATATTTAATAGTTTGGAATCATTCAAATTCCTATACCTACAAACTTTTAAAATGAAATTAAAAGTGAACAAAGCCATGTAAGATGACAAAAAGTAAAGGAAAAATAGCAATTGTTAAGAGAAATAAATTAATTAAATGCTTACCCCTCAACCACATCACAGTCAGACTGCACTTAAGTTAAGTAACTGCACCTAGAGGACACTGCAGGACAATAATCCCCTTCCCATTGTTTCTGAAGGCGGTCTTAATGAATTGCTTATCACAATAGAAAAGGTGCGCTAATTTAAATATTCAAAAGCTTGCAGCACCAACTTTTCACCAGAATCAAGTGATTCTGCATGAAATTGGTAATCACACTTGAAAAGCTGCGCTAATTTCAGGATTCATAAGATTGCAGCATGAACTTTACCAGAAGAATCAAGTGGTTCTGAATGAAATTGCTTATTAGAATAAAAAAGTGTGCTAATTTCAGCGTTCAAAAGGTTGCAGAACCAACTTCATCCTAAGTACCTAAAAAATAGTTCTGAACTTTTTCAACCCATAAAATTATGATCCATTCCCCAAATACTCTATAAATTGTTGGCAGTAAAAAAACAACAAATGTAGTAAAGTACCATATATTTACCAGCTCAACATGATACCATGGCAGTCGGTTGCCAGCCTGGAATTGGCAACATTCACAGCCTTAAGATAATTGTTTAAATATATAACTATGCCAGTAATAACACATAAAAAAATAGAGCTGCCAATTTCACTTTATCAAATACATGTAGCAAACTACTTTAACAACAAACTGAAAACAGAATTTTATCAGCAATAGTATGGATTCATGCAGAATCGGGAAGCGAAGCTTCACACAAATTATATTAGGGAGTACATATGGTGATGAAACTTCACATAATTATTGCCACCTTTTTTACTTAACTCTTATAATTTGTGTCATTTGTATACATTTATTATATCTAGTATTTTATTTATTTAAGTCAGAACAGGATGCAAAATTGATTATTATTTTTTGAGAAATAATTTTCTGTGAAATTCCATATAGTGGTTTTAAATTTTACTTTTCTGACATAAATAATTACAGATTGCTATATTGTTTCAGCTTTAAAATACAAGATATTATAATTATGTAAAAATTAGCCCAATTATTGAAATTAAATTATATATACATAAAGCACTGAATTAAAGTTTGGATGCTTTGTTATAAAAGTAGTAGGCTACAAAAAAATTTGACCACCTATAGTTTAACTTAAAAGAGCTGACTGAACACTATTGGCAAATTTAAAAATCTTTACATATGAAAAAATGCCACTTATTGTGGGTTAAATAAGTTTAGTATCTATGTACATTATTTCACATAACCTATATGTACATGATATTACTTAATGTAATGTACATTATATTTTACAAGACGACACGATAATAAATTAATACATTCAAAAACTGTTCTTAAACCTATTGAATCACCACATTAACAAAATTGTGAATGAACATATAATAATATGTACAATAAAAAGGGTTTAAAAAAAATCTTGCGTCAAGTTAGCCGGAGTTTCATGCAAATTAAAATAATCAAATTTAGGTAGAATCAGTTTTGATGATTGTTGCATGTTTGTAACTGTACTCAAAAAATAAATGTACGTATAAATAATATATTATGCTCACTTTTAAATGTAATACTAACAAATACAAACTAAACATAAATTTAGAATTTTTTTGGATGAGTTTCTAAGGAATTTAAAACCCATATTTTAATATATGATTATGAAAAAAAAATATATTACATTTTGCCTTGATTTTCTCCATCCTATGTGAATCTTTTCAGAGGTGTTAATTTGGAAATTTCCTTTGAAACTATAAAAATGATTCATAAATTGAAGTGGGAGATCATATTTTCAGAATAATATACAATTGCATGTCATTAAAACAAAACTTTAAACAATAAACTATAATTTAAATAAAGAATTCATCATTTTATAATGCAGACTTCTTTAATAGGCAAAAATTAAACAAATCATTTAAAGGAAAATTATTTACGAACAAGAAAAAAAACAACTTTCAAAAAACCACTTGAGAGAGGGCCAGTTATAATGGGATCCTTTCCAGATTATGGTCCACTTTCTATATTACAAAACTATTAAAAAAAAAATGTTTAATTATTTACTCATTATGCTTCTTGTTCATAAAAAAGTAACTTAAAGAAAACATAGGAAACGCATTTTATACAGTACAGATTTTGGTGAATAAACTTAAAACAGTCAAAATCAGTACTGATTGTTTTCTCGAATAAAAACTGCAAAATTAATAATTAAAAATAATTCTTTTTCTAAATAATGAATTTATTAATTTTGTAAAAAATAGCGGAATTAAAATTTTTTTCAAATTCATTTTAACAAAACAATTTTGTCTTGTACTGTATTATTAGGTTGTGTTTCGTTGTTATCTGCAAAATCAGTATTTAAAATAAAACCATTCATATCAGTGGAAATAACTTTCATGTGTTTAATATCATTAACACTAGGTTTTTCTAAAGCTGGCCGTTTTAAGGGATTAGCTTTTGCATTATTTTTAATATTACTTTTTAAAATACTTTGCTTGTTATGATTGGAATTTAACAAAGAAACTTGTTTATTTGGAACAACTATTTTTAATTGTTTATGCTGATTTACAACTGCTTGTAAATCTACGCGCTGCCGTTCTAAACGTTGCGCTTGCTGCTGTAACACAAAACTGCTTCCTACACGCCGTAAAGGTGTAGTTAACATAGTCATTGGTTTAGGATGTGCACTGTATAATGTTGGTGTCTGAGAAGGCACTTCAGCCACCTTTGTTCCAGAAAGTGGCGGACTGGGTTGTGATAACTTCACTTTCACAAGTGTTCCTGGGGATAATTTTGTTACTCTTGCAACCTGGATTAATAAAAAATATTAACTTAAAATTTTTAAAACCTTTAGAGAACAAACAAATTTTTACTCAAAAATCGAAGTTTTCCTTTTTAAAATAAACGCGGGCGCAATCTCGAACTCTAGGCACTAGCAAATCTAAGAAATTCTCGGGGAGGGGGGAATGATCCAGAAGGTGCAAAATTTTGTATAAAAATGTTAATACAACTTTTCATTTTCAATAAATATATGTATTTGCTCGGGGGGGGGGGGGCTATCCCCCCGTAGATCTGCGCTTGGCTGGACCACCCTACCAAAGATGATTTTTACTCAAATCATAAATTTCTATGTTTTAGGTAAAACAATTCTAGGAAATGTATAGATCAACAATGAGAACACAGCATATTTAGAACCCTAAAAAAATTCAATACTGAGGAAGATTTGATAATTGCTGCCTTAAATATTGGAATTTTATAAAAAAAATTTTTACTTTAAACTGCATTGTACATACAATAAACTATTTTCTGTAAAGATAAAAAAAAAGTAGTTTTGTATCCCATTACCTAACTCTTTTTTGTTGTTTAGATTCATTTGCAGTTTATAAAAAACATTTCTGTAATACAATAACTGCAATTACCAAACAATTCAGTTTAGTTCTGGTTTTCATACTGTTCAGGTGTTAAAATGTAGTGATATAGACAATATTTAATATAAAATAAATACAAAAGAAGTCTTTGAGTGAGTAGTGAGAAGTGATGTTTCGGGACTATTCTAATACTTACTTGTTCCAGTTCAGGACTTGGTGGTACATAAAATGCAGATGGTTTCATGGCTTTGGGAACACGATGAGTTATAGAGGCTAGATTTTCAAACACGGATGTCATAATAGGATCATCTGGACACTGAAAAATATTTTAAATTAAGATTATGAAAATTTATAATTATTTTAATTTTATGGCAGTCAAAAATAAATTATGTACCTTGAAATCAGAATGTCCTAAATTATTTTGGCCGTCATTTCCATAAATCAGTTCAATGACTCTTAGTCCATTTCTCACTTCCTTTAAAGAGGAACATTGTTTAGGAGCTATAGTAATAGGCAATACGGGTTGCACTTTATTCTTCACTTTTGAAGCTTTATATTCGAAAATGAGTTTATCTACATTTTTGCTCCGCCCACCAACTGCTCTGCGTTCGATAATCTGTAACAAATATTTAAATTAAATAAAAAAAATAAAGATTTTATTAGTTTAATACTTACAGTATGATTGGCACAAGTTAAAGTTCTCATGCAAGGACGTTTTAAGGAGTCTAAAACTCCACAATGTTTGTCTGGGTTAAAATCATCTGAATTTTTACTTCGTTTAGATCGTTTGCGTTTATAACCATCTCTATCTGATTTTGAAGATTTCTCTCTTGATTTTGATGAACTAGAACTTGATGAAGTAGTTGATTTCTTTGTCGAGACTTCAGTTGATAAAGTTGGAGGTAGATGAGAAGTGGAAGATTTAGTTGTGACCGCGGTAACAGAACTAGTGGTAAGAATAGCAACACTGGCAGTAGTTGTACTAGTACTAGTAACAGGAGTAGTAATTAAAGCCAGTGTTACTGTTTTTGTAGGTTCATCTTTCTTTTCTGAAGATTTATGACTAGAAGACATCTTTGCCTCTGTTTCTATCGGTTGCAATACAGGAGGGAGTAAATCCTCTGATGATGAAGGTGTAGTAACTGTTGAAGGGGGTGCAAATTCAACTTTCTAAAAATTTTTAAAATTCGCATAATATTTATTTAAAGTTAAAATTATTTTTACCGGAAATAAAGGTGGCGGTGGCGGCGGAACAGCTTTTTTCTTGTTTTTATGTGAACTCTTTTTCGATTTACTTCCTATAAGTGGTGTACTAATAGTTTGGTTTGAACAACTTGCGCTATTCCCCTCTTGTTTAGGATGTCTTGATATCATATGGTTCTTTACATCATGAGGTTTTATAATTGCATGGCACATGTTACACGTGTAATAAATTACACGTTCTGTAATACCATTTTGGAGACCAAAAGTGAAAATATTTTGACGGGGAAGTAAATATCTCGTATCGGTTTCTTTGAAGTTTTCTTCTGCATTTGCAACAGGTACTAGAAAAAATAAACAACTTGATATAACAGAAATATCAAAAAATATTTGCAATTTATTGAAATTAAATTTAGAAAATTATTATAAGTTTGAAGCAACTGTATATCCTGGCATTTTTAAAATACTATCTTTCAAAATATTTATTTATTAAATAATATTCCCAAAGTGAAGGTTTATTTATTTAAATTGGAGGCGTGGAAATACAGAGATCCACTTGTTTAGACTCGATATTAATCAATTTATTTGGTATCCTAATAGAAGAATAAGGACATTAAATAAAAATAAATGTGTTTATGTTAAATGATGATGATAATAATAATAGATGAAAGGCTGCAGCAGCCATAAAATAAATCCAAACAAAAATATAAAATATATGCAACCCCTCTTGGTAATATTCATTCAAATTTACAAAAGTCATGCAAAATTCCACAGTACAAACTACAAAAAAAGCCAACAATGTTAGGAAAATTTTGAAACAAAATAAAAACTTTTCTTAGATTACTATTCCCCAGATTAAAATATTGGCAATAATTGGGGTTTGGTAAATTGGAAATAATTCTTTGCAGAACATTTTTGGCTCAGTTTTTCAAGTCCATTTGTTATGGTCACAGATTTCAGTAAAAAGCCAATTTCGGTAATCTTTTAGTGTGTCTGAAGTCCCAATTTCAAAATAAAATACCTATAGAACGCAAACTAAAACACAAGGCAAAGTAGGAAACCCCCACCCGTCGGGCTTTATGCAATTTACTGGTAAAATCGTAGAAAAATGAAAACAATTCGGGGAAAAGCAATCTTCCAAGACTGAAGACCATATAGATTGCTTTTTGTTAAATTTAAGGCAATTAGAAACAGGGTGCGCATTTTTGCAAATTTAAAAAATCCGTTGATTTTTCCAAGTGTCCCAGAATAAAATTTGCAGATTTAAAAACTTGTTGAATGTTATAAAATTTTATTATATGATAACTATGAGTTTATACCACTTATGAATGGATTCAGCAACAACACTCACTGTTCGAACGCCTACACGAACGTTAATAAACCAAGACTGAATTCAAATAAAACAATGCGAATTAAACCTAATAGTCATACTATATTTTTTCAATCATTGTTTTGACTACTTCTACAATATCATGAGCCAACAAGTCCCAAGTGGGAAGTAAACAAGGGAGTGATGAAAGTTATGAAAACGTGCCCTAAACAAAAACAATCATGCTGAACGTATTTCTTAATTGCCAGAATGGATTCCTGGAATGATTATTTTTATTTGAATACCCAATAATGTTCCGACATTCTTAGAACTCTTATAACCCCCCCCCCCGGTCCAGTTCATTTTCCATAAAGTGTCCATTCTGTATAAAAGAAATCTGTATTCCGTCAAGGTAATATTAAAATATTTACCCCAATTTATGGCTGCTACTTTTAATATTCAGGAAGAAAGAAAAATTTTGAAGACAATGATTTTATTATCGCTGACGTTCTGTAAAAGACTTACAGGAAGCTCGATACAATTAGTGAACTTCATTTCTTTTATTAAATTTATTTCCAACTTTATTCAAATATCTGCCCGATATATTTAATCTGGGGAACTATAGGCTTTTTAAACATCGATGTAGGTATCAAACGCACGTGATTCATCTGGCAGGCCATTAAAAAGTGCAAGTCTGCAGCATTTCGGTTTTTGTTTGAGAACTTGCATCTTTATTTTTTGTTAGTTACAGTGGCGGATTTTGCGTTTGCGGGGCCCTAGGCGCAAAGGATATTAAGGGGCCCACCTAAATATTAAAAGCCAATCGAACATTCGTAATTCCAAATTTTCCATATTGCCAAAAATTGATTGTTTTTTTTATAAAGACAACTCCGTGAATATTAAATCTAAGTTTTAATTTTTGATAATTTGGCCAATTTTGGGGCCCCCTGGGTGCGGGGCCCGAGGCTTGCGCCTCTTGCGCCTTTGCGTAAATCCGCCGCTGGTTAGTTAGGTTGTAAGTTTTACTAAGAAGTGTACATATCAAATTTAATTGGTGCCCAATAAAATAATTAATAAACGAAATATATTTAATGAATCTGGACGACTGTATTTCCTCTAGAAAAAGTAAATGCACCAAAGAAACCAAATTTGTGATTTTTTTTAATATAATGCTATTGTTGTAGTTCTTGCCCTTTATTTTTTTTTACAAAGGGATGTGCATATCAAATTTAATTGGCGCACAAAAACTATTCAGAAATAAAATAAATTTAATAAATCCAAATGATGTGTATCATTTTCCTTTGGAAAACGTAAATGGAAGAAAATAAATCAAAATACCTATTATCTGAACTTTTTAGTTGAAAATATTGTTGCAAATGTTATCGTAGTCAACGTTTTTTCAATAAACATCACTTGCATTAATAAATTGTTATTCATAATCCGCACGAGGTAAAAAAATCGTGCAAATTTACGTCCCAGAAGGCGCGAATAATTGAGGTGTTATCAAATTGTAATCTACAAAAACAGACAATTTTATGACTTCTGCTTTCAGCATTCATGCAAAAATATAAAAAATTAAATCAAGAGAATAATCTGGTTTAATCTTTTAAGTCAATTTATGATTCGCAATATAAAGATTCAACTGTAACGTCACAGTAAACGATAATTTTAGAAAGTTTTTCCTCGTTTTAAGGGTATTTCTTCTAGTATTTGTGCACACACAAATTTTGAAAAACAAAAACAATTAGAGTGCGGAACACCTACTGAAATTACTGAAACAAATACGTGACAGCGGGAAAGCCTTTTAATTTTCTAAGTATATTTTTTCCTCCACCTCTGAAAACTTAAATCTGTTGAGCCATGAAATTTTAGAAAATATAATAAACATCATGTAAACAGAAAAAAATAAATACAGCACGTGGGGGAAGCGTTTTGAATTTCACAACGTGGTGAAAAGCCTTTTTATTTTCTAGGCATGATAAATATTTCTTCCACCTCCCAAAAACTGAAATCTGTTGAGCACACCAAATGAAATTTTCAAGATTAATTCTCCAAATTACAAAAGAACACAATTTGTCCCTAGTTTGAAGGTTGTTACTTTCAGTATTCTTTCAAAAATAAAAATTTTGAAAAAAACAATGTTAAAAGAATTAAAAGATTTTATTTTTATATTTATTATGCTTTAATACAAATTAGAAATCATCATTCCTTAAATTTATTCTCATTTCCAATGGGAGTGTCTCTTAGGATTAATACAAAAATACAAATTTTGAAAAATAAACAAAATATGAAAAAGCTTGTAAGATTAATACATTAGCAATGATTATGTTTTTGTTAAACTGATCAATGTGTAAATACAATTAGTATAGTCTCCATTAAATCTACATTCAATACAGGATCTCTCTGATATAATCAGTTCATTTTTAAGGACCATTTACCATAGGGGGGTATACAGGATTCAGCAAACACAAATAGAAATGTAAAACAATCTATAAAGCAAGAAAAAGTTAATCAACAAGAAAGAATTATAGGAAATCAAGTAACAATCTACACAAGTCTTAGTTAGGATAACTTACATTTTTCTAGATATTCACGAGCTTGGGAGCCATGTGACCAGGGTTTTCCACTGTACTCCCGGAGGAGTAAGTGTTCTTTAACCATCGTAGGGTCTAAAAAAAATAACAAATATTTAATATTGTTTATTCAAAATGATTTGTTGTAATTGATTCTTCTATTATATTCTATTCTAACCTTAGGGTTTAGAAGAGATTGTTTACAATAATAAAGATTGAAAGTTACAAAAAAATGATAGGAAGATTATAATAAGAATGTAAATACCCGGTGTTAATTATTATTTATCACATCTGCTTAAAATTAAAATGCTGCTCTCTTAAACTGTTGACCAACACCATTTCAACACACTACTGTTCTGTTCATTACAAATTTCTTTATATTTTCCTTTTATTAAGAAATCTTATGTGTATTAACACCTCATCGTTAAATTGTCATTAACATGTCGTTCCATCCGAAGAACGTTTGTGTCTAAAAATTAAAACTATCTTCACGCGACGTTTGTTGGCGTTCTGTAGAACGATCTTTTATCAGGTTTACCACAAGAAGTGTATACTTTGCCCTCATGCTTAATGTAAATCATATGATGACGTGTCGAACCAATACAGAACTATCATTATACAGACACACTCTTCATATACTGAGATAAAATACATACAATTATTTTTAGACCATTATTTTCAGTTAGTTAACCAAATATAAAGTCTTAAAATACATCAGGAGTAACTTTACTACAGGATGTTACAAAAATGAACACTTACCAACCTCAGGAATTCAGAATTTCCATTGATTCTTCAATCATTCCTGTTCCTTTTAGTTTTGTTTAGTTTAAAAGAAGTTTGCAATAGAATATCAACCAGAGGGTTTTATTCTATGATTCCTAAGTTAAAATATCGACAAGCAGTTAGGTATAAGACTTCTGATTGGTTGTTGCCATTCAAGTTAAAAATTTAAATAAAACTACCATAGATGAATAGAGGAATAGGTGTAAGGCCCGGTATTACAATATCAATTTAAACCACAGAGTGGAGTTAGTTTAACTTCGGATTTCCCCAAGATTTCTCTTTCTATTCTGAAGTTTAACTGGGACGCTGTGGTTTAAACTGAAATTGTAATTCCGGGGCTAAATGACAAAAACTTTGAGGATTTGTGGTCTGAAATTAGGATGTAGAGCCAAATTTTTTCAAGCATTGCCATATAAGGTGATTTAGGAACAAATATAGAAAAGGTGCCATTACGTATATTTTTTTAAAGATACAAACAAAAGTTGTTCAGAATCTGTGACTAAAGTTAGGTTGGTTATTATAAATTCCAAAAAAGATCCACAATTAGTTACATATGTAGCATCATAAAGGGTGCTTTAATGGAGTTTCCTTGCATTGTTGGGGGTTTTAAATTTGTAATGTTCCAAACAGAAAATGCCAGTTTTAAATTTTTGGGATAAATTCTGGAAAATACCCTCAATCATTTGAGTAAATAAGTAACAGTAACATAAAGGAGTCCTTTAATGGGTTTTGAAATGTTGCGGCTTTAAATTTCTTACTACAAGTTTATATGTTTACAGACGTATTGTCTTAGGATACACTTGTTTTTTTCTATAGTTCTTTTGGTATTCTTAGATATTTTTTTACTGTCCCAGCTTTTTAAAAGTCGACTTGCCTTTTTTACGGATTTTTCTGCTTCTTTTTACCTTCCTTTTTGAAGTTTTTTTTTGCCTAACTACCCTAGCATTATTTATGACCCAAGTTCTATGAAGTCATTCATTTTATCAACCATTTTTTTATTTTATAAAACAAACAAAATAACAAGAACTTAACAACCAAATAAACAAACCTTTGTTATGTCTAACAAAATCTGGATAAAAAATATAAATCATCAGTTTCTTTTTATTAGTAGTTTGCTCTTGCCAGTGTTGTAGATTCAAGTGAATTTTGGTCATTCTGGGATCCATTTGGAGTTACTGCAGGTACTATATTTTAGATTTCCAAGATGGATTGTTTTTAAATTTAGTTAAAAAAAACTCGTATGTAACATATTAAATATTTTAATTTCCCTTTTTTCTTATGCAATTTTAATAATCACTTTTCTATGAATTATGTAAAATATGTAGAAATAAAATAAATATTAAGAAATTGAGCATTTTTGGTGTTGGAAATGATAAAATTTTTGTTTGTTATTTACTGTGAATCTTACATAATAATAGAGAAATGCGTATTACACATTAACTTTTATTTCAAATACATCTGCTTGTAAAAATTATACACTATTTTCTATTTGTTCTTATTAACATAGTCAGTCACAAAAATTACAGTTGTATGTGACTCAGAGATAAAAGCAAGACCGATTAATGAATATATGTCTGTCTTAAATTATAAATTAACGTCTAGAAAAATATAACAGATAAAAATATAACATAGGTATCAAAAATAATCTAAAGTAACATTGAATTTACATAAATTAATAGAATAAAATTTTTGGTTGGGTTTATGCCACAAATAAGAGTTAATACTACAGAATTGATTTATTAATAAAATAATGTATCAGTTCTTAGTTTGTGATATAAACTAAGCTTACACAAGCAGAGAAAATCTGGCAACACAATCATGATCTGTTAACATAACAACAAACATTTTGGTTAATACAAGCAAATTATAAACATAAGTTCCCTATTTACATGAGATAAAGTAACACACTCCTTACTGCAACATTAAATAAACTGGCTAAAAAAAAACCTTGGGTCAATTAAAAATTAAATTATGCCTGTAGCATATCCGAAACAATGCTTTACAATTATTGAAGTACAAAATAGGTTCATTACCTACAACATACTGTACGTCCTTTTTTTTATCACAATACTAAAGATAATTTTAGTTTCATCAACTAAATACTATAATTGTCAAAGTATGGAGTACTTTTGGCTCATTGAATCATGTTCCTTTTAATTTAAACAATTTAGTTAAGGCATATTAAAGCTAACAAAAAAATCTTATTTTCTGTGATGTAGCAGCACAATAAAGAAATAAAAACAACATTTACATAAACATTTATGAATGTTAAGTAATGAACACTATTTTACAATATGAAATGATATTAAAGTTAAAGTTAAAATACACAATTTATAAATAAAGTGATTGGTAAATAGGCATAAAAAAACTGCAGTAAAACATGATACTTCATAGCTCATGCTTTACTTTTAGCTAATACTAAGGAGTCAATCACAGGAGGAACTTGATGTAAAGATTTAAGAGTTTCCTGGTTTGTTATATTTTAATTAAAAATTATGTACAATATTTAAAACGTAATAGGCTTTTCAAGATTCTTACAGGTGGATGGATGGCAAGAGGTCAATACATCAACTTTTACTGTGGTTTACTCCTCTGATAATACATATATACGTATATATTAATATTCGATAAAACTCAGTCAAAATGAAACTCCTTTAAACGAAGTAATATTTTGTTCATTTCACATTAGAGAAAAGTAAAGCAAAAATTTAGTATCACACAGTTATCACTGCTACTTCCAACTCAACAAATAGAAAGACGCAATAGTCTATGAAAACCTTAATACTAGCCTTAATAGAAATATAATCTTTTTAAAATCTGCTACTTTAAAAATTTACATTTTATAATATTTACAATGATTTACAAACGCTTTCGTCTATATATTTACACACGCAACTTAGG
Source organism: Hemicrepidius hirtus (assembly GCA_963082805.1). Lineage (NCBI taxonomy): Eukaryota > Metazoa > Arthropoda > Insecta > Coleoptera > Elateridae > Hemicrepidius > Hemicrepidius hirtus. The sequence goes on from OY720168.1 coordinate 21,271,418, forward strand.
AAGTTTTCTTATGGCGCTTATTTTTAAAAGGTGAGGGGGGCGAAGCTGCTCTTTTTTTCTCTTCAGCTTTGCACATGGCACAGTGGAACACCTAGGATTAAATAATCATCTTTATACAAAACTCATTCAAACAGGAGGGAAAATTTCAAACTACTCTCAACAGGATCATTTTTGGAATATTAATATTTTATTGCAAAATCTACATTTAAAAAATATTAACTTACAACTGGTGCTTCTAACCCTTAATCTACACCCTCAAAGCGCTCTTGTAAGTCAGCTTAAGAGTTTGGCCGCTCTACTGCTAACCTACTCTAGCTCCCTCTAAATATTTAGTTTATTTTTAGTGTTAATTAATTAAAATCATAGTTTTCGTATGTCCAACTAAGTATTATTAAATATAAGCAAGCCTGAAAAAAATCAAAAAGAAAACATTTAGATAAAGGTTAAAAAAAGAAATGCAACATAGGATTTTCTAATACATGTTTGTAAGAAAGAACAAAGTTTTAAAAATTAATCACTCTGATACACAGGATTGTATTCCTAAAATTATATTAACATAATATGCCCCCCCCCCTCCCAATCCATACCTAATGGTATCAAATATTAAATCTTTAAATTGTGTGTGGTAAATGAAACAGAATTTTTTTATTAGTACCTAAAATCAAGGGATGTATTTTATATTCCCATTTTCTTTAATCCTTTAAAAGGAAGTTGAGCATAGATGTCAACTCTATGGGTGCTCTGGGGGTTGCAGCATCAAAAAAAATAATATATAGGACACAGTGGGGTAAAGCCTTTTAAATTTCACATTGTGGTGAAAAGCCTTTTTATTTTCTAAGTATAATTTTTTGTTAAGCAGTCAATGAAATTTTAGAAAATAAAATAAAAATTCATGCAAACAGAAAAAAATATGGCACTGAGAGGTAAAGCCTTTTGAATTTTTTTTCCTCCACTTCTAAAAAATCTATTGGACACTCAATGAAATTTTAGGAAGTTCACTTTGTGGTGAAAAGCCATTTTACTTTTTAGGCATAATTTTTTTATTGTCCTCCAAAATGGAAAATCAGTTGTGCACCCAATGAAATTTTTAAAGGTCAGTGTCTATGAGTCTGAGTCAACTATGCCTATGCCACAGATTTGCTGCTCCCTGCAGAGAAGTAAATAGAATTTAATTTTCTGGAACAGTATTATTTTGTATACACCCTGGAATACAACCCTCTGCTCTAATATAAATAAATAATTAAATAATAATATAAATAAAAATGGCTTACATCGGGTATATTGGTTTTCTTAATTCGTGCACACGACAGATGGATCCATGTGAGGCACCGTGAACATTCGATCATAGGTCGACCGGCAAAAGGCTTTCCACAATAACATGTAACCAAATCATGTGAATCGCTCCCTTCATCCGTTTCATCTTCACTAGGTTTATATTCTTGACTTGAACTAGCAGACTCCGAATTTGATTCAGAATTTACACTACTACCAGAACTATCTAATGGTGGACTATGGTTTGCGCTGTTTCGAAGTTCCTGAATAATAAAAAATATTTATTAATCATTTATTAATTAAATTGAAAATAATAAATGTCTATGACAGAGGAAAGGGGAATTTCAATTTTGTTCTAGAGTAACAGTAGATAAAGGAAATATGAAACGTAATATTATCTTAAATATATAAACAAATAAAAACAAAATAAAAAAAATTCATTTCATGCTGGGTAATGTACAGAGGATTAAATTTCTCGAGCAAACTAAACTAAAGGAGCCTAGCTGATTATTAATTTTTAGCAGAATAAAAAATTATAAAAATAAACTTACCTCGTTTCTCTGTGCATCATAATTTTCGTATTGCAAAACGTAAGTACAAAATAAGTAAAAATCTTCGCTAGTTCTGGGACGTTTGGGTTCATTTGCATCTTCCTTCTGAAATAAAAGCAATACTAAGAAGCTGGCAAGTACGTGTAAGGAAAGTGAAAAAGGCCAAAAACTGCTGAGAAATATAGAAACTAAAAGCTATAAAGGCCATACATATTGAATTATTATGAAATTATAATCAGAAACCTAACCTACTTGTTTGGTCAATAAAATTAATAAAAATGTTTTACTTACGTTTTCTTCATCCATTTTTTACGTGCAAACCTGGAAAAGAAAAAGAAAAAACGTGATTACGTTTATTAATAAAATGGGCCTAAAATAAAGTAATTAGAAGTTATAAATGAATATGGGAAAGAACTGCAAGAATAAAACCTTACCCAATAGTTAATAATTTGTCATTTCCTAACGAGCTCCTTATATTTGAAGAACCAAACCGATTTAGGCATTCCACTTTAAATAACAGTTTCAAAATCTTTGATTATTAGCGTTTTATAAAGTTTGGAAAATTTTATAATGCTACCATAGTATACACTCGTACGTCAAAGAAAAGAATGGTTATATATGAACCTCTCTACAAGCCACTGATGAATATCTAATGGCGCCAATTTTAAACTCAATACTCTAATTTTAAACTTTACCTTTACTTCATTCTTTTTTAATCCTTACAGGCAAAAATATTTATATTTATTCCCTCCAACTAAACTATTATTATATAATTTAACTTAAAGTTACTAAAAATAACTAAAATTAGTACACACAGAATTTTATTTTTTACTTTCAGAAGTCTGATATCAAAGGTCACAACCTTATATATACCTATACTGATATTACTTTGTGTTTATATTTTCATTTCTGTACAAACTGCGAAAAACATAAATGTATGATACGCGAAACAATTTTTTTTTGCTAGTTCCCATTCTAATTAATGTCGCAACTACAATTCAAAACAAAGCTATACCTACCCATTTTTTAGGTAAAACTTTCTGATTCCACGATACACGATACAGTTTACAGAATTAAACAAAACAAATACAAAAAGTCCGAAGAAAATTTGTTGTTTGTTTTAAAAAAATCAAAAACAAAATAAGAATAAAATTATTCAACCACTTCTGCATCTTAAGGGTTCGTATAACCAACACAGGGGGTGAAGACCACATTACGTTTGGTCAACATGAAAGATTAATTGAATATTCTTTTTCCTTTTAATTCTACAAAATCTTTGAGCAACTCTATAGTCAAAAAGATCCTGTAATCATTTTTTTGCGTCATCCCATTTCTTAAATAACTCTTTTATTTCCAAAAAACTCTTTAGTCACTAGTTACAGTAACACAAAGAGTTATATATAAACATCGGTAACAAAATTGTAAAAATTTCAGTAAAACTGAAACGTGCAATGTTAGGTACGAAAAGATTCCAAGAGGAACATTCCTAAAACTATTCGAAGTAGTAGGTGCGTGTTTAGGATATCTTTGGAACGTTCTAGGAACGTTTTTGGAACTTTTTTGAGGTGGGACATGGAAGGTTCCAAAGTAGGTATGGTACGCCTTTGGGACATATTTGAAACGTTCCATTCCAGGAACGTTTTCCTTCCAGCTAGGTCCTGTTGAATACATTAATCGATTCAATGTTTATTTGGTTTAAAGTAAATGTAATTATCATTACAACTGACCACCAGATGTTTTCTTAAATTATCTGGCGTCTGAAGTGTTGTACCTATATTTACTAACGCAACACAATTCTGTAATATAATGTTTAGCAACCCCAAGGTAAAGTGCTTTACCTGTTTTGAAAAGAAACATTAGCAAATTCCAAGTCATAACTCATAACATTCTTTCATAGTTACAATCGCAATTCATAGAAAACAACCCTTCCACTTCCACTGTTCTGTTTAGTAGGTAGGTATCTATTAAGCTTTTCCAGATGTTAACAATTCGTGAGACAAAAATAAGCTTTGTCACAACCTTTGGCTTTTGCCTGAATTTCCTGACTCTATAGTCATCACTCATCATCATAAATAAAATTTTATTGAGGGTTTCGACCGCCCCTGGTGTTTACATTATACTCTTTTACCACCATAATAAACCCTGTGTCTCTGAACTTGTAAGCGGTTAAAACAACAAAATTTTAAATACCATTTTTAGATTTTTTCGTCAGGATGGGCTTCCTAGAGGCACGAATTTTTAGAATTTCTTCAGTAATTTTTCAAAACTTTTGAGTTACTTCAGTTTACCAAGTGTTCATGTTTATTCAACTAAACATTCTTTAAATCCCATATCAAATATAAAAAAAACACGTGTTGGAAATCAGATTTTATTTTTATTTTCATTGAAAACATTTATGTATATAAATATAGAAACACTCTTTTACGGTCATATAAAACGCACAAGACATTAATCAATCCACAAACATCAATAGTGCACAATTAAAAATAAAATTAATATACAACACTTCACAAACAACCATAGGTACACAATTTATTATCTAAAAAGAAACTTTAAAAAACCCCTAATTCAGTCAAAGTAATAACAAATTCAGATACCAACAAAAAGATCTATACATATCAACAAAGTAAAATTATTAACATATTGGCCTTGACCCCATGACCATAACCCAATCACTTTAATTACAATTCAAAAAAATACAATTTTTAATATGGAGATACAACAGGTTGCATATTATTGTATATTGTGGTAATGGTTCGATGTATAGTCCGAAAACTTGGTCTATCAACAGGCTTCTGTTGCCAACATTGCTTCATAAGTTCATAAACCGGTTGGGGAGTATTATCAGGGCAGGACAAAACATTTTCGGCCTTCAAAAATCTCACAACTTCTTCATGGGTCATTCCAAAATAAGGTTGAAGGGCAAAGGAAAATATTTCCCAAAGACAAACACCAAAGGCCCATACATCAGATTCTGCAGTATATTTATTGTACAAAATACTTTCAAGGGGCATCCATCTCACTGGAATTGCATCATGTTCATCTCCTTTATAATAATCCTAAATTAAAATATAATTAATTTTTTTCTGAAGAACAAACTTAAATATTTTATACCTGTAGATATATTTTTTGTGATAAACCAAAATCTGCTATTTTCACAACCATACTATCATCTATGAGGCAGTTTCTTGTTGCAAGATCCCTATGGACAAATTTTCTATCTGATAAATAAACCATCCCTGAAGCTATTTGCATTGCAATGTTAAGGAGATCCAAATGACCAATCTGGTTATCTCTGAATATTTCATGTTGTCCTTCATCTACCACATCCATGCTTCTTATAATGTAATTATTTGGTGAACACTGCCTGAATATTAAGAGAGAAATAAACAAAAAAATTAGTTTTATTTAACTTGCCTTAGAAATTCATTTAAGTCACCACGGCCCATGTATTCAAAAAGTAAGCACATGGGTCGTCCCATAGCACAAACCCCCAGTAATTTCACAATATTTGGATTTTCAAATTCTGCAAGAAGACAAGCTTCTTTTTCAAAATCGTCTTGTAAATCTTCTGAGGCTTCTTCTTTTAACATTTTTACAGCTACCATTGTAAAATCTTCTCCAGGAACTAGACCTGGGGCTTTAGCTTGGAAAACTCTTCCAAAAGCACCTTGACCTAAATCTCTTATATATATGATATCATTTCTTGGATATTCTAGTTGTTCTAATTTTGGATTTAATGTTATACCTGTTCTGTAATAATCATAAATTATTTTTTTTTAAATTTTGAATTAAAATAAATTTACCTATGATATGACATATTGCTTGGTAATTTATCAAGATCGATTGTGACTTCACCAGTACCTGTACGATCATATCCACTTCTTCTTTTATGTATTCGATGACAAATAATAAAAAGTATTAGCATAAATAATAAAATACTAGCTAAACCAATTCCACTGGCAATGATTAAAAATTTTGGAGATTTCTTAGGGTCTTCTTTAGTAATAGATTCGACACATCTGGGTATGTCACAATACTGCCATCTAATTGATGAATTTGTTGTGAAACACCAAGGAACATGTTCTTCTCCTCCTGCATTTCGACAATAATTTTCTGCATCGCGAAGTTCGGAAAAAACATTAGGAGGACGTACATGTGAATGGGGAATTTGTGAATCCCAACGTTGACATTCTAAACCATCCTTCGTTTTATTTATTTTTCCTTGATAAAAACGTCCTCTATCTTTGATGCAATCGTCTGTTATAAAACAGTTATTCAGTATTGTAAAACTAGGATAGTTACGCTAATTTGCTTTTGGAAAGATTAAAATCCGCTAGGTATCAGGAATTCAAAACTAGAAATTTTATTTTGCTTTTTTCCGTCGTTTTTAGGATTCTGCCTTTTTTACGCATTTCATACTTACATTACCTTTTTCTACCCTTTACGGTACACAAATTAAGATTTTTAAACTTCAATTAGTAAACAACGAAAAATTGCGGCTAAAATTCAGTGACATGCGGTGGGATTTAATTTTTCTTTTACAAATTCATTCGCAACCTCATCGTAAAATTGTGGTTATTCAGATTTAGACATTCCCTGTACGAGATCTTTTTCTATTGATAATACCGATAATTTCCAGAGTCTGCCTAGGCCAACAAAAACATTTACCAAGCAGTACAACCCGTCAATCATTCGTTTTGTGGGTACATATTCGCGTTAAAATATTTAGTACCTACACGTTTTTATTTTGGTAGTTAAATTTTTTAAGACAGATTATCTGTAATTTTTCCTGAAAACTGTTTGTGAAAAATCCCAAGTAATACCTCTTGCTAATACAGAATGCCCCTGCCTCCTACGGATAAAACGTCGCCGTCTGGTTATTCCATTAAATTTTATATTTTGAACTACCCTTTAACATGATTTAAATTTCCGTCAATCAATTTCAAATATTGCGGAGAAATATAGTCTTTTATAAAATTGATTGTATCTTTAGTTAACGATACAACATCACGGACAATTTCGATTTTATGTAGTCAGTCTTGCACTACTAAATTTATCCGTTTTAAAACAGAAAAATGAATTATTATATTTGAAAAAGATATCTACCTACGGCCAAAACAAAATAGAGAACTTGTTATTAATAATTATAAACAATGAAAACTAACAATAACAACTAACAGCTAACGCAACAATACACGAAATCTAAGTGATCTATTCAGTGTAAAAATATTTTTAATTTTTGTTAAAAAACATTGCTAGAAAGTACTGGAAGTGGAAGCTTTAAGTAAAGGTGAGGAGGTTTTCCAAGAAACATAATATTTTAATATTCTATTGAAAGGAACGTCAAGCTCAAGACTATAACAAGGGATTTGCACATTGCGGAGTACTGTGTTGGTCGCCGACTGCATTAGTGGGCTAGCTACCTGGGTTACACCATAAATACAAATTCCACAAATTTCTTTAGACATAATTTCATATTTAATTTTGTAAAATGTTTGTTTACCAAACAATTTTACTTATATTATAACGGCTGATGTGTATTGATTAATAATAATTTGGAGATTAAGCAGCCAGAAATAAGACGACGAATTAATGTTGACAAATTTTTAATGACGACGTTTCGCTATTTTGAATAGCTTCTTCAGGTCAATGCGACAAAAAATTAATACATTTTACAAATAATATGACTATTGAGCAGTTAAGAAGAATACGAGATGTAAAAAGCTTTACAATTTCAGTACTTGTTTTTTTAAACTTGTGAAATAATTTGGTGTATTTAATTCCATAGTTGTTGGTAATGTATTGGTCGGTAATTAAAGGTTGATCCATATTTGTAACGAATTTGTTGATGTGGAGGAATCTTCTTGATGATGTAAAAATTGGTGAAAATAAGGAACAAAATATTCTATTGGCTTGGAAAGATGCAGGTGGTGTAGAACGTGGTCTTCTGAGATTTATCAAAATTAAAATAAAAATCGAAAAATCAACTCCAATTGATTTGGTAATTTAATTTTGTAAAATGTTTGTTTACCAAACAATTTTACTTATATTATAACGGCTGATGTGTATTGATTAATAATAATTTGGAGATTAAGCAGCCAGAAATAAGACGACGAATTAATGTTGAAAAATTTTTAATGACGACGAATTAAAGTTGAAAAATTTTTAATGACGACGTTTCGCTATTTTGAATAGCTTCTTCAGGTCAATGCGACAAAAAATTAATACATTTTACAAATAATATGACTATTGAGCAGTTAAGAAGAATACGAGATGTAAAAAGCTTTACAATTTCAGTACTTGTTTTTTAAACTTGTGAAATAATTTGGTGTATTTAATTCCATAGTTGTTGGTACACCAAATTATTTCACAAGTTTAAAAAAACAAGTACTGAAATTGTAAAGCTTTTTACATCTCGTATTCTTCTTAACTGCTCAATAGTCATATTATTTGTAAAATGTATTAATTTTCTGTCGCATTGACCTGAAGAAGCTATTCAAAATAGCGAAACGTCGTCATTAAAAATTTTTCAACTTTAATTCGTCGTCATTAAAAATTTTTCAACATTAATTCGTCGTCTTATTTCTGGCTGCTTAATCTCCAAATTATTATTAATCAATACACATCAGCCGTTATAATATAAGTAAAATTGTTTGGTAAACAAACATTTTACAAAATTAAATTACCAAATCAATTGGAGTTGATTTTTCGATTTTTATTTTAATTTTGATAAATCTCAGAAGACCACGTTCTACACCACCTGCATCTTTCCAAGCCAATAGAATATTTTGTTCCTTATTTTCACCAATTTTTACATCATCAAGAAGATTCCTCCACATCAACAAATTCGTTACAAATATGGATCAACCTTTAATTACCGACCAATACATTACCAACAACTATGGAATTAAATACACCAAATTATTTCACAAGTTTAAAAAAACAAGTACTGAAATTGTAAAGCTTTTTACATCTCGTATTCTTCTTAACTGCTCAATAGTCATATTATTTGTAAAATGTATTAATTTTTTGTCGCATTGACCTGAAGAAGCTATTCAAAATAGCGAAACGTCGTCATTAAAAATTTTTCAACATTAATTCGTCGTCATTAAAAATTTGTCAACATTAATTCGTCGTCTTATTTCTGGCTGCTTAATCTCCAAATTATTATTAATTAATACACATCAGCCGTTATAATATAAGTAAAATTGTTTGGTAAACAAACATTTTACAAAATTAAATTACCAAATCAATTGGAGTTGATTTTTCGATTTTTATTTTAATTTTGATAAATCTCAGAAGACCACGTTCTACACCACCTGCATCTTTCCAAGCCAATAGAATATTTTGTTCCTTATTTTCACCAATTTTTACATCATCAAGAAGATTCCTCCACATCAACAAATTCGTTACAAATATGGATCAACCTTTAATTACCGACCAATACATTACCAACAACTATGGAATTAAATACACCAAATTATTTCACAAGTTTAAAAAAACAAGTACTGAAATTGTAAAGCTTTTTACATCTCGTATTCTTCTTAACTGCTCAATAGTCATATTATTTGTAAAATGTATTAATTTTTTGTCGCATTGACCTGAAGAAGCTATTCAAAATAGCGAAACGTCGTCATTAAAAATTTGTCAACATTAATTCGTCGTCTTATTTCTGGCTGCTTAATCTCCAAATTATTATTAATAATTTCATATATTGAACATATTTTTGTCGATATCGGCAAGTACCACAAACTTTGAAAGGGAAACGTTAAATTCACTGATTTCTTTATGGGGGCTGGGCCCCCATAACATCATCATTATGGGGGCACGAGCCCCGGTACCCCCACAGAGTCGGCGCCTATGCGTATTATGTAAAGTTAAGAAGCGAATTATTCTGTTACACCCCTATTCTATAAGACCTACCTACTCGTTGATCAACAATTGTCGGTGTTTGAACGATTTTTCGGTCTAGAGTTATACGAGAGTCGCAAACTATCGTCGTTGGCTAACGCGTTTTTTATGAACAACTTTTTATAGAATAGGGGTGTAAGAGGCGCGAACATTTACATTAATACTATTAATAGACATTAGTGTCTGCAGTTCCTAAAAAATTACGAATGCGTTCGCATTTCATAATAATCTGAACTTTATATTATTTTGAGAAACAATTTGTTGAATACTAATTTAAGGGAAAAATTGGTTCCCTTGCGTCCATGGATCGCACGCCACTATAAAAATTTGTATTGTATGGGTAACAAAAAAGCCAGTTTTAAATTGCTTACTATAGCTAGGTACTTTACTATTTTCATGTGTTTCTTAATTGAATGGTACTACCTATAGTTTTTTTTTGTTTTTCTATTAGTATTAGTATTAGTAGTATTAGTATTAGTATTATACAATTTTTTTACATTACTATTTTTCCATTTTAAAGGTTTTATTATGTCTATCCTAAACTTTAAGTAAATAGGTACATAATATAAGGAAAAATAACATACATGTAATTTCCTCAGTCTTCATTTCAGTTAGTCCTGCATAAGAGCAAGATCTTGAGCTGTTTTCAATCTTGTACTTGGGTAACTTATCACAGTCAGGTAATTCAAAATGACCTTTTGACTTGAAATAAATTCCTCTTTGTTTGTTGTCCTCAGCAAGGGCCCAATCAATGTGACAAAACTGTTGTTTAACTGCAATGCAGTCTTCATAACAAAGTGGTAAACCAATGTCATGATTATTTTGCATTGAACATTCAGGAAAAGCATACAAACATAAAAGTTTCTGGAAAACCAAAATAAGTAAAGTTTATTTTAAGATTTTAAAACTATACTTCTGCTGCTGCACGACAGGGTTCATTCAATTCGCTAATTACTTCCTCCCAAAGTTTGGTAGTAATTTGCTCATTTAACCAACCTCCTGTATTATCATTAGACATGTTATACCAGACAAATCCTGTATTATTGAGGTAGCTACTGCAAATTTTACCATTGTAGGATGCACAATACCCATCATATTCAGCTTTACAAATTGTAACTATCACAACTACTATTAAATAGGAAATATTCATAATTTTTTAGTTCCCCTACATTTACTTGACTTGGGTATTATTTTACTATGAACTCAATTTCAAATAAAAATTTTTGTACTCATATTATTGGTTAAAGAAAAAATGTAAACATCCCTGACACCCATTTCACACTAACAGCCTGTCACTTGTCAGTGACTGCATAGGGAGGGGCCTTAACATATTTTAGTATTTAAATAATCCATATTTTTATCAGATATTTAATTGAAAACACCTTTAAGTTACCCAAAAAGTAATTTTGTGCTCAGAGGAATTTAGTTTATTGCAGGAAAATGTTCTAAAATTATTTTTACTTTTAATTTTTCTCCCTACAAAGTTTAACTCTATGCTGAGTATTATAATAGCTCTTGGTTATTTCACCCAAGTGCCATCTATAGTACTATACAGGGTGAGCCAGTTTTTTGGAAGGACCCCCCAACATTTAATAAAAGACCTTGTAGCGGTTTGCGTACTCTTATTTGTGATATTGAATTAATCTGACTCCAATTGATTATCAAATATGTTTATTATATCAGAACAACTTATATACAACAGTTAAATTAAATTCTTGTAAAGTGGGTAAAGATACCCTTTATTAATATTGTTAAAGAAAACTTTAATACATGTGAGGGAAATAATCCCAACAATTTCGAAATTGTGATAGGTCTTCAGGTACTTCAACTTCTTGAGATCTTCGGTAGTTGGATCTAACAATGAATCTTCGAGGGTTCAAGTTAGATAAGAAGAATGGAGAAATTCCAATGTAGCTGGTTGAAGATGTCTTGAGAGGTTCAAGATGGTAACCAACAGAATGGGGAATTTCTAAAGGATCTTCCTTGGACAAAATAACAGATTCTTGATTGTTGACAACTGAAGGTAAAGTTGAAGAAGTCTGCTTGACTGGTGATGGAGGAAGTGGAGAAACTGCTGTTGGAATTCTAGTATGGTGTAGAATCGCTCGTAACGTGCTACGCTGTCTACTAGATTTGCTTGATACAGTTCTATTCTTCATAACAATCCAGAAGGCTTAAATAAATGTATTATTATGGAAAGACCTGAGGAAACCTCTAGGTTATGTTGAGAGTAGCTAGGTGGTTCACTCCAACTAAACTCTGAATGATTTTCCAATTTGCTCCCCTTTTATACTAAATCCAGACAACCAAAATTATTTCATTGGTTGGTCCAAATTGATTTTCAGCAATCACATTGCTGAAAATCTGTGTGGGAGGAGTCATTTTGTACAACGACTGAGCTCGACTGCACTTCATAGTGACACTTGCATTGCAATACAAACACTACGTTCCTATGCAGGTAAGCAGTGATATAAATGTTACCCTGGCATCGGACTGAAGCCCCGATAACCTTTTTTGAAGAAGAACAATTTCTATAAACGTGGATGGTAGAGAACCTTTTCCTTTGTTAGACACAAGATGTTGAAATAAGTTTTTTCTTTTACTTTTCTTTACTCAAAAAGTTCTTATGTAAAATAAAATCATGATATTGATGCAAAAGAATATGGATGGAAATATTAGCCAACTGGAATTTCTAAATTTTTGTTTTAAAATATGAAAGGACGTTCAATTAAAAAAGTCCTCCTGCCACAAATCAATAGAATTAAACAAACCTAAACTTCCATGTATTAATAACAAACATTTATTATATTACAAATCACCTGCTATTTTTTAAGTTGCGCCCCTCACTTATGAAAGTTTAGATACTCGCATTATATTAATTAAACCGACTTTTGAAAGTTTCATTGGGTGTTCCAATCTATGGTTCCAATAGATTTCAGTCTTTGGGAGGAAAAGAATTTATTATATCTAGAAAATAAAATGGCTTTTCACAACAATGTGAACTTCAAAGGCTTTACCCCACTTGGTCATATTTATTTTTTTCTTTACATGAAATTTTATATTTTTAAAACTCCATTGGGTTTCAACAGATTTCAATTTTTGAGAGATGAAGGAAAAAAATTTTATCTTGAAAATAAAATGGCTTTTCACCACAATGTGTATTTCAAAAGGCTTTACCCCACTCTGCGGTATTTATTTTTTTTGTTGCATGAATTTTATTATAATTCCTAAATCCCAATTTGGTACTCAACAGATATCAGTTTTTGGAAGGTGGAGCAAAAAAGTTATACCTAGTTAATAGAAATTTAAAAGGCTTTTCCCCACTGTGGTGTATTTGTTTTTTGCGGAAATTAAACCAGTCACTTTTTTCTAATCTAAAAAAGGATCATGTTTTTGGAAGTAACAACAAACACAAGAAATGAAAGTCGAAATATAAATAAAATATAATTATTGCATAATTTACTACACAACACTCAAAAGTTATAACATAAATACGTTAAGAAAATTATTTTATAGTACTTGTCACATATTATCTAACTAATTTTAGTTATTTAATATTCAGTAAAAACTTTAACAATTCTGGTTTACATTATTTTTAACAACCTCAAGATTGATTAAAATATATTAAACGGGACAGTCGTACTTAAATGTACAGGATTAAAATTATTATATAACATTCCTTTGTACATACTTTTAAAATTTAAATCATAAATATAAAATCGTGATAGATACTTTTAATACATACATCACAGATTATTGTTTATATACAATATGTTGGTTAGATTTTAAAATAACAATAATATAAAGATATGTTAAAAACAAACTTTGTAACAAACAAATTAATGATTAATTTACAATTTTTTTTAATTAAAATGGACGAAATTTATATTGTTATTGCATGCATTTGATTATGAACATAAATATACAGGATGGTTATTTATTTTTTATTTCTGTTTTCTTCAAACAACAAACAAAAAAATTAAATCATTCTGTATACCCAAATTACCATTAAATTTTTTTGATAATTATTTAAATAAAGCAGCAAGTTGGGTAATTGTATGTTCTTGAGCAAGTGCAGCTAATTCTTTTACCCACTCATCCAAAAGAACGGCACATAGAGCGATATGTTGTGATTCAGTAAACTTTGGATGTACAAAAGTTTGAGTTGCATCTTCAAGTGGTGCAACCAATGGCAAGCTAGTTTCTATTTGACTGGGTCTTCTTCCAAACATATTTGAAATAGATGATAATGATGATGTGAAGCTTCTTCTTTTAGGACCATTTCTTTGGAAAGGTTCCAATGATTCAGTACTTAATGTGGAAACAACTGAGTTTCTGCTATCCAAGGCATTTCTTCTTGCATTTACAAGTCTAGTTTCCCTTTCTAGTAAGAAATTTCGAGCATGACGTATTAAATGTGCGCTGTCTGTTTGCCGACTCATGTATTCATCAATTTTTTGTTTTGTGGAACCAATAATCTGTAAATATAAAAATATAATCATAAAAAAAATTATTTACTATTAATTATAACATACCTGAAATAAAGATGGCACATCAGGTTGAAGGACCAAACTATGATCCAACAGATAAGCTCTTAGTAAAGGTTGTGAATACACAGCTAATCTTGAAACAAGGCCTGTCAAGTGTAAATTAACATACAAAGAATTTGAAATCATATTATTTAGTTTTCCTAAAACTACTGTTAGAAATGGACCAGCAGTACCGGTAGAACTTAAATGTTCACTGTTATCACTTAACTGTCCATTTAAATTGCACTGTTTGTTGCTTTCACTAATATTAGCTTGAGATACTTGCCAAATGGGCAAGGAAGCATTAGATTCATCTGTAGCTTCATCGAATTTTATTTTTAAACTTTCATATCCACTACTTTCCCCTAATGATGGTAGACTGTTTGCACTTTCTGCTGAAACAAAACTAAACACATTATCCAACTGAATAGTTAGAGGAAGAAAGGGGGTAGATAAGGGAAAGACTATACTGTCATAGGAACTGCTTCAAAAAAGACGCAAGAAAAATTGAATGATGTGTGAGAGAGAGTAAGGATCTGCAGCAGATGGATTATGAAGGATTGAAGAAATGCAGAATGGTATGGAGAAAAACATTGGAAGCAGAGCTATGACAGGGCATCCATCCAAAGAGGATATATATGTAAGAATTAATGGAGAAGAATATTTGAGGATGAGTCTAATAGAAAATAGAAATGTGATGTGTGAGTTGGATGGTTAAGAAAAGATTGAGACATGTATTTGAGAACCACAAAATGGTTAAATGTATATGGGAGGGACTGCAGAAGATTTGTGTGAAAGGACGTTTTGGCGCAGGGACGGTTGTGCATAAGGACAATTTGGCGCAGGGACAGTTTGAAAAGATTGGAGAGTTGATATACAATAAGAAGGAATGGAGAATACAAGTGGAATAGGAGAAGGAACAATCCTAATAGTGCTGAAGGGATTAATACTGAGCATACCTGACAAATTAGTGTCTTGTGGAGTAGAACCATCACAACCAGTATAAGAATTACTCCAATGAGAACATGCAATTTGACACGCTGCAATTTTATTTCTAGCATCACACAAATATGCATGATAATTTCCATACAAACTCTGTTGGCCACCATAATGGTTCCAGTGAATATTTTTTCCATCTAATCTAGGTGAAGCCCCAGCTGTTTCACAACAAGAAGGTGCTAATAATAGTAACCTCTCAAAACTATGGCAGTGTGGATCAAGAGGTAATAATTTTCGTCTCTGAGATAACATCAAATGAAGACAAGGTTGCAAATGTTGAAATACTAGTTCTAACATTAAATCTTCACAATTAATGTCAACCATTGTTTCAAAAAGAGCAATAGTTACTAGACATAAAGAGTCTTGAGAATGCATTCGTTGTATTAAAATATGCAACAATCTCTGTCCATCATACTGTTGTTGTAATAAGAATTGCAGTAATGGATATAATAACCCAGGATGGGTAACTGTCCTTAAAATGAGCTCTAAATAAGCTGTAGCTGCGATTTTTTCTCCTATAGTTGTTTGAAGAAGAGCTGGTCCCAAAACTGGTATTAAGAATCCTCTGTATAGAAATTCCTGAAGTTGTCTCCTTACCATTGGATGTGCAACTTGGGCAACAGCATTACTAAACTCTAGTGATGTCACAAATGTTGATAAGTCTTTAATATCATTCACATCATCAGGTGTTAAACGGTGCCAATCAGGTGCAACTATGTCTGTTAAAACATGTGGAAGGACAGAATAAAGCCCACTAAGGCCTGATGCTAACAGAACACAAATATTAGAGTGTTCTGCTATGTACACCCCAACATTTTTATTCTTCTTTGAAAGAGACATGCAAAGTAAAAGAGCATCTCTTGCTTGCATTCCTACAGAATCTTCACGATGAACAAATGGTATTAAGAGTGAAAAAATTATAAACCTACAAAAATTTTCAATAAAAAAAAAGATTTTGATTTGAAACCATATACTTACTTTGAATTGCTTTGTTCTTTTGAAAAAAATAAGTCTAATAAATCAAAGTTTTGCATAAGAAGCACACATAATTGGTAAAGAAGGGCAACTAATCTTTTTTCTACATCTTTTGGAAATACTTCTCCTTGGCAAGATTGTAATAATTTAAGCATAGGTCTAAGAAAAGGTTCATGTACCAATAATAAATGTCGTGATTGTGTGACTAACATTTCATATAATTTTAATTGTTCTAAACGAACTGCATTAGTATACCTTAAAAAATACGTGATAGAAGCTTTGTAAAATAATATCAGTGGATAAAACTTACTTTCCAGTACGTATACCCCATTCAAATAATTTTTCTAAAATGTTTTCACTAATGAGGTGTTCTAAACAACGTGAAGTACTTGAAATTGGTAAAGTAATTTGGTCAATTTTTTTAACATCATACAATAATAAAGTAACCATTTGTTCCAAATGGTTGACAACCCCCAAGACATCATCGTGACTTGGTAATTGCTATTAAAAAAAAAAGAAAAGGTAAATAACCTCAAAGACTTTGCTTATAAGAGAAACCTATTTGAGGGTAAAATTTACCTGACTTCTTTGTATAATTTTGAAAGCCTGTTGCCAGTGTTCTTTAAAGCTATCATAGCACGCAGTAGGATCACACTCTTCGTCTGTACTTAATAAAGCTCGAGGTTGCTGGCGAGTTAAGCCTATAAATGAATTGTTGCGTAACCAGTCCATTTTAAAAGATCTATCCCTTATGATACGGTCTCCCACATCATAACGCTATTGTTTAGGGTTTGCACTCAGCAATATTTATTACCGAACTTCCCATTTTATTAATTAAACTATACGAAACCATTATCAATTAAAATTCTGACAGATAAGACGACTGACAAACACATCATCGGAATATACCATGTACCAACCTTCATTCTATCCTTAAAACTTTCTTCAGCCCTAGGTGAGAGACACAACGTTGGTACTTTGTCATGACGTCAAGCATTCAGTGTATGCGGGAAATTCCCTATTACAAACTATTGCCAATAGCCAATGATACTGTAATAAATTATTACGATACGATTTCTATTTCTATTCATTTACACGTTTTTTCAGGGTCAGTCTCAGAACATTGGGTGCCTAGGGAAGCAACAGACAAAACAATTAAACAACGTCTGTTTCATCTGAAAAAGGCATAAATATTAAGACTTATATTGAAAAGCATTCGTTGCTGTTCTCATAAATGTTATGGGTACTAGCCATTCAAAAACAGAACAGTGTATTAGCTTGCCCCATGTTCAAAACAGATCCTCAGGATTAGTCCTCCCCAAGTTTTCAGTCTGCTGCATCCAGAGTAAGATGGGAGGCGATGAGGGATGTTTAGCACTTATTTTCCAAGTCTTTAGCCTTCATATTACATTATGGAAATTTCCAAACGAAATCAGAGGGGGTGAGAAAATCATCCATAAAAAGAAGAAACACTATAGTCTCCTCATTTCAGATCTCATCAGGATTATCCCAGAATGTTAGGTATTTGGAGGGTGTACACTTGGAAATCATGGGGCAAAGTTCCCTCAAGTCTTCCCAATCCTTCCTTCTTAGTTAGAAAATGTTTAGAAGTCGATTTTTTCTGAAACTGTTCTGACTTTTGTGTGACCAGTTGGGAGGAGGGATGAGGGATGTTTGGCACATATTTTCCAAGTCTTTAGCCTTCATATTACATTATGGAAATTTCCAAAGTAAATCAGAGGGGGTGAGAAAATCATCCATAAAAAGAAGAAACACTATAGTCTCCTCAATTCAGATCTCATCAGGATTATCCCAGAATGTTATTTGGAGGGTGTACACTTGGAAATCATGGGACAAAGTTCCCTCAAGTCTTCCCACTCCTTCCTTCTTAGTTAGAAAATGTTTAGAAATCGATTTTTTCTGAAACTGATCTGACTTTTGTGTGAGCAGTTGGGAGGAGGGATGAGGGATGTTTGGCACATATTTTCCAAGTCTTTAGGCTTCTTATTACATACTGGAAATTTTCTAAAGAAATCGGAGGGGGTGAGAAAATCATTTAAAAAATGAAGAAAGACTATAGTTCTTCCTCATTTTTCGTAGGTACATTTTTTTCACTCCTTCAGATCTCGTCAGGATTTTCCCAGAATGTTATAGGGAGGATGTACACTTGGAAATGATGGGGCAAACTTCTTTCGCCCCTTCGCACTGCTCCCCACCTGGTTAGAAGATTATCATTTTAAAGTTAAATCTTCTTCTTCCTTTGACTAGGGAGATTTCCCTCTTTGCCTGGACTTATCCAACTTTCAATGTCTTGGCTCTTGGGGCTTTTTTCTCAGATGCTGTGTTATGTTGTAGATACATAAGCCAATTTCCCTATTGTAAGTGATTGTTGGAGAAAATCAATATTTTTAAAGTTAAGAAAAACTTGAGTACGGTCCTCTCTAGGTTGTGAAGTATGACTCAGTTCTGTTCAAACTGAACACTAAATACAGCACGTGAAAGCTTCAAACTTCATGTGGTTGTAGTTCGTCCTTCAATAATTTTGGTGTCAGTGTGTTTATTATTTTTATTTGTTTGTTCCTTGATTTGTTACATTGGTAAGATTTAAGTTTAAAAATGCATTTAAATGCGGATATATCTAGTGCACTACAGTTATTAGAAGACATAAAACAAACAGTGGATGATTTAGATGATACTAAATTACAGACAAACACTAGTCAAGACTTAAATTTATTAATATCGGTGTTAGAAAATCCAATATTTAGAAGTATAGTGACTGTCCAGGACTCCTTGAGTGAATTAAATCAACAGTTAGGACAACACCCTTCAATATTGCCAGTAGATTTTGATATAACTCCATCAGGTGAACTTGCAATAAATGTACCACCTGGTGGTGAATTATATGACCCTGGTTATGCAGAAGATTTTCACCACCCTCAAGATTTTGATGAACAGAGAGTGCCTTCTGCACCTGTCTCTCCAGGTTCCCCTCAGGTGCATAACTTTAATGTTTCTGATGACAAAGTTCTCCTTGTGGATGGAAAACCTTTGGATCCTAACATTTCACACCAAGAAGTAAGTAGTTCTACAATTAATGTACACACCTTAATCTTAAATTATGGTGTAGGCACTTCGCCTTCTGCAAAAAGCTCAAGGTTTAGCAATAGTACAACGTCCAGATGAAGACAGTGTCCATAGATCACCTTCAGCTGTTAGTGATGCATCAAAAGCTGGATCAGATACATTATTAAGCACAGAATGGGCTCAAGTTGAAGCCATTGATCTTGTTAATGATGGAACTGGTCTTGGATTTGGAATAGTTGGAGTAAGAACAATGGGAGTAGTAGTTAAAACAATTTTACCAGGGGGTGTAGCAGACAGGGATGGTAGATTACAAAGTGGTGATCATATTTTACAAGTAAGTTTTACCCTGTATAAAGATAGGGTTCAGAAGTCATTCAGTGTAAGTCACTGAAGACAAAATTAGAAATCGATTACCGAGAGAAGTAGTACATAAAAATAAGCATTTTTTTTGTTAAGTTAATGAGTTACTTGCTATATCCACTGAAATTTCTTTGAATGGACTTTTAAAAATGGTGTAAGGTAAATATTGCTCAAAATTGCTCATCAGGCTAAAAGAATCAGAAATGATTCCGGCAAACACACGTCTGAAAACGCCTGGTCATGGAGCTTCGAAAATGGCGTGATTTTATTTCCAAGTTTTGTAATGTCAGCATTACTCATTTATCTAGGTTTCCATTTGTTATGATTTCTGGAATTTATGTAAACCAATAGGTCTACTCTTACGGGGAAGTCCTGAGTCGCTAGTCCTGAGTCGCTTTAATTTTTTGCCTGCACGTCGGTATCATGAAATTACGTGTATAAGAACTGTTTTTTTTCTTTTGGTGTTTAGAACGCGTTATATCAATTTAGTGCAATAATATCCAGTTGGATTGCTATCTAAAAATGGTGGGTACTAACTTAGCGGTTTTATCCGCAGGAATGCTGTGCGCGTACGAACGTTCATGCTGAGCGGGCAAAATTTCATTCCAGGAGGGTTTTAGCGTACGAAAATGAATGTTCGGATTTCGTGGAACAGTGGTAAAATCCGGTACGAGCAACAATGTTTTGTGTATAACACGGGAAAAATTGTGTACACTAAACTACCTAATGTGAAAGACTACCCAAACTTCCCAAAGACTACTCGGTACCTGCTCAGACTCTTCAAGGACAGTCTTCCCAGGGATTATCTCGACTATGTACACTAAACTTCCCACGTGATTTACCCCTTGTTTGTCTACACGCAGGAACGTTCGTACGAGCACAGCATTCGTGCGAGTTAAAATCCTCTAGTCCTCGCAGCATTATCCAAGTTCTTCCTGGCGTGTTCTCTTCACTAGACACCAAATTTTCAACTGAGTCGTGTCGTATATTCACCCAATTATCACAAATAAAAAATAATCGGCTTCACACATCTATGTATAGATCAGACGCAAATATTGGTTTAGTACTTCAATTTATTATCTTCTGAACAAAACGTAACATCTTTCAGTCTGAATGCTACTCTGATATTACGGCAAAAGAAACTGATCGGAAGTATCGCGTACTGATACTGCGATACTTGTTATCGGTCCCGCGATATTTTTTTAATTCTCGAATATCGTAGATTTGCGATACTCAAGAAAATCAAAAATTAAATAACTTAAGTTAATTAAATAATTAAATAATAAAAAATTAGATTAATATAGGAGATTATAGGAATGTAAATATCTATTGGGTAAAACTTTTAACGAGGGACTTTATTACTTTATCGTTTGTATCTAGAGAAATGTCTCGACCCTAAGAAAAGGTAAGTATCGCTAAAGGTATAGCGATACTGTTTTAAGTGTCGACCATCGGAAAGGCGCGTTCTCATGATTCTATTTTACTTGATCCACTAAAGTTAATCAACTAAAATCGAATCATGAGAACGCGCCTTCATTCAAACTTTATCGTTCAGTAATTCAACGACTGCGGGAAATGGAAATAGACGGCCTTACTATAGCAGATATTAAAGATAAAATAAAAACTATAAGAACGATTTCTCTAGTTGGGACCATTTTATTTCACTAGTCGATTCAATTTTTACGCTTGAAATGTGTGTGAACCAAAAACTTGACCGATTTTAGTTGATCCACTAAAGTTGATGAACTAAAATCGAATCATGAGGACGCGCTTTAACGCGATATTTTTTGGAAATATAACGAATATCGATATCGCGATAGGTACTGACGACGTATCAATGTCATTTTAGTGACTTACACTGATTGACTTCTGAACTCTCTATATAAGAGCGTCATTTTAAAATACTTTTAGATTGGCGAGGTGAATCTCCATGAAATGGGATCAGAACAAGTAGCTACAGTTTTAAGACAATCTGGTACACATGTTAGATTAGTAGTAGCTCGACCAGCAGATCTTTCAATTTCTTCATCTGATTATAAATATTTAAGTTCTTCGGCTCCATTAGTGCCAACAAGACTTTTAACAGAACCTATAGAATTGGACCGTTATTTAATTCAGCATAAATATTCTCCAATATTTCATAAAAATGCCGAATTAAATGAATTTGATCAATCGAAGGCTTATACAGGTCTTCCCAGAATTCCTGCATCTCCATCATTGCCTCTGTTAAATTTAGATATGGGGGTAAAAATGCCGGAAATGGAAAAATTTACGGTAGAATTAAAGAAAGATCATAATGGTCTTGGTATAACAATAGCAGGATATGTCTGTGAAAAGGAGGAACTATCAGGAATTTTTGTTAAAAGTGTTAGTAAAAGTAGTGCAGCAGATCTTAGTGGAAAAATACGAGTGAATGATCGAATAGTGGAAGTAGATGGACGTTCATTACAAGGATACACCAATCTTCAAGCAGTGGAAGTGTTAAGAAGCAGTGGAAATATTGTTAGGTTGTGCCTGGAGCGGTATTTGCATGGCCCCAAGTATGAGCAGCTGCAGCAAGCAATTGCAGCGAGTGAACTTAAACCTTCCACGCCCTCGAGCCCTCCTCGAGTACCACGGTAATAAATCTTCAGCCCTTCGAGCCTACAGTGTTGTACTAGAATCTCATTTTAATTTACATCATGTCTATTACGGGTTATGCTATAAGGTGGTTGTTGTGTTAGATGCTATATTGTTGTATTGTAACTAACGCTTGTGACTTGTAGCTTCTACTAATATAACCGATTTTAGCTTAAAATCATCACTTGCCCACGTTAGTTGTGTATTCTATGTGATTGTAAGTTTACTAACCGTGTCCTTTTTTTTTAATTTAAATTATTTTATTTATTTCAACATAAATTTCAGATTTCCATTGACAGAAGAAGGAGACTTCTCCTCCTCGCATGATAGAGTTGAAGAAGAACCTCTTGAAACCAAAAACGAACATCTCACCTTTTTACAACAGAAACAATATGAAATAACTGAACTCACTCCTGCCATTGAAGAAGCTATTAAAGCAAAGTGGCTGAAAGTCTTAAGTTTAGACACAGAAATAGTTGTTGCTCAACTAACCAAATTCGGAGAACGCGGTGGTCTTGGTATAAGCTTGGAGGGAACTGTAGATGTTGAAGATGGACAAGAAGTCAGACCACACCATTACATTAGATCTATTCTACCTGAAGGACCTGTTGGAAGAAACGGTAAGCTTAGGTCTGGAGATGAACTATTAGAAGTGAATGGACACAGATTACTGGGAATGAATCATCACGAAGTTGTTAGCATTTTAAAGGAACTTCCAATAAATGTAAGGATGGTATGTGGCCGAAACGCGTGCAACCCAGCAACCTATCGAGTTTCCCAAGGGTCGCCGTTTTCGCAGAGGGGGGCTTTGGGCGGAAGTTTGCAAAATTTATTACCAGCATCTGATAGGTTGGTCAAAGCTAAATCGGATGGTTCCCTTACCACAAGTGTTGCTTCCGGCGGCAGTGCAGACACTTCTTTCAACAAAATGAAATCTAGATCTCTAGAACCTTTGACTGGACTAGCAATGTGGAGTTCCGAGCCTCAAATAATAGAATTAGTAAAAGGAGAACGGGGTTTAGGGTTCTCTATATTAGATTACCAAGACCCCATAGATCCAAATGATACAGTGATTGTAATTAGAAGTTTAGTTCCGGGTGGTGTTGCACAGTTAGATGGACGGTTAATTCCTGGTGATCGATTACTGTTTGTAAATGATACAGTTTTGGAAAATGCTTCCTTAGATCAAGCAGTTCAAGCACTTAAAGGAGCACCTAAAGGCATTGTGCGTATAGGTGTAGCTAAGCCACTGCCAATTCCAGATACTGTTGCACATAATGTTCAACAGTTGGGACTTGAACAAAATCGTTTACCTACAATCACTACTGGTCAGTCTCCTCAAACTTAGATGTCATTCTATTTAGTTATTACCTATTATGCCATTCCTATTTAACAGTTGCAATTTATTTATTGGATATTAACGAAAACGTTTCGTTAAAGTATTATTACACCTAGCATTTTCCTATAAAAGTTACATAAATAGAGTAACATATCAGTCATAATAGAAATAGAATTTAAAAAAGGAATTTGTAGACTTTTTCATTCCATGTTTAATCTTTTATTTGTTATCAAGTATGTACTTTAATATGAATTATATAATAAACAATTACTAGAATTTCCTCAAGTTATTCCAGAGACTTTGCAGTCTCGGGGGTTTCTTGTGTTTACTTTCATTCTTTCCCCGTATACCCATTCCATGATCCTGATTTTGCTTCTAGGTATCTGCACCAGAATACAAGAGACCACAGTGAACCAGTAGAAACCCAACTGAAGAAAAATTCTCATTAATCCAGTTAGTCCTAAAGACCATTGGTTGTTGAGATGCAATTGTTTCTTATGAACAATTGGTGAAGGGAGGAATAAAGGTCGCGGTACTTGAATAATAAAAATATTAAATGAGAGCAATTTCACTTTACCATAGGAAGGGTGTACTTTACACCACTATAGCCCAGAATATTCTATTTATAGTAATGGGAGGAATCGAAATAGGTTCCACCTTATAAGTTATAACACAGAACATTCTGTGGATGCCCCTTTAAGGTCCCCCAGGTAAAAAGGAATTAATAATAATTTGGAGATTAAGCAGCCAGAAATAAGACGACGAATTAATGTTGAAAAGTTTTTAATGACGACGAATTAATGTTGAAAAATTTTTAATGACGACGTTTCGCTATTTTGAATAGCTTCTTCAGGTCAATGCGACAAAAAATTAATACATTTTACAAATAATATGACTATTGAGCAGTTAAGAAGAATACGAGATGTAAAAAGCTTTACAATTTCAGTACTTGTTTTTTTAAACTTGTGAAATAATTTGGTGTATTTAATTCCATAGTTGTTGGTAATGTATTGGTCGGTAATTAAAGGTTGATCCATATTTGTAACGAATTTGTTGATGTGGAGGAATCTTCTTGATGATGTAAAAATTGGTGAAAATAAGGAACAAAATATTCTATTGGCTTGGAAATATGCAGGTGGTGTAGAACGTGGTCTTCTGAGATTTATCAAAATTAAAATAAAAATCGAAAAATCAACTCCAATTGATTTGGTAATTTAATTTTGTAAAATGTTTGTTTACCAAACAATTTTACTTATATTATAACGGCTGATGTGTATTGATTAATAATAATTTGGAGATTAAGCAGCCAGAAATAAGACGACGAATTAATGTTGAAAAATTTTTAATGACGACGAATTAATGTTGAAAAATTTTTAATGACGACGTTTCGCTATTTTGAATAGCTTCTTCAGGTCAATGCGACAAAAAATTAATACATTTTACAAATAATATGACTATTGAGCAGTTAAGAAGAATACGAGATGTAAAAAGCTTTACAATTTCAGTACTTGTTTTTTTAAACTTGTGAAATAATTTGGTGTATTTAATTCCATAGTTGTTGGTAATGTATTGGTCGGTAATTAAAGGTACACCACCTGCATCTTTCCAAGCCAATAGAATATTTTGTTCCTTATTTTCACCAATTTTTACATCATCAAGAAGATTCCTCCACATCAACAAATTCGTTACAAATATGGATCAACCTTTAATTACCGACCAATACATTACCAACAACTATGGAATTAAATACACCAAATTATTTCACAAGTTTAAAAAAACAAGTACTGAAATTGTAAAGCTTTTTACATCTCGTATTCTTCTTAACTGCTCAATAGTCATATTATTTGTAAAATGTATTCATTTTTTGTCGCATTGACCTGAAGAAGCTATTCAAAATAGCGAAACGTCGTCATTAAAAATTTTTCAACATTAATTCGTCGTCATTAAAAATTTTTCAACATTAATTCGTCGTCTTATTTCTGGCTGCTTAATCTCCAAATTATTATTAATCAATACACATCAGCCGTTATAATATAAGTAAAATTGTTTGGTAAACAAACATTTTACAAAATTAAATTACCAAATCAATTGGAGTTGATTTTTCGATTTTTATTTTAATTTTGATAAATCTCAGAAGACCACGTTCTACACCACCTGCATCTTTCCAAGCCAATAGAATATTTTGTTCCTTATTTTCACCAATTTTTACATCATCAAGAAGATTCCTCCACATCAACAAATTCGTTACAAATATGGATCAACCTTTAATTACCGACCAATACATTACCAACAACTATGGAATTAAATACACCAAATTATTTCACAAGTTTAAAAAAACAAGTACTGAAATTGTAAAGCTTTTTACATCTCGTATTCTTCTTAACTGCTCAATAGTCATATTATTTGTAAAATGTATTAATTTTTTTGTCGCATTGACCTGAAGAAGCTATTCAAAATAGCGAAACGTCGTCATTAAAAATTTTTCAACATTAATTCGTCGTCTTATTTCTGGCTGCTTAATCTTCAAATTATTATTAATCAATACACATCAGCCGTTATAATATAAGTAAAATTGTTTGGTAAACAAACATTTTACAAAATTAAATTACCAAATCAATTGGAGTTGATTTTTCGATTTTTATTTTAATTTTGATAAATCTCAGAAGACCACGTTCTACACCACCTGCATCTTTCCAAGCCAATAGAATATTTTGTTCCTTATTTTCACCAATTTTTACATCATCAAGAAGATTCCTCCACATCAACAAATTCGTTACAAATATGGATCAACCTTTAATTACCGACCAATACATTACCAACAACTATGGAATTAAATACACCAAATTATTTCACAAGTTTAAAAAAACAAGTACTGAAATTGTAAAGCTTTTTACATCTCGTATTCTTCTTAACTGCTCAATAGTCATATTATTTGTAAAATGTATTAATTTTTTGTCGCATTGACCTGAAGAAGCTATTCAAAATAGCGAAACGTCGTCATTAAAAATTTTTCAACATTAATTCGTCGTCATTAAAAATTTTTCAACATTAATTCGTCGTCTTATTTCTGGCTGCTTAATCTCCAAATTATTATTAATCAATACACATCAGCCGTTATAATATAAGTAAAATTGTTTGGTAAACAAACATTTTACAAAATTAAATTACCAAATCAATTGGAGTTGATTTTTCGATTTTTATTTTAATTTTGATAAATCTCAGAAGACCACGTTCTACACCACCTGCATCTTTCCAAGCCAATAGAATATTTTGTTCCTTATTTTCACCAATTTTTACATCATCAAGAAGATTCCTCCACATCAACAAATTCGTTACAAATATGGATCAACCTTTAATTACCGACCAATACATTACCAACAACTATGGAATTAAATACACCAAATTATTTCACAAGTTTAAAAAAACAAGTACTGAAATTGTAAAGCTTTTTACATCTCGTATTCTTCTTAACTGCTCAATAGTCATATTATTTGTAAAATGTATTAATTTTTTTGTCGCATTGACCTGAAGAAGCTATTCAAAATAGCGAAACGTCGTCATTAGAAATTTTTCAACATTAATTCGTCGTCATTAAAAATTTTTCAACATTAATTCGTCGTCTTATTTCTGGCTGCTTAATTTCCAAATTATTATTAATCAATACACATCAGCCGTTATAATATAAGTAAAATTGTTTGGTAAACAAACATTTTACAAAATTAAATTACCAAATCAATTGGAGTTGATTTTTCGATTTTTATTTTAATTTTGATAAATCTCAGAAGACCACGTTCTACACCACCTGCATCTTTCCAAGCCAATAGAATATTTTGTTCCTTATTTTCACCAATTTTTACATCATCAAGAAGATTCCTCCACATCAACAAATTCGTTACAAATATGGATCAACCTTTAATTACCGACCAATACATTACCAACAACTATGGAATTAAATACACCAAATTATTTCACAAGTTTAAAGAAACAAGTACTGAAATTGTAAAGCTTTTTACATCTCGTATTCTTCTTAACTGCTCAATAGTCATATTATTTGTAAAATGTATTAATTTTTTGTCGCATTGATCTGAAGAAGCTATTCAAAATAGCGAAACGTCGTCATTAAAAATTTTTCAACATTAATTCGTCGTCATTAAAAATTTTTCAACATTAATTCGTCGTCTTATTTCTGGCTGCTTAATCTCCAAATTATTATTAATCAATACACATCAGCCGTTATAATATAAGTAAAATTGTTTGGTAAACAAACATTTTACAAAATTAAATTACCAAATCAATTGGAGTTGATTTTTCGATTTTTATTTTAATTTTGATAAATCTCAGAAGACCACGTTCTACACCACCTGCATCTTTCCAAGCCAATAGAATATTTTGTTCCTTATTTTCACCAATTTTTACATCATCAAGAAGATTCCTCCACATCAACAAATTCGTTACAAATATGGATCAACCTTTAATTACCGACCAATACATTACCAACAACTATGGAATTAAATACACCAAATTATTTCACAAGTTTAAAAAAACAAGTACTGAAATTGTAAAGCTTTTTACATCTCGTATTCTTCTTAACTGCTCAATAGTCATATTATTTGTAAAATGTATTAATTTTTTTGTCGCATTGACCTGAAGAAGCTATTCAAAATAGCGAAACGTCGTCATTAGAAATTTTTCAACATTAATTCGTCGTCATTAAAAATTTTTCAACATTAATTCGTCGTCTTATTTCTGGCTGCTTAATTTCCAAATTATTATTAATCAATACACATCAGCCGTTATAATATAAGTAAAATTGTTTGGTAAACAAACATTTTACAAAATTAAATTACCAAATCAATTGGAGTTGATTTTTAGATTTTTATTTTAATTTTGATAAATCTCAGAAGACCACGTTCTACACCACCTGCATCTTTCCAAGCCAATAGAATATTTTGTTCCTTATTTTCACCAATTTTTACGTCATCAAGAAGATTCCTCCACATCAACAAATTCGTTACAAATATGGATCAACCTTTAATTACCGACCAATACATTACCAACAACTATGGAATTAAATACACCAAATTATTTCACAAGTTTAAAAAAACAAGTACTGAAATTGTAAAGCTTTTTACATCTCGTATTCTTCTTAACTGCTCAATAGTCATATTATTTGTAAAATGTATTAATTTTTTGTCGCATTGACCTGAAGAAGCTATTCAAAATAGCGAAACGTCGTCATTAAAAATTTTTCAACATTAATTCGTCGTCATTAAAAATTTTTCAACATTAATTCGTCGTCTTATTTCTGGCTGCTTAATCTCCAAATTATTATTAATCAATACACATCAGCCGTTATAATATAAGTAAAATTGTTTGGTAAACAAACATTTTACAAAATTAAATTACCAAATCAATTGGAGTTGATTTTTCGATTTTTATTTTAATTTTGATAAATCTCAGAAGACCACGTTCTACACCACCTGCATCTTTCCAAGCCAATAGAATATTTTGTTCCTTATTTTCACCAATTTTTACATCATCAAGAAGATTCCTCCACATCAACAAATTCGTTACAAATATGGATCAACCTTTAATTACCGACCAATACATTACCAACAACTATGGAATTAAATACACCAAATTATTTCACAAGTTTAAAGAAACAAGTACTGAAATTGTAAAGCTTTTTACATCTCGTATTCTTCTTAACTGCTCAATAGTCATATTATTTGTAAAATGTATTAATTTTTTGTCGCATTGACCTGAAGAAGCTATTCAAAATAGCGAAACGTCGTCATTAAAAATTTTTCAACATTAATTCGTCGTCTTATTTCTGGCTGCTTAATCTCCAAATTATTATTAATCAATACACATCAGCCGTTATAATATAAGTAAAATTGTTTGGTAAACAAACATTTTACAAAAGTAAAAAGGAATGTTCCATAAACGTTTCATTTTTGTCCCCAAGGAACGTTTCAGCGTCGTCTTAAGGCATTATGAGAAACCTTTTGGAAACGTTCCAATTGAAACTCATGGTGGAGTTGAGAATTAATTTTTACAAAAACCCAGTGGACTTGTGTATATATATACGTCACGCATGCGCGTAAAGCGGTGGCTATTTCAATACTCTCATCTCAATCAATCTGGCAAACCGGACGTCGACTTTGGCGCACACGCAAAGTTAACTGGTCTAAAATGAGTTTCAAAGGTGTTCAAAATTCAAAGTCCGAAATGTCGACATGTGCGCAGGCGCATCATCATACCATGATCATGCGCGATTAACAGGATCCGAACGACCTACCTCGACAAGACAATGGCCACAAGCGGATAGCCCTCACAGTTCTGTTGTGGTTCTGCTACAAACAGCTGAGCAGTGAGCGTATGTGTAGACACAAGTCGTGTAGCAAGGTTGGTAAAGAGGAGAGCGTTGTAGATAATATAGAAACCTTGATGTGTGTACGTCAAAAATGTATCCCCACTTTAAATATTTTATACTTATGTGTACTTTGAACTGATAAAAGTTCTTAACTATTAGCTAATCATAGAGATAAATTTGGTACTTATTTTAATGAGTATTGGTTATAACTCTTATTGTTAGAGTTCGCATAAAATAAGGCAATCATGTTTTCCAGACAACTTTCAGCACAGGTTAGTTACACAGTGGAAAGTTTTACTCCAATTATCCATATTTTTATTTGCAGTTTTCCCAAAATCTGAAACGATTGCAGAGTACTTTGGTCATTGCAGAACATAATAACGAGACTTTAGCACCTATAACTCAAAATGCTTTGGCAGCTGCAAAGAAGATAGGGGGTGAAATTACTGTCTTAGTAGCAGGAACTAAATGTGGACCTGTAAGTATATTGTATTAGTCTTGTTGCTCAATAATTTTTTGTTATATTAATTGTGAAGGCTGTTGAAAAACTTGCAAAAGCAAATGGTTTAAAACGTGTGCTTGTGGCAGAAAATGATGCCTTCAAGGGTTTTACAGCTGAAAGTGTAACAGGCTTAATATTAGCTACCCAGAAACAATTTAATTTTACACATATTGTGGCTGGTTCTACAGCATTCGGCAAAGCTGTGTTACCAAGAGTAGCAGCTAAATTAGATACATCACCAGTCACTGATGTTATTGGTATTAAATCTGCTGATACTTTTGTTCGCAGTATTTATGCAGGTAAACTTATTGTAATGTTTTTGCTGAAAAGAAATCAAAAGTAATTTATAGGTAATGCAATTCAAACTTTAACTGCAAAGGATGCAGTTAAAATTTTATCTGTAAGAGGTACAAGTTTTGAAGCTGATAACTTAGACGGTGGTTCTGCAGCATCTGAGAATGCTCCTGCTGGTGATTATGCAACTGATTTGACAACCTTTGTTAGTCAAGAATTAAGCAAATCTGATAGACCAGAACTTACAAGCGCAAATGTGGTAGTAAGTGGAGGTAAATATAAATTTAAGTTATTACTTTTGCAGAGCAAGTGTGGAAGGGATAATTCTTGCAGGAGGAAAAGGAAACATTAAAGTTTCTGATTTTTAATTTCATTTTAGGGCGTGGTTTAAAATCAGGTGATAACTTCAAGCTTTTATATGATCTTGCTGATAAATTGAAAGCTGCTGTTGGAGCATCCCGTGCAGCTGTTGATGCTGGATATGTACCCAATGATATGCAAGTTGGGCAAACTGGAAAAATTGTAGCTCCAGTATGTTACAATTTATTTAAATGGAAACTATTTTTTTATCAATTTTTTTCAGGATTTGTACATTGCTGTAGGAATTTCTGGTGCAATCCAACATTTAGCTGGAATGAAAGATAGTAAAACAATTGTTGCTATTAATAAAGACCCAGAAGCTCCCATTTTCCAAGTCTCAGACTATGGATTAGTAGCTGATCTATTCAAAGCTGTGCCTGAACTTACCGGTAAATTGTAAACCTTAAATTTTCTGTAAAATTTCATATAATAAATGATGTATTTTTAATTAATAAAGCTGTATGACTTTTAATATATAAATGGAAATGATATTTTTGAGAAAAATGAACAGAAAATGCGTTGGATTGACTTACAAATAGGTTCATAATAAATTAATAAGAAAAAAGAACAAGACCAAGAAAGAAGAAGTTGCAGAGAACAAGTAGAAGCAAGATATGTAGGTAAAAGCTATGTATATGGATGGGAAGACAGGATTGTATTAAAACCAAGTTCTAGATACCATGTCCTGTTGGTACATGGTACACCATTGGCATGGATGCATGGCATCTTGATATCTTGAACTATATTTTAAAGTTGTACATTTGTAATAAACGTTTGTGAAATAAATGACTATGTCTGTATTGTTTGTAATAAAGAAATACATATTTGAATGGATATTGGTGTAGTGGGGATCATGAAACTGCTGTCTAGCGCCGTAGTTCCCCTACTTCATCTGATAGGTATCAATCTTCTACGGCGCCTAGCAGCCTAGAAGGTACGCAGGTACTGTACATTATAGTACAGCTTCCAAAAGTACAGCGTCATTACTTTCAGACCAGTTCTGTTATTAAAAACCGAATTCATTTAGTCTGGAATTGATATTAAATGAAAACAAGTCCACGTGATGACGTGAATACCGTGGAAGATTTCCGCACGATCGCGATTTGAATAAATGAAAATATAGTGTTTAACTACTAAAAAAATAATACGCTAAAGGTTTCTAAAAAGGTAACGCAAATCGATTCCCGGTACTATTGCCAACGGGGTACGCCGCCGATTCTGATAGTAAAACATAGCCACAATAACTGTTTTCCTAATTTTTATTAGTTCGCGCATTAACTGAAGAATTTCTAATATTTTTGTCTTATTTTTGTCTTCTAATTCAAGAGATTAACAAAACTAACTCTCGGAGAGTTGGGGGTTTCCTTGCCTCCCGGGAATTTCTATAGATCCACCCTTGCTGTAGAGCAGGTGTATATCTATTCAACAATTAGATATTTTAATACAAGCCAGTATGTTCTTAACAAATATTATAGGTACCTAGGTATTAGGTAATATAGAGTGGCTGGTTGCACAGTCATACCTGCTAAAATGTTAAAGATATAAGAAAAAGTTAAATAAGAAAGTACAGGTCTACAGGGACCTGATGAGTAAAATAGCGCAAACAATTTTTTCCATAGTCTGCAGCTTACTTTCTGGAAACATACTTATCTAACTTTGGTTTGTTAAATGGAACATTCTGTATAGTATTTTTTTGAAAAATTACATTATAAATTAATTTGAATAAATCATTAAGAAAATAAAACGTATATATATTGGAAATATTTTTGTATCTATTGTTCATTTTCTTATAATGTGTAATGCCTAGGTAGTACTTATTATACAATCTCGCATTCGTCACTTACAAAAAATTAGAACGTTACCATAGAAAATATTATGCTTTTTACATGATAAAACATATATTACAGTGGTGTAATGTGAAAAGATTAATTATTTTTGAGTTGCACCCTCTAAGGTGCTTTACTTGAATTATTTTTTATTCCGTCCCTGGAAATTATTTATACAAAAGTCTATTAGAACAAAATTGTTTTTTTAATCACACATTTTTTATATTAAACTCAAAGATATGTCACGTTGATTTCTTCGTAGAGATGGTCATCTTCGTTTATTTCTTCATAAGTATTATAACTTTCCAGTGTTACATAAAAATTGCTTCTTCTCGGTCCTGGAAAATCTGGTAACAGATATCCGTCTTTTGAATAATCCAATTCTAAAAAAACAGTATTTATTAGCTTTTTCGTTAGGAAATAAAACTTCTTAAAGTGTAAACTAACGGGGCACTGTAGGCACTGTATTGTTCAACTTTTATGTATTTTGCCGATAAATGTAATCTATTTTTGTATTTTGTTCTAATGTATTCAAAATACCTAGTTATTTTACAACACCATTCAACGTCACTTTAAAACAGTTATTTACTTATCGTATTGGTAATCTTATTCAAATATTTTTTTTTCTGCACAAACCTTTAAACTAATATTTAAATAAGCGAACATTTCTGATTATACTTAGGTGTAGTTTACATGCAATGTTGAAATGTTTTTTTAGAACTTACTTATATTCATATATTTTGCAACTTACCGTTGTTTCTTGGATGACTAAAACGTCTTCTGGTTAACATGACTGATAAAATGACTACAGTAATTATTAATATTACTACTACAATAGCTACTATATATGGAGTAATATTAATTTTAATTTCTGGTAAACTTATACTTCTATATCTTGGTGAAATATCCATAATTTGCGTTGTAGTAGTTTGGTTTGTTGGGGTTACTTCTAAACTACTACTAAAAGTCGTCACAGAAATTTTTAAAAACGTAGAAGTTATCAAATTTTCCCTGAATGGAGTAGCAACTGTGGTAGCGTTGAATTTTGCAGCTGCAGTAAATTTGAATTTATTTTTTAGTAATGTCGTTAGTTGATTCTTTGTAGTTGATGTTA
The DNA here is from genome assembly GCA_963082805.1 of Hemicrepidius hirtus. Taxonomy (NCBI): domain Eukaryota; kingdom Metazoa; phylum Arthropoda; class Insecta; order Coleoptera; family Elateridae; genus Hemicrepidius; species Hemicrepidius hirtus. Next base: position 21,305,532 of record OY720168.1, read on the forward strand.
TTCGATCAGAGTATGTTTGTTTATCTATACAAGGTATTCCATCTATATTTGAACTGTTTTTGTTTACATGTTCATATCTCAATTGTATCCAACGTAATTGTTTAATTGCGTGTAGAAACTTACAGTACCATATATTGTTATCAATATATATGTACAAATTTAAATTATTACGTTCTTCAAAAATCAGAGAATAAGAAAATTGTTTCAAATAATTATTACTAAAATCCAAATGATCTAATTTGTGTAAATAATCAAAAGGGCCTTCTCCTAAGTATTTTAGCTTGTTGTTCGAAAGACTAAGGTTTTCTAAGGAGGAAAGTTCACTAAATGTCCCAGAATTTAAAATTTCTAATTCGTTGTAAGACAAATCAAGGGTTTTCAGAGCTTTTAAGTGAAGTAACGTATTGGCAGGAATCTTCTGGATATTATTGTATGATAAATCCAAGAAACGTAGTTTAGAAAAATTCTTTACAAATTTTAAATTCGAAATTTTATTGTGAGCAGAATAGAAATGTTCTACTATAGAATTTTCTTTGAAACTATTTTCGTCTATTTCTTCAATATTATTATTCGTTAGATATACTTGGTATAACTTATCACAGTTTGTAAAAACTCCAGAATTAATTCTAATTAACTCATTGTGTTCTAAATCGATGCGCCATATATACTTTAGATTTTGAAATGAATTTTCTTCTATTTCTTTAATAAGATTATTTCGTAAATCTAAATATTTCAAATTTTTTAACGCTTTAAATGTATGATTTTCTATTTTATTGATCTTGTTATTTGTTAGGGATAAAGTATTCAATTTAGTTAAGCCCTCAAATGTATTATTGTCTATGAAATTAATTTCATTGTTATCTAGGTATAGCACTATTACTTTTTCTGGATTATCACACTGTAAACGAGCTGAAGAAATATTTATATCCGTACAGTTTAATCGCCACTCACACATATTAAAATGTCTAGGACAAGAAACGGAATTAAATTCTATATTTTCACAATTATGCACCATTGTTTGTATTATCATTATAATACACAAGTTTTTTGCTATAACTGCAAACTTTGCTTCTATATTTAAATCAAGTAACATTTCCACCAAATTTACTCAAGAATTCATGTTCTAGGAATATCTATCGAAGCGAATAAATCACACTTAAATTTAAACGTTGAACTTCCTGCTGTTTTTACTTGCATATTGTTAGAAGTTTAACGAAAACTAGCAGGATAAAATAAAAATATACTATTGATTGAGGAAGGGGCGTATAAACATTCTAATCTAATCATTCAAATTCGTTGATATACATTCTGAGAAGGTACTCAAGGACATAACCGATATGGTGTTTGTGTTGAGCCCTACCAGGCGACAAAATATTACAAGAGAGATCATAAGTACATTTTCTAACATAAATATTACCGAATACGGCGAACGGAAATTACTGAAACAGTATAGGAGCTTAGCAGAAAATATCAAACTAATTGTTTGTGTGATTTTTGTAACAAGTTTTTTTCTCTCTTATTCTTTTTCTCATATCCTGGTAACAATGAAATTAATTTTGTTTATATGCAATATTGATGATGATGATGATGATGATGATGATTCCCAACCCAGCAATTTAAGGTTGGATAGGTATCCCAGCACGGTTTGGAGTCTTTGTGAAGTTATATTTTTATGCAAGCACATTCCTAGGGGATGCTTAAAGCACCAAGGGTAGACAAAACAGCGTGTACGCAGCCCATTATGGGACAACGCTTTACGAATGTAACTGAGAGTCAAGCAGCACTTAAAAGTTTTGGAGGGTGCTTGGATTAACTCCAGAGTAGTGACGAAATGATCAAAAGCATTGGCGACATCATCAGGACGTAATAGAATAGTTTTGAAGTGGGTTGATACCAGCGCTTGAGGGAAATAAGAAGCGAACTAGCTGGAAAAATTTGGAACGGAACAAAATTTAGTTGGGAACAAAACCCACATGTGGATTATTCTATCAGACCGGGAAAGGGGCTATGAAAGTCGTCATGAATGTCGCCGTTGTGACACAAGAGCTTCAGCACTATTGTACCATACCTCCCCATTTTGATGTGGATGTGCGTTTTGTGTCTCTGGACCGCTGTTCTAAATTTTATCCGTATTGTTCGTGTTGTCCCTTCTTTGGTGCGCTTAGGTTACTCTCAATTTTTTGCTAGTACGTAGGTATATATCCGTCTGGGCTCCGGAAGAAGAATAGGCCCAGGGAATCCCCTGCCAGTCGTAAAAGGCGACTATTTGGGGCGACTGTCCATATTTTTCCAATTTTCCAATTAACCTATTATCCTACTTAGGTGTTTATTCCAAAATTGACATTTCAATTACCAACTGACATTGACATTCTGGTAGAATATAGACGCCTTTTTTAGTTTTTATTTTTAACATTTTTTGGATTTCTTAACAAAAGGTCTACTAAAAAAATATTTGAATTTATATTCGAGATGGAATTAATACAAACCTTATTCCAGATCTGCATTTGCAAGTTGTTGTTTTGTTTATTCTATTCATATATTAATCTGTATTTTTCTTATTTTTTAAAATTTGAATTTCCATCAAAAAAAGGTAATATCAATTGAAATGGCAAAAAATTCCATGACGATATGAAAAAAGAAGAGACTATTACGAGAAGTTATGTCTCAAGTATTGTGTTAGAAATATGTACCTACTGTTAATAAAACTTTTTTTATTATAATTTTGCTAATATATAATTATTGTTGAACCAATTTATTTCTATTGTATTTAAGTGAGTAGGTAGATATTATACACCATATACTTATAAATATTATAAAAATACATGCGTTTCTCAAATTAAAGGAAAACGTAATTACTACTAAAAGGAGCGGTTAATTATATTTACTAATTAAAAGCAAATCAGATGGTGAGCACACAAGCTGTTATTTAAAAGTACCGTAATTTATTTGCTGTTCTAATTTTATTCATAATAAATAGAGAAAATTGATTAGGGAATTTGCAAATGAATACAGCCAGGTAGCTCATCTAATTATACAGGCAAGAGATGTACTGATAAACACCTGCTATTATCTCATTAGAATATGGTATATCTACACTACAGGTACGAGGTTAGGTAGGTAGAGGCGGTCTCTTTCAAGAGGCGGTTTCAAAGGCGCGTTCGAGGGCCATTGTGAGGGTGTAACCAATGAAATTCTCCGTACAAAACAAGAATTCCGCGGCGGGCCCTAGGGAGCCGCAGTTTAACTCTGATTACCGACCTTGTTGGATGTTGCAGTGGTTTGAGACCATTTGCAGCAGCTATTGATTGGTGTGCGACATCCTTGTGACAGTGAGTGACTATCTGAAGAGATGCCACGACCCTCTCGTGAAACATACGGAGACCAGAAGCCTCCTTATTCTTATATATCCCTAACGGCTATGGCCATATGGAGCTCCCCCGAGAAGATGCTACCCTTATCCGAAATTTACCGGTTCATCACTGATAATTTTCCCTATTACCGACGGAATACCCAGAGGTGGCAAAATTCCCTTCGTCATAATTTATCATTCAACGATTGTTTTATTAAAATACCGCGACGGCCTGATCGGCCCGGAAAGGGTGCTTACTGGGCGTTACATCCTGCAGCTTTTGATATGTTCGAAAATGGGAGTCTCCTACGAAGAAGAAAAAGGTTTAAACTTATGAAAAGTGATAAGGAAATGCTTGATAATGAATTAGCAGCTTTGGCTAATATTAACAGATTTCTGTTCACCCCGACGGAAACACAGCCGGAGTTGATCCAAGGAGTGCAAGTTCCAATGCCTAGAGTATCATCCCCGCCGATAATAACCACCGAACCTATCATAACAAGTATTCGACCGAAAAGGTCCTTCACCATAGAAAGTTTGATATCTCCAGATAAACCTCCTCAACAGGATACTCAACAATCGCTACCTCCTTCAACAGCTCACATGCAATGGACAATTCCTCCTTACTGCGATTTGGGGCTGAAACCCCCGATTATAATGCCGTCTACAACGTATTATCATCATCAGTATCATTTACCCCCGGCTGAAGAACTTCTTCGAGTGCCTCGACTTGCTCTGCCTTCTATGTGATTGATTTGCGTACATAGCCGTTTTTGTAAATAACGAATGCGTAAGTCTGATATATGTAAATATAATTTTATGTGCGTAGTTTTTCGAACTTAGTATATTCGCGCATCGCTGTGCCACTTCATTTTAAAGCCTGTAGAAATATATTCAAAGGTATTGTTATATGTTATTTATACTGAGGAAGGTTCATTTTGATGATTTTCCGAATACTGGATTATTTAATGGTTCAAAGAATAAGAGGAAGCGAAAATTCTATCATTAATAATAGTACATACCAATACTCGTGATTTTTGAGCAAATTAAATGATTAGTTAGAATAAAACTCAAAAATGTTTCGTCTATTATCATTTACCGATTATCCAGCTTATGGTATTGTTCCTTCTATGTAGTTTATGCGATGTCTATAATTATACAAAACCTAAATGTGATATAATTTAAGTTATAGAATTTAAAACAAAAGACGGCGTTATTTATTTTATTCATATTTATACCCCTAAGCACGCAATGTATAGATTTATAATTTGTATGGGTAGCTAAATTCTATACGCACTTTGCTCCTGTTTTAAAATGCTTCGTGGCACGATATTGTTGAGTAATGTATAACGTTTTTGAGACCGATTGTGTTAGATAAATGAATCGAATAGTTAACATGCAATGCCCTTCTAAAATAAATAATATTGTGCACGAAAAACTTTTCATGCTCTATTTTTGTGCTTCTTGTCTTCGCCATTTGTTAAAACATTTTATTGTTACGACGTCTAGACCAATAAATAAAACCTTTTTTCAACAAAACGGTTAAATATTTTAAAGTAACACCTTCCGAAACTAAAAAAAAATTACTTTAAATAAAGAAGAAAAATTGTATATTCATAAATTTATTATTTGTTACTAATCGTGCAATATTTTTAACTTTGTTCTATAGTAGTTCTGTATATACAAGGTGTTTAAAACATTACACCGACGGATGATATATAAGTAGGTACATTAAAAGATAAAATTTATTTAACGCATTAAAAAAACAAAGTTTAAACACCTATCAGTGCAAAGAATTAATTGTACTGGTTTTTCTGATAATACTACGATTATAATTTTATTTGGTATGACACTTATACATATTAATAATATTTTGGTCAATTCCTTTCTTCTAATTGTGTGTTATCCATGGTTTTCAAGAGTGATAGCTACAAAACTGTAAAACATATTCTCGTACTGAAATTAGTATAGTATCACTGTGTGATATTGTTTCCATAATATTAATATTTTATGCGTTTATTTACTCACTTGTTTCGTACTTGTTATCGTACTTAATTTAAAATGCTTTTTTGTATATAATGTGTACATTTTCGAAAATATGTAGCATTGAGATAGAAATAATATTGCAGCTGTAGTTGCTCCACAATGTCCCTGTATAGATGTATATACTTAGATATAAGCAAAGTGATGTATTAAAGTGTAAAATATATGAACTTCTCAAATGATTTCGTTGTTTTCTTAATTTAATAGTAAATGGTTTATTTGAGGTTTTTTTTGGTACCTAATTCTAATATTAATATTTAAAGTGTCCCAAAAAAACCTGATCAAGTTTTGTGCGTCTATAGAAGAATCCAATCTAATATATAAAATTTTCTTCAAGCTGTAGGTATGTGTGAATACACATTTAAAAAAAGATAATTGGTACATGTGTATTACAAGTATAACCCTCAATTACAATTATTACAGTATCAACTATCGAATGTTGTGTTGAACATTATTGCAAAAAGATGGCTGATAACTAAATTATGAAATACAAGTTTTTTATTTCATACTTAAAATCGATGTTATGAAACATCTGAAATATATTATAGAGTTTGATTTGTTGACTGTTTTAACTAAGGGTTGTCAATTCTGATTTTTGATTAGATAATTGTTCCAGTTCTATAAGAATTGAGAATTAATTTAATTACATATTTCCTTCGCTTGATAAGAGTAGTAGGTTAAGTAACTGCAAGCATGACCTTAAACCATATAATAGTAATAACTTTCCTTCATTTAGACAAAGTTAGTATTAACGACATAGATAACCGGAACCACGTTTTCTAATATAATTAAGTTGATTATTAAAGCTCCCATCTTTCCCAATATCGTTCTTCCATTGTTACTTCAAATAGTACAATTGCGAAAAATCCGAGGAAAAATCTATTCTTCCTTGTATACGTTTTTATAAGGGTTGTACGAAAGACTCATGAATGTTCTTCAGTGCTTGGTTGTTGAAAACCAAAATGTTTGGTTTGCAAGGCGTGTTATGGAACATGGATGTCAGGATGTAAAACATGAATGTCTGTGGCGTAACTACTGTACCGCCAAACCTCGGAACAAGGGAGGGTATGACCTTTTGAGGCTTTGTTTCTGATCCACTATGTGGCATGAGTTGATTGAACAATATATTAGTCACAGGAAGATTATATAGACTCTCTGTAACCTGGAAGAAAATTGTCTATTCGTAGTCACATCCAGTGCATTGACTTTTGTTATAGTTATTTTGCATTTCTACAAATAAAGATCTTAACACGTACTATATCTTAATGCGGGTAGTTCTTGCTTCTGAATACTGATCAAAGTAAATCTATTCTGATTTAATTATTTTTCAGAAATAATCGTAATCAATCAAAACTAATTTAGTCAGGTACCTTAAAAATGTGAAATGTCTTTTAGCAGGAAGTATAAGGGTTGCCGGTTGGAATAGTTTAAGGGAGGCTTATAGATGAATATGGGTTAATATGGTGATGATCTTATTTGTAATATAAATTCTGTATTTCGTCAGTGCATGAGACTGAAATTAGTCAACTCATTCGTAACATTACAGCACTCATGATATTATTTCATTTTTCCTATACTGGACAACATAATGTAGTACTAAGCATCAGAGACTAATAAATAAACATGCACATAATAATCGACGATTAGAATACAATTACAATAGATCAGTATTCAAATGCTTGGCATGCAGTACTTGTGTGTTCAGGACCGCACTTATTCATAATTTTCTAATCTTGTTCTCATTGATTTACAACACAGCTCGAGTAATACTTGAAGTCACTGAAAGATATTTTTATCTTCGTAATTCACTCTGCATTTAGGGGTTAGAATTATATGACCTCTTATGAAACATGCTCGAACCGCGAACCGCGTTTTATTTTCTTCGAGAGAGCTTAATGTAAAATCCCAAAATTTAGATTAATGTCGAATAGAAACTTATATTTGTATAAGTGCTTGTTTGTAGATTTAATCTTAACAGATGAGAAAAATTAAAAAGAAGATTAACCATCTCATTCTATTGTTTATTTTCTAGCTGCTCATGATATATTGTTTTTCTACAAGTTTTCAGGATACGAAAGTAATTAACGATGTGGTTTGTGGTCTTATTATACCTTTGTTGTGTTTAGTCGTTTTGTATTAGAAATGACTTAAAAGTTGATCAGAAACATATTTTTAGTTGTAAATATTGAAAATATTTCGTAATGAAATGCAAAGCAATTTAAAAGTGTTGAAGCTTTGGCAATAGGAAAATGAGTGGAGCTTTTATTTTTTAAATGTTTTTCTAGTATTAATAATGAAATGATTGAACTGAATGCGTCCCTGTTCCCATTGTACAATCGCATTATTAGCGTGTCGGTACATATGGCCATGATTTATATGCTTTTAGGGCATCTCCGACCCACCCTTATGTTTATCAGTGTTGAATATAAGCACAAAGGGCGGTCGAGTCATCAATAGATTTTTTTGTTGTCATTTAACGATCTTAGTACACATATTTAAATAACCAAATAATTCGTCAACCTCGTGTTGTGACTAAAGCGAATATAATTGTCGCTTACAGTCGGTTGTCGTCCTTTGTTGTGGTTCTGTGGTCCACAATAAGAGATGTTTCCTTTTGCTATTGAATCAACGGATATTGTATTATCAATTTTTAAGGCGTCTCTTGCCTATCGAAATTGCTAATTTTCACGCATAAAAATTCTAGTTACATGTTGATTTATTGATAAGCAGAAGGTTTCTAAAACTAATAATTAAATAATTAAATAAGAACGGAATGGTTTATAATATAAAGGGGGGCAATTATTAAAAATACCGATAAACGAGAATGCATTTTTAAGTTTAACGTAGAGATGTATAATTTCTATATTAATTATAGGGTAACGTGCCAAATGCCTATATAAAGATAAAAGATCCCAATCGGCAGGTGCGAGGGATATATAAGTTACCTATTATTTATGAATTTAATACAAAATAACCACTAATTCTTATAAAAAAAACTGTAATTTCCTTCTGCAAGGGCTGGTAAAATTTTTAGCGCACCTTTTTGCAACCTTCAAACAAACACCTTTGTTATTTCATTTAATATCTACAAAATTAATAATTTGGTATGTTTTAATTTAATCTACCCTTGAATTATTATTACAAAATGGTCCTATGGGAATTATTAACTTTCATGCCTCCAACTACGCCAATATGACACAAAGGTCAAATAATATGTTTCATTCAAAGATATTTGGAATTTTTTGTAAAAAGTAGCATTTTGCCGGAAATTCTTAGCCCGCCTCTGTGAAAAAAAATTATTCTTCCACAATAACAAATTTGTTTGACCTCATCATGTGTAATAAATTTATGGTACCATTTTGCTTCTTTTGGTAGTTAAAAGAAGATAAAGATTTATTCCCATGACTTGTTATGTATATCAAAAAGCGGTTAAAAGCGAACGTATTTAGCTTGAAGAAAGATACCGTAGCAGTAAAACTTGATAGCAATTGACCCAAGTTCACACTCTTTGACGGAACAATTAAACTAATTAACCGATTTAATTAAAAGCATAATTATTGGTTAGAGCTTCGCGCTTGTAATTTTTCATATGCGTAGGATGTATTTACCCGTAAAAGTTATGTAGGATGGTGAATGAAGTCAAAATAAATATTTCCCTCATTATATTAAAATACCTTTTGTTTAATAATACGTTGTTATTGTACTCATGTGGATTAATTAGTTTTTAGTAATTAGTTTATTTATGATTTTAAAATTGCGGTTAGTATTTAAATTAAATGAAAATTATAATTTGAATTTTAACATTGCTCGACTTCACCACTATAATTATTTGAAAATTATCATAGCGTTTTGTTGTATGCTAATGAAAACACAGTACTCTGTAATACAGTGCCTTCATTAATGATTGATACCCACGTGACCACAAAATATAGGCAACCCAACTTACATAGTTGGTAAACCTTCATCCAATAATTCCCTAACTGATTGTTTGTACGTAAATTAGGGCAGACTTATACATATAACCAAATTCACTGACAGCTAGAAAATTGACACTTTAGTTACTTATTTAGTTACAACGAGTACCAATCCTACCTGACTTCAACATTTAAATCTGAAATTCCCAAGGACACCACGGATCAAAGGTCACGTGGGTATCAATCTTTAATGAAGGCACGGTATAACCAGCTACTTATATAATTTTTTTCGCTGGGGGGTACTTCTCGAAACCTGGAAAAATATAAAACAATTTTTATTGTAAGAATGAACTACCCTTGTATTTTTAAAATTAACATCCTCCAGTCCTCCCCAAGGCTTTTGTCAGAGTTCTGCCTTTAAGAAGTAATTAAAATTTGAAGTCGAAAATTTGTATAAAATAAATAGCCGATTGATTTTTCAACTACTGTAGGGGTGGCCATAACTTTAAAAGACGGTTATGATGCATGAATAACAAAAAAATTAGGTGACTTTTCCATTACGTACAAGCTGATAACATATCCATCTTTTTTTTTGGCATTCATAAATTTGCTTTAATGCAATATCCTAAATTCGGAGATATTTATTTCAATTCTTATAATTTTCTAGTGTTAAACATTTGAGGAAAATAAATTAGTGGTGTGAATGTTTTTATAAGAGTAGGTATAAAAGGAAAAATTTTAGTAAGAGCAAAAAATAAGTAGGTTTCTTTAGTGATTGTACGTTTTGAAGTGGGCTGCTATACATGACACCACGGGACAACTAAACAAAATAGTTTTTTAACTATTCACACGGTATGAATTACATATATAGGTGAATCAAATTATATCTTGCGTTTCGAAGCACCCAATTGAATCTTGAAAACATCCGGTTATTAGTTTAATACAACAGTGTAACAATTTAAAAGTCATTATACAGGCCCTTTTTCGAGGGTAGTAAGCTGAAATTTGGTTATAAAATCTATAAAAAGGCGGTGTAAACTGTCTATTCTTATCCTCAATGACGGCAGCGTTAGGTACCCCTAGTGTTTATAACAAGATTAGGCAGGTGTCAAATGTTTCATTAAACCTGTTAATAATATTAGAAGATTATCCCTTCCACAACAACCTGCTTCTTTGAAGAGGATCGCGGGCAGAAGTAAATTCATCACAAATCCTTGAACGTGCTAAGTAGAGTTTTGTAGATAATAACAATAAAATTATAATAAAAAACATTATAGGAATAGACAACATAAATTGTTTCAAATGACATTTACCAGAAGTTTCGATGAAACTGAAAACTGGAACCTTTATGGTTGTTAGTTTTAAAAATCTGAAGAATTTACCCAAGCCTTTGGAATAGGCGTTTTAATAGCGCGGCCACAAACACCTCAAAAGAAACTTATTATAGTTCTGTTATAAATGTTTGAAGAAAGAAGCAACAGAATAAAATATTGCTTCTTGACTAGAACATTAGTATAATTGCTTTTCATTTGTCGGTATTTTTAGCGCCGTGCTCTTCTAAATCCTTTTGACCTGGTTGATTACATTAGCTAAAATAAAACTATAAATAACACTTTAAATGTCGGGATGAATTGCTACGATCATTAATGAGGTTGATTAGTAAATTTAAATAAATAATTTGCGAACAGGTAAACTAAATCTTTCCACAGCAGCAGAATAATAGGAAATTCCTTTTGATGATGTTTAAAAGGTTTCATCCAAGGATTTTCTAAAAGTGGTACAAACTTTGAAAGCTTTCGATACGGACGTGGTATAACAGGTAGCATTTATCAACGTAGGTGGGCTATTGTGTTCATTAAATAGACTTTACTTAAACAAGTCGGTAGATAGGGCTTTTGAGAATCCATGGAAATCGTATTACACTACCGTGTAAACGCAGAAACAAAAAAGCCAGGTGGCCTTAGAGTCTTTAAACTGTAATAACCACAGAACTGTACGCTTATCAAAGAGAAGCACAGTTTGTGGATCCAAGAATTTTCTTTATTTTTATTCCGTTCAAACAATTTATATTACACGGTTAGATAAAATTACTGTTTTTCTATTCAGTTTAAACATTTTAGAATTTAAGCATTAAACGGACACAGTAGCGGCAAAATACCTTTGTCCACGACTAGGTATAGTAAATAATCTTTCAATTATTTATATGTTTGGCCAAGAATAATATTATCACTATATATTCACTGTCGTGAATTTTCATCATTATTTGCTAAAGTAACGCTTATACTATTATAATAACTATAATAACTATTATAATATGGCTACTATTTTGTAGCAATTTTTATACTTTTTTTATTAATATAAAGGTGTTCAGAAATTCGTGTATTAGACATAGGAGTGTTGGTAAAATCTAAACACTTTCGCGATCAATATTTTTGTTATTGGTGCCTAGAAAATATTGAACATTATGAAAAAAGCCTTCATATTCGAAGTGTATTCCCATATTCGTTAGCATGGGCTACAAAAATTTAACACAAGTTCCTCTAGAATTTTCTGATACGATCTCATTAGTTTAATGAATTCTCTTTAAATGTTCAATATGTCCGCCATTTTGTTCTTCTGCTATGCTGGAAGACTACATACGACCGATTCTATATTCTAACTTCTAAAGTCTGAATCATTTTAAAACAGCAAATTGCGAGTGATTAAATATTTCATTATGACTAAAATGACTAAATGATAAGCTATCAACAAACTCGTTATCTTGATAAATACCTACGCATTTTTCTTCATTTTCAATTAATTATTGTTTTTTGGTAGGCTGTTCTTTATTAAACACGTAATACCTCACCCAGGTTTTTAAAACTTGAATAACTTCAAAACTATTTGTGTAATCCAAACACTGTGTAGGAAGGTTTTTTATATTTTTCAAATTTTATCAAAATTGTGATTATTAAACCGCAGGGCAGCTGTTTGGCCAGCTGTTGGTGAGTAACGACACCACGGTTACCCGAAGTCTCCTTGGGAACTCCTTCCTAGTTCCCCATATTTTTCTTAAAAATCTAGTGAAAATATATTCGTATCAGAAATTATACAAAACTATTAGCGTTCACCAATAAGTTCTCTGGGTTTTGGTTCTATCCCCAAATATCAAGTTACTAAAGATTTCAAACTCTTAACTTCTATAATTTGGAAAAATTCTTCTATACAATTGTGAGGGTGGCATCTTGTGGGATCTTCAGATTCGTATTTTACTGTTTACTAAGGATACCTAATATTATTTTCGAAATGTTAATCAGAGATAGCATTGATCTTATAAAAAAATATGAATCATGATATGTAATTAATGTGTGTAAGTTTGTTTCAATTTTCTTTAGGATAATAATGTTTTCTGTGGGTGGTCAACCACATCGCTACTTTTTTGCACCAAATACTTTGGTACAATTTATTTCACACCAAAATCAAATAAAGCACACGTACATTTGAAACTACAATGGCGGACGTGTCAGCGTGCGTTGTGGTTCTGTCGCTGGCCGATGAGAACGGCTCTTTTTGTGGCTGTCTTCTTATTGTTGTATGTCACAGTCGGTCTGTTTACCTATTCTTATTTTACACCGAGACATTCCGACGATTATAAACGGTAGGATCAATCCGTTGATGGGCAGCAGGAGATTATATTTGCTTTGTCCCTGCAATTGTAATGATGTACATTATTCGATCTGCATTTAAATCCGTTGACAAATATATGTTTAATAAAACACCATAAATCTTTGAAATTGCAAACAATCTGTGTATGCATAATTGATATTTGCCACTGGTATGCATCTTTCCATTATATTTAATCGTAAATTTTTCCATATTAAACAAGATTTAATTTCAAAAATGAGCCGGTTAATTACGTATGCAAAATAAAATTAGTAAAACAAATATGGTAGCGTATTTTAAGATTATTTAATTTTTAAACTGTCCAATTTTGTTCGTAATTTATTTTTTTATATCCTCCCGGTACATTAACTAGGATTATTCGCGACTCGCAAACTATATATATGTGTATTTTTTGAAAACCGTAAATAGTACTTTTTAATGCCTTCACGACTACTTCGTATGCATATCTTCAAATTAACATTCTCATATAAGAAACATCCAGAAAGGCACACTTATCATAAATTAGAATTACGACGTTACATCACATGTTAAAAACCTTTATAAGGAAGAGCTTCTTACACTGTAACATTTAAAATATTGTCAAAAATTTTAATAATAATCACTCGAGCATGTTTTTTATTTTGACATTTGAACATTGCTTTCTTTGTTGTTTATTAGTTCGCTTATTGCGCTATGTTATAGTTTGTTTTCTTGTTAATTTTCTTTTTTGATTGATGAAATGTTTGTTTCTATAGTTTACTACTGTTTGGTTTCTCTGTTCTTTATTGCTAGATATTTTTTATTTATGCTTATCACTTTATCAGAAACTATTTTTACAATTAAATAGGTAAGCGAAACAGATCATAGTTCTATAATATATTACGGCACAGAAATAGCAAATATTTCCCAAAAAATATATAATATATTTTCGTGTTTAAACAGGGAATTTCATTTTTAACTTCTAATCAGTATGTGATTGTGAATGTTTCCTCAAGTCTTTGCGTTTTTGTATACAAACGGCCCGCATGATTACCAATTCTACCAGCATTTACATTTCTTTTTCTTGTTCTATCAGATTAGTTCTGTCGTGGCATAAATTACAGTATTAAGTAATTATAAAGGTATGTTTATGTTTATTTATATACACGCAACCTTATCGATTACAAGTTGCACGTTAGAGCGGAATTAATTTATTTTCTTGAATTTGTAATTTTATTTAACTAACACTATAAAATATACATATAAAACGACTAAACATAAATATGTAAAATTATCGGAAGTTAATGACATTAAAATAATTGTTATTTAAATTTAGAAATCTTCACTACATATATTCCATTAAATTAATATATTTCAGTATTAGATTCCCAAGTAATATTTAGACAGGAAAGGTTACGTGTTTTCTATACAAAAATCGTTCAAAATTTCTGAAGCTTCAAACCTATCATCATAAAATACTCGTGTTATCAGAAAACCAGATCCGTATATTTAAACTATAATAACTGTTATCAAATCTGGAATTATGCGAAATAATAAAGAGCGTAGCATTATTAATTTGTGTAGAAAAGAGTATCTTATAGTATATAAACTCAATTTAACTTTATGATGTGTGAAACGGCAGCCAAGAAGCCTCCAATTTATTATATTAATCATAATTAGCACTGTAATTAAAATGTATACCTCGTTGTAGTTTTAAACAATTTACTTAATTTATTGTGTTACACAGTTTTGAGCACCGCATAATTATTAAATTCGGATAGGGATGCAGCAAACTTATATATTCCAAATATTAGTTTGTGAAGATATTACAGAATTGTTTTGAAAACGGTTTAATAAAATTTTGGTGCCTATCCGAAGCACAAGTCCGTAGTACTTCAAACGACGTTCGAAAGAAGTACTATACCACTGAATGCTCAATATTGCACTATTAGCTTTTGAGTATATTTTAAAGTGAATTACAGGGACAAAGAAAATGGTTTACCCTGAGTTCGAAATGCTCCCAAAAACAAGCCTTGCTTACACAATAAAGTAATGAAAATAAAGCTATGAATTTTGTGTAATATTATATTTCTACTGTTACTATTTTTCTGTGACGCTCAATATTTTTTTACTCTTATGAGCAATAATTTTTAATCAAATAAAATATATCCATACTGCTTGAAAACCGACAAAATTATAGCGCCGGCGGGCAACTTAAAATGCTAAACGTTCAAAAAAAATAAAAAATGTTCCTGAAATTATTTTCGGCCTTAGGCAGTTGCCTCAAAATAAATTCAAAAATGGGTCTACTTAACTGAAAAATATTCCTTTTGTATAGCCGTGTTGAGTTACAATGTACTATTACGACAAATGTAAAGATTCAAAATGCAGGGTAGGGGAGTTTTAGCAATTTGGGTAATTACTTTAAAGTCAATTCAAAAATAGTTTTAGAAAAAATGAATGCCATTCCTGTGTTTATTGAATTGGGGTACAGAGGTAGAATTTGATCTTGATAAGTTGCAAAGGAATGGCCAAATGCTATCTACAAGTGCAAAAATATAATATGACGGCTATATGATAAAAGGAAGTTGATTGCTATACCAATTTCCAAACAAGCGCTAAGATTGAAAATCTTTTTAATAAACCCTATAGTTTGCAGATGTGTTTTTATTTGCTTGTTGAATACCCTCACATAATATAAGTTGTTTTTATCCCGTTTTGCCAAGATTATAAGACAATAACTTTTATTCAGTGGAGTCTGTAAGGCCAATTTTCATAATTGGCACTGTACTCAAATCGTCCTTGCGTAAAAATAACAAAGTTAAATACCATATTTGAATAAACCGCTAGAACAAAGAAATTTGTCATTTCATGGGTATTTACTTCAGAAATTTCAAGCAGTAATCTTTTTAAAATCCTACAATTTTAAGCACAAATTTAGTAAAAAAACATATCTTTAAGGTGATGCTCAAGAATTATTAAACTATCCTTTGTATGTTCGTTAAAATATTTCATTCGCTTGTTGTGATTAAATATATTTTTGTATTTTCAGTACCTATAAATTAAAAAATATGTTAATAATTTAATCTTTAATTAAGAACTTGATGAATTAAAAACTATTTAAATGAAAAGTAATTTACAGACTTGTATTGTCGATCTTTAAGTGAGTTAAAATCTTGGGTTATTTATCTGTAAGTTATTAATTTGTATTTAAACAGAACAAAGATGGCGGTCCGCTTTGTGAATAATAACAATAATAATGGTAAATCAGAACGGCAGGCTTTAGACATAATTAATCTGTATAGTAACGACCAGAGGCTCAAGCGCAAATCTACAAAGCTGTCATCCTCATGTCAAGCAATGAAATCGCAATTATAAGAGCCATGTGTTAGCGTCATTAGACTTTTACACTTAGGCGTACGTTAATAATTACCTGGTCTTTTATTATGTGCCCGCCCACACTTTTTGGAACCCGCTATATTATACTTATAAACGGTAAATTAAATATGTATCATTATAAGTAAGCGAGCATGCCACGCCTGCTTGTGTCATTTGCCGTTTTTCCACTGCAACTTCATTTGTACTGTTCCGGTACCCACAATGATAGCATTAAAGTGCCCAATTTTCAACTTCCTGTGTAATTTCATCACTAATGTCTCTATGATTTCCCATTGCTTCCCTATATTTTTATACGCTTTATCATAACACCATCTGTAAACCAAATTAGAATTAATTGATAAAATAAAACAACTAATGATTTTACTTAAGCAATTTCCAGCAGGTTTCGATTACGGAAGAGGAAATTTTTTTCCCTATTCGTTTGTCACAACAAAGATTTGTATGAGAGACAAAACGCAACTCAGGTTTTCGTTATACCTACAATCATTACAAACAAAATATTCTTCTTTATTTGGCATTAAAACAGTATACAGGGTTTCTGCAAGTATTACCAAACAACCTTCTATTAATACACTCACGGGCAAAATTCAACCCCTGCTGTACCTTTTGCAGAAAATAAAAGATAACTAACCCCATGCTTATTAAATCAGAGAAAATGCTTTTACACAAACTTAAAAGACCCTTCTGAAAATTTCGTGTATAATTTTAAATTAAATAAAAATAGCATCGCTTGATTTGTGGCTACTGTCTAGGCCTAAAGTAATTATTAAATCTTGTTTGATTTTAAAAATTCGTTTTCATATTTGAAAAACGATGAACGTAAACATGTCAGTCTTTTATTATAATAGAATCACACACCATAGAGATTAAGAGAGCTTTCTGTTCAGCTCTCAACTTGTAGGGTTTTTAAAAATAGTGGGAGCAAATATTTGTAATGTGGGAGAAACTATCAAATCCTGGTCAACCCTAAAAATTTCAGAATTTTATAATTCCAAAGGTTTGCGTGCTTTCCATCTATTTTTTCAATTAAATAAAAAACGGTCTTTTAAGATTTAAAAATTTTGTAGCTGAAATTTATACCTCACGGCATGTTTACTGTTGCCTATTTTTAAGTTAACATTTGTGTGTATTTGTTGGCTTTCACAAATACAATTATAAAAGAATTAAACAGACTGGCCAGCAAAATTGAAAACGCCAAAAAATAACTTGATTCCTTTGTTGTAGCGGGAACCACAACACTTAACTGTTGGATTCTTTGTTATACTATTATGCCTAGATATGTTAGAGTCATTCATGCCATTGTTATTTGGCGTTCAGTCGGCTACAATACAAATTGCTGCTCTAAAACTATCCAGAACCGGACTTGAACAAATTTTGTTAATTTCACAAAATAACATAAAACAAGCTTTTACAGGAACCCGCATATCAAGTCTTTGCAATATTATTATTCCCTTTAGTATTATTATTAATATAAGTATATTTTTCTATGGAGAACGCGGTACAGATTGTCGTTCCTCGGGTTTATTATAAAACAAGATTAAAATTGTTTAGAAATAGTTTTTAAAAGAATATGAATGTAGAAAATTTTAGAAGGCACGTGCCTAATTTCGAATGCGGTCCTGCAAGGGTCGGCTTGTCAAACGATGAAGTCCATAGGGGGGTCGCATTGTGGTGTTAGTAAAATACATGCCCCCCGCTTGGATCATAATACGCTCTAACCGACACCTAACTAGCGGCACTTTACAAAGGTACAAAATATTAGTATACACCTGTTTCATGATTTATACATCCCCATGTTGACTTTGGTTTAAACTGTTGTGGATGAATGGACCGAACTAACCTAGACGGACTTGAATGTAAATAGGTTTGCTTAATCCTCTTGATAAAGCATTTAGGGTATTTATAGAATTTGTCCTTGTATTTAAATTGACTTTAGACCTTCGTTAATGTAATATCAAATAGTTTAAATTATTGCATTATACAAAAGGTGATTAGTGAAAATGGTTTTTTATGCCTCTAGTCGGATATACACGACACGGAAGAGATAAGAGCAGAATAGCAGATAACGACCGTCAACAATATGATGATAGCACATACAGAGGAAAATGTATAACACGTAGATAGAAAAGATGCCAGAAGTAAGAACTCCCAGAAAAATCGTACCAGAAGAAGAAGAAGCGTTGGAAAACCCAAAAAAAATCAGTAGCTCCTGCAAAGTGAAACTGGCCGCGTGACCTAAACCGTAAAGATAGGAAAGATGATGAGGATAAAAAAGAACAGGACCGACACTATTATTCCGGAGTAACTTAGGTACAACTTATGTATCTAGATGCGCTATAATCTAGTAATGCCTTGAGGAAGTACTTTAAAGTTCAACAATTAGTGCTACTATTCTGAGTAAATAACGAAAACCCCGTTGATTCCTGATGATTTAAAACTTTGACTGGTGGTATCCATCCTGGGTATGTTAATGTTGTCTAACACGCCACCTAATCTACTGTCCATATGCCGGCATAGAATCTGGTATGATCCAGGGTTGCTAAAACGGTTGGTTCCAGAGCAGACATCAGTCAAGGCGAGGACGGCTATATAATCAAGTTACAAAAAAAATATTAAATTATTGTTATTTTTGTGATAGTAATGTTTTTAATTTAATTGAATTTAAAACATAACAATAAATGCATTCCAATAATAAATAATATTTATATTATATAAGGGTCTTTTGCGTTTATTCTACATTTTAGCTTCATTCTTGTTAGTAATTAAAATAAGTTTAATAATACATTTTCTTGAGTTATTTATGATGTTATAACACTTTCCTAATATTCGACATCTGCTTTTTTAGATATAATTTCAAATTTGCATATTTGTTGTTAAGCAGTCATTAAAACAAGTTTTGACAAGACCCCGAGCTATACTGAATTGCCACTCGGGAAATTAATATACTGAATGTGTCTTCAACACACGATCATTTATATTTAGGAAATTAACATTTGCGGTGTCAAAAAAATGACCCGAAAACACCAAAATAGATTGTGCAATTATTGTAATGAAAGCATTTGGACGTTCACACTTAACAGCCTAGTGAAAAATTTGTTTAGACACCTTTTGTATACTATTATTGCTTATCTAATTAGGAAATTAATAAATTAACGTCTTCATTTTGGCAAATTAAGTTGCTTCCAAAAAGGGTGATATTGAATACATTATAGATAAAAATATACCAAAGAAAGAGAAACACAAATAACTGATGTGTCATTTTCGGCTAACACCTTATGATTTATTTTTACTAATCAGCTTAAAGAAATATTTAAAATCCTATTGATCTAAATTGAGTTCATATTACGTCATACTTGATTGGTTGCTTATTGTTTATTTCTGCTCATTTCACTTACGGATATTAATTATGTCGCTGAAAGAAAACGTGATCGTAACGAGGGAAACTTTTTGCATAGGTATTAACTCATTATTTTTATATGCTTTAATTTTATGCAGTAAAGGTGTTGGCGACGAAATAATTATTTATAATAAAATGAGATAAGTGAGTAACATAATGAATGATTATAATATAGGGCGTTTTGAACTTTTGTTAAATTCTTGGAAATGATTAAAAAATACGGTCAGAAATTAATGAAAAATACTTCCCGTTAAGCAGGTGGTATGTTTTTGTTTTTATTCTTGTTAGCCTCAAGATATACTATGTCAGTTTTTTGGCTTTTCTGGAAAAATGTGCATATCAGCCATTATAAAATTTATTGAGTAGATAGGTTAGGTACCTACTACAAATGACTACAAGTGAGCTTTTTCTATTAAAAAACGAATTCCCTTTTCATTTCGTCAAAATTTAGATATTACTGGAAACAGTAAAACTAAAAATTATAATTTTTTGTTTGGTTTTAAACATACCACAAAAATATCTACACAGGATACGTAACAGAATTATTTTGGGAAAAGGATACTTAATGTTCTAATGATATTTACGAACATTAGGTACACGTATTTAAACACAAATTTTCTGTATGCTAGCTCTGTTATATTCTTCACGTGAGATAATTGACGTCAAAACCTCCGTAAATATTTAATTGCTTAATTGTAACCATCAAAGCTTTCGAAGGTTGTAAACTCCAAAAAATAGAAGCTTTTGTATAAAAATAGGTTTTTTAAATTTTTTTGATACTTTAAATAATTCATTCAATAGAAATAGTATTTCATGATGTATTTACTGTTAATATTGTTGATGTGTATTATGATTACTTAATGGCATTAATACTGAATGTGTTGGGAACTGATTCCAAATTCTTCAATTTTCTGACAGAAAAGTAAAACTGCTTTTAGAGCCTGATCAACCAATACTACCACGTTGTAGAAAATTGTCGAACGTGATTCAACTGCTACTTCATAGATATGCTAAAAAATATAAGTCAAACATCAAAATCCATTTAAAATAAAAAAATTATTACCTACCGCCATAAATCCTATTAATTGTTTTCGAATAAATGAAGTTGCTTTTGTTAACCAACTCGGAAAATTTATTGTTGAAATTACATTTTCGCATGCTTGAGTTACAGACTAAAAATAATGTTTATTAGATTGCACACTGAAATCATAATAGGTATATTTGATTATATTTACCTGCAAAAGAAGCAAGGAGGCTATTGCAAAGGTATAGTGCCAGAAAATTGAGCCATGGCTGGATTGAATTCCAAACTAAAACTACTTGAAAATTAATCAAAACGAATTGCATTTATTTAATAGATTTAAGCAAAAACAAAGAACAATCGTAATTTATTAATCAATTAAATTTAAATTGATATGCAAAAGAAGGTAGAAGATAATATTCATAGGTGTAGAATTATTAAAAGTTTAATTTTTAAACAATGAATAATATATTATAATAACAATAAGTGAAATTGCAGTCGTAAATTATTATTAAAAAAATATTTTTATTATTATAAAATATATCGTTAATAAAAATATTTGCTTGCTCGGCGATTATTGTTTGTAGGCAGATCATAATTTCTTTGTAATCTTTTAGATTCAGTTCGCCAATATATTTACCATGATACATAAGTCTTAAGAGGTATTTCCGAAATTAATTAAAACACTTCTGGTCCGTAGATTAATAATAGATGTAATCGTGTTACCTTATATAATGACCTTTGAAATGGGAACTTTTAATTCGACGCACCAAATGGAAAAAAGCGCCACACGTTAATCGATTGTAGGTTGTTAGAAAAATCCACACCACCAAGAAATAAACTTGGAGTAGGTACGATTAGAACAATTGCATACAGTATTATTTAGGGTAGCAGTCAAATAATGGATGTAAGCTAGTTATAGATAATTTTACAAAATAGTACTGGTCTTGATCGGATCTTAGCACGAGGACAAGAAGGTGCTGGGTAAGGGATGTTTTATGGTAAGATGTAAACTAATTGTTATCAAGTAAAATCCAATAATGCAGCCTTTCTTCCTTATAAAAGATTGTTGTTTCATTAGAAGGAAGGCAGTAGTTTATTTATATAATTAAAGAATATATAATGTTAAATACCTGTCAAAAACCACAATGTCAAATGAAAACAATTTCTTTTTGAAACGTATATGAGGTATTAATTAATTGATTATACTTAATAGCTATTATTACATCAATTCATTGATGCGATAATTAACTTTAACCATTATTAGTTAACGGTAGATATTATAATATATAATTAAAAATGTATCCTCCAATATAGTCGAGATGAAACATTGAATGGACAAATTTTATTTTAAAAATAAAAGGGGAAGGTTTACATTACGTAAAGTATAGTCGATTAAGAAAGATTGAAGTCAGTGAGGTCTTAATGGTGATGAGTTCTTTCGTAACTAATTTCACATCTAGAAACTTGAATAATCACAGCATTCTTGGCAATTTGGTTTGATATTGCTGGTGTGATGAAATTAATAAATTTGTTATGGTCGGGGTTGCAGCCCCAGGACGTTGTAGTGCCGACTCTTGGCGGTCGCTTTGCATCGCACCTGGCCGCCCTTTATAAATGACTAGATACCTACATTTACCTGCTTCCCGCTGAGCTGGCCAATAGAAGAACTCATAATAAATCACCCGGAGCTGAGAAGGAATTTGTAAAACACGGGTCAAGGTGTTGATTAAAGGAGCGGCGCGCCCCAACATAAGATTTGCCAGCGGGCAGCGGTCTAACATCCCTAGGCCGGGGGTTAAAAAGCTAATTTTACGACTACAGAGGCGGCTTTAACGTCTTTAAATAAGCTACCGTACAATTTTTAAAATACGTATATACAATAAATCTAATATTTTTGTATTATAATTCAAGTTTATTTATAATGTGGCTGTTGAAAATTAATGTAAAAGACAGAGAGAGAAAAAATTTATCTCGGTTGTCATCATTTCAAGTTTTGCGACTCCGGTTCTGTTTGGGTTTGCCAAACCTGGTTGAGTACCAAGACTAATTCAAATTTAATTGAAAATCTACGGTCTAAGTAATCATTTAAACCACGATTATGCTTTAGAATAACCCGTGAAACGTTATTTAATTATTTGCGTTGATTTTCGGCTCATTCCTGTCGCTACTAAGGCTTTGTTATGAAATGGCTGGTGTTTTACATAAATATAATGGATGCAATACGTCTCCAGCAAAACCATTTATGTTCACATATAATCTAGATGTAAGTAACCAACTTCAATTGTGTGCCTTACTGTGCTAGAATTACTGTTATTAGTACGTGGACTCCTAATGTGGCACTTACCTCCACTTGTATTAACCATTCCATTAGCTATTTATTGCCTTTAGCTTTTAGCTTGATGTCATTTTAAATGTCTCTGCTTTATAAATGTTGTTTGTAATTTCTCTGTATTTATAATAATTTCGTTAGAACGCTCAACAAAAGTTGATACCATACTTATACCTTGTTAACCTTACAATTTAAAATATAATCCACGTTTGATAGCTCCAAATCATAATATTTCTAATATAATTTAAAAAAAGTTACCACGAAAAACGGTAACAAAGCATCTTTAATGGTAACTCAAAGTTCTCAGGTTCAACCCCTAGTACGACTATTCTTCCTAATATGGAGTCTTAGTAAAAGCTATCGGTCCTTATTCAAGGGTATATTCAAAAATTACATATAATATAGTGCTAGGTTTGAAGACACAAAATTAAAGAATTAACACGAAAAAAAAATAATGAGTAGATATTCAAATATTTAATTTAGTGACTCAAAGGTTGGATGTATATGTTAGAGAAATTGTTTACAAAAGACATACGTTTTCAAGACAAATAATTTTACATTACAATATGAAAGAGAACAGGAAATGTATGTATTAGGTATATTTTTGAAAAGGTAGATTATGCATTAATAATTTTTTTTTCTGGTTGAAGTTAATGGTAGTTATAATATATTTTCTGTGGAGACAAATGATGTCTTTTATGGTTACCGTGCCGGAGTTGATGACAATACAAGAACTGAAAGCGCGGCTTGTAAATGCAATTGCGAGGCCAACGGCGTTGCGTCCGCTGCAGCATCCCATCTGATGGATAACGCTATTTTGACTTTTAATGTCGCATGAAATTTGAAGAGGCACAGTCCATGTCGGCATAACAATGCACACGGCTGATCGTATCGGTCGGTGATTGAGCGTGAAACCATCCAGTTTATCTATTAACTACTCGGCGAAGCTCGGATAATATACTCTATTGTCTATCGCTCAGCTCGCGCAAGAAGTTAACACTCTTAAAGTACGTTCTTTAGCGCGCCACTCCTTTGTACCCAATCGCCCATAATTAATTGATTTATGCACGCCTCGGTATCGGACTTGCAAAAAGTCTTGGAAGCGATGGAAAAAGCGATGGTTAAAAGTTTCTTACGGAGATAGACTTTTTCGCAGCTCACAAGTTTAATCTGAACTCCGTTACTCGTTTTACTTTTTGCTTCTTTTAGATAAAAGCGATCAGAATAGATGATAAATTGTGTATGCAACATCTGTATTCTCTTTGTCGAAAAACTTTTTAACACTGAAGATGTCGTGTCTATATTCTGTAATAGCTAAAACACCATACCATACCTATATCCATTACAAAATAATAGAACCTGTTCTAAGAAATTACAAGCAAAAATTTTTAAAATCTGAAACATTTTGTTGAAGTTACACGCTTACATTATATTATTAACAAGTAACAAGATATTGCAGACCACCCGTACAACCCTTGTTTTTCTGAAACTACACGGGTGAGCTATGTTTGTATGTGTTTATTAGCAATAGGGTCTACAATTTTCCGGCGAAAACAATACAATCAAAATATAGTTTATATGTATAATTTTCATAAAGAAAGCAAATAGGAATCAGATAGAGGAGCACGATTCAAATTAAACCCCATATATTTTGAAGCGGTAAATTTTGGAATCAGTTTAAAATATACTTTTCAGGTTTTTTAAACCATACGTATATGGTTTTATAATAAAATATGTAGGTATAATATCCATTACGAAACTGATATATTGTTGCTTTAGCAAAACGTACATTAAATAGAACATAATAAAAAGAATTATGGACGGTGGAAATTTCATCGCAACTACTTTGTGTTATGAATAAAGTATATATTTATCATCACAGAGTATGTTGCATGATAGGAATAGTATACGGCGTACAACGGAAATATTCGCTACAGTGTTTCGTAACAACCCTCATTTTGAATCGGATGACAGAAGTTTATTGAAATAACGTTTTGCTGAGTCTAGAAAAGTTTGCGACCGTGTTTAACAGTGCGTGCAAGATAAACGGCTCGTATTATTTTGGATAGTAACAAATATTTTACATCGCTTTTAAATTTTAAGCGCGGGGAAGTTTTGACTTATATTAATGTTTTTGATTAGAGCTTTTATAAAAGGCAAATTTATTACGCCAATGTTTTATATAAGTAAATAGGAGTAATTTATAATGTTACGCATGCACATAAATAATAAAGCGAATTTTCGAAGGAATGTTATGCCGTAATTTACTAGAAACAGCCGACTCATAAAGAAAGTAATATACTTATTGAATGTACAATACACAATGCATTAAATCACTTTCTTAATATACATTACAAAATAAATTATCATAATGACATTTACTTGAAAGCTTGTGTCTGTATATCTTTCACAATACTACGATTTGAATTCAATATATCTAGGACACCAGTGTAGATTATAAATTCAAAATATTGCACCTATCATTTTATAACAACTAGTATAGGTAACAAACCACAACACCCTTAAAAACAGCTTGCTAATGTACTATAAGGACTATAAGTTAACTTTGTAAATTATTAACGACTCCTACGGCTAATAGGTCTTAACTTAAATCGAACTTATAAAAACAACTTGGTAAGAACAAGCTAATAAATTTTAATTGGTATTACATTGTTTATTACACCGAACAGTTAAAATAAATAATTTTAACTTACATACATTGTAACGTTCCCTCTGACGTACAGAATTTATTTGTGCACTAGGGTAGCTCTTGAGTTGACCAGGGTTCGTAAAAAGGGGTAAATAAATAACTGGAGAGTTAAAACCTTAATAACAATTTTATTATTCGGAACAATTATAGATATTATTTACATTTATGTACATTAATTATATAAGGAACAATTAAATAAACTGAAACGGTTAATTGAATAAGGATATAGGGGAGCGTAACGTTCCCCACTCTGAATAGATGCGCAGTCTTTGAAATTTTGTCAGGGTGGGAATGTCGGAGAAATTCGGAGCGAACGAGCACGACTGACCTCGGCGAAAACAGAAGCCACTTATCTGCTTCTTAATTTTCGCCTACCGGTTAGTCGCCTCGTTACAACATATGTGAAATAATAAATTTCTCTCAATATGTTTTATATAAGACTTTTGCCACACAATTATTTAAGAACAAATACCGCTTACAGTATGGTGAAATTTTACGAAAAGAACAACAACCCTTAAAAATTAATCAACTTTTTAATCCCTGCGCTTACATACATGTAGGTTCCTTTTATGTAAGGGTTGCGGTTGAACCGCATCCAACCGCAATATGCAGCAGTCCAACCACGAGCTGCTGCTCTTCTGCAGTTGTCTGATATTTTATTAATAATACGCATGTTTTTAATTTTTTGTTGCCAAACCGCGCATTTGAACTATTGCGGTTAGTTGCGGTCTTATAGCAGTATTATGTGTTTTTGAAATCTATCCACGTGGTTAGACCGCAATTTTGTTTTTACTCATGTTATCTAGTATTACATGCAACTACAAAAACTTAAAATTGTTTCAGTAATACACTATTCTAATATTTTACCCTTAAAGCCAAAAGTAGGATTTTTGTTTTTCTTTTGGGAATATACACTAATGGAAGTAAATTATTATCAATACATTATAAACATATGTGTTGTATCAAAACATCTGTCGAATTAAATTTTCCTCTAAGAATAAAATTACAAGTTTCCCGTTCAGTTGTGCAATTAATAACATTTTAATTAAAAAGCAAGCAAGCATAATATGATATCACGGAGTGCAATAACAGGAGCTAAAAGTGCTCAAAGCTCTCGTGACCAGGCAAGCTGCGTAAAGAATTCACTTGTCATTATATTCAGTCTATTGGCAAGGAATATATTCTGGCAGAATAATGGGCCCCTTTGAAAGGTTCCCTGCTCACAAAAGCATGGAATTTTAACACCACCTTAATTGATTTTCTAAGATAATTAATTTTTTCCATAATGTATTACGGGTCATTGTTCATTTTTTATTCAAACATTTTGACGAGAATATTTACAGAAAAGAGGCAAACGAGGGAAGTTCTGTTTTCCCTAACAATTATTTCAAAAGGGCTGCGCAAAAATTTTAGGGCATTGTACTCTGTTCTTTTGTGCCAAGCTTTGAGTTATGAAATATGTTTTTCACAATGGAAATATTGTATTACCGTTTATAAAATAAATCCAGGTCTTTTCGGAACTCAATTAAAATTGCAAATAAAAAGCTGAATTTAAAACCTCGACGAATTTAGATCATACTTGTGCGTGTTTAGGATTAAACCTGAATTTCACAGTCTCACCCCCCATTTTTAGATTGCTGCCCGCGTCACTGTTTCTATTAGTGAAACATAAAGAATGCATTAGCTGCTATGTGTACCTACGGTTCCGGTAGGTTAGCTCTGCCCTCTGTTTGATGGCCCTCATTCTCTTCCATTTTGCCAGTTTCTCTACCAAACATGCTATCCAATAATAGATAAATTTACTTTCGTCTACGAAACTTCTAAAAAAAATCTATATCTATATTATGAAATTGAATACCTTTAGCAGTTTTTCAAAAAACAAGAAATACTTCTTTTATGTACTACTAAATAGATGTATTTTTCATTGAAAAGAATGATTTCAAAGTATGCAGAAAAATGATGTAGATTTCCAATTGTCGGGTGCGGTTAGAAACAAACTCTTACTGGTTACTGTCCAGAATCACTGTTTGGGTATTTGTAGCATCGGTAATTGGTAAACCGACAATTTGATTTCTTTCTGTCTACACCTTTAGTTTTTCTTGAATGAACTTCTCTTTTCTACACGTATATCCAAAGGTCAGGAAATTTCCTCTAAAATAAATTATTGGGAGATTGAATCTAAATTTCGTTTTTAAATTTTTGTATGGTACTGGTACCTACTCGTGCTTGTTTAATATCCGTTTGAATACCTAAGGTACCGACAACTAATTTGTTTTGCTATTAGTCTGATTGTTGCACCTGTGAAGGATCTATCTATCCATTAATCTCAATAAGATATCGATCATATTAGTATATTCTTATAAATGTTAGTAGGTAAATATCGACACCTATATAGATCTATTATCGATTACAAATGTGGACCCGTTCACTATTTTTTCTCATTAACGGAACAAAAAAAGTAGTAGTTCAAAATTTAACAACTTCCTGCCATAGTTAAGGTGTAATAGCTGCTTAGCCTTGGCTAAACCTATCACTATAATACTTGTTCATTATTTATCGTTTTTACGATCGTATTTGCATTGATTTATATCAATAAATAAGGTTATTAATATGGTTATTACAGTATCTACTTTATAATTATTGTAAACAACTTTCGAAAGCATTTGTTTAAAGTTATTTATTTTTATTTATTTCCTATAGGTTGCTAATAAATTGTTCTTGCAAATGTTTAAGTTCAAATCCCGTTTTTTACGCCGATTCAATTAAAATATAATTAAATTATATTTATTCATTCACCAAACATCAAAAGATTCATAATGTACTTGTGTATAATTTAAATTAAAGACATCTGTCTCTAATGGTTCAGTTAAGTAACTGAAGCTCAGCCTCCTCATTGTTTATGAACTTAACTTTAACGACAGGTTAATGAACACTACTGTCAATTATTTCATTACAATGGGCGTTCTGTAATTTTCGCCTTTATTAACACCATACGTGAAACATGTATATGAATAACGAAGTCTTGTAGCTGCGAGCCAATTATATTTAAAAAGGCTCGACTATTAATTTACTAGGTCTTAGCGGTTCTTTTACTTTACGTAATTTTCAAATCTTTATGTAGATATCTCTTCTTGGACTTTGTAAACCTGACAACCGCCATGGGGAAGCTGCTCAAAGGTATTAATACAATGAAATGCAGATGTTCCATTATGTTTGTATTTTAGAAAATTATTTACATATTAATTACATTTTAATATAATTTTTACGTAGATAACAAAAACATATACAATTTTTAGGGAGTAAACCCAGTTTTGGATCCCCAAAAGATATTTTGTCCATTAAAATTAGTTTATTTCCAGTTTGTATTTAAGTTTATGATTTTATTTATGTCGTTGTTTTACACAAAATATCTTTAATAAATTTAGCGGAATGGAGTTATAAACAGATAACAAGTGGAAATAGCTAGTAAGAGAACAATCAACTTAATTTGGCTTCCCTATAAAAAGGGGGAGATTAGTAACGGCAGTAGAATCACATGTAATTGTCTATCCTTATATGCTATTCACTTCATTTATGGGTTTCTAGAAATCATATTAGCAGCGGTTAGAAGATCTTTTATTCTTTCATTATATTTCCAACTTTAACGCGACATAATATTTACCAAAAACATATTATCACCATATCAAATAATTTCTAATAGCTAACTTTGAAACGTATTAAACGAAAGTTTCGTTTTAACAAAAAGGGTAGTAATTCAAAATCGAGTAAAGTGTCACCGACAAATATTGGTTTAGTGGTTCAAAGTAAAGTGTTATACCCCTCTACAATTTATTAAAGCGCCTAACCTATCCTATAAATCGCGACTGCTCTATTTGCGCAGTGGGCCATGCAAGATGAAGTGCAATATAGCCCACACTGAGTGATATGAGCTGTGTTGGGGATGGGGTCTATTATATTTTAAAGAAAGCCCGTCACGCACTGGCGGCCAACATGACTGTTTGCGGCGCTGGGTCATTTGTTGGCGCAATTCGCTACCGTTCGGCATTGTGCCTGGCGTGATGTTGATACGGAATAAAATCCCTTTACTTTAATCAAACACATATTGTAAATAGCTCGAGCTAATAAGTAGCTGCCAGAAAGTGAGACGTACATCTGTAGACATAATACCGTTTGTACTCAAAAGTCGGAACTCATTACGTTTATTCATGTTTATTAATGGAACATGTAATTGCCTGAAGATAGATTCTAAATTACAAAATAATCATTTCTCAATAAAAAGTTAAACCGTTTGTATTTTTTAATGCCATATTTTTGCTTTTTAGGACTTAACGAAATGATATTATGAAGTGAATTTTAAAACGACATTAAGTTTCTAACATTTGTGGATAATAATTCTAAGGTATATAGAATATACCTACCTTATCAAGAACAGAAAAATTGAAATTTAGTTTAATAAATCATGCTAATACGCATTAATTAACTATAATTTGCATAGCATGGGGCTACTGACCCCACGCGATCTTTTAAAGGGCCAAGGTTTTTGTTTTATTTATGCATTTATGAAGATCCCGAAAAAAAAATTCTAGATATTACCCATTTTAATTAATACTTTATTTTGTTAAACAAAGTAAGAGTTAATGAAAACAGTTATAGAAATTAAGGGATGAACGATCTAATCTGTTGAATTAAAAAAATATTTTTCTTTAAGTATTAAAAAATATTATGTAGTATAATTTTAGTATAAATGTCCAAACTAGAACGATAACAAGAGCTAAATATTACAAACAATTATAAGGCGTGTTATCTGATGCAATGCGACAGTAAGCACGGTATAGTGAGCTTAGGTTGTCTCTAGCGGCCAGATTGACCCATAGATAGTGTAATTTGTCTGTTCAAATTGTAATGTAATCATTCTGTCATACCGCCAACACCTGTAGGTGTTTGAGATTCGACGTTCTCTGTTATTATTTTATTGTTATCTGCGTACCTTCTAATT
Organism: Hemicrepidius hirtus; assembly: GCA_963082805.1. Taxonomy (NCBI): domain Eukaryota; kingdom Metazoa; phylum Arthropoda; class Insecta; order Coleoptera; family Elateridae; genus Hemicrepidius; species Hemicrepidius hirtus. The sequence goes on from OY720168.1 coordinate 21,336,314, forward strand.
TGGCTTAAAATAACCTGCTCAGTATGTTATACAATTATCCTTTAAGTGGTTGCTTAAATTGGAATTTTTTAAACCTAAAATTATGACTAGTTCTTTTTATAAATATTTTAATGCGAAATAGTTCTCGGTTGTAAATTTTTAAAAATATAATGAAAAAAACTAAAACTGATTACTTACAACATGGATATAAATTGAAAAGCTCGGTTTGAATGATGTTGAAATTAAACCTTTAGTTCAGGTTTTCCTGCAAAGGGAATCCAGCAAGCTTTCAACAGTTGGTGTGAACAAGAGAAAGTTTTTATTTGCCGTAAAAGGGAGAAGTGTGTTAAAGGGTACAATGTAGAGTAGCTTTTTGTGGTGTTCGGGGACGGATACTACAAACAGAGCTGGCCTGCCATTATAAGCCAAAGTAGCAAGTTAAGGCCCGTGATTACGGTTGTTTAAGTTGCCGCTTAATTGCTGTTTACCGAGCCTATTCGCGCGTTTGATCTGTTGAGATCAGCTTCGACCGCATCACCAGTTCTGTGATTATTTACCAAGCCGACAAACTTTCTGGCCCTAGCTACCAATTGAGGGCCTCGGGATATATATCAAACGCTGCTCGGCCATCTAATTATATTCCTTCCCTACACCTCTCACGAAACCAGTAAATTCCTCTAAGTTTATGAAACAACTAAATGAAACATAGTTTTTTTTCCTCTTAGAATATATAAAGAAAATAATTCCAAATGTACAAGTTCAATAAAAAATAATTAAGAACCATTATGTAAAAAATTTGACTATAGTTTAAGTTTAATATACATTTAACGTTATGACCAAATTTCCCATGTCCATCAAAGAAATAAAAGCACATAAGGTTAACCTATTTCGTTCGACAAGTTTTTGGGTGTTTTATTTTTTACCTTTACGATTACTTTATATGGATTTGCATAAAAATGTTTTTTATAATTAAAAAAACGTTAAAGATGATTTTTTTAAGTTTGAAATTGCAAAATTGCAAAAATTACATTCTTCAAGGGTCGTCATTATTTTTGCCTTTAATTTGTCGAGGAATGTACAAGAATGATTTGATTGTAATTCCTCAACTAGCAGAGTGTACGCCTCAGCATTACATAAAACAATGCCGACAGAAGAACACGTAGGTTGAAGAAGGATACTCACGTCCCATGTTTCATTTCCACTACCTCTTTGATCAGATAGGAGATTTTCAAAATTGATAACGTGATTAAATATAGATACCGCTCCGAATCGAAAATGGAAAGGCGTCGCCGCTGATGAGTTTACTGTTTATGGCATACCGCTTATTTTTTTGTATTTCATACAAAGATGGTATATTGCACTGTTTGGCTGCAATTTGTTTTTGGTTAAGATTTAAAGAAGGGATTTTTCATTGGCCTTAAATTAAAAATTTAATCAATTTATATCATAACAAAACTGCGATTGCAAAACAAATCCGTCTTGTAATTTTAGTATAACAAAAAAACTGCGATTCCTCACGGCGTTTAGTTTTTGCTGTAGTTAGTTTTCTATAATTCTTAAGAAAATGATGACTATAATGACGGTTTTTTTTCGGAACACGAAGTGTGTAAAATGGATTAAAACAAATGAAACGGAAAAGTTAACGAACACGTTTACAATTACATGCACTACTGATGATACCTATGCAAGTTTTACTATACCGTGACCATGAACACTGCAGTTACCAGTAAATTATTTAAATTACACCAAGATGCATTTTTGATGTATTATGTATTCTGTTCATACAACTTAACGCCGACTCTGGAAATAAGTCCCTGCAAACTTGTAAAATTCGCCAGATAAAAGCAGTAGCAACCCTTAAATATTTGGGAAGAACCTGGGGTCTTACTCTATCTGATTTCCGACTACTCGTTGTTGATAATCCTTCCACAACTGTTACACTGATCATATGTGGTTATTATAAGAGCCATCACCTATGAATCTATTGTATGTTGGTCAAAAACGAAACAAATTGCTGCTCAGTTATAGCAAGCGAAGATACAATGTCACAGACACAGACACCCACACCCATCGGATTTTATGCTAATAAAATAAAACTTTGAGCATTTCAGAGTAACTATTTCATACCAGAAAATTTGGCTCTCAGAAGGGCCTTCTTTTAAAAAACAATTTCTGCAATTGTATAAGAATGGGCCGAAGATGGAACGAGGAAAAATTGAGGCGTACACCTGTGCTCCCGTAGCCGTATTTTGAACCCTTGGGTTGATCTGGAATTTCTTTGACTAATATCTCAAGCAATTCGAAAACAATAACCACTAGGGCAATTGACAAAACAACTGACGGGGCTGTTTTGGCGCAGGCTATTTTGTCGGGGGTTCTTTTGTGTATGGGCTGTTTTGTCGGGACTATATTAACGGGGCGGTTTTGGCGCAAGCCATTTTGACGAGTCATGAAAATTATTGTGACATACAACCCCCTACTTGGTATTCAAAATCTAATAACTTTTTTCTCAAAATATTTTGATGATGCAATTAAAACGAATAATATAATTGTGGTCGATACTAAACGTTTTACTTCAAACATTTTGTATTCCGTATAATTTTGAATAAATGGTGGAAATAAAAGTGGTCCAAGTAAATTACCTTGAGAAGCGCGGTATTTATCGCCGAACTGGTTTATAACTTCCTTTTCGTGTTCTTTATATTCATCCGCTCGCAAACTTTTGTTACGTTTGGGTTTAATTTAATATGAGTAGGTGTTGGACGTACATATTTTGCGACCATAAATTTAACTAAACTGTTCTAACTCAAACTGGGTCTCAAATTAAACATTAAGTTTATCGTTAGTAATAACAAGGACGTTTTTCAGTTTTATGGAAGCAATGAAAACATTGATACGAAATGTAGTGTAGTAAATTACTGGGTTGGTTATAGTTAACATAGGGGTGCGTAGGACTCCGGGCGTCGGCGTCGCGACGGATCCCGTTTGTCGACTGGGGCGGAGCACTATAGTCGCTCTCACCTCTACAAAGAGGAACCCCGCCTTCTGTGTTATTTCTAAGCAGTTTGTTAACCGCTGGATTGTTTTAGAGCAGGTAGGCCATCGCGGCCGCGGGCCGAGCGGGGTGCCGGGCCACAAAAGGCGCCGCTGACGGCTGACTAAATGCCTATCTTTAAGGTGTCAGGCCAACACAAATGAGTTTCCCTTAATTATAGGGCCAACTTGTTTCAGTGTTAGGCCGCTGTAACCGCCGTTGTAGCTAAGACATACGATCATTCGGTGAACTTATTCAGGGTCGCGGGTAATCCTCCGGAGTCCTCCGGTCGGAACTCGCAGCGGCTTCTCTTCAAAAGCCTTGCCCCTAAGCAAACATATCATATGGTAAATTGCCTGCCTACTCCTCTGTCCAGCGCCCGACTCGCTGCGCTGTGATGACTTTAAGATACACAAAGGCATTATAAAACAAAATCATTTATAAATTACACGTTAAAGCATCAAAACGTTGTCCGCCTAAAACGATAAATTATCTTTTTCTCTTCGGAAAGAACCAAGCCGGAATGTAAACTACAGCGGCTTTATTATTTTTTCCCACAAAAAGGTATATAATTTGAACATAATCACATAGCTAGTGTTTATTTTATTTACAATTTAATATTGTAAATGCATTCCTTTACAAATTGAGTTTACACATGCACACCTCCAGTACAACGTAAACTGACACTATCAGTTTAGCACGCTCTCCTTTCTATCCTATGTTTATATTATATTTACAAGTTGCAATTAAAATGCAATGATTTTGTTTACTGTAATAATTATAAACTCTAGCTTACCTTCAGGCACACTTATACAGATTTTTATAAAATTCGTTTTCATGTCCACATCAATTGTGAAACATTTTCGATAGTTGCTTTTCAATGACGGTTTATTTAATCATTGTGGGCTAATAATGTACGAGTTTGGAAGATTTTCTTTCAGAAACTCACTCTCTAAAGCTAAACCCTTTTCAGGAGTTTCGTTCATGAGATATTTTGCTCATTTTTCTCTGGGTTATTTTAAATTTTGTTCGCAAACATATTATGTAAACGTGTTACTTTTTCGTATACCGATTTCATCTTCACTAAAACCTTTTTCCCTGTAACCTTCTCAAGGATGGTTAAATGAGTGCTTTTATTTCGAGAGAGCTCAAAGAAAAAATATTAATATTACTTCATCATTAATACATTCAATCTACTTCTTTCAGGTTGATGTTTTAACAAGAAAGAGGTTTTAGGCTTCAGTTAAAGACTTCACAATACAGACGCATTTATGACGATTAGAACTGATATCATCGCAGTTCTGAGCGGCAACCAAAAAGAGATTCGGCTCGCCGGTAGGAACGCCCACATCACACCTGGTCGCGGTTCATCTCGCGATCACAGCAAAGATTTACAGCCAATTCTCTCCACGTCTCTTGGTAATGAACCAGAACAGGCCGTGCCGCGGGGTGGAATGCATCCATGTCACCGTAGTTTGCAAAATTATTTTTACAATACTGATAGCCAAATTGGAAAACATATTAGTAAAGTTCTACTCCAACAAAAAAAGTAAATCATGCCCATGAATGGTAAAGCACTATTCCTCAAAATTTCTTTACACAAACGAGAGTCAAACTAATAAACAAATCTATTATTAAAACAAAAATGGAATCGATAAATTTTAAAGTCGTAGTAGTCATGGTTCTTAATTTTTGGAGATTGTTAATTGGTTCCATCCCCATTTTTATACTTTTCTGGATGTCTGTAAGACGTACAAATACAAATACATGTTTGCCTTGTTTCCATTTCATTTCTGATTTGCTTTGATTTTCAGAAAAGAACGCGAATTTCTTAATGCTTAGTTTTGGGCAAACTGTGGGTTAATAAATTTATTGCAGAAGTAGTCTGCAATCATTTTAATAACCGGTTGTAGCTGAAGTGATTGGCCGAAAAAGGTAAATTATAGAGTCATGGATAAATAAGTAAACGTTTCTATTGAAATTTTATATTTAAGCAAGACTTTTAGTGCTAAAATCTACCCTTTTGGGTTCACTAAAGAACCGGATTTTACCAACGCCAAGTATTTTCTCTCTGCCTTTGCGGTTGATTGTATTCTAGACTGATAAGCGCTGGTAACCAGTAAGCCGACAACAATTTTTTGTTTATATTTGAATTTTAGACAGGAATCTTTAATAATCGTTTCGTTAAATGCTTTAATATAGGCCTGAAAATTACAACACCTAGAATTTTAATCAATAGTATTGTATGAACTGCAACCATGTTTAATTTCAATTGAAATTGAATAATATAATATTTGATGCATCACTCATCCTTTATAATTTTTATAGTTGTGGTATTACCAGCAATGCTACAATTTATTGGAGGCTCCATACTAAAAATATAATGGACAATATGGGTTGTCAAAATCATTTTGCTACACAATAAAATGCGAAACCACTCTAATCCTAAAAGATTTAAGGATAATAAGGTTGACGCGACTATAATCCAAAATTTGCAACATTGCTATTGAAAAATGTAGCAGTTGGGTGTTAATAAAATAAATTGCTAAGCAATAAAATCTTGCTCATCAGAAAGTAAACAGGCGAACAATAATATTTTTATAGCTGGCTGTCGACGTCAGGTTTCTGCAATCATATATTTCCCGGATTTATTTCTCTTCGGCTATATGGGTATCTTCAAATGTTAAGATGGACAATAGGCCGCTTTTTAGCGGCGACCAAACGTTTAAGACTTATTTCACCTGTAATGGCCATAAAAATAATTTAACGTTAACAATACCTCGGGACGATTTGCATTTTACAACTCATCGGAGGCGCAACGCAGATGCCCATCACCATCACGATGGGTCGAAAGTGCTAGCCCGTACAGACTGCTTGGCGGCGGATGAGAAACAAAGAAGTTCAACGAGTCCACTTTTTGTGACTAATGAAAAACTTCGAACATTCCTCTACCATGTTACCGGGCAGGTAACACCAGGTGTCAGGAATTCCAATTTTACTACTCTACCAATCCTATTACTAGTTTATTATAAGTGGGTTTCCGGCGTTTACCTATTTACCCCGTTCTGCCCGTTTTATATCTCACGAGGAGGAATTAGTGATTCTACCTAATGCTGTCGTTAAAATATCCACAATGCTAATAGAATTAAAGTTGCATGGCTGTCATGTCATACAACTCATATTTTATTTTAACAAATTGTTGTTGTGGCATGTCGGCTTGGCATGCAATGCTATTCATACCTGATAAAGCAGTTGTTTTACCAGCGGAGTAATTCTTTAGCGAATTTCGTGTGCCTACAGATAATAACTCCTTTCTTACTTATTTACAAATTAGCACCCTATTTATTTAAAATACTTTACAGATGTATATGTTCCAAAATGTAAACGTTATTATCATTCATTCAATTATTAGATTGGACTTTTTAGGGTATAATTACAGGTTTAAAATTCAGTTTTGTTAATTTTTCAAAGCAATTTTTGAGATTGTCAACTTTGGTCTCCGTAAAACCATACACTAGTCCTACGGTCCCTTCAACAAAAATATTTATACCGTACTATTCTTCAGTCATTTCTTTAATTTTATTCTAAATCTAAGACTATTATAAGTTTTCTAGCCTACACAAAGTGCGACATGGACACTTCGCCCAATTAATCTTCTTTACAATGACTAAAAAGTTAATAAGAACACAGGGTCAATTCTGAATGTGCTTACAATGTTTCCAACACCCAAAACTGTGTTAAGGGATAGAACGCCCAACGCAACCATATGGATTGACTATTGATTCTTAATGTTTTCCGCGACTATAGCTATAGCTACCCTGTATACATGCAAATTTATCTTTCATTCTTTTCCATACTATATTGTTATACCAAATAAACTTTCAGTATAGTATAGAATTAAGGGTAAATTTATCTTTGGCCATTAGCATTATTTTATTATAAGACCTATATTTTTATATTGATGACTATCATCAAAAGTAAATTACGAATGCTTAAAAAAAACTAAAACGATATTCAGATTAATAATACTACTTATAACAAAAAATTAAATAAACGAAATTGTGACCGATATTGTGCTTTTTGTAGGTAGTAGCTAATATTATTGTAATATACTACATCGTTTAATAACTTCCAGCTATGCGTCCAGGATGTATTTTGTTGTCAAAGAGGGTTATAAAACTGTTATGCTGTTAGTGAAGAGATTTAAAATTGTAAACCTCTTTTAACTCTACATTATCGTTATTATTCATTTTCATTGCTTTTGTTACGAGTTTGGAAGGGTTTACGTATAATGAAGTTAAAAGTATAGGAATCAGGTTAAATTCAAATGTTCTTTCAAAATTGAAGTACTACCCCTGATAGAAGTCATTCCTAAATTATGACAAGTACCTTACAGCATATAGTATAGGGTGCTAATATGTCTTATGTAATTGACGTAGAACCCAATAAATGTTACACATAATTTTTTTTTCGCACTTCAACGATTATTTTATTATCGAAAATTGTCAAGAAATTTTAATTTGAAATTAAATCGTTAAGTAGTAGTCTTTTCACGCCATCATATTAGTTTTTGTTGCTGCTACTTGTAGTGATTATTAGTTATACAGGTTTTATGTACTATGCTATACGCTGTCGGTTGTAAATTTTGCATGCGCTGTACAACCACAATTAATAAACTATGAACTATTCAGTATTCACTGCAACAAAACGCGTTTACTTACTGCAAATAACCATATTGTAATAATGCTAACGAACTCTGCAGTAAGTTAATCTTTACGATTATGGTTTGTACCATTAATTAACATATACTAACTATACTTTTTGTAATAAATATTAAATAAAATATCGATTTCAACGGGATAAGAGCTGTTAGAAAGAGAAACCGAAATAATCAAAACGTGAACATAAAAGAAAAATTTTAAAAAGGAAATTAAATATGTTTGACAAATTTACTAAACGTAAGCTTAAGGTAGCTATCAACCTTTTATATTATTAGCATAGGTATTCGATACAAGCCTGTTAGTGTCTAAATCACAGCATTTTTCCCCCCAATTTTCTAAGATAAATTTAAGTAGTAAACTTTGAAAATTCTTCATATTTTTTTTTCTTGTATTGCTTCCTTTTTGAATCGATATTTTATTTAATATTTATTATTTAATCATAGATTTTAACAAAGTTACGCTTGAAAATGTCAATAAGTATTTTAATACTAAATGGGTTTATTCTACTTTCAGTGTAAATTAATAGCTTATGTTGTTTGACTTTCTTAAATATTCCGTTCACAGCTTCTATAGGTAATTATCTTGCTGTTCTGAAACAAATTTGGGTAGAAAAAAAATAAGTTTGAAAATTAAATTAAGGTTTTTCGGAATTAAGTTCGTTTTAAAATTAATCGGTAGTTTTTCTCTCAATTTGCAGTTAAGCTAAAAAATATATGAACAATAGAAAACTCATTTCTTCGCCGTTTTAAAAGCTACCCGTCGTCTAGATGCACATCAAATAATTGTAAATTCCACCACAGTTTTCGTCTTTAATACCTACTCATGTTTTCTATCAAACCTGTGTCTAACCAGATAATTTGTTTTGTAATATGGTGGAATATAACTTCAACCTTCGGTCCGGGTTACCTTAAGACATGCCAACACGCATCAAATGCCCCAGGGCCTGCACAGGTGTTAGCGGCCCATCTCACACCTCACTCGGTCTCATCAACCCCAATTACAGGGCCGGTCTCTTCACAAGATTAAATTTAAAACAATGCATACCGATTGTTCGTAAATTACTATTTCATATGCTTAGAGATAGAAACTCCGTGGCTTGGATAAGATCGAGTTTTTAAAGGCCATGTTATAGTTTGACCAAAGGATGGGTTAAAAACTGTCTTGTCTGTTTGTCTTTAAGTGGAAAATAATAGCTGGGTTAGAAGTACGAATTTTGTTGTAACAAAATATTTTTTTACCTGAAACAGTTAAAAATGTAGATCTTTAAAAATTAATATTGTCTTTTATTTTTTAGGGAAAAGTAGGTAATCTTTATTTTAGTTTCTGTAATGTTTTTTGAATTCAGTTTAGCAATAATTTTTAGAAAGGAATGTTTTTGGTAATCAGGTATTAGAGAAACACAGCCATAAGTTGACAAGATTTCTTTTTGAAAATCCTATAGATTATAGAAGAATATAATATAGTACTAATCAATATTTTTAGTAAGGTTTCTACTTTTCTATTAGTCGTCAGTTTCCATTAAAATCTATGTCATCCTTTAAAAGAACATGCAGTAAATTACATCCAGTTTCACTTTCATTTCACCTGCTGCAGAAGCTTCTGTTAAATAATCAAGTACATAATTTATTATTTTAAAAAGAAACACCATTTCAATATTTAAATATAAGTGACACCTAAGTATTGCTTTTATTGGCTTAGGAACAGCTTTTCATTGAAGTTCTGAAGGAGTAGCTCTCTGAATATGTATATCCTCCTACCTTTGTTAATGTTCCTAGTTATACATTTTTGCATATTTAGATTCAAAAATTTAAAACCCAAGAATAATAGGGAGTGTATTTTCTGTAATCTTATATTTATGTAATCTTTAAATACAATAATTGATTATTCAATTTTTTCTTAAAAATAAACAACGTATAAATAATAATTGTAAAGCTCAAAATAAAGTTGGGCCATTGTAATTTAAAATATGTGAAAGTCTATTATATTTCATAATACCAAAGTGGTAATAACATAAATTCCAATAAGCGGTAAGTACAAAATACACAAACATAAGAGATAACTCATAGCAGCATCCCTTAAAAATGAATCAAGAGAAGTAATTAACAAAAGGCAGAACAACCAAATGTTTCTTTTATTAACAAACCACAAATTTAAATTCGCGGTTTGGAGAAGAGGAATTTAAATTTGCTGTCAACAAACAGTCATAAATCTCGGCTATTTTTCTAAGAAGATGTCATTTAAATCTTATACAATGTTCACGATTAATTTTTGGTGAACGGAAACGCAGCTTGCCTGAAATATTAAGCAACTCTTTTGCACAGCAAGTTCGTGGTTTGGAAGCCGCTCCATTTCGAACACAGCACGATGTAGAACTGGTATTAATAAAATAGAACTGGGTGACCATAAATCCAATAATCCTCTTTAAGGAAATTCTCCGATTACACGTTTTATAAAACCATAACACCATTGCAGTCAACAGTTCATTTGTCAACTGTAATAAAAAAATGTAAACAAATGCTTTTTAAATTGAAACAGATTAAGTACTTTGTAAGGATTCTTTCATACTTTAAAATTGCTTTTGAATTATAGTTTTTGTTATACCCAAAAGAGTTTTTGTTTTAGATCCTGCCAAATCATTATTTAGGTACCACTGCTTAAACTATGAACGCCTAGCATACAATACAAACAAGGCAATTACTTTTTTATTGTTGATTACAGAATTGTAATTTAAAAAAATAACAAATAAACAAACTTTTAAATTCAAAAATTGTACACACAAATTTTTAATTTTCTGTCCCTGATTCTGATGTTAAAGGACGGGATATTCGAAACGAAACATTATTGGGAACAGAAAATTTGTTGTCAGAAATTAAAATATGAAATGTTTTCAAAAAATTGGTTACATAAAATGTTGAAATGTTTTTTTATTTATGGGCTATAAAAGTTAATATAAATTAAAAACCTATAGAAACACATAATTTGGTTTGATTTGTGGGTTAAAAAGCACACACACAAAGAAATTTTCATCGTATGATATAAAAGATAACGTAGGTACTTTGATTAAAAGTAGAAGATAATAACAATAGAAAATAGAAATGTAGTCAGGTTCAAGTGAAGAACTTTATTCTTTTTTTAATTGTTGTATAGAGGGAATGTAAACTTAATTTCTATGCAGTTAGTTGATATTTGATTTGTGTTAACTGTGGTTTAATAACTGTGTTAGGTAATACAAACAGTAAAAAAATTCTGAATGAATAATCATTCTAGGTATTATTCATCTATAAGAACACATAGACTTATTAACTTGTTTTTATGAACTTCTGTTGATGTGCAGTCCATTAGTAAAAAAATTGTAAATAGTTTTCTCACAACTCTTATTAATATTAGGTAAGGGCACGGCGGTAGAGCAGCCTAAAGTTTCCTAAACACAACTCGAAAAAATAAATAATTTATAGATAGGAATAACTATAAGAGACCGATTAACAAATAAATGGATAAGGGAAATCTTGAAAATGTCATAAAAATCCAGTCAAAAATTTTTAAGAAATGAGAAAGCTCTGCCGCTCTGCACCCAAAAGTCTTATTCAAGAAACGAATATCTACGTAGAGTTGCATCGTGGAATTGTTTTTATTGAAACTTATGACGATATTTTTATTAGATTTACCCAAATCCGTAGAGATATTATCCACCAAATATGGGACACTCAAACTCTGTTATTGCAGACTGATTTTAAATTCCGGTAATGGCTTATCTATTCTTAAAGATCGTTTCATACAAAAATGGCCAAATAAAAAGCAAGGGTTGTTTACGCTTAGGCTTCCTCGATTCTTGTTTCTTATGCATGCTAATCGTAGTGGTATTAGCTGAATCAACATCATCGGCGAGTAACAAAGCTGCAGACATTTCGTCTAGGGTATAGTCGCTTTTGGTTGTTTTAGAACAAACGGAAATCAGAATCACTGCATACCAAACGCCAGCAACATTATTAATTGTAAATTAATTTTACCCCTGTGTTAGATATAACGTCACGTTAATTTCTTTTAAAGTAATTTTCTTTTAAAAAAATGTTGTTATAAGTATTCATACATTAAAGTAATTATTTTTGTATTTTAATAAAGATACATGAAATAATTCAGATATCTAATTTTAATTAAAATGATTGTTTTACATGTAAATGAACGTTATCGTGTAAAAGATTTTGGAGAAATGTAAAGGTTCTATAATTGCTGGAAAAATGAAATGAATATGCAAATAGTGAGAATTTATTACCTGTTAAAGATCAGATTTTTGGAACATCCTGAAGTTAGTATAATAGATGCAGCAGGAACCTTATTTTGTTCGTTAAAATTTCGTTCACCTAATCATATTAACACATTGCTTTGATTTACATAAAACTCATCTATAGTAGTACTACCTGCATTTTTTAAAAAACTGCAGCAAATTGTTTAGAGAATATTTATTTTCCGGAAAGGTACTTAAGTACATCGACACGAATATCTATTTTAAAGATTACAGTTACTATTATTGCCATAAATTTGATAATCTCGAACCAATTACACATTGAAGTGACGTAGCAATCAAGACGGCGACGATGAAGTCTCTAAATTTCTCTCACGAAGACTTCGCGAGGAAATGACAGTTATTGGAGGTAAAGTTTTGTTTAATTCCGGATTATCACATTCACGTTCAGTCTCATAGTCCAAGGTTCCACTAGGGTGCATGCTGGTAAGGGGCAACGTATATTGCACTGGTATTGTTACCGGGTGGTACGAACTGGGGAAAAGTGCACTGGGGACAATGGGGTGCGGCTTGATAACCCCTGGAGCTAATGTAGCAGCGTTGGCGTTATTCATAGTCATTAACGCGGCCGCGTATTCAAAAAGTGCTGCTTGTTGGGCGACGAGAAATTCTTCCCGATTTAGTTCTTCCGGTCGTGGGGCTGTTGTGGGGGGTAACAGTCCTGGCCAAGGTAATCTTGGCAAACTGTGCATACTACACTCGGGTCCGAGAAGGGACGTCGTTTGTAACGGAGTCGGGGAAGATTTTGCATCCGATTGCATGAGACTGTCTATGCTGAAAGATTTGATGGAACTTGACTGCGTGATTGGAGGCAACGGCAACGGCAAACTCACATTAATTGAACACGACGTCGGGGGAACTCTTAAAGCGCTACCGGAGGAAGCAGAGTCAGTTATCGACACTCCACCAAAGGAACTATTTTGTAACTTAGCCAAACTCTCTAATTCTTGCGACATACTTTTTGGTAGTTTGAAACGTTTTCTTCTGCGTAGGAAACTACCGTTTTCGAACATGTCTAAAGCTGAGGGATGAAGCGCCCAAAATGCTCCTTTTCCAGGTCGATCTGGTCGTCTTGGGATCTTGATGAAACAATCGTTGAAGGAAAGGTTGTGTCGCAGGGAGTTTTGCCATCTTTGGGTGTTCCTCCTGTAGTACGGAAAACGATCGGTGATGAACCTGTAGATGTCGGAAAGGGGCAGCATTTTCTCCGGAGAACTCCAGATGGCCATGGCCGTCAAGGAGATGTACGAATATGGGGGCTTCTGGTCTCCGTACGTCTCACGCGACGGCCGTGGCATATCTGTAATTTATATTTTTCTTATCATATCGTGACTGAATCCAAATGATTGAATTTGAAATAAATTCAACATTCGGATTGTCATTCGCATCGCGTGATGCAATTTAATTCGTTTTTGCTTATAATGCAAATTACAAACTATATCACATTATTTTGTTTTGATTATCCCCCAAATTGCTCTATTGCTTTTAGAAGTGGTTGTTTCCTTTCCATTAGCTTTGAGTGCAGTCCGGCCCTTGAAATACGATTATCCAGCTGACTCGAATTATTAATAGCGGCAAAACAGAGGGACGTACTAAAATCATTTATCATGGACATTTTGATGGTTAATTGGAGCCTCTGTTCTACGAAACCGTTTTAATGCTTTATCTTTTGCGTCCGTATTATTAATTAGTTTTGAAAATGTAAGCAATTCTATTAATTTAATATTTCAAACATTTACTTATATAGCGATAGAAACAGTTCTTGTAATAATTAAATATCCAGAACTATTTCAAAATTTTTATAACAAACTAAATTATGAATTTTCCTAACACCCTGTCTATTTTCTTAAAGGGTTAATTAAAAAAATGGTTACCTGTTTTTAAACAACAGTTTGTCCAAATTTGTCAACAACAATTTTAAATTTTTTGTACATGGTTGTTATGAAAGTCTATAATTTTGGCACAAATCACTTCCACTAAACTTAATTACATTTTCTTAATTAACAAGCACTAAATAATACACTCGTGTTTTGAATTGTCAACATTCACGTGTGACAATGTAGCTTCAGGCAAATCGCGGTTACCGTTTGCGGTATTGCCGACTAACTTTGGAGTTAACAAATCGGTTTATCTGTAGGGATAACTTCAAAATCAGTTGGCGTTGTGGTAATGTGCTGGATAGAAGTTATGGGTACGCAGGCCTCCAGTAGTTATTGAGTTGCGTCCTCCAGGTTCTCATTGGAAGCCTGGGGTTTCCCCTTCGCAAGGCGGAGCAAAAGCTAATTTAGTAAGGTCGGTTTTAACTGAAAGCTCCATTTTGTTTTGTATCCTTTTCCAACACCAGCTGTTTGTGTGTTTCAACAATATGTAAATATTTTCCAATTACTTGTTTGTTATTAGACATTTAAAATACGAAAATTTTCAATTATTTATTATTTTGTCATGATTATCAATTAATAAGATGTTATTTAATCAGATTTGATTTTATAGTCTTGCGTCGTAAATTAAGGGTAGTAGGTACAGGGGCATCTAAAGAAGTTTCTTGTTAACTACTCTATTTTTTTATGAATAAACCAAGAGGGATCATACGAGATTATTTAGTTAGCTACCTTTATCTGTACGATTTTTTATACAGGTCTAACATGCAAACATAATTTATTAAGTAGCTATCCAGCTTATACCTACAGATAGGTACTTTATTTCAGTTTTTGTCATGTGTTATGTTATTCAAGCTCTATTTTCATGGTCAAAATAATCTACAATATTTTATTTAGAAACTTGTAATATTTTCTAGTAGGTAATATATGCATATGTACTACCTAACATATAGTGGCGGATTTAAAATTTAAAAAAAAATATGAATTTAGTACGATAGTTTAAATAATTGTTGGGCAATATCGGCCCGGGGGCCTCTTCTACTCGGGTCAGATCCAGTCCGCATGATTATAAAGCCCTCTTCGCGTGAATAAAAAAATTAAGTAAACCAGAATTGGCAGACTGGTTTAAAGTTTGAGTTCCTGCACCCTAATTATCTGAAAATCTGCATTTCCGTCCAAATCCTTTAAGTTCAACACAATTTATAAGGCAATTTTTATAGCTTCAGCACAAAAAAGAAAATTAACGAGCTGTTGCTGAAAATGCACAAATGCCTTTAATATTTCTAGTGGTTTAAAATTTTCAGACTTTGTACTTACGTAAACAGTAGGAGCTATATTATACATTTGCTTAAACTTTTTAATAACAACACCTGCACGAGCTTTAAACTCCACCCAAAAGCTCTGAAATTAGATCAGGTAGGTGTTCCAAATCCTGAACGAGTTTTTTTAAAACAACAACCCTTTGGTATCTAACAACGTTTAATTAATTTTCAAATTTTGCAGCTGTGCTTTTTTATTAAAGTAGGTAGGTATCAAAGATTCAATAATTATTAAGAAGAAAATGTTCAACAATTGTTTGCGCGATAAAAATTTGTTTAAGTGAAAGAAAGTTGTCTAATAAATAAAAATAATATAAGACTTCTTATATATTTACAAAATAGCAGTTATGCATTTGTTATGACTACAGACGATGTTTGTGTAATATTTTGAGGTCCTGTAAATAAATTCCTGCTACTGTAAAAGCGAGGTATAATTTTAGCAGTTTAATCTTTTATAAATATAAACACTATAACAGATTAAATAATCTTTATTTGATGGTAGCAATTAACATATATAGCGATTCTTTGATTTGTGGTAAATCTGCGATTGAAACTGGTCCTGATGACTTGCAATGAGAACGAAACGCATTCTAGTATAAAAGAGATCCTACTGAGCCGTAGTTGTTGAATATTTATCTATAGCCCCAACTTCAGATATAATACCGTGTTTTCAAATAAAAACTCAATTGGGGTTGGTTGTGACTGATTCTAAATTGATAATACAATCTAGTGTCTAGCCTCCAAATAAGATTTTAGAATTTTCTAACAAGATCGGTTGGGGTGAGAAAAGTGCAGTTGAAAGAATACAATGTCTTCAAGATCTTTATCTTCTGAACATTTTCTAATCACATCGGAAGGGGTGAGGGAAGTTTCGCGAATAATTTCCAAGTCTATAGTCATCATAGTACTACATTCTGGGAATTTCCTAAGGAAATCAGGAGTGAGGAACGTTGCCATAAAAAAAGGGAAAAATGGGTAGTCTTTGAATAGTTTTCTGAAAATTTTCTAACCAGATCTGAAGGGGTGAGGGGAGTTTGGCACATAATTTACAAGAGTGTAGTCTTCAAATAATATCATGGGAATTTTAATTTTTTTAAATATAGGCTTTGTTTTTCGGATGTAAAATAAAAAAGCAAAAGAGATTCATATTGTTACGCCCTGGGGGAACGGGTGCGTAACGCCAGCGAGTCCCTAATATAAATTAGAGAATCACCAGCCATCGGGATTATGGATGAGAACACAAAACGACTATTGCACTAACAACTAATTTTATTAAAATAAAATAACCTAAATGAACTTAGCATTACAATATAAAATTAAAACTAGTTATCTTGCCATAAGACCAAATTGATAGGACTCAGCATCTTGGCTTCTCTGAGTACTTAGACTTATGGAACTAGTCTGACTCAATCTCGAACTCTTCACTATGACTCGATCTAAGCCTCTTGGCACTAGCACCACTCGTTCACCTCGCAATTTTTTGATATTAGCTATGGTTTGGGAGAAAAAAAATAAAAACCGTAAAAGTGCACATTTGGGGGTGGTTTTGGGGTGGTTCCCACCTCCGTAGGGTCGGTGGGTTTTTACAGGATGTAAAGAACAATAAGAGGAACAGATTCTGCAATTTGTAGCTTACTACTAATTTTGTCCGGGTTTAAGCTTATTTTCGTCTAGATTTACTGGGCTACTAATATAAATTAGAGAATCACCAGCCATCGGGATTATGGATGAGAACACAAATGACCATTGCACTAACAACCAATTTTATTAAAATAAAATAACCTAAATGAACTTAGCATTACAATATAAAATTAAAACTAGTTATCTTACCCTAAGACCAAATTGATAAGACTCAGCATCTTGACTTCTCTGAGTACTTAGACTTATGGAACTAGTCTGACTCAATCTCGAACTCTTCACTATGACTCGATCTAAGCCTCTTGGCACTAGCACTAACTGCTTAACTAAGGAACTAAACCTTTTATAATGCCCCACTCGTTCTTTCCCTGCAATCCTCCTTATCAGCACTTTGAAAATAAGTAGACTTGCTAACAACAAGGATTGCAGCAATTAACCATTGCAACTCTATTCAAATCTAGGACAATTAGGCCAATGTTATTATAAAGCATAACATTCCAATTGCGATTTGAATAACAATTATAATTTAACAAATACGAAATTATTTTGAAATGACCCAAATGTAACAATATTGCTTTCCAGATTAGGTATAGGGATGACGCATAAGTATAGGCACTAGTGTAGTTAATATAGGATAGCAGCGACTGAAATAAAATATGATATTTCATTTCTATTTTCTTTTCTGTTAAATTGTAATTTATTATTTTAAACTTATGGTCGTTTAAAATTATGTAGTTTTGTTAATTGTTGGTTTTTAAAGTATCTTAAACAAATAATTGTGAAAATAGTACCCCTGGTGTATAGGCAGCACATTCTACGAGAAGCAGCTGTCCCAGAAGGTGTCTAGAAGTGCGTCATTGATTTTTATTGTCAAAAGCAAAATTCTGTCAGAATAGATAGCCAGAATCAGTGGTGGGAATGATTATGTTGTGAAAGAAAAGACATTTCGATTACGATATGGTAAGTTATGTATTTCATATAATATATTAATTGTTGTTTGGTAATGGGTTGTTTTTATTATTACCAAAATGAATCAAACCCTTTAATTTTATGTTTAGATGTCTTTAGTGGCCTATGATAACAGTAGTGATAGTGAAAGCGATGAAAATGAAGTAAAGGAGGAATCAGGGGGTAAAGTTAAATTAAATGGAACTTCTCAACCATTGATTGAGGAGAAACCTGCTGTATCAGTGAATCCAGGCCAGACTGTTTCTGAAGAATTATTTTTAAGGCTCCCACAGCCAAATACGCGTATCATAAACGTTATAGAAGAAGAACAAGATGAATTTTTGAAGAAAAGGGAGCAATCAGCTGAAAAACCAAAACCACGAAAACAACCTGTAAAAATTGGTATTCTATCATTGAATGGCTTTAGTAGTGACGAAGATGAAGACAATGAACCTACTAGCAAGAAACTGAAACAAGATGTATAAATACTTAATTAGTATTACTCAAACTTAACAAGTTTTAATTTTCAGAAAGCTTCTGGATTGTTTGCCCTTTTACCTGCACCTAAAGTAACACCATTATCCACTACAAGCTTTATTCCAAATGTTCTTAAAAAGAAGACAAACTCAGCCTCAGCTGTATCCACAAAAACACCTTTGGAAAAAGTTAGTCCTGAAGAGAGTAAACCTTCAGAAACAGTAACCAAAAGTGTGCAAATGGATGAAGATGATGTTGATGTTCCAGAAACATTTGATGATGAAACTTGGCAAAAGGTATGTGGTAAACAAATTCGCACTCTTAAACATCCAGTAGCTCAAGAACCTGCACCAATAGTTTTTGAAGATGTCTCTTATGTTGTTGAATCTGCTCCAGATGTTGAAAAACCTTATGCTGGTTTAGATAATCAAGCGGTAAGATATTTGTCTTTGTACAGTATTTTTAATGTATTTTAACATTTATTCTTTAATAGTTTAAAGAGTTAGTAGGCAGCAGAAAGAAAATGAAGGAAAATATTGAAATAATTGATATACATGAAGATGAAATTCGTCCTGATAGGGAAGAATGGTTGAAGTCTCTCACAGATCCAAATTGTGAACCACAAACTGATGTTAAAAATCCAGTTAATAATACTTGTAAAGTAAAAAATCATATTACTGCCTTAGCACAAAAGGCTTTAGCCAATGATAAAGAACTTCAAATGAGATGGGCAGAAAGCAGACATAATAGAAGACAAACACAGGCTAAATATGGATTTTAAATTATTTTTTTTTATAATTTTGTATGCTCTGATTTAATGTTGTATAAAAGTTTTATTAATTTATCTTAATTTGTTGATTTGTACACACACCCCACAGTTAATTCTCCTCTTCAGATCTTTCTCAAGGAACTGGAATTAACTTTAAATTAATAACAGGCCATTGGCCTACAACTTTAGATGCTGCAGAAGACATGGTAAATAGAAGAATTCAGTTATCACATTCTGAATGATATTTTCTTAATATAAAATTAATTAACATTCAAATGTTAAAAATAATATTTGAATGCAGTTCCTTTCACTTCCAAGTATTTGTGTACTATTTTTAACTAAAATTACTAGAAGTACTAAAAACTAGATTTAAATCATAAAATTAAATGATCCAAGGTAATCCTGTAGTTTGTTTTATATTTTATTATTTAGTTTAGGTAACATTCTCCATGGATAAAAGGTTTACATTTTCAGACAATCTGAAAGTATAACACTTTGTTGTTATGCATGAATAAAGTTGATTTTCTTTTAGAGAATTCCAATTGTACAAATAAATCCCTTAACAAATATATATGTTAGTTGGATATATACTTGTATTTGTAATAATACTTATATTTCCTTGGTATAATTTAAAAAAAAATAAATTTTATAAAGATTATTATTATTATTTAGTGGTCATAGGGAAATTGTGAAACTTTTATGTTTGAAGGCTGCAAAAAGGAATATTATTTTCCTGAATAAACCAAGGCTAGCTCGTCATTGTTTATTTTAAAAGGTCTTGCATAAATAGAAGTGTGGTAGGTCAGGCATGCTCTCTAGTTTGAAAAATGCCACTTGTAAAATTACCATATATAACAATACTGCAAGTGGTTATCAGATTTTACTCTGAAAAACTTTTTGCCTTAACTGAATATTTTTTAAAATACGTTTTTATAAATTGACATACACTTACTCATACAATTTTTATTAAATAAAATAAATACATTATTTTTGTTGCACTGTACTAAATACACTTTTTGGAAAAGCAAAAATTACATAATTAGTTACTTGCTTTTGGTATGAATGAATCCATTTTATTATTTAACAAATTTATTTCTTATAGTTGTTACTATAATAAAAGAACATACTTTTACTTCTTACTTTACTTTATATCACCACTTATATATTAATCACGTTACACAAATTAAAACTAAATCACTTTCCAGTGTTAGTTTCAGCAAACACCTTCCATTTTCTTCATTTTCATCTTGCATACCTGTTTATTTCTAATTTAATCTAAGTATAAGTCCTTTTTTTATTAGAGAAGTTATTAATTATTGCGTTACACTTAGATAGATTCAAAAGGTATGTAACAAATTCTCCTTATTAAGATGACTGGTACATGGGGTAGGTAAACCATCATCATTATGAGAACTGGACTGCATATTAATACAGTTGTTGCATATAGAAATAGCAACCATAGTGGAACACTTGATGATTGATCAAAAAGCATGATTTTGCCATTTTTCACCATCTCCACCTGGAATATATATAATAATAATATTTTAGTTTTATATAGTACTATGTAAATTATAAAATAATAGAAAAAAATTTAAAATCATGAACAAGACGATTTTGATTTTAATTATTTATGAAGTTTTTATTTTTTTACTTTTTCCTTTTAATAACAAATATTTTACCCATGTTTATATAGCATCACTGACAATCATTTTTTACACTTTTTAAAGCGTAAAAAACGTGGCGATTAATACACACGCAAATATAGTACTGCATTTAACCCATGGCACATTAATACTGTATTACAGCCGTAAGTACTTACATAATCCAAAAGTAGGTCTCACTTTCTTTTTCCTTGGGTTGCTTGGGTGAACTTGTTGGTTCTGGTGAATGCGATTGGAAGCTAGTAGTTTTAGTATTATAAAATTGTTCTACAAATACATTTAAGAAATTTAAAGCCATTTTAATAAATTTCCAAAAATCACTTTTTGAGAAAACTTTTTTAATGAAATGAGTTCAAGGCACCGCAACCATTCAAATGCAAATATATTGCACATGTCCTTTAGTAGTGCTTATATTAACAAAATATTGATAACGATTATATACAGTTACAAAGTACGACTGATACAAATATAACAATTAAAATTACGACTTAAATTTTATCTCACTTATAGTTCAAACTTCAGTACATTTATTTTTTTATTAAGAGCCTATCAAACACAATTTAATATCTATTTTGGTAACTATTCTACCACTCATTGCAATCACTTTAAGCACCTTAATTGTATTGTTTACTGATACATGATTTTGTGTTGTTGTTGACGTTGTTTACTACCAGAGTCTAAAAGCCAGTTTGAATTCTAAATGTAAGAGGTGGTAACCTTCATTCGACGAGGTTGTTTAAATTACCATACGAAACTTTCATTCTATATCGTAAATACACGTTTATATTCCTACAAACCGAAATCCAAATCGACATAGGTATAATAAACATTTAAGATCTATCTTTGTTTAAATAAATACAAGAGATACCTACGCATGTAAACTTAAAAAAACAAAATCATTAAATGTGTTTTTAAAATATCCTGATAAGGTAATACCAAATACTTCTGAGTTAATTCCGCATAACAAAGTTGGTGAAAAACACTTCAGTTTTATAATTTCCTTTAAATTATTTTTCAATATTTTTCAAGGATTGTTTTGGTAATTTACTTCCCACTACGCATGATCTTTGGATATTATTAGCTCGCTAAATTGGAAGAAATATTGTACTTTGTATCGGGTAATACAACGAACTTTATTCATTACAAAAAATGATAACAAAAGTAGTAAGTAGGTACCTACTAGCCTTTTTGTATTATCAAAGATCAAATAAAACACCAAGAAAGATAAAGGTTCAAACTATTTTTGGGTTGTTAGATGCGTTAACAAAATATAACACAAAATGGTATTCGCAAAGATAAACTATATCTGTTATATTGTTACACAATAATAATATTTTATGTAGAATTACGAAATTCAAAACACTGTTTTAGTTCTTTGTTTAATCATTCACGGTAAACATGTTTAATGGATCATATTCAATAAAATCTCTTTTTGTGCAATAACTCAGGAAAGGTCAGAAGCAAAGAAAATAATAATAATAATAATAATCTCTACACTACCCATAACCTGTTGATACGTACCACATACGTACCTAATATGTAGCCGAGATGGCTAAAAACCTAAAATTGTTCTTTGTTTCAAAACCCGTTGCAAAAGGAATAGTACCTATTTATATATAAATAAATTATTATAAGACGTTAATTGTTAAAAAAAATAACAATAGGTACCTTTTAAGTTCAACACAGTTTAATGTAAAGTAGGTGTAGTATGCACCATTTCGCTTTTGCCAAAAAGAAAAACGATTGGAGTACGGTTCAGAGATTGAATTTATTCTTCATTAAACTGTGTTTAACATTTCTCTTAAATTTTCTACTGTTGAAAATAATATAATAATAAATAATAGGCATAAATAAATAAAGAAAATTCCAGAACCTTTACTATCAGTGGTACTATCGTACAGGGTTCAAAGTTTCTGTCAAGGGCTTCAACTTCCCAGAGGGTAAAATGGTCAATAATTGAACATTGGTTCTAAATTATCTTTGAAGTACTAATTACTGAATGTTAATTGGGCACCGAAACTGCTTGTATATTTTTGAATGTCATTTGAAAAACAAATATTTAGAGGATTTTTAGTGATTGAAATTTCTTTCGAAGGTTTTGATGTGTTCAAACGTAAATGGACAAAAATTTGAATATTTGTTCTAAATTATCTTTGGGTGTAATTATTGAATGTTAATTGGATCGAAAAAATACGTAACCTTTATATTTTAATGTTTTACTTTTGCTCTTGAAAAAAACGATTAAACAATTT
This sequence comes from Hemicrepidius hirtus, assembly GCA_963082805.1. Classification (NCBI taxonomy): domain Eukaryota; kingdom Metazoa; phylum Arthropoda; class Insecta; order Coleoptera; family Elateridae; genus Hemicrepidius; species Hemicrepidius hirtus. The sequence continues at coordinate 21,359,289 of OY720168.1, forward strand.
TGGAGCTATCTTTTAGTGATCAAAGTTTCTTTCCAGTGTGTGTATTTGTTGAAGGGTAAATGGTCAATAATTAAATTATCTTTCGTGTAATTATTGAATGCGAGAAATGCATAGGTACCTACTTACTTTATACTTAAATGGGCAGGACTTTGGGTTGTGTAGAAACGATCAAAACATTATAATAGAGGCGTTAAAAATCGTGTAGGATTATTGTATTATTATTATTATTTATTGAATTATTATGTTATAGTATTGAATTTTTTTAAAAACTTATGTATTGCTACATAAATTATTGCTTTATGTCAACGTACTTAATCTTTTTTAACAAAGCAGCTCATAGATAAACAATATCTTTGTTTTAATCTGTACGGAACCTGTAAATATTTAAATTTTATTAAGAAATGTTATTTTCTTTTAATTAATTTAAACGGAAATAAAATTTTTATAAAAACATTTCGGCCTGGACTGTAAGGCAACCCATCATACAAAGCTGTAATTTCAAATGCAGCCACTTCAGGAATGCGTTTCAAAATGTAATTCAGTTGCTATTTCGCTGAAGGCAATCTGTTATAAAATTAATTTCGAGGTTGACATTTTCTTGATATTTTGATGGAAAACCAGCGGCTCATTTGCTTGTTGATATTTGTAAACCTCTTAAATTTTGTATAATTATCAGAAAAAGTTTTTATATTTAAAAATATTTAAAATCAAACTATAAAATGGTTTGAGTTAGTTTTTCCGTTTAATTAGACCTCACCTAAATTATTTAAGTTATTTATTTAAAAATGTTTTTTATTCAGGGCCGTATACTATTAATTATTATTATATAATTTACTATTTCCGCTGTTTATTAATTAGTAGATACACTTACATAATTCTGTCTTAAAATTTAAAAAAATTTAGAAGTTAACTCAATCGAAAGAAGAAGGCTTTAATGACGATGTAATGGTTTGTTTAATTATTCGTTAAGCGAATGCATTTCAATAACAATTAATACCTACTTATTTATTCTGGAGAAATAACAGGAGTGGAACTTAATTTACTTCCACGTCGTAACAAATATAATTGGAAAGGATTTAATAACAATTAAGTTATAAAGTTAGACAGTTTTGTTATTATAGAGTATTTAATGACAATAGTATTAATGACTTACAAAATGATCCTTTTCTTTATAACACCTGTTGCTGATTATTCAATTTTTTCGCTACTTAATTAGTATTATGTAGTGGTACTTGAGGAAGTGAAACCTTAAGCAGAGCATAATATAAAGCTGAGTCATACGTTTTTGAAAGATGTTCTAAGTGAAAGTTCTGTTAGGGTAAATTGTCTTCTTGTTTACTCTGGTCAATTTATATTTAAATGAGAGGGTAGAATAACAATTAAATTTCCTGTTACGTATGGAAATGGTTAAAGTATGAAAAAGCATACAAGTAAACATCTTAATAAAGTACATCTTAAACGCTTTAAGGCAATCAGAGGAACAACCGAGCTTTTCCTTTCTTTTAAATCAAATTACACGCGTTTTCCGCAACCACGCCCGCCCGAGACCTTGCCATTTCATTTCAATCCAAGACTTGAGGTCGGCTAGTCTACAAAAACGACATTAGTTCGATTGTCCACTTGGATAAAAACATTTGTTCTTTAAGGTTCTGGTCTGATGCTTCGCGTCTGCACTCGACTTTTGATATCACACCAGTCATAAAAACCAGTCTGTAAATATTTCAGAATAATTACTGTGGCAAATATTTTATTTACAAGGTTAACAGTAGTAAAAATTTTAATAGAGCAATAAAATTCGGTGCTAGTGTTCGAATCTTTTAATTGTCCTTAAGAACAAATTGTGTTTCCTGAAGTGAAAAATTGAATTAGAATGATAATTCTAGTCCTGAAATGGATTTTGCTTTAAAAGTTAAATTAGTAACAATATTTTTTCATGCGATTTAGTTTAATCTAAATAGATGTATTCTAATTTGCATAATGGAGGGGAATCAGCTGCACTTTTTAGCTCTTTCTTCCAGATACCGTAGCTATTCAAAGGTATGCTAATAACGATTTTGATCCTGGTAAAGTGGAAAAGTATGTTACCCAGCAAACATAAGTTTGAAACCTAAATGTAACTGTTACGTATCTTTGTTTCTTGTTTCGAAACAACATTCGAAACGAGAACGTAACAGAAACGTCGTGGTTTTGCCTTATGCGTCTAAACACAATTGATTTTTTACGCAGTAAAATTTACTTAAACAACATTACAAATGCGATATTATTAGAATATAACAAAACATATACTACTTACCAAGTTTTCAAAATCCAATATATACGTCATACGAGTATAATACACTAATAACCGAGGGTTAATCACTTGCGTAATCAGTTGTACAAATTAATAGTATTTGAATACGTATTCAGTGGTATTCCATGCATTCAAAACATAATCATCGTATTCATTTGAATTCGTGTATTCATTGTTTTTATGCCTTGAATTTAATTGTATTCATTCGTATTTATTCTATATTCACCCGTATTCATTTGTGACCTTGAAATATCCCATAACTGCGCATGACTTCGTTCGGCTCTGCAATTCCCTGAAATACCTAGCTCAGCAATATTGATGCATTGGAGCGTTTTGTTATGAAAAACAACACTTGAAATAGTCTGAGACTTTGCGCGAAGTGATGATATTGAATTTTTGCACCTAGTGCTCAGGACGGCTCAGCTAGTGTTTTTCTCCAAAATTCCACCAAATATTCAGTTATGCAGGATAATGCGAAATTTGAATTCTCATTAGGTAGGTGACTTAATTTTTTGTATTTATTTCTAGCTTAATCATTGATATGACCTTTTTGGCGCTTTTTCTTTAGTCTTTTCGTTAATAATTGTTAAAATTTAGCGATGATTTTGCAGGAGATGCTCTTAAGCAAAACATAGATGGCGATATTCCCGGTGAATACATTCTCCAATACTCCAAAAAGAATACGTGTATTCATTGTACGCAAAAAGTAAGAGTAAGTAACCCCTCGCTAATAACACACTGGCAAGCACAATAACTATCAACAATAATTCAATATCTTCGTGAACACTACTGAAGTTTTAGAAAATAGTCGAACAAGTGCAGTTGGTGATACCCTGAGGAATTCTCAGAAGCCAGTGGCGCAACTAAATAGAAATTTGCACCAGCAATTACATATTTTTATTGTTTTTTTATACGCACTATTTTGTTAAAGCATATTTGTTATTGCAAAATAGGTATTCAAGTACATCATCCCATCAAAGTAGGATACGCGGTGAAACACAGTATAACACAGCAGACATAGTTCTACACGATGACTGCTCGTGGTCACTGCAAACTTTGGAAAAATTTTATAAAACTTGAATAGAATAGATTGAATACATTTTGAAATTTAATCATTAAAGAAAGATCATATGCTTTTAACCAGAATTATTAAAAACTCAATGTTACAAAATGTTTAGTAAATTCATTTATCGTACCCCTATGTAAGGGATGGAAAGTTTTCGAGCTTCCACATGTTTAACAAATTCGAAATCCTAACCGGCTATTGCAAGTTTGAGGAAGTTTTATTATACCCCTACCATAAATTGCACTAAAATGTCTAAAATTCGACCCGACGCACACTAGTCGAATTTTACAATCTAGCCGTGCAAAACTCCAAATTAAGTACCTAGATTCTTAAATTCCAATAATTTTAATATTTTTCAGAGTATAAATAAGCAGTGACCACTGTGATAGCAGTATAAGTATTATCGCCTTCTTTGAAAAGCGGTCGTACACAAACAAAGGGGGGGGGCCTTATTATTATAATTAATGTCATTTTTTATTTTGTACGTTAAATTACACGCATTGTTTTCAACGACGCGACCCAGCCAGTGGCCGAAAACTCAAATCTATAGGAAGACACAATTATTTTAAATATTAATCTTAATTTTGAGTTTAAATTAACAATTTAAGTTCTATTTAATACATTGGCCAAATATATATCGTAATCTACGTAGAAAATACTACTAGTTTGCTAATTTAACCGAAATCGTAGCTTCAATAATAAAGAAGTTAACAATGGTGCGCACTTAACTTTGAACACGGTGTATATCTCTGTACAACAATAGTGAATGTGTACAGGTATTCTAAATAATTATATTATATATTTGTCACAAAATACATACATTCAAAAATAACGCATACGATTCGAAAAATTGACAACCAAACTAATGTGTACACATAAAATGTAATTTTTACATAAAATCGGGCATGTTACAAAACTGAACAGAACAATTGCAACGGTTTCGAAAATTTAACAACGACTCTGATATGTACACATAAACATGTAACTTATGCAGAAATTTGGGTATGTTACGAAACATAACAAAATAATCGCAATGGTTTGGCAAATTTAGCAACGAAACTAATCCGCTCACACAAAAATGTAACTATTTCGTAATATTAGGTATGTAACAAAATGTGTACTTCTAAACCAAACTGTTTCGTAAATTACACAATGTAACAAAATCGAATGTGCAGAAATGTAACAGTTACCACAAATTCGGTACGTAACGTAAGGTATCCTTCGTGCTGAAACTGTTTCGTAAATTACACAATGTATCGAAATTGAATGTGCAGAAATGTAACAGATACAACAAATTCTGTATGTAGCGTAACGTATCCTTCGTGCTGTAACTGTTTCGTATCAGAGTGGTGCGAAGCCTAAACAACGTTTTTGTTACGTTTTAGTAATGCAACTCCGTAACGCAACAAAAGTTTCTAAGTTGCTACGTTTAAAAACGTAACCGATTCGAACCATGTTTGCTGGGTAAGCTAAGATGTCTTCAATAATAGAAACTTTCTGAAGTAGAGACATATCTCTTTTGATAATTTCTATTTAAGACGAATATGATTTGTATTTTGTTTTTACGCCGCAATAAAAAAAAATGGAAAAATACTTTATTTCAGAAATTTTTTTTACGAAACTACCACTTCCATTATCTCATTAATTTATTATTGGGTCTTTTCAGAGGGCTAACCCATGTGATTAAAAATTTTCAGTCATAAAATTCGTAAAATTTCATTAACATTGACATTCCATTTTAATGTTTTCGTGTAATATGGGGATAGCCAAATAGGTATGAGGTTAGCCAAAGGTAATAGGTAGACATATTTCAAATTATGATACCTCAGAGTATGTTTGACATATTTAATGTGTATCACTTTGTCAGCGTTAAGTTGGGGATGCTTCAACACCCCCATTATTATGTACAGCTGCTTTAAGCTAGTCCATTTGCCATTCGGTATTTAGATGTTGTGAGATAACTTTAGTTTAATTTTGTATTCGCAATTTATAATAAATCATTTAAACATTTAATAATTTAAATAACATGATGAATAACAAAAGTTTGTTTATAGCTGTATTTTTTGAAAATCGAGGGAACCAAAAACTTGTTTGAGCTTTTTAGTATTCGTTTGGGATATCCAAGTAAAACAATATATAACACCGGTAGAAATTACCAACATTCACTTTGAAGCTTACTAACAAACAATAATCAAATTTACATTAATAATTGAAGAGGAGCCGGCCTTAACATTATTGGTGCTTTGAACGAAATTGTTTGGTAGAACCTCCCACTAGATATTTTCCTTTATTTAAAGATGCGCTTTATTTTTGTACAATCGTAATCGTCGCGTCTATTTCCTATTCCGTTCTTTCGATTGGGATTGACGTAAAAGTTTTATAATTGCTGTAAAAAAAGGCAATTTTAACGGCCGAATTCTCGGTTCCTCACATCGAAGTAATCAGGAATTCATATAAAATAAACAAAAACATTGTTATAAATTGTGTTTCAATTGTTAAAGCTTTAGAAATATTAAATTAACCCTCTGGGAAACTTATATTTACCAGGGAAAGAAATTGTTAATATCCAAGTAAGGATCAACAAGGATGTCAAATATACAATACAATAAAAGCTTGGAAAATACCTAAGGTCGCTTCTTTTCTAGTTGAGGATATTTTCTAAAGCCTTTCCACTCATATGTTGTCCTATATTACTTCAACGAATTTGATAACAACAATTTGAAATAACCTTTGTATGATATAAAAAAAGTTTTCTAACAATAGCAAGGTGATCTATAATATCAACGAACGTTCTTGACCAATGACCATTAAAAGTAAGTAAGCATACTCACCTCAATTGAATGCAATTATAAAACTGACGCAAATAATATGACTGTTTATTTTTGTTCTGTGGGCGTGACGTTAACCTTTTAATTGAAAATACACTTTTTTTTCGACAATTCATCTCAGTTTATATTTGATGATTAATTGTAGTTTTAATTTGGCGTAGGCACTTCTTCTAATTTATTTTAGCTGTATTACTTTTTTCTGTAAATTTAACAACGTTTAGTGTCCACCTACAAATAAAATACCTATTTGAAAATTTGACACCGGTTTACATCATTGAGCAGTTTGATAACGTTATTTAATTTCAAATGTCATCTCGTTTTGTTTGTTACGTGAAGGTCGTGGTTAACAATTTGGAGTTGGGAGTGTCCAGAAACAAAGCAATAACCGGATTATATTTTAACAAATTCTTCCTGTTTGCATTTTTTTCGCCCACGATGAGCAATTAATTTTCATAATATTTTAAAAATTTATTATCATTGTTTTCGTCTCATAGTTTTTATAATTAGGAATAATATTTTCTAATTATTTCAGGGATAATGATATATAAAGCAAATAAAAAAAGTATTTTACAATATAGATTATAGACTATAAATAAAATAGATCTGATATACATAAACAAATCAATTTTTTGTTGTCAAAGAGTAGCACTTTAGGAGTGCCGTTCTGTTTACAACCGATACATATCAGATGGGGGATCAAGTCAGACGGGTCGGGTATAAATGCGCTTCTTGTTGTGATTTCAGCTTATTCGTTTCGGTTTTCTGAAGAAGAAGCAAGAAAAGTTGTGAAAATGAAGGTATAAGGTGTTAGTGTCTCTGTGTAAGAGTGTTGGTTTTAAAAATGTGTATCTTGTAGGTTATCGTCGCTGTATGTCTCATCTTCGCTGTAGGGTTCGCCCAAGGGGGTCTTCTCGCTCCCGCTTTGGTGCGCATTCCAAGCCTAGACAGCGCTATTATCCGATCTGATCGTATTGGGGGAAATTTTGCGTACAGCACAATTGAAGGACATGCATATGCTGCTATTTCTCCAGTTATACATAGTTTAGTAGCTGCACCCATTGGAATTGGTCATCTTCCTTTTATTCACCATCAATCGATCATCTCTGCTCAACCTATTCTGTCTAGTCCTGGTATAGTTGCTCAAGCTCCTGTTATTGCTTCTCCAATTCTAGATGCTGCTGCTCCTGTAGAATCACCCTCTTCAGTTGTCATTGATGAAGATACCGTTGCCATCGAATCCGCTTAAAGTAAAATAATAATTAATAAAACAGTAAGACACAAATAATATTATTGTGCATTTATGTGTAGTCATTGTAAATAAATTATTATTATTTCTTTAGCGAAAAAATTAATTTAATGTTTTAAATCATTGTAATGAGTATTCTTCCACCGGTTGGTAATCACAAGTCTTTGGAAATGCACTGTCCCCGTTTTCATGGCAACTGTATAAAAGATATTTTGCACCAAAAACTTTGAATACCACCGCAGACTGCGGTTTGTTAGCGCTAAAAGGTTGTGAAAATCAGAGACGGACTGGGAAGTAATCTACCTCGTGTGAAATAGACGAGGGATTAAATTATATCCGCTTAAAATTTTACTCTGTAGTCATTCACAACCTTAAAACATACATTTTAAACTTATTATTTAAAAGTTATATAATAATTAAAGTTGTTTTAAAGAATTGATAGCAGATCTCAACATTTTAGTTCTGCGGATTCTTTCTGCATTCATGGACGAAACGTCATCTGTTTTCTGAAATTAAAAAGTGATTGGTTTTAGAATAAATCACTGTTTTCCTGCTTGCATCGCTAACCAAATTATTAAAATTTTGGCCATGGATTAAGGACTTACGTTTAAGGTTTATTTATAGGAAGGAGGTATATTCTCAGATCTAAATTGTTATTTATAGCTAACATTATTCAAACTGTAATTATTATATAATTAATTTTGCTTTGAACATTTGCAAATAATTACACAAAAACAAGGTCGTAATTAAATTAATCGAACTACCGAAATATTTGAAAGTTTAAGAAATTTAAATCTTGAATAATTAAGTATTACTTGAATATAAAAAATAAAGATCTTTTAAATTTTATCTGAAGTAGTGAATCATAATTGGAGCTAGAGGAGATTGAATTTGAATTTATGTCCTTTTTTGAGATAAATACACAAAAATAAAGATTTGTTTAAAAGGGTCAAAATGTTTTTGAGATAAAATAATAGAATAATGATATTATTGTATAGCAAGAAAAATGAACCGAAGTCTTTTACTTGTTCCAATATAAACGTAACTGAATTTATGTGAGAGGCTTTGTCGTGCTTTTTGGTAGTAAAACAAATCTTTAAGAATGCTTTTATAGTATTAGCGTTGTATAAAACCGAAATATGATGACGCATTTCTACGCAACTGCGTAATCATCTATAAGAGATGTAATTTTAAATGAGCTGTAGTGATAACCCTAAACCATTTGAAGAATATTCGTGATTATAAATAATCAATTGACTGGAAAATGTTTCGTTTGGTTGTTGTGTTTAGTTTGTTAACAGTTTTTTCTAATGCTTCTTTGGTATCTATTTTTAACACATCAGACAACACATTAAATTCTACAAACACAAATGGATACAGTAAGTTTTAATTGTTATTCATAAACTTCCTTTTATGTAGATTTCTTACGTTTTCAGTTACACTAAAAATATTAAATAAACCACATCACCTTTTTATTGGTCGTTGTAAACCAGAAGACGAGATTTTACATGGAGAAAACATTATTTTAAATAATGATGGTAAAAGTCAAGTTGGTGGCACCATCCGGGTAAGAATTAGGTCATTATAGATAATTCTATGGAATAATTAAATTTCAAAACAAAGTAAAATGTTTTGGTCTTGAAAGAACTAACCGAATTTTTCAGGTATGTAAAATATTTAACCAATACAGAACATGGGCTAGGTATATGTTTGCCCAACCCCTACAGCTATCGAGTGTTTTTAATATTTGTAGTGTTTACTCTGAAAAATAAAGAAACACCTTATTCGTATTTTATTCAAAAAAAGTTATGTACAAAAAGTGTAATTAAATGGCTGAAGAAAATATTTTTCAGACCTTTTACAGAACTGTAACATTATAAATCAGAAGAAAGATATGTTCTGGGGCTATAACTAAAGTCATGTTGTCGTTTATGAAGTTTTTGAAAAAATATAATGCATACTTTTTAGGTGAATGTGGATGGTAAAGTTTATATTACGTGTGCTAAAATTTTGGATCAAGTTCCTGGTGGTGGTGGATACCCAAGTTATGTTAGCGGAGGAGTTGGACAAAGCTTCATTTCATTTAACGTTACTACGGATTATGGAAAGGGTTTCAATTTTTACGTACAACTTAATGGATATTATTTAGATGAAGAGGAAGAAGAAGCGACGCAAGTGCTTTAATATAATTTTTTACTTCTGTCGCATTGAAAGCTTTTTTATAAGTCCAAAGATTAACCTTTGATTTGATTTACTTTACGCTTTTAATCTTATAATTATCAAGGAGCTTTTATGAGAATATTGCATTTATAAAATAATTTATTAATAAATATTAAATAATAGCCATACAACAATTATCCTGTCTACTGCATATGATTTAAAGGAAAAGCGGTAGATATAGAAAAACAAATCTCGCATAAGTAAACGACTCATGTTGCGTGGAGTTGTTCTAAATCAATTCCTTTTACCCTGCAACTCGCAGCTAAAGGATATCAAATAAAAAAAATCTAACACAAACAGGTGATATGCGATCACGCTGCACGTTGTGTTTTATCTTTCAGTGGTAAAGGTGGAGGTGGGACGTCAGGAATTTCAGGATTCTTCTTAAAGTTGGCGGCAGGTGCGGGAAGCTCGCTCTTCTTCTTATTATCCGTGTTAAAGTGCCCTAAATCCACAAAAATTGGTTGGTGATAGTACGGTAAAGCCGGGAAAAGCAGTTCAGAGGTGTACGAATATGGAAAATATGGATCGATTGCCAGTGGATACAGTGAGCCATGGTACGTTAACTGAGGTATTATTGCTTTTCTGTCTTCCTTAGAATTATCCTTATCCCCGGTTTCCTTTGAGAATCCTGATACCCCACTGGCTACTTCTTTCTGAAAAATATACCTCTGTTAAGTTTTTATAGACGCGAACTAGGCTTCAGCGAAAATTGCAACTGGCGTAAACTTAAAAAAATCTGTATAATGTGATATATGTCGCCTCGATTTAAATAGAGCGGTTTTTCTGGCATTTTCCTTTGGGAACGCTCTTGGTATGTCCACAAAAAAGATATTGCTCTTTCAGGACGACGAGACACTAATGTACATACAATTACAGAAAACAAGAACGTAATTATCTGTAAGCATAGATTATGCAACTGGTGGGACGCATTTTGTGGCCCCATTTTACTTAGTAATAATAATAATAATAATAAAAATAAAAATAATGATAATGCAAACTGTCAGATATTATTTATATAGCACTAATTGAAGGAAAGACCTTGCTGTTTTAGCTTTCATAAAAACAGACATTCCGCGAGCGTTTTAATGTTACCTTTGCGTCGACGTTGCTTTCGACCTTTTTGGGGAGTTCTTCGAGTGTCGGATGCACAAATATCGGAGGGAAAGCCACCCCCAAAGCTGTAGTTCTAAGTACGGGCTCTACAACGGGAATTGCGTGGCTTGGCGACAAATTTTCGTCTGAGGATATCAAAGCATTATAAATCTTGGGCACTCGAACTAACCCGCCGTTTCCCAAAATAAATAACGACGTTAATACTAGTAGTCTGTGCATGATTTCTGAAAAAGGTTTTGCAAATTAAATAACTTACAATAAATTTCCATTCAAGATTATTTCCCGGTATTTTATTTTCAGTGTTGACTGAATTTGGTATGTGAGTGTTATAGTGATTGTTAATCAAGCAAAACCTTGGCACCTTCTCAATATCGTTACTTCTTCTGCTCGATGCTACCACAAGGTGAAATTGCACAGTAAGTTTGATCGTGACGAATCCCAAGGTTAAGTCTTTTGTTCTTCTCAAAGTTTCACAATAGAGGAAAAAATATTTAATTTGTTTGTTTAGGATTTTTTTCATTAATAGAAAATAGTTGAGTGATAAAAAAACTCTCACATACCAATTAACTTAATGTAACGAATCACTTTTCTAAATTAATGTATAAAATAGAAATCGGAACACTTCCTAGAATTAAGGCGGATCTTCGAAGGAATTTTCTCACTATTAATTAATTAACACAAAAATAAAGAAAATCACAACATCCTTTTAAATTCCTGCACTTGCAACTCTTATCTTTGAATACCGGCTTCCGGCAATAAAAATAGGAAGTGCCTCAAAATATGTAAATAAATCATACCTTGAGTGAAGCTATTCATGCCACTACTACAAGCAAATGCCTTGGCAAAGACGCCAAGCCTTTATATAGCTGTTATCCTCCGGTACATTTATTCACTTGTGCTACCTACCTAAGATACATTTTTATAAGTTGCTTCCCTTCACTGGTCGTGTCTCAATGCGATTTCTTGAGGTGCAAATATAAGCGAGATCAAAACTTACTTTGATTCTTGAAACACTTTAAATACACACTATTAAACATAACACATATTCTCTTGTGAAAAAAATCACTTTAGTTCTTGTTTGTTTATTTCTTAAGTAAAACACGATACTGAAACTTACAAGATCGAATAATTGCATCTGCATTTACTTTGGTAAAAGTTTTCTTATTTAGGTATAGGAAATTACTAAAGCTAGTAAAGTGCTTGAACTACATCAAGTTTGTGGAAAATTTCTAATCCCTTTTTCGTGGATGTTTGCGAAATTGTGAAACTCCTGATAATATAATAATCTATTTAGGTTTAAGTTTATGTTTGTTACTTTTGTTTAATTATAAGCGGGCCTAGTTAGCTCAAGGATGTTCAGAATTCCATTTATTTCTACCGGTGTAGTTAGTAATTCGATACGGAAGCCTAAATGTAGGCTCATTTAACGTACAATACGCAGTGTACACAACAGCTCATGTTAATAAATTGATCCCGACACCCTAATAGACGATAATACACTTTAGATAAACATAATTACGAGAATTTCGGTTCTACACTACCGATACCCGGCTGTTTGAAATATTTTCAGGCTCTCGAGTAAACCTAGTACGTGATAATAATAACTAATATAATAATAGTAGATATTTTGCTTAGTGGGACGCAATTTACCTGCACTCATTGCAAACTGCACTTGTTTTGTGGACCAAATAAGGTGTGATCTTAGACTAGTTTATAGTTTCTGTCTTTAGTTTTGCATGTGTGTTTTATCTCATCTGCATATTGATAACAACTAACTCATTTAAATTCCCATTTATTTATTTCTTTTCTTTTAATTTATTACAACAAGTCTTGCACCTCAACTCTATACTTTGAATAGAGAATTCTCTTTACTCGTTGTTCCAAAGCATATAAATTAAACTTCAGTATGGCAAAGTTTATCTTACCAGTTTTCTTTGCATATAGAAATCTTCATTTGTAATTTGTATTTCCTGTTTATTAACGAAAAACTTTCTGGAATAAATCAGCAAAGTGGGAGTTCGATATTAAATACCTTCTTTATTAGTACCTCGAAATTTTACAATATTTTAGCTAACAAGTAAAACTTAGTTCAACCATTGTTTATGGGTTCATAAAGCAGCTTTATAAATTCAGGATTTCACTGAAAATAATTTGCTTGCTATTAATTTAGAATACAAATTTGTTCTTGGGTTACATCGATTCGAATAATTTTTCTTCCGAAATTCTAACATGAAAATTTTTAACGAAATTGGATTCTTTTGTTAGAATTATTTATCAAAATAGTCAGATATGCAATCGGAAAATGTCTCGGTGTGTAGGAATTCTATATAAATTCCAGTGACGAGTGAATACAGTTCGTATAAATTTGCAAACAAAACCGACGCCCAAGAATGATAAATGGGAGGAAAATCTTTATATACAAAAAATATTCCTGAAAACTAATAGTTAGCTTTATAAGTTATCAGCTATGAAAATTAAACGCTAAATGCTTTGTCAAATTATACATTAATTACCCAAAATAAAAATCTTAAAGTAGTACAGTATTTCTAAAATTTAGTTCTAAAAAACTACAAATTATAATTTTGCTGAAAGAAAGTTATACTGGACCCTCATTCCAGTAGGTTCGTTCAGGCTCAATCTTATTATTAATTAATATTAAATTTAAAATTACGCTCTGGTATTTTGAAATGAGCTCAGGGAATTTAATTTAGATTAAAATTTTAAGTATCACCACATGTTTGGCATTGATTGACTTCCTACCTATTACCTACATACTAAAAAAGGTTTGCATTTCGTAAAATATGGAAATTAGGTGTACGGTGTATTTCAAGGTTAATTTAGGCGTGGTTTTAGTTAAGAAAAATGAATGCAGTTTTAACATTATAGTAGAATAGATATCATATTAAATTTCAGATTCACTTTGCATGCAAATGGTTGTTAATTTGTAAAGTAAATATTCTGAATATGAATAATAAGAGTTTATTTTTAAAATAGTTAAAAAATAAATAAATCAAAAGAATTCTCCTAAATAATAATTATTAATACTATAATTAAAAGAATATTTTTTATAAGAATAAAGTCAAGGATTAGTTTTTTGGTTACATTGTATCTTATGACAAGTAAACCTTGGTGTCAAACGAAATGTGGAACAACAATCAACTTACATTTTAAATCGACTAGAATGTAGGCAAAAAATTGTCAATGATTATATGAACAAATAGGTAGTAGCAATGAAATGAAAGAGTTAATTATATAATTATTATTCAATATTTAATGAACTCTATTACTAGTATTGATCTGCATAATTATTTTAATATTACATTGTTTTAATAGGTGTGCGTTTCTAGGAAAAGCTTAGATCATAACGTATGATTCAACCATGAATTTAAAAAAAAATCTAGGTAATTATAAAACAATCCCTGATAAAGGGAAGAAATACAAAACTATAATAGATATTTGCGAGGTCGGCGTAGAGTAGCGGCAGATATTTTTAGTCAGGTATTACAGATATTAATTATTAGTTCTAAAGGTTATCTATAACTCCCCCATTAAATAGTTTTAAAAAAGGATTAGGTAATGTATATTTGAACCAATTGTGAATACACCCTGTATAGTAGAATTAAGGGAATTCGGTAGAGAGGTAGTAATTATTTATGATTTAACAAATACGAATAGGGTAAATTTTTAATATATTCTGTTAGTATTTTTGTAGAAAATCAATTTTAAATAATTAATGACAGACTAAGAACACGTTTTGCTAACGAAGTGCATTAAGCGCAGGTGGTAACTGAAAATTAGGGCGCGCTACACCGTTTTGAGTGCAACTTTTTAAAATTCAATATTCGAAATGAATAATTACAAACTGTAAAGCTGTGTAATGACATTTTGTTAACGAACAATATTGAGGGAATCTATTCTTGACTGCTCTGCGCCATCGGCTATTTTATCCGCGGCCCATCACGGAACGTGTTTTTGTTTAAGTAAACCAATTATTTGACTGTTGAAGTGCACAACGCGGTTATTAACACGAAGGTAGATGTATAGTTTAACCCCCTGCATCATCAACTCTTGATCTGTCTGCGTGCGATTTGTACCCCCAAGTTAATAATAACTGCATCCATAATTTTGCATCTGTCACAGCTAGGGTATCTCTTTTCAGTTTCAAGACATCTATCTTGTGGAGTTTCAGGAAACGTCGCAGATATATAGTTGTGAAAAATAATGTTCCTTTACTGAAACCGTTTTTATTCTTTTTATGACATCATATATTTTCAAATTTCTCTATACAAAACATTGATTAGGTAAAGATGCAGATTATTCTTTATTACAACGTCTTTTTATGTTGACGTTGGACGAAGATGCGTTAACGATCGAAAGAGATATAATAAAAGAAATGTCCTTAATGATAAACCTCGTAAATGAGTGATCGTGGTATATAACGTTTTCCCAAGCTATAAATACTGACCTTTTTATTGTGGGAACAAAATAGAGGTCTAATCCAATAAACAAGTGCCGGTCGGACTTTAGAACTGAGGGACAGCATTACGGCAATTTGGGGATGTAAATAAATTAATAAATCCTATTAAAAGGGTTAATTATCAGGGTGCCAACCGTTTTTTAGGGTTAACCTGCAGCCTTTATAACGAGACAAATCCGATAATCCAGAAGGATAAGAAGAACGCTAACACGAGTAGTCATACTAAAAGGCTTTGGCTGGTAGAGTTTGGAATTAAAGTACATTTCAGTTCAACCAAGCAATTAGAAAACGTTTTGTGTGAAGAATTGCCGGTTAGATAGCAAATTGCGGGTACATTTTTTGATTAAATTAAATGCTTTAAGTTTATCTTTTTATGATAAATTTGGAATTCATTTAAACTTTTTTAAATTAATATTGGTATATTTTTTATTTCTTTCGCTTGCCAAAGTTTCAGAATGAACTTATTTGAGAAATTTTAAGAGTCAAATCAAAACTATTAACTTAATGATCCCCAAGGGAAAGGTGTTTAACAAAAGATTATTAACTTACCAACTTGTTCTAGAAGTTCATCAAAGAACTTAGAGTTTAACAGACTTCATATCTTAAAATGTCTTCCTTGTAAAGATTATTAAAAATTTGACAAACCTATTTTTAAAAAATGGAATTCTTACCTTACCAATGATTTAAACGTCTTTAACAAGAAAGTATAAATATTGTAAATTATGAAATGTTGGATTTTTATTTCTTTATTAAGTTTTTTATTTATAAAACATTTTAATTCTGTTTTACGTTTTGTGAGGAACACGGAGGGCAATGTACAGGGATAGGGCCTTAATCCATCTCTTTAGACGCAATTGAAACTATCCAAGCGAACAGGAACATACTTATATGTTCTAGAAATCAGTATTGCTAGATTCTGATTTTAGATTTCCATATAATCAACAATTAAGATAACCTTGAAGTTGTATACCACGTGTTAAATGACTATTTGGAGCTTGACTGTTTCATGAGTAAATTTTTCCAATAACAAAGATAGCAAAAGATTCTTTCGTATCATTTTTGCGAGTAGTAGACACTTTCCGAATTCCTAAGGTAACCTTCCCTTGGGATTTATATGGTATATATAATAAACGATCGCGATATGTGCATTTTCTACTTTTGCTGAATGCAAAGTGATCGTATTACGTATAATCCCTACCCTTCTCACGATGGAATGTACAGGGTGTTGTAACTGGGATGTGCACTTTTGAATTATCGTATAAAAAATATTTTAAATATCTCGTTTTGTAAAAAATATGTAGTTACGGAAATTGCGATGATGTTGTAAATGTACGTGGGAGAAGGTTGTACGAAACCTTGTATATATTTTAGTTCTTGCGAATGTTAAGAAAGTTCCAATAGGGGAAGTTTTAGATACGTTTTTGGAAACAACTGAAATGGATGCTTACTAATTGAAAAGGGTTGTCCTGATAATTTAATTTTCTGTAATAAAACTTTCGGTGGATGTATTATTGGCGTAGGTTATTTTAATTCCCCATACGAAAGACTAATGCAGGGGGTCGTAAACCGGGTTAATCGTCGAACGCACGTTATACTGATGTAAACGGCGCATTAAAGGGTGACAGTCCTCTGTGCTAAGGACGATCGGCACCCTAGCCGCGTAGCTCGAGGCGTGATGCCATGACACCGACTTCGTGGCCTGCACTTTTAAAGGCACGTTATCATTGTTATGATTATTCTGGAACGTGTGTGGTTTCCGCAGGTGCTCAGGCACTTCCTCGCTCTTCGAATCCTTTTCATTACCCGAATCGAAGTTTTTGTTGGCTGTTTTGTGGGTTTACAGAGTATAGTAAAAGCGCGTTGCGGTTCGGCAGTGGAGCAGTGTCTCATCTATTATGGAATAGGAGTCAAATAAACCCGGCCAACGCTCACGTACGCGCCCCTATAGTTACGACTGGATGCCATATCCACGTTTTGGACCCAGGTGCACACCTTCGGTTGATTCATAATGCAGTGCCTGAAACCCACCCCATGCATTTTTCCTGGACAAAATGACGGGCGAGACGACTCTGCAGAAAGCGCAGCACCGTTTAATCTGCGTTTAATCTGGCTAACTACAGTTCCAAGTGCAACGGCTTCTGTCTATGTGATGTCATCAAAGTCAAAGCGTGAGAAAGGGTAGAGATGGAGTTTCCCATTTGGAAAATGAATATCGCGACATCGGAGCTGTACTTGCTATTGTCTCATGCACATACATGCAAACACACACACCTATACACTAATAAATATTAACATTAACGGCGTATCATTCTTTCCTCTGGCACTTTCGTAGAAAGCTGACATTCGTGATATACAGGCTACTTGTATTAGAGCCTCGCTTTATTATTTATCTTTGTTGGTGATGGATGATTCTCTGTTTCAGAGACATCATAAGGTTAAGTAATCTACTGTGGGTTAGTTTATACCGCACCGAGTTAGAAAATAGCGAATGGGGCGTATACAAATAGGAGGCTTACGAAGGCAGGCATGTTATTGAAGATAATCTGATCACACACGGACACGCGCTCCGATACCTAAACCGTCACGTACGTGGAATTATAAAAAGGCACCTAAAACAATTTACGTTCGTTTGTCCAACGGATTAGTAGGCTAAATCGGGTATTTTCTGTATGCTTCGCCTGTGTTTACAGTTGAGTCGCCCCTCAGTTTTATATCGGAAGACGCATTTTGGAGAAGAATGACGTAATAAGGCACCGATCACCACAGCTTTATTTTGTAAAGGCCACCCCAATCAGCCATAACGAGAACGTTGGTTCTTCCAGGTTTGTCCATTTATAGCGAGGTAGGGTTTACGACGGTTAAACTGCTACTGATATTGCGATACGCGCACACATGAAGATTCAGGGGTTTAACTTCCCTGGGCAATTCCAGCCGAATCGCTGATAGGGGCGGCCAAATAAAATGTTGCAAATAAATGGACCGCACACGCTATCATAGAAAACAGCTTTTGCGTTACGGGACTCAAAATGATAATTTGACACCTTCATATACTCCAAGCCTTATAATTACATCAACCCCGAGAACGGGAAAATTTGTGGAGATTTCGGGTTACTCAGCTTTGTTGTCTAATGTTGGGTCTTACATCTATTTACCTATCTGAGCTTCGCAGTCCAAAGCCGACTTCACCCTTTATTTGTTAACGGTATTATCAGTGTAGCGTGAACCAACTCAAACTACCCGTTCAACGCCTTTTAAAATAAATTTCTCTGTTTGACAATCCCTCTAACTGAAATAGAACTTCCTACATATCATTTTCTAATTTAATACAACTTCATTGTTTATTTTAACTTTTTTTATTTTGACACCGAAAGCTAACTTCTTAATCACGAAATTATTAAGCGTATAAGTAGCGGATATGTTCAAAAATTCAGGATTTCACTGTGACCTTTCTAGAAATACAAACTGATTTAATTTTAATATGACCGAGGTGTTTAGTCGTTATACATTCTAACCACTATTAAAACTTCCGTTACAGTTCAAGTACGATGGAAGCTGTTGACAATATTCAGTTCAAACCAGCTATGGTTTACTGTAATAGAAAGGATTCATATTTCTCCAAGTAGGACGCATATTTTTATATACAATGCAAAGGTATACGGACGGGGAGGCGTTGGGTCTATTCTCTGTTCAATCAGCTTTATATTGCAACAACCTAGTTACGATACAACGACAAAAATACTTGTAAGGAAATATATTAAAAGTCAACTAGCTACTTGCATAATCTAAATTATTGCCTTTGAACCAAGATAATATATAGGTAGATAATAAAATTACGATGGGAAATTTGCGTGTATGGAAATACTTGTGCGATGATTATAATTTATAAGAGATGGCGTAGGTACTTAGGCTGGGTAACAAATTTATGATTTATTTTAATTCTATTTTTGGAGCTAAGCGATGAAATTATCCGCGAAATGTTCTAGTTACACGACAGAATTAATATTGTTTTTTTACTTTTGGATGAAGAAACTTCCGATGTTTCGTCTAAAATTCGATATCCTCAGGGTTCCGATGTATTAATTCCCATGGCACGAAACTATGATTACCTAGTTTGATTTCGCATATTGGAATGTGTACTTTTGTTTAGTTGAACTTTTGTTCACAATAATGTTTTGTAATATTGTAATTGATTAATTTTTCCTTGCTTAATCAGTTAGATCTGATATTTAGGTTATACGCAATTGTCTGCAAGACAAGGGTTCTATTAAGATTTTTGCAGCCTAGTTACAAATTCGATGGTAGTCTCGTGGTGGATTATTAATTTATAGATAGCCCGTTCCAGCAATTGTCTAAACCAAAAGAGCCTTATGCTGTAAATTATTGTTATTTCATTCATAGTTGGCAACTGAGTTGCTGTTCATAAACTGTCTAAAGATATTAGTCGTTTATTGAAATATTGTTTTGGTACACTATCTGCCAGCTTTTCATGATCTGTTCAGAATTGTCATAAAGTGTTTTGTTTCGTGATATGGCTGCGACACATACATAATGATTTTCTGGGTTAAAATTTTTAATATACATGTAGAAGGTATTTTTTTTCTCTTACCAAAAACAGTAGTACCCTGTGTGTTATTCATAACATTTTCTTCAAAAACTTGTAAATTTAATTAACTATTAGGGGAAATGCGCATTGTTATACGCGTACCCGTTGAAGTTATAACTTTTCCTACATTTTTAATGAATGTTGGTTTCGTATCATTGTAATTACGATGAAGCTTTACGTTATATTTATGAGCCGCTGAGCGTAAACGACTGTACTGTATTATTAGTTGCTTATACCTGGTTGAAGCACAGTTTTAAATTTAATTTAAATTTTAAAATAAGATTTGAAAAATATTAATGTAATACTAAAAAAATAATTTCCGATTGGTATGCTACCGTATTCGCGATGTTGATTGATGGATTCGTTAAATAAAAGTGAATAGCATGAAGAATATTATGAAAATATTTAGGAACTTTATTTTCATTAGACGAGCTATTCATTCTACTTGCAAATTACATATTTGTGGTACAGCTGGTTTGCATAATACGGATCCATGAAGTACATGCATAATCATACTCTGACGTACTTGAAAACACAGTTACTCTGAAATTCACGTTATGTAATCAGAATTTAATGGAATGCGTATCATAAAGGTATAATCAAACAGCAATGTTTAGTGCTTAAAGAAACTATAATATTGTAGACAAAAAAAAATAGAAAATTGAATTTTAACATCTAAGATAGTAAACTTCCGGGGCATACATTCACTAACGGATATCATCTTATTCTGGTTCATATATCTTTCTGATCTCGTCCTCGTCTATAATATAGACATCCTCTAACGCGGTTTAGGCTAAATTCTGCTCAAATTTCGGATAAAGGTACGAAGCAGGTAACGTACGTTTGTCTGTTTAATGTTTAAACAAATTGTCGGTTCAAGAAAATTATGAGCGAGGAAATCCATTTCAGCAAAATACGGTAGCCCGCTGTCAAATTACATGAGTTGTTATTATCATGCACAGAGAGAGTATACCCTAACGAATTAGTAGGACGTTAACAGTTTTTTTCTGGTAGGTCTTTACGTTAAGTAACATTGGCAGCGGTGGTAATAGTAGTACCTAATTATAGTTGAAAAGTTAAGTCTAACAAGCCGTGGTGTTCGTCGCAGAGGTAAAGCTTGATACTGCAGTTAATTGTTTGGAAGAGTTTCGCGATCAAAAGGTTGGGCACGTTTGCGTTCGTGGATGGTGCAAGTTTGGTTAGGCCGTTGCTGTTTTGTGAGAACAAACTTGAGGAAATCTTTTGGCATATTTAGCTGAAAATATAATATTGCAAGGCCGGAAGCGTTTTTACACTCGGCAGCGACTCATTTAATCTTCCTCGTTAATTTTGTAGACAGAGAATCTCGTATGTTAGGGCATAAGTTTAATAAAGTTAGAAGTTGGCGCAGAAAAATGAAGACGATGTGGTCCTGTACAGCTGGCAGGTATCAGGGTCGGGATGATGGTTGTGCGACGACAAAACGTAAGATGGATGGGCCGAGCCGTGAGCGCGCTGTGACCCGGATGAATGTTTGATGGCTTCGGCACCGTATGTGGATTGCTGCTGCGAGCTCGGGAATGTCTTATGCAGTGGCTGCATGCATAATAGAAAAGCTCAAGGGCCGATGTCGTACACTATTGGAACGACAGGGTGGTGAGCGCACGTGCTTTCATTTTCTGTTGCATCGGCGATAGGAAGATATTAACACCTCCAGAGTTAGACTTTAATCAACTATAAAAGTTTGGCAAACGGGTGTTAGTGACGCACCCGCGAATTATAAGTTTGCCGACATCCCTCCCTCGCTTTTTATGCATACAAATGGAGGCAAGTTGTTAACCTAAGCTGGCACAATATATTACGAGACGCCGGCTGTCATATACAAATAGCGCGAGATCAATGATTGACGCCGAAAACTTAGTGGTCGGGGCCCAGGAGCATGTGGCACGAGACGCCGCGGCAGCGCAGTCCTGAGCGCCGCACGAGCGTCCTCGGCCAGTTACAGTCTGACGCTCGATCGGATTGGATTCAACCCAAAAGCTCAGGAAGAGCCTACACACGCACGTCGTCGTTTACTTTCGCGCTCGCGATGCGGCGACCGCGCTTGGCCGTTAATCCTTGACTTTTCCCATGTGCTTGTGCTTTGAAAGAGGATTACTCATGGACCAGTAGGGCCACCCGAAGTGATAGCGGTACCATGGCTGATAAGCGCAAACAGCACAACCGTTACCTCAGTATCGGCATTGTGTACATCGCCACCATTATAAGTCAGGGTGAGTTGTCTCAGTCATGGTGCAGCCCGGTATATGATTTTTATGAGAACAGGGCGGCGCGAATTAAAATTGAGAATGTTTCGACGGTTTAGCAGATTAACAGGTGTCCCATTCTGAAGCTATTTAATTCCGCGCGGCTTGTTTGGTTTTCGCGAATTAGGAACGGCCGAGGGTGGCATTCTTGATGGCAGCTCATCATTCGCACCACATGCTGGGCATCCGTGTGGGGGCTTATGTGGCATAAAGTGCCGCGAGCTCCCTCCTGCTGACCAATTAGCCGGACACGCCGTTAACGCCTCTCAATAGTTAATGGAAGAAGTTAACGACTTCATTAACTCTAAAAAATCGCATCTTACGGAATTCTGCGGTGCTCTTCATAAAACACCGCGAAAACTTTTTCACATACAACCTTCTAATAAATTACGCCATCGGCCAAACGAAATCACATGGCGCTATTTTTAACATTAAGCCAATCAGTGTTCACATTTTCCGATAAAATTGACACAAAAAGGCATAAATCGTATTATGATCGGGAAAGAGAAACGGGGTGCTATGTCAAAGGAAAAATGATCGTGTAAACGAGACAAACACAGGGTCATCTTAGTTTACAAGAGATCCACTGACAAACATCGTTAACGACTTGAAACTGTAACAAATTTCTTTTTCTTGTCCAATTCTTTCGGAAAGCTTTTTTTAACAACACTTTAGCGTCCATTTATTGTTTCCAACTACTTTAACTTTGGATTAGTTTATATTAAAACAGGGATATTACATTAATTTTCGTTTTTCGGTTGAATTACTACTCATTAGTGTTGCATAAACTCAAAACTAATATAATATCCTGGATTATCGTTGTAGTTGCACATTTTCATCGTGTCAAAAGAAAATTTTATCAACGCTTTGCGGTGAACTTAAATCTCCGCAGAATATTCTTTTACCCTTTAATAGCGGTCGTCCAGGAAGGTTTTTTATTACAGATAATAAAATGTTTATCAAAGATCGTCGTGTACTATCAGAAATATAATTTTATTAAAACTTAAACGAGGAAAAGCTCTCCGTGAAGCGTTATCGCTTTCAGTTAATTCACACAACCTCGGCACATCGCAATAACCCTTCATATTCTTAAGCAAACAATCCTAAATCTAGTTGACAACTAGTTAATTTCCTCTTTAAGCACGGTACAGAATCCAAGTAGGTAACGGTATCCTCTTCCATTATTCAAAGAGAAATCTTCCGTGTTATTTTTGTATTGTCGCAGAGCTTTTTCAGTTAATTCCATGTCTTATAACAAGATTTATAATTGACATTAATTAATTATTTCAAAAGTTAATAATTGGAGATAATAACAAAGTTATGAAGTTTATAATGTCACTAAATTCTTGATTAGTTGTGTTGTTGTAAACGAAAATTAATTAATAATAAATATATTCCGGAGCAACCGTAACAAGAAGAGAAATATTTTTCAGCAATTTTGTGGCTCACGATGGGTAGTCGCAAACACAATATATGAAAAAAACGTTCTTTATGCAAACACATCGAATAAATGGTGTACCGCTACAAACAAATTTTTCTCTTTATTTCTTGACGTCTTTTGTTTTCCATAAAGAAAGAATGTATTATCGCGTGGGTAGATGTAATAATGGGTGTAAGTGTAAACATTGTTTTATACTTTTAAGTGTTTTTTAACTTTTATTTCCGTCGCGACATAACGATCCGCAAAGTGACTATTGCGTTATTAATCTTGATGCTTGTTATCAATTACAAAGACACGTTCAAGAACAGTTCTTACGACAACATCCCGCATACAGCTAGATATTGATAATCAGAAAAACGTCCATTTTTCAAATATTATCGGAAAAGTTTCTGTTAAATATCTACAGTTGTGTTAGACATTTGTAGAGGGCAACTAACGGTCGGTTTAAAAGATTGACCCTTTGTTTCAACCGAAAGTTCGACAAAGGCTTGCAATTTTTATAAAGCGAAGAGCTCTGCCCGAGTTGATAAAAATGTTTCGCAATTTACTTTGTTATATACGTGAAATATGAAGTACCCAAACTTTAATTAGATGGTTCAATGTCCTTTTGGAGTGTCAGAGGAACTCCTCTGTATATATGCATGGAAATTAGCTGTTTAGACACGTTGTTTGCAGCGAGCGCGGGTTGCAATCGCCACGTTCAGTGTAAATATTCATGAAGAATACACATCACTTACCCTTCAGGAACCTCCCTGTACCCTTATTGCCATGTGTTTGCATTAATTTAACCGTACCTTTATTGATAGTGAGTACATATTATTGAAATTTAAGAGAATACGTTAGCCTTCGTTGATTTTTTAAATTGGGTAAAGGGTTTTTTTCAAAAAAAAGTACCCAACTAACATTATTTTATTCCAAATTTTATTATTCCTCTTTTTATTCAATGAATGAAAAGCCTTTCAACCTTTCAGAAGGTTTTAAATTACAACGGTAGATAATTAAAACAAAACAAAAATTTAAATTTTAGGTTTTTATTACAAGGTCTTACACAGGAAAGCTTAATATTTAGATATCGTGGAAAATTCATTGTACAAATGTTAACAGTTGTGGGTTAGTCGTCGACAAATCTGAGGTAAACTAAAATAGTACGTTCTGGCACGAAGGGTATGTACCAATTATAGTTAAAAAGTTATTATCTATATAATGAAAATCAGGATTGTTTATATTTAGCAACGGAATTGTAATAATTTAAAATCAATTTGAGGAAAACATGCAAACAGCAAAATTTGTATTCCAAATCGATATGCGGTTTACGGGAGCAATATCTGAGAAACAGAAACAGAATTATGAATATCACGTGGAGGTTTTACAGATTATGAAAGCTTTCGAGATGCCATTTAGAAGCAAACAGTGTAGACGCCAACAAGTTATTTAGAATCAATGTTACGCTCTAATTCAGCCTATTTTTTTCAATTTGTAGAAGTTTACAATATTTTACACTCATTTTATCCGATTAATAATGTATATTATTCTCATGCACTCCCCGTTTTAATTTTAATTGTATTACCATTCATTATTTCATTTTGTGTCTGGATGTAGTAGATGCTTGCATCAATTACTACCTGTATACAAATATTTTTGCTCTGCAGTGCAATAAATTAATTTAGCTTTTAAACCTATTTCATGTTACAATAATAACAAAAGAAGGTTAATTAAATATTTTTATCCATGCTGTAAGGGACCGTCAAAACGCTGAAGAGATTGTTGACTTTTATTTATTTTTATTTATTTAATACCATGCGATTTGTTACTAAAGTGTTTAAATTTGAACAACTGATTTTTTAAAATTTCATCTTCGGTCTAGATTTTTAGTAGAAAATTTTAATTTCTCTAATGGAGGTTGAGAGTAGACAACGTTTTGTGCCTTTGTTTGATCCTTGCATTTTGAGATTCATAGAAAAATTATGAAGAAATCTATGAACTCTATATTTAATTCCCACGATCAGAGCAAATGTTTTTCCGCGATGTTGTTTTAACTTCAGCAGTCTGATTTTTTCAGTCTCCATTTGAATCTTAGGAGTTCAGGTGAGTAGAGTTTAATGTGTGATTATATTTCAGGGTATGTTATTAGTATCGGAAAAATGGTTCCAACTTTGGAACTTAATTAATTAATATTTAATTTTTTTTATTTATTCGGTTGATTTTTACTGTTTTAGGTGTACCTACGAACTTTTAAAAGAATAAAGTGATTATTTATTCCATTTGATGCCCACATTTATTAATTTATGAAGAAAATGAGTTTGAGATATCGTTTTATTTGATTTCAGAATTTCAAAATCATAATATTATTATTTTACTATTGCCTTTAACTTTAAACGTGTATAATAGTGGATAATAAAAAATATTTTGTTGTTTGGTAAACTTGATGTTGCTATTAAAGTTATATGTTTTTCTTCGCGATTGTAAAAGTAGCAGTGCTGGTTCCATAAAAATTCCACATTTCATACACAATTGAAAATGTGTATTAATTTGGAGAAGAATTTTTAATATAAAAATTCTCTATCGTTTAGAAATTAGAAGTAGCTAACATACATTCATTTCAAAATTATTGTAAGATAAATGTTACAGAATAAATGCGTTGTGAATGTTGGTAAAAATGTTTTACCAACGATCTACGAAGGCGTTCAATACAAATAAAATAACAAATCTTACTTTGTAAATGTTGTATGATTTTTATTTTTAATCTAAAATAAGCAGGTTGTAATATGGTTAAGCCATTATTTGGGATGTTTTAGTGTTTTTAAACCAGCGTCAGGTATTTAGTAGCTATACGTTTGTTCGGTCAGGTGTAGCCAAATAATAGCTAAGGTTAATAGATAAAATTTCGTATGAGAAGAGGTGTCCAATTTATTATGTATTGATTTAATCTTGATTTGAGCAGTTTTTGTTGTTTAGAGGTTTCTTATAAAATTACAATTTTCATGAATATTAGGTTGATTATATAATGTAAGTGAGAATACCTCGAAGAAATTTTCTTTGTTTGAGAATTCATTATGAAATTATGGTTACGCTACTGCGCAAACGACTATTGTATTATATAACGTTATTATAAGAACAAAAGTCTGAATCCGTTTAAAACGTAATTTTTGGGGTTTAAACATGGTTTTCAAGTCGTGTATTTCAATAAAGCAAACGACAAAAGTTTGAGGAGTAACCATCAAGATAACATCGCCAAAGTAATTGAAGCTTTAACTTCCTCTTTATAATTAAAGCGAAGTACAGGGCGGTAGCAAAAATGGCACATTGTCAAAAGCCGCATCCCGGATTGTTTTATTCAGTGTTTGGCGCTGATTTATTGTCCGTTCCCATGCGTCTCTTTTAATTAAGTAGAACGGAGAGTTACTCGTTACTTGTATCTACTTCTGTAGTTATAAATAGCGGAGTAATTACATGTTGACTGAATAACGTATTTAAGTACCAGTTGGTAATTGTTTTGTAATATGATCTCGTTTTCGTTTTTCCGAACTTGGTACAAGTGCATTTTGCGACGTTTCAATATTACAAGCGCACCAGCCAATATCGCGATATTAATGTCTCTAGTATGTTATAATAAACTTTCAGAGAAAGACGAATGATGTCGAGGCATGCATTGCTTTAGACATTAGGTCGATATTATTTCCTCTCGGTTTAATAGGGGATTGATTTTAGAACCCTTCGTATCTGTATTTTTAAAGCGGACGAATGTTTGAAGTACTTCGGAATTAATTATGCAACATCTGAGTAGTAGGAAAGTTTGTTATGGAAGATCCCGCTAGTTTATAAATCTGAACTTCAGCACTGTTTGGAAATCAGTCGATGCATTAACGGAGTGTTTAAAGTGCCGCGGTTTGGAAGCAGAACCGGGAATGACAAAAGCAACCCGAGCCACTTACGCTGTTTCCGCGACGTATTAGCCCTTGTGGCTCGTCCCAGGACAATGCAATGTAAAGTAAACAGATTAGTTTATTATCCGGTTATACTCGGCTGTAATATCTTTGGTCAACAGTTCCGATATAATTAATGTAGAGATTATTATTCGTGGTGGTTCATTATCCCGTGAAGAGCAGCCGTTGTAATCCCGTCCGGGTCGAATCATCGTTGGTAAACACATTGTCACTAAAATTACCCCCATTCAACTTATTCCTTTTGAGGCGTTTCAATTCGAATTGTTCCCGATTTTATGTGAAACTAGTTAGTAGAAGAGGCTACATTTCATTAACCTAACTCGCGATCTACTAGAGACAACGCCGATTTCCACTCGGATCGATTCCTCCCTTCTGTAACACATTTTATACAATCTGCCACAGAGAGAGAGAGACCCTTCCTTACTTAGCTCCTACAGTGTTGTTTGCAAGCCATTAAGAACTCCCAGAGTTTAATCGCGTTTTAAAACACCTGATGCGACAATCACCGACGAAATCCCTGAATATAATGCCTGTCACTACTTATATTTTCACCTGCACAACTTTAAACCTTAGAAAAATGTTAAAACACCAATTCCCTTTCTAATATTTCCTTTACATCATACGGTCTGCGTGTAATCTAGTTTTATTCTGTTGATGGTTGACACCGTTAACATGAAAATCTAGTTTTGTAAACACAGAAAGTTTCATTTCCTGTGAGTAGCTAAATTAAACTTTTAAATATAATAATTATAAAAGGTTTATTACAATTATACATAAAATGATAGCGTTATCTTTCATAACACGCGAAGTTTCGTACCGGATTTAGTTTTTAACAATTAGCAGACAAATGCTAATTTCAGGTTGCTGTCATGCGGTGAGAAAAGGGCCTTTCATCCCTTAATACTTTATAACACCTAACTGTCATAATCTTATAATTGGTAATTATAATTTTAGTAAGAGGAAAAGGTTGGGCGCTAATCTCTTTATGGTTACGTACCTACATACTCTCTAGACTAGATTATCGGCCCCTGATACACTTGCAGGAGGAAGTTGCTTCATTAAATTTTAAGAATAATTTCTTGTATACTTTTTGTACTATCTACTCATTTTCTGCAGTGTTAGCCAATTATATTTCAAGCTTACAAATTTAAATTTTGATGACCCATGTTAACGAAATTAAAGATTAAAATTCCCTGATTCTTAAGCTAACTTGTACTAAACCTCGAAGAATTGAGATTGGTTCGTCAAAACATAATAGAGAAGATATTCGAAATTTGAAAATTTCTTGGTGTTCTCCAAAAAAATATTTTTGCAAACTGTGTTTACTGAAATATGTGTTATGTGAAATATGTGGTGATCGTTTTATCATATAACAAATTTTAATTAAAAAATTGATCTTCAATTATAGCTGGTTGTTTATAAATGTAAACAAAATACGTGTTGTTTTTATAATACCCGAAATACTGGAATACAATGGATAACTAATATTTTTAATTATAGAACGTTAAAACAGCTTTCATTATATTGAATATTTCCATATAGAAAATTAAAAACTCTTGGAAAT
Organism: Hemicrepidius hirtus; assembly: GCA_963082805.1. NCBI lineage: Eukaryota > Metazoa > Arthropoda > Insecta > Coleoptera > Elateridae > Hemicrepidius > Hemicrepidius hirtus. Next base: position 21,388,369 of record OY720168.1, read on the forward strand.
TACCAATAAATTCATGACAATAAAACAAAATTAAATAAGCGGACAAAATGAAATGTAATACAAGACCAAATAAAACAAGCAAATTCTCATTGAGCTGCTTTTCTGTTTGATAATTGACTAGTTATAAAAGATATGAAAAATATGGCATAGCAGAATATTTTATTAAATGTTGCTGGAGAATATTAAACGGAATTTCCAAAATAACAAGTTCGTAAGGTGTTATGGTATTAAACGTTGCTGGAGAATATTAAACGGAATTTCAAAAATAACAAGTATGGTACTAATTATAATTTATTCATGCATCTCTTCAGTGAACGTTGTATAAATTTTTGTACTTATTCACCTATAATAGAAACTCCTATTATATTTTTTCAATTAGGTTTGACTTTGATTTTTTTTCTTTCCTTTAATTTTCTTAAACCATATTTTCCTGAATTTCGGAATAATTGAAACTTCATTGAAATGTGAATAAAATCTTTTTTAAAGATTGTCGTTTATCATATTACATTTTGCGTACGTATTTCATATACGAAACAAAGGAACAAGTCTATTTCAGTTAAAACAAATAAATTCCGGTTTCAGATATGAAACAGATAGCTTTCCTAATATCATTCAGTAAATGAATACAACCCTTTAATTATTATCTTTGCATTCCCTGTTTTCTACTTAGACAACCAAAAAATATAGGTAGTTATTTGATTTACAGTAGCTTAGAGATAAATCAGTAAAAAAAATATGCGGATCAAATGTATGGATTTAGAAAAAATCTGGGAGTTCTTCTCAGTATAGAAAGAGTTGGCTCTGAAAAGGTTTAAGGTTGAAAGTTGTATCAGATAAGTAGTAAGAACCTGAGGCCAAAAAATGATAAGGTGTAACACAGGTTAAAACCCTTAGTAACGCGAAGAACGTGGTTTGAAGGGGTTAGAGGGTGATTGATCCGGCGGTCGCAGGTGTCGAACTCGCTCACCAATCATTGTGTATGTTGAGCACGATTCCCACATTCCCAATCTATGTAGTCCTCAAAGAGACATTTGCCTCTTCTATACACATCGTGAAGCGACAAATACGACATTTGTATGATGCATCACAAGCACCTTTGTATCGTATGCGTTCGGCGTCCCCATCGTAGAATATGAAGCTGGCCGTTGTTACTCCTTCAATGGAGCCAAAGGAGGTGTAACACGTATCCTGGTGTAAATGTAACATTATGCAAAATTAGTGACATCAATCAATTCGTGTAATAGATTTCACACAAAAGCTCCTTTATATTGTAGGAAATTTTATGTCTGGGGAATCATGAGATATCGCCGAATGAAAAGCAATGTTCGAAAACGAGCATGTCGTGAACACAATCCCTACTTGACGAAGAAGAACCACGAAACATTCTCATCGCTTTCCATTTTAAATATAGATTACAATTTAATCAAAATTATTTTATACATTAACTATTTTATTTTGATAGTTGCCATAAACTCTTTCAACAATTTTACAAAATAAATTCGAAACTTTCCATAAGTATAATAATTTGACTGACAGCTAGTTTACATAAAGATGCAAAGATAATCGTCATATGTCCCTCCAACTAATATTTAATTTATAAAACAAACATCCCCATGGTCGTAATGGATTTAGTCGTTTCGTCGTCGGATTTGAACCACCAGTCTTAGTAGTCATACTTTAAAGAGTTTTTCGGCTCTATCTCTACGCTACGCCGACCCCAAATCCTAAAAAAAATTCTTATCGAAGCTAGGTTTTTTAAAACTCATCATAAGCTTTGTTTCATTCTAGTTATTAGTTGCTATTGTTACCAAGTTAATTTAGTTCAAAGATATCTAACAACTTTTAATTGCAATTTTGTCTGTTCCTGATAGCATATGCAAAATTGCCGTTCACTTTATAATTGTGAATTAATGTGGTAGCAGAAATTATTGGATACTCAGTAAAATAGTCTTAAAAAGAAGAATATACAAACTATATATTTAATTGTAATATTGAGAAGCTATTTGGTATGATATTGGAAACTCTTCACAAGTCTTTGGTTTTTAGGCGGACCAATCTCATTCTCGGCAAGGTTATGAAACCCACCAAGTTTGATTTATGTGTTTTAGAGTTACGTTAGTAAAAACATCGTTTTCTGTTATTTCTTTAAAAGAAAGTATCAACCACCTACTTGGTCTAACATCTGACATTTTCATTAAGCTATTTCATCTCACGTAATCATAAAACTCGTAAGGAGGAAAAGACTTTTATCGATTAAAGCATGAAACAAAATTCAGTATCAAGATTTCTGATACCTCCCTGTTTTTGACTGAGTAGAAACTCGATAAGAAAAAATATTTAACTAAATCTATATTTTTTAAACAAGAGAGTTTACTTTTTTGTGATATATCGCTACATTTGGTCATACTTTATTTTATTGTTTAGTAAAATATTAGTCGTCAATAAAGTTTCGTAATTTCTATTAAATGGAGCTGTACAACGGTAACCTCGGCAAACATTTTCAGTAATACTGATGCAAATTGCTTCAACAGTACACAAGTTTTTCAACTTCAGACCTGAACAAATAAATATGATATTATTTTTGTGCACAAAGGCAATACCTTAAAAAAATGTTTATACAAGTAATACAAAGAATAAATACTATGCACTTAACAAATGTGAAAATATGCGTGTTGCCATAACATATAGAACATTTATGTAGTGCCAAGTAGTTAACTTAAACCAAAGACTAGTCTTTGCTTAAACGCAAAGTTATTCTATAGTAAATTAGAAATTTTCAAATAGCGAGTAGTATGTTGATGGAAATCTTCGTCTTTTATTGCAAATACAGTTGTCTACATTTTATCTACGAGTTAAAATGTAACCTTCTTGGAAGTTTTTGAAGAGTGGTCTGAAATTTCCTACTTGTGTCGTAAATTGTACGAAACCGTTTTTTCCCGGAGGGCCAGTAACTTTCTTTCTGCAACAACGCAAACAGTAGGTAAACTGTTCGTAAATGACAGTTTGTGTAATGAAAGAGATACAATTAATTTCCGAACTTAGCAATTCCAAGATGTTGCTTTTCCCGTTTTCGTGAAATGGGGAAGTCTAAAAATGCTACCTACTTTTATTGAAATTATCGTTACAGTAACAAAGCGATTCAATCAGTGCTTATCGAACTCACTTTATTTCTACCCCGTGGAGTCCAAAGGCGTTTTATGTGGCTCCTCAAAATAAATTAACCAAGAGCGTTATATTTTATACGAACTGTGGAATGCGATAACCGAAATTGATTTAAAAAAAACTTATAATTAAGATGGTGTCGAGAGTCCTATGTGGTTTGTTAGACATAAATCATGAAGAAACTCAATGCTTGTCTTTATTTGTCAATGGAACGAGACTGTCCACGATATAACAGAGCCAATGGATCGGACGATGACTTATTGCGAAGGGACATAAAGCGTGCACCTCCATCGCTGATATGCCAACTCATCAAACGGTAACTGTCGGCTTTAAAGCTCAACGACAGGCGGCCTTTTGTTATTTTATGTTAGCGCGATCCATATCCCAGCTACCATACCGCTAACAATTATTTTTGCAATGACTCTTAGGTATGAAAGGTCGTTAACAATTTTATTGCATTATGTTCGTATGAGACAACCTTAACAAGCGAGCATAATTTTATAGCCTATGAACAATATTTGCCGTAGTAGACGAACTGAAATCGGCAATCCTCTAGCATAATAACCATCCGTGCCAAAACCAATGTAGATTGGAATGCCAATGTAGCGAGACGACTGACCACTGCAATTGAAAGACCGTTGGAGCGTCTCCGAGTAAACGATGCTATCAGTCAAAGAAGTCCCCTGTCGAAGGTCCGGAAGGAGATGGATCGCCGCAATCAATGAGTAATCATATCCTGCGCGTTAATGCCAGAGCTTTTCTTTCAACGGAAACGAACTATATTTTTTCTTAGGTATACCAACGGCGGCTCGTAATGAAGCAAAGAAATAAAATAAAAACTCCGCCATAGTTTATCTTTCTTCGAACTTCTTACGGAACACACGATTGAGATAATCCAAGTTAGGAAATAAGTGGCACGCGCGAAAATAAAAATCACATCACCCAAGCGTACAAAAAAGCATAAAATATTACAAGCTACTCCATGAACATCGATATAGGGGAGAGCGAAATGTGACGAGCAACAAGATTTCGCGACGTCTGCCTTGTGTTGTCTAATTTGACCCGCCACTGATATTACCGAGAAAAACTACATCTATCAGTGCTTCCGCCCTAAACTACCGCCCTAACGCTTTCGCGCGCTCGATGATAAAGGATGAATTTGCAGTATGCTATTTACCCCAATCGACACCTTCCTGGGAAAAAAGCACTCTGCGTTGATAGACTTGATAATGCTTATGTGAAGATGTTAAAGGAGATTAGTAAATTCATAAGCTTTAACCACTTTATGCTTCGTATAGTTTATTGTTTCGTTGATATTTTATGCAAAATATCAACTTTGAAAACTTAACAAAGTGATAAACCAAGGAAGTTATAGACATTTCTTTTTCAACACGAATTTTTACAGTTAATTTGTCATTTCCGGGAGAATAATGAAATTAATTTTAATATCTTCATAAAATTAAAACTTTTTAGTTAGAGAATCAACCAAAAGTCGTATTAATTATCTTACACCTTATACATCAAGTTTTAATATGCATACTAAATAATACATTCCGATATCACAAAACCATAAATGGACTTGACATTACTTCACAAACTTTGAAGGTTGACGCTGAGTACAAACACTGTCCCTAATTTCGTAGTTTTTATTTAGAAAACTTTCAGCTTTTTTTCAAGCGACACACTGTTTCCTAATTATAATTGATTAATAATGCAACACTACTTTATGATTGTTTGCTACCATAAAAAGTTTATATATCGATTAATCTAACTGCTAGGCTATAAAGTGCAGGTCGTTAGACTAATCTACGTGTGTATACGTAAAAACCCTACCAGTAACTTTTTTAAAGTTTATTATTACAGCTACTTTAATAAAAAAATAAATATAGGATTAATTTATTCAAATTTTTATTTTGGAATTTGCAAAGATTTTTTTTTTTAATATCTTAGAAACTCGACAATGTCATTTAAATGTTTATCGCTCACTAAAGACTTACCTTGTATTATATGCTTAGCTTATTAGTTAAACACCTCTTGTATAACACAGAAAGTGAATAATGAAATAGGGGCTTATACAATGAACATTAAAGTGTTTTAATATCGTATTTAACAGTGAGTGTGAAATCAGAAATGTAAATGTCACTGCACAGTCCAAGAGCTTAGTACCTACTTTTTGATGATAATTGTTATTAACGTTTTACTAGCATCGCATCGGCGTCGCTTCAACAAATTAATCATTCACAAGGAAAATGAATTCTACAACACTGTATGCAATAAACTGCCAATATAGAACAGTATAAGTATGAACTTTTGATTTATTTATTTATATTCAGTCTCCCACAAGGAATATTTAATGGCTTCAATTCTTGACTAATATGTGAAACATAATTAATTGGTACGGCAATTAGCGGAAAGATTAAAAGGCCAAATAATTAGGTGAGAAGGGGTAAAATAACAAAAAACTGTTACATAATTGTCGAGATAATCAAGGATAGTGATAATTACAATTCCCAGTTTTATCCGTCTGGGTTCCGGATGAAGAATAGGCCCAGGGAATTCCCTACCTGTCGTAAGAGGCGACTATTTGGGGCAATTGTCCCATATTTACCTTATATCCTTTTTACCTGTTTACTTCCCTGACAAAAACATGATTCGAACCTGACACCTCTTGGTTACTATGATTCTCATCCATTTCCGTTTTTGTAACATGGTAGATTGTAATTTTAATCTTCGTTTCAATCTAGACAACCAGTTACTAAACACATGAAGTTATAAATGTAGTTCCATATTTGTTGGAAAATTTCAAAAATATTTGTTGAAATGCCTAGCTGTAGTTAGAGTGAGTGTAATGTTCAGTCGTATTAATGAGGTGTTTGAATAAATATTTTATGAATTTAGTTTTAGTTATTTGCAGTTATTTGTTAATCTACCGTAATTAAATCGGTATTATTGGATTAATACGATTACAAAGCTGATCAACTGAATGATCGGTTTAGCTATTACTATACATAATTATAATTTTGGCAAAGTACACGGCTACTCTTGCATCGTAACATTTAAATAACACTCCAGTGTGCTTCACTAAACGTGAAAGCTTTTTTACTTTTTATAGTTATGCTAGAAAATATGTAGGTACCTAGACAACTTTAAAACTTGGTAATGTGTAACGATAACGAAACACACATTATGGAGCGCCCTCAGTATTCGCTACTACTATGCATTACTAGAAGTGTTCCACTATTTACTTAGACAGCTTATGCCTGATGCAATTTCGTATATCATCCATTATTACGATGGTTTATTACTCAAACATTTCTAAAAAACTGTTTCCACGAATTGGTTTTTATTTTGTTGCATCATAATTTTAAATATCTAAAGAGTAATGGGTTCGTGATTCAAATATCCTCATTGAATATTTTCGAATTTATGTTTATTCTTGTTGATGAAAACCCGACAATACAAATAAATATACCTACATAGGAGCTAATTTGACACGAGTTTGTTCCATCGCTCTGTATAACGAACGTAAATTTAGTTATTTTTTAATTTGTCATCGTAGGTTTTTAATTTAGTTCATGAATAGGTATATTTAACTAACTTACTGTGTTGATATTGTAAATTTGGATTTAATATTAGTACCTAAAACTAAAAGGGGTTTTTGGATAGTTTTTTATAAGACGGAACAGAACTTCATCAAATAAAATTTGGAGGTTGTTTACGAAATTTTGAAATTGAATCGCGGTTGTAAATTGAATAATCTTCATGCAGTGAATTTTGTAATATCAAGAGTGAAAATGTTAGAATAAACATTCAAAAGTTTATATTTAATTTTGTGTTTCCTGTCAGGCTGCAAACATGGGGGACCGTGGGCTACAGCACCGCTAGTATATGTGACGAGCCACCCCGGACATGGGTTTGGAAGCAATTTATACTAAATGTTAAATTACGTTCAAAGTAGGACACAATCTTGAGTTTCAGCAACTTTGTAATACGACAAAGGTTTCTGAATAACGTTACGCGGGCTCTTGCTTCTTACATTTTGATTTCCTACCGAACAACATTATTTTCCGTTTATTCATTTTTAGAACATGATACCTATTACATAAAAAACATACTCCAGGCAGATTTGAGAAAAACAACAAAATTTGTATAAGATACAAATATACGTTTGAGTCTTATAACTTACTTTAACAGATTATTCCATTCCTAGATTGGGATTTGTTCTAGTTTTAAGAAGTTTCGTTACGTTTCTAGAAAATTGAGCTCTTTAGCGTTTCGGATTTCTCCATTGCATTAGCAATCAGTAACTCAATTTAGTTTATACCCAACACAGAGGCGCAAATTTAATAAAAATTGTCAGTATTGAATCGCTAATCTCCGGTTTACGATGATGTTATTCTAAGATTCTTTGCTTTATTTTGCTGTTGGGAAAATCTACACATGCAGATGTTTTCAGTAGAAATATAAATTAGTAGCTTTAATGGTGTTAAATTCCCAGAAGTATTTTCCAAGGGAAGTAGTACGAGAAGAGCTGTCTTGGTTGCTGTTACACTAACGAACATGCGTGTTGGATTGAGATAGAGGTTCTCATGGGGACTGGACATACCATGTTTACGTAAAAATCTTTAACTGGTCAGGATTTCTTATCTTTCTTGTAGGTTAACATACTGTTGCAATTTTTTTACTTGTTATAATCTAGGAGTAAAATATAAGGCATATTATGTAATTTAAACTTTGAAATCCTACACGGCCACGGAGAAAGGGAACGGGTCTCAAATCCCTCAGGTAGTAACCATAATTGATCTTTGTGAAACTTGCCCCTAGATTACTGACTCCTGTTCACCAATGGAACATGGGGTTCCTCGCTATATCCCGAAATTATCCTTTGAAAGTTTTCTCAGCTAAACCACAGACTTAAAAAAATAAATCTGATATACCTCAGTAGGGTTTTAAAGGTTTATATTACATGATAATTGTAGCGTATATTCGAAATTGTGTGTTTGCAGGAGGATGACTAAATGATAACAGGTGCATGGAATTATACACTAGTTAAGTATTAGTGCGTTGTGTTCATGTTGTTGACAGATGCATTGTCATAGATAATTACGATATTAACACAAAGCTTGTGTCTTAATTGTACACCATACTATGTAAGGAGAATTGTAATTTCAATCGGAACGTAGAATGTAGAAGTGTTAATGACATACACAGATTAATATAATGTCAATCTGTCTTTAACCATGGTCAATTAGTCTTCTGGAAAAACTTAGTGGAGTTTAAACTAATATACCCTTATATCAATACAACCTCATACTGTTTATTCATTAAAATCGCTTTGTTCAAATCTCGGCGACAAAATTTGAAATACGCGTGTTGAGCTCGCTTTCAGTCAGTCAAACCAAATCCGCATTATTAATTTGTACATATAAAGAGCATAATTAAGAGTAATGTGTTTGCCAAAGTTTATTATTTACGAGGATAGCTTGGCCGGCCACCAGCGGGTAACATGCAGCAGTATCGCACTTTAGATTATGTCAGTGGGAACATTTGTTCAGAATAAAGTGTACGTTGGGCCTTTGCGATAGCGGTTAGAGACCGTGCATTTGTCGCCAAATATATTGAGCACATTGTACAAGTTAATAAAACGATTAAGAGCTAATTTATCGGACCAAGAGTGTCTCTGTGGTTACTAATGTCAACTTTCAAGATACTTTATTAAAACGGAGAAACAACAGATTTCCACATCCTTAACTGTTTCTTCCCCACTTGACCCACTTCGAAAATTTCCGTTCCCAAAGGAACGTTATTTTTTCTATTTTCCTACTTTCCCACTCTCTCGTATTCAACGACGATTTTGATGAAAAATAAGCAGGTACTATTTGAGAACCTCAAAAGTTTATGAAACCTTTTAATTTGTATTTTTACAAGTTGAATGAATCTAGCTTGCCTATAGCGTAAGAAGTCCGGGGTTCGATCCCGGAATCGAATGGGATGTTGTAGTAAAGTAAGCAACAAAAATGGACGGAGGCGGCTAGAATGTATAAATACCCGAGTGAGGAAAATAGGATAAAAAATTATTATATAAATAGATGAATATGCGTTAAGGGAATTAAATTTTTATAAAGTAGGTACTACAAATCAAATAGCACGTTTTATTATTTCTAAAATTATCTTGTTTTTACCTAAATCGCTTTACTTATCTAATCAGCCACACTTCCGCTGCACGTAGTTGTTTTCAATTCTTTTGTTAGATTATTTTATATAACATCTTGAACGATATTTTGTAGAAGCATGCAGATGCTTTTCTTTTTGTTGACTGTAAACGATTTATTGTTAGGTATTCATTAATTTATTCAGTCTGTTTGTGAGTGTAGTGAAGGTGTTTATTTCATGTGTAAAATGTGTATAAATCATAGACAATAACTTTCTATTTCTACTAGTACTTGGGAATAAACAAATTCTGGAAATAAGGTAGGAAAGCTTAACAGCTTTAATTTTTTTCATTGGTTACAAAACGGTTGCAATCTGTAATTTATTACGATTGCATATATTGCTGTGATCTGATCACTAAGGATTAAAAATTATGATTAATAATGTTAGTTTTATTCTTAAAAATAACATTAGTTAATGGGTTAGTAATATTGTTGAGTATGAAACATAAAATAATAAAAACCAGGGTTGCGAGTATCATTTCCGATATTCAAGTTTTCTGTTTTTCTAAATTAATTTTTCTTTTTATTTCATTGAACTCTTTTCCATATGTGGTGTATTTTAGTTCGTCGATGGTTGTATTCCATTTCAATTTTCAATTATAAATAGAACTTCTTCTTTAGATGGCTAAAAACCTATAAAGTAAATTTTATTAGAACGGTAAAGTTAAAACTTAAAAAATTGAACTGATTAATGGATTTTGATGATTGTAATTGGGGTAAAAAGTATGTATAATCATTGTAAATAGTTATTTTTGTTGTATAATTTATGTATAATTAATATTAAGGTGTGAAAGTATGTATGACTGGATATTTTTATAAATCGGGAACTGTCAAAAGTTTTGTATTTATTTAAATGATGGGTTTTAAAATTGATTAGATATTAAGATGTTTATGTAAAAAGAAGTAGTTGTTTGTGAGCTACAAGATTATGATAGTGTTTTTGAACTAAAAGAACAGTTGATGACAAAATTTGATAAAATTATCAAAAAGTGTTAAAAGTGTTCGAAGCCAAACCAAGGTTGTTATACATCAAATTAAAGAAGAAAATTATTAGAACAAGAATATGAATTCAGATTTAAGAAGTTGTTAGGCGCCAGAAAAAGTTGGTGTTTTGGTTAAGTCTGTCATCATTTGTCAAATGATTCAAGATTGAATAATTGGAATATTAGTGCAACAAGTTTTAATATAATAACTTACATGTTTGGAGTTGTGTAGTGAAGTTTAACCAAAGTTACACTTTGTTTGGATACGTTTTTGGGTTGCATTCTGCTGCCGACATTTTAAACTGGAATATTTGGAACAGACTTGCGCAAGTTGGAAGTTGGAAAAGATTGTGCAGGACCGGAATAAAGGATTATCAAAAATTTTAAGCTAAGTTTATGTATAACTTGTTTTTTTTATTTGTAATTTATTTGGGGGGGATTTAAATGATTCAAGATTGAATAATTGGAATATTAGTGCAACAAGTTTTAATATAATAACTTACATGTTTGGAGTTGTGTAGTGAAGTTTCACCAAAGTTACACTTTGTTTGGATACGTTTTTGGGTTGCATTCTGCTGCCGACATTTTAAACTGGAATATTTGGAACAGACTTGCGCAAGTTGGAAAACATTGTGCAGGACCGGAATAAAGGATTGTCGTTAACAGATTCGCAGCTCCACGTGAAATTTTATAACCTAAAATTGAGAAAAAGTTGGTGTTTTGGTTAAGTCTGTCATCATTTGTCAAATGATTCAAGATTGAATAATTGGAATATTAGTGCAACAAGTTTTAATATAATAACTTAGATGTTTGGAGTTGTGTAGTGAAGTTTCACCAAAGTTACACTTTGTTTGGATACGTTTTTGGGTTGCATTCTGCTGCCGACATTTTAAATTGGAATATTTGGAACAGACTTGCGCAAGTTGGAAGTTGGAAAACATTGTGCAGGACCGGAATAAAGGATTATCGTTAACAGATTCGCAGCTCCACGTGAAATTTTATAACCTAAAATTGAGAAAAAGTTGGTGTTTTGGTTAAGTCTGTCATCATTTGTCAAATGATTCAAGATTGAATAATTGGAATATTAGTGCAACAAGTTTTAATATAATAACTTAGATGTTTGGAGTTGTGTAGTGAAGTTTCACCAAAGTTACACTTTGTTTGGATACGTTTTTGGGTTGCATTCTGCTGCCGACATTTTAAACTGGAATCATTTTGGATTGACTTACGCAAAAGTTGGAAGTTGGAAACTTCAAACTGCAGCACCGGGTTTGGGATTAACAGAAATTTAAGATAAGTTTAATTTTAATTTGTGTCAATTTATAATTTATTTGGGGGGTTTTATTGTTGGACGTTGACAGTTCAATTTTGTGTAATTTTAGAGTGAATGATTTGGTTTGAGTCGTAAATAGTTAATTTTTTTTTAGTTATTTGTTGTTTGAATAAATTTATGGTTGTGTTCAATTTAAAAAAGAGGTTTTATTTAAAAATTTTCAATATTCTATTACTAGCTCTATTCATCGACGACCTGGAACGACCCTGAGGAAAAAGAGTTGTTTTTTTTATTTTCGTATTCAAAAGAAGAATACTGGCGCCCAACATTTTTTTATTGTGTGTTTCAGGACATTAAAGTCTCGTAGCATAGCATTTATTTTTGGCTTCCAACGTGGGGCATTTTTCAACAATTATATTAGCGTATCATAGCAATATATTATGCGAAAGTAAACGGTGCTTAGTAATGCGTCATCAAGAAACTAGAGTTATTTAATAAACTTCTAATTCTTGAGAAAAATTGTAGTTGTAAATTTTTATTTATTATCAGGTACGTCAAACGGATTGTAAAAAGTTCAATCATCGATGTTAGTTTTAAAATTAAACTCTATTCACAAAATTGACAAACAAACGCGTTCAGGAAAATTTGTAGCTTACTACATGGGCATATTTTTAGAATTTAATTGAAATATCCGTGGGTGCGATAAAAATTTTCCTGCACCTGTTTCTGTTCTCAGACCATAGTTTAAGAATCCTTAAAGTAACAGACATCATTAGAAATCGTTACCCAAGTAATGGGAGAAGAATAATTGTTAAAAAGGTTTACTTTTACCAATCATTTTATCATGCAGTTGGTTTCGTGTTAGTACGTCTTTTGCACTTCCTGAATTATTTAGATTTAGTAGCCGTTGTTTTAATATATTCAAAAGATATATATATAGGTAATCGAGAAAAATTGAGATCAGAAAACAATGTCGGGCAGTCCATAGAACTGGAGAAGCGTAGAGTTATTCAGTCGTAATAGGTGTCAATACCGAATTCAGAAACTTAACCGTTTGAAGTTGCCAGAGCTTGTCACTCACAAAACAAAGAAAGAATATTTTTTGCAAGCTAGAAGGTAGACGTTTGTAAACAAAACTCTGTAGAGACAAACTTTCTTTATTATATTTGAAAAAAAAAATACTTTTGTTAATTACGCCTACCGAAGATTTAACACCGAAACGGAAAAACTTAAAAATTGTCGTTTATAACAAGGTATACATTATCAATCTTATCAACTTATATACTCTATTCTTTGTGTATCAGAAATTAAATTTGAGTAACCAATTTCATATAATTCCTATAAGTAAGAGAATCACTGACATTTCTCAACCTATGATCGCTTGTTTTCTGAAAGCGTTTTAGTGAAAGCTTGTTATTGTGTTTTGGTGAAACAGTGAGCGATGTATTGGATTTATTTAACGAAATCATCTTGTTTCTTTTATTCTTTTAAGGTGTACATGCTACAGTTGAAGAGCTCAATCTGTTTTAGGAGCAAGGCAAATTAAAGGCTTTGTTTGGGTATAATTCACAATTATTCTCTCCTTTGTTTTTTAGTTCCCAACGAAAAAGTAAACATTTAAATTTTCATGTAGGTGTATTCTATACATTTTGTACAAAAACACCTCGAAAAACAGAATTGTTTTTTGAATTACCCAAATATTTCAACATTGTTATCTAGTAAAATATATTTTCCGTTGGAAATTACTGACTGTAGGTAATAATTTTTTGTTCTTATTTTTGTTTCCGTAACAAAATTTCAAGATACTGTAATATTTTTTTATGATATCCCGTTGTAACAAGCACGAAAATATTATTAATGAGAGGGTTAATTGAATTTAAAATGACCTTTACAAAATTTTATATGTATATGGTTTCCACTTGCATGACACACCAGCACTAATACATTTTTAAATTCCTATCAAGGAACGTTTGGGTCAAAACTGCACAATCCTAAAGCATTGATTCGTCGTATTATACTGTTTAGAGTGTTTAGACAATATGGTTGTGATTGCTTTAAAAACAACCGTATTACATTTGTTATGATTATAACGACAAAACCACAAACTAATCTTAATTACCTTGAATATGATACACATGCAACTTTTATTAATTAATTAATGGATTCCGTTGAATTTTATCAAGATTTTTGAATTCTGTAAACCTCATGGGTATTAATGACATTCCGTACTCTAATAAAAATTTGGATAATTCAACCCTTGTTTCACTAATTCAGTAAACAATACCCGGAAACATGTTAGAACTATTTTTAACTAGTTTCGACAGCTGAATTACATGTAAAGAAAAATATGCTTAAATGTTAACTAAAACAAGTATTTTGAGAAATATAAATGTTAGTAGTCGTAATTGCAATCCATCAACTTGGGCGTGTACATTGCGTTAGCATATTATTTAAATACAATTGATTGCATTTCTGTAGGGTTACTATGAGCATATTTGAATAATTATTGAATTATGTTATTTAGAATCGTCAAGTATCTTCAGACACTGTTCTAGTGAATATATTGACTGGCCGGTCTGATCTCCAAACTTTGCTTTGAAAATGGGGAGGGTAGTAAACTTGATACCGTAAATGATATGTACATAAATAATAACCAACCGTTTTGAAAGTTAATAAAATTAAAAACATTATTGTGTGGTACTCTGCAGTTTGGAAGTTTCTATGTTATATTAAATCATTGGTAAGTGGAAACCGCATCAAAGCTTTTTATAGTAATTACATCGTAATTGATAATACAGTAAAATAAACAGAAAGCAGATATACTTTCGTTTTGAAATGCGGTCAACATTTTTATATCCTTTGACCAATTTGGGTACATAACAAATTGACAAAATTGATACATGTATGTCAGGTATCATCAACAATTTGCTGGTTCTGACTTTTATTCGATGCTGCCGTGTAACATGCAAAAATGCTAATACAGAAGTCATTGAATATGTGGAAAAATTCTCCCAAAAAGGGTGTGTTGTTGAGATCACAAATAAATTGACACGTGTAAAACAAGGTAGGCGTTTAAAGCAATTGTAGATTTTTTTATTCTAAAACTCTAAATGTTATACTAGGTACTAACATTTACATTACAGTTTTAAAAGATTAGAAATAAATCTGAGAATGTTGTTGTAAAATAAAGAAGCAATCTCAGAATATACTGTTGCATTTCAAAAACAATCTTCCTACATTAATAAAATAAGGTTTGTTTATTTAGTACCAAAAAACATTGACGGTCCAGAACAATGCCAAACCAAGCAGAAACGTTTTTATAAAAAAAGATACCGGCTTACTTTGAAGGTTGGTAAAGTAAATAAAACAAATATACAAAATATTGAAAATTTTGGTTGAACTCTTTTGATATTGTTTGTTACGTTAAAATTATTATTTTGATAAAAAACGTTTTGCTTTAGTTAGGTATTATTGTAAATTGGTTTATTAAAAAAAATAATTTCCTTAGCACTTTAACCATTATTTTGAGCAAGAATGTACTTATGTAAGAAAGTATTCTAAACGTTTTAAACAAAGTTTGAAGGAGCAAGAATTGAGAAAACACGAGGTATAATAATGAAAGATTAAAGTTTTAAAAGGGGCCATTTTTGTCGGCAAACTTTATATACGTGTTGTCAAAGTTGCCGCGTTCAGCACTCGTCTTATGCAGAGTTTAAATATTTATGCATTACGTACTTTTAACTGCATTAAGGCTGCAAGAAAGTGTGGCTCTAGAGAGAGAAACAACTAATAAAATATATTGTACACTTGGGAAATTAATATCAAGTGTCTTAATCCCAACCTTCTGTGTTGCAAACGGCTGCGTTATTTTTCACAGCCTGTGACCTAACATTATAACGGGCCAAGACGGCGTCTTGTTAGACTCTGGGGCGTCGCGAGGACCCACGGACTGGTACTCTGTTAATTCATTTACATATAATCCCGGGAATCATTATTGTGTAGGATGCGATGTTTTGTGTACTTTCGACTAATGTCTTTTAATCAAAATTATTTTGATAATTAAAAATATTCGGGGTACCAGTAAGCGGACTGCTATAATAAAATAATGTCAAAAATATAAAAATATGTGCAGCAGGAGAATTGGAAAATGTAGTAACATTAGATTACCTGTACGCGATGGTGCAAAAATCTGTTAGAGGAAAGCAGTTCATAAATTTTGTAGGAAAACGTCTACATTTTATTATTTTTGTCATCACAAAACGAGGTTTAGAATCAGGTGGGCAGTCTCACATAAATAATTTTATTGGAAGGGGCATCCATTAAGTTTTTCATGGCGTACCTAGGCGGTAGCTCCTCGGCGTAAAATCAAACATAATCGCGGAGTGGACAAGATAGTGGGTAAATTATGCTCAGTTTACGTATCACAGCTCTCATGGTAGAAAAATCAGTAGAATATGATTACTCAGCGGTTTTTTAATCGGTTTCCAACCCATAAAATAAAAATTGCTAGATAGGCCGGCTTTATTTTTAGGGAAATCTGTAGCATAAAATCTATAAATTCGGTGGGATCTGTGTTACATCGTATCGTTTTTCAGCTTTTATGTGAGCAGGGTTAAATTTCGTGCCGCCAGCAGAAAAAGTTTGAAAGCCTCTGATGCATCGCATGTTGTCTATAAAATGGAAATTTCAATATTTTTACGTGCAACACTTCCGTTAGGAAACAAGGCAACGTTTATCCGTAGGAGGAGCAAAATGAAATTCCTTTTACCAGGTTATCACAATTAACACTGTCCGTGCGGACGTACCCCAATTTAAATATAAATTAAAAGCGATATTCGGAGCTTTGGAGCAGATATAATTATATTTGGCTAATCTCGATAATAAACGAGCTCGAAAACGTTTCGTTGGACGCAATATTGTCACCGACGCAACGGTTAATTCATATAAAATGCATAATTTTATATGCATAACTGTTTACATATGCAACTGAGCTGAAAGCGTGCATAAAACGTTTGCGCGCGAATAAACATGGTTCAGCTATGCGAGGACTCTCAACGCTCTTGAGGGCTCTTGCAACGGCGACGCCACCGCGACGGCATCTCGAGGGCCACGGCGCCTTCTAGATTAGCGGTATCTTCGCGTTCTTTAGCCGACAAGCCGGGAAACAGCAAACTCATGCAGACATTCACAGCCACTTACGTATTAAAAACACCGCCTCATAAATATGCATGTTTTAATTGCCTACTAAAATTAAAGCAAGGATTAGCATTTTAGCGTCTTTTGAATTAAGCAATTATTGTGATTTATTTAACAAACTTGTTTTAAATTACTTTAAATAAAAGCTGTTTACATCTCTTTATTCGGTTTTATCACATCCATTCACTACATAATAATTTCAACTTGTTATTATTATTTATTTAACTTGACTTCCCAACCAAATCTTTATTGTTTAAAGAAACATTTTTACTCGAATAAATTCACTTTAAAATCAATGTTTAACCTACAATGCTGTATCTACATACACGTCTAGCGTTTTATATTTACCTACCTACCTACAATTTATGAAAATATCCAATATCTTTACGAATTTCTACGGATCCAAATATGGTTTTTCTGTTCAATCCTTGTTTTATTGGAGAAACGTTTAGTCATTTTAAAACCTGTAAGTCTAAATGGTGTGTCTAGTTGGTGCCTACTATATTATGAAAACTTGCTTAAAATAAAGAGAATGTGAATAAATCAAGGGTCTAATACACATACGAGCGTAACAACAGAGTAACGTGTCCTAAAATAGATAATCAATTATGAAAATAGGTTGTCGTGTGTTAATTTCGTGAATATAGTTTCAGATTTTAAGTCCCTGACAAATCTCTCTTGAAACTACCAACATGTTGATTTAGGTTGTCAAATATTCCCAAAGTGACTTGTATTGAAATTCTGTCAAAAAGCCCAAAATCGTTTTGTTTGCCTGTAACGGTTAAGCACTGTATCGGTTTTAGTAGGCAGTGTATTTTCAAAGTATACGTCAAAGCAGTTCCTGTCAAATAAAATTCCATCTTGTTCAAAATGTTGATATGGAACCAATCAACGCATAAAAAAAGACAAGATCCACGTCGAAGTTTTATGTATAAATCTCTCAAAGCGAATGCGGTATATCAAAAAGAAGATTATTCTGTATTAAAAAAACATGTGTATTTGAAGGGGATTTCTCCCAGCTAAATAAGACCATTGTTATATAAATAAAAGAAAATGTATAATTTAATTCACAAAATTCACAAATAAAGGTTCTGTTGTAAGTTATTTATTAAATTAATTTTAAAAAAGATACGTACACAGGTTTAATAAAATAATGTGAAATATCTAGTCGAAATACAAAGAACTGAGCTTATTTATTAATTAAATATTTAAAGTATAGGTAACAATGAAACCATAACGTTTGGGTTTGATTTCTTTTTCTAGTGTTAAGTTGGAATCTAGAATGGTTCCCCTTCGCCCCGAGAGTTTTTACCAAGGTTCGAGTCCCTGCAGGATGTTCTGTCGCGGTTATATCTGTTCTTTTAAGAACTAATCTTATGGCAAAATCCGCGGCCAATGGTCTCCCAATAACTATATACTAAAAGAAGAATGATAGTGCTATCGGTCTGGTTAGTCATTAATGGATGTAAGGTGACACTTAGAATTGCTGTTGTGTTTAGCTATTACTTCTTTTACCAAAAATTACATTATATTAATAGACATACTTAAAATATTTTAATATTCATGAAAAGGGATCACCTTTCCATATTATCGAAAATTACAAGTTTTTGTTATACTTAATAAACCGCCGCCTGTCTGTCGTTGTAGTCAATAACTATAATTGAAATTGGTATACTTTGATCGCATAAGTGAAGATTATTAATTTTTTATATTTATAAAATCATTTTATATCATAGCATTTTAAGGGTTGTTCTTAATATTCACTTCGGTATAATGTGAGAAAGGATAAGGATAAGGAAAGGTTCTTGGAATAAGAACACACACCCCGACAACCTTAAGAATTTATGAAATTCTCTCTTTTATAAAAAAATGTTTAGCATTAAGTTACATAAATGGCAAAAAACGTAATAAAACAGTTTCACTTTTAACATGTTGTATAAGAGAGATAGAAAAGGTGTTGTAAAAATCAAGAGCAAGTCATACATGTTTCCATATGTTCCTTCCCATCAAGAACGTGCTGAAAATGTAAAAAGTTTTGGAAGAGGCGTCAGCTGCTTTAATTTACAAACTTTCAGCGCATATTTACTAGTTTATGACCTGTAAATATATAAAAATTACATCTTTGACATTTGAAACATTAAACATTATCTATTCTGTAGGAAAGAAAAGAAGTAAATTAATAGAATATTACGCTATGAAAGGCCCTCGTTGTTCTTCGTTAGAGATTACCAAAGAGACTGCAAAAAATAAGTTGAAACAAAGCTTCGAGCAGAGGGACTTCTTCGGTTGGTTCACCGTGTTTACCCCGATGATTAAGGAAGCAGTCCAGCGAAGATGTGGCCGCTACTACTACAGCACAGGCCAATATGCTTCTAACTAGAAACTCGCGGACGCGGAAACGACCTTAATGATTTTCCCCCGAGACGCATAAGGTCTAACATTGCTCGAGAAACAACGGCATAACCTATTCACATTGTACACAATTACCAGAAATGTAAGCAAAATAAATTGATACGAAAATCTTGTATGGTTTCTTAAGAAAAATACCAAACTTTTGTACGCCATCATACGTTTTACTCAGCATGCACAACTGTTGGCTTTTGGCAAGTTCTTTCCCGAAGGAGTAATATATTCGAAATGCATTTGGAGAAACAAATTTATAAAGCGTAAATCATATCGTGTTATGTTATAACATACACAAGTACCTTCTTGCGTGGTTTCTTTAACGTTTGTGGGTTATTTATTCTGTCGGTAATACTAAGAATGTCTTGGAAAAGTTTCCCTGCCTTAAACAAAAAACGTGTATCTCAATTAACGTAGAAATTAAAGAAGTTGGGCGTAGAATTAACTTTTGTGGCGCAATTATAAAGGGAGTTTAATTAGATTGAAATATTTATAGTCGCCGGTAAAATAGTGCGACGCTTTATTGGCATCCTGATTTAACTGTCCGGAATTTTAATTATTTTGTTACGGCATGAATTATTTTTTAACATATCTGATTTTTGTTGTACTCGTAATTGTTTGCTGGTTTCATTTTATACACCTCCCGGTTTCATGAAAACAACAGGAAATAATTTGATTTTCTAAACAATTATTTACCAATAACTAAAATGAAAAAGTGATTTTCACAACAAAAACCTTTTAAAAATGGATAGTTGATAACATTAAATCTTGTCTGTAGAGTTAAATTCTGTTCATTTTACAACCTCTGTTTTGTTAATACAATTTACCTCCTTTGCAACCTCTAATATGTTACTACATTTAATGTGTTTTGCAGCCTCTGTCATGTGGGTGTAATTCACCTACTTTATACCCTCGAATATGGTAGTACGTTTTATCTAATTTTCCACCCTTACTGGGTTAATATGTTGTATATATTCACAAAGCGCAAAATCACTTTTAAACTTTTGGTTAAAAACCTCTCTTTGAATAACAGTTTCCTAGTTTCAACGCGAAAACACAATATCATGCTACGTTCCCCATTGCGTATGTTACAAAAATGCAGTGGCCAGGAAGCTCACCTTACTTAAACTATGGTTACCAAAAATTTTAAAGTATACAAAATTTAGTCAGGATACTATTTCTGAAAAATGTTGACAAGTACATTGAAAGCGGGTTAAAAAAATACAATGGCAAATGTAAAATGCTTTTACCTTATTATGTTATGTGATACATGATTTTTTAATCCTTTTCCTTTTTTGTGTGTCATAACAGAAAATTGAAAAAAATATTTTTTTATTGAGTTTTAATTAAATCCCAAAATTAATCATCACCAACAAACACAATTGTATATCGACGCCTTTCAGTTGTGAAGTTTGGAGAGACCAAATAAAATAATGGGGACATGGTATTAAAAAAAACTAATAGATAAAATAAGTAGCTTATGTAAGCGACGATAACATTTGAATCGATAGGTATATCGATTGTAAATATTGAATGCTTGTAGAGTAAAAGTTGAGAATTATGTAAACTAAATTTCAAAAGTTTGTTCTGAATAACAACTGAATAGCGAATTTTAAAGTTTATTTCCAAACTAATGTTTTCAGGTTGATAATTAAATTAAACTAGATTATTCAAAAATAATTTATTTTACAGTTCCTGAGGATTTACAGGAAACTGAAAGTTTTCCAAAATTTTAGGGTTTGTTACAAAAGCAATAAATTGAGATTTTCTCAATTCCTGGCCGGCATGTTCACCAGAGTTCCATCCGGCAGATTTTGGGGCATAAATTAAAGTTTTTATCACATCCAATTTAAACGTTATTCACTATCAAACGAGATGTATTTCTTATCCACCAAGTTTAACTTTCGTTTTAACTTTCATATAATTTTGCGCAGCTTACTAACCATTGCACTGCGCTTACTTGATTTCCTTAGAACAAGAATTATGCTGTGAGGTTTCTCCCAAGAATTAACAATTATAGGATTGAAAATAAGTATAAAGCGCGTCTTGAGATATAGTGGAAATATTATTAATATTATTATTATATTATAAATATTATTTTATCTAGTGTAGTCATTTAGAATATTCCATTAACCTTTATGATAAATTTCCTCGTATAAAGCTAGCATCAGGTTCTTTTCGGTGTAGCTAGTTAAACAGTGATAAAACGATTTACAAGATTTCGTGATTTATCTGACCGAAAGTGTTTTAAAATGTATTACAGAGCGACCGTAACTGCAAGCGATAAAAAATTATAGTCGCGGATGTCCATATTTCTTCCGGCGATGTCCGTAAGCTGGTCCGATAAATGCCGCTCGTCCCCGGACCTTATTCTTTATGACGGCGAATCCATTACGCGGCATTCATCGCATCCGTATCAAATTATATCCTGTAAGGGCAATTTATGGAGAGGCAATTACAATATGAGGACAATTACATCCTTCGATACTATCTCCAAGTCTGCGTCGATCTTTTTTGTGTATTCCATTTCACGCTGTAACATCTGCGTGTTTTCGTTATAATATAAAAATACGTACCTACACGTCGAAAATATTTTGAGGAATCGTTTATTTTGTATGTGCCCGTATTCATATACTTACTAAATAAAATTACAATTTTATTGGTTTGCTAGATGTTTTGCCAATTTCCCTTGAGTTAGACCAACGCATAAATTTTATTCCAAGAGGTTGGCATTTACGACAAGTTCTATTTAACGTGTGTTTTCTATAATTCAAACGCATTTTCTAGCTACTTGGACGTACGACATTTTGTCTTCTCGAGCTTTGTAAGCGAACCATATTTTTCTACAAAGCTTACAACAAATGACGCTTATAAATTTCGCACGCCTTGTTTTATAAATTAGTTATTACGCTAGAAAGTCGGAACTAGTTCCCAACTGTAGTTATTTAGAATGGAAAAAGCTTTTCGAATGAAAAAATGAGTGGTAATGGGTGCTTTTGGGGCATAAATAAAGCAACTGTATATGTTATGTAATTTTGAGAATCGTTGGATATACGAGCTGGTGTTGTGTCCATTACGGCGTTAATTACTGGCGACTAGAATTGCACACAAAATGTTAATGCCGGTATTTGGTTTTCTCCTGCATACTTTTGTAAATCAAATAATCTGCATTAGCTCGTGAACGTATGCAATTTCATCCGTCGAGTGGGGTGGTAAAATATTAAAGTGTTTATCAGAATTGGCAAACTAACTAGTAGGGAGATGTGACGTTAAAAATTGTTTAAACATACCGCAACCGGAAAAGAGGAGGAAAAGCAGCATGAGTATTTCAACGGACGTCAGGCCGTGTTCGCGTATTTTTCCAACTGAATAATCCGCCTAGAATAATGTGCATTACGAAGCGCATTAGACAGGGATTTTACTGCGGTCCTGCGAGGCTCTGCTGCAAGATCCTCCGGATTCCTCTACACGTGTTCGCTGCTCTCGACTTTACATGCATGTTGTATTAAAATACATTGTTATGACAGCTCTGGGAGTATGCACCATATTTAACATCACACGCTCATTCCATATGCAAAACTAGAAGCCAGACTCTCCCACATAAGCGGAAGCGCCACGACGTCGTGCATCTTTTTCCTACAGACAGCGAGATGTTTTGTTCTCGAGCACTAACGTTTTCACGCTTTTAATAGTTTGTAATAAAGAGCAAATTTGCAAATCTGACGCTTCCCGGTAAATCAAACTGCTTGTTGTGTATATACTTCATTTAAGTTTATATATCTTTGCGGTTGACAAATAGTCGCGGAAACTGGCTTTCGACTAGGTATCTACGTGCGAATATTAAATTTCTGCGTAATTTATTTTAATTACTGCTCTAATAAGCGTGCTCGCATGGTAAAATTATATAGTCCCATTTAAGTACCGTAACAAGTTTTCAGTACACGGTACACACAACCATTCTAGGAGTAAGTTGTTAAGTTGCCTGTACATCTAAACCACTCTGTTTGCCTGTTTGAACTCAATCACATTTAAACAAACTAGTTTTTATTAGAAATATTAGTTCAACGTTCATACCGACATTGTGTTATGTCAATCATGAGAATGACTCCATGTGGGCAAATGACAGTATCATTTCTTCAAATTAGTAGTTTTTATTTTCTTATGATAGTTCACGACTAATTGAAAGTTTAAAGTTCCATATTTGGTTCTAATAATAGTAGCATAAATATTTTCGTAACATTTGGTGGAGACGCCCAAAATTTGTTCAGAAGTTATTTGATACTGGAAGCATGCGATTAGCTTGTGTAAGAAGAGCAAATTCTATTTTATTTATAACTTTTTATTATCTTATTTAGTAGTTTTCTCATCGGATTTTAGATGAAATAAAGTAACACCGCTCGAATTCAAAATGTTCTTTATATTTGGTAGAGGCACCACCCATTTATTTCTAGAATTTTTTTTGTATTAACAGTACATTTAATGAAATTTGTTAGAAGGCAATGTGAAGAAAGGTAGTGTGGCATTCAAAGTGCAAAAGCCAGTGTAATATTCCCTGCAGCTGAAAAAAGTAAATCCCCGTCCATATTGTTACATTGTTAAATCCGCTTAGTAATTAATTCATTAAATTAGTACAGTAACAAACCTGTTGGTCAGTACTGGAAGGCTAACAAACAGAAGATGGCTCTATAAAGAGTATGGAAATAACGTTTCATGTTACAATCGTGTGGTTAGCTAAAAATTATTGATACATTTATACACAAGTTCTGGATTTCAAATTTGTTTGAACTGTTTAATGTTCCAGTAATAATTAAAATCTATTGAAACATGTGATTCGGTAATTATTTCATTGTTTAGCCTTTTATCGATTACAGTGAAAATCAAACAGTATCTAACAGTATTTGGTAGATATACGATTGTTTTTTTCGCATAGCTTGTGTGTAAAATTTGATACACAAGTACTTTAAAATTCAATTACAGTACTCAATATAGGGTAAGCTTTAGTAGCACGGAACCGTCTATTTGAAAAAAAAAACATATTAATTAATATGTCGACGAGATCAACAACGAGGGTCGAAATTGTGATTTTCCTTTATTGGTAGTGATTGATGGGATACACTTTGTTTCAAATATCCTTCATGTTAATGTTATTATATACGCAGAAACAAAGAACTGTGTTAAATGATGTATTCTTTTTAGGCTAGTCTGTATTACATCGTCCTGGAATTCGATACATCAAAGAGTTACGTTTGTTGAGTTATTAATTTATTTTTTACATATTTTTCATTTCTCATTGTGTAGGTTGAGCGGAATTAATTCAACATAAATGTTCCCTGCCATAAAGTGGTTTGGAAATTTTAAGTCATTCACATTTGAAATGTGCAAGATTAACGAAATACTCAAACATAAGTGCATAGACCTACGGCGGTGTAAATTCTGACATTTGAAATAATAAGGCGATTAGAGTTAAATGTACCAGACTATAGGTATAATTATCCAAGGATTAACTAAACTTGCTTAAAGCAATATTTAAGCTTGTCTGGCAGATCATTACAGCTTGTTTCATGATTGGGGCTGAAATTCAGCGATACTGCAAAATAGCAAATTAAGTGGCGTTTGATTATTTTGCTTTATTATCATGTTTTTCTCCAAATGCTGATCTACGTTTAAAAGGGTTATTAGATTAGACCCTTTGTTTAATCAAATAAGCGTAAAAATACTCGGAAACTCGTGCCATTTACAAAACGATCGCGAAATTTTGTGTTATTCCCGTGAACATAATTTTTAGATATTAAATTCAGCCTAAAGAGGGTTTTATATTTCTTTTCGAGATCTAATATTCTATAATTGTTAGCCATTGTAGATACAACACTGTAGGAATGCAGGAGGCAACGGATTAGTGTGATGACAGGAACCCACGGGAGCAGTAACGCGACTGTCCTCATTATCTAACACAACACCCCGCCCTGTACTGTGAGTTTTACACAATAAGAACTTTGCTCTCAGTTGGCTAGATAATTTTTAATCTGAACGTAAAAGCCGGAAAAGAAAAGTATATGCAGGTGAAATATTAATCGCGAGGATACAAAAAAATATTGTTATTCTAGCAACGTAACACGAGAATAATAATTTTTATTTGTAGTTGCGCTTTTATTTTTATATAATACGTTATTTTCAAATTGAAATTTATATTTAATTATAAATGGAAAAATATGTAAGTAATTTAATTTTTGTGTAATGTAGTCGCTTCCTGTTTGTTTGTAGTTTAAGAATCTAAAGAAATCGTTTACGTATTCAAAATAATAAATAATTATTTTCATATTCTTAATATCTCTCGCTTTCGTTTTGTTTGGGGCAAGAAAAAACAGGAAAGAAAATATAAATACTTCAAATAATTTAATTTCGTAGCCGTTATTTAACATTTTATATGCACCACTAAAATATAATAAATATAAACCTGCACCAAGCAAACAAGTTGAGGCATCTTGAATATTGCGAGTCACTGCTTACCTTTAGTCATAAGAAAAGGATCGATAACCGCGGAGTCATATCATTTCTTCTTATTGCACATTCTCAATGGTTTTGGATTTTCATTAAAGCAAGTGATCCTAGAAGTATTTACAAAATATCTAACTCAAACCAACTTATTACAAATTTTACTTTTGTTGTTTGAACATAAAGATTTATAAAATGGGTCAAAGCTGCTAAGAAAATATGGTCTTGGCTTAACAGTTTTGACCTATTTAATAGAAAGCTTTGTAAAGGTAATTTTTCTGAAGATGTTTACCTAAAATACTTTTAATCTATATAATTTAATTTTTTTTCAAAGAATTCGCTATAACGAAAAGTCTGTATCTTTTTTAAACTTCTATTTGAAAAAAAATTTGAATGATTTATTGCCATTTAAATAAATTTCAAATGCTGTGTACCTGGAAAGTTTTTATATTATCCCACGCAGCACTGTACTCATAGTATATGAAAAATTTAAAAACTTCTAACGCTTTCATCTCCACACTCTTATTTTAATATGCTCAAAGAACAAAGCTGACGGCCCCACGGACGACAAAGGCATGTAAAGCGGTAAAGAACAAGTAGAAAGGTGAGAAAGATTGGTTAATGGAACGAGAAATATGTGATAAAACAAAAGAATTGTTACAATAAATGTTAAGTAAGAATAAATAATATAATTTAATTGAAATGTGAGATTTGGATTGTTCCAAACAATTGTTAGGTGATTCTGATTTGAATTATTATTTTCTTCTTAAATTTTCGAAATTTTATGTTTGGGGCTTATAATTTAGTTTTTCTAAAAATTAGAGATTGGAGAATTTTCCGTTAGTAACCGTTTGTATTTTCATGGGAATAATTCCTCATATTTCCTGAGCTGAAAACATTTTTGAACTACTGCATATTTTATTATTTTTAGGGAGAAAAGAAATGGATAGAACAATATAGTAATATTGAAACTTTCTTGCGGAAAAATAAAATTAGGGAAGCAATAACAGAGATGCACATGTAATTTGTACATTATCAAAACAAAAGCATTTTCGTAAAAACCCCAAAGGTATTTAGAAATTAAAATAATAAACATTTAAATTTTATAATTAGCGGTTACACGGAATGTAACTATTATCATAACCGCTAGGTAGTGCTGTTTACCTGCAGTTTAGTTACACAATTAAAGTTGGGCAATTCATCAGATTGGAGCATATACAATTTACAAAGTAAATTTTATAACGCGACCTCGTTGTACTTTCCACTCGTTTAGATGCATTTGTTTCAATTAAACTATTCGAGTTCCCTCGAGAAAACCAAAGTAACTTGTTAACATAACAAGAACATAAAGTAAGCAGGTGGGAGAATAGTTATTATCCTTAAAGTTAACTTGCACAGTACTTGGCGCTTGTATAATTCCAAACGGGAAGACAAAATGTGTAGAAACGTAAGTAGGTAGTAGGTAACCTCACCTTCTTGATGCACAACGACCACCTTCCCAGTTAAGCTTTTGCAAGAAATATATCCGCACTTAAAACGAAGCGCAGACTCATTTAATTTATTCTCTTATATGAGCCAGGGTAGGTGCAACTTGTTTAATTCCGGTATAATCCTTCTCATCCTCAGTTTTAGAAAATATTAAGGAGGAATCTTATTTATGCAATGTCAGGACACGAGAACAAGAAACTTGCACATTTAGTGTGTTTGTTATTTTTTGTGACAATACTGTTATTATACATATAAATTGTGAACTTTAATGTGCTGGATGAATCCGCCTTAATAAGGTTCAACCTCGGAAAATAGCATCTATAAAAAGTTAAACAGCCATATTTTTCCATTTTTATTTAAGAGCAACGCCATTTCATTTTAATATTTTTAAGTATTTGCGTCAAAACGGAAATTGACGGAAATGTTTCCATTTACTTCTCTTTCTTTAACTATTTTTCTTCAAACCTAAGTAAAATCGAAATTTAGTTCTGTTACAATAATAATTCTTTATAAAATTTAGCATAAATAAGATCTTTTTCGAATTTACAAAAAAACTTTAGAAAAAGTTTGCTTAATAACTTGTTTGTTACTGTAAAGCAACCCAATCGTGCCCTTTCGAACTCGTAACAAATCAAGCATTGCTTGAGGCTACCACTACATCATTATATTTTTGTACACTCATAGCGTTTCTACAAAACTTAAAAAAAGTTTTTAGAAATCTCCATATCAAAAAATTTAGAACATGGAAAAAATATTTAATTTAATTTTTTATAAGACTGCGTTTTAAGTTTGTAATAAAATGTTTGTAATGTTTTATTCAATTCCAATAAATTAAAGTTGGTTATCTGTATACCAAAGCGATATTTAATGGGGAAATTATAAAGCTCAATCGGTCAATTTACGGAACGTAGGACGGTTTAAATAAAAATTTCATTTTTGTGTTAGAATGCAATTATTTATTAATTTCTTTAAAGGATAGAGGTTCTGTGTTTAAATTGACTTTACTACGACGTGTTGGAAAAGGGACATGTTTGCTACAATGCAAACAGTATAGGTAATGATTGATCCTAAACACGTTATACTCATTAAATATTAATCTAAGGGACACCTACCTTATTGGAAATGACGTATTATTTCATCATTAAACAATTAAATGGACTTTAATTAATACATTTAAATTCAAACTTCTTGTAAATAATCCAGATATAAAAATAACATTTTTGTTAGATTAGAGAAATAGTTCTTTCAAGGAAAGCAAACAAAACAATTTTGTTTAGTTACCTTGCATATAAAAGTGTGGGTTTAATTTTAGCTAATCAAATATTTAATATGCTTCGCAAATAAATAAACAGACAGCTGAATTTTATATTTGCTTGCAGTTAAAACAGTAATTCCTTATTTACATAATGCAGTTTATTTTATTTGCTAATTTTTTGCACTTGTGAAGTTTTATGCTTTATTTGCAATTTGTCAAACGGCACAGAATATTTATTGCAGTATTGTAAAGAGCAAGAACAAAAACTTAATTATTCTTAGGAGAACCTAAGTGTGAATAGGTACCAAAGATTCGGCTGTCTTGACCTTATCTATATAATTGTGGAGGCGTTTGTAATTATTTTCCAAAACCAGTATTCTATGTGTGCAACTAATCAAAACGTGTATGTATTACTTTCAAAAGAGATTAAGTCACCCTTAGTTATTAGTAGAAATATAATTACACCCGAACTAATAAGTAAGTAATTAGATATTTGTCTGTCGCCCAGTTTTTCCGTCGAGACCTTTTCTTTCGAGCTAGTTCTTTAGCGCTTATGCATCGTATACTTTGGTGTATATTAGCTATGCCGCTGACGTGTCCATTCTTCACTTAGTAAGTTGAACAACTTTTCTTTCTGGTCACTTTTTATCCGCAGCCGTTGGAAATACCCATAACCTTTGCTGTAGTACAGATAATTTGTCAAATAGAAATTTTCAAACAAGAGAAAAGTAGGGGGTTATATACAAAGTTAAGGTGAAAATGATCAATTATTGAAGGAGCACGGTCTTATTTATAGCGAGTGAGTTAATTAAAAACAAATAAAAAGGAGTTGCCGTAAAGAAAAATGCACGAAGTAACAAAGCGGCATTGTGTTATGTATAGTAAGGGAATTCTCTAAGTATAGATGTTTTTATTCGAGAGGTAGGTATGGGTAAAGAAAGCATTCCAAGTGTTCTGGATATCAAAAAAATCCCCCTTTGTCCGTTTTCTCCACAGAAATGATACAAATAATAACAACGAATGACAGAAGGGAGACAGTGGACCGTATAAACAGATTATAGAAATGAAAGCAATATAATAAAACACGGACAAAGTAACAAGTTGAGTTTGGAAGAAAGAAAACTACTCGCATTAGAAAAGTGAGTTAGGAAAGGAAAAGTAATCAGTAGCACGTTGAGCAGATATATTGGCGCATTAGAACGGCAGATTTGTATTGATTCTTGCTCTATGGCTCTCATTTTGCAGTCAAAAACCCCTCGAGAATACAGATGGCTATTCCGTACATCCCGAGCTCATGTTATTCAGCGATATCTTGCAGGTTAACCGGTGGAGGCGCTAATCGAGCTCGGTGCTGCGTTTTCCTCGAGGTTTCACTTAATACACGCAGCCATGAATTATTGATGGGGCGATGCAGCTACTGACTACTGTTGACACACCGATCTGATGCAAATCGCTCCATGTTATTACAATAAATCAAAGTCCCGTATAAATGCCACTGAATGGCGAAGTGGAGATGGAGAACGGACGTTATTGAAGGAAGATACGGAAATAAAGGAAGTGCGGAGGTAGAACAGCAAGTTACAGCGGGGAGGGTTGTACAGATCTCATTTTCCCTAAGTCACTTCGTCCCCCGGGACTTGCAGCCGCAACACAACGCAGTTTACTCATGCAAGATAATATATTCTCTGTACCGCACAATACCAATGTTGCTAATGCCTGTTCGCGATCGCGATCGCGATTTAATGGTAATCGATTACGTCGCCGCGACATATTAGGGGGTTCGTGCATAACCTGTAGCCGAGCCTGCCGCCGTGCCGCTTTGAAAGCCGACAAGCCAAGATGCTGGCTGGAATCATCTTGAACTCGCGCAAACGGTACACATGTACGAAAACATAAAGTTTAATTTGTCGTGTCCCCTGTTTTGTTGCGCCTCGACTCTGAGATTGCCTCGTTTGGTTCCCGCTGTGCAAAAATCACAGATATATCTCATGGGACTCAGCCGCGGTAAAATACATCACCTTGAACGACTTGTTGCCCTTTTGTTTCCTTATGTTTTGCCAATGTAGCCGAAGTTGTACAAGCACTGGGGTATTAATGCCCTCGCTACGTGTTTATCTAGGGAAGTGACGTTTAAAAATGTGGAAGTTAAATTTTAAATAGTGGTTTTACGACTCGCGAGTCGTGAAATTTGGAGGGAGCCCGCGCCGTTATACTTTCATATTAAATCGCCCCATAAGCATAAGCCTTATATTCAACGTTTTTAGCAATTTACCGAAAACTTTACTAAACTTTCCTGCATGCCCGCTGTATTGTAAATTCGCATTTTATAAAAAGCACATGCTACAGAACGTGACCCCGTGTGCCATACGGAAGTCTGCATGAGGAGGCTTTCACCCTCTGCTCTCGCTGCAGGTGCTTCGGACATTTCTCAGCCCTTTATTGTTTCGACCGGTTAGATTGCAACAACACACTCGGCGGAATCCGCATCTCTCCCCCTACATCTAATTACAAATGTATATTTCATTATAACCCCATTACGTTAATTAACGAGATCCTTATGTAAACCCGTCTGCTTGTTTACTGCGTACAAAAATCAAAGCTTTCACGGATATTCTAAATATCTGTATGAATATGTATGTCAGTGCTACCTACATATGTTCAGGTGCTTTTGTCCGAAACAGGTATTAAAGCCGCAGAATCTCAGCTGGCAATAATTTGATTGCAATTACCTAGACTGGAAGCACTTCCGCCCTAATTTAACCCAACCCTAGCCTAGCTTAACCTTAACCCACAATAACTTTAACTTCTGATTCCATTTTCTCGTTAACAAGTATAAAATTGACAATCTGTGTTCTTCACATCCATATAAACCCATTTTAATGTAATCAGCAAACCCTTTTACCTTCGTTTTAAATAAGAGGACCCTACCAACACGCCCCGTTAAATCTACGGTTAATAATAATTTAGAAAAAAAATTTCATCATGAACCTCAAACAAGAGCTAACTCTCCTACATAAAATGTTCTAATTATAAACGATAATTCAACAAAAGGACAAACTGGTTTAGCGACAGCTAGTACTATCTAATTCATCCCAAAAAGGTTAAGGCAAGACTTTTGTTTCAAAACAATTCTTAAATTAAATTTTGTTGGAGCTTTTGAGAGAAAGGCGGTTTATTCCTTATATAATTTGTTTTCATGAATACAACATCCGCTCTATATGACTGAAATATATATTTTTCTATACAAGAACGAGAACTAAAGCTTTGCCCCCTGTATAAAGGCCCAGAAAATTAATTTGATCTCTTTGTTTATTACTGAAAGGCATTTTGTATTTTATACCTACACATAAAATGTTTTTAGTAAATTCACAGCTATATGTACAGTGTATATATTCCTGCAGTTATCTGTGTGGGCCTTCATAGTTTCCATCATCTCTTAGTCATCTTAAAAATTCTTACGTCCGAAGTCTGGTGATGATGCGGGCTGTTTGACTGTAACAAATTCAACATTTTAAGAGTTAACTTTTCACATGAACAACACTGCTCGATCTTCGTATAAACTTCAATCATGCCGATGCATCCTTGACATTTTAATCTCGACGACGCAATGATGAATCCACGTTTCGTTCATGGATGAATCGGTATCCACTCTGCTACTGCCAATTTTTTTAATTGTGATTTTAATTGAGCCACGGACGGTTCTTCTCCCTGTTCTTTATCGTATCTATCGACATCATATTGGGGAGGTTTTACTTCCTTAACCACTACCCTCTTTATTAGGGCTTTTATACATGTAGCTATGGAATGGCTATATGTAACAGATGTACACAAAATATCACTTCTTTGTTAACGTCTTTGTAATACTTATCTATATAACAATCAGTAAGGGTTCATTACGTTCCTTTGGTTAATCAGGAATATTTATTTTGCATGTTTGAAAAATTTATAACAACTGTAAAAATATCGTGACTCATGCAAACTTAAGAAACTGCACTAATAATTGTTTTAATAGCCATTATATCGATTAATCATTTCATATCTAATTCCATAACTATGCAAGAGTTGTTGGATGCTCCGATAATCCACGATATTTTATTTCTGCTAATTTTAGTGAAAATATAAAATATTTTATTTTAATGTGAATACATTTCATTTTCTACCCTTTTAGAAGTTTTATGTTTTATATTTATTTTTTGTTCATTAGATGGGTATATACGTTTTGATGTACTTAATATTTTATACATACTCCAGTTGAGGCAGTGGCAAAATGGATAAGAATTCACTTAGCAACCAGAAGGTTCCATGCACGAATCCTGGTATTGTCATTGGTGTTTGTTTTTTTAGTATTTGATGTAATATAGAGGGACGTATTATCTTCTTAGAATGTATTGGCACCGCCGTACTGTACTGCATGTGATGCAAATATTTCAATGAACATAAATTAAATTTGCATACGATACAATTAAATTAATGGAATATTATTATTTGGAATTTATTAAAAATTAACGCCAGCCGAAACCCAGATAGTGAAGTGTGTAACTTTGAGCCAGATGACCCCTGTTCGGTTTCGGGGTCAGGTCATCATAAGTTTATATACGGCTATACGCAACTCCCCAACCTTTGACCAAGTTTACGTGGTGTAATTAGTGGCTCAGAAGTTCTGAAAATAGGAAGTTCTGTTTGCACGTGTTTCTGGAGCCACCTCCAAATGTAGGTACCCTCTATCTAGAATATTAGTATTTTGTATTGCAAACGTTGTAAATACATTTTTTTGATACTTCAGGCAATAAAATGAAAATAAAAGTTGTTTGAATGTTTTTTGTTGTATTTAGATAAATTTATATAAATAAGGTTTGTCATGCAAAACTAGAGCAATCGATCAGGCAAGACATTCAGGAAATCCTTCGTCTTATATAAGAAACAGCGAGGAGATCTAGCGATAGGTTGTTAAGTAGCATTGCTGGCGTTGTCACTGTATATATTTCAAGAGCCCGTGTGAGTTTCTAACTCTGTATCAATGTGTAATGATTACGAGTCTCTCCCAGTCTCGAAAAGCGAACCCGTTGAAATCAAACGGCTTAATGGTTTCCAAGGCACACTTTTATGGACAGTTTCAGTTCGAACAACAAAATTCATTGTTATAAATGAGACAAACTTGTTGGTAACGGTAGGAAGTATAACCGACTTTATAGCAAGCTTTAAAACCTTTGTAGCTGTTCTGAAAATGGAATACAAAACTCAGTTTTCTTTAAATTGTTTAATAGAAGCTACTAAGCTTTGAAATAGCTTCGTTGCAAGCAGAATAATCATGTTTTTTATTTAGTTCTGAAAGATATAAAATTTAATAATATAGGATCCGAATACATAAAAGCATGGAAGATTTATTTGTGAAATATTATATTTATTAGACAGTTTCCTCCAGTTTCCAGGCACTCCTGTAATCTCCGGACAGGAGTAAAACGTTTATTTCTCCCGAATACTTCCTTGAAGTTTCTCTAGTATCCTACATGTAGTAGCGTAAAATTTGCTATTATACCTACATACTATGGTGATGTTTAGACCTAGAAAGGGATACCTCAATGCGACCCCCCCCCTTATTTAACTGGTAGTACCATCTTGTTGGAATACATGTGCGGTGAAAATTCCGAAAGTTACTAACTATCTTCCTGTGCTATTTCATTTTTCCAATCGAAATATTTATATATATTATTGACGATCATTTGCTAGTTGATATTTACATATAATTACAATTATAGACATACAATTTAGTTTTATATTCGATATACTAATAATGTTGTTGGGAAATTCATAAAAGTTTAAATGAAATATCTAAGTTTTTCCAAGATTCCAATACTGCAAGATCTATTAAAATTAAATTGGGCAACCAACCATTAAACTCGTCTCTATATTTCCTTCATTTCTCTAAAACGATTTTGGTAGTAGGAACCTCAATTTAATTTTATTTGAAGCGGCACTCGACTTATAAAAGTTTCATTAAATCTGGATTTTTTCATTATTTTTCAAGGTGTTTCTCGTACTAACTTAAAATATTCCGATATGATAGGAACGGGGGTTATGGAAATATTTTAGTAAACTTAATACTCAAAACAGTCGGCATCGAATGGTATTAGAAAGTTTGGCCGCACTTCCCGAAGAAAGATGTATTACTGTGCCGTAATGCTACCCTAATCCCCAACCGGGATGGCTCAAATAAATAATGTTTAAACGCAAAGGAATGGGTGCAAAGTTATTATGACAAGCGGTGCGTGCCTGCGTTGCAGGGACAAGGCAAAGGTCGTACAAACGTGCCTGAGCTTTTCCAGTATAGTCACAACATACGAGTCGCGAAATAACATCGTATTTTCTGTATTATATTAAATTAACACCCTACATTACAGGTGCTTTACGTTCCAGCATTACATTTTGATGTTGCTATTTTTAACCAGCCCAGCAAGCAAATGAACTTAATCGCTTAAAAATTAAACTTTAATTTAAAAGCTTGCTCTTCGAGGTATTTGAATTTGAATGTAAATATGAGCACGCTTTAAATTGGGCGTGTGTTCCTAATAACTTTGTTGTGTTTCCGTGTTTTTATTTTTCATTTTTGCCCAAACGTATTTCTAGGGCTTTAAAAATTACAAAAAATAACAACCCTCAGTTACCGAATTACTATTATTTACCTCAAAACGAGAAACGAAACAAATATAATTACTCAAAATTCAATATTAATTAACACCATTAACAGAATCCCCAAAACCTTTGGAAGGATTTTATTTAGACTACATAAATACCAAAAAATAATTTCCTCATACAACTCAAAATTTCTAAAGATCGGTTAAATATATATTTATAAGAACTGACTACTCAAAAACACGTTTTCTTTAAAAGATGCTTTAATACACATCAGTGATTTGTATTCGTTATCTATGAGGCAGGTTTTGGGCCAAAATTTAATTTTAATGGGAAAAATATAATTCAGTACCTGTCGCATGAACTCCAGCAGATCTTCCACGTAAACCCTATTCCCTTTTGTCTTTAATACGCGCGTTCCCTATTCTCCAATCATGTTTACTGTATTATTATTTTTTATAGAAAAAATCTTTACCCTTTCTTCCAGCATTGATCACGGTCGTATTCAGATATCTGGTTTCATTTAAATTAATAAACTATGTTAATCAAACGTTAAAACAACTGCTAAGGTAATAATATTATGTCCCCTATCAAGCAGTTACTCTAACACGAACAAAAACATCCACGAACGGGAGAGCTTAAACTTTCTCAGAGAAAATATCCACCGTGTAAGGGTTGAACTGACGGAATTTTGCAGTTCAACTTAAGAGTCTGTCACTGAACTACGCAGACCTCAAAACGAAAACTGTTGAAAAAGATTTGCTTTCTTGTACATAACCGTGATATATTTTGTTCAACCCTATTATTTATTTCTTGCATGCATTTCGTGTGCAATTCTACATTATTTCATACATCGCTTTCTCATTTCAATCTGAATATAGTTCTGTCTGTTAGAGAGTAAAGCTTCCTATTAACATTTTCTTCAACAATTATAATTTAATGTTTGACAAACCCGCTTTCAGGCATTTTATAAAATATGTTGGTAATACTCTAAAAGATTAAAACTTTCAAAGTTGAGCTACTTTTTGGAATTTTTGATTTTGAAATGTAACAATGCTGAAGTTTGAAGCTAAACTTTTTGACGTACTGTGATGAAGGCAGATGTGAAAATTACCTTGCACAAGCCTTGATAGTAAGCTGCTTAATTACTTTTCGTAGCTATTAGTGTTTAGAAGTCATCTCTCTGTCAGAGCTTTCTAGTTTGTTATAAAATATAGTTTAGTATTTATAAATATTTTATTAATTATGTAATGTATCCAAAATTGTTTATTTCTGTGATTTTACGGATTTATATGAAAATTTTGGTGAAATGTATTTTCTTTGTTTTCGCGGTAAATATTTCTCTCAGTTCTCATAAAAGTATTTTCAAGAACAACCCAACCCTTATACTTTATACGAATATTGCACGCTAGTCGACTATTTTACGACCTTAGAATATGATTTCATACTTTTGCAGAAAAAGTAATATTTAAGGACGGCAGTCAATTCAAAAGTTCATAGTAAACAAGAACTTTTTAGGATTGAAATCACATACTTGTAGTAGCTCAAGGCATCTAAAGTTTAATTTTTCCTTTACGTTTATTAAAAGAAGGTTTAAAAGCGGAGGGTCAAAGGAAGTTCTTAAAAATGGTTTACATCACATCGTTTTTAATCTGCTGGACCAGATGTTATTCAGCGTAGCATTTTGTTTCTAACCGCAAAATATAAACCCGAATTATTAATTCTATAAGAAACTTCTGTATACAAGTTCTAGAATATTTATCTCCGTTGATAAATGGAAAAAAATCGAATATGTTACACATTAGATCAGTGTTGTCGTCTGACAAAGTTACCTTTATTATGCAGATTAATTAACAAAACAATTAGCATAGCATCTACGCCTTGGGGAGGGAAGGAGAAGGAATTGCCAACATCTTTGGGGCATCTTCCGGGCTGTGGTTGCTGGGGTATCTGAAATACAACTTTCTTGTCAGTCAATAATAATTCTTATTCTTTGTGCGCCTGGTGGGGTTGCCGCTGTAATTTAGCGTCAACACGGTTCTTATTGATCACAAGAAATTAATTAGTCGTGCAAACCACTCTTGTATTATGATCAAAAGTTTTTTCAAGCTGATGAGATGAAAGACTACACGAAACATAGATTTGATGATTTTACTCGTGTAGATTTGCCGCTCGATATCAAGTTTATAGAGTGGATTGAATTACTTTTTGAGCAAGTAGATGAGTTGAAATTTAAAATCTAGAATGTTTTTATTTAAAGTTTTAAAATCACTCTAGTGGGTGAAAACGTATAAATGAATAAAATTAAGGTTTTAGTAGTACCGGAGTTGTTATATAAAGATAGGGCCGAAAAGTAGCTTATCTG
This sequence comes from Hemicrepidius hirtus, assembly GCA_963082805.1. NCBI lineage: Eukaryota > Metazoa > Arthropoda > Insecta > Coleoptera > Elateridae > Hemicrepidius > Hemicrepidius hirtus. Next base: position 21,425,828 of record OY720168.1, read on the forward strand.
GGTAAAAAGTTTTCTCGAAAAATAAGTTACCAAGTACAAGTTAATACGGGACTCTACTCGGTGTTATTTAGAGGTAACTTGCAGGTCTTTCAGTAATCGCTTAGTTATCTCAGCTGTTCAGCAGGAGCCGTTGCAAAGTAACGACAAAGCGTTATGTATCGGATAGCATGCCGGAGTCTGGCCGGAGTGCCGTAAAGTTCGCCTCAGATGTGCTATAAAATAGTTAAGGAGAACATGCATTACTCTCACGCGGATTCGCGAGCAGATTGTCAGACACCTCTATCTGACAGCTTGCACAATTGCATCTGACATTTGCACTTGCGGATTGTTATAACTTCCTTATTCTTGCACGTATTCCGCGTCTGGTTAACCCAATAAGCGTCCTGGAATGGATTTTACCGATCGTTACACAAGTGTTTTCGTTCGCATGCACAAAAAGCTTTCACGTCTTACACCGTTGTGCCAACTAGCAATATTGTTTCAGTTCGACACATGAAGTTCCAGGAATTTAGTTCAAACTGACTGGAGAATACGACTGGTAAAGGGTTGGCACACCCTTTCGATTATTCATATTTCTGTGACTCGCCCTTTGATCGCTGAAGTACTTCGCCGCTTATTAAGTTTTCAGTAAACATTTGCATATACGCTTGAATGAAAAACGGGTACAATGCGCTTTTGGAACAAAGCGCTGTGGGTTTTATAAAAAATAATTTTAAAATTTTTCAACGTGAAAGGACAAGGCGGATAAGGATCAACTGCCTCCTTCAAGTAGGGCTTGAGAGATCGTGAACGACGCGTCCCTCGGTTTACTTCTTGGGTGACACATTGCCGTCCGGAATACGTAATATCCGGTGGCTGAGCACCGTTGCTACCGCTTCAGCTGCACTCAACGTTCCGTTGCGGCTACTCCACTTAAAAACATCTAAAATTGATGCATTTTCTGTAATGTGTGTAAGCATTTCCACCATAAGAAAACTAAATTTCAGTTCCACAACATCACCCTGTTATTCAAAATATGGCAATACTTTCTCGACTAGATTAATGGTAACAAATTCCTGAAATGCTTTCAGAACTTACCGAAAACCTTAAGGGTTTCAACATTTTTAGTAATACATTACTGTGCCATGTAGGAAAAATGTAATATCCCATAACACATTCAAAGCAATTCATTTATATAACAATGGAAAATATTTCTGATACGCAACCCCAAAAAATTCTGAATCAACTGTTTTAATCTAAATGGTGTGTTGCTTGTAATGATAGAAAGTAATAAAGCATTAATGTGATATCTATTTGTTGTATACCGATATTATTCCGCAAATGAAAAACCAATATTAAACCTCATGTAATCATTTATTTACGGGATCATAATTAACACAATTTTTAATCTAACTAAAACTATATACTACCCTAATTATACCCACTAACCTAATTTCTAAATTAATAATTTTAATGGAAATATAAAGGTTTTAAAACGTCCATAATAAAATCTCCTCATTTCAAATCGCGTATCAAATTTTAAGATATCTGCAAACACTTCTGAAATATCCCAAATTTGTCTTTTTCGAAAATCGTAAATAAACTTCTAATAATAATAATAATCAAATCATCAAGAAATTGACACTCGACAAGTCAGGGTATCCTTAAAAATTTCTTCAAAAACTAATATTATTATGGAGGATACACACGTGCCAATAACTATCTCCGCAGTCTATTACCCCCCAAGGTACTCAAAGGAAAAGATTCAAAAGGAGGTGCCTATACAGAATATAGCACACTCGGAAATAGATTCCTAGCGGGGGAGTGATTGCAACACTATGCACCCCAGGTGGGAATTAAGGCTGACAACTTTCAAATGCCGAAAGCCTGTAAAATTTAATGAAAAGAACAATCTAAACGAACTGTCTACTCTGGAAAGCCTCCCCTTAACTTCCTGAAATGTGCACTAACGCGCAAGATTTTAGTCGGACTAACTTTCGGGTGTTTCACAGGGTAACATCCACGGACCAATACTATTTTCAATGCAATCTATAGTTAGTATAGCATTATCAATAGTTCACGGACGACATTGCTATTGTGCCTCAAAGAAACTTCAAACTGTTGAACTTATGAAATTTACATGCGTTGTTTTTTGAGAAATGCTTAGAATTAAATTTTGAAATAGTTAGAAATATGTTAGTTGTAAAATTTAACTATTTTGTGTTAAGTAATATCATTCGAGGAAGTAACCGTAAAAACAAGTTCTTACACATTCTTTCTAGTTTCGAAGATGGTGGATATCTCAAATAATATCGTAGAGGAAAGGGGCTTTATTTTGGTAGTTGACTTTTTCCGCTCCGAGTGTCCTCGTTGCGATAATCCTGCAGGTAGTTTCCGTCCTAACTGGACTAGGCCGTCTTAGTCCAGGGGGTATTTTTCACATCAAGTTTTATTAAAATAAAAGCCAGGTCTAAAAGTAAACGTTTTAGAAAAAAAACAAGCTACATATAAAGGGAAGACACATATTGATCTACAGTCAGTAAATTTAGGATATAATTCAGAACGTCTTGGTATCAGCTCCTGAATTATTAAACGATTGTTTGTCTTTATGACATTTCTCTACTGCAAAGGTTTGAATTTTTGAATAGACGAACACTTTGCTGTAATTCAAAATTTTTTGTTTTATATGCGATAATGCTTAGCTACCAGAGAATATTCTACTCGGGCATATAGTGAGTCATCACTTGTGCAGTTTATGCTCAACCTGATGTAGCTGAAAAGCGGAAAATTTATATTCTGACATTTGTTGGAAGAAGTAGCAACTATACATCCGAAATCATGAAAGTAAATGTTAATGAGCCTCATAAATTATATAATATAAATTTAATTATTAACATTCGAGACATTACCGTACATAACAGTTTTACTTTTCCACGATGTTGTAATCTTATTCTCACAAACTACTCTTAAAATATAAACTTTGTTAATGTAGATGTTTAGTAGAAAAAACAAATAACTAGTACACGAAAATGTTTAGCTATTTGCATATTCCAAATTCTCTCTAACAACAATATTTTCGGAATAACTTAGTGAAAATCTTGGTTTATTATAAGTACTTAATAAAAAAAGTTAATTTTAGAAATATTCGGGATTTGCCAGTTAAGAAAATATTTAGCTAAATTTTGTGAATAAAGAAAATATAAAAAGAATTACCTTAGGAAAAATACAACAATTTTTATTTAGAGTAAAGATATTATATCCTTAAAAAATTTTGCTAGGATATAACTTTTTTGAAATACTGTACATAAATGTAAGCGAAATAAAATAAGCTACGTCATGCACGTACTCAGGTAATAAAGTTCAAATAGCGCGCAATAAAACTAGGTACCTACTCAGATCGAAGTATTTTAAAGAAATAGGGTTATAAATTCAGCTGATTTTTTGCGCACCCATCGGTAGGCGCTTAGATAAACATAAAATTTACTTTATCTACCATTTGAGGATACAATTGTACTTATCTTTATATTTTAGCGTCATCAACAAACGCTTATCGCTTAATATTTCTCACTCTTTGTGGATGTTTGAAAATGCTCATTTCTTTTGCTTATCTTCTTCGGCCCGTATTAACACGCCTACATGTTTCAGTGAAGTACATTCTGAAATAAAACATAATAATGAAAGCTTTAAGTTAAAATGTGCCCTAAAAATCTCAATTAGGGTTTAAAAACTTCACAGTGTAAGTTAATAATAAAGAAAATTACCATCAAAATGAAATATTATGTACCTACACTTTATTTAATTAATTTAAAAGATTACCTACCAAAAGAATATTTACTAAATTGTGTTGTTTTTGAAATTTTTTCTAGAATTGTGTCTTCTCTTGTCATTTTATACACGTAATAATATTATTGGGGAACTATGCTGCCAGTTTAAATCTAAATTAATGCTGGGTAAATAGAAAAAAATCTTGCAGTTCTGTCGGTCCCCTATACCTAAAAAACAGTGAATACCCTACGCATAATTTAGTGAAAGAAATATTTGTACATCTTTTTATTGTAGCCTTAACAAAATTTAAATTTTAGTATTTCTTTACAATCACTTTTGAATTTACCTTTGCCACGTTTTACAGAACTAAGTTCTTATCAGAATTAATTTTACCAATCTTGTTTTAGAATCTAAAGGCTATGATAAATTTAATTAGTTAAGGTGCACTTAATTCTCTTTTATTCGGAAGTTTCAACTGTAAGAAACAAATAAGGCTTTGTGGAAGCATGAAAATAAAATGTGCAATTTAACATTGTTAAACAAAGAAAAAGGTTCTTTCTTTTTACTCGGTTTGTGTAGGCGTGATTACAATCAAGAAAATGAGTGTAGCTACCTAAAAAGAGAAGTGGTTACGAACTTTCATTTGATGTTGAGAAAGTTAAAAGCGTATCAATAAAACTCGAGTTATCACAATTTACGTGATTTGTGACAACCATTTAGCTTTACGCACATATTTCTCGAGCTTAATTAGATCTTTAAATGCCCGTACCTTGTTTGGAAGTTGTTTACATTTTGTTTCGTATATGATTACGCAATTTCTTTATACACATAAAAGCGTTCAGGATTGTATTTATTTTTCGTTCTTTAGCAATTTACTTTTAATTTTTATCAATTTCCTTTTTCCTTGGTATTTATTTACATTCCCACATTCAGAAAAATATGTAAAAACGGTACAGATGTCTCAGCTGTTTTGTCAAGTTAGCAAACATTCATATATTGGCTGTATTTTAATATCGAGGAAAACAGTTTAATAATGCTAGAGCTTGCATTTCAGCTTCGGACCTGACGGTACCGATGCTACAACTTCTGTTCCGCATGCACGTTTCACAAGATCGTTCTTATGGAACATAGTTTTAAAATAGGTTAAACTTTTTCGACTATCGAAACTTCTGCTATAATACTTTTAAAAATAAATTTAAGAACAAATTCGAGCTAGTAGTTTAATCGGTTAACTCGATCACAAGATCATGAAAATAATGTTTTACTGCAAGCTAGTTGTAGACAAATTCAAGATTTACTCAGATAGGTTTTTACTATTTATTACATAATATTGTGTTTTATTAAAACTGCTCAATTTAACGGTTCAAAGATGAAATCCGAATTTATGTATGTACGTTTCCGGGATGCAAAGGTTTCAATTCTCATCTGAAAATGTCAATACGTTACAAAGCACTTTTTACGATTTAAATAAAATACGATGCCAATATTATCTGATACATTTTTCGTTTCCATGAATGAGCTTTATTTGATATGCTACAAATCGCCCTTTTGTTATTTATAGTACCTATATTTAAAAGACCAGAAGTTTTAATTTTTATTTAATTGAATGAAAAAAAAAGGAAAAAGCAAAAAGGTTAGTTGCAAGTATTAATTTGCGATAATTAAAAATACTAAAAACATCTTATTGAGTCGTATTGATTTCCTTTTGCTTAATTATACCAGTTTTATTGAAGAAGCTTTTCCTCTTACATACCAGTGCAAAACAGAATTTCTTACTTCAAAGTGGACTATCCTTTGTATCGGTGCCTTGGGTATCTGTAAACCTAAATCCTTTAAATTATTGAGTTCCGAATGTACCCGGACAAAGGTGTATCTGCATCATTAAAGTCGCTGCCTATCTTAAATTTGTAATAGAAGAAAAAGACAAATCACAGACACCATCTTGTATTTTGAAATATTTATTTCAACGTGTGGAGTTAATCAAGTTTGCCTTACCATACTCTCAGAGGATGCATATTTCTCATAAAACAAGAATGTAGAATTACATCGTGGTAATTTTTTTTTAAAGGATTCACTCTAGGACTAATTTAAAGAATCTTAAAGAAAACATAAGACTATAGTCGTAGTATGTGTAGTGGAAAACTAACTATCTAAATACTTCTGTGTGTATTTTAAAGAGACTTAGTATTTAATTAAAGCTCACTAGTAGTACTAGCCGTAGTTTTTTCTACACTTGACTCTTAAGGACTATTTATTAAAGTGCTTTGTAGCGGTGAATGCATGCCCATAGAGAAGATTGTTGTTTAAAAATAAACCGATTTAATGGAACGAGCGAACGCAATTTATTGAAGTTGTATGTAAGTCGAGTGGTGAACACAAGAGAACTAAGAAAACGTAAGTAAACGGTCGCAAAACTGTAGGGCCGCGTCATCGATAGCAACAGCGGTTGACTCCTTCTGTATGATTTATCGGTCTTATGTCTAATATCCTCTGGGGCACGACCGGTCCCATTCTGTTTACACATGTCTTTACCCAGCTATAACTCACCCTGAGACGCGTCACGATCACCTTAAACTGCAATACCGGAAATGAAAGAACAAATAAAATGCCTAACCTCACACTTATCCATCTTCGAGAAGACTTAGTGGAATTGTTCCGTCATAAGATGACTTCTACTGTGATGAAGGACGAAGGACTGTTTCAGGATCTATATAGGTGCATTGGGGATAGAGCAATTTTTTGTTCATTAAGTCCCTTGGTGCAACTAAAATAAAACGTACGCGGGCGTTTTCCTTTTTCTAGCTCTGTTAGTGGGTAGGTATTATTGCCTTTTATTGTTAGCGCTGACCTCTTTCATAGGAGTTTATAACGTTTTATGCCCACAAGACAAAACGGTTAACTGCCAAGAAAAGTTTAATTAATACATTACCAGGCAACGATACACTTCATTTATTTTAATGTAGAAACTCCTACTTCTGCAAAATAATGCATTACCTTTATAAAACGACTTAATTTGACAAATTCGCTGAGAGCAATAAGATTCCTGCGAGATACTTAAAGGAGTGTCTACCTAAAGTGCCTCATTTTATTTCAAGTTCTATACATTCTTCGACGAGCCTCGCTCTTGCGTCAATAAAAAATCACCTCATTTTGTGGTAATTCTACGTGACTTTCGCCGCCCCGTACTGGGAAGTGTTGGTGTATGTAGCGTAATCGCAATTCTTTGTTGCTTCATTCGTTAATGCATTGTCGTTGTAAACTGCAAGTGAACATGTTTAGGCCTTAGCGGTATCGATCACATCGGAACAACGTTCACTTGATTACGTATAGAGAATCTAAAATACAACTAATCAAACAATTGAAACCAATCTCAACTTTCTTGAATTTGTACCTCAATTTATTCAGTGGTCTTTTTATTCTTTCCTTCGTTTTCTTAAGTCTCTATAAAGCATTACAACCCCGCTTTCGGAGATCGCTAGCTGTATTGGCTGCCGATGAAAAGTAGAATTAATAACTACGATTAATTATTTCTCTATACAACTTTTGGTATGAAAAGATTATCGTATTTTAGCGTGAGACAGTTTAGCGATTGTTTTAAAGTTTATAGGGAAAACTTTATGAAAATCTATAATTAAAATATATATCTGGGTTAAAGTGCACGACTCAGTAATTAACTTGCTGCATCAATTTTAACAAGAATTTTGCATAATAATTGCTGATAATACTAAACAAATATAGGTAGGTACATTAAAAATCTGTGAAAAACTACCTACGATACTCAACGACTTAAGCTGTATAGCGTATTATTGTCTAGCAGTAATTTTTAATCGTAATTGTAATTTGAAATTTTTGAAACGTTTATCGGGAATCGTTTACGAAACCGTAGACTTTACGTATACACGTAATACCTATAATATCAGTAAATCAAGAGCTATAGCTAAGTAATTTTAGATAGGACGTTTGAATAACATTTATAGCGTGTATATTTAGTTTAGTGTTGTAAATTATACGTTGTCCAATAGTTGGTTTGTAGAGGCACGTTAAAATAATGTCTGTTTAGGAAAAACATTAAATAATAATTGGAAAATAATACAAAACAAGTTCCCCGACATGTCCAAAGGAATTTAAAAAAATAACAAATAAATCAGTGGAAATTGCAGCTTATACCGGATATTGCAACAGTTTTAGATGGACGTTTTGCGTGATTATTTGTGGTTATTAAAAAATCAATAAATTAATTGGTTCGATGGAACTAACTATGTTTCGCAAATAATCGTAACGCACTACTGCGGGTTGTTTGTGTTTTAAGTTACTTCCGTTTCAGTTGTTATTGTGAAAACGAATTGTGTATGCATAACTCGCACAATTGTAATCTATTGTCTTTTTCAATAAAATATGTTTCAACCGTGTTCGTTTAAATGAAGAAAGCGAAGGAAAAGCTTGATGAAAAACGATCGTTAGAATAAAAAGACCTAATTCATGATACATTCAAACAATGCCCAATTCGTTACACCTTAAATTAATTACTTATCTACATTACATTCTTTTGTTCGCACAAACATGCGGAAAACAAGCTTTTGTGTATTATTCGCTTTTTACTGCTTTATTTTACCCCCATTTCACAATCAACGCGACTCGAGCGTTTCGATATTACTTACAAAAATCGTCCCACAAAAAAGTTACATAAAACATCCGGCAGAAAACGTAATTCCGGTCGTATTTTTTACTAGTCTAGGTAGCGAAATAAATTTTGGGGCAAAAAGTAGTGAATTGTAGGGCAAAACGTATATAACACGGACCTTGTGGGTATTGTAAATGCGTGGCATTGTCTCGAGAAGGAAGAACGGATCGCTCTGCCATTGGTGTCACTACCATCTTCACATTGATCAAACTTCAAAGTTGTGACTATAGTTGCCCGTTTTAGTTCTCCGTCCAAAAAGCACCGAACTCTCTCACAGTTTGCGTTTGCTATCGACGTTTGTTATACTTTAAACTACCCTTTGGCATAGTTGATCTACATTAATTTATGAACCCACTTCGTCTTATTTATTTACGAGAAATGTGGAAAATTAGGAAAATTATAGGAAAATTAGAATGATTAAGAAGCTTCCCTCGAGTATCATTTTTAATTACAGCTTCTCGATTATAATAAATATTTATTAAGCAAGCTTAAATTCCATTAAATGTTGATTTATTTTCGGATTTTATTACCTCAGAAAACCAATTAGCCTCGATAAATTTTAACAGGAATGAATGGAAAAATTAAATGATGTAACCTCAAGGATTTTGTAGGGAAATTAGCAGCGGACTTCTGAAATGCTTTTACTTAATATTTTTCTTTTTATTTAAATCCGAAACCCGACCACATTTTCTGTAATATATTATTCAACTGCATTGTTAAATCGTTAATCATGACCTCTTTTTACAACTGTTCAGGCCAAATTTCTCTTGATTATACGCGGCATAATCGCGTAATAAGAAATTTCAGTCGCGCTTGATGACTGCGCGTGTTTAAAGCCCTAACTTATTGTTTGAAGCCAGCAAATCGGTTACTGATTTTGATATAACTGTGGGGTTAAAATCTGACAATCTGCGCACAGATTAATTAGGTTATTAGTGAGAGTTAGCGAATTAACTCTTGTGTCTATCTGCACAAAAGCATTAACGTCTGCAAAGTCAACATTGAATGCAAGAATAGAGACAGCGGATAATACGAAGCTTTATGAGATTCTATCTGTAATATCCGTAACTATTTCAATAGCTACTACAACTTGCCCCACGTCGCAGACAAATTGTACGTGTTGTATGCGCTCTCTGACATTTTGTAAATGAAACTGTCATAGATCTGCCTGGATTTATGAAAATTTTATGCATTAATATGTTTTTTAAGCTCGCCAATTTTTAACGTTTTCGCTCAGCGCGCGCGTGTGTTAAATAATACATACGTGCATCTTTCTCAGAACCGAATTAAAATGAGCATTAGTACTATATTCATTCTCATACACTACACATATCTATAATCGAATAATCCGGTTATATTTTCTATGGGATGTAATAACAGTAGTGTGTTTCTATGTTGATTGTACAATAATCGCGCAATAAATCTGAAAAAATAAAAGCAAATGGATACAAATCTATTACGATTGATTTTAAATGGTTTATCGACGCTTTGGTAAAGTGAAAATAATAAATCCATTGTGTTAGAGCGGTGGACAGTAGAAGCTAAAACTTCGTATATCAAGGAGTCCATTAATAAAGCATTACTATGTAAAGCACATTAATCTCACCCGCCTCCCCGAGCTGCAAGAATAACTCTCGATATTAGATTTAATAATGTCGCGTTGCCGGTTTTTCTCCCGTTAAATACTTGCCCTTTATAAGTTGCTAACAAATTTTGCATAGAAATGAAAACATGATAAAATTCATTATCTGTTTCGAATGTGCAGCTTGTTAAATTTGCATAGTCCTTTGAATTTCTTAAATTCTTCCTGAAATCTCCAAGAATTTCATTTTTTACCGAATCAGAAGTAGGGTAAAATTAATTCCCTTATAAGTTATATTTTTCTTTTTAATTTATTTTATCAAAACTCTTCTTGTCTTAACTTATTAATCTACAGTTTTAAATGATTTATTATTCGCTACTATTTAGTAACTTTGGTCAAATAGGAAGATAATTAACTTTATATTCTAATTTCTGATAAAAAATTGATATAGGGTTTGTTGACGCTTTCGATTGGTGGCGTTCTGAACCTTCAACTAATTCTGGCGGTACCCTCTATCTGAACTCTATCTGTTCTTAAAATATGATATATTTAAATATTCTGAAGGAACCCAAGTTTTAATCTGCGCCATCATACAAAACGTATGCATTCTAATTTTTTGTGTCGCTACGTGAGATGCCTTTTTATTGCAAACATTTTGCTTTTCTTTAAATCTTCAGTTTCCTTAAAGTGGTTGCGCATTGTACAGATTTTCCATTAAGTCGTTTTGTTACTCCAAATCCGTTTTGTATACGCGATTTTATCCCACTTAACCAAGTAAGTACTTTTCTTGCAAGTCAAGTATCCTTGACTTTCTGCGAGGTGGTGTTTGCTGTGTTGTACAGATTTAGTTTTAAGCACAAAAGCTTTATTAGTAAAACTGGTGAAGCGCACAGGAAAAAAAGGAATTTTAACTTAATAGCATTACCTGGGTGTTGTTTTTTTGCTCTTCACTAATTTTTGCATTTAATTTAGAATTATGATGTTATTAGAATAATTAAAAAAAATTACATCTTTTACAAAAATTAACTTTACCGTTTTGGTTAAACACTTCGCCCGATTTTTTTTATAAATTCGAAGTTATACGATATAAGAAACTTTTAGAGTTTTTTGTACTTTAATGATTTCTTTTCGTTTACTCTATAAGTGTGTCTGATTTACTAACAAGTATTGACCTAAGCAAGGGGAAACAGTAAAAAATATATTGGAAAATCCGCTACTGGAGAAGGAGTTCTTTAGAAAATCGTTGTGGAGACGTATCTGAGAAGCTTATTTCCGTTAGAACTGGTTCGGAGTTACGTACATTTCAAGCTTGAAAATCATTACAAACTCTTCAATGTTTTGAAGTTAACACAACACAAGCGCGAGGAGGTGACAAACAATAATTGTTTTAGAAATTAGTAAAGTAATTTATAATTTATAGATTTAATGGTTAAATTTAATTTCCCCTAGAACTCAAATATAGCCAAAGATGATAATAATCACGAAATTTGAATTGATTTTTTCTTGAATACCAAAGCTAGTATGATTTATGATTATTTCTTGACACGATTTTATTTTCATATTGACAAAGCTTTCAGAAGGTAATGGGTCGTGTAATAACCAAAACAAAATGAAAATCCACACATGCTGTTACCATTGTGTATTTAATAGTAGAATGCTGAAAAATTCGTATCGTTTTCAAATTCAATTTAACAAAGTACTTATGATAGGTTTGTTTTCGATCTGTACCTACCTCAACTAATACTATTAGAAGATAAGCTTTCTTATCAGTTGATGTAACAAGAATATTTAGAAAAACATTGTAGTTGAGAAAACAATGATCAAAAATGTATAGGATTAAGGAAAAAATTAATAATAACCCATTAATCTGAAAATAGGAGTGACCAGAGTTGTGCACGCGAAGGTGTCCACCCATACAAAAACAAAACGCTATTTGTTATTACTCAAGTTGAATTCCTTTCCTGAAAAGCTATAAATTTTTATTAAATCCTATACGCGATCGGAATTGGAAAGTAATAATTAAGGATCAGTAGTTAAAATCTTGTCTTTATGTGCTAGCATGTAGGAAACAACTAAAGCAGTTATACTGGGAAAATAAAATGCTAAGTAAATATTTCCTTTATTCTCGAGAGAAACGTAATTATTTTAATTATACAGAGACGAGTGGAAAGAGGGAGGGTGTTAAAACCTGGTTATATTAATTTTGATAGTGAACTAGAGAAGCGTATTATTTACTTGTAATTCATTGAATAGCGTGTGCATAACATAGTTAACGTAGCAACTCTATAATAATAATAATAACGATAATCACAGTTAGTGTATTCCGTCCTAATAACAATTGCAACTCGACTAATTATTCAACAGCATATAAACTAGGCTACACTAATCAAATGAAAGCTCTCGTGGCTGCACCATGTGCAGCAGGGCGTTTGGGTGGAGCACCTACGCTACATATTTGGATATGAGCTGTTGCTGTGTGCACTCTGTCGGGGCAGACCCAGCTGGTATTATTGTTAATAACAGAAAAACACGGCTGGCGAGTGACGCTTGATATCAATATTAATCATCCACGCCATATATTTGTAGACGACGCGCAATAAAGTCCCGGATAATGCCCGTCATATTCACAGAGATGATGATCTATTGGGTCGGTTAGAAAGTTTGCGCAAACTTTTTGGTCATCTAACCTTTACCTTCAGCTTCATTCCGGAAGATTTGAATTTAAAGCCGGTTCGCTGGCAACGACGGATTTTTCTCCTCTACGTCGTCGTTAGAGCGTATTTTATGGTAACGTATGAAGAAGTCTAATTCTGTTCTCAAGAACTGAGTGGTTCGGTAACGAAGCTAGGCTGGCTAACCGTGAAATATTCGGTAAATTATGTAGGAGCGAGTACATCTGCAGTTGTAGTCGCGACTCGGGAAGGTGAAGAAGAATTTCATAAACGATTGAGGTACGTGGGTTCAGCGTATAAAGAGGAGGATTATATCACGAGAGTGCGCTTCTGAAATAGGGCAGGATCAGTTACTAGCTCAGCGTAATTTAACACAGTGTCATATCGCTCGGGCGTAAATGTTTCTCCACTACTTGTCAGAAATTTACAGCCGGATTTTCTGTAGATCGTTTTTGTGATTTTATGCCCTCTCTTCTGTTCCGCTCGAATCACCGAATTTAACCGTATTATGCAATATAATTTTATTGTAGAAAGGGTTCCGAGGATTTGTCGTAATAATGCATACCTACTCTACTACCTATCGTCTTATCGATAAACGGGGGCGGTTCGCGTATCGCGGAAACGCGAGTTTTGGGCAGACGTTTGTACGCCGCTAGGATCCGGTAATGCGCGAAAACATTACCTAAAGTGATAAAAACTTGTTAAAAGCGTAATGGAGACGATTAATATGCAAATTTAATGTTTTTGTTCGTAGTTAAAAATAAAGCAAAACATGAACCCTCCAAAGTGCAAATAATAAAACCGAATAACTTTATTATTATTATTACGCATAAATTTCGTATTTCCGGAAGAATTCAGTTATGAAACATTTTGCGTGCGGAATTTCTATAAGAAGTGAAGCAGAAGAGCCGGCGTATATTTCTGCCACCTCTAAAAATTTTCCGGCATGTTTATAAAAGAATTCTTGTTTTTGTCTCACGCGTAAGAACAAAAATCCGGAATCACCTATTTATTCCGCTAGGATAGTCGCTTACCCCTAAAGAGGTTTCATGCAAAGTTTGCCAAGCGGCGCGGGTGAGACGGAGGTACAGTAATGTGCACTCACGAGGAACGCGATGAATGACGGAAGCTGCCTCTGCTGCTCGCATCGCAAGTTGCTGATCAGTCGCGGATCGATGCATAGACTCCTCTTTAGTTGTATGTCCCCGAGGACCTCGACTTTGAGCCCATATTAATGTTGTAGATGCTATTTACCCAACTTCTTCGACGCCGCATAACGTCCTTTCGCACCAGGTTCGATATATTAACGACGCTCATCATCCGCCGCCGCTGCTTTTCCTTCTACAACCCCGCAAACAATGCTATTCTTTTGCTCCTTTATAATCGATGGAATGATATACGCTCTGTGATAAAAGAGAGCGGCCGCATTGTTTATGGGCTACTCGGAACGGCCAGAGGTCTTCAACATTTCATCTGCCGGCCTGGATAAATGGTTTCCGGAACACAACCACGTGCTTCGCTAACGTATAGCCTCATCGAGCTCGAGCAAACCGTGAAAAACTATTCAGATTCAGTGACCAAATACGGCGTGGGCCGTGGTATCCATTACGGAAATTGTAAAGGAATTTGCGACGCAGGACCCGCGTCGGCAGTGTCGCGGCGCGCCACAGCAGTTTGTCCCTTGACTACAACCACACGCAAATTGAATGAGCACCCCTGTTTAGTTTAGTTTATTCGAGCGGATTTCCGCAAATATGTCTACGAAAATAACGAGCATTCTTTACGGAAGATGCAACCTTCTGAAGCCGCCACTTACGCCCCTATTGCTATTTAGACTTCAGTAAGTGAATGGGTGGTGCGTCCAGTCGTAACTCCATCCTTAAACTTTATTTATCCTCCGTCACCGATTTAGACCATCCCGGAGTTTGCTCGTGCTTCCTGAAAATAGAAACGTGATTTCCGAGCAAATCGGTCGCGCGTATGCCTAATTATTATATCCGTCTAATGCAATTTGCTGCAGCGTAAATTGTGTAAATTATTAGGATGCAAGCAAGCGCAGAAATCGCGTGGCATTAACTTGCCAACTAAGCATCCTTAATAATTACCCCAATAAAATTAAATTTCCCTATTAAAACACAAATGGGTTTATAAGCTCCTTGGATGTCCAAGTGAAATTACGTACCTATACACCTCACGGTCTAATAGTACTAAGTATTTAAGCTCGTAAAACGTTATCCTGTACTTTCAAGAATCTCGTTTATTTTTAAATTTATGTATTCAACGTTATCTTCACAAGCTTGGTTAAACTAAGATTATCCTTAAGAATATTCTTAAAATCTACGCACGCAGATACTAACAACAGTTTCAAATTTCATCTTCAGACAGTTTGGTTTCCATTTTCCAGAACACGGCAGACAGTATTGGTTACACGGTAATATTTGCATTTGCCAAACTCAAAATTTCTTTCTTGTCTCTCGAACGGTTGATCTTACTTGGATAAAACTTTACTTTGAACATTCAGTGGAAAAACAATTTTTCCTCAAAACAAGTTGGGATTGTGCATTGTTTAAAATGAGAAACGTTAAGAAAAGTCCCATTTTTACGAGACTAATCTCAAAGCCCATGTTAATTTGACGGTTCACTTTTCTTTAGGCCATTTTCTTTATACACATACAAAATATTAGCAAAACATGTTTCTTTAAAATTAAGCTTAAGTAAATATTAAGTAAATACTGTCAAATAAGCATTTGAAACAAAGTCTTATACGCCCTAGAAAGAAAATTACAAAAACGGATAATGGCCGTATTAATTCTTGCGGTCTTTTACTCTACGTAAATAGGCATTAGCCCGAAAATTCCAACCCTAATTGTCACTGTCTTTCTGCAACGCAATGAAAACGACTTTGAAATATTAAGTCATGTTTCAGCTAAGAAGTAACTAATTTTAGTTGCCGAAAATTTTTATTTGAATGGCGAAAACACGTTGTTATTGCTACAAACACCATCACTAATAGCGTTATAACAGTCTAATTAACCAATTATTTTAATTAAACACCAACTGCTGCACAATCGATCACCAGCCAAACATCAACATCAATGTTGCAATTAACTACACAAACTAATTAAGTAAATATGATTGAAGCGACCGACGTGGTAACTACAAGACAGGAAGAAAAGTGGTTTTAATGTACATTTAGTAATCTTAGAACTTCATGGAAGTTAAGTAAAATATCTAGAGGATTACTTATTCTTTACAAGAAAATGAACTTCTTGGTGGGTAAGCGCATATTATTTTACCGTAAAGGTAGCAAAGTGATGTAAAAAGGTTCTTTTAAAAGTAATTTGAGTTTATTTACTTGAGAAAGGTCGATACATCACGTTTTTCAGTAATAATTCTGTCCTTTAGGGTAGATGTTTAAAATTTAGCTCGATTTGTTAGTTTAGTGGCAGAGAGCAAACGGTCACTGTAAAATACTGTTGAGGTGAAGTAAAAGCAGACAATCTGGCAAGTGGCTGAGATGGGACAGCTCTCGTGTAACACGGAGAGGATGAGGTGAACCCTCGAAGAGGATTACGAGATCGATTCCGTTCGAGCACGAGAAAAAGCGGCCTTTCCCTCTTTATGTGCTTGTTATTCTATCCTTTATATTTGAAGTGGCCACTTAATGTGTTTTATGGCGCCAATATCGGGTTGCATGTATATATACAGTAAAATATGAATGTTACGAGATGCCTTTTATACTACCTTTTTATTTTCAACCCATCATTCTTTGATGTTTGATTTGAGTTTTAGTAGCCATCCCGATTCAGATTTGATTATTCGGGTGTGTCACCCTCGGTCCTTGGAAAGCAGCCGGCAATTGCCTGTATGACGGGGGTTCAAGTTGGCAAATGAAGACGCGATTAGGTATTCTTCAGTAGCACACGGATAAGCCCTTCAGGGCCATCAGTGTCTTGAAGAATGGCGGCCGTCAATCACAAGAGCCCGGGAGCAGCTCGGTCTGGCCGGAACTCGAGGCGCATACATCATAGCACCCTCTATCAAGTCTCGTAGCGGGCGTCGCAACATGACATCGCCACCCCCGTTTTCTCCGTCTCTGACTCCCATTCCGCAGATTGGGATGCGATACACAATTATTTGCTGCGTGTTCTAGAGCTACTGAGCAGTACATCAGCTGGTTCTCTCCTTGATTACGCCATCCATCAAAATCATCCACACTCGTACATTACTGGTTTCAGTTATTTATGCTGGACCGCTCGCGCTATTCTGTCAAATTATCGGAATATTATTTTTCATGTTGCTACAAATATTACTCACAGTGCATCTTGCAGTTCAAATTGGCATCGCGATTTATAAGCGCAATCCGTTATTTTATAGCCCTTCGCTTCTCTACTCCCCTCCTTATAAACTCGGGAGTATTACAGGAATTTGCTGCAAGACGAGCTTGACTAACGTTTCGGTGTTGCACTTAATTGTCTTTTGTTTAGCAGATGGAAGAGTTGATTCCTATTATACATATTTCGCGTGTTGCATAACATTTAGAACGATTATTAGCGGTGCACAGTATTTTCAATTAATAAGTAAAACAATAGGAAATTGTGGGAATAGATATAACAATGTGAATGAATGGAATAATGTATTATAGCACTCCATGTGCCCTCTGACCTGGAGTTGAGCCCTCTGTGGTAATTTAGCACGCGCACAGAATTAGAAACCATTAAATTGGAGCAATGCATCTTTATTTCAGCGCTTTGCTATACCGCTTTTTCTCTCACTGCGCTTGTTTCCACCGTCTGCTCTATTGTTTCATACTCATACATTATACTTAAACTTATTTACGATTTACATTTATAAGATTTTCAAGAAAACCCTCCCGAGAACTACATAATATACCTTTCTCTATTTTCCCACAAATAATTAAAGAATTATAAAAAATACATTTACAATTCCCATGATGTTATATTTATGTTTCGTCGATGTGTTTCATCTAAAAGCTGGTTTAATTATGTGACAAACTTGTATTGTGTGAAAGCCTTTTCAAGTATTTACGATATAAATATGTAATCGATATCTAAAAGTACTTTACGCCGGAAATATAGCTGCTGTAGCAGTAAACTTCAGGTTTCTGACCAAAGTGAAGGCTCTTCACATTTTTCCAGCCATTTTTCCGGATACTATGGCGAATAGACAGCCGAAGCTGTTTCTTAACTCTTATCATATAAATGTGATTAAACAATGATTTTTCCGATAAAACACAATTATTTTTCTGCGATTTGCAGAACCCGTTCGAGTTTGGGGAACGCGTATCAAAAGTTTTTATTGAATAATTATGAATGGCTATAAAATACCGGGTCGCATATCGATGATTTAAAGGGGGAGTAACAAAGATAAATGATTGTCGTTAAAATATAATCGATGTCGGAATACGAAAATAGTGCGTGTTCTAAACGGCAAACGGGAACATTCTGTCCTTTCGGCTGCCATCGATTCTACTTTCATTGAAAGAACGGATTCATAACGATATATCTGCAGTGTGTCGCTATAAAACCCGACATATTTAGCTAATGAAATTTCTGCATATATCGAATTATTATTTATAAAATGTAAACCTGCGACATTGTGATTTATTATAGTTTTAATGTTGACAATTGGTCTATTCATTAATCGTCATTTAGTACCGGCATGTTCGCTAACTGACTGACAAGGGATGATGCTTTTTGTTAATTTATTATTAATGTAAAAACTCTTTATTCCGTAATTACCATGAATTTTTCTTTTCAGCGATGACAGATGACCCCCGATTTTCTGAACCCATTCCTAACGTTACAGTGGCCTTAGGACGTGATGCAAGCTTACCATGCGTTGTAGAAAATCTTGGAACGTATAAGGTATGTATATCACTTTAAAATATATAAGCAACAAATGGTCTTTTTCGGCTATGAATATATTACACTTGATATACTCTTACAACACAACATGTTGGAAAACTTTTCGCAAACATTTTAAATAAGGAAACCATTAAAATTGAAAAATCTAAGAAGAAGCAAGAGGATACTAAAACACAAAAAAATCACGTATGAAAATAAAATCTATATCTCTTATTACATACTTTATTGCGAAGGGGGCTCTCCTGTATACAAGTAGTTCTGCACTAAGGGTGTGACATATATCACATCCACTCAATTTAAATTTTATTGGAATGTCAAGACGATATTTTTTGGGAAACTAATTGGACAACCATGAAAAAAATCTGGTACTACTTAAAATTATGACAACTACTGAAATGTTTTTTTTTTTTTTTAATGTTAAGTTTAAAATTATATTATACTAGCCGTGAGCAGATAAGAAAAATTTTATATTCTGGGTTTTTAGAACATTACGATATTATCAACAAAATATGAAATAATCCTTCTGTTGATATAAACCTTCTAATGTTTAGATAAGCAAGTGATTTAAGTTTCCTTTATCAATGCCAAATATTTAGTGCCAGGTGAATTATTCATGTATAATGCAATACATATTTTTTTGCAAAAACAAATAATAGTTTTCGTGTTAGTGGATATTTCCTCTTTGGCCACTTTAGAACACGATTGGGTGTTTTAAAATATTATCTTAGATATTCATTTTTGTGCAGCATTTATTGCCCGCCCAGTTTTTCCTTAAAATACATCTAATTTCTAATTCCTAGTATGCAATATACATTTATAATTTAAATAAAAAGTTTTGAAGTCTTTAAATTCAACTTACATAATTAAATAGCTTTTGCGTTAATTAATTTACTGACTGAATAGGAAAATCTATTTCTAATCTTCATTGATAGTAAACTTCCTGTAATCTACAATAGTTTTGCTTTGTGGTGTCTTTAAGTTTGAATATAGTAGAGATAAACAAAGGGAACGGAATAAAAGGACATTTCTTGGTCAAAAACAATTTAATAATCAAATATTGCGACCGATTATAAAGGTGTAGCGGCCCAAAGGGCTTTGTCTGGAGAACTGTATGACCAATCCTGTCCTTTTAGTCTTATGGGAATTCGAGTTAAGGGTAAAGGTGTTCAATTACATTCCATTACTTTTTGAAGCTTCAATTACGTTTCCTTCGTGGATCCTCGAATTCAGCCTAGGTACTTATAGAATATTCTTTAACCATTGGAGAAACCATGTCTTCGTTCACTTAAAATTTTAATCTATTACTTGCTAGTCTCTTTTTATTTAAATGCACTTTGATTGCTAAAAGCTTTCATGATTTCATTAAAAAATTTACATAAATCTTAGTCGTAACTGACTAAGGCATTAACTACTTTTCTTCAATTTTTCTGTTTGCGCTTAAAACTTCCGAACGTAAATCTGAGTTCACCGAACGTCGAAAGGTTTGGTAGACAGCAGTTTAACAATGAGAACGTAGAAACTCGCACTTGAGTTACTAATTAATTTTGTAAAAGCTGTGGTGCTGGGTTTTAAGGTCATCTCAACTAGATAAACGCCTTGATTAAACGATCATGCCAATTGATGACCTTCATTATCCCATTTATTTGAGAGAAATGTAATTACTAAAATGATTAAGAGATCTGAGTAATAATCTAGATTTATATGTTTTGTGCATAACTAGAATCTGTTGAAGCACTACCTCTAATTACAAATGCAAAGTGAGACAGTGAGGTAATTACACTAAACGTAAGGTAAAAGTTGTGGGAGTATAGAGTAAATTTAAAGTTACACACCTTTTTGTCTTGCTTTAGTTGTAAGTTTACTGATAGAAGTTAAGGGAAACACATGGACTTAAAATAGTATTAGAAGTAGGTACACTGTCTGGAATGTATATTTACTTCTCGGATGAAGAGAATGTGGAATCTAATTTTTTCTATTAATACAATGTTGTGTTTATTTTAGATTCTTTATTTTTATAATCGAAAACGGTATGTGATAGTACAATTTAAAAAATCGCGTGTAATTAAAGTGTTTGAAAATTTAATCTAGCTCATAATGTTATGAGCTTTTATGAACTAGATAGCTTAAAATTTAGGCCTCATGTAAAGCTCGAGATCTACTGCAAGTCTGATAACAATTCAAGTGCTCCTCGGCGGCCGTGACAGCAATCTGCGAACGATTAACGCAGCAAATCCTGGCTTCAAACGGGCCCATCCTCCATCTTAGCGTAGATTAGATGGGGTAGGAAATAATGCAAGCTATCGTAGATATTTATTCTAAATTAGGGTGTTACATACTTCGTTAATGAAGATGTACAGCGCGCTATTATGTACAGTAGCACTTCATACCTACTTATTATGTAAACGAGAATGAGGGTAAGAGCCTAATTTTAAGGCGAAAATTGCCTAGGATTTTAAGGATGTTTCGCAAAATATGCGTTTATAGTTAGATAATCAAATAGGGAGAGTAGTTTAACCGGCTTACTTTTGTTGAACCATTGGCAGGGTCTCATCAATCCGTGCTGGGTTTAATGAAAATGCGAGAACCATTGCAAATCCGGATTAACCACTTATGCCATTTGTTTACGCCTGTTTGTACTCTACAAGGCGAGGATTAGTTCTGATGGTTTCCGCATATTCGACAAAAGCTCCTTGCCTCCCCATTGCGTCGTACTCAGAAACGGGTGTCCAGTCTAAGCTGGTTAAGAGCTTTCCACATGTTCCTAAAAGCTCGATATTTGGAATGCCAAGGTCGCAAATTAGTAACTTTGTAACGATGCAAGAGAGTACATTTACCTATGGGTAGAATTTTCCCGGATGTTAGCTCTTTTGGTGAAATGAGCGTCTTAATTTAACTTCCAAGTTGGATAATCTTAGTACACTCCTGCAGTCGGGGAGGCGAGACTAAATTGGTGGGTGGAGAAGGATAACGGGTCCGTTTGGTAATCAACAAGTTAGTCTATTGTCGCTCGGCGCCGATAGCGTGTTCATCAAGCGCCTTACCGCTGCTGGCGACCCATTTACTGCGATTTGATTGATTATGAAGGTGGTGCAGTCTCTATTAGGCAGCCGTCTCTAGCCCTTGCTTTATGATGTTCTGAAAAGTAATCTTTAACGGAATGTTTCACAACATTTCTACAGGCTTTCTACCGTAGATCCCTTTTTATCAGAATATTCTCTCCTTTTACGCGCGATGAGAATGTGCACGATTGGCCGATAATCTTCGTTAATTAATCAGCGCGAATGGCTACCTGTTACCTCGCACTCGTGTTTCTGCTAGTCTAATTATTTTGAGGGCGGTTATTACCTCCAAGGCGGATATATAAATATGATAATGGAACTCAGCTGTATCCTGCCCGAGTTATGATAATGTATTCCCCATTAACATAAAACGTGTAACTCTAAACAGCGCGAATTTCTTCCTTTGCTTTGTCATCAGTTGGAACACCGGGTGCAATTAGCGTACGGAGCGGTGTCGTGCCGGTCGTGATTGCGCCCTCGAAAGATCGTCACATATTTTCGTGCATTTAAACCGTAAGTTTAACCAAGTTGCAGAGCTAGCACTTTGCCGATGCCGCAGCGGTAATGATGTAGTGTTGCGGTCGGGACCGAGGTGATGGCAGGAACTGAGATATTCAGCAGCCGGGAGGGGTTCTCACAATGTTGTTAAAAGATGTAAATTTGCGGGGTGCTGCGTACGCGCCACGGAAATTCTCCCGAATCTTTCCTTACTTTCTTATTATTCTTGAAGTTTGCGAGTTCATAAATATTTCCAAAATGTTTTCTGTGACCCATGGAATGCTAAGCAATTATACTTTAACATTTCGGAAACCCTGATTCAGGTGTATCGAAGTGGGAAGTTCCAGCAGGAAATGTGGATTCGTAAAATATACAAACGGACGTATTATAGCAAATAAACATGCATATTCAATGTCCTAAGTGCTGGTTTGCGGTGTTCCATCTATCTGCTCGACTGCTTACCAAACGCAAGCACGGGGTTCTCATTTTACGGTACCTAACAAGCGTACGTCTATTTACATGTTCACCTACAGCATACGTAATCCGTGACATCATTTATATGGCATAAAATATTCTTACCAAAACATTAAGTAGGTGGTTGTATTTATATATTAAACAACTCGACCCGTCTTCTCCATGGAATTCAGTGAGGTGCGAACGCGTCACCCTACTGACATCTATATAAAGCTAAATAGGTTTCAGAAACCCTTCTTTTACTATTCATATCTTAATTTAGGGCTGGATTAGCAATAGAGAACACGGATTAGCTTTCGCTAGGTTGATTTTCGGAGGTGGGTAAAACCTCCTTGCGATGTTAAATTGAAAAGGGGGTGGCTGATGTAGATAATCAAACGCCACCCTCTTCCCTTTATTCATATATGGATTCCCTTCCGCCTATTTACACATTGTGACAACAGCCTTAGAACATGACGACGCTGCATCCACAGACGTCGCTGGAAACCTCTTTGGGGTATTTAGCCACCTTTGCCTTTAGATCTCATAATTCACTTCACTTACTTTCCCGCTTTTATGGAATAAATATCTCACATTTTTTCTAACATTCAAAATAGTAACTGAGTGCCATAGAAAATAGCTTGCGTGCTATATCAACTTTAATTAGGACCCGTCACAAACAATGAAACAGTTAATCCTAAAGTTTTAGATTTGTTTATACAAAGTGTCCCAGGCATGATTTATATATTTTTTTTATGTTTCCTTATAACTACCCTCATATAACGCGGCGGCTACATTCTTATAATACTTATGTGATGTATATAATTATTGTGTTAAAGGAAACTGAAAAGGAATATCGACACGTGAATTACTCTTAAAATTATAAGTTAAAAATACACGTGAAATGCGAAAACCATGTTATACCGGACTAAAAAATAATGAAATCCGTGATTACGCGGGATTGTAATACACTAATCAGCTAAATTAGGAACGGCAAGTTTGTTTTTTAAATTCCATTACTTGTATGGCATTTAAAAATTGTAACTTTCCACATTTTCTACGTGATTAGAGGAAACGTTATCTTGACCTTTAGGGTATAAAAATAGATCGCAATACTCGGAATAAAATAATGAGTCAATTTCAATAAATATCTTTTATGTTTTAACAAATATTTGCTGAAAGTATTCAATAACATTAAATTAATTACATCAACCCCTATACAAAAAAATTAAGCTCCAACAGAAGTTTCATATTTTGATCTGTTTATTTGCAAAAATTTTAACGGATAAGCTCTTTTAATTAACGACATGTTCATATATTTTACTTTAGATATTTTTAACGAGCACCACTGAAACAAATTGTATTATTATAATAATTTTGTGTATATTTGAAATAGAAAATAAGTTTGTATTTTAAAATATTGCAATAACAATTTTTTGGTTCACAGCCCAAATGACTTACCTCAGAGAATCATTTTGAGTGAAAAAATTCCGTATACGCGCCAGCGTCCCTTAAAATATAAGGGCGTCTAAGAGGGGTTCAACTTAATCTTAAAATTATAGTGTCTTACATTTTTACTTCATAAATTTGTTTCGATTTAGTTAAAGCTTAAAAGACTTTTCTGCAGGTTTTAGTAATACATTTAATTTTGAAAATATGGATTGCATTTTTAGCTTAATAAAGGAGATGTTTAAAAAAAGTATCTGGGCTACTTCAGGACTAGAAGGAAACGAAGGAAAACCCTGAATGAGTTGTACGTTTTATAATCTATAAAAAAAACTGTAAATATGCAAATCGCTTACAACTAAGTGCGATCATTAAAAATTCGTTTTATATCTCGCCTCCTTTTGAAAAGCGTTTGGGAGGCACTTACTGTATTTACAGAATTTATAATTACTTAGGGCACTTATTTTGTTTTATATAGACATTTTTTTCTTGTTTCGTGCTATCTAGTAACGTTACAATAAAAAAGAAAATAAATCTAGAATTAATTTTAGTAAAATGTAACGTTTTGTTAGTTTTTACTCAATCTTTAAATTTGTTCCTAAAATGTATTAAACGTCAAATTTGACATTTGTTGATATATTAGTATTAGATGTAAAAGTGATTAGGTATGAGAACAAAAAATAAAAATAATAATATAAATAATTTTGGTATGTTCTGGTTTTCAGGCGCTTAAGTTTCACGTGATATCCTAAATTAATCACACGCAATCTGAATCGGATTATTGCGCACGAATTCACAGATTTTCACGTAGTGAAGTACTTCATCTCGCGTATGATTTTCTGGTTTGCTTTCAACCTCTGTGTCCGACGATAATGGTGAGTTACCGTAATTTGTGTTACATTTACCTATTAGCAAATTAGATAACTTGAACGCGTTTATAGGAGAATTTCCGTTTCGGTGGTGGAATAAGCTCACGTTTTGGCACTACTAGGTTATTCGTATTCTCGCTTTAACTTAATACCACGCCAATAGCGGTATAAGTACACAAATCTCATACATATATTCATGTGTATTGCTGCAACTTATTTTTGTACCTGTATTCTGGTGATTCGCCCGAACGGCAGCTCACAGTTGCGTGCTGATGCGTTTCCGATAGCACATCAAGGGAGCACACATTCAAACAGACTTGGATTTATATAAAAACACATAATACCGGGTGAAGGTTTCTTACGGAAGCGCACCAAATTTTTATATTTCACATTATTTCAAACAGTTTTCAAGAAACGTATCAACCGTAAGAACAGCGCTGAATTCAGAACAGTAAATGTGCTTTGGAAAAGTTAAATTTCTGATACCAACAATATCCCTATTTTAAAAAAGCCGTAAAAATGTGGAATACATTTGCAAATATTGGGTTTATTGAAATGACAAAACCTTTTCCTTGTTTCTTTCTATAATAAAGTCATGATTCGAAATTAACAAAATTGAATTTTTTATAAAAGTTATGGTACATCTTTTTATGAAAATCTTATTGGACGGCAAGAATGTTACTTGCAAGTTACGTGAAATTGCTTCCTTATTTTATATAGATTAGGGCTTTGCTTATGTTAGATTAATGCTTAAGTTTAGTTCGATTGCTATCCTAATAGAAATCTAATGCAACAAAATCTGTAAATTAACGCAACTAAAGACCTAAAGTCTAACCTAAGCTAAAGGAGGAAGGCATCTGAGTTAAATCGCCAACCTTAAAGCAAACCACTGACCTGGTTACACCGCTAAGACCCTGTTAATTTTCAACACATACATCGGCGTATGTTCTCCGTTTGTCCACATTGTTTCCCGCCATTCATTCTGAAATTACGAACCTGATCATCCCAAACACATAATAAAATAATAAAGAAATTGCGACTTATGGGAAAAGGATTAGGTAAGGCTAACATTACACCGGCATTAATAAATAAAATTTATATATTTTGGGTAGCATGGAGAATGCCACTGCGACATCGGAACAGAATGTAATCATAAGGGTAGTATTCAAAAAGGAAATACTAGTAAGTGCGAAAACTATAGAGCGCTGAGCTTATCATCCCTAGTCTTGCATAATCTAAACGACAATACTGGAAAGGAAATTAAGAAATGATTTTAAAGGACAGATTAAAGAAGAACCAGGTAGCTATAAACTCTGGAGAAAGGAAATATGGGAAACACTAGGAAAACTTAAGATAATGCAATAATATAAAAGGACGGGTTAGAATAGGTAGAGAATTAATAGCAAGCTTCCTTATGGGCAAACGAATGAATTCTATCATAAAATAAACAGTAATAATATAAATATTTATAGTGCGGAGAATTGGACGTTTGTAAATATTCAGAAATCTATTACGACGACAGAAATGAGATACCTACGCAAGTTAATGTGTAACACAAGCAGAGATCAAGCAAGGAACGCATTAATCAGGTACCAATTAAAACAGTAGCAATTAACAGCAATTAAAATGTTACGGATATGTATGTAGGATGGAAGAAGACAGAATTTGTAACGATAACGGAAACGGTGATGGGAAGAGAAACCCCCGTACAAGATGTTGATACAGAACAGAAGCAAAGACGATCACTTGCAGCAAGAAGTGATGGCAATAAAAGAAAAACATAAATTTTTATAAATTCATAATTTTCAAAACCCCTAGAAATACTCTCCGTCCATGGGATTCGAACCTGCACATATTTAATAAAGTCTTATTTCAACCAACAACTTCCACTTTATGTATTGGTTTTTATTATTTTCATTGATCACAAAAAAATATAACGGTTTTGATTTACATTAAAGAAATTATAAAAAATAAATTTAAAAAATCTATCTAATAAATTTATTTAAAGTATACTCACACAAAAACAAAAACAAATTTGTAAATTTTTATTACAAAATCTGTTTATTCCAGTGCACTACTTACAACAAGAACAAAAATAAGCTTCAAAGAAGCTGCCTCCATTATAAAACATTCGTCGAATACAAAAACCTCGAATTCAAAGAAAGGGTCATCGTTATTTGTCGTTGCCTTTTTATCTTCTTCGCATGCAAACGTACCGGCAGCGATGAACTTACCTAAACCGAGCGTATCAAACTGCATCAAAAGATAATTTTTATATAGTTTCAACGTTTGTTATGCTTTCCTTAACATACCCCTCTACAATCAAAGGTTGTTTTAAATTGAAGAACATTAATCGAGCACGTTTGATCTTATGATGGGCGATTAGCAGCTTTTAATTGCAACATTTGTAGGGTATGTAATTTAAAAAACGAGGGTGTGGAATAATTATTCGAGCCCTGTTGGGTAACCATTATATTTGATGTGTTTACCGAAGTGGAGTGCTGTTCAACAATCGCTATTTCCCCGGTGAATGGGAAGAGTCCTCGAGCTATGTCCACGCAAGAGACGGTTCACCTCTAGCTAACGACGATGAACGCTGAAGCATGCTACCTTGAGAAAAACAACGCGGAGTTCAAATTGCGCAGAAAATTGCTTTACAATCTGTTTATACAGAGGCATTAACCTACTTTCATTTGTGCAGAAATTATTTAAAAATAAAATCGTTCCCGAGAACATTTAACGTAACTCGGGTCATAAAATGAGGTTCTAATCCACAATTAACCATGTATCACAGGTTTGTTGAGGTTGGGGGATTGAACCATTCGTTGAGATTAAAGAAGCTAGAATTACTTCTTACTTTCCTGAAATCTCGCGTTGTTTTCTCGTTTTGTAGCCTCTGACACCCGGCACCTACAGTAACGCTTGCATCTTTATTTAAAACACACTCCTCATCACTTTTTTTCGGGCAGGTTTATTGTTTGGGAGAATGGAACATCTGTTCCTTGAGCTTCTAGCGCAACGCCAGCTGGAAGATCCGCAAGCCAATCTGCATTACATGATCGGATCATGTTGGCCGACGTCCAAATCTTGTCTACTTAGTGTCTAGTGAATATAAAATTTGCTCTTTATCCTGATATTTTTAGGCATATTGTTTACAGGTTGCTTGGATACACATAGACCGGCAGATGATTCTAACGATCCACCGGCACGTCATCTCCAGAGTTCCGCGTTTTAGCGTCTCCCACGACAATGCTAAGACGTGGCTTTTGCACGTCAGCAGCGTTCAACAAGAAGATCGGGGATATTACATGTGTCAAGTCAACACCAACCCGATGATAAGCCAAGTGGGCTACCTTCAGGTAGTCGGTACGTAGCCTTTCTTATCCTCCACAATCCGCTACTTACAGCGAGCCTTCTTGCAGTTCCTCCGAACATTTTGGATACTGACAGCACGCAATCTACTGTCGCTGTGCGTGAGAACCAAAACATTAGCTTAACGTGTAAAGCGGATGGATTTCCTACCCCAAAGATCATGTGGAGGAGAGAGGATGGTCAAGCCATCTCCGTTGAACGCCGCAAAAAAGGTGAGTTTCGTCAGCAATTAACACAATATTGTGTGTACTCAGGCAAATTTCCACTTGCTTGGTTAGTTGCTCCCCGTTATCTGATGTAATTCGGCGTCAAGGGAATTCTATGTATAGTCCCTAATTATACATTTAACAGTTACTACCTCGCTATGTTGTGCAAAATAACGTTCAAAAATTTGTCGGTGTAGCATTATAAGGAAATACAAACATTTTCGGTTAGAATTTTTTTATGGTTTACACGACAAAACATTTAATCAAAAGTTCTTAGATTTTTTAAGTTTTCTTCGACACAAATTAAAAATTTGTTCCAGAATTCTAGGCGCATTCATACACTTCAGATTTAATAAACTCGAGCATGCACGTAAGTATTTTATGGCTTCTGCTTTGGGAACTGTACAGAGAGAAATCTAAGAATCCAGATCGGTAGTTTATCTCTCTAGAGATTTGCTGATTTTTCTCCGTTAATATTGATAACAAAATGGTGTAATAGTATATGTTTCATGAAATTTTATTTCGATTTTTCCCCTTATCAATTTAATCATTTTTAATGTCAAGAAATATATGCATTTTCGTTGCAAAAATAAAAGTTTAAAAGCGTATAAAATAGTAGAACCCACATGATAACTACAAACATTTAATTCGGAAACTCCAATTTCCACATTCCGTTATGGAAATCATATTATTCATCAGGAAGATTAACATGCCAAGGTGTGGAATCACGTTGCAATTAAATCAAAGTCTAAAGGACCAATTATCGTAGAAGGTAGTCTAATCTAGCTGAAGCGTAGTTATGTTCTAAGTTCTAACATGCAGTTTGCGAATTACATGAAAATATTTAAACTGACAGCTTTTCGTTTAGAATTTAACGTGGAAATTTAAAATTCTTTTACCCGTATTAAAGTAAACAATGTCATTTATTCGTTTTCCTCTTAATTAAAAACGCTGTTTATATTTTATTTTTCTTTTTACAAAAGGTACTTGGTGTGCAGTTCTTAGAAAAAGAGAAATTAGCAAGTAGTCTAAATACAGATTGTGGATAGGTATACGCATATAAAAACATAATAAATGTAGCCTAGACCAAAATATACATTGGTATATAAAGTTGGTGTTCACGGAAATAGAAGGAGGATTTTTTAGTGAATTTTGTAAAAGGAAGTGATGTGAAGAACGGAAGGGATCTGAAAGCTTAAGTGCTTATGTGCATAGAATTGACTGTCGCAAAAGTTGTGTATTACGATACGAATAAGTGAAGATTACTTGTAAAGCAGATCTCTTATTATTTGTAAATGTTAGACCAAAACACTTTTTATGTTTAAAAATAAATTAAAGTGTATAGTAAACAGATGAAAAATCATATTACAAAATTTGCAAGCTAACAGTTTTTATCATTCACTTTTATTTTAATATTCTATAGTCTCCTTTCCTGAAATAAAACCTATGAAAACCCCCAACCGACCTTTGTATACATAACTCGTCACTTCGTTCCGCATAATACCTAATGTTATGCTAAAACGTTGTTTTTTCTTTGCCCCGTATAATTTCCAAAAAATTTATTTTGGTTACTATTACAAACATTACGCCGCTACATTATACGACTAACACAATGTTTTCTTTACTTTTTCAGTTGGGTCCAAAATTTCAGCAGTAAAAAGTATGTACACACTGTTTCAGTTTTCTTTTTCAAATGCTTTGTTATTTTGAAAAATCTATTTAAGATATTTATTGTTTTTTTGCTGAAAAGTTTCATAATTTTGACTATTTGATAAAATACTTCCAACTGTACTTAAATTCTTGAACGTGTTTCAAACTTTGAAATTAGTAAATCGTAAAATTTGTAAAGAGTATTTTATAAGGAAATTTATTAAAATATCATAGAATAAGGATTGAATGAAAGTGATTTGAAATTAAATTAAATTCAAGATACTCGTAATTCATGCCATTTAACACAATTCAGAACAGTTCGAGTAGTTAAATTCAATTCAAGAATTCCACTCAATTTAAGCAGTCCAAAACAATTCAAATTATTCGGCTTATTTTAATTCGGGCCATTCGATTTTCAGTGATTTAAATTTCAATGTAGAACTATTCAGTGGTTAATTACGAACAATTTAATTCAAGTAATTTCGCACTATCGAACGAGTCCTTCTTTTAATTGGGTTAAACTGCATTTAATTTAGAAAAATGTATGCTTCAGTTCACCACGAAAAATGGTTAAATTTTAGAAAAGAGAAGATGGAGAGTAGCAGGAAATGAACGAACATTTCACCGTGATTACAGTTGTACGAATAGTTAGGAATTTAGTTATTACAATAGCATGTGAAACTCTCTTTAACGTGTGCTAGACTAGGGGGATTCCGAATTTCAAAGGGTTGTGTGTGCTCTACTCCATTAGGTTAATTTTTTGTAAAAGCTTTGGCCGTAGTCGTGGCATACCTCGTATACATTGATGAAATTTGTTCCTCTTAGAGTTATTTGCATAAATAATGTCAGTATAAAGCAGCTTATTGCGCAAGCTCGCCGACACCTCAACTCCTGCCAGATTAGCTACTGCAATATTTAGCAGGTACAGGCGGCAGGATGGGTCGCTTCGCGCCTCGTCCTGTCAGGACCACTACGTGCAGCTGTTCCAAATCTGGCAACCGAACTCGTTATTTTCGTTGCAATTGTGTAAAAGTGGAAACCTTGCACAGCAGCCGATACCGCTGCTCTGATAAACGAGAGCAAAAGGCTCTCCGGAGTGTCGTATCGTTCGCAGACCGTCTGCGCACAGAATGACAACCATTCTCGCGCCACATAAATCTGAAATGGTTTACCAAAGCCGCGATTTAATCGAATTGCTTAATATTGACAACACGTGGTAAATTCCTAATGCCGAGGTGTTGATCGCAACTCTGAATTCCTGCAGATCGTCGAGTTAATTAAAGACTCCTTCACTCGGATGTTTGCCTACGTACTTACCAATCTGATGTATTCTCTCTGCTTCGTTTTGCTTCCCTTTCTCGATTTAGGATACACCATTGTTCGAATCGGTTTCAATTTTAGAAAAATTCTCACTAACAGTTCAGGCTCACTTCTAGCAACTTGTTTTATTAATCCGACTGTCTCGTTCGTCTCTTCATTTGTTTAGTCTTTTTCGTAACTACTTGAAAACAACCGAACGAGGTCAAAATGAATCGATTAGTTTTAAATTGCCTACGTGGGTATTTGAAACTGAATATGTGCGATTTTCTTCCCACACTCGCTTTTCTTCCGAAAGGCTTCCATGGTCTAATAAGAATGTGCCACTTAAGAATGAATTTCAGTTCTTATTGCTACTTTGAAACGTATCATTAACTGATTAAGTTTTCCACTTTTAGGAGGATAATGGTCATTTACACCCCAATCGAGGCATAACAACGGCAAACTGCAACATTAAACTCCCCCCATTTAATACAGTAATGGAATAAATTCAATTACAAATTATAAAGGTAGCGAAGTGTCGAGAGGTTTTAATAAAATCTAATGCAATAGCCATTAAATTTAATTTTGACTAATAAAGCGTACGCGCTTAATAAAGAAATACGAGCGCAAATGATTCCTTAGCATTTTAATCACGACTAATTTTTTCCCGGCGCTACCGAAATGAATATTATTGTAATTAATTTAGATTAAAGCGAATAGTAATGACTGAGCTAAAGATATGGCTGCGATTACTTAGCTAAACAAGTATTTGCGAATGCACAAGACCGGTGCTGGAAATCCTGCTGCTTTACTGCAAGATAAGTGTTCTGCAGGATGCTGTCACTAAATATTGATATGTGCCTTCTCCCTCTTTACTCGTAGATGCAAATAGTAACGCTCTACATCTCGAGTAATTAAATTTCATAGACTCCAGGTTGCATCACGAGTAGAATACTCCACCAAACGCCTCTACAAGTTAAGTTTCTAATTATTTAAAACTTCTTCTTCCCCAAAAAATTTCAAGAGCATCAACTCCAAGCCTTTTCAGAACTGACGGGAATTGTGCAACTTGTTAGACTTCCAAAAAATTTAATAGCTTACTCCTACCAAAGGTTCTCGCGGTTTATAAAATACTCAACTTTGTTCGGAAAGATTTTTAAGTATTACCGAACTTTCTATTTATTTTATTTTTATACTGTTTTATATTGTTACCCATTCTTCCAAACATTTAAAAAAACATGCAAAACTGAAGTTTTTAGATTGGAGTTCGTGGATCTTACCATTATGCCCCAATTATATAGGACGTTTCAAAATTAAATTGACCAAATATAATAATCTAATTGATTTCAATTTACTAGATTGTTCGTTTAGTTGAAAAATATTAGGTGGTGAATACTTGGAAAACAAAATTTTATAAAGCGGGAGCAATTTCTTCCATATATGTATATCTATAGACCTTTGCTGACAAAAAAAGTAATTTCGAAGCATTTGGATATGAAATCGTGACTCCTATACAAAAGTTCAAAATGTGAGGCTTCTCTGTGAGACAAGGGTTTGAATTCTGTAAGCGTTTTAGATGGCATGGAGAGATGAAACACAATTAGAATATTAACTAGAAGTCCAGGTATAATTACATAAATTCGCTACCCACTACGTATAGTCTAATATTCAAGTCGTTCGTCATTTGGAAACAGCCGTACTGCCAACGCCTTTAATCAACGAGAATGTATTGTAGTGGCCACATTCTAACTAAATTTACCATTTTCAGTCAACGTATACGATGGAGAACACCTAAACCTGACCCGCATCAGCCGAACGGAAATGGGGGCATATCTGTGCATAGCTACCAACGGTGTCCCTCCATCGGTCAGCAAACGCATTATCGTCGATGTCGAATGTAAGTCACTTTTGCATGTGTTTCGTTGTGGTATTTAACAATCTGTATAAATGTTCAAAATATTTTTCAGCCGATTATCTATACTTTATACAATGCATTATGTGATCCATTTTTTTAATCAAATTAGATGTACCAAGACAAGGATATCCAACATTTACTGAGTTACAAAATCTTTGAAGTAATCCAAATATTTGATATTGTTAAAGAGTGACAATAGAATAGTTTATAAGATATGGTAATAATGCGTAAGGGTAAGATATATCTTATACTAACAAAGTAGAATGTATGTGGATGTGGATGTTTCAAATGTTGTGCTATAGTAGATTTGGGAAATACGCATCCGGGAATACTCAACATATTGGAAAGGACGCTACGAAAGATATATTTCAGAAAACAGTATTCGCATATTTTCAACTCTTTTATTTTTATATCTGAAAAATATTCGGTTTATATTTCGAGATTGTTGAAATAGAGTACCTAAAGAAAAAATTAATATGAAAAAATATTGTTAACTGTTTGATACAAACTGACAAGGTACTAAATATTTACAAAGACACAATAAAAAGTGATTTTAAGATCGACAACCCTAACGTATAATGTGGCACCGTTAAATTAAAAATGCTCCATTTTGTTTCAGTATTTATGTGAAATCCATTATTAATGTCGTCTGGTCTAATGATCGAGAGTTCTGCTAAATAAATCCTGTTTGCTCCGTTGAGGTTTCAAAAGACTTCTAAAAAAATAATGAAAAGCTCTTTATTAAGAAAGGGAAAAGGTTGGCTTCCTATAGAATGTGAAGCATGATCAGAAAATCGATATAAAAATATTATTGTAACGAAACCGATTTCGAATTTCAAAATATATATTAGATCTTACTGAAAAGAATTTGTTTACATTTTTTTAAATTATTCGTAATACTTAGATAAACATGCGATCTATTACTGAAGATTTGTTTTAACAAAATTATTTGTGGTTGTTTGTGTAAATAAAATATTGGCGCGGGATATCCCATACAACTTTTGATGCACATTTTCGTTTTATATTCGTGTAACAGACAAGATAAAAATTGGCCGGGTTTTTTATCTACATTTGATGAATAACACCGTTATTATTTTTTAAGAGTAATGCTTCATCAAAGCCGGCGTTCGTTTTATACCTCCGTGGTAGAGATTTTCACGCCGCCTTGTACAGCTGATAAAATATGTAATACAATTTTTAAAAAGTCCGTTCTAAACAGCGGAGTAGCAATATTCCACTTACTTACTCAGTACACGTTCAAGAATATCCTGAATTTAGTAAAGCAACGGTAGGTAATAGACTTCCGCGATTCTTGTCAGGGTGTTAAATGGAGGCTAGAAAGATTTTATTAATTTCTCTAGTAAATTTAAAGTTCTATGGGTAGTAATTAAATTTGTTTTATGTTATTTTTAAAAAAAATTCCGATAACTTTCTTAGTTAATCTTGAGTGAAATACAGTGTTATAAACAAGAGGATAATAATTACAACCACTAGCATCTGTATAAAACATGAAGGGTGCTGCGCAAGATAATATATCAAGGGTTTTTAATTGAATGACTACCGGATGAAATATTAGTACTTGATTTATTTACTCAGTGTAAATAATTAACATCATTAATTAAATAAGTTTATAGCGTGTTAAAGGAGTGGACGCACAATTCGAGAGAGCGGCTCGACAAACGAATTTATGCGGAACAAACAAAATATGTTATCACAACGTTCCGTACTGGAATTAATCATTCTCTTACTTGGTTTGTTTCTTCCACCCACACCCACTTATAAATAGCCCCGAAAATTTCTTGCTTTTAAATTCTTTAGTTTATCTCGCTTAGCTGGGATTACGGATAACTCTTTGGAACGTTCAAAAAGTATTTCCAAGTTTTTCGGTCAAAGCAGCTTTATGATGTTAAATTCTATTTCAAGCTTCGGGGAGGTTAACGGTAACAACCGGAATTATGATTCAACAACTGAAGTATGCCCATGCCAAAAAAATCGCCACGATTAATCACGTCATTGAATCGCTATGCGTCGCCTGTAACCCATTACATGACCTAGTAATTCACTGACGGATTGCTCGGTCATGCACACCCTCGGAAAAATTCCCCGGAATTTTTTGGTTGCTGAAGCGAATACGACCTTTCACCTCTGATTCTCCGTTCTTTCACTCTTTTACTTCTGGAGTAGCTTACTTCCGCAAAGTATGCTAACGGTATTCCAGAAATCGTGTTTAAAATACCATTACATCAAAACAAACAAAAAACTTTTAATACCCAAATTTAACGGTGAAGTTCCAATTCTGGAAACTGTAGTGGTGTTTAGTTAGCGTTTATTTTACCTCGGGAAGTATTTCCTAACTCGTGGCTCTTTTAATGGTTTGAACTTTACAAGTTTCTAACAGTTGGTGGCGGTTGTATAAAGATTTGTTGGAAGTTAAGAAGTTTGTATTGTACTGACGTATACTTAAAAACCGGACGCTCCTCATTCAATCCTGTATTAGCCTTTTCCTGCTTGAAGTAAACTTTTTGTAGTTATTGCGCTAGTTAGACGTCCTACTACTACACAAAGCACATATCCTTTGAAAAGTGCCTATCTAATTCTTTGCTTTGAAAAGCTTTTAGATTTAAAGAATAACCAATTTAAGGTAAATGTCGTCATTTAGAATTCGTCTTACATCCAACAAACACGTAGAAAGATAAACGTGTATAAATAAAATACAAAAATATCAGATACTGAGCCGTCGTTCACGGAAAAGTGTACTAACGAGACGGATGCAACAAACCAAAGGAATCGATTGTACGTGCTATCGCAGCTTGACTCCTTTCGAAGGATTATGGACTGTAATTGGAAAACTGGAGTATCAATCCAAATCCGATTTATTCATTTGTATACCATTTGTGCCAGCTGTCAATACCTTGCACCTCGGTTTGTCATTTTAACCAATGTATCCGACGTTCATTCCGGTTGAAAATTTAACGTTTCAGCTTCAATGACTTCCAATAGACTTGCTTTTACTTAAACAGATGAAACAAAAAATTTACGCTGTACTTTTTATCGCGATAAATCAACTTTAAAATGTGCATTCTACAAACTTTACTCTATAAAAAACTCTTTTTAACTATTGATTTCATTTCAAATTCTATACCAACTATTTATTTACCCTTTAATGTTTCCTCAAATACTTTTAATTTTCTTACAAGTCACTCAATATCTTAATTATTATCTAAGTAATTTTTGATTAAACTAACAGTGGAATTAAATATTACTTTGGAATAATATATTTATTCACAATTTTTCAAAATATTTGTGATATCCCTTTAGCCAGTTATATTATTTCATTAGTTAGTGGAAAATTTGTATTTTTCCTCCTATTTTATTAGCTGTACATGAAATAAAAAAACTAACGGTATATTAAATAAAGTTTGTAGATAATACGTAATTTAAAGTAATTGAAGCTCTAAGTAGAGACAACATACAAAGCTTTCATTCGTGTACTTTATTAAATAAACTCTTTGCAACTAGTGTTATATTAATTAATTTTTTTAAATTTTTTATTAATTAGTCACATATGAAGCTTAACTTTTGTATACACGGAAAATTCTTTTGTATTATTTTTGAAATAAAATACTACTGAAAATAAACCAGCTTGTTGAGAAAATACATAACACATTTGAATTAGTTTCGTAAAAAAATGTTGCCTTGGAACAATATTTTTCTATGTAATATACTTTCTCGGAATATTATTATAGTGTGAGATAGATAAACCTATAATTATTAATAGTAGAAAAATATAGTAACAAGCATTTCAATAGTAATTAATATAATAATTGGCTGCTGTTAGAATTCGCATGTAACAGTAATAATGAACGAATTTTATGGTGAAAGCACGCAACAGTTAAGGATGTCGTGCCGGAGAAAAATTGAGTAAAACAGAATTTGTTACCCGAAGATATATACCCATTTTCTGAGAAACTCGATAAAGTAGAAATAAAAATAAACAAAAGTTCGTATTTTGAGCGGAGAAATGGAGTAGTCAAAACAATATACACACTGATATGTAACGTGTGTAATGGCTCGTGAGCGATAACTGGGGGTTATTGAGAATCGATTTTAAGTATATTTACCCTTATACTTGCAATTTAAAGCTTTACTTCTGAGTAGGTGTAAGGGCATCTACTAACGCAATTTTATGCTCGAGCAATTAATTATTGCCGAGGTGTTGCAGGATTTCGGGTTTACGGAGTAAAATTTTAAGCCCAGATAACAGTAGATGAACACCTCGTATGAGAAGGGAAAAGCTCCTGTTGCCCTTCAGGTTAAAGAAAAACCGTGTAGAAGATTAAGCATTTTTTCGTTTTTCCTACAATTAAAAAGTGTTATCTTACGGATTAAACGTGCTGAACCAATACACTGTAGTATTACGTTCAGTAAGCGCCTCACGTTTTCGTTGTTGTCGATACGCATCACGTCTGCGTAAGATCACGTTACCATATAGACGTAAAATCCCTTGTATGTAAATTGTTAGAACGTTGCAATATGTCAGAAAGACAGGAATTGTTCCAGGCTGGAAAGTGATCCCGAGCAGGACCAGGATTAAGTGCGAATATAACCCTTTTAACGATTTATAAATATTCAGCAGATGGTGCTATCCAAGCCGGGCTTTGCCAAAACTGGCAATTCGATATATCTTTCAATCTCATTTGGAAATTTGCCTACACCTAGGCATTCAATTAGAGTTTCCGTATTTCCACACATTTTAACCCTAAGACTTTTTATTTAAATTTCGAGATGCTTTAAATTTGTATCGATTTTCTTGTTTCCTTGGTGATGTCTTAAGCATATCAACGTTTTTTGCAGCCTTATATTCAATTAAACAAGACCCACTCCGGAATATAACTGTTTTCTAACTTTTCAAATCATTTTTCATTTAGCCAATTCTACAAAATAGTTGCTTTAAAGTAGAATCGTCCAACAAGTAAGTAATGGATAATAAATTATACCAACACGACGACGTATACGGAATTTAAAAAATTTAGGAAACATAAGTCCCGCAGTGACACCCTACAATGTTACGGAATTGATAATCAAGGGATTGCTCGATTCCCCTTACCTTATTGATCCCCAAAGATTTGCATAATTAAACGACTAGTTTTGCAGCTAAATACTAAATAAAACGTTGTAGAAACGATCGTGGGCCGCCTTTGTTTCGGAAAGCAAACCGTAAAAGGGTATTGTATAAAGTAGGAACTAATAAACTAAAAATAACTTAAATTATGAAAAGTAAAAGTTTAATTAAAGTTTAAATGTGCCTGTCTGCATTAGTGTATGTTACGAATTTTATATTTATACCATCACCAAGCAGTGGTGTAATATGCTTCCCCTTTAGACTACATTTTTAGTCTCTTGAATTTTGTAGCCGTTTTGGGTGGATCCCTTTATTCCAATGACAAACAGTAACGAAAATTTAGCAGAAATTTAGAAGCTAAAGAGTCTGTACAAGGATCCAACTCAAGGGGAGCAACCGACCACTACACCGCAGACATGTCCATCTTCAGCAAAGTACTCAAAACAAAGCGGCGGCGAAATTTTCTCCAACTACGGAAATCTCCACTAGGAAAAATGGTCACTAATCTTGCAAATGGGGGATTAGGCTTTTTTCCAGGTGAAACCAATCGATGACGGAATAGCAAAACATAACCTGTGCCTCTTCTCGCAAGAATTTTGGAAGACTCTGGTTCTACATGGTTAGAATCACCCATTTTCCATTGGTGAGATGGCTGAAACCTCATTTGGGGAGTCACTATTTTTACAGGTCGAATAATGGGCCAGCATACTGTGTGCATAGAAATGCGCGTTAGTTTTCGTACCTTCCTTTCTCCAATTAAGATCCAGACAAAGAATTTCCCTTTTATTCCTTTACCAAATTATTCTTTGTCATGGAAGATACCATCATTTAATGTTGTTTATAATATTATTTCTTCGAATTAATTAAACATGAAATAATGATGAAAACGATATTTGTCTTTTACTGCAATGAATGATGAATGAAAAGGAAATATGTAAATCCATAGACAACTCGAGAACTAATTGAATCGCGGGTACGGTTAAATTGCTCGTACAATAATGAACTGTATGAAAGAGTTTTTCTATAAAACTTGTGTTTAGTTTCATGTTGATGTTTAGTTTAAAACACAACAGCAAACATTTATGAAACTGTAAATGAGAACCCAGCAGTAACTTAACGGGAATTTAATTAGGAATAGCATAAGGATGTAAAAGTTACACAGGATTAAATTACCTTTATTTCTTTAAATACAACAATTAATTTTGAAAATTAATTAAAATGTGTAAATATCAAGGAAAATATTTAATAAGTTTCTCGAACATTTCAAACTTTATTATAACATAATTAATTAATTACAGTATGCTGTTTTTGAAAAAGCTACCCTCAACTAATTTCCACTTTGCAGAATAGAAATCTTTAAAATCGCGTCTTGATGCGACAAACGATTCGTTCGGAAATCGATTAGAAAAGTTTTGACAAAACTGCGTGTGCTAGACGTTAGCACATAAAAAATTATTTAAAACTCAATGCTATTTATTTTATGTACTGGAAGTCGTAGATAGTAAGAAACAAACTATAACCAAGCGAAGGCTTTTGAATATCAACGCGTATCCTACTCCTTTTCCAAACATTTATTGAAAAATGATTTTCAAATCAAAACCCAATCGACTGTTGGGTAAAACTTTCCAATATGATAATAAAAAAGTACAAAAATCAAACTCCATTTATTGTTATATCATAACAAAACTTCGAATTAGGAATTAATAATTAAACTGTTACGAGTTAGATGATTAAATCATTGATACACCAAGTGTTGTGCTTCAATTCCAATATCCATTCTAGATACGATTATTTTATAAATTCATGTGCTAGTTTACAAGGACTGCATGATTAAATTAACTGAAACTATTTATCTGAATGAACTCGCTCTTAGTAAATTATAAACGTTTTAGCGCGTTGTCTTTAGCATGGGTGGTCAATAAAAATAGCTAACTTTTATAAATTTCCAATATTTTCAAGTATAACCGTAAAAAAATTGCATTTTGCAGTGGCATTTCCGTGTAAGGGAAATATTTGAGGCATTGATGAAAAAACGGTCTTCTCTGTCCTTCAAGCATCCTGAACACCCTTGCTTGGATTTCATTATTAATAAATTCCTTCATAACAGCTTCGATATTGAGATGGTCAAGACGGTTGATTAATTGTTAAGTGGTTTGTATTTATAACGTGGGTTGACTGAAGCTGAAAATAAAGGGATGGTGGAATTTCCAGGCTACAACCCAAAAGTGTTTTAACATGAAGCAATTTCCTAATTTCTTAGTGGTTTAATGACCCCTTTAGTCATGATACTTAGCAATTGAAAGCATAGTAAAACTAGGGAACAAAAGATATGATGAGCATAATTTTCTTTAAGTAACACAAGCTAGTTTCAAGGTTTTAGGGTTTACTTAATGTAAAGGTATTAGCAATCCTTTTCAGTATTTTCTTGCAACTATTCAATCATTAAATGGAATTTAAAACATTAAATTACAGCCAAAGCAAAAAATTATTTACAAATCAATACCTTTGGCAAAAAACGTAAAACCCACGTTGTCACGAATCTGGTTATTTGTTCCTGTTGTCCTCTGACCGTTTGCACATCGTAAGAAATAAAACACACCCTTTTCAAAAAGAAAATGTTTACCTGTTTCTATTTTCAAATCATGTTTGGTCATTAATTATTTTTTCCTTCGGAAGAATTTTTTTAGTAATTTTTCTTTTTAGATAAATTTTTCAAACAACTCTTTGTGAAAGCTTACATAAATTACAAAAATTACTTTACACGAACTGTCTTTTTGTCTAAATTAAACGTACCAGTATTTTTGCTTGTCCATATTTATCTGGGATGAGATAGTTGAGGCAGTTTTAAGGGTAGTTGACGAGCTTCTCGCACCTCGCATCTAGTGTAGGAGTTATTTCCCCAGGGCACCGGCCTAGCACCCGGCTAGAGTTCTCCACGGGCTCTGGGGTTACGGCAAACATGGAGCAATTTGCATTGAAATTTATGTTATTGTTGACTAGAAATGTATTTAGGATTCGCATTCACGAAATCTTAACAGGGTATTATAATCTATAAGGTTAGACAACAACAGACAGATTAAGGGTTATGTTTTCGGGGATGTACAACCCTTGAATTACGTACTAAACCTATAAAAAGCTTCTATTAGACTTTTGCACGAATCCTTCTTGTTCACGTAAATCAAATAAATTTCCTTGCTGTGTAGAGATATTTATCCCAACAAAATTCTTACTTATTATTCATGGCTTTATTTCAACATTAAAAGCAAAGCGATGGGTTCCTTCATTTATACAGAGTGTTTCCCACTCCCTAACAATTATATTATAATAAAATATTTAGTTGCATAATCACTTTTATTTCATACGGAACGAAACATGCAATCAATCTGACAGCCTATATTTGTATAATTTCGAGGGGAGAGGGTAACTCATACAAAAAACAACCTTTAGATTTTTCTTTAAACCGATTGAAAGGTATAAAAATTTTAACGTTCATTAATTTCCTAAAATAATTAAAAACGCTAATTTAATTTATTTTCCCCTTTACTGCTTTGTTGAGTGTTTTAGAAAAAATTGAGTAAGTCTCAAAGCTAATTATTGCGTAGTAGCTGCCGTGTTGCTTAAAGATAAAAATCCAAGCAGAATAAAGCGTTAAAACGTGAAACTTTTAAGTAATAAATTTATTTCATTGTTTTTAAAGTTATGAGATAGTTAACAAAACCACAAGCTTTATCAGCACTTTTAGCATTCTTTTATGTAAAATACGTTTAGCCGTTGACGAAAATTAAAACTCCGCGCCCTCGAAAGCAGTAAAATTTTCCTTTAGAGAACTTCTGTTTTAAGTTGTAACAGATTTGTAAATAAAACGTTCAGAAATGACATCCCTCTAGTTAATCGCTCGGCTGCTAATTAATTTCTTAAAATTTAATTTATCTCGTTTTTACGTGTTTCGTTCAGGCGCGGTACAAATATGCCGTGATGACGTTCCAGGTGTTAATTTCGGGAATTCGGAATCCACAGCTTTTCGAACCGCATACTGGCCTGTGTGCAGTTGTACAAATAATTCTTCGACCAGGCACATACATATCATATTTGAAATTCTGATTGTTATTCAAATTTCCCGCCGAGGTAGGAATGCCTTAATGGACAACGGGACATCACGGGCATAGTTTCGCCTTTGTGCCATTGATTGTTTAGTGGATGCAATTAACCCCACTATGAACACGTATTTCTACGCTTATAAAGATCTTCGGATCTCCACGCATTTGAAGCATTCAAATTCTACGGAAAAATGCGTTTATTTTTTATTTCTCTATATTTATTATTTTCAGAAATTTGTGTAATATCCCTTTAACGTGCCTACATACAAAGAAAGAATTCCTGCACTGATTCCACCCTTATACAAATTGTAATATTGAATTACATTTAAGAGAAAATAAATAAAGGAACTGGAAATGAGAATAACTGTTAGTAAATCAGAAACAAAGGAAACCTAAAATGATAAAAAAAAATGGGTGTCTGTGGGTGTTAGAATGTAGGAAAGCGAGGAAAAAGGTTAGGAAATAGTTCTTGCAGAGGTTTATTCAATGAATGACTGCGGGTGAAGCTACATACTCACAATAGTTCAAAGGCATTGCTGAGTTGCAGGAATGTTTCTAATCAAGATATTCCTGCAAACCCCATAAAGATTAGTTAACTTGTATTTTGGAAATAAACACGTAATTTTGTATGCTATATAACATAAACAACGGCAAAATAATGACGTAGAGCAATACAGAGAGAGCTATTGTGATACGATCTTGCGATATAGTTCAGCATCTGTGTGCCAAGGGTATTATTAAAGTCAATTTCAGCTTAATTAAGCTCCAAACGTAAGATGCTGCTGTAGTAATGTTATTTAACTTACCTTCATTTGTGTTACTCGTTTTTCTAGTAATGTTCTTT
Source organism: Hemicrepidius hirtus (assembly GCA_963082805.1). NCBI lineage: Eukaryota > Metazoa > Arthropoda > Insecta > Coleoptera > Elateridae > Hemicrepidius > Hemicrepidius hirtus. Next base: position 21,469,225 of record OY720168.1, read on the forward strand.
GAATGAGCATGGGACGATTATGTTGTGCCATTTTACAGAAACACTTGGATTGCATTGCTTCTCTTGGAAGATGCTAATACTGTTTAGATTATAAAATTGTCTTTAAGAAAATATTCAATGCTTTTAAAGAGGTAATTGGTTTAAAAGCTCTTATGATAAAATTCTTTCTTCTTCCATCCAAAGATTAAGAGAGACATACAATTATTGAGAATCGTTTCCTACTCTTCATTTTCGACAGATTGCTATTTTTAGATAAAGCTCATAAAATATTTCTTATGCTATCTGTATATACAACTTGAAGTGAATTCTACTTTGCTTTTTTGAGCTACGTCAATTTTACTTTAAAAAAGATTTTTTGCTTTTCTTTTGTACCAAATCCGTTGTTAAAGTAGGTTATATGTGGTTTTCATGTACAAACTGTTTGTTCAACTAATAACTTCCGGTTCGTCATACTTCTTACAAATAACAAATTTCATAGTTCCTTATTTTACAAAAGTTTTTTTATTCCATAGTCTTACAATTTCAAATACGCAAACTTTTCCATATGCCAATGAATTTTGTTCAAAGGTGAAATTCTGGAAGGTTAGCGGTCAAATGATTTTCTCATCTTTTGATTAGATGAGACAGAAACCATTGTAATTTTTTATACTCCTGGACTTGTTAGATTGACAGCGGTCTGTGCCACGATAAGAATTTCTTTAATGTAATTGGCGATCGTTACAAAACAAGTTGGTGTTCATTTTCAGGAACTCCAATCTGTCTAGACATTCCGACTCGTGAAAACGCAGCATTCGTAATAACTTTATTTGGAAACTCCGCTTTGTACATTTTCATTCTGATGATAACTACACTCAGTGACAGTAATTGTTAATGTAACAGAACACAACTTTCCTTCATTAAAAATTCCTGATTACTTTTTTTATCGCGGACATACATTTATACGTATTATTGTCATAAAAGGGTTCTCCACATTTTTTTCTCCAGTTTTTTCATTTTCACCTAACAAGATTTTTAATATAAAACCAAGTTATCTGGAAATTTACTCAACAATTTTTAAAATCTTATAAGTCTTGAATTAAATTGAAATTGACTTCAACCACAAAACGTTTAGGAAGCCTAAACGCGTTTCGGGAACTACGTTCCCATCTTCAGTAGACTGAAATATTCCAAGCAGAGTTATCGGTACCAGGACCAAAATTGGGAGTCATTCTTAATTTTATCCGTCTGGGTTCCGGATGAAGAATAGGCCCAGGGAATCCCCTGCCTGTCGTAGAAGGCGACTATTTGGGGCGATTGTCCTATATTTTTTATAATTACTTCTTATTCCTATCATCTTTATCCATTTGCTCCTCTATTAATTGTTGTTCCGCGCAGCCTGCATCTCCTTCCATTCCCTGTCTGCATCCTCTGCTTCCTTGTGTGTCTTTGGTCTCCAATCTAAAATTCTGTATAGAAACTTCAGGTTGTTATATATAATTTTGCAAGTATGATATAAAATTTGTTACATAGAGAAATTTACTCCGTCATAAGTTCAATTTCATAATATGGACGTTTGACTGTTCTTCTAATTCTTCATTTAACTTTAGATCTCAGATAGTTAGTTTTTTTAAACTTAAAAAAGAGGTAAAATAAATCATATTTAATATCATGTGATATTGTTATTATAGGTAGTTGACTTTTAAAATTGATTTGCTAAATTTAGTTGAGGATTTAATAGTTAGGTATTTATTCGTTTAAAAACGATGTAGCAAAAACCATGTCCATTGCAATAATAGGATAGAAAAAATTGTTTGGGTGAAAACGCAACGCGTCAGTGTCGCGGTGAAATAGGACGAAAAATACAATATAGTATAGTGCTTCGCTAATAGTGTGGTCGTTGGGTCCATGATATGATGTTATTATCATGAGTCCCGCAGTGTTATCCGCGTCCGATCTCTATTGAGGGCAACGCAAATTCAGTCTCATGTAGAACTATGCTTTACATGATTTACTCTCATGGTATAGTTACAAAGTCGTATGTATACACCACATTAATAACAGATAGCAGACAGGGGATATCAACATACTTCGTTGTCACCTATTTGGATAACATTATAGGGTTTTCGTTTTGCTGCTCGAATATTTTTAATGGCGTTTAATGTTTTGTAAGGCATTGTATACATTTATAACGTCTATAAAGATGAAAATTGCGGAGATTATTTTCCTCTGGCGACGTTCTCACGCCTAATAAAGTAAAATTATAATTTTTGCAGCGCCGGTTCTTCAAAATAAACTGCCTTATTTTTTACCTCTGGGATTAATATTCATAATTTACTGCGGTTACTTATTTTATTCGAAAGTTTTGTTAACGAAATTACTGATTTTATTATAATTTTATAAAGTTAAAACACGGACATTCGTCTTTTATAACGGTATAGTTAAATGGCTTAAAACGCGTAGATTTATTGCAATTTATTTCAAATCACCAGTTTTTAATCTTCGCAGTTAATAAAAAAACGCGCAGAATTATTTTTATCTTGGGAATACAAATTAAGCTAAGCGGAGCACATCATTTTTTCTTTCCTTTGCTTAATACCTGCACTTTTTATTGCTTTCAATGCTCTTCGGGAAATTAATCGTTGAATTTTCAGTTTATTCTGTTCTTAAAAGGTCTGGAATTTTTTTATTTTACTCCGTTTTAGAGATCTTCTACAATCGACTGATCATCATCCTGTTTGGAACCTTATTTATCCGGGGACTTGTCGCCGAAATTGGCACCATTTCTGTTTACTCAGTGTGACATTACGAAATTAATCTAATTTCGCAAATGCGGTTTTACAGAGAAATGCTTCCTGATTTTGCATTTCTCAAATCTGGAATACTAAGATTGCGAAATACAAATTAAACAAAGGACTTTATATTATTCAACTGCACAGAGGCGTAATTACAAATTACTACTGCCCTTTTAATTACTGAAAACCCCTAATATATGAATTAATTATTCCTTGATATTTTGTAAATTAAAATGTCTGCTTTGACAAAGTTTTTGATATTGTTTAATCTCATTGTGGTAAACTAGAAATTTTTTTTCAATCCCATTTTTGTAATCATTTTTTTTATATAACCAACTATTTGCATTAAATCAGATAAGCAAATAAAATAGGCAGAACGGATTCCATCTTGACGTACATCCAAACTCTAGTTTTAGTTTCTAATATGTTATGTAAAGTGGTGTGGCAAAGACTAAACTCTTCTTTTTAACTGCACCGGCTTATATAATTAGTCTGTGAATATATTAATAATTTATTTTCAAAGCTTTGTTTCTACTTTTTGCTTAACAGAAACGACTTTAGAGGATTATAGAACTGTAAAATTACTACCCGGTTCACGTTATTTACTGTTCTATACGATTCCTATTATGCTGTTTTCTAACTTTCCTCTTTAGGGTAAACAAATTTAATTTTCTATGTAACGCGATGTTGTCAAAAACATCCAGATTATATTTACACCTTTGTATAGCTCCGTGTAGTACTTATAAAAATAGGAAAACACCAAATAGAAAACCTTTGTATGGAGAATACATGGTTTGTATTTTTTGAAGCAATAACTTCAAAGTATATTTGAAACTACTTTTTCCAAAAGTAATTCAACAAGAGGTGTAGATGTTTTAATTTGTAACTAATCATTCCTTTAGCAAAAACGCTGCTATTTTGTTCATTTAAATTTGTAGGCTTTGTACAAAAAAGTTTCACCTTTTTTGATATTTAATTTATTTCACACTATTTTCACAGTTACTTTGATACGATTTCGAGCTTGATGGATTAAACATGTACAGTACTAATCAATCTTTAAATGATTTAGGAGTTACAGGTATTCACAGCTACCTTTTATCTATTTTATAATTTATGTAGTAACCATATAAATTTACTATTCGTAGTAACGTCCGTTTAAAGCAATTTTCATTATCGGTGCTTACAATGAACATTTTAAAATTTTATTGATGTGGTTGTACTACAGCCTGACAATACAGGTATTTTTATCAAAATTGCTTGAAATACTATATATTCAGAAGAATAGAAAATTCAATAAATTTGTTACGGATCAGTAGGACGTTCACAACAACAGCAGTTGTGCCTTGAAGAGTCCAAGCAGTAGTTTATTTTTCTGTTTTTTTTTCAGACGCTTATTTTCTAAACATTTGTCTACGTATTGTTAAAAATATCTGCATTATTTGGTTATAATTACTAATGACAATGCATATTGCATCTTTTTACGAACCAAAATCTTTTCAGCGTTTTACAAATTATGGTTTGCATTTATATGGTATAGATAGTGAATGGCTGAAAAATGTTTGAAAAGAATACGTTTAAACTTTTCAATTTTCCTCAAGTTTTAAAGTAATGCACGATTTTCTAATTTTGTAGTTTTGTAATTTCAGTTTTACTTAATACATCTATTTTAAAATTTCTAGATGAATAATACAATTTATGCTTTTATTAGAAGGAAAAACAAAATATTGTACGTAATTAGATAAGGAATTATAGTTTCTTGTGCAGAATTAACTTTTGTTAAGAACAACAATTGTTTGTCAGTTTGATCAAAGTTTTCCCATTTACTGCATAGACTTGGAAAGAGAAATAAGAAATAATTAATGTTTGTGACCTGCAGTTATGCTAAAATCGGTATCTAGTAAATTGGAAAACCCGAAGTTTCCAGTTTTATCAACTTGATAAAATATTTAATATTATGCAGCTGGTTCCTTTTAATTCTTTTTTTGCAGTTTCTCCAATGATTTGGGTCCCAAACCAGCTGGTTGGTGCCCCAGCGGGGACAGATGTTACGATAGACTGTCACACCGAAGCTTATCCAAGAGCAATAAGCTACTGGGTGTACGATAATGTCATGCTACTGCCCACTAAAAAATACGGTACTGAGACGGCTGAAAATAGCTATCGGGCCCACATGAAATTGACGGTGCGCAACCTTCAGCCTGGGGACTTTGGCAACTATCGATGCATCTCGAAGAATTCTCTTGGGGAGACGGAAGGATCCATCAGACTCTACGGTAAATAAAATATTTCTGCTTAAGTTCAAAACGAAATTTGTACCATTCGCTTGTGTATCCGTGTTTCAACTTCACGTTGAGTGAATCTTACTTCCAATAAAATAGAATAAAAAATAAGATTGTTACTTCCGCGGCGGAATTGGAAGATTGCCGCTATACCCTAATACTTTTACCTGCAGTAAACTTCGTTTCAAAAAGCAAAACTCTCTGTTTTGTAAAAATGTGATTTCTAATATCGAAATGAAGTATAAAATGGCGCTAATATTCAGTTTGTAATCAAAATTATTGCTATTGTTACATACAATTTGTCTTTAGACAGAATTCATGAAAATTAATTACATGCAGCGGGGTTCGGCATGGAGCTCATATCCCTACACAATGCAATTCAATTATTTGTGGCATTTTAACATTTATCTGGTTGCGTTTAGAATGTTTTGGAATTACGTTAGAATCATTCGACAAAATCAATTTAATTTCTAAAAACGAAAAATCTTGTCAAGGTATTGACGTGTTTGCTCCCTTCCAGGTTCCAGGAGAGGAAGTAAACAATAATCGAAACAATAACGGTTGGTAAACTTAGCGTTGTCGAACTAACATACATGAAACCCTAATTAACAATGTACTTAGCGCCTCTGCATACACGCGTCGTTATTACCCCTTCGTTTTATACCAGTTTCAACTGGTCCAGTATTTTTACCGGTATGTTGGCTCGGGATTCGCACATTAAACATGATAAGTTACCGCAATGTGTTTCTATCCTCAGGGCGTTCGTGGTTTTTGTATATTTTGCGGGCATAGCACGCGTGTTTTCTACATTTTTCTTTATTTTTATGTTTGCAACTAATAAATAAATGAAACTAATCAAAAGTGAATTAGTACGTATGCCAATCCGGCGCGTATTTAAAATTTCACGTTTCTGTTCCGGTGCCGTAACGCGTTGTTTTTAACCCTTATAGGTCATTTATTAAGCTATAACGCGCTCACCCTACCCGACCCTTCATAATTACAATCATTTTAAGTAATCAAATGAATTTCAATAACAGTTTGGTGGTTTCATTTGGGTAAATTCGCTTAACTTTTGGTCGGTCTGTATATGAATTTGGTTTAAATCACCCCTTTTCGAAAAATGTAGGAAATTCTATACTTTTGTATACACAATTTTATTAGAAAAAAATTTATTTTTCAGAAATTCCCATGCCATCAACACCCCCAAGAGCCACCGAAATGAAAAGCAGTTCAAATAAAGAGAGTAAGCTACTTTGTGTATTCTCAATATTAGTAATTAATTGCTCATACTTAGAATTTTCCTTTTTATTTGTCTACTTTCGTTCTTCGTTCCTTATTGCAAAAATATAGGGTGGAATTCTGGTAAGTTTAACCTCCTTTAAGATTTCTATTGAATTTTTCCAATATTTTGTTGTAATTATTAAACCTCTTGCAAACATCCACTTGTTCGTTGTTTTATATTTATTCTTGCTCTCTTTTTAGAAATATTTTCGCTTGAATATTTACAGGTTGTAGTAATATTTTCTCTGTCGTAATATTGTATTTGGGATATGAAAACTTCAATTCTAAAACTATTTATGTTCGGTAACTTTTCTTACTGCATTCATAGTACATTTTTTAGATTCCCATGTAACATTTAACCAGTATAACCTTTTTTTTCCTTCCTTGTCGTATAGTTTCTGTATATTTCTGTTACTTCCTTAATTTGTATTGATATTAAAAATATTACTAATGCTAAAATCGATTTATAATGCGAAAAACACCTGAACACACATAATTACTGTTCACGTAATTAATTTATTTTACAGTGCACGTGAATTATTTTCTATCATTCCATGCTTTAGCTTTTCCTCATTGCAAAAATTTATTAAATACCAGTTCACGGAATACAATTAATTTTATCATGTCCTTTGTAAACACATCTACACATGCATATTAGGATTTAAAAGATGTGTTTGTAATATTATAGGATTAAAAACTGATAATTACGCGTAGGTAAACAGAGGCGCACTGGCCCACTGGGACATTTCCTCGTATAGTAGACAATCTACAATTTTTTACGATAAAATAATTTACTGACTTTTATTAAAGTATGTAATTTTTGAAAAGTTTAACAAATGTCTAATAAATTAATTAGTAGAACAAAGACGCGACTTCACAACATAGACCATTCCTTGTAATAATTTAATTAAATTAAAACCACTGTAGAACTATATACTTGCTTCTAACAAATTAATTTATATTTCTCTCTGTTTTTATTGTATTTGTGAAACGTCAGTTTGGAATTAAAATTTAATTTATTCCATTTCGAATAAGCTTTCCTAACACAATTTCTGGATTAAATTAACAATTTTTAAAACTAATTTTCTGAGAAGCTTTGACGAAGGGAACCTACCATGGAGGTTTTACTTTACGTTTTAGGTAAGAGGAATCAACACAAAAATTACTGGATTGTTAAACAAAGGCAGCATTCAACAGAGAAGACGTATATGATGTTAATCAGTGTGGCCCATATTATGGATTTTATTAATTCTTTTATATTTTTATTTTTCAGATTTTTTAGATCAAATATTGGGAAAAATACTATAAAGCAATTTAGACCAAAAATATGTCTTTGCAGTTTTACGGCCAATCCGTCTCTGTATCCCAATTATTCAAAGATATGGTATGAAATGAATTGAAGATCTGAACAATATTCAAATTAACCCATTTCCTGAATAACTAAATAGGAGACATAAATAATTTTAATTAAAATTTTTATATGCAACAAGTTATGTTACGCAAACTACCACTTGCCTAACCTGAATTGCTCATAATTTATAATATCCTGTAATTAGAAATTGCAATCCAAAAAAAAATTAATTAATTTATTGTAACCTGAACATTTTCCGTTAAGTGCCCTAAGGGGCCTAAGGTATTATTTATAGATAAACTTTAAATGTATATATTATGCTTTAACATTGTTCAATTTTCTTTTCCTTTAAAACTATGATTCGATTTCATAAATTGGATGTGCTGGAGAATGTTTATTGGGAAAAACCTCTACAGGAGAAATGGAAGTTTTCAGATGCTTTTACGATTCCTTAAATCCTTCCTTCCTCATTTTTACAGAAGATGTTATACATATGAAAAATGGACGGCTTGGATGACGAGCTGTAAAATACAGGAAGTACAAAGAGAAATTTCGAATAATTTCAGTGATATTGAACACAATCGGGGTTTTCTCCGTTAAGCGCCGTTTATGCAGATTTCTATTTACAAGGGCGAGGATAGGTCCTCCGCTTTTCTTTACTCCCTTTAATAAAGAAAGTGAACAAGCTAATCTAACTTCTAAGTCCACCTACTTTTAGAACCAAACCCACTGATCCATTCTTTAATTCAGGAGGAACGCTTATTTTCCGAGTTAACTGCTCGGTAGAAATTTACTTTTTATCCGATTTTTTAGTTTTTTAATATTTTTTTCTTTGAAAAATTACCATTTTAATAGCATATATTTCTGGATTGCATAGAATTTTATTGCACATATTTCATCTCAACTTTATAATAATGTTCAATCAACCATTATTAGATTTGACAGGAGATTGCATTGAAATTGAAATTAAAATGCAATCACAAAATAAATTCTTTTCGGAATTATATTACCAATTCTTTATTAAAGACCAAAACTAATTTAACTTCATCAACGTGATCGTTAGCTACTTAAAAAGTCTAGATTAAACGGTACTTACATACGCAACAATACTATAAAAATAAACAATTTTGTACTCTTTGCTTTTTTGCTATCAACTCAGCTTCTTTCTGAACTGTAATACAATTTACTCGCAAGTGGTTATTTCCACTTGTACTAAGAGGTAATTATGAAGCCTGAACAAACTTCGAATGGAAAACTTTTATAATATGTTCTCGTATATTTATTTAAATTGATACGAGTGATGTAATTTGTAACCTCAATAAATTAAAGGAAGGAATATGAAGCCGTAGTAATGTTTGATCTTTTGGTTTTGAATTTCTTATTTAAAATTATAATTGTTTATACAGATTACTTATTGGAAAATTCTTTTACATGAATGAGAATGAAATGGCAGTTTTATTATATTCTTCGAATACTTATGAATATAAAAATTTTGCACATTGTTTGAATTCTAAATATGTCAATGTACGAAAACAAAGTTCAGTTACGTAAGTTATTCTAGTATGGTAGTAGGTATGTATTATTGAGGGATAAAAGAGAAGTGCCTTATTATACAATAAGAAATTCTATTCTCAATAAAGCAACAAAGTGCTTTTAGATTCTATGCAAAACGTAACGAGGCACTGACATATATTGGCGACGAACTTGCTCATTATAATCAGGAAGGGAAATTCATAAGGGTATTTAAGGTTGAAGTGAATAATACGAGAACCCTCTTAAAAAGAGCACCTCCAATATTTGTTCATCGAAAATCTATTTAATTATTCAGGTATAAGGAAGAAAATTGTGATGTACTGCTTCAATATCGCATCTTTTGAAAAGTTTCTAACACATTTAATTAAATCTTTGGTTGATATTTCTTCTCTTCTTCTTCTTCTTCTGCTCCTTCTTCTATTCGCGAGAAAGCCCTACAAGTTCAATATTTCAGCCGTTGCCGTGGAGAAAATGGCCATCACGAGTGCAGTTCTAGTTTGCTCGTATTCATTGCTTTATTTTAGAGGGCGAATTTATGACGTCACTTAATTAGATGTTTCCAGCTCGCGGACATTAATCTTGTGCTAATACTAATGGCATGGGTCCGTGTGGACGCGCAGCCCTCGTTTTAATCGTATAAAAACATTGCCACAGTGCTGCATTAAAATGTCCCATTTATACTTTTCCTCTACATATCTTGCGCTCTGTCCAGCAGCATATCTACTAACACAAAAGCAGCAGCGCTCATTGTTCTTGAGAAGAAGTATCCTAGTAGCATAAGCTGGGGATGAATGTGTCCTGTGCCTTCGCGAATCACGGCGGGCATCGATTCCGTTACAATGTAGTGTTAAGAATGTAGTGCATTTTATCGTGCTGTTTGGTATTCAGATTGCATGTGCGATGTCGTATCGCAGCGTAAACAATAAGCTACACGAGCAGCATGGAAGCGGAGACCGTAAATTCTTTTGGTAATAAAGGGTGCTGTTCTTTCGAATCATGTGGTACGTTTAGTGTCAGTCTCGCTGTTTGAATGGTAAGAATAAAAAAGCGGAAACGAGGCGACTTCATTAATCGCAGTCACTTTCGTTCGAGGTATCCGCATTACAGCCGAAATTTGCTAGCGTCGTGTTTGCTCTTTAGGGCAAGCGATGCCATGGCAGGTGTATTCAGCGATAAATCTCTCGCCTCGCTGAGAAAGAAGCAACTTCGGTATTACAATAACGCGTTGCCGTAATGGGTAAAGTTAGGGTTAAGACAGGGCGCAGCTTATTCTCTGTGGTGATATTCCGCAACACAATGAGAGCGCAGTTTTTGCGAGCCTACCTTGCCCGAGACGAGCATAACAGAGTTTAAAGTGTGTTTCTATTCTCTAGGGCAGCGCCTCTAACTCCGAAGACGTCGTGTGGACCAACAACTGAACAATATACTCGGTCCTCTTATTTCACGAGCGTACTAAAAACAAAATATACAGTTCCATTGCTGTTACTGTTTTGCCTTTAATTAATTTGTAAGTCTAATGAATTTGCAAGACTTCCGGCCTCTTGAGCATTGTGTGTAAGAGATGGAGGGCGGAGGACGGTGTTGACGGGTGGTTCTCATTGCAGGCGCGGGGAAGCGCAACTCCACCAGACCTATTGTGCAGGACGAACGCCCCAAGGTGGTGATGGTGTCATCCTCGGACAAGCGCGACTCCCATCCGGCTCCCGCCGCAGAGTCTGGCCTGGGGTCGTTTCCTCCTCCGGGCCCTCAGGGATCAGGTACATATCGTGGCTTGTTTGCACTCTCGCACGCTGCTCTTGTATCTCCTCCTCACAGCACTTTGCACCCCAAATACGTGTGTGCACCGCACTTGAACCAACCATCAGTATTCATGTGTCACGACCTTACTACATAAACGGTAGATAATCCCAAACGCGCACACCCGGTGCGGATATTGATCTTCGAGAATTATCCATATCTCTTGTCGTTCGGTGTGTTGCTTGTAAACCACTGTAATTTGAACCACCTGTTACACTGACGTGCACAAAGTTCAATTTGGATTTTTTTCTTTTCCCGCTGTTTCGTTGCAGACAGTGGTCGAAGTCGTTTCGCGTCCGTCTTGCACGAGTGCACGTCTCCCTTTCATCACAGTTACCATTTATGAAGTCGGTTAGTTACCTACGAACGATATCGTTATGGTTCCGAACAATCACACGGTCCATAAGCAATTTGGTGGAAGTTTATTACGGAACTTGCAGACTAACCCTAGCTAATAATATCCTAGGTACGAGCATGACGACATTACATAGATCCTGTGCCATATTGCTACCGTTACAAAGCTGTCTGATTTGGATCGCGATGCACTTTGCACAACAAACTCTATTATTCAGTTCCATTAGGCAAGCAATGGCACACGTATAAACCTCTCCTTCTAATTAATTACTCGGTGCGCATCATTAGACTGCCGTCAAGTGTTTCTTAGTTTCTTTATCTTGTGTTAATTAGAACGAACGTATAACGGGTCATTTTAAATAATTTTCTTCTCGTTCTCAGTAACTAGCTTAATGTCATATCATTTTACTCGGCTGTATTGCACCGAACCAATTCAGTACAGGTGGTAAAAAAACGCGAAATTACAGCACCTCGTCGTCGTCCGGCGCGCGACAGTAACGAACAGACATAATTTCTTTAAGTACCTACAAAGTATACCTACGTCTTCCGGCATCGGTGAAGAGGCGTCAGGTGTGTAATGAGGCCGCGATATACGTGTGAACTGCAGCTTAGTGCGGATATCGACCATCCTGGGGCCGGAATACATTAGCGCAAAGCAGGGATGCATAATAAATCAATCTCGAAGTAGGAACACAAGTCATCCATTGACATCTCGGCCTTTTATATTACTTATATTTAAATCATTCGCTTTGCATTTAAATGCAGCTTGCCGATGTGCTCGAATTCGGCTCCGAGCGGAGATGGACTTTTAAATGGCCTCTTAACATCTCCAACGTAAATGCTCGGAGAGTGACACTTAGTGGTGGCTGAATACTGCCGAAAAATAACCCTCCGCATAAGTAGTATCGGACTTTTTCTTATCTTTAAGTCAATGGCGTTAGCTCCGTAAAATGTGGTGGACCCAGCCAACTAGTATCGTCTTCTGTTGCAGGATGCGTCAGTATATCGAGATGGGCCGCACCCCAACTGGCCGTGGTAACTCTACACCTCGTCCTGACAGGACCTTTAGTTCAGAATTAACTGTATTGAACGGGGACTGGTAAAAATTCGTTCGCTCCGATCGCTTCTTTTTCTTTTATTTATACATACTTTTGTTCTGAATGTTTTTACTGAGCACGTTATACCCCGACAATGTTATATTTTTGGCACATGTGTGCTCTGCACAACCCCTTATACATTAATGATTCAACATGTGGGAATAAGTCTGCGATAAGAATGTGAAACGCCGTAACTACAACTGCTAGTTCGCTCCACACGACGAATTCTAAAGACGTCTATAAACCAGGAAAACCATCACTCGTGAAATTCTTATTGCGGGTCATGAGATACCTACATGTTAAGAATTACGTGGAATCCTGAATATCGAATCAACATATCAATATTTTATATACCTACTACTTTTGTTATTTACAAACTCTCCCTCTCATTCGCTTTTCTCTCTTTATTCCTCCTCAACTGATCTTTGCTAACATTTCTTTTGATCCGATCACGAACTGATAAGAGCCGAATCAAACGAACATATCCGCTTAAAAATATCATTCTCGCGGTTTTGAATGAAGAATTGTCAAAAAATCAATTACCTATAATGCACTAAAATTACAACGGAAGCCGTCAAAACAACATATCCTTAAAGCCCTGAAGAGGCAGTTCAGTATTTGTATATCCTAAAGTGACATATATTTTAAGATGTACGTACACTTCCGTGGTTGAACTGAAAAGAAACAACACTTTCGATGCCACGGGTTAGTTAAATTTTTGTTAAGTAAGGTGTGCCCATTAAGTATTGCTTAAGATAACCTACGTGTTAGTTCTCTACACCTTTCCATTTGTACATAATATAGCTTATTATTGTAAGATATATGTATCTAGTATAAATACACTGTGGATCAACAAAATGTGGCACGATGCAACCAGTCCGAATAGTTAATGTTTTCTTGAGACACAGAGTATATTTTATGTTTGTGTATAAATAACGTTATAGATCATTTAAAAGTGCCAAAATTATTAAATCTAGTATCGTACTCGTATTGTTTAAGGACAACGAGCGATCACATCTCTCTGTCAGTTGTGGTGGCATATACCTACACGTTTTATTATTGGACATTTAAAAATTCAGATAAATGCTTTTTAAGTGTAACTTGATTTATCTGTGGTGTCCTCGGGACGAGTCTACATTGCTGTACTTTAACATTCCGCTTGGTATCACTTTCTTATTTCATTCCGTAAGCATGCGAAATGGTTTAGAATTATATAAAGGCATTCCGAGAACAAATTTTTCCGAACTTTCCTATACTGGATTTATAAATGTCTTTTCAGAAAATAGTTTCACGAAAAGCACCGTTTAAATATATTTATATGTGTGATCGTTAACAATATTTAATATCTTCGTGAAACTAGTTTTTGTTTTAAATTATTTTTCTATGCTTAGCCTAGACGTTTATTTTCAGTTGGTCAAAAAATATGTCACTTGTGTGGAACCCTACATTGGTTGTGTACATATTAAAATAAAATGAATCAACGAAGATGTTAAGGGTTTAGTTACGAAGATTATTGTACCTACTAATTGATTTTTGTTTGCTGTTAATTTCTAAACCGAGTTTTGTAACTTAGGTCAATTACATTTAGTAAACAAAACAAGTGTTACCGTTTATTATTAAGTTGTCTATTTGAAACAATACAAAGTAATTTAATGTTCTCTTTTTAATTTAAGTTCCTAAAACCTTACCGCAATTAGTTATACTTATACAAGTTTCCACAGTTTATACCCTACAGTGAAATGTGAAAATTGTGAACTGTATAACAAAGCTCTTCTCTTCTACTTTTAGGTAAGATAATTTTATGTTTTCGCTAAAACTGTCGCATGTGTTGCATGTCTGCGCTCACTGTTTATCAAACATGCGGATACTTTCGTTATATTGCAAACCCAACGTTAAAAATGCAAGCTCATAAGTTTAGTTAGTACGCAAATAAAAATTTATATGCACGGAATTTTACTGTTTTTAAGAAATAACTCTGACATAAACTGCCTTAATTTATTTATTTATTCGTTCTTTATTTGATCAAAGAACCACAAAAGTTACTTTCCCGTACTGTGATAGAAATATATCTTATAAAAGAAATAATAAAAAGGTTTTCCAGAAATTTTATTTACTGTGAAGCTATACACAGCTAATATAATCTTTTTGGGTTATTTCTCTATAAATAAAAATTGTTTGTTATCTACATTTCTAACTTATTCCAATTCAAACATTTTGGTGAATGCGCCGGAGTGATGAGTAATTTTGATCAATTTGTTGTGGTGAATGTTTGTTATATTAATATTTTTTTTGGCTACAGTATGGATTAAACAACTTTTACGTAGAGTTAACATTTTCAGAGTTATCTGGTGATGTATTAATATTCATGAGTGTTTATTAATCAAATCTATGGACGGGATAAAATTAGATTTTGATCGATTTCGATTGCAGCTACACCCTAGTTGCATTTTGATAGAATGAAGTACATAATGTTGTGGTTGTTTTAATTTGGCGTTTTATTAAAAATGTTGCGTTTCCTTTAAATGACATCATAGTAATTTAAGATTCAATATAAAAGTTGGTAAATCGTGTAGTAAAAGGTTAGTAACACTATTTCAAAGATTATAGCGCAATTTTCTTCAAAGTCTGGTTTAAGGTTGCGCCTGCATTGTAATATAAGTAGAACGGATGGCAACGACTAAACGATTTTCGCTTGCTGATTTCGGCCTTCAAATAAAACCTCATGAAACAGTCGTCTACTTCCTTTTTCTGGCTGTGTCACTTCCGTTCCTGTGTCTGGGCATACGGAAGACCAGAAAGCAGTCAATATCGTGCTGAAACTCTCTGGAATCTTCTCCGATCAAATAGCCTGTTGGTCTCATTCTTTCCAGCTTCCTATTTTTCCTGCTGCAAATGTTTTCCTTTTCCTATATTTAGTCCTTGCATCTATTACAATTTTCCGTGTCAAACATGTTTAAGGGCGTTTAAAGAAACGCGTTCCTGTTTGCCGGAACGCTTTGTATGTGCGACTTTTTATTTCTCAACAACCGGACAACAGCTATCAGTTATTATTACGTAAAATAGCCCTTTTCAGATGTTAGCCAATGAAATGAAAACGTATGGCACGTTAGGGGAACAATATCAAATGATGTGGCTTATAATGTGATTAAATTGGAATCGCATCGAGGTAATAAGAGATCATATGTTCTTTTATTCATTAGGGAGTTGATCCAACTAAACTGCGTCTCAATTAGTCGATATAATCCTTCGGCGGGGGAGGGGGGAGCCAAACTCGTACGGCCAAGTAGAAATCCAATACAAAGGACGTTTGTGTTTGTCGTTATGAATAATCCAATACTTCCAAATTAGGTTATATCACATTTCCATAATTTACATTCCAGGCTGTCACAAATAATTAAATCACACAAACTTTTCTCATTACGATGACTTAATGTTGTCTCAGGTTGTACAATTGTCTGAGGTAACTTGTGGACCCTCGTCGTTCTGGAGAAACCAGGATACAGATCCCCCTGTAATGCACGTTTCACATATTCCTTGAACGTTCAGTGAAACTGCGGCGACTGTTTGAATGCGGTGTATAATTTTATTGCTTTCGCATTCGCCCACATGCGAACTTCTGTAGATGCTTGACGAATTACCCCCGCATCTGCGTATACTCCAACTTAGCCCAAACCAGGGTAAAACCTTTAGCACGCTTTATAAACCGAGAAATTGCGAGAAAGAGCTACTTTAATGTCTTACGAACTCGCTTCAAATTTCAGTTTTAGATAGTAAACTATAAGTGCTGTTAAATAATTATTTAAGACGCACTTACAGTATTGGATTGCATTGATTTTACTTACAATTTTAAAATATTACTTTCTTGAAGTTTGTTAGGTGGTCAAAAACACACAAATTAATTCAGACTTTTTATTGATTACGTTTACTATAAAAATTTTAAATTAAAAATGGAAATTTATTTAAATTTGGAGCACACTCATTATGTAATGTTCGATACTGTTAAAAAGACATATTCTGGATTTATAATCATTAGGAAATTTATGACCGTGGCCAAGCAAACAGAAGTTCGCACGAAGTAAATGAGAAAATTTAGTTTCCAAACTGCTACTGTTTAGCATATACTCTGTAAATATTAGTCTTTTTATGTATTAGCACGTATACATTTTTAACAAGTCTGATATGTATTAGCCCCAGTTTTGAAATACAAACTCACGAAAGTAAGCATGTTTGTTATTTAATCATTTATAAAAAGTTATGAAATATTACACCTCCAACATGCATTTTTCCCAAATATTCTGCTTTAATAAAATTTTTACTTTATTTTAATTAATTTAATTAGCTGATGTCTCTTGTTCATAAAACAAGGTTTTGCTTGAACCCTGACGTTTTCCACCATTCATTTAATAATATTATAATTACAGTGCTTTAAACCTTCTGGATTCTGAATTAATATACTAGTGAAAATATTTCAGGAAAATCCGGGAAAATTCAAACTTATTTTGGTTATAGATTCCTAATCAATTCAAATAAAACTATAAAGTATAGTATTTCCTAACAGAAATAAAACCTAGAGAACAATAATATTCAAACAATTTGTGTTAATAAAAGCAGCTCACGTTCGATGTTAGTGAACTGGAACGACAAGCCGAAAAAGGGAGAAAAGAGTGATGTTTATTAATTAAAGTGTATTGACTTCAATACCCTGTATACACCGAATTTGTTTTAAAACAACAAACATATTTGTAAAATAAACGTATAATTTGAGAGTGAACAAACATTTTAAAAGTATTGGAAATTAGCAAAGCAATTGTAACAAGATCGTGAAATTTAACAAATGTTTTATTCAGGGTTGCACTTGGTAATAAATTTTCACGAGGAAATTTTACGGTGTCCCTTGGTTTGTCGACTAAACAAAATGGTCCTTTTTTACAAGACATAGGATTGATTGGTCTATCCCATTTGTGCAACAGCCCACACATCTCCACAATAGGTTAGATATATGGCTAGATCATCCCTGACTTTATCTGTTACATTTCCATATAGGATAGGTAGCAATCTTTCAGAAAATTAAGATATAAAAATAAATAACAAGTAAAAGTTCTTGATAAAATTGAAAGTAGGTATGATTAATAAGTGAGTAGTCGTTCTTGTGTGCTGGAAGCTGAACAGCGTGGCGTTATTTTAATAATCAGCGGTGTAGTATGTATATTTTCACTCAAGACCTTTTCCGCTTATTTATTCGCGTTCGCGAGCCCTTCAGTTTTAAATTGGTTTATGTTGTGTGGCAAAGACGCCGCGCGGTTGACGCGCTTTTCAGTAATTAGGGGCTGCGGCCCCAGATCGAACGGGTCTGCTAAATATGCAGGATCGGTGACACCTATACATCAGAGCTCTGGCTCTGTGCGGTGTGCCCTGCATACCAAAAGCTCTTCTTCTCCGGATGTCGGTCTACTGCCCTCCTCATCGATAGGTTAGGTAATCGAGTGTTTTAGATACCATTTAATCGCTCACCATCTAATGCGAGTAGCTGTTGTGTGTTAATCAGTCATGGAGGCGTGCAACGTGCTCTTTGATCTCCACTTGCGGTAGAGGTCGTCTTGCCTGCCTTATTTACCAACCCAGCTCGTCACTCTGATACGAACTTTAACCCAAGTTTTAAATATTCAACGGCCGACACGAGCGGCAAACACATCTCTAATTAAAATTTCGAATGCAATACCAATTTAACACATAACATGCAAGAGCATGGAAGAAAGATTAATAGTTCTTTTTCCTGACGAATTTGTCATTTAGTAACCGTGGAAATTTTCAAAAAAAAACACTCGTTGGCTACCGAGCTCACGCATAATTTTATTATTCATCCCAACTATCGATTACCCCAAATTTTCAGCCAAACAGTTATGTTGACAGTGGGACGACACCTTCCAATTTATTCGGGCAATTCATCAGGATGCCCGACAATACCGGGGGAAATCTAATATTGGTTTGTTTGACATGTAAATCGTTGCTTCTCTATAAAGAAAACGTGATTTAAGGAAAATAGGTAACCGAATGACCTTGGGCGAGGACGGTCCGCCTGAAAATGTACCCTGTAACTTATAACCCCCGCAGGACTGTGCAACTCGCATAAATTTTTGAGACGCCGCAAATTGCATATTAACTATTGATGCGATTTCTGGGCGCATTGACGGGGACGACCGCTGTTTACTGCACTACCGGTGGTCAGCGAACGATTGCCGCTACCGATCCGTTTCCGTTCTGCGGCCACAGCTTAGCGGCTCCCTGTGGAACCCCTTGATTTTTAGCATTCCACTCGTCCGTATGTTGCTTATATTATTCATGCTTTACGTGCTCAATGTATATATACATATATATATCTGAATGCAATGCCGGTTTTACAGGCTGCGCTTCCATTATTTTTACGTATAAAAATTCGATGTAATGGCACCTATGAATTTAGAACATGTATACCACCCGTTACACTTTTATTTATCGTTATGTTTGTTCCTACATTTTTCAAATCCACCCCTCATTCAAACTGCCTGAATTTCCATTGATCATGTTCATAAACACAAATACTGTGCAATTAGCAACGACTAACTTTTCACAAACAAATTAACGAAGTCAATGGAAAACTGCTAGACACAAGTTACAGTTGCGCTTAACAGCAGCCACCATATAAAACATGACCACTTTGCATACTTCTAACTTATCGTTTCGAAATCATTTGCATTAACCACTCCTATAATTTACAACACTCTACAATGAACGTTTGCAAGTGTTACTGAACACGTTTTATTTCTGTTACACAACTAAAAAATCTAGTTTAGTTCTTATGAAACAACAAAGAAACAGTTTTGAAGCGTTGAAAGAAAATAGATTTTCTTACAAAAAGGTTAAGTGATGCTTTCCCGATAGCATTTTAGGAAGAATATGATTAAATTTTAACGTCTAAATTTAAACTCTCGTACTTTTACATTTAACAAAGGCTTTGAAAGTACTTTTGAAAACAAAAGTACATTTTCCCATTCTTTAAGATAAAAGGTTACAGAAACTATTTGAACATTTTAAGGGATGTAATTCATACCTGAACTTTCTAAATAAACACTGAATATATACGAAACAATGCGTAAAACAATACAAAAACAAATTAAAGGTAAAAGGAGAAAAGATACCATTTGAAGTAAACATGAAATAATGTAAAAATTATTTTATTTCATTAACGAATGCTTTTATTACAAAGTTTCAAAACAAATCTTTACAATTTTAAACTTTTCAACCAACTCAAGTATAATTAAATATGATATAAATGTAAAACGCAATAATAAAAATATGGCCCAATGGAATAACGTCAATCATCAAAAATTACAGTTCAAGTTTCACAAGCAACCATTTACATTTTCTGTAATATTTCTCCTCAGATTTTTATAAACTTAAAAGAAATTACCTATTACGAGGAGTTGAACTGTTAAGAGTTAGCAACAGGTAAATTCGATTCGACACTCACTGTTTTAATGATAAATAATAATGCTAGTAGTTGTCATCTTCTAAGTTTGAAGGTACTTCTATCCAGAGAATTCCAGCCGATCACTATCTGTGTCAAATGATGCCATAATACAATCGATAAACAGCAATTTCGGTTTATACAGTGTAATCGTGATGACGCGCCTAAAAACTTTTAAACGGAATCCAACGTACGTCTTTACATTGTAAGGAAAGATTTTAAGAATAAAAAAAAAATATCATTATGTATATAATTTTTTATCCTTTATTGTGGGGTGTAGAATACTCCTATCAATTGTACCCCCACCTTTTGGAAGCACCGCATGCATGTAGACTTTTCTACACCTCTTTAATCCTGTTGGAGGAACCCATCTCCTGGTGAATTCCGTATGAATCTTGTGGGCTGTTGGGTAGCCACAGTTGCTTTGTGTGGGTGTTTGTTTTCTTCTGCATCTTAGGTCCTGGGATTCCTAACAGTAGAAAAGGCTGTTCTACTTTGTGGGCCACGTCATTCTTGACAGGTTCCTGGGTCGTAGTTCTTCCTAATCTCGATTTTCTTTTGCATTTTATGTCCTGGGACGCGTCGTAGGCACTCCATATGGCGAGACGGGCGTTATAAGTGTGGAGAATGGAGAAATGGGTGGGAAATAACACCCTAATTAATTAATTAGAAATGACGGTAGTAGGTAATTTCAAGCAAATAGTTAGATAGAGACAATTAACGTAATTATACGAAAACTGTGTAGTTAAAAACAATTAATGGCATGGGTGATACTACGTTTTAACACGATCGTATAAAAATTGAGATTAGGTATGTATAGATCCAAGAAACGTTTTAGACATTCAATAAGAATGAATTTTATGACAGCGTTAAAATTATAATAAAATTAATTAATACCGATGGAGCTAAAATGACAATTCCTTGAAGTCGGAATTTTGACAAAGCACAAAGAAGAGCGATCCTTTATTAACTTTTTGAGTGTCAACTTCGCGAGCCATAGTCGATGTCCGGTTTCCCGGCAGCAGCACAGAACGTTTGGTTGCGCGGGCCTCGAATTAATCCCGTTATATAATATTCTCGAATCCGGATCGGAAACGGTTTCCAATAAATATATCAATAATAAATTTATGAGTCGCCAGAAATAAACGAAATTCCGGATTGCCCTGAAATTATTACCAAAAATGATTTCGAGCTAAGTACGTGGCTACAAATAAACCTTGTTAGTCACAGCATGCACAACGGGTTTGCATCAAGTATTCAAAACTACGCTATACAATGTATTGCAAATCCATTAAAATTTATGGGTTAATAAACGAAGTCACTTAAATTTATTCCGACTAAGCCAATCTCCTTAAACACTGTAAATGCGGGTAAGTTTACATGAAACGATAGGACACTGAAATTAAGTACGAGCAGTATTTTGGATTTTCTTTTATGACTACGTAAACTCTTCGACTTGGTAATTAAGAAAACAATACGAAAACCTAGAAATCGGCAACGGAAAATATTAGTTGTTGGGTATAATATTGATGTCTCAGGGGAAATGTCGCTGCATGGTTTTCTTTTGTTTTAGTGACGAATACAAAGTATAATCTCAGGTTATTAACGATAGAGATAACGTTTCTTTTATTATTACTACTGCCATCAAAATGAGATTGGTGCACTCCATTCTGTTAATTTGTGGCTTACTAGCAAATCCCTAGTATCTCCATACACAATTAATGGTTTATTTCAAATTGCATTTTAAATAACCTGGCGTTGAGGGCTTAAAGCAAATTCCTTCTTTGCATTTCACCTAAACTTCCTAGAGCAATTTTTGTTGAAATTGTGTCCCGGTTACTTAAACTCAAAAGCAAATTATCCGGAATATTGCTAGGGTAGGCTTTGATTTCTTGTGAAAAACTAAACCCTGCCCTAGTACTTAGTGTTTGTTTTATTAAGAGGATGAACAAATATTTTAAAGCGGAACAACAAACAGCATCTTAAATCCTATAAAATGAGGCTGCTAAGCTAACAGAGGGTGCACTGATTACTTAATTGAAATGAAACGTTTCAAATCTGCATGAATATAAATTCATAGATTAATATTTATGTACATAAATAATTCTACTACTATACAGATGGGCTTTTAGTAAATCGATTTTGATATTGTACTCTCATCCAAGGTAGTAAGATGCAAACTTCGCAAGCGCAACGTCTTCTTTGAGAATAATAATTTACTGTAGACAACAGCTTTTTGTCCGTCAAAGAACTTTGAGAAATTTAGTTACGTTTTATATTATCTATGATGTGTCTGTCACTGCTTAAAGTTTAAGACATGTTATTTGAAATATATACTTACATTATGCTTATGCAGTTTTAAAACGAAACCACGAAGTGGAATAGAATCCGAGACAAAAGGTATCATTTTTTAGTATTATATTCTGACACAGTCTTTTCGTTTCACATGAGTATTTTGTATGATAATTTGTTATCACTTTTAAAATATGCAAAGATGTCATAATTTTTCGTAGAAAAAAAAATAAATATAGTCTTTATTTTATGATAAATACATAAAAATGAACCTTTCAGGAAACGGAACAACAGGAAATTTACATAACTTGATAATATGTTAAAACGTGTAATTAATAAATCGTTACAACAAATTTTTCATTATCTTCCCTTTTCCAGTTTAAATTTTTAAGGTGGATTCTTGCGCATATGAAAAAGAGGTCTTAAGGTTAAGAAAATAAAACTCCTAGCTTCTTAAATTTTCACACTAAATTTACATAAACATCGTGTCTTCATAAACTCTGACTTTACTAGCGAATACGAGGGCGATCCACAGAATTAAATATTAAAAACTCGAATCAAGGGTTTTTATACGATTCTGTAGTCGTGCAGAATGTGAACAGCTATCAATATCAGGAAAGGCCAAACTAAACTCGGTCGTTACTTCACTTCTGATAAATTTCCTTAAAAACGAAGTCAAATCAAAGCCATTTTATTAGTTTTACGAACATATTTTTTGGTTTTGCTACACAGAATTTTATCAATACAGTTTATTGTTACTTATATATCCTAATTAATAGAATCCTTAACGTGCCAATTTGAAAATTTAAAACCGTATAATCCTGATTAGCTTCATTAGCAGTACTTTATTCTTTGTCCAAACTCTTTCATCTGTTTTTCTTCACTTCTGCAATCGATTAAAAAGTTTGAACCATAATAAATGACGAGAAGATCGTGAATAAAAAACATCTTTATTACTTAAAATTACTTTGGAAAGTTTAAAAATTACGAGGGATTTTCATCTGTTACGTGATTCGTATCTTAATAAAGATTATGGGTTTATTTATTTCCCAGTGTGTTGATTGTTTTTAGTTGGAAATTAGTACTAACTTAAATTTGTCCGACTAGTTGGAGGGTCAAACGATCTCTCTGTAAAACAGGATGCATGATTTGGGTTGAAGCGTTCCCGAGGGTGCATTGTCCAAGCTGACGAGTGGGTCTCTCGCGAATGATGCCCATCAATATTGGTTCAATGTATAATGTGGTCGCATCACCCGGTATAGATGCTATTGTTTGCGTAATAATAGGAACTTACGGCGTGTATCAATATTGGAACGGACAATATAATAATAAGCACTTGCCGTTATACCATACTGAAAAGGGTGACTATCCCTAGCTATGAATTGGAAATACGGGGTTTTGTAATCACCGCTTCGATAACCTCGTTGTTTTTAGAGTTCAGCCAGGAAAAGTATCAGACAATCTGCAAAATTTTGAGCTACTCATTAGTTCTGTTATACTTTCATTAAATTTTAATCCTTTTATTATTACAGTTTCTCCTCTGTCAATATTTAACTACTAAATCGAAGGACAATCAGTTTCACAAATACTGGCGTAAGAATTTTAATTTGTTAAATCATTCTGTATACAAACTTGCAATAAGACGAGTGCTAAGTTCGTATTTAATCCATTTTGCAACCGAATACTATGAAATGAGCCCCGAGGGCTCGAAGGATTGGGTTCGATCCTCTCCTAAACCCGAGATAATGTGGGACTGAATTAAAACTAGACTATCACACTGTCACTCTGTAGTTAGACTAGTAAAGTTTGTCCAAACACTTTGAATACATCTACTAAGCATCGTTTTATTCAATAAATGCATATTTTGATTACGCCAGGTTTGTTTCACGTATGTTTCCACACAGCGGTTTTGTAATTTTAAAAAATTTAGTTCTCTTGATTGGTGGCTAGTTTCAATTAAAATGTAAAAACTGTAATTTTCTACTGCTTTATTATATTTGTTATGCAGTACAGCGTCCTTTAACACCACGGAAAATATTATCTTTTTTAATTGGAAATTTGTTTACACCGGAGTAACTAACTATGTTGATATAATTTGGTAATTTGAAAATTCTGTTAAAAATAATAAAAAAAAAACAATATAATATGAAAATCTAAATTTTACTTGCAACTTATTTGAATTAATTTTATTTTGTGATATACGATATACTGGAAATAACCTCGATTTCTGCGTTATATATCGGTGTTGGAGAGGATATTATAGCTTCACTTTGTTGATATATGTGTAGGCGTCTTTGGAATAATATACCCAATTAATCCTAAAAGCTACAAATGTACGGGAATGATTAGAGGTTTAGATATGCATACACTAACTACTCTTGATGACGTTAAAATAAAAATTGTTTTAATTTCTAAAATTCATCAAAGGGGCTTCGAATTGTCTCATATCCCAATTACTTATTTTGGATTCTTCATAAAAAAATCAATATACGTTGAAAATAGTATCTAATATAATTTAACAAACCCTTACTCAGTACGGCCCATACTGATAAAAGCTGTTTGTAATTCCCTTGCATTTGTAGTTCTGTCTAGTACATTACTTCATTTGTAAATCACATGTAACCTTGACTTAGATTAATTTTTTCTAGGTCATCACTTCTCACGAGGTTTTAATATAAATAAAAGTACGGATAGAAAATTTATTTTGGAAATTTTTTATTAAAGAAAATGCTGAACAATGAGTTTTTGAACATATCTCTGGATCAAGTCAGGGAACCTTTCAAACCAGCAACGTGAACGTTTTGGAAACTGAAACTGAAATGGCCCAAACTAATACACAGTAGTATATCAATTAATAATATTAGAGATAATATTCAATAGATGTTAGCATAACACATCTCTGTGCTTCTAACAGAGGATAGGTACTCTTTACGGCTAATTAGTGGCTGTAGAGATCTCATTGATCTAATTCAATGACCATCTCGCATGAAGATCAAACGGTACTCTTTGATTAATTCTCGGAAACATTATACATGAAAATGGAGTAATTAGATGTGAATACAAAAGCTGAGGATTTTAACGATTAGTTTTGGAATTAGGTAAAGTAATTAAATTGAGGAAGAGCAATAATTGAAAACTATGAATTGTGTTGAATTTTAAATCGTATACAGCTGAAAGCCAGTAGCATATATGGATCTAGAACATGCTAAAGCCACATGAGTAATATTGTGCTTATAATGAATTATCATGAAGTACGGGTTTATGAATATGATCAAAAATAACGCCGTGAGCTTTCGCTCTAGCGTTAGAAATAATTTGTCATGATTACGTTGCCGGAATAATATAAGTTCTACGTCGTTATTATTTATTTTTCCGTGCATTTTGGAGCAAGAGGTTTCGCGTTTATGTAAGACATATTTCTCTTTTTAAGAGGAAAGCTCAGCCACTAAATCTTCGAGTACAAGCCTGGTAAGTTTGCGGGATCGTCTAACTCAGGGGCGCGGGTAAATACTTACGCACACATCTGGCTCTCACAGCGGCAACTTTACACCCGGAAATGTTACCACTCATTAATTCAGCCTTGTTCCCGTCCCAGTACGTTACTCTCCATTTCCATTGCAAACTGCCACATACAAGTCTCTGCTCCCGTGATTTACTAAGTGCTCTCAGTTTTGAGGAAATAATAAGCAAAACGACTTTATATTTAAATGACGTTACGCTTGAGCTTGTTCACTTACATGATGAGATCATTCTTCTTGCGCTCTTACCTTGCACATATTTTTAAAGTGGTTTAGTTTTATTCCTGACAATAAACGACATTTAAATTCTTCTTCCTTATCCGATAGCTTCGGTTATATTTCACCTTGCACGTATTTTTTTACGTTTCCGGTTTCTCTCGGTAGTAAAAAGCGATTGATTTTATTTATATCGATATCAGTGTATCGGTCCTAACGTAAATACATTCCAGTTTCCTGTTTCGTGCTTCATACAAGTATTTATTAATATCCTTACCGAATATTCTCGTACGCTGCAATAGCAAGACATAAACAGATTTAATAACCGAATATTGTTCAATAATGCATATTGGTAGTTGAAGAGAGCAATAAAGCTGTGTATTTTCAGGATTCAGGTTTGCGGATATAAAATCAATGATCTTCATTTCATACTGAACGATATTGTAGATGGAGTTTTGGTCGAGGGACTGTGGTTTTAGACTATCAGCGTGTTAGTCACGTTTTGGATTACGGCCCTCCACAGAGAACTATTCTGGAAGTGCAGACCCTCGAGAAGGTTGCCATTTCACACAGAACGCGCAAAGCAAATTTTTAGCAACCTCTTTAAAGTATTCATTTCCACGATATTTAAATTACGTTTTCCTTTTCAGCTTCTTACTTCCTTTCCATTTATTTCAATACGTCTTCAAATTTTGAACGCGATACGTTGCTTGTTACGTGATTCACTGTAAAATATATTTTTCAACTACTTCTAAATTTTACGATTTCATCAATTGAATAATAGGAAATAAAATTATCTTTCAACAAACAATTCCGTTATCACAGATAATGATTTCTTTTAAATAGTTTTGAGTTGTGTTTATGTATTCCACCTCCATTTTGAATGTATAAATAATTAATTATCTGGTAAACAAACAACGTTCAAGTTTTCTTAACATTTATTTACTTGAAACGGATGTTTTACTAAGTTTATATCAAAGATATGATCTTCCTTTCTTAATATAAAATCAACATTCTATATACTTGCATACCTTCACCAAAATACTGAACTTAAGTTTTCTCAAGTAGATTATTTTAAACGGGTATTTAAACATCGCACAGAGGAAAATATCGAAATGAATTTATATTAAAATGAAAATACAGTGCATAACGAAATTTCTAAATTTGAGTACCACTAACTACGTAATCCTACCTCTGCAGTAAAAAGACGTTCATAAAACATTAGTAGAGACAGGATTTCAAAAAATTATCAACCCTAATTGTAGGTACCAAGAGACGATTACCAGACTATCAACGTAGAGAGATGTAGGCTGCTAACTACATATGAGTTTAGATTGATGAGTTTTTAAATAATTTAATTTTCTACCTGAAATAGATTCTATTTTTAGTGAAATTTAATTTAAAAAGTAGTGAATATGAATATTTTCTGTTAAGTGATTTACTTAAAAACATTAAATCATCAGTACCTAATTATAATTTCGACCCACAGTGAAAATAGTATAAGATGAATAAATAAATTGAGTATTAAAAAGTTTAATTTAATAAATGCTTACTTTTATGTAGCTACAGGTTTAAAACGGATAAAAAATTAAAATTGCTAGCAGATTTGACCCATGCCCTAAAAGGGACCTGAAAGACACAGTTCTTTCAAGGAAAACCAAGTACAAATGTTTTTGGACATTTTTAAGCACATACAAACACATTTCCATTAGTGCCTTAGATTCTTGGAACTTAATAAGTAGTTTTATGTTGGACTAAATTGAAAATTTTCCACACTGTTCACGTACAGGTCTGATACAAATTAAAACAAAAATAAAAATAGCTTTTAATCTAAAATATAATCTTTCTTGTTGTAAAGTTGTTTTCTGATAAACAAGCCCCGGGCAAAAGTTGACTGTTCTGGAAGTGTTAATTTTGATAACATTTTCTACTCTTACGTCACATAATTACCGGGAATTTGTAAACTAGAAGCAGGCTGTTAAGCTAAAGTTGTTATCTATGTTTCCAACACGATGGTCCCCATTCAGTCAACCTGATGAGATTGGGGTCCGTCATGATTAGCAAGAAAAGCATATCCTGCATGTCCCGCAGATTATACTGTCATACTTACAACCGACTAAACAAAAATTAAGCTTGTCGAGTTTGAAATTTTGAGGACACTGATAAAAACACGGTGTCTAATCAGAATTAGCATTAATTTGTATTCTTTTTCGTTAAATGGGTTTAATGTGGTCCATTTATTGTATGCGTACCGTATGGTCTGTGGATTCGTGGCGGCTTCTATTACATTGTGAAGTTGAAGAAAAATGTATATTCTACATCCCGGCGAAGCCGCAGAAGCATATATACAACCCTATCGCCGACATGTTTCATTTTTATAGTCCGAGAGAGGGAAAAGTATTTGGCATTTGTTTCTGTAACTGACGCCAAACCCCACATACTTTTGTATAAAATTTGCGCCTTTCCAGGAGAACTAACCAAAATGAACTAGTTTGAGCTTAAGGTAAAAACGGGTCTAATAGCTTCTTATATTCTTACATAATCTTCGCAATCAAATAATGAAAGTGATCGTTTAAACCGTGGATTAAATAGTCAGTTGGCAGATGTAGCTTCATCTAGATTAGTGGCTTCAGAGGGTGAAGCGGAACGACAAGAAATGTATGATTAATGAAAGCCAAAACTCCAAAAGTGTCTTTCATTCAACCTAAAGTTCGTGCTTTATTTTTAGTAAATGAATTGTTTTACATAATTAATGCGTAATTATTTTCGGGTTAGTTTTATATCCATTGAAAGCATAATTTATGCAAACGAAAACGTAAAGAGGAATGTAATTAATCTTTTTCAGAGATATTAAACGGAAAGCGTGATCAATTCTTGTCATCTACTTAACATCATGTTACGTGGTATTACTATTAACCGACGACACGCGTCTTTACGCGCTTGGCTTGCATAATTTTCTGAGCGTGTTTCTCAGTGCATTATTAACGAACAGCTAATTTCACTTGCAACCAATTTACTGAAAACACCCACATTTTATCTTATCACGAACCTTCTTGGGCAATGCTGAAGCAGCATAGTTACAATCAGTTAACCAAATAAGCGAAAATATGTATATTAAAACAGGTGTGTATAGCAAAATTCCCTTATCTGACAATAAATTAAAAATTAGTTAGTACTGCTTGAACCAAAATATCCATCAACTAGTATGATGTAGCTAGTGATTTGTCAAGTTTAAGACTTAGCAATTATCTAAGCCACTTTCCATGAATTTTCAGTGGTAGTAAATCAAACTTTGCAGCTTTTTGTTCTGTTTATCACTCTCTGGCTTTTCTAAAATAACGCAATAAAAATTAAAAATTAAATATCAAATGTCTGTTAAAGTGTGCTGGGCCTGAAAAAGTAGAAAAAGATTAATAAACTTTCAGGTTTAGTATTTTCAGTACATGAACGATGTAAAAACCTTGCTTGGTAAAAAAGCAAATACATGTAAGATTTAAACGTGTAATAACCATTACAGACTTTGCCTTTTGTTCGAGAAGCTTTTGTATCTTTGAATATAATGTATGAAAGAAAATGTAAAATAATTCAAGAGAGTACAAATGATAAAACATGCCCGACTGTTCACTTGACATCAATTGATAAATGACTGTAGTGCATTATAAAAAAATAACGTTTTAACTTGACACAAATATGTTTATATGCGGTTAGGCCATACATCGAGCACTTCCGTGTTCTTTTTACATTTTGTAGACGGCCAATTTTCTTGAAAGCATCTTGAGCGGTACAGGTATAGCTAACAGACGGAGATGTGGCTGATCCTTTAAAAATGTAGTTGCGGGTCTGAAGTCAAGAGTTCGAAAAGGTTGTCCGCATCTTCTTCCCTCTAAAGGGTTTGAGCAGGTTCAAGCGAAACACGCGTAAACTACGTATCTCCTTTTATTTACGACCATTCTTACGAAATCGACGTGGTAGTAATCGAAATTTAGAAATACTGCAATCACTTGAATTTTATTGGTGTGTCGTACGAAAGATTCTTTTGATATCTTTGACACGTAACTTCTTAATGTGAATGAAAAAAGATTTCGTTGTGTCTCCCAGACGTAAGCAAGCAAAGAGGTTTAGAAAAAAGCAAAAGGTTTCAGGAGAATACAACATAGGGAGCAAATCCTGAATAGCGTTGCGAGCTTTGTGCTTGATATGACTCGGATCTGCTAGCTATTACCTTGATTAGAGGGTAAAGAGTTATTACATGACCAGACACAACAGATATTGAGAAACGACAGTTGTATATAACATTTACGTTCCGAAAAAAAATATTTACCACCCTTATCAATTTACATGGCAGGACCTTTCTTTATCCTAAGTAGAAGTCCATCCCCTTGCGATTCAAAAGTCGACGTTGCCTCGATGAAAACATCCCTCCCTATTTTAATACCTATACAGTGAGAATAGAGTGCTATATGTAAAATTTAATCATGCCTCACATATATCAACTGTCACATAAATATTCTTCGACGTCATATTAGTTACATTGTCCAGAAAAAGAAATAAGTTGTTGGAAGAAGTTTCAATTTTTTGTTTTCGGCTAAGTGAATGAAATAAGGTAAAAGAAGAAAACTAGGTCCACTTCAAGCAAAGGAACGGATGTATAAAATCGAGTAAAATATAAGGGCTTGCTCGTAGATAAACTTTCCAAGTGTTCAATATGTCTACTCAGCTAATAGATTCTGCTTAGTGCTCGTTAAATCGCCATTTCTCGCTGACGTATGGCGCTCTCCTCGACCAGAACTGTATATTATTAAAACTTATTAGGACTTCTCTGTCCAACTTTTTGGACATATTTCATAATTACAGAAAACCGAACGCTTATAAAGCTATATTTTCCTGTCTACTTTTTAACTTAAATTAATTATCTCTACTAAATTAAAACTTTAACATCGATAATTTATTTTATTTGAAAATTATCTATACAAATAATTTAGAAAGTTACCCTCGCCAGGTTATTTAACAGTCTTGGAACTACCTTACATCAAACACATACGGGTAATTCAATAACAATACAACGGAACTTACAGGCTATAAAAAAACGTGGATCTTACAAGCAACCCCCCATTTCGAAGGCATCGTTTTTTTGTGCATGCGGGGGTAAATAGCACCGTAGATAGTTCGTAGGTGGTTTAGTTTCAAAAATTTAATTATTCCTTGCGCATTTTAAATCGTTCATTTCTTTCTAGATTAGATTGTTGGTGAAGCTAAAAGTAATCCATTAATAGTTTCTTTATACGACTCCTCTCTATATCGACTGATACCGTGATACGATGAGCATTGATTCGAGGCAATATACCATTATGATAAAAACAAACTCCAGCGATTCTAGAACGTGTTAATCTCTTTTTATTTATTAAATTCCCACCGATTTATACGCGCATTAAATTGACACGAAAATACTACATTACTGAAACATGCAATATTAAAAATACTAACAAATTAATACGAAAATACGAACGTAGTACCAGGTGGTGCAATTTTTTAAGCTAAACTGGTGATATAGGTACACCTGAAAAAACACTTTTTTAATTTAAATTTTATTTCAAACAAGAAACTATTTTATTGGTTTTATTTATTTATTCATTTTATAATTATAATAACTAAAATTTAACAACAATTAAATAAATTAAATTATTATTTTTGTTTTAGGAGCTGGATTAGAAATTAAAAATGGTGAAGTATTTAAATAATGTAAGATTCGCGGTTAGAGAAACAAGTAAAATGATGTTGGCTTTCCATTTTTCTGTTTCTCAAAGGTCACCTTTTATCGTCCTGCTTGCTCAGGCCTTTTTTCGATTATACCGACTTAATAGAAGTTAACCTGTCTCCGCTTGGTTTACGCAGTTGAAAGAGACTGAATCCATCGATGAGAAATTGACAAATGGATGGTTAACTCAACGGCATTTAAAGGGTGAAAGCGAAGTCGTAGTAATCTATGATCAGGATCACGCAACTGCCACCAAATACTTCAAAAGCGAATCCTAAAGCAAAGTGTCAAAAACAAAGGTAGATCGTGCCAAGAATACTTCAAAACGACTCTTCACCACGTTAGGGCTCCCTTTACCGAGTAAACATGAGTACACAGAGAGACATAGCAAAACTTTTAGGATTCTAAGTTTTTAAATTTCTATTACCAAAATTGTTATGCGTTGTCTTAACTCTGAGGCAGATGGACCGATCTCGAATAAAACAAATACTGGATGTAAAAAGATATAAAAAAATCGAATGAAAAACGTTTTATAATCGCCTCATGTAGGTATTAAAAAAAATAATAAAATATTACCTGGACACATGTTTAATCAACCTAACTAACGTAGTTATTGCATGTTTGTATAATAGTGGAAAAAGATAACAACTGATGTTAATTAGCTTGTCTAGATATAAGTTACGTGGTGTGCTTACAATAGACAAAGTAAGATATTATGTTAGTTAAAACACACATCTGAAATTCTTTCTACTTTAGACCGACGCTAAAGGCTCGAGTCATGAACATTATTCCTATAATCTTACTGGCATGATGAAGTAATTGAATTTACAATACGGCCATTATCTATTAAAGAGTTTGAAGATCAGAACAAGTGGCTTTTCTTGCGACGCCTCCGGCTTTTACGTAAAATTTAAATTTAAAATATCCTCTCCTTCTTTTGTAGAAAGCTTGTATAAACCAACACATATCTAAAAGTAGTTCGCGGTTCCAATAGATATATAGGTAGCTACATATTTTGGTAGATCAAAGTTATTAAACTCTCTAGGACATAATATTTTTATTTGTTATTTTTATATTATTTACATGCAGTATGGAATTTTAAAGCGATTACCTTTAAAGGCGTTCAATATTATCTACATTGTTTCTAGGAAAGCCATAATTATGGCTTTTCTGTTTTAATCTTTTACAAGTTTTAAAATAATTGTTTTTGCAAGTTAATTATAATTTAAAAAAATAAGAGTTGTAATTGGGATAGGTAATTATGCAAATAATGCATACAGTTAATCATTCATAAAAATAGCTATCCTGAGTACGTTGAAACGGTAATAAAGTGAGTGCCTGTAAGATAATTCAATAAAATCTGGAAAAATTACCTAATTATTTACCATTTAAGCAATAAACGTCAAATGATAAAAAGCGTTAACCGAGATCGAATTTAAAATTGAATTTAATAATTTATCAACCCTTATAGAAACGTTTTTGCTGCAGTAGTAGAGAGTTCCTGTGGGAAATTTTGGAGTATCCCTTCGGGCTAATCCGCCTCTGGTTGCGTTGGCATGCTACTTTTCAAAGTGAAAATCTAATATAAGAGACCAACAGTATTGACTAGAAATAACAAACTTCCAAAGAACAGTTATGGATTGGCATAAAAGGGTGCTCTTTGTGGAAGTAATCGAATTAGTGGGTACTTAGCAGGATAAGTTTTTGCGAAAAAGGACGTAGCCTTTTTGCACGGTTTCTTGTTTATGTGTTGCAAGACGTGGGGTCTGTAACTATTCATCCTCGCGACAGATACAAAGGTTAATAAAAGAGTAACCAGCCACCGTAAAGAAATAAAACGTCACCGAGAGGAAAACACGCAGGAAGACCCCGGCAATTATGTGACATATTGCGCGAGAACGGCGACCAGTCCTGTAGGTATATTAGACGATATTTGCCGAGAGCTTTCAGGGTTAATAAGGGGCGGTTAATGATAACGCCGCCATATTGTTGACGCTCAACTCGTGTTGTGGTTTATCTTGTGCTTTAAGTTTACAATAAACTTGAGTGAAGATGAGAAATGAGCACATTTTTCGCGCTTGTCAAGTAAGCGCAAAGCCTCGTGCGGGGTGGTATATATGAAGTCGCGATATATTTCCTATTTCTATGTCCTTCAAGCATTCTCCAGCATATCATAAATCAGGATTAACCTTGTATCTGGGTTTGGGGTCATAGTTTGGGTCTTATGCAATGAACGAGCGCCATCCTGACGTGTTAAGACGTTATTCGGTGGTGCGACCGGATGCTGCAGACGCCTATGGTCAACATTGGCAGTGGCGACGGCCTGCAGGATGAATCTGTCACTGTCAGGAGCGTACGTGCGTCGGTATTGCTGCTAGTTCCCAAGACAGCAGTCTCATTTCGGGGTTCCATAATGTGGGTGCATTGGCCCAGCAGGAACTGCTCCTTTCGCAATAAGCTCCATCGTTTACCCTAACTCGCCTCTGTCAATTTCAATCATGCTAAACTCTCCACTATTATAGTTTTACTAAAATCTAATCGATTTCATACTAATCCACTTGTGAATGGTGATTGTATCATTTTATAACCGTACATGTGAACTATAATTATTTCCAAAGCAACTAAATTATCGGATTTCTATATAATCCACTGTTACTTATTTAGTATGCACCATCGCTAATTCTACAGGATAAACAACCTCATTATGCTAATTATATAATAATCTTAACATTATATTCTCTAATTCAAATTATATTGAATAATAAATTTTATTACCATTTACAAAAAAAAGTGAAACTAAACTCTTATAGGCATAAAAATTTACGTCTAGCGCCACCTATGTAGAATTAACTTTTTCATTGGGACGCAATCTTTCGTATAATATTTTTATAAATAGAGCCGGCATGAATTATGAACTGTTTTCGTAAATAATTTGTTAATATACTAACTATAATGTGAAACATTAACATAATAATCTGAAATAGGGTTTGTTTAACTGCGTTACTGTGACAACTGTCAACACTTAGTTTAAAAAAATGTATACGATTACAAAATAAAGTTAATTTATGACACAGTCATTAGTAAATATTTTTCAAAAAATAAAGTATTGGTGTTTGACATTCAAACCTCGAATGAGGAACTACTCTACCAATTCAAATGAATAGCGAATACGAAATCTGATTAAGTTGAATTGCTCATAAGGGACAGTAAAATGACTTTCTAAATTTGTTTGTTAGGTATAATTACATTCAGAAGGTTAGTCCCTAATCTTTTGGCACAGATTTCTTTGTTACTCTTTCTAAGCTTTATTCCAAAAATACAACAAATCCTTTTTTAATTTTCCAAGTGTTTTTTCAGCATTCTGTGTAAGTAATTATCTTTACATTCATTGAGTATATACTTATCGGAAACTCAAATTTGCACAAGAATTCATCGTAGAATGAAGCAGGGTCGAATTTTAGACATTTTAGTGCAATTTATGGTAGGGGTATAATAAAACTTCCTCAAACTTGCAATAGCCGGTTAGGATTTCGAATTTGTTAAACATGTGGAAGCTCGAAAACTTTCCATCCCTTACATAGGGGTACGATAAATGAATTTACTAAACATTTTTTAACATTGAGTTTTTAATAATTCTGGTTAAAAGCATATGATCTTTCTTTAATGATTAAATTTCAAAATGTATTCAATCTATTCAAGTTTTATAAAATTTTTCCAAAGTTTGCAGTGACCACGAGCAGTCATCGTGTAGAACTATATGTCTGCTGTGTTATACTGTGTTTCACCGCGTATCCTACTTTGATGGGATGATGTAGTTGAATACCTATTTTGCAATAACAAATATGCTTTAACAAAATAGTGCGTATAAAAAAACAATAAAAATATGTAATTGCTGGTGCAAATTTCTATTTAGTTGCGCCACTGGCTTCTGAGAATTCCTCAGGGTATCACCAACTGCACTTGTTCGACTATTTTCTAAAACTTCAGTAGTGTTCACGAAGATATTGAATTATTGTTGATAGTTATTGTGCTTGCCAGTGTGTTATTAGCCAGGGGTTACTTACTCTTACTTTTTGCGTACAATGAATACACGTATTCTTTTTGGAGTATTGGAGAATGTATTCACCGGGAATATCGCCATCTATGTTTTGCTTAAGAGCATCTCCTGCAAAATCATCGCTAAATTTTAACAATTATTAACGAAAAGACTAAAGAAAAAGCGCCAAAAAGGTCATATCAATGATTAAGCTAGAAATAAATACAAAAAATTAAGTCACCTACCTAATGAGAATTCAAATTTCGCATTATCCTGCATAACTGAATATTTGGTGGAATTTTGGAGAAAAACACTAGCTGAACCGTCCTGAGCACTAGGTGCAAAAATTCAATATCATCACTTCGCGCAAAGTCTCAGACTATTTCAAGTGTTGTTTTTCATAACAAAACGCTCCAATGCATCAATATTGCTTAGCTAGGTATTTCAGGGAATTGCAGAGCCGAAAGAAGTCATGCGCAGTTATGGGATATTTCAAGGTCACAAATGAATACGGGTGAATATAGAATAAATACGAATGAATACAATTAAATTCAAGGCATAAAAACAATGAATACACGAATTCAAATGAATACGATGATTATGTTTTGAATGCATGGAATACCACTGAATACGTATTCAAATACTATTAATTTGTACAACTGATTACGCAAGTGATTAACCCCTCGATATGGATACATTTTTTGTTGTCTAGATCTTTTATTCGCTACTTTGTGATCATAACGTATTCATGAAGTATATTTCAAAAACAAGATATTGCAGTATACAAATATATATATTTCAAGTACAAATAGATTAATCAACAATTTCATCCAAGATATATCTACTAAAACTAGAAAAATTAGTACTAGGTCTACGCATTGTCCTTATGCTAGGACCTAATTTGCTAATGACTTTTCCTGGATTTCGGAAAGCTTTTGGGTACAACGTCTCTAATGGTGCTAAACTGCAGAGAGCAGACATAATACAAAAAATAAAAAAAATAGAAATATGAGTCATAACGTGACCGTTGTAATATTAAAAGTGTTTTTAGTTAACTCATATCAATTTGCGTAATTTTTACTATCTATCAAACAGCATTTAAAGTATGTAAATACTAATCACAAGT
The DNA here is from genome assembly GCA_963082805.1 of Hemicrepidius hirtus. Taxonomy (NCBI): domain Eukaryota; kingdom Metazoa; phylum Arthropoda; class Insecta; order Coleoptera; family Elateridae; genus Hemicrepidius; species Hemicrepidius hirtus. The sequence goes on from OY720168.1 coordinate 21,506,135, forward strand.
ATAGCCTACGTATAACTAACTAATCGCCATAGAATATGATTAAATAATAATAACAATGCATTAGCATTAATTCCTTTATAAATATATAAAGGGACTATTCTAAAGCCTAAACCGTAGCTGTGTGGTTGATTGCAGCAAAATGTATTTCCTAATTAAACTTTTCCTCATTATTTTTGTCATTCACGGCACTTGCGGCTATTGTAATGTTTGTGTAACTCTACCTCTCATTACTACACCCCTAACCTGTCCGATTTGTAATCAGAGTGGTATGAAGGGTATTATAGATTATTTAATATTTATTATTAAACTTTGTTATTAATAGAAATAGATGCATCTGCATCAGCTTCGCAAAATGGATCAAACTCGGAAGAAACAAATTACACGTAAGTACAAGGGATGAAAAAGGTTTTGACTTTACATAAAAATACAACAAAGGGGAAGGGAAGTTAGGCATTATATTATTCGTAATTTATTGACTTTTGTATTTTTTCTTCTTTCTCCTATAGATATTTGTTATCAAGTGGTATTTATAATAGTAGTTATAACTATAATTGGACAACGTGCAACGTACAAGCAAACTCATGTGACCCTTCGCAGAAGTACCGTACAAGTGATGGTTCTTGCAACAACCTTAATCATCCAACATGGGGAATGTCATCAACTGCATTTTCACGCATTCTTCCAGCGTATTATCGTAACAATTACCACTTACTAGTTTTACAATCAAATGGAGAACCACGACCTTTATCTAGAGTTTTGTCGAGAGAATTCTTTCCAGATCATAACTGCCCCGACAATCTCAATTTGATTGCAATGCAATATGGACAAATAGTAGCACATGACCTTACTATAAGTATCCCGACAGAAGTTGGTATGTATACGTGATACTTGCAATCGCTGGGCGAAGCAAAGTGATTGTTGGTTCAAATCTAACACGAGCCGGTATTTTTTTTTTGAATAAGTTAAAGCCTAACCTAACCTAACCATGAATGTGTGAGCGACTTTTCATGTTCAATTTAGGAGAGAAGCCGCATCTGAATTTTATAAATAATATGATAATTTTTTTTAGAGAGGAGTATAGATTGTTGTAACCCAGGAAATATAAAAAACGAAAGTTTATGTTTACCAATCGTAGTACCTCCAAATGACAAATTTTATTCCCAATACAATGTAAAGTGTATAAGTGAAATTCGCACAGCCATACTTCAAACCGGTAATTGTAATGGACCAGCTGAACAGGTATTAATGATAATGCACAATAAAATTATTCAAATCGAATTTTAAAAAATCTTATTTTTAGATGAATGGTAACACTCATGCAATGGATGCTTCCTTAACCTATGGATCAACTGCAGATACTGCAATGTCTCTACGGGAATTAGAAGGAGGTAAATTAAAAACACAAAAAACAGCAGATGGAAGAATGTTTTTACCAGATGTACCTTCTGATCAGAAAAATTCAAATTGTTTCATTAAAACCATGGAAGAGCCTTGTTATATAGCAGGTAAATTATATACAAACTATTTCAACTTTTTTTATGTTTGTTTTTTAGGTGATGGAAGAGTAAATCAAAATACAGAATTAACTGTTCTTCAAAACGTATTAATTCGTGAACACAATCGTGTGGCAGAAAATTTGAAAAAAATACATAATAAATGGAATGACGAAACTTTATATCAAGAATCCAGAGCTATAGTGATAGCTGAATTTCAACATATAACATTCAACGAGTGGTTGGAATTGTATATAGGAAAGCAAAATATGAGAAAATTCAAATTATTCCCTAAAAAGAGTGGATATACACAATATAACAGCAGTATCAATTTTATGATTATTAATAGTTTTACTACGTCAGCGTATAGAATTGCACATTCTGGTATACAAGGTTTGCTTAGGTAAGTATTTGCATTTTTTACAATAGACTTTATTTAAACCTGACAATCTAATAACTGTTGTACAGTATGTTAAATTATTCACGTAATAAAGTAAACCAAGTGAATATAAGCGACTGGATGGATCGACCAAAAGTAATACAAGATGATAACCATTACGATCAATTTCTTTTAGGCTTAACGAGTCAACCAATGCAAATGTTTGACGAATATTATAGCGAACAGGTAAATACCAAACTTTTAAACATTGCCGATATACAGAACTTATTTATAGATTACAAATTATCTTTTTCATGGTTTTGGACCATACGGTCAAGATTTAATAAGTTTAGATATTGAAAGAGGAAGAGATCATGGACTTGCTCCATACATTTACTATCTTGAAGTTTGTACTGGATTTAAAGCACGTACATTTAACGATTTAAAACAATACATTCCCGAAAAGGTAAAACACCTCATTATTCTACTAACAAATTTCTTAATTCGTAGTGTTAGTTCATAGTTAAGCTAGAAAAATATTACAAGACAATAGAAAATATAGATTTGCATGTTGGGAGTATATTAGAAATTAAAGTTGCCGGTACTCGATTCGGTCCTACATCATTATGCATTATTGTTGAGCAATTTTACCGAACAAAATGGGGGGATCGATTCTGGTATGAAGTTGGAGGACAACCTCATAGTTTAACTAAATGTAAGTATTAATCAATCTGTAAAATATTTCGCAACTTTATATTTCTTATAGCTCAACTTAGCGAAATTAGGAAAGTAACACTATCAAGGTTGATATGTGATAACAGTGACAATATCACTAATATTGCTAAAAATAGCTTTCTACCCCCATCGAGAAGGTACGGCCGAAAAAATCTTTAAATTTAAATGTTTAATTGTTTATATTTTAGCAACAAAATAGTTGATTGCAAGACCATACCACAAGTTAATTTGAATAAATGGTAATAACTAAAGAGACGCAATACTTTACAATTGACGGTTGGTTATATTTAATGTGTCTTAAACTTCTCTATTGTTAAAGGTTTTCCATCACTTTTGCTTTAAATTACCTTATAATAAAATAATACAATTGACTATTTTTATGCATCTGTTTATATTACATTTTTCATCATTAATCAGTATATCAATATTTGTATTTCTTTCTACCAACTAATTTTATGATTCCAAAATCATCAGCATCAGCATCATGCGTTTCACGATACAGACTACCTAACGTTTTGGAGTGACTCAACACTTGATCTTCATCAGGATCTTCGTTTTTTCAGGATTCCCCTTTCTTTGGGTTTGTTAGGCATTGCTGACTTTGAGAGCTTCTTAATTGTTATTGCGTTTCACATGCTGAGGTACCTAAGTAACAGTAATAAGATATTAATTATCCTATCAGAAGATCTTCATGCCTGGCAACTTGCTCCTTAATTATTTCTTGTCAGCCGGGATAAAGAAACAACATTGGTCCCAAGGCACTGCCTTGGAAGACACCATCTGTAATTTGATGACGGTATGAAATGTGATTGCACACTGCTGAGCAATTAGGTCTGTCTACAGTGTCAAGACTTCTAAAATCAAATCGAAGTGGGATAATTTCGTATAGTCAGGGGTCAGAGATAGAAACAACAAAACTATCATAAACTGTCGTTTATTTTGCATTTCACGGAAGACGCGATAGTCTAATAATATAATCATTTTCCATTGTTCTTTAGTCATATAAGATATGTGATAACTAATAATCAATGACAGTATTTTTTTATTCATTTATTACAAAAATATTATCACCTATGGAATGCGTGAAATTTATTTACAGCTCAGAGCTGGTTTGAAGACAGCAAACCATTAATAATAAATTAGTATTTTGAAATTACAGACGGGGAATATAAGAACCACAATCAATCCTTACAGAAAAGAGTGGAACAACCGCTACTATACTGTAGAAGGGTGGTTTGTAAACCAACTAAATGTTAAATCTAAATTTCATAGAAACTACCTAAATATTTTAGAAAATAATACAAACCTTGTGTATTTAAACAGAAAGTTTAAGAATTTTATTAAATTTAGGACTACCAAACAGGCATAAATTCTTATAACATAAGGAAATTTTCGTTTTGGCGCCATTTTCCGTGGTTTGTAGCTTGACTCTCGTGCAGTGTTGCAATAGATTTGTTGTGAGACTTTGATGGTTCGTTAGTTCGGCATTTTATTTTCTAAATTATTTACGTGAAACATTGAACACATTTCAGTAAAAATGTCTGATCCTGAAGATGACTTCATGTGTGAAGACGAAGAAGATTACGGATTGGTATGTGTAAACGTGTTGTTTTAATAATTCCCATGATGTACATAACCCAATTTTTTATAATTTACGTAGAATTATATTTCATTTATTACATTTTCGAATATTTAAACTAAATTTTGTTTGGGTGGAGGGCAGAATATTTGTTTATAAAAAGTCATCTTTCATTGTATATTTTCCTTGATATTTAGGTTTGTTGAAGGAATATTTCTCGATGTTCCTTACTTTAACTGGGTCTGACAAAAAAAAAATAAAAAAAAAAGAAAGAAAAAAAATCAGGAAATGTAACGCCTGATGGCATAAGTCTAATGCATGAACTGTGGGACGACAGATTAATTTTTAAGAAAAAATAATGGGAAAGATTCAGTATGTGAAACCTAGAACATAGTTTGATGTTTGGGGTGGGGGGAGTCTGTTTAACATCTGAGAAGGGTATGTCACCCTCAACCCAGCAGGGTGTCGTACAGTGGAATTGTCTGGAGACTGGGGCTACGTTCCGAAATCTACTGACACTGCTGGCAGTACTTGGGGATAGCAGTACTGAATGACACCGTTCCGAAATTGCGATCGGAGAAATTACTGACGTATTTCGGAACATGTTCTGAACTGAAAATGAGTTAATCCCCTCCGCAATAATCATGCATATAATAATAACCTAACTTTTTAAAATGGCTTTTGTTACTATCGTTCCGCCTATTGTTGAAAATATGATTGAAAATTTAGTTGACTCAAGTTCACATTCAGAAGATTACGTAGAATTGATAATAACCTATTTCTGCTCTTTGAAACTCTTCAACAGTTAAATCAATAGTAGATACCTATATTCTTTATTGGAGTCCCCATCAATAAATTGATATGTTATTCTGTTCTCGAACATTTTTTACACAAAATTGAACACCTCGAAATTCAAAAATTCAAAAAATGGCAGTTTACTGACGCCACACTACCTCTCCACTGTCAGCTGCGTCAGTACAAAATTCCAAAGATGTTTTTAGAATGATTAGTATTTTTTGACAACGCGTAACCAACGCCAGCATTGCTGTAACTGATTTTGGAACGACTAATCAGTAAAGTTAGTGCTGTCAGTAGATTTCGGAACGTAGCCTGTGTAGGTGGGTGTAATGTAATCACTTCTCAACCTATATGTCACTCCTCCACCCCGCGGGATGCCGTAACGCATAAGCGCCAGAGACAGGGTGGGGGTGTAATTTAATCACCTCTCAACTTATAACATACTTTAATGTGTGAGAGGGGGAAGTTTACTTATTGAGGAGGGTATGTCGCCCATCAACCCCGCGGGCTGCAGTAAAGCAGAACTGTCTGGACAGGTAGATGTAATGTAATCACTTCTCAACTCATAGCTATCCCTCAACTGCAACTCCACTTGGTGCAGTGTTGCAGGAGTGTCTGGGACAGGATATAGGGGTGTAATTTAATCACCTCTCAATCTATAATATAGTTTAATGTTTGGGGGGAGATTTATCTATTGGGGAGGGTATGCCAGTTATCAACCCCGCGGGACGCAGTATGAGAGGAGAGTATGTTACCCCTCAACCTCGCAATGTGGAGGAAAAACAGGTCCTCACTATGTGAAATAAATGACTCCCAATATTATACAAAAAAGGAGATAACATTTGTTTGGTATTTTGTGTATTGAGGCAAGAGAAAAACTGTTTCATAGCGTCATTGGAAATGAAATACCATTGCTACATCAAGAATTTATTTTAGGAATACTCTGAAGATAGTAATTCAGAACCAGATGTAGATTTAGAAAACCAGTACTATAATAGTAAAGCCCTAAAGGAAGATGAACCTAAAGCTGCTTTGACTTCTTTCCAAAGAGTATTAGATTTGGAAGGTGGTGAAAAAGGCGAATGGGGATTTAAAGCCCTTAAACAAATGATTAAAATTAATTTTAAACTTGTAAGCAACTCTCTTTATTGTATTTTTATATACATAATCATCTTATGTGATTTTAGTCTAATTTTAAAGAAATGATGGTGCGCTATAAGCAGTTACTAACGTATATTAAAAGTGCTGTAACTCGCAATCACAGTGAAAAATCCATTAATTCCATCTTGGATTATATTTCTACCTCAAAAAATGTAAGTTATTATTTTTTATTCAACTCCCATATTTTTAATAAAACTTGTTAGATGGAGTTGCTTCAAGATTTTTATGAGACAACTTTAGAAGCCCTTAAAGATGCCAAAAATGATAGACTATGGTTTAAAACCAACACCAAATTGGGGAAGTTGTATTATGATAGAAAAGATTATACAAAACTTGCAAAAATCCTGAAGCAGTTACACCAATCCTGCCAAACTGATGATGGGGAAGATGATTTGAAAAAAGGCACTCAACTGTTAGAAATCTATGCGTTGGAAATCCAAATGTACACTGAACAAAAAAACAATAAGAAGTTAAAAACTTTGTATGAGCAAAGTCTACATATAAAATCCGCTATCCCACATCCATTAATAATGGGTGTTATTAGAGGTAAATTATTTTTAATTTATTGTATTAAAAATATATTTTTTATTATTTAGAGTGTGGTGGTAAAATGCATTTGCGTGAAGGAGAGTTTGAAAAGGCGCATACAGACTTCTTTGAAGCCTTTAAAAATTATGATGAGTCTGGAAGTCCTCGAAGGACAACTTGCCTAAAATATCTTGTTTTAGCAAACATGTAAGTTAAAGCAATAGCCTAAGTAAAATGTTACTAACTTATATTTTTGCAGGCTTATGAAATCTGGTATCAATCCTTTTGATTCACAAGAAGCAAAACCTTACAAAAATGATCCAGAAATATTAGCAATGACTAATCTGGTGAATGCTTATCAAACCAATGATATAAATGAATTTGAATTAATCTTGAAGCAAAATAGACAAAATATTATGGATGATCCATTTATTCGTGAACACATTGAAGGTAATAAAACGGTTTTTGAGTTTTTGAAGAATAATTAAATATATTTTATTTAGATCTTTTAAGAAACATAAGGACCCAAGTGCTGATTAAATTGATTAACCCCTATACCCGAATTCACATCCCTCACATTTCTAAGGAATTAAATATTGATGTCACAGAAGTAGAAAACTTATTAGTATCCTGCATTTTGGACAGGTAACATTCTAATATATTATTTATAGGCATTTACACAAATTTTATATATTTGTATGCACAGCACCATACGTGGTCGTATTGATCAAGTAAATCAGGTTCTACTTCTCGACCGTACCAGTCTCAATGCCTCAAGGTACAATGCCCTTGACAAATGGACAACCCAGCTTAGATCATTACATTTTTCAATTATTAACAAAATGGCTTAATTGATAAGTCAAAATGAAACTAACGCCGTTTTTTTTAATTAAAAATTTTTGTTGTTTTTAAACAGATGTATATGTTGCAGTAAAAACTAGAAATCGCGAATTATTAATCCTAATTACATAATACTCCCATACTAAAGAGACACTTTCAGAATTTGAGTTTGTAACTAACTATAAAATAAAAAACAAACCAATTCTGTTCTATTATCATGCTGTGTTAAATAATTTTTTTAGAAAAAATGTTCTTTTTCGTATAGTTCCTTTATACATAAAAATGGTTCACACTATTTGCGTTGTTTTAAAGTTTGATAAGTCAAGTCAGTGCTGTGCTTACTCATTTCAAGGCCCTGTTGGATTTGATAAGCTATCTGGGGTAAATTTTTGCGCAAGATTAGCGTGAGTAATGTTTAAATAATAATTGGTACCTAATGTAAAAATATTGCTGCAATTGGAATTAAAATGGTTACTTGCTATACATGCCTAGTGGCCAAAAGTAAAAGTTTGTTTATTTTGGCTGACAACTCCTAAATCAATTTCTAACTTAGGACAAAATTTTGGGGTTCCAGTGTTTAAACATTAAATATTAGAGTTAGTCATTACACTGTTGGGTAACCCCACAGAACATGGCAACCTTGCAATGTGATGTTTGAAAACCCCTATCACTTGAAATATCAGCTTAATAGATCAAGTAATTAATGAAGAACTAAGACCAAATTCGAATTCGGTTTAAATTGGCGTCTTGTCAAAATAAAAAAAACAAACCCTGGGTCATATCAAATTTCGTAAAAAAATCGCCAGAAACAAATGTAAAGGATGGGGTTTTAGATTGAATTAGTTTTATTTATAAGTACAGCACTGGTTCAAGAAATACTAAGGCCTCCTTAATTTCTTGTTTTAGCTGTAAAATATACACAATACTAATAGTCATAATAGTAAATTTGCTTCTCAAAGCATTGTATGTAGCTTATATCCTGTATTAATGTTGTAATTAAACATTGGGTTTGAATAAAAAAAACATATTTTTATTAATTTGAAAGAACCCTACGAATACAACACAATTTCAGGTAGAAAGGTAAGAAATATAGTAATATTTTCTCAACTGGCTTGAGGTGAAGGTGCACTAAAATATTTCGAACCCTTCATAATAAATAACCAATCTGTGTAAACATCCAGGGTGAGGTAATGTTTATTTTGTGATAAACAGACTGTTATCTGAATTCTTGTAAATATAACACTGCAACCCCTGTACATTTATCCTTTTCATCTACTCCGCAAAGTTTTTTGATTTATATGATTTTAAATGGATTCTGTAGAAACCCTATTTTTACAATTAATATGTTGTTTTATGGTAAATTAAACATGTTTTCTTTTGTTTTGTAGCTTGCGAGCTTATACTCGTGGTGTTCGTTATCGTTTTAGAAGCGTTTAACATGCTCCCCAACCCCTACCATGTACCTAAAATCAAAACATTGAGATCCTTGCATAACTCATCTTTCACATCATATTGGATTGGAAATCTGTCTATATTTAAATCATCCGTTTATGAACCTTTAATATTTTTATAAAAATTTAGAAGTACACTCTACTATTAATTCCCTCTTGGAAAAAAGAGTAGATATTTTTAGATCTAGGGAGTTACAATTCGTTGTGAAACGCTAAAGAAGGTAAACTCGACTTGACCCTCGCGCTATACTATTAAATATTAAGTAAAATATTATGGTATTCATGGAAACTTTGAAAAAGGCTGTAAGTATAGGTACAATTAAGTTTGGGGTGTGAAAATATTTGTGATAATCAAGTTGTGATATGCTGTTTATGATAGAATTATTGTTTGTTTTTAAAATACAAATATCTGAATAGTGTTACATTTTTGATTTATTAAGTAACAATTTGAAGTATAATTGTGTTTTATTTGTTTGTAAACTACAGATTTCTGTGTTGATAATTTTTGTTAATTCTTAAGTAACCATTTGCGGTACAATTATTTTTTATTTTTTTTGTTTAATAGTTATTTCTTGTTTCTGATAATAAAGCTTTTTAATTTATTTTTTCGTTTATTTCTGCTAGGTAGCTTTGAATAGAATGTTTTTATTTCCAGGAATTTCTCACTTATTTATACGCAACTGCGATTGAAGAAAACACCACAATATTTGGAAGTGGCGTTACTATAATTTTTTCAGGCCCTCCTAGGTACGATCTCCCTATAAAAGTAATCAAAACGGTCATTTTCCAACCGGGGGTTTCTTCTCCCTAAAGTTAAGAACGTAAACAAGAGTAAAAGTAAAATTTAAATTATTTTTCGGATTTTACACAATACACCGCAAAGTACCATATATAACAAAGAGCGCTTTGTAATATTTTCTTAAAGGTTTATAAAATTCTTTCAAGGATGCTATGGGGGTTGGTTTGCAGGTGTGCATTATTATCGGTATAGCCTATAGGCAAACTTGGATTACTTTAAAACCTTTGAATAATTAAAATCCATAGTCTTCTACAGGTTGGCTGAAACCTGAAAATCAGATGAACTTCGCGTCGCCAAACGGAGTAATCTCCTTCTAACATACCTCTTATTCTTCTAGTTGATTCTTAACAGTACCTATACCTGAAAAGACTATTTTGTTTGTAAACTACCTAAAAGTAGAATGAATTTTAATAAATCTGAAAACTGGAAGCACAAACTTCAGTTTTATTAGTTTTTATGTAGATCCACCCCTGTCACGATAGATCCTGAATATAAGCGATTTATGCTGCGCGGTTTTTCTCAAGTCTCGGTGGCCAACCTGTACATTTTTATGATTTGTAAACAATTTTGTGAACAGGCCTTTAACTGATTTTGTTGTGGAACGCCTTTCTCTTTCTGTTTGAATATGCGAGCATGCGGCTTTCTGTTCTGAGTCGCAGGCTCGGAGTTGTTGGATAACGAATGGCTGACAGACCGACTAGCAGTTATAAGTGAACAGTGAGATAAGTGAGTTGTTATCTGAATACGTTATAAAAGTTTAGGTAAGAATGTTAATTATTTCAATTCTAGTAACTTTAATTTAAATAAATAATAAGGTATAAAGTAAAAATGCATTCTGATATTATTATTGGGTTATAAAACCAAAACTACCTTTCCTTTACATTGAAACAAAACAACTCATGTTTTTGTTTATCAAATAAATTTAAACTCAGAATTAGATAACAACCAACTATGTTTTTTTTTAATATCTAATAATCTAATGTCTCGCCTAACTTTCTTAATTGCTTTTGGTAATGCATTATTTAGCTACTACTGCTAAAGTTTGTTAGTCTATTGAGTCCTAAAGGGGGGTGTGTCATTATACCTTTTGGGGTCTGAGGATCTTTTCAAAATGCTATCACAATATGATTTTGTAACAAGATCAAAGTTTAAACATAAATACAAAGAAAGCCTTTGAGGAAGAAGGCTTAATCAATTAAAACCATCTAATGCTAGATGGGACCATGGGACCACCACATGCACTTATTGTACCCAAGACACATTTTTTGAATTGTGAATAAAGTTTGTCTGAAAGTCTTTGAACAAGCTCCAGCAACACCATTCTTTTAAAAACCATACAGAAGCCTGATGTTAATACCAAGAAGACTTTTGGTTCTTTTTGACCTTTCTTTAAAGATATCCCACAATACAAATTGTTTGTTATTCAAATTTGTTAAATTAGCTTGTAGCGCCGCAAACTACCCAAAAAAATTTCCACTTAATATTAAAGTGGCGAATTTCCTCTAACCCAATACTTCACTTCCGTGAGTAATGCTACTTCGCAAAAAATATTAGACAACGGATGTTAAGTGCTTACAACAGATCGTGAAAATTGGAAAATTCGACCCTTTTGGTCTCGATTTTCCAAATTTTTCTTTTATCTATAAGGTATGAATCCATGATGATACAAAAAAACTCACGTCTCTTCTGAGAATTGGTCTCCTGTCCTTTCTCTAATGTTTTGTGAAAGGGTTCCGTCCAAAATAATACAATTATAGCATCATAAAATAAATTGTAAAAACAACACCTACGGACTCTGTCTACTAATACTCACCACGAGATCAAATTCGCATGCAACTTCAGTGCTGTAGACTAAATAAATATCTCGTATAAGATATCATATTTCCACTGTGTAATCTATAGACGAAACAAAAGGTAGTCTTTCAACATTTTAATCTCCCAACTGTTTCCTTTTAAAATTTTGTTATTGCAAAGATTGTTTTCTTAAGTGACTGAAATCTGATCAAAATATTTCAACATGGATTCGTACCTTTAAGGCACTTATATCATGGGTACTTTTAAATTTGTCCCCGAGATACATCTGAAAAATTAAATTTCCTGCTTTATAACAGAACTGTTACAGGCTCATATACAGTGTGTCCACAGTTTCATTTTTACATCGGGATCTCGATTATTATGAGAGATACAGATTTGGTTAAATGAAACGACATACTCCTTAGGTAAAGTTGTACCAAACCCCATAAATAAACCTTGGATATTTAAATTCGGCTTCCTATTAAAATAAATAACTTATAGAAGAAAATGAAAAAGTCAAAAATTTTGCTATTTTTTTTGCTATAGTTCCAGGAGTAGTACATTAAATATCGAAAGTTTATTTATGGGATTTGGTACAACTTTGCTTATGGATTAATCCGTTCCATTTAACCAAATCTGTATCTGTCATAATAAGCAAATTGAGAATGAGTTACGCTGTATATCCATTATCTCCAAATGGTTTACTAATAATGATGTAATAAAATTTAAAGGTGCATGAACGTGTTTTCGCCCCATCTTCAGGGCATCGTCAAACGCAAAAATTACATTTTTTTTTTAAACTTCGTCAAATATAATTTTTGCATCTAATGATGTCCTAAAGTTGGGATGAAAACGTTCATGTAGGTACCTTTTAATTTTATTAATTAAGCTGTGGGCCTGACGGCGTGATTTTTTCTTAATTTTTTTAATAGAGGGTCACCTAACATCTCAGATGTTTATAAAGTCTCGAAAATGTGGGACATTGGTCTGTGGCTAACGAATTGGGGGTGAAGATGCCGCTGCTTTGTGAAACTAGCTTAAAGCTATTCTTCTGCTTGTAGTGCTTGTAATATCTCTCAAGCTTGTCTTCTCATTTTTCCATCCATATCCATGAAAACATTTAGCGACATTTGGTAATACTTCTGAGTATTTGTTCATATATTTACATTTCCCATTACAATAATTTTAGTTTTTTAATAGTTTTTACATATTGTCACTGACTGCATTTGATGTGCCATTTGAGTGACAATTAAAAAGATGGATCATTCCTCTAATACAACAACCAAAAGGAAACTTACACAAATCGACGATCCAATTAACGAGGACGTAAAAAAATGTTGTGATTCATTACAACATAAAAATGTTGATACTGAATTACACCCGTCTAACGAAAAAAGTTCAAATAATACATCCAAAGAAGATGCTGTAAACAGTTGTGGTAAAGAAGCATCTCCACAAAAGTCTGGTATTACTGATTTTGAATATTTGGACCAACAAGTTTTATTGGCTTAAAATTTTCTTCTAGATAAACGTACAACTAATACCGTTTGTATCCCTTCACTACCTGCAGCAAAACGACCACCTACTCGCATAAAACCATCACATCAAAGAATACGACCACCAACCTTAGGTGAAACATCCATACGTAATAAATTGTCAATAAACGTTGAAAATGATAGAATTGTTGAACCCTCTATGCCAATAATGTAAGTTTTGAAAATTTCTTAGGATACTCAACACGCCTGTGTAGTCCCCTAACTCAATCCAAATCTTTGCTTTGTATTCATTAATTTATTTTTTTAGCAAAGATGACTTGTTTTCAAATCCCGAAATTCGGTTAGCTACATTACCACCTCCGTCAAATAGAGTTGCTAAAACGATTCTTACCAAAAATTCAGGTCTGACTTCTTCCATTCGGGCTTCCACCCCAAAAAGGTTTGTGAAAAATATCAATAGTTTTTCATACAAAGTTTCTGTGATTATATAGGCAAGGTTTACTAGCCTGGTGCACATATTTTTGTATAGGTATTGGTGGGTACCAATTTTTAACCTGTGTAGTCATCTGACTTAACGCAAATCTTTGGTTTATAATATTGTATTAATTATAGTTTCTTCTTTTAGTGTTAGGTTTTCTGCATTACCAGTAGGGACAAGGAATGTTCTTGGAATGCCCTTACCGAATAATGCTGACCTGATTTCCACTGAAGTGACCAGTGATAACAACTGTCCAACTAAAAGGTACCTTGCATGTTTTGCTAATTTTAAAAAAATCAGTTGTTTCTTCATACAAATCGTTTTTGTAAAGTAACCAATAAATTTAATTCTTTTATTAAGTCCAAACATTTTTATCTATTTGGACTTTGTAAGTCTCTGGCACTCGGTGCGTGCGCAACAATTATTCTGCCGCTTACAACGCATTTCGGATTTCGCAAGTGGATCCACACGATCTACATTGACCAAACCACTGAGCGTATGTATTCAAAAGTCCACTGCACTGGGCTTGTGAAAAATAATTCTCAAAGTGCAACTAGGGCGCCCCGCTAACTTTAGCTAGTTGCAGTTTTAGAATTATATTTTTCACAAGCCCAGTGGACTTTTGAATACATACGCTCAGTGGTTTTGTCACTGTGGGTATCCGCTTTTCTCGATCTCGGGACTCGCGGTGCATTCGAATTTGAATTTGATATCAAATATCAATTCCATATATTCTCTCTCTCAAGGTCTGAATTTATTTCTTTATATTTCATTTAAATGTTTATTTAATAAAAATTACAATAAAACTGGTATGCACGCGAGTGCGGCATTCTTACTATCCGAGATCGGCTATCGAGGATCGGTCGCGCGCGCCATTCGTCGATTCGATCTTGTAACATTTGCAACCTTAAAAAAGTATCGAGTACAACCCTTCAAATACTTTTCGCAGTTCTCGAGACAACTCGAGAACTTTTAAGAATGGAATACTTTGCATTCGGATACTCCCATCACTAGTACCAATTTGTTAACCTTTATAGTCGCCTGACTAAAACCAAATCTTTGGTTTATAATATTATATTGATTTGATATATTGATTGTCCCTTAGGCATGATAATACATTTTCAAAGGTTGCTAAACCTTTAACAAACACGATCCCAAGAGAATTTTCAACAAGCAGGTATGTTGCATATTGTTTGGGTGTAAAAGATTCAGTTGTTTCTTCATACTGGTAGCGGGGAGACACCCAATTTGTTCGCCAGTATAGTCACCTGATTAAAACCAAATGTTTGGTTTATAATATTACTATGTTTGAAAGGGATCCTCGAACTCCATTCAACCGCATGAGGGTTAGCAGATTATCGGATACCTCTCTTGATAAACTTTTACGAGGTACTTACCCAACTCGCACCGATGACGCCGATTTTAACCATCCCGATCCATCGGGAAGGTACGTTACTTACATTTTTGTCTGAAAAAATATCAGTTTCTTCATAGGATTGATGTTTGTTAAACATAACTAATACATTTAAACGTCGTTGAGTTCAGTATGTGTATCGCGAACTTCCGCTGCGTTAGTAAATTAGATGCCTGTCTCTCTTCTGTACGTATAGTCTGGTGTTTCTCGCTACGCATTCAAGTGATTTTGCGATGCTGCCTCGCGAACTACTGTTGAAAACCAAAAACAAAATGTTTATTTTTTAGTATGGGAAAGGCCAGGGGAGGTGCGCAACTTCACTTTTTTTACTTCTATTGAGAGGTGCTATTCTTCATAAACATTTTTGTAATTTTATTGGCAAATTTGCTAGCCTGGGTATAGTGATGGGGAATTACTTTAATCAGTTTGATAATGGGAGGTACCAGTTTGTTAGCCAGCATAGTCACCTGACTCAAACCAATCTTAGGTTTATTTATTTATTTATTTGTTTATTTACTAACAATTTCTCAAAGAGGTTGCGATACAAAATTACTCGCAATCTCACTCTAAAGATGCTTTGCTTACGTAACTAACTTAGCCTAAGTAAACCTAGTTGGTAACAAATTGAGGATAAGTATATAATATATATTGCAGTGTAATATTGCACATTATTAGGTACCCGTCATTGCTCACTATTCCTAGTAAGGATCACCTGTTGTTTGATTTCTTTTTTAATTGTTGCTGCTTTAAATTTCTTATATGCTGAGGAAGTTTATAGTATTGTATTGATTACTTTATTTTTTTAGGGATAATAACATGTTTTCAAGGGTTCCTGAACTTCACCCAGCTCCTAGTCAACAACCAGTTACTGACATCGCATGTTCCTCAAAAAAGTATGTTGAATATTTTGCAATTTGTTTGTCTGTACCAAAATCAATTGTTTCTTCGTATAAATGACGTTAGTCAATAGATAGCTAATACATTTTACATATGTATATCTGCTATAATTATGTTTAAATTTAGTCCAAACATTTTTGTCTACATTAACTTTTTACCTCTATTGAGAGGTTACATATCCTTTATAAGAATTTTTGTGATTATATTGGCAAAGTTTCTGGGCTGGGTATACCAATAGCAAATTATCTGTTAGTTTAGAAGAAGGGGCACCATATTTGTTAGCCGGTATAATCACCTGAATAAAACCAAATGTTTGGTTTATAATATTACATTCATTAATATGTTCTTTTAGTGATGATACTTTGTTTAAAGAGGATCCCCAAGGGTATTTAAACAAAGTTAAACAAAAACAAGCCGATGAAGCTCTTGATAGGATTTTAAGAGGTATTCCTCAGGCTCCCACTAATAAACTATGTTCTAACAATGCCGGTCCATCAGGAAGGTATGTTGTGCACATTGTCCATAAAAAATCAGTGGTTTTTTAATACAAATGCTGTTTGTAAAACATAACTAATTGAAAGGTGACATTCTTCAAAAGCATTTTTGTGATTATATTGACAAAGAAATTATGTAAATCAGTTTGGAAGGTGTTGGGGTGTCCCAATTTGTTAGCCAATATATTCTCCTGACTAAAACCACATTTTTAGTTTATAATATTGATTAGTTGGTTCTTTTAGACATGATAGTATATTACCAAAGTCCCCTGCAGAAGATTCTGTATTTTGGAAGGACCTCACTACTAATGATGATTCAGTAACTACCTGGATGAAACAAAACAAAGTGACTTCACTACAGTATAGTTTAGAAACTACACCTAAAATTTTTAGAAGGCAGTGCTATTATTATTACACCCAAACATGTACATTTGCTTCCGGTTCGTGTGAGAGAATACATCATCTAGGAAAAGGATTTGAAAAAGAGTTGAAGAAAATGACGTATATTGAAGTTTTAGATGCTTATAGGTATGCCAAAGAGAGAACGAAGCTCTTTGAAGAGACTGTAGAAGTATTTTTGACGGCATTTGCGGGGTTTCAGAAGATTCCTATATTATTCACTTGCATAGGAGATGTTATTAATAGTATGGTTTATAATAAAACCCCACTAGTACACAAGATAATACTACATTTAAGTGAATTGGGTTTAATGTTTAGTACAATTCTATCGCGAACTATTCAAGTGTGTAAAGGTAATATTTGTATCTCAGACATCTTGTTAGATATTATATGTTTTGAGTATAAAAACGAAATTTGCCATAATTGGGATTTTATAAAAATATTAAGCAACAATAGACAGAATCCTGTTGACTATGGTGTAATGGAAGAGTTATTACTCACAGCTTGTGCTACAAACAATATTAGACTAGCCAAATTGATAGTTAATGATTTGATGAAATCAGTGCCCATTGATTATAATCTGATTAAACGTCATGTGCTTGTACAATTCTGTGAGATGCTTCTAGCTGCTCATCTTGAAGAGGCAATAGTGGTACGAAAAATTATTGACAAAGACATTCCAGCATATAGCTCGACATACTGTGATAACAAAGTTATTCCTACCTCTACTGAGCTTGAACTGGAAGAAATTTTGTCTGATGACAGTTTTGTGGATGATGAGGATAGTAATCTAAATAAAGAATTACCACAAACAAAAAATGACAGTGGCAAATACAATCCCAATAAACCTGCCATCACTAATGAAGAAGTATCAAGTCAGACCTATTCAACTGATCATTTGAATAATCTACATCTGGTTGAAAATGAGCTAATATTAGACGAAGAAATTATAAATTTGAGAACATTTATTGAAGAAGACAAATGTAAAATGTATTTTGAGTTATTGGACAGTTTTAGCACCAAGTCTAAAGCCCTACAGCGTCAGTTTGCTGTAAATAGCCTTGTTTGTTTCAAAGAATTAAATATCCATGCTGCCTATAAAATAATCTCCTATGTACTCATAGGAATTGGTAAGTTTCTTAATTATTATGTTCCAGGCATTACTCCCAGTTTATTTTAACATTCCTAATGATAGAGATTTTTGAAAAATGCTTCTTTTAAGTATCCCTACACAAAATTTTCAGAAGTACTGGACTTCTTATTAAACGTTTGTATTCACAAGTCCAGTGGATTTGTGAAAAATACATTAATAAACTGAAACTAACCTAAGGTCAGTGAGGCCCTCCAGTGGACTTGTGAATACTTATACACAGCTGCTGGGTCACTGAAGGCTCTGCATTTACAAAATTAAATTGCTAGATTAGTCTTGTGGACTGGATCTCCATTCTGCTGAAACCACACAGACTGTCTCACATTATCCAAAACTGGAAGTCTTATTAAATGAAGAACTCCCCCCAAGGATGCCACACCACATATTTCTACCCTAGCACCAAGTGGACTTTTCAGAATGTATTAGTTGTTTATAATAATTAAAATTAGAGACAAAAACAATTATATAGGCAAATAATTTTTAAGTTCTTAGCTTTTATTCAACCTGGGAGTGATGTGTATATAACTTTTTTGGTGTGTCTGGGTGCTTGTGATTTTTTATATTTTAGAAATGCTACACCCTACGTTAATGGAAGATCAAGGAATGAGATCTATACTATCAATGATCTCAATTAATGTCATTGGCTTGTTGGAAAATCAGAAACTATATGATGAAGCATGTAAAATTTTAATGCATTTCAATACAATATTGGAATGTGTACATCAAACTTCCGTAGGCTTCTTTTTGTTTTGTAATTATATTTAATAACTTCAATAAATATTTATTACAGTGGTTTGAAACCTATCATCGCCATAACTATAGTGAAGCTGGACGTTATCTATATTTCTGTAAGATCTTTGTTAAAGGATATAAGCTGAATGAAGCCTGGGCAATTTTAGTTAACCCAGGTAAGTTATAATTTTTAAATTAAACAATTTTACATTATTTTCTATTAACAGAGTTCAAATTGATCTATCCAGTTCACGTGTGGCAATTGAAGTTTAAGGAGTCATTTGATAACTTACTAAGGAATCATGTTTTAAATGATTTAATAAGCTTTAGCATTAACACTGATGTGCCATTAGCCAAAATTATTATCTTATATATGTTAGAAGAGAAAGAAATGATCACCGAAATCAGTAAGTAACCCTTCTCAGGGTATTGTGATTTCCTACAGTGGCTTCTTCAATTTTTTTATGCATTTATCATTTCATCTTCCCATATTTTCATTGCAGGATGAAATAATAATAACTTCAATTTTTGTAGATATTTGGAATCATTTTAACACACTAATTCTAAAGATGATGGTTCACCCAGAGAAAATATACACCCAAGAGATAAAAGAGTTATTACCAAAAATACTGGGGGGTTGGTTTAGAAATTTAACTGTAAATGCTATGAGAAGTTTACTAATGACTCTAGTACCACATTTACCTGATTTGGATTTAATTGAATTATACAATAAGTGTTCAAAAAGAAAGTGTTACCCATATGTTAAAGTAAGTTATTGTTATTTATAATTTAATATCTTTTTGATTAATTTTTTTCAGGGCAATGAAAAAGTGCTTACTCTAACTACTAATATGATGGATGAAGAAGTAAACACCACTTTACATGTTTACTTTTTTAAGAAAATAAAAAATAACATTCCACCTGGTGATCTGATGTTGATAATAAAATTACCAGCTGCATTAGATTTTCATTCAGAAATGTTATATGGTCCACAACTTGCCCCAAGGACTATGCATACTAGGGTATGTGGTGTCTTGAAGTCTTTCTTAAAAAATGATGCCTGGGATTGTGATATGACTAAACATCCAAATATTTTGTTAAAAGCAATAGATTTACAAAATTGCTACAAAAGCTACTTTCAGAAATATAAGTACAACTCCCCTTGAAAGTGGTACGTTTTGAATGGGATAAATGCAATATTTTTGTACTTTTATACAAATTTGAAATATCTAAATTTAGAGTGTTGCATAAATATGTTATTAGAGGAACTTTTTGTATTAAAAATATCCTAAAATATTTTTGGGTTATTTTAAGACTGAGCCATTTTACATGTGGGTAACTTTTAAAGGTGTTTTATAAAATAATTTTTATTACTGTTGAGTAATTAATGTTGTTTAATAAATTTTCATGTACCTACTTAGCAGTTTATCATGTTTCCCAGGAAGAATTTATTTGATATATTGTGAACTTGAGAATCATAGACTTAAAGAGATCACAATTTCTCAGAAATTAGTGGCTTGGCTCTACATTTTTGAGCACAAACACAGTTGTTTGGAATATTCCCTTACAAGCATATAACTCACATTTTTTATTTATATTCTGTGGTTTTTATTAAAATTATTATGAATCTCTTAAGAAATGAAAAGTTACTTATTATACATGCTACCCACATAAAGTTACCATTAATTAGCTTTAGTTTGTTACATTTGTACGAAATATATTTTGTTTTTTGTATAAAACTGTATTTTTGATTATGATTCTTGAAATTGAATAAGAACATTATAATTGAAGAGTCCAAGATTTATATCATGCAAACTGAAAAGTTCTGTTAGTCCCTTTGGGACATACAGTGGTATTAATCTGATCTCTTCACTTATTTTTGTCTTTGTGATTTTTCTTAACTGTTGAAACATAATTTTTGTTTCTTATTCCATTACTCCCCTTGCCATTTTTAACCTTCCTTATTTTCTGCAATTCCAAAACTGATGTTACATGGTTTTCTGTATTTTTTTTCTCAACATTGGAATCTTAAGATTAAAATTGGTACAAAATATTTTGAGAAGTATTCTCATTTGACATTATTGCCCCATAGAAATATCCAAGCCTTTTAATACTGTAGGTACCTACATCTGTTTTTATTTTGTTGGGGGGAGGGAGGAGTTGTCATTCATCTGGAGTCTATAAGATTTTTTCTTGGCCTCTCTCCCCTTGGTATCTACCTAGTGTAGCTGATAGGTACTGCAAGTTAGTTGTGGTCCCAGGGTTTGGTTCTTTTAAGGATTTGATTGATTTGAGGACACATTAACAGTTTCTGTCTGAAACAGAGTGGTAAAGGCCTTATGGACGCTTACTTCATTGTCTGGTCTAAGCTTTGAATATACCTGTGCTATTGTGTTTTCAACAAAGAGGGTAGTTTCCCTAAAATCTATGATCTCAAATTATCAGAAGAATAAAAAAAACTTGATATTTTTGGAAAATAGTAAAATTTGCAAAAACAATAAGATTGTGTATAATGTGTTGGTGGGATCATAGGTGGGCCTATAATTTTTTTCTAATGAAGAAAAGTATAGGTAACCAATAGCACTGGTTAGTTTGGGGATGTAACAATAGCCTAACTATATAATACAAAATTTCTGTGAAAATTGAGCATTTGTGTGTAGGGGGTATGTGATTAGTGGGTGGAAACCACAAATTCTGCTTAAATTTTTCCTTGGAAATAAGTTTGAATCTAATATTTTGTAAACAATTTTTTTTTCTCTGATGTGAAAGTTCATTGCCACTGCCATCAAGTCTCCCTACCTGTTTAAGTGCATTCTTTAATACCTACCTGTACAGGTAAAGGTTGTTAAGGAAACTTGAACCTTATCACAAAATTATTTAAGAGTTATGACTTAAGTAAGTAATTAAATTAAGTAATGTACAGCCCAGCTGAGTTTATTTAAGAGGTCAGAACATGTGAACTTCCAGTAATTCTCTTAATTTAGCTTTAATTTGAGTCATTTATCAAAATGGGTGTAAATGTAATAGTTTGTGGTTGTTGTATAAGGATAAAATAGAATGAATAACGAAGAACTAACAACTCAAAGCAATAGTTTGTGTGAAACTGCTGTAAAAATATTTCAACCCTGTGTAGGTTTTATATCAAATTTTACTTTTGGACATCCGATACATCCATTAGAACCAACTGCACCACAGTTTAGTGAATATTTACTACTCAACCATCGAAGACGATTAAGAATTATTCATATAAAACCTAACACAGTTTCAAAAGAAGAACATGTTATATCAACTAACTTGGAAGGTAGAAAAAGGATAAGCCGGAGTTCTTTATCTGAAGAATATTGGTTTACAAGATGGAACAGACCTTTAAAACTAGGCAACTGCAATTGTTCTTTTCGAAGATCTCAAAGATTCTCAGCTTTATCTGATCAACGTTTACCTCTAAGTGTATACCTTCCCACAAACAGTATTTCTGGTAGTATTCGTATGAGTAATATTCGTGATAGTAATTTATCCAATTATGATATTCCTCCAATAAAAATAGTAAATGTAGAAACTTTTGTTGAACGACTGATTCAAGAGACACTTTTTGAAGCATTCCAAGAGTATTTTATGAAAGAATCTTTAAAAAAAGAATCTCTAAATTCAAATGTTACAAGTGGTATTACAAATTTAGGATTTGACAAGGATGAGGACGAATTGGATGGTGTGGTATTAAGACATCCTTATAAACTCTTATATAATCATGATTCTAAACTGGAAGAACAAAAACAGAAATCTCAGAGTTATAGTTTTCATAAACAATCTTCAGAGAATATTAAAAGAAGCTGTTCACATCAAAATTCCGGGCAAATCAAAAAGGTAAATCTCTCTTTAGTAGATAAGTACATATAATAATATGTGTTTATTGTAAATAAATATTTCAGAAACCAGTAGTAATGTTACTTCATGGAATTGGAAGTTCAGCTGATGTTTGGTGGAATATTATAAATACTTTAATTTATAAGGGTTATGAGATTATAGCCCCAGATATGTTAGGTCATGGTTACAGTTCTGTACCAGACAAGGCCAGTGCATATAAATTTAAGAATTTATTAAAATATACGCTTGCAGTATTTGATCATTACATTGGCTGTGATGAGTCCAAGAATTCCATTGTTATTGGACATTCATATGGGTAAATATTTCTACAATTTTTCTATAAAGTAATCTTCCATTCTTAACTTTTAAAAGTCTTAAGGAGGAGGTTCAGATTTAAAAGAGAACCTATTACAATATTGAAGATTGTTATCTATTTAAAATAAAAATGGAGTTTGCTTTATGGAGAAGCTTATTTAGAAAAAAATGATCTTGTGATTTAGGTTTATAATTCTCATTTCTACCCTTACTAAAGGTATGACCATATGCTTAAATTGAACCTTTAGAAGGAATGAGGATATCTACCCCCAAAGAGAGATAAGTTTGTATATAATATTTTAATTAAATTCACTGTTGGGGCTTTATTCATCTCAACTGCTTCATGCTTTTCCAAATATATGGTCATATTCCTAAATTACACTTATCAAGGAATGACCCTCTCCTAGAGAGAATTTTGTATAACAACTGGGTAGGATGTTTAATTAAATTGACTGTTTGGGTTCTTTTTCATCTCTATTGCTTCATGCTTTACCACATTTTATATGGTCATAGTCCTAAATTAAAGTTTTCAAAGCAATGAGCATCTCCCAAGGAGAGAGGAATAAGACCAGGTAGAAAGAAAACGTTCCTGGAACATTTCGAACATGTCGCAACTCAGGAATGTTCCAAAACCGACTCATGCGCATGGTAGGACATATTTCAGACTTTCCCACGTGCTATGTTCCAAAAAGCTTTCAATTGAAATGTTTTTGGAACGGTTCTAAAAGGTTTCACGTAAAATATATACTTTGGAACGCCGCTGAAACGTTCCACTGGAGACAAGAATGAAACATTAAATGTCCCAACTCAGGAACGTTCCAAAATCGTCTCTGAAACTTTTCAGAAATGTCTCTGAAATGTCCCACAAACGTTCCAATGGCGAAACCGACTTTTATGCGCATGATAGGAAATATTTCAGACTTTTCCACGTGTTATGTTCCAAAAAGCTTTCAATTGAAATGTTTTTGGAACGTTTCGCGTAAAAGAAACCTAAGAAACGTTCTACTGGGGACAAACGTTTTTGGAACGTTTCTTTCTACCTGGGAAGATGCTCCACAGAAAGAGAGAATGTTTATATGTTTATGATTTTTCATCGAATGCGTGCGTGCATTAATATTCGATAATGAATCACCCTGTTTAATATTCTTTAGTAATTCTATATATTTGACTAAAGAGTTATAATTTGATCACTAAGGGCCAATTATTATTTTAAAATTGCTTTTTGGTTTTAAATATCAATCTATATTTTTTATAGCTGCAGTTTAGCAACAGCACTTTGTCGTTATCGATCTCAACAAATAATACAACTTATATTGATAAGTGGTGGTGGCCCTACACCTTTAGCACCTCCAGTACAAAGTGAAGAAGTATCATTACTTAGTTGTTTACGCGGACTTCTTAAACCATTATTATTTTGTGGAGTAAAACGGTAATAAATAAACGTAATCTCCTTTTAGATAACATTAATTTATTAATTATTTCCAGAACAATTTTTTATGCTTTAAGAGGAAAGCATTTTGATGTCTGTGATACAGACAGTGCTGTGCCAAATCATGTTTTACAGTATATTGCTAACGGACAAAGTTGGCCAGAAGGTGATGCAGCTTTTCATAGAAGAATACTCATACCAACATTGTTGGTACACGGTTTACAAGATAATCATGTAACACTTGTGCAAGAATGTGAAATGGAAAGAGTAAGTTTAAGAGAAGTCTTAGATATAATTTTCAAGTTTGATTTTTTTTAGACCATTCCACGAGCATTTCTTGAATTAATTCCAAATGCTGGCCATATGTGTATGTTGGAGACACCAGAACATCTTAGTCATATGATTATGTGTTTTATACATTGGTGGAGCAGGTAGAACATAAGCATTTTTAGTATTTCCATAAAACCTTTATACTTCACATTTGTAAATTAACATTTATCAAATAAATTTTTAATAAAACCAATTTTGATACTTGGTAAATAGGTTACATCTAAATAAAATGAAAGAAGCCAGATTGCCAAAGATCAGAAGAAAGAAGGTGTTGGCGGGTGTTCACAGAGAAGATGGCAGGAAAGAGGAACTGTAAAGTTGGAACAGGAACACATTTAATCCTTGAACATAAGATTAATTATTTGTATAGGCGCGGTCGGGGTTGGAACCCTTTTCTTTAGGCCATGCACGGGAAAATAGGTTTGCGCAGGCGGTTTAGAAAAATCGCCATTCTGATCTTATGAAAATACTGCTGAAGGGTTCTGGAAGGTAGGGGGTATACCATATCCAAACCCCGTATCGATGTGGTGACGCGTTTTTTACAGACGTTCTTTTCAAAAATTTTCAAGAGACTTTGAAGAAACACTAAAAAATTTATGTCTCAAAGAGTTAGCGAGCTAGACGGTATCGCAAAGCCTCCATCCCCAACAAAATGAAAAATGTTAGTTACTCAAAAAGAACAAAACCGCCGTGTTTAAAAAAACGTATCCATAGAATTCAGCGAGGGGCGAACTAAGCGCCTCGCGCGTGCAATTTATTTTATATAAAAATAAAAATATATATCAATTACTTTATTGTTAATATTTGTATAAATCACAAGATATTGAAGTACATTTTCGTAAATAAATAACAACCCCTTTTCTATTGACAATTAATCCTGCAGTTGCTCTTCTGTAACTTCTTTAGTCCAATCCTAAATAAACCTTCATGCATAAAGTATTTGTATATTGTTTAAGTAGCAGTTAAGTACAAAGGGGTATTTAGGTATTGTTAGGGTGGGGCTGAACATAATTTTTCTTTTTAATGTGGAAAAAAAAGCGTAAACTACCGCGAGTTAATGGGTTCTG
The DNA here is from genome assembly GCA_963082805.1 of Hemicrepidius hirtus. NCBI lineage: Eukaryota > Metazoa > Arthropoda > Insecta > Coleoptera > Elateridae > Hemicrepidius > Hemicrepidius hirtus. The sequence goes on from OY720168.1 coordinate 21,531,754, forward strand.
TGAGCCTTCCTGGCATATATGTTGTACAAGGAGGCTTTGAAGGGAGGAAAAGTTTTATATGGTACTCTGCTATATTGGTGACACAATAATTATTAAAAATTATAAAATTGTACAATGTTAAAACAAATGAATTCAAAAATAATCAATCAAAGTGAGCCGTAATATATTTCTGATAAAACAAAAATCAAAGCAGTCTTTACTCGATATTTAAAGGATTTTCAGGAGATTTCTGCCATTCTTTAAAAATCATTTGTTTTAATTGTGAAAGACGTAATGTAGGCTGTTCATCTTTCAATTCTCTCAGCCTACGTTCTTCATATGCTGTATAAGCAGCCTTCATTCGCTTTTCAGGATGTTTATCAACCTCGGTTTGTTTCGAGCTTAAAACTGAAATAGCTTCAATGATAGTACGAGCTTCTTCACCATCTATAATAATTCTATTTAAATTTTCCTCAAGAGGTAGATCTAAATGTGTCTCAATCTTTTCTTTTTCTTTTTTTACACCACTGTTGTTGGAGGCCACATTTTCAGCAACTTGAGCTCTTGTCACTTTTGTTGGAGGAGAAACTTTTCCAGTTTTCTTAATGGTTGATAATTCTTGCTCTAGTAGTGCTTTACTTTCTGCTTTTCTTCCTGCAGCCTCTTGTTTTTTTCGTTCCTGCTCTTCCTATTAAAATATAACAGTTACATATGTTTATTGTGAAAAGTAAATATTATCACCTTTCTTTGTTGTTTTCGAATTACATGTTTGTCGGTGTCTTCCCATAAAGCTGCTTCCTGCTTTTTCTGCTTGTCCGCTTGTTGCTGTTCCTTTGCAACACTTTTCCGAGCCCTTGCAGCAACAGCTTTACTATTTTCTCCTGCGAATTTTTTTGGCATTGTTTAAAAAATAGCCAGGAGGTACTTTCTGGAAAGAAAGGGAAAATTTTAATAAATCATAAGTATTTCCCCCGTGTACATAACCTTAGAAATGGGGATATGATGGTAACTCACTTGAAATTATTTAATCACAAAGTTTATGGGTCTCCGGGTAAGGGATATTTAGAATTTTTCACATCCACAACAATATTTTATAATAAGATGGTAAAAGGCAAACAAGGTTCAGAACAAACTCAAAAAGTTCAGCAGAAACAGGTATGTAGACTAGGATTTAAATTGAGGTTAAGCTAATGTCCTTAATATACCCATTTAAAGGGTTTTTATAGATTAGTTTCTTAATAGCTACTTGTGTACATTTCATAATTTTACCCTTTGCTACCCTTACTGTAGTAATATTTTTATTCCAAGCCATGAATTTATCTATACATAATACATTGTTCATATGTTAAGTTTTCCCTTATAGGTGAAGGTAGAGTCTCCAATAGAAGTTGATAAGTCAAATAATATTCTCATTAAGATATTGGCAAAACCAGGAGCTAAACAGAATTGTATTACAGGTAATATCCAGTTACAAGGTATCAATTAATTCCTTAAAAAAACTGAGTTTTGTAATCTTTTATGGTGTTTTGTGTATTTGTGTCTATAATGCGTTGGTGTGTATACATATTGCGTTTAAAAAATGATTAAATCATTAGATATATCTACTGAAGGCATTGGGGTTCAAATTAATGCCCCACCAAGTGAAGGAGAAGCCAATGCAGAATTAATTAAGTACATGTGTGGAGTCCTAGGACTCCGAAAATCAAACATTGTGCTGGATAAGGTAAGTTTAAACAAATGTTTTTCATATATTACTTTGAAAATCATTTTTGTAGGGCTTCAAATCGAGACAGAAGACTTTGAAAATTCTTAGTGATAAGATCACTACAGAACAGGTACAAGAAAAACTTAGAAATGAAATGCAAAGTACTTAAATGTGGTTGATTGTACTATAAAATGACTAGGTACCAAGTTTCATAAAGAAAAAAACACGCGACGATTGTTATAATGGATTCCTTCAACAGAAGTACCTATGTTGGAATGACATTGGTAGGAAAGAAAGTGGGTTTTTGTAATTAATGTAAATAAAACTTTTTATATTATTTTGTTTGTTTCATTAATATTAATATAGTTATTATTTAATAAGGATTTAATTAAAATTTAAGTGTAATAATGAATATTTTTCACCCTTGTTACCATAATCGCATATCTGACATTGTTATGTACTTGGTCAGTTTTGTCCATTCCATCTCCCTGAACCACCTGTAGCAGCTATACCTAACTTATCATGCACCTAGGTTGCATCCAATTCCATGCCCTTTTTCGAATTGTATTTTCATCTTCTGGGTACAGGCACATCTGCTTCTATATGTGTGTTACAGCCTCCAATTTAAAATTTGTTGAGTCCCATCTGGACAGGACAAACAATTTACACTTTAGTCCATGTTTGTGTACTAATCCCTTATTTGTTGCCATTATGTATAGGATAGTCTTCAGTTGGACATAAATGTACCAATCCTAAACATTTGCACCCTCCATGGCATACAGGGCTACACTATAACTTTTGTTTGCTTCATTGTTTATCGGTTTATCCATTTGGGTGCTGGACAAAAAACTGGAAATACACGAGTCGTTAGGACGCACTTAGATATCTAAAAACTTCTTATCCAATACCAAATAGGTATTTGTAGTTTGGTCTTAATAAGTTGTACCCATGTCGCGAATTAATTGTTTATGTACATCCATTGTGTACTACACAAACAACTTAAATGTTCATCTTTCATAGAAACCATAGATCTATGGTGGAAACCATGTTTACTGGTAAAGGATTTACAATGTTTAAGCACCGTATATAGTTTAACGGACAGTAGTCTCACTTCTTCGCGCCATTTTTGATAGTAGAGTCAAGTTGTTACTGCGCAGCTACCCACGAGGCAGTGTACACAAACGAATGGTGGCGCATGATATTAGACAAAGAAAGAAACAAAACTTTAAAAGCGGCTGCGCAGCCATGCTCGGGAACCCAGGAGTTGAAAATCGCGAAAAATTTTGGTACAATTCGAACGGTGGAGTGAAACTATACTGTTCCTGGTTTAGGACTCCTAATACTAAAGGGTAGAATGGCTCAGTATGGTCTAAGTATAAGCCGGGGGTGCTTCAATTTGTCCCTTCCTCGAGGTAGTCTAGTCATAGATGCAACAATTTTTTAAATCTGCGATTGGGGAGATGAAAGACAAATAGGTAACAACCACAAAGCATATTGTGTATAGTACATAAATTAATTATAATATAATAGGTAATTCAGTTTTACTAACTTGATTTAACTTTTATTTTATTAAATCTATTTTAATATACACATGTACCTATAGAAATATAATTTACAAATCGGATTTTGGGTAGGTTTCCACAAAATCGTTTACTAATGCACCAACTTTTACTGGAAGTAGTCTGCAAAATGAGTATATATTTAATTGCTTATGTTTTTCTTTAAAAAATATTCATTAATACCTTGTATAGTAGTTTAAACTCAAAAGAGGCCTAGGAATTGTAGTTTCAAATACATTGCGCCTTTGAGCTGTTACGATGTGTTTAGCTACGTCTTCAGGTTTTAATATTGGTAATAGTTCTGGAAAACGTATGGCGGGTCGTACACACAATCCAGTATCTACCATGTATGGATAAATCGTTGTTAGTTGGATTTGATTTTTAGGATTACCGCGTAAATCCTCAGAAAGAGCTTCCATCATACCACGAACGGCATATTTTGAAGCACAGTAAGGAACGAGATTTCTTATTCCCATTATTCCAGCGCAGGAAGATAATGCCACTATATGGCCGTGATTATTTTTCATCATTGTTGGTAAAAAGGCTTGCATGGTCTACAAACGTTTTGTTTCGACAGATTTAAAATTTTATTTTATAAATACGAACCCAAAAGTGCGCCATAACATTGATGTTCATTATTCGTTCAATTTCATTTTCAGTGTGATCCAAAAATGGATGACAAGGCATTATCCCTGCATTATTTATTAGAATGCTTACATCACCTATTTCTGATTGTACTTTATTTGCTAAAGCTATAACATTTTCACGATTCGTTACATCACAGCTGGAACAAAATACATATTATATTGCAAACAAGGGTTTGAAATATGATAGAAAGGGATTTAGATTTGTTAGATATAAAATCTTGATTTAATTTACTAACTCAAAAAGCAAACGGAAATTGAGTTTAATAGCACACGTCTGTGTTTATAATGTCATGGAATCAATATTTGCTTTCCGCATTTATTGCAATACTCAGTTTGATTTATCGGTCAAATCATAAAATCTAAAAATCATTGTTGATGTTTATTAAAGCATTAGCGAAAATGAGGAAAACACATGATTCGGATAATTCCCTATTAAGTACGCTTTTTTTAATTTGTTCAAAAGTTAAAAATATTTTGAATAAAAACACAAGAATTAAGTGTTTGAGGTGTAAATAAATCATGAGATGATATCCAGGATATCATTTTGTTTGTACGTAATTAATTCAGAGCGTTCACTTCAAGTATCATTGAATTTGCGTAGAGAGTACAATTTCCATGGGAGAGAATGTTAACACATAAGTGGTGATAATGCACCTGTTATTGTTATAACATGACAGTTTAATTGTGTAACATTTGACTGGACTAGTCAATAGCTTCTATAGTATTTGGATTCAATTGCTTTAGGCAATTGTTAACAATAAAATATTGAATAATGTAGAATTATAAAAAATAAAAACTGTGAAGAAAAAAAAATTTTAACATTGGAAATGTTTATGTTCGTATATGGGGCCAAGTTACGAGTTTTGAGTCAAGGCCAAAGAAGACAAAAGTGTCGCGATCGGGTTTCGCCGCTAGCTGGCCGGTCCGGGCCGACAGCATAGCACGGTGGGCATACAAATTGGCGTGTGCGCCGTGCTCCTGTCCAGCCGAGGCCGATGGTGTACAACTACAACCCGAGGGCTTTAGCCCGAGGGTTGTACGTCTAATTCTGTATTTCCATGGTAATAGTCAGTGTTATCATTTCCAATGCCTCCGATGGTTGCAAGGATTGCGAAATCTGTGAATTTTTTTTACATACACGTAAGCGTGTGCTTTTGAATATCCCAGTTTTGCAATTTCAGCAACCGTTTCTTGATTATTTTTTTCGTTAATATCCCAACAAATAACGGTTGCACCTTTAGAAGCATATTGTAAAGACAGTTGTTTTCCAATTCCATGACCGCTGCCTGTTATCTAAAATATCGGAAATTTTGTGATATAATAACGTGAAACAATTAATAACGCACCAACACAATTTCCCCTTTAACTGATTTTTCAGCTATTGGTACAAACAGTCTGAAAACCGCTTCTATAATTAACCAATACACTTTTAGATGAAGAATTATAACTTCCCATATTAATAAGGCTACATCTTGCAGTTGTCTTGAATTTTTGTTACTGGTCCTGAAAATAATAAGATTAATTTGCGTCGAATTTAATATTTTTTTTTTTAATTTATAGCATTGCAGTGGGTACTTTGATGTTGACTGTAAATTATTGAAAACTGGAACTAAACTAAATAGTTATTAAAAAGTTCTATCTAATAATAGCAGGTTTCATGAAACACTGTAATAATTATATATTATTAGCCGAATGCAATCAAACATTCATTTACCCGGTTTGTTTGTCATCACAATCCGTGATGTAATTACGGTAATTAAATTTAAGCTTTGTAAATTACTGTATTTTAATTGTTTACTTACCGTGGTACTGACACTGAATGATTGCTTGATTTTTCAAAATTCATCCTGCGGTAGTAACAGAATAGTGATGCTAAAGAAACCTAACTTGAGAAACGTTTGATTATCGTTTTATTTCCCACTAGTTGGAGTAATAGTTAAATAATAATTTTTTTATCACTTGATGTTTGTGAACCCACACCTTAAAATAAAAACAGATTTTTAATCATATCTTATCAATGAATATGTTATTACAAGAAAATGATTTGCAAAAAGTGAATTGGAACAAAAATATTTATTTCTTATTTATAATTTTTTCCAACTATTTTCACATATACTGACAATTATTGTTTACTTATTCATGAAGACTTTAAACATAAAATAATTTAATCCATTTCTGGAAGTTTAAATTTATAAACAATTTACGGATCCTAGATAGGCAGCCAACATTACTTCCCTTCAGGTAGATAGGCTAACGCATCGTTTTTAAGGTTTTACCATTTTGTTCGATAGGATTAAATTTAGTATAAGCCAAAGCGAATTCATATGAGATGCCTGGATTATCTTTGATATACTGAAAAAACCTCCACCCTCGATTTATTACAATAGACTTGCAATTTATCCAAGTTTAAATTTGAATAAGCGGTATGATTTGTATATGAAACTGAAGAACATTTTCGCAATCGTGTACCAGCGCACTGATATAAAGTCAATATTATAATACTTAGATAATTTAACCATTAATTTAACCATTAATTCAAACCAATTTCATTAAGAAATAATCAGTAATTAAAGTAAAACTTACCTGTATCATTATTTATTTACCTTTGTTAAGATATACTCTACTGACAAAATCACAAAATCTTGGCAAGAAAAACTTACATCTCAAAACTCAAAGTCCATATATCACAGCATATTATCCAAACACTATATTATTATTAATGATTGTATGTAACTGTAATATAGTCACTTATCTATGATTAAAACGTAATAAAGTTATATTCTAGTCATGGTAAGTTATATTAGACACAGGGTTTACATACACTAATAATAAAAGTGCTTGTTAGTATATGATAATGGTGTTAAATATAATGCCATCGATGTCTTAAGTAAATTTACTTCGTGTATTACTATTTATCATTTTATATTGTTTTGGGTTTAGAGAAAAGAAAAAAGGAAACATCATTTGTATAACATTTTGCCCATTTGTAAGAATACATGCAAGTGAAGTAAATGCAATCAGGAAACTGGTCACAAAATAATGATAAGCAGTCTTCCCTATTTTAGTTGTTAATATCCTGGGATAATACAGAAACGCGGATTATTTCATCATAAATCGTTGCGTCACCCTGTGTCGTATATGACTGGCCTTTAAACAATTAAATTATTCTTAAATTTCATAACGTTTTATTTTATATACAATTAAACAAAAACAAAATAGTCTTTGGTAACAATAATTTTAGATGTAAACAAACTACACTTAACGTTTGTGTTTCTAAATAATTGTTTCATAAAACTAATTAGGTTTGTTTAATGCTTAAAATCTAATAATATGTAGATTAACTATATAATAGTTTTAAATTATTTATGTCAACTATGTTAGTAGTCAATGAATACCCTAATTCGAGGAAATGTCCATGTTTTTGCTATCTAAGAGGTACCTAACCCAGAATTCAATTACTATTCCATTGAAAATGGCGAGTTCTTGTTAGTGTATAAGTAGTAATCACCGTCAGCACTAAAAAATAATAGGAAAATTAGAATAGTAAAGAAAATAAAACCTTCAAATTTACCTATTATCAATCTCTAACGATCCAATATAAGAAAGGGGATTATCATCGCATTCACCCTTCTTGAAATATTTATAACTATCACACTTTGGTCCGTTGAAACCTCCCTCCATAATCGATTCGTAGTAATATTCATAGGCACGTGAATGGGCACAAGTGCCCACTGGATCCAATCCACATCCAGGTTGTTTAGTACCACCATTGGGAAAATAATCAGCATGTCCAATTGAACTTGCAAATCCAAGTAAAGCACTACTAGTGTGGACTACTTGTACAAAGTCAGCATCAGTTTCATCTAACCGTTCGTCAGTATTTCCAATGGTAAAAAGTGGACTAGCTGGATCTAACCCAGTAATATAATCAACCAATCCATTGATTTTCGCACCAGCACATCCTGCGACATGAGCTCCGAGACTGTGACCAATGAGTTTAAATTTCTTTGGGGATATATGGTAGTGGTCGAGCATTTCATTTATGAAATCACCTACAAATTCTCCAATGGCTGGTACTCCTGCACGAGCGGTAATATAAGGTTTAGTGGCAAGTGCACCCCAACCCACAATGAAGACATTGGTATCGGTTGTTTCCAAGATTGCTTTTTTAAGAAGCACGTTAACATTACTTGTGTTGTCATTATTCCAACCATGTATGACGAAATAGTTGTCTTTTAGGGGGTCGTATAAAGGTGTACTTATTAAATCAGTCAAAGCATTTACTTGGATTTCTATTCCATCATTCACGTTTTCTCGTGTGAATAAATATAGTTGTACGTCATCTTCTGTGGCTTTTCTTTCGGGAGCTTTAGTCAAGTCTTCAAAATGAATTTTGCCTTGTTCATCTTCGAAATATAGGTATTTCATTCTATGTGGATCATTTTCCTCTGGTACATATTGACGAACTGTGTTTGGCTGTCTTTTTACTAAAAAATGGATTTGTTAATAAAATAGATACTAATAGTTTATTCTAGAATTTATTTAGGTTGTATACTAAATGTCTGTCACGTGACAGTATTTTGAAAATGACAATGACTTAATTACTTACATGGCGATGTGGATGCAAGAGCAACCGAAACTAAAAGGGCTACAAAAGTCTTCATTGTCGAGCTTGACTACGGTTGTAAGAAAAATTTTGAGCTTTTATATAAGAAGGATATCAGTAATTGTAGAGATATAATCAAATATTATGATAATGAAAAATAATAGTATATTATTTGATTCAATAAGCTCCTTATTGTTATCTTAAGTGGGCTCTTGAGGATTATAAATGCTCCCTGATTTTTTTAGAAATCGTGTCTTATCTTTAATTATTTGCGTGTTAATTATCAGATAATCCTTCGGTAACATTCGAAAATGCACAAAAATAGGTGTACTATCAAGTGTTAAGTTAATTGCCATAGATTTAAAGTATTTTCAAATGTTGAGTGGTGTATCTTGTTTACTATTTCTTTACAATTATAGCTCTAATCCCCAAGATATATAATTCCCATTTTTATGCTAAATACATTGCTTCTAGACATTTCCTTATAATTTATTGCACGTGTAATACTCGATATATTTTTTAAATAATATTTAATAAAAAGACTGAACACTGAACCCATAAGATTAGGAAATTTTCTCCAATCCCCGTTTAGAATTATAATGACCTAAAGGTAAAAAATATGATACGATATCGTATTTTTAACATATCATATGAGTGTGCTTCATAATATTTTAATAATAGCACACACTTAAAATTAATTGTTTTTATGTAAAATTTAGGTTTTAAAGTACCAGACAACAATAGCTAATGAAGAGGTGATAATTTTTCCTCAATGTATTGAAAATCTTAAGTAATTAATTTTTTAAATTATCTCCCTAAATTACTTATCAAGTACATAGGTGTACTGCATTCTACCAGGCGATAGAAATTCCTAATACCAACAATGTATCATATTTTACCAATGATTACTCAATTTCCGGTTAGTTTACGAGCAGCAAAGATTAGAATTGCTTTAGATAGTAATTTTATTATTTCATAAATAATGAGATTTGAACATATTTGAAGGCTTCGGTCATATTTTCTGAGTAAGCAATTGAAGTACCAAATAAACATCGATTAAAATAAATGCCAGTACCTTCATTTTCAGATAATTAGAACAGTACTTTATTTTGAAATGGAGGGGGACAGAATAATTTTTTGAAAGGTATTATTATTTTTTCAATTTACTAACTGCCCAGTTAATACTTAATCTAAAGATTTTAAAAGTTTTGTTTTGTGTTATGGTAACAAAAAAATATGTATTTTGACTCTTACTGTGTCTAATTAGAAATTTTATTGATAAATATAAGGGCGTTAAACTGTTTTATTCATAAATACAGCTGTGTTAACCTGCCGGTTTAATATTACTTCCTGAAATAAAGATCAAGATGAAATTGTACACGTACACTCCTTGAGAACAACCCTTCATACTTATTCATTATCTGAAATATCTTGCAATTCATTCAGAGAAATTAATCCGGTGCCAAAATCTCATCTTAGAGTTATACACGGAAGTCGCAGTCTTAATCTAAGTAGTTTGAGAGTGTGGAGTAGAGTAAGTTAACTTTTGAACTGCTCGTAATTCTCCCTCGGTTTTAACTTATGCCCTAAAAGATGAGGATTCAAACGATGCGAGGCACCCCTCGATTAAACCATAAAGGGAAAATTGTTAACGAAACTTTTAAACATAAAATTTACATTCCCTCCTAAATTATTATTCCTGGTGCCTTGCTTAGAGCGTTCGAACTTTAAAAGAAATTAACTTGAGAAAATATAAGAAAGCTCTTTGTCTAAATTATTTTTTGAAGTATCTAAACCGGATGGACCTAGCTAGTATTTTATATTTTAAGGAACAGAGGAAAATCAATTCAGATTAACAGTTTAAGATTAAATTAATTTTTTTCTTGCAACTTTAAGGGATAGAAGCTGTCACATAAAATGGTGCCGGGAAGAGTATTATCTTTAAAAAATGGTATTTAATGACACTTTTAAGAAGTAACAAAGTGTAATTTAATTTTATCTTCTTCACTTGGAGGTATGATATTCAAACAGCCAACCAACAGGTATGCGAGTATTGTTTCGGCGCCATACCTGCACTTATCACACTACGTAGATCCTGTTATTAGACGTATTAAGATAGATATAATGTGAACAGGTTTTTGCACTGTCAAATCCCTGATAATGTGTATATCAAACGCTGGTTGCAGATAACGTAAAGTAATAAAAATGATAATCAATAGCTATTTCCTGTAATGGAACTTCGAAAAGATTAGGAAAATGCTAGATGAAAGGTTGTGACGTAAAACATACGCTTGATTGTAACGTTCCCCCTTGAACGTACAGTATTTATTTTTGGACTAGGGTAGCTTAGCGGGAAAATCCAGGGTCCTTTATAAAAGGTGTTAAATAAATAACTGGACGTAAACCTTATGAACAATTTATTCGAAAACAATATTAAATATTTACAATGTATGTACATTAAAATAAAATAAAACATGGATAATGCAATTATAAAATTCAGGTTGAATAAGATGGTTACAAAATGAATAAGTTAATATTTCCGGGTGTGACTGGGTTTTTTCGGTGTAAACGGACTTTGTTATTTGCGCACCCTGCGCTTACACAGGTTGGCGCAGATTGAACAACGCGGTAATGCCTACGAAGGTTTTTCAATGGCGAAACGGGTGTAGTGGAATTAAATGCACAAGAAAGTGATTTCCAAGTGAGACGGTGGGCTCGACCCCTTCAGGAGTCTTCTGGTATAAAACTGGTATTAACTGGTATTAAACTGCTTCTTAAATATTTGCTACTGGTCAGACGCCTCGTTACATGATAGGTTCTATAATAGGATTTATTGGGCAATGCTGGATAAAAAATATTAAATATGAATTAGCGTCTTTCTTGTACGTATATTTATTTTGACGACGCGACGTTAAATGTGGGTGAATACGTAATTTTCGGTTCATTTTACAATAAATAACATTGCTAATCAGACAGGGTGCAGTAGACATGCAAGTTGATTAAACCTGGCAGTTATATATTACAGACTTGAAAAATATACTCAAGGTGACCATTTACAGGACAATAGGAGTATTATAAGCAAACTAAAGAACATTCAGTATGAAATAATCATCATTGTGAATTACCAAGAAAATTTAAACTTTGCGTGTTAACGGTAATGATCACAAACTGTAATACATCTTTTTACTGCATGCACATTTATACAGTTTGTTGACATTATAAACATAGTAATTGAAGTTACCGTAGCACATGGTGACTGGAATTCGTTAGTTTTATTACAGCAAATCAATTAAGCGTTAGTATTATGACTTCTACATCCTGCTGAAACGAAAGCATTTGCGGATTATTGTATATTCTCAGAAGACGGATATTGCTAAAGCATTTTAGTGAAATTACTTTTACTGTTTCAGTTCAAGAAAGACCTGAATACCACGTTTACATGATAAGCATTGGGGTTAAACACAAAATTTGTTTCTCTATTTACATCCGTTCTATGTTTAGGTACATCAAAGAAAAATTGTGAAATTCACTTCAGGAATTTTTACAGGGAATGAAAACAGCTAAAAGTAACTAGTAAATTTAATATTTATTGTATTCATCAACTGTAAATGAAATTGGAAATTGTAGAACTTATTAGGTGGGTAGGGCTATTTTTTTTGACAGAATGAGTCAATAAAACCTTATTTTCTGACTAGTAGTTTCAATGTTAACCTTGATCAAAAGTTTGAATAGGTCCCTAAACTTGAACTAATTCATTATCTTCTAGATATTATGATAAGATGTTGCAGCTATCATAGACGAGTTCACATTTTTAATCGTTTAATTAAATTATAATACAATAACACAATGAAATATTTCTATGAAGGCTATATGCGTTTCTAAAAAAGAAGTATATTGTTTATTATTTTTTAATTATAGCATGCGTAAAATATTCCCTTGACCGGATTTCTGATATTATAGAAAAGGGGTCATCCTGTCATAATAAGTTATCAAATCGTCTGAATAGTTCTCATATAATACTCGTCATCTTAAATACTGTTTCAGTAACTTGGATGGTATTTTAAACTTGTTCTTATATTGTTTTTTACTCGCATTACATAGGGAGGCACTCAACTACTAAATATGGGATTCGAGCCTATTATGGCCCATCTTCAGAGGCAAAAGCGCAGACGTCTTCAACGTGATTCTAAAATATAGCAGTTCCTGTTTGCAAAGCTTCTTTATAGGTGTTTGTAGTTGCGTTGGTTTCATACAATAAAATTTGATTTATTCAATGTTTGCGGTAAATTAATTACAATAATTAATATCTTTCATTATTTTCGCAACCTATGCCCTAAAAGGTTTTTCCAATTTGTCATGTGACATTACAGGAATAAATATATCTTTATCTCTAAAATTAAACAGGAACGCTTTCATGCTCCTTTTCCCGTTACTAGAGTAAGTACAAGAGACAACGAGGTGTATGTTAAACCTTTCCTTGGTGTTTAGCATTGTATATCTGACACGTTTATGTTAGACCCGAAGTGGTTAACTGAAAAATTATTAAAATTCAAAACGTTGCATTAAAACTAAGAAATAAATTGTTTGCAGGTTGTTTAGGTAATTCTTTGCACAACGGAAGTTGTATGAAACAAGTATAAATAATTGATTTTGACGTTTAACTTCCACATGCCATTCATCAGGGGAATTTAAAAATTTTGGTTCACTTACCTACTAATGTTTGGTTTGGCAAGGGAATAGCTACAGTAGTAATAGTACAGACTAACATAAATACTAGTATTGTCTTCATTTTGACAAGCTTTTAATAGCAGTTTGTTATTTATATGCAAACATTTTTTTGAAAGAATGACATAAATAGATAAACCAAACACGAAGAGGTATTATTTTTTATGGTTATGACTAATAATTTATCTACTTTCACTGCAATTTATATAATGTTAGGTTTAAAAGTAAAAGTTACAGTAAATACGGATAAGAAAAATCGTATTCAAAGAAATTATAGCTTCAATAACATAACCAGCAGCAAATGTCCTACCAAACAAGGAAAAGTAAATAAAAATATTATAATGCGATTGGTTGGTAGAAGTTGATATCCTCACATTTTAAGTAAAATTGCAGTTATAATTTGAAAGATAGGTGTTGCAATCACAAGAAAGTAAATATTTTCCTCAGGGACCAGTAGCAGAATACTGGTACGGGCTTAGCAACCCCGAGGTACCCGAGCAAAGGATCTCCGGATCAGGAGATTGGTTAGAAAATATCAGTTTGATCTGGTCTGTTTTAGGTTTTAGGTTTAGGTAATTTTCTACATTCTTGCCTGTGAAGTATTAGCTTCACAAACTAATCGCAGTAACTGAAATTTGATATTTAACATTGAAGAAAGATTTATTTTAATCTTAGTAAAGATAAAGTATAATAGTTTATTTATTTTTATAATGCATAAAAATTTTGCCATTCATAAATAGATACTTTTTATTTTAACCCATCTTTAGTCAATCTTAAAAGGAAATGTAACCCTATAATATATATTTATATAATCACGTACTACCTTGAAGCTTTTGTAGAATATTTTCATTAAACATTTGTAATTACAAACAGACTAAGATATTATATTTTCTCAGTATAATTCAAGTGTAATTGTTTGCATATTGTTAAAGACATTTTATGTTAATTTTCCATAAACGAGTTTAACACTGAAAGTTTCCCATTTTCATATAGGAAGCAAGCTAGTGGGAATTGGAAAAGGGTTGTTAGGCCAAAACGTAGTTCCTGGGAAATGCAAATTTTTGTTCCATTATTGCTTGAATTCTCTCTAGTTCCTATTATACATAATAATATCCAAGGAACTGGTGTGAAGGGAAAGCAGAGTGGAACTTCGTCTGGCACTGTAACAGTTATGAGTGATATAAACAGAAAAACAAAAGTTATAACTTTACCAATACTAAATTTTTTAATAACACGACCATCTACTGTAAACACCATATTTGCGTTATGTGTATTTATTTCAATTACGATGCATGCTAAAATAGTCAATAACTTAAATTTAAAAACAGGAGAATTTTATGCTGTATACCTGGAAAATGTTTTACACAAATACTGCAACACAAACCATTACATTTCCAAATATCTAGAATTAAGAGAACAATTATTAAAATAAAAATGTATTTAACAGTAACACAATATTCAATTCTGTAAATCTTACCGTTATTGTCAGTAAATGTTGCTCTGACTACACTAAATGCAATTAAAGTAATCAAACATGCACTAAAAGTCATTTTGAAAATTATAGTCTTACTGTCTGTATTACATAGAAAAATATTGAAGTCACGGATTAAACAGGAAATCTTTGTAGTGTTAAAAGGTAAATTGTTGTAATAATGTGTTAGCAATGCATGCCAGTAATCATAAGTTGAAATAGCTGTGCATAATTTTTCAGTAAAAACAAAAACTTGTTACAAAACGTTCAAAGTAATACAGTCATGGCAAATTAAATCCTTTCATTAAAACACTAAAATTAAAGTATTATCTAAAAAAAAAAAACTGCTGAAACTAAAGGAGTATTATACAATCATGACATTTTTATTTAATAACTGCTCTGGAGGCATGCGCCCCATGTGATATGGACAAGTTGAAAATTCAAACCTCAGACTTAGGTATAAAATAAAAATGTATTTCCTTTAAAGTATTTTATTTTATAATTCTTAAAGTGTACAATAAACGTATTTACGAAGCGGGCGTATATTAGCTGTAGCGTGGTAAAATCTACGAAACTCCGTGTGTGCGAACCTCTCACGAGGTTTTTCTGAAAAAGTTATACCTAGCGAGATATTTGAACTCATGGTGAATCTTAGGATTAATTTTGTAGATCTGAATATATCACTGAAAGTTTTTCATCTTGGTACTGAAAGCATGCTATTGGGAATTGAAAAAGAACATTGTCGCTAACACGCAGTTGTTCAACGGCGCAAATTATTAGTTCATTATCGCTTAAATCTTTTATTTTTCCTACTATACATATCACTGTAGAAGGAACTGGTCCAAAAGGAAAACAAAGTGGTTCTGAGTGTCTCCCTAAAACAGATTTTTAGTTGCAAAATAAAAAAAATATATATTTGCTTACCAATATCAAATTTTTTAATAGCTTGCCCGTAGATTGTAAAAGCCATAGTCTGGCTATCTCTATTTACTTCTATTACAATGCATACTGAAAATTTTCAGGGTTTTAAATTTTATTTAAAATAGTATTTATATTTAGTACCTTGCAAAATTTTAGAACACGCGATGCAAATGTAGCCATTGCATTCCCAGATATCTATAATACATGGAAATATTAAAATAAATTTATAATATCCGAATGAATCTTACCTTCATCGGCAAAACTAACTGTGGCTGCACTCAATATAATTAAAACAATCAATATTGTGCTATAATTCATTTTGAAATGATATTATTAAGAATTTTTTGAAGTGCTTCTACTTTAAGGCAGCGGTATAGAAAAGTAATTCTGATTTTTTCTTAAAATCACGTAGTAAAAATGAAAACGTGTTAGTATGAAAAGGAAATATATAACATGTATATTAATCATGCATGTCGGTAATCAAAAATTGATATTACTATACAATATTCTTCGAAACACTAATTATGAAGTAAATAATATGCATTTAGAGATAAAAATCTAAATATTTACTTTTGTAATTATACTAAATAGTTTAAAATAAGGCTTTCTTAGCGATTCATTCACACTGTGTAGAGCACGAAAGCATGGTATGGTATGGACCAAGGAATATCAGAACTAGATGAGTGGCAGAAGGCCTTTGAAATATTTCTGAAAATTTTCAAACCAGATGGGAAGGGGTGGGGAAAATTTCGCACATGAAGTGTATAGCCTTCAAATTATAGCATAAACCTCGGACGTTTTGCCCTGTGTTCCAAACTCAAGTCACGGCAATATACTGACTTGGGCCTAAATCATGCTGCAGAGGTCCTACAGAGATAGGCAAATGAAATATTCTGCTGAATTATGAATTTGGTGAAAAGGAAAATGTTTCAATGCTTCTGTATAAAATTTAAAAATTCTAAGGGATGCTGGGAACTGAAAATAGGTACTACTATATAATGAGAAAGCGTCAATGCGTTTCAATGCCGGTGTGGTTACAAGACAACAATGCGTTTCTCTTAAACTTATTCCCTAAACGCATTTATAACCCGAATTTACAATCCTGCCAATCCTTCCTTAATCGTGTTAGCGCACCCCAATTCCTAATTGTATTTTAAAACCAACTACAATTGAGAAAGCTGTAAATCACCGAGACTGTCTATTTGTAGGCAGTCCAAGGTAGGGCTAAGTGACTAATGGTGTCACAAGCCCCTTTAATTAATTCACCAGACCGCAGCTGATAACAGAGATAAGGTCACCCTCGTCACCTTCCAGGCCCGATTGCTCGACACCTTTGTAATTATTAAGTTTTGGGACACAGCTGAAACTTTTACTTCCTTATTTAATATAACTTATGTTAATAACAGCAAGTGTCGTAGAATGTGATACGGGAAAATAATATTATAATGGAGAATCGTTTAGCAAACTGAGCAGTGATTATATTCCAAGGTTTCAACTGAAATACTGTTTATTGTGAAATTTATTTGTCTTGGTATTTAAGATTCACCAGCCGATAACAATGTGGGTGTTCTTCGTCCAGATTGTTATCTTAACTGGTTTTAAATAATTTCTTGTAGAATGATGTTGGGTAAAAAGGCACCAAAAGGGCTGTTCAACTTAAGTTAATGTTATTCTTTCCAATTAGGGTATTTGCTTGTTATTTAACTAACGAATAACATCTTTTCTACTTTTAAAGATTTAACAATCTTCATTAACTGCGACCACATAAGTAGAGAAGAAATTTGATAGTTATCCCTAAAATGTTTAATTTTTTTTAGACCTGAATAGCAGTAGTTTACTGTTTTATTGTGCAATACTACTTCAACTATTACAAAATTGAAATATGTAGAAATTTCGTTGTTGAAGAGAAGTGTTTAACTAACAGTGAAACTATTCATTTGGCTAACTTTTAGTTTTAAATATTAACAGGCATGGGAAATACAAATAAGAAATTTAGCGGTTGTGCTGTAATCAGTTTATTTAACATCTATGGTTAGATTCTAATTTTTTACTTCCCCACATACATTTAAATCATGTACACTTAAAGAATAATTAAAGAAATAGTAAGAAAAAAATAATCCCCACTACCATTTTGCAGGTCTAGCTTCTAGCAGCGTCTTCAAAGCTCCAGTAGGCAGAGTTGCCTACTCCTGTTCTACCAAGACATGTTTAAATTTTCTAAATTGTATTTTTTTTACAATTTAAAATTAAATTCCTATTATCTACTAGTTGGAGTAAACAGTCCAATTTCAAATAATGAGTTAAAACCAGAGCAATTATGCTGTTTGTTTTAATCGCAACCGTTACATAGGCTCAGCCTCTCAGCAATATTTCAGGTCTTACTTTTAAGCTGAAATAATCAGGCTATAAGCTCATGTACGACAAGCATCGTTTTAAATCGGATAACGACAGGTCGTAATACGTTTTTATAAATCACACTGCTACTCCGTCGTTTTTGGGGTGAAATACCTAGATGTTTTGAATAATGTACTACAAATAAAAACAACCATGCAGGATTGAAACATTCAGGCAATAATAAAGAGCTGGTTTATTGATTATATAGTTAAATTTATTCATATTGTTGGTTAGTGATTAAAACTACTTAATTTCCAATTCAATGAGAATCAATCTGGTAGAAATATGTTCAATTATTATTTTAATTAATTAACAGCAGTTTCTAATTCAGGAAGTATTGTAAATATAATTAACATTTAAATTGCAGGACCTTTTTTTAATATCACTGTAACATATGAAAAGTCGTCTAAGATACAGTTAGGTAACATTGAATCTCATGAAAGGTAGGAAAATTCTGAAAAAGGCAGCTTAAATATCCTTTGTTTTAAATATCTGTAATTCTAGCAGTACCTAGTCAATAGGTTGTTGAAAGTAAATTTAAAATTGTAGGTCATGTTTTATATGATAAAAATAAAATTGTATCTAAAAATGTCAAAAAAGTTGTAAATATTTTACGTGCGATCATGAAACTGGACAAATAATGCTGTAATGTTGGATTGGTGTATGGACTGGTATAGTAAAACCTTACTACGTACACAACGTCGCTTTGTTCGATAACGGAGCATGATATATTACAAAATACATGTGTAGTATTGACCACTAGTACTAAAACTGGAGTCGTCGTAGTATCAGCAGGCTGAGGAAAGATCAACGAGCTTTAGAACATTTAGAACCTAAATGTGTTATTTATTCTACTAAGAAACTATCAGACAAATCACATTATGCATTTACATTATTTTAACGACCAATTTGAAATAAATAACCTTTCAAATGTACGGTGTACGAGTGTCTTACGGCGCAAAAGAGAAAGAAGTGCGTGGGTCGGGAAGGCGCCATGCCGAGTTGAGCAGGTGATAATAGCCGACCGATCCACGACGGCGATACAATCCTTCATTTCCAACCGAGGTAAACAAATATGTATCGATCACTAAACAACAACTTTTTCAAGGAATGCCCTGTTACAATTAGACAAGCAATTTGACTTCCAACAGCTACCATATCTCAATCTTCTATTACCTTTTAATTCTAATCATCACTATAGCAATTTTTTATTTAGCAATAGTCATTTTTGAAATTTCAGTTCAAAAATAAAAAAAATGTTCTGTGTTTGTTGAAATATTTTTTTTGAATTCCCTGAACAGAGGTTTAGTTTTTATCTTTGGTGATCTAGACAAAAATTAATGATGCACCTATATTTTAATATTCTTTAGCAAAATAGTCAATTAATTGAAAATATTATTATTCTGAAAATCGTAGCCAAATAATAACTTCAGGATTAACTTTGCTTTTGACCCTCATTCGAAGCTGTCTTGCAGTTATGTGGAGATAATTTAGTATCGTTTAGGCAAAGGCCACACACAAATTTTACGCTTTAAACGTGTAATAATCCTGAACACCGTAAGAATTGCTTCATTTTTTTGGTTGTGTAAAAAGACCTCCATGTCACTACAAAGAGGGTTTTCGTAAAATGACTGCACCCGGTACCTACACGTTCTCTTTGAATGTTTTAGACAATTGAAGTATATTTCAGGCAAAAAGAATTAAGGGCGCCCAACTTATTTGTTTGCAAACGGTATTTCAACACTACACTTTAGGATATTGTGTACTATTTTATGAAGGAAAATGCATATTTATGTTGTAAGTATACTTTCACGAGTTTTATATTTAGACATATCTCTACAAACACGCAGGTGGTAAATTTTAAATTGCAGTTGTTGCATGTTGCATGTTTTTAAGATAAATAATATATAAAATCTTATTTTTATAGAAATTTATTAATTAATACTGTTTTTTAATTCATTATACCTTATCAATACACAACTTTTAATTGTCTGCGTCAAAACATGTAAAATTCTTATTACAAGTGTTTAAAAAAACATATTACACATGTAAATGATGTTTATTTTAGGAAAATAATTGCTCACGAAAATTTACGTGTTGCAAAGCGACGAAAATATTTTTATCGCCCTCATTAAACGTGCTTGTGTTTGATGGCTTGTTAGTCATATATTTGCTCTTGTTTTCCCTCTAATCATTACCTTTATTTACACGTTAATACCAAAAGAAATATATTTTCTTTAATATGAGTGTAATTCATTTTCAGGTGAATTATTTTCCAAATACATTTTCGGAAATTTTGATTACACCTTACGTGTATATCAAATAATATACTTTGAAAGTTTCATAATATCTTTATTAAACCACTTAATAGTATATCCCGACTTGATCGTCTTTTATAATAAAGCTTTCCCTTGTCTAAGAGCTATGTCGGAAATCACAAAGATAATTCGCAAACGGTAATTAAATTCTCAATTTCAAACTCCACAGAATCTTATTGAAACAATTTCCCCTTTTATAAATGAAAACTATATGAAATTTTTACTTGCGCATGATTTTGAATTCTACGATAACTCAGAATCTAAAATATTTCTACGAGGAATTTTTTAGGCACATGTTACTCTCAAGTCATTTATTTCTGGTAACAAGCCTTTGTGTGCGTTATTCTTTTAGTAACTATCTTAGGGGATTCAAAAATAAACACTTTTTAAAATTTTGTCTCTTCTGTATCAAAACCAAGTACCTAAAGGCGTTTGTTTAGGGTGCTTGAAGTACCATTTACGCAGGTACATTAATTATTCTATTTGTTTAGGCAGGAGGTACCGTATGTATCATATCTCGTTCTCGAAAGTATTTTTATGTACTCGATTACATAGTCGCGCTCTCTTAGACTCACACTGCCAATAAGTAATAAAATATGCACTTATGACTCCTACATAGTTTTGTCTTCGTCTCTCACGCTTTTCATCGAAGCGCCACTGCTCGCATATGTGAGTTCTGAGCTACCCCGTTTCGTTCCCACAAGAGGTATATTGATGGTTTTTAGCAAGCAGTTGCTCCAAGGTGCGAAGAGTATTTGGGGAAAATTACTCCAGTTCGTTGTACACCTGGAGCCGGGGGCAGCTCGCAGAAGAGCTGTGTGGCCTCCGGCGGTTGGTGTTCTCAAGAGGACGGGGGAACCGGCCGACTGCACACGTTGCACGAACGCCGGACCTCACCGCCGACATGGTTTCTCTTGCCACTTAATGATTTGTCGCGTGGGACGTAGTGGAAAGTAGTATGTTATAATAGAAAAATATTTTATATACTGTACCTTTGTCCAGCCTGCATTCGCAACGCCCGAAGCGTGCGGGTGGTGAGAACAGTGCCAAAGAACCGCAACTGCTTCGGACCCGCTGACGTATCAAGGACAAGCAACACACGTTTACTACATAGGGATGTTATGATGTCTCAAGGAAGGCGCCTATACTCTTTGTATTTTTTTTATCATATTTCCAGTGGTGTTAAACCTTCCAGCATCCTTACAGACAATTGAAGTTTTAAAGCATAAGGAAGAATTGACGGGAATCTAAATTTAAGTTTCTAATGCGTTATGAAATGAGGAAAACATTTTTGTCTTGTTATACATCCTGGTATGGGAACGCAATGACACTACTACCGACACATTATACAGAGTACAAAAAAGTTTCATCTTGTTACCCAAAACATTTCTTAAACTATGGATGTTTAAGATTTTAAATTCATAATTATTTTGGAATGTTTTAGTATTTCAAGACGAAAACAACTTTAATACGTAGGAAATTTTTCTTTCAGGTCATCATCACAAATAAATCATTTTGCTGCAACGGCTGTAAATCTGTTTTAAACGCTTTTCGTGATGAACTTTTACCAAAAAAAAATGCACTTCAAGATCGATCTTTCCCGTTTTGCCTGAAGGATCTAGAACAAGAAGGTTAATGTTCGTTTATGCTAAATCGTATTAGCGTATCTTTTACGCAGAGTTATATAGTGCAAGTGTAGAGTGATAGAGTTGCCCATATTAAAGGTAAAAGTATTGTTTTAATTTTAAGGATTTTGACTTTAACTCCGCCTAGGGAAAGCTTAAGAGCACCTTAGCTGGTCCCAAGCCCAGATAAAGGAGGAGGGTTAGGTATGGGGTTAATTGCTCCAAATCTGTAAAAGACTTGTTTATTTTATTAGGTATTTTAACTTGATTGCAATAATAATCAACCTTTTTTTGTAGAAAATATACACCTGAAATCTCAGTTTGGACGTTCTTCAATTTTTTATCCTGAATATACAATACAGGAAGCTGTGAAAGAATGGATCAGGATAGAGGGGAGAGAAGATACTCAGTCGTGCCTATAAGAAGAAAATAAGTTTACCATTAATCACATTTCATCCTGGTCATGTTTTGTTGGGTCTTTCAACTTCCTTGCATTAATTCACAACCTTCTTTTTTGTAGAATAGTACGTTGCAATGAGTAGGAACAGATGATAAAATGTACGAATATATTCAAACCTTAAGACTCTGGAAGCATTAAAAATGGTTGGAACGTTCTTCAATTTTATTATTTTGGATATTAAACCCAGGAACGTAGTAAAGGTATGGTATAGATATGGTGGTATACAAGTAATAAAATTATAGAAATGAATGAAATATGAGTTTTCCTTTTCTGCATTTGGATGTTTTAAGGCTGTTGTTTTTTTTTGGCCGATACCCTTTAGAACAACGAGTTCCATGTCCTGAATGGTACCTTGGTTGGTTTTTCCTTCCAACTCGAAACTTTATAATATTTCGTGGAATAAAGATTTAATATCTTCCCAAGTGTTTGTTTCTTACTCAGCCCCTTGCCCGCATAACAGTGACAGATTAATGATAAGTTGCACTTTGGTATATAGTGGGTGATTGATTCTTTTAACACCTGTCTTAAAGAGCTGCGCCCGAGCTAGCGTCCCGGAACAGGACACCCTCGTCTTGGACCATTGTCACTTTCTAGCCAAGCTGTTGGCGTCGATATTAATCATCAGAGCGCCCCCGACGGGCGCGCGCTTTGTGCACCCACTTCGGACTTCTTCCCGTCGTAAATATCATTTATACGTCACTAACAAGCTCAATATTGTGGCAATTTCAAACAACAATAAGGCCACCTGATTACAACAGATAAATTTATGATTCTGTGACATCACACATTTGTAAAGTTCTGACCACAATTTATGAGCGAATCCCAGAACCTAATGGCGCGCGGATAATTTATTCGGATATCGTATATAAATAACTCAGTTAATCAGTAATCCATTTGATAGCCTATTTTATTGTCGCAGGCAGGACAATGAGACCAGCCCAATCTACATCAGTGCCAGTTTAATGTCATTTCTGTTCAAATTTCCAACTACACATACAGAACCTCCTAATGTTCCGCAAGGGTACATATTCAATCCTCCCACCTATTCATAAACGTATTTCATGGAGAATGACACAGAGACTTAATAATACGGTTATCTAATGTCCAGGTCTCCCTAAATTTATTATTCTCCTTTGAAGAACATGTTAAGAGGGTTTCGTTTAGCTTTACAAAGTTTAGTTTAATGAAAATTACAAAATTAGGGGTTTTGGGCAGGATTAATATTTTTGGGAAAATAGTAAAATATGACGGAATTTATAGTATAATTATACACAGGGGCGTAATGAAGGGTTTGCATTTAGGAACAACAAAAGTTTCTTGCAAATGTACAGAGATGTCACTCCAATTTATTAACGACCCACTAGAGGTCTGAAAGTTTCCTTTCAGGGAAGTTTTGATAAATTTTAAAGTAAGTATGTGTTTTTGTTAACTTGATGGGCAACCTACTCAAATTTTAGCAAGTCTTTTTATTTTGGTATGTACCTACCTACATTAAAATAACATTTTTTTGTTTGAGAAAATTAAGGATGTAAATTATTCTGTTTAACTTTAATGTTCCTGTACAGCTGCTATTTGTAATACTTCTATACGCCCCCTCACTTAAACCACTGAGATCTTACCACCTACTTCCTGTCTATATCCATTCATTACTTCCCAACTTCCGTATCTCAATACTTCTAATTGTATGTATATTTCGTTTAAACCTGACTCATACTTTGTTTTATATTATGTAAATATATAAATAAAAATATCCCGAGGCACAAACAATTGCAAATTAATATTGTTTCCAGTATTATAATTAACAATGCAATACATATCTTTCGGTCTGATTGGAAATGAATTATTAAATTAGTATGTTATTAACCCAATAATTCAAAATAATTACAATGTGTAATATTACACTTTATCAGAGGCTTTAGGGATATGAATTATTAATTGTTACTATTAAAATAATAATCGACAAGCTATTTACAAATTCTTCTGAATTAGTAATTATCAACAATGTAATCCTGATTAATACTAAATTTATGATATAATAAGTGCCTCTCGTATTATATACAGCTTGAGTTAAATTTTAAAGTAAATTCCAAAGTTTTCTAAATAAATAAATCTCAGAGACTTCAATGATACGTTAAGTAACAATTACATTTTTTTTAGTTTTAATTTCTATTCATTGGGAATACATTGTAATAGTAAAGAAAGCTTTACTGATTTTTTACGAGTTATAATTATATGCGTGTCGCTAAGAACAAATAATATCCTTATTCGTCAAACAACACATTCTAGCCGTTAATCATTAACAGCTTCCTTATTTAGTTCAGTAGGCGTTTAAAGCTTTAGAGCATCCGCTAAAAAAATGTTAAACAATAAGCTGTCTTCGCTTCCTTCTATTAAAACTCATATAACTTCTACTTGTCGTTATATTTTCCATCATATGTTGGAGATATTTTATAAGCTTTAGCATAAAGTACAAAGCATTATGCGACAAGTTAAAAGGTGGCGACGTTGTAATAAAAGTCCGCTTAGAATTTGTATAAAATAACAATGCTCTTTTCTGAGATACACTCGAGTGTTTCAAGACTGTTTTGTTTTATTCAAGTTTTTTAATTTTTATTTTGTGGTAAGAAATTAAGAATTATCTGCAATAACTATACAGTGGCTGCTAAGGTTTTTCTCAAAATATACGATAACATTTACATTACTAAGGTTTAAAGATTTAAAGCATCGGAGCATTAAGACAAGTGCATAAACTTGATTGCAGTTCTACAAAACCAGGTGCCATTTCACAAACCTTTTTTCCGATATAAATAATTTACTGCAAAAGAAATGTCAATTACAGCTTGTAAAGTAAGAATATTATTTCATATACACGCTACCCACCTGCTATTATAACGACAGAAATCAATATAATAAATTTAGTTTATTATGTATAATGCTAAACCTATTCGGAATTACAAGAAGAACAAGTAGTAATATTATCTAGTGCCCCTAAAAAGGGATGGCGGGTGTTTACGGCAGCAACTAACTGTTGTTAGTGAATTGTTATATCGGCAGGTCAAAAGTTAGGAGGGTTTTGTTTCACTCTGACAGTAATTGAACGTACAAGTTAGATGGTCTTGGTTTTCCCTGTTGTTTACTACCATTCATGATGAATTGTTTAGCATTTAACATAACAAGCGAGTAACAATGTATCGGAACTTCTAGAGTAACATAGTAGAGTATTTCTTATGAAACATCCAGAATATTCAAAATAGAAACATTAATTTTTAAAACGCTTTATAAAAGAACGAGCTGGAAATTCTATTTGCTAAGTAAATAAAAGTTGATGTGAAAACGTTTTTCAATTTGTATAGCCGAAAGAAAAATTTATTTTATAAATCCGGAATCTGTTTAGTGGGTGTGTTATTATTCAAAATTCCTAATCAAGATTAAGATTCTCACAAAAATTACCCAACAATCAATTAAGTTCAACATTCTTCGAACGCGACCAGGTGCTTAGTACTATTCCTTATATAGAAGATTTGGTAGTTAGGACGATCACACCTAGCCATTCGATATTCATAGACAGGGCTTTGTAAACACGAATTATGCTGTGCCCACTCGAAGGCAGCATTGACAAATAGGTTCATGATAAAGGAGCCTATGTCGTACGCACTTCTTACGTTGTACTCTTCAAGATTAAAGTATTTTACCTTGATAAATGGTTTATCCTAGAGATTGCATGTATTTAATGCCTCTTGAATTATATGTAAAATTCAAGCTTTGTTACCGATGTACGTGTGATACAAAACAGATATAACAATACATCTGTTAATTTATTTTTTATCTTTAAGGTCTTTAATCGTTCCATCATCCAAATTAAACACATTAAACCTCTTTAAGAAAGAACTTGTAACGGTAGACATTTTATTTGAATTCTAAGTAAAGTGCACATTGACACTAGGATAAAAGAACAGCATTCAGTTATTATCGTATAAGAGATACCTCTATAATGGTCTATTATGCTATAAAATATTCTGTAGAATTTGGAGTTAACTTACTCGTCAAATGAAATAAAAATCAGAATGGTACATTAACTACACCCACTACACGGTTCCCAATTGAGATATATTCAATGACGTTCCGTTAATTACTATGCACGAATTAATCCTAATTGGCCCTGATTGATAGGTGACAACATTGTTAGTGTGGCAAACAAACGATATACCTGCTGCATAATAGAGACTCGTCCTAGCAGGATAATAGCCATTAAACTAACAAGCATTAAAAATCGACTCTTAGAATTAGATAGCTGGCGTTCTGTTGGTCTTAATTTCGCGCAACAACTTAATTTAACTCTACGACGTGCTACTACATTGCTGTTCAACCCCGCCCAATAATTGCTTTTAATTTATACATAATTAACGGCAGTTTACGTCTACCGTCCGTAGATACTGCACGCTAATTATTGTATTAACTCCAACTCATTTTGTATTTATTTTTCATTTTTAACCGAGTTTACTTCGATAATTTAAAATCGGTCGAACATACCCACTCATTAAGTGTAGCGCTTTTGTTAAAAAAAAGAATAATCAATCAGTTCTTTGGTCTCGTTTTTGATACGCCCGGTTGCACAGCAAATTTGATTGCCTTGGGTGTAAATTAGAAGCCCACGTCAAAGGAAAAAAAGTTCTCCAAATATATTGCTGTTTCAACGAACAAAATATTTACTTTCCCGTCGACGTTATAGAAATTGCTATAGCAATAGAATTGAACTGGAAAATATATTTGACTCAAAATGCTTGCTTGAAATACCTAAGTCAAAGGATTTTTCAATTTTAAGAAATTGTATTATTAGTCCATATTTGAAAAGTAAACGGAAGATTTACAAAAAAATCGCAAACAAAATAAACTGGGGCCAATAAATTTTATTTTACATTTCTTTTTTTAATGCGCCCACAAAAAAAAATCGGACCGTTTGTAGCAGTATTACTAAGGGTGGAAATATTTTAGTCCTTTTGACATTTGCAATATAACGTAGTTTTCTGAAGAAAGGGAATAATAAAATAAGGTGATTGTTTAATTACAGTGAACAAACAAAATACTACTACCCCTATACGATTGTTTTAGGCAGTTAGGTCTTTTTGTAATATTGTTCAGGAGTATACTGATCCTTATTGCTGAAGGATCCAAATTAATTCATAATATTACTTCTCGGTCATTAAATTTTCAGAAAATCGAAGGGGCTAATCAGCAAAGTTTGAAGTTTAATACGTCTCTTTGTACTTGCACAAATCAGTGTATTAACCTTTAACCCACGACTTTCAGGATAAACACCAAACCAATTAGCAGAGCAAATCAGCAGAATCCCAAAGGACTACGGTCCACTTTGTTTGTCATAAAGGGCTGACAACCGTATAGTAACCAGGAATAACTTTTGTATTTTATGTAAGTAAGCACCTGTAAATGAAATCAAGTTGAACTACTTAAATAATTCACCATTTAATTTATGAAAGTTTTAAACTTGATGAAAGCAATTTTTTGAAAACGTGTTTTAGGGGTATTATTAAATTTATACCCATATAATTTTATGTATTGCAATAAACGTAAAGGGCACCCAGAAATTCAAATCAGGAATCCATATATGTTCGCGTACGCGCCTCGTAAGATCTCAAGGGTGCTCTCGCCTAGCTAGTGGAAAATAAATATTGATAAACATATACCATGCATGTTTTATGAAATTATGAAGAAAATTTAGGGTTGGATTGGTCGTGTTAACTAAACATAAATAACTTGCTTTCGGCACCTCTCAATAACGCAAACTGTTCATTACAAAAAGTGAGCATAAAGCTCAATAAAAAAACTTAACGATTTAATTATAAATTCTCGTAATGGATAACCGATAAATCAATAGGGTTCTTAGCTGGTATAAACTGCCGCTTGAATGCTAGCAAAACACTAATTTCAAATTGAAAACAGTTCTGTTCAAGTGAGGCTTTTACGTGAAGCGCTCCGGGCTATGAGAAAGCTGCGTGTTATTATTTATCATAGACGATAAGAGCAATCGAAGCTTAACAATCGAAGTTCAGTAGTTTAAATAATGATAAGTTATAAATACAGAAACGATTGCGATATGATTGATTTAGTTATGATAATGTACCTATTGTTATGATGCGAACGCACGAGTAGTTGCTACTGACCGCCAAAGAGCGATGGACGATGGCGCATAACGAAGAGATAAATCGCTTGTCAAACTATTTAACCTACAACACAATTTATAAATCACCTGGAAGTTGTATAACAGAAGTCTTCATGTTGTAATTTTTCCCCTTGTAATAGGGGATTGTCATTTCGCGACATAAGGTGCGTTGATGTCTTGCATTGTTATTAGCGAGAGTAGATAATAGCCACTACTGATAATAAATTTAAATAATTATCGCTTTACTACTTGCTTCACAGCAAGATAAACATTAAATTTCTATTTCTTTTAAGCTCACCTTTCGAACGCGAATTGCTAAATGCGAATACACATAAAGGAAGTGCCGCTGTTTAACAATAACTCTTGTCAATTCACATGGTTATTACTTATATATTTTGCTATACATTGTCATAGTATACATGTTTGTTAGTTATAATATTTAATTTTTTTCCAAACTTTCATAATCTCCAGAGTAAAATCCTTATTATCTTTACCTTTAATTATACAATGGATTTATTTGCATTTGATTTAGATGTTTTTTAAGATGACATCTGACATCCATTAAATGAGAAATATAGATTCATATCAAATCAAGACTTAATGCTCTGTTTTCAACTAATCGATAATCTTAATCAAGTTACATATGAATATATAAAAATCAACAGCAGGAATCAATTTGTTTAAATTTAAAAAGTTCACTTCATCCATTGTGCTTAACACTATATAATAAATTAATAGTAATCCAATAAGACAATTGTTTTAAAAAATGTGTTATAGGGGGGGGGGGAAGCGAGCTTCTGTTCCCTAAATTTTTAATATCACGAGACAATTAAATATAGGAAGGTTGGCTTTAAAATATAACAATAAAAAGATTAAACTCGTCTTTGTATAAGAAACAATAAGAGCAGTAGATCATTTTAAAGCTATAATTTTAGTGGAATGTTTTATTTAATCTTGATAGGCCGAGCAATTATGCTAAATACCTCTTTATATGGATCGAAGCACCTCGTAGGATGTTTTGATAAATTTTTGTATATAAAAAGTCTGAATGAAGTTCATTGCTCTATGGGATTCGTAAATGTATAACTGTGACATATGAAAAATAAAGATGATGTGTTGACAAAGTGAGTTAATAGAGCCATAACGTCGCGTTGCACTTTGTCGAGCGTCACATATATCCGCGATCTCTCCAATACAATACCTACTAAACCGAAAGATTTGTGTAAACAGTGACCAGTTAATTAATATGTGATTTAAATGAGTAGGCAGTGTTCGCAAGGACCAATCACATGAGCCTGTGATAGAGCAATCCGAAGAGATGCTAGTGTTAACCTAGTCGAAGAAGGAGCGGTACAGTGCGTGGAGTCAGTCATGCCGCGTCTTTAGTCGTGCGTGCTTGTAACCGCGGAGGGTACGTGGACAGTACACCCCGAAATGCTTCAAGCGCCCTTTTGGCCCACACTAGCGGCCTGCGCTGTATTGGTCGCCGCCTCCGACCTTCCGCGTCTTGTAGCGCGCAGAGAGGCCTTTGCCAACCTGTTGTACTCGCCCTATTGCAAATTTGATGAGGATGTCATCCAGGACGATAAAAAGCTCAACGAGGAAATCCTCAACTCTGATTATGTCTTTTCAGGGAAAGTTATCAGTGATGTTCAGTTTCACGAAACGAACAGAACTATGTCGTTTTCCGTGTTCGTCAAACGCTTTTTTAAAAGCTCGCAGGTGTTAAAAAACACACACGAACTTAAAGTGATAAAAAAGGTCCACGATGGGGAAGGCACGGAGTGTCGTCAGGTGGTGCGGTACCGCTACATAGCAATATTCGTAGGACGAAAACCGGAAGAATTGCCGGATGCAGACGTGATCCTTTCCATTAGTCCTATTACCGTCACGTTGCAGAACTTAGATCGAGTGAATGAGGCTGTTAAAAAAGGTTGGATTAAACGCTATGTATTTAATGATGGTGTCGATTAATTCGATTCTTATCGATTTTTTTAATTTTTTACTATTAGATTTGATTTATTTAAGGATAACACTAATTTTTGTTGTATTATGTTTTTTTATTAACTGATCTCTTAAATTTTAATGAGTTTCAAGAATCATATATAAAACGCTTTTAAATTTTCGTTTAATTCGCAAATTTTCTGTAAAGTATCATTATTACTAGATCAAAATAAATTACGTCCACTATCGGTGTGGCTTGAACAGGTAATACATTATTTTATGAGTATAACGGACATCCACTTTTATTAACCTTCTGCGACGAATTAATTCATGCATAACATGAATATATTTGCTTCTGTGGTACTACTGGTAAGATAGAAAATTCATTTAACAATATGTAATTTTAAATTAGTCCTAGAAATTTCCATTTATTAAGTAATATTCTAGGAAATAAAATTAAACAAAATATTTTCTTCAAGGACTAAGAATGTTTTTTAAATTTCAGTAGTGCTGCTTGAACCAGAATTAGTTTTCAGATAATATATACAAGAGGTTATTATTTCTTCTGTAATATTACATATACGACAAGGGAATATAAAAGTTTTTCATATTGAATCTCTCCTTTTTTAAAAGACATAACATTAAAATATATGAAGTAAATTTTGATTTCATGTTAATTTTCGGTTCATGTAAAAAAAACCCATGATAACGTTAAGACTGGAAATGCGGAGAAATCTCCTGTCTGTCGGTTTGTTTACTCCATACGAAACGATGATGAATTTAATTATCTGAGGCAAAGCGAATGAAGCAAACTCAATTACGTTCCTGGATACTTCCCTGTGGGAAAGGGCAACAACAGCAGAATATAACCTAGGGCTTTTAAAAAGCAAAAAAAAACAGATGCGTAACATTTACCTTCAAACGTGTCTTTGGTGAAACTGTGGTAACAAATGAGTGTAGTAACAATCTATTATTAAATTAATACGTAGCTACGTGTTTCTGGAAACGGATATTTTCAGATAGTTAACAAAATAGATTGGGATTGCCAATAGTGTAGATAATAAAGCAAAGCGTGAATTTATAATTTAATCCATAAATAATTAATATGATGTATGTACTGACCATTTGAGTAATTCAAAATGGAACAATTAAAAAATAAATAAATTTTTTTAAATTGATGAATAACTGGGATATGAAATTAAATTATGCAAACATAATTAAAGGAGTTATTAATTATTGTTAAACAATTCCTTAATAAATTTCTTTCTTGGGGGATCTTGTAAAACATCGAACTGGAATAAATGATTTTTTGAACAACCTGTATATTAATCAAAGCAAAAGAAATGTTGTAGAGACATTTTAAAAATTAATTCAAGCATTGTCAAGCGAGCGTAAATGTTGCGCCGTAAAAATGAACAGCCCTGAAAACAATAAAATTACTCTTTCAATGTCTATACGAAGTTAAATTTGCATTTTTACATCCCGCGGCTTGACTTTGGCGGCTGCTGTCTTATTTCTATAGCATATGAAGGGTTCATATCTTTTTTCATTGCTAAAAAGGCAATCGTATTGTTTTACGTATACAATCCTGCAACAGGTCATTAAATCTCACTTAAATTTTAAACTGGTGTCCACCATGCGTGCCGGTCATTACATGGCGATACAAATTAGGCATATAACGAGCGTTTTATATATTATGTAAAATCTATTTTAATAATTAGCTTTTACCAGTGTAGTAGTACAAACTTACAGTTACAACATGTATCAATATTTCTTCCTAACATTTAATAGTATCAATAAAATCTTCCGATTAATTCTTGAACCTTTCGCATAGATTTACGACCAACTGAGCTATTTTATCTTCGTTTTTCAGTAATAGAATTTATGTACTGATGGAGTATAATTCATATGTACTTCACTATAGACAGGTGGATTAAGACTTTATTGTACACACCTCTTCAGGAACAATCGATATTGTGCTGCTATCTTCTTAAGCTTTCATCATTTTGCTTACTACCTGTTGACGGTGAACACTCTTAATAAAAGACGTATTGCAAGATACATGACTTGCATTTTTTAGTAATTTTGCAGATTCCTTTTCAGGACTTTAATAATTTGAATCAGACTTCATAGAATTATACGTTCTAATGACTGATATTAATTTTAAAAAAATGTTGATTAATATTTTGTTTTTATGCAAAATAATAGGATTGTTGTGTATATATGGAATTAAATTCGAAATAAAAATCCCATCAGTTGCGTGACAAAAATTAGTATTTACGAAAGTCTGCGTGTTGATAAAAAAACATACAAATTAAATTGCTTATTGACAGTTTACTTTTAACTTCTGTATCTGTAAGCACTTAAGATCTTAACGTCAAAACAATTACAGCAGTTGTGTAAATATTTAGATCGTAACAGTGAGGCCGGCAAATATAAAGATATCGAAGTGTATATTTATTAAAGGCGGCTTTTCCCTTTGCTAATAATTGCTATCTCTCGTTTACGTCTTTCTGATATCTTAACTGGTTACAGGTTGGATTTATAATCAATTTGTTGGCAATTAGAAGCGCGCGCTCCGTAACTTAAAGTTATATAAATGCGTGCTGTTGAATGCTGGCTCGTGTGTAATAGTAATAAATGGCAGCTTTGTTGTGTTAGCGTCTATGTAAATAGCTTAGCCAGTTATTTATCGAGCTTAGGGATGACATTTCAAACACCTTAAACTACTCGTACTTCCACGTACGAGCTAGGTTTATTTCTAATCCAGACGCTAACAAATCTCATCTGCATTAGCGAATAGTAAAGCTCAAAACTTATTTGCACCTGCAAAAGTAGCAACGTTAACACTTTTCATGTCTTTCCGGAAACTTTCTATTAATATTAAAATCAACAGTATGAGTAACTCTGTCCTAACTATGAGTGCTCTCGAGTTTCAAGTTGAATTATTTCACAACTAAGTTTAACTTTAAATTCGAAATAGAAAAATCCTTACTTCAGGTAGCGCAATTAAACTCTACAGAATGGTCAAATATGTCCTCGAATCCAAAGGCAAGAAATTTTCGTACCGTCTACCCCTACCTATACATAGTATGGCCAATAAAGTCTTCAGAAAGAAGAAATTAATGACATAAAATCATAGAGAAAGCGATTTCTTAACAGCAGAGTAATTGCAGTAGTACGTTATACAAAATCCTAGAAAACATGTAGGATAATAATGGGTTTAGATGTCTATATTCTGCCATACTCTACCCATACGTAAATAAAATTATGTTTGGACGATAAAGATCGAATTTATGGTCTCACATTTGTCAATTATTTTTAAAATGTTCAAGCGCATAGTGAAATATCTTTTATTGCAGTGGGTGGTCACTATAGTAATACCAAGAAAAGTTTTTGTTGTTGACGCTGCTGGCTAAAATCGATTGAAATGCAAAAGAAGCAGTGCAATACATTAATCGTGCTGGAAAGAGAATTAATATCACCCATGTTTTAGTATCCAGAATGTATGATTATCGTTCGTAATTATTTTATCTTGTTTGGTTTATATGTAACAATTACCTCGAGTCACAAACAAGACACAAACGTAGAGTGGAACAAAATGATAAAGTATACCAGATTATATATCGTTTAAGTTTGTTGTTAAAGAGCACAAGATTGTCCATGTCTGCTTAAATGTAACAATTTCCAGTCTACCCGTTGCCTGGATATGTAAAGCATGTGGCGCCGAGCCCGAGTAAGTATGTTGGTACCTTTATTTATCGCCACCATTTAATTGATAATTAATCGTTTGCCGGTAATTACTACCTTTGTAACAATACTTCAAACGAAGGAATCCTAAAGGATCGATTCACTACAGGATATAACGCTTTCGCATAGACTTTAATAACTTCCTGCAGAAATTGAGGTAAATGTGGAAGTAATTTTGGCCGATTTTCGGGCATAAAATAACTCTTGCATGTACTACATGTAATATAGTAATAAATTAGGATTTTTAACACTAGCCAATTGTTACTTTACGACGAACTTCGGGGACGTGTCTTAAATTTATTTACCTCTTATCCTTTTATATAGCTCAGCAGGAATCTTTGTTAAGTAGTCCACGAAGCAGATATTTATTTTAAGGCCTGTTTTGCTGGACCATCGGGTACAAAAGTTTTATTTATTTTTCGATCTGTTGCAATGACCGTGCAAAATTTATAACAAATGTAATTTTCATTTTGCTTAACCTTTAATTATTTAGAAACCGCAGAATTATGTATCCTAGAAAAGCTCTTCACAACGGCATACAAAATCACTTTATTTACATCGTAAAATGCGTCAAAGATGATGCTCGTTTTGCAACCCATTACCTAGATAACTGAAGTTAATTACATGGGTTAACCATACTGATTTAAACTGCGTAACATTTCAAGGATAAACCGCCTTGCGGACGAACTGATTCTAGAGAGGAATCTGGATTTTTTTCTTTACTCGTTTTAGGGGGTATTCTTTACAGACATTCGAACTTATGTTCTGGGAAAGGTTTTATAGTATTTAATGTGGGGGAATTTTATATTAAAATAAAAGTTTGAGTATGTGTTAAAGCGAGTGTGTTTCATTTTGTAGGCTTATAAAATATAAGTGGTAAGATTAAATCTATAATAAAGTGGGGCATAAAAACAAACGTGCAAAGGACCTATAAACATGCACACCTAAATGTGTCCGATTTTTTTATTGGGTTGTATTTTAGGGATCCGAACGGTCATAAATAAATTCAATTCGAATTATAACACAGAAGACAGTCGACGTTTTCATTTGTAAGGGATGATTGGTGTAGCACACATAAAATCAGAGATTTATATTAATGCTTTGTTGCTGAACGATCCTACACAACATTACACCAACGTGAGGTGAAATAAATGAAGAAATATTCGTGGTTACGCCAACCACTACCATATGCTTGTATTAGATATATTACGGGTATTTAACTCGACTCGTTTCGCACTGCTTTCTTGCCTTTGTCCATCGATTGTCCAGTGGTAGCAGTGGGTTGCAAGTATTCGCGCACCAGTTAGTTTTCAAATCATTTCTTTCCACCACATAAATAGTGAATTATGCTGATTCCAACTTATTTGACACACTGAGATAAATAAGGAATACGCGTGGGGTTTTCATATATAAATTCGAAAGTGCCGTTTTTACACTTTATACTTCCAGGTTTAATATTAATAATTGTACGAACAAATATTTCGCCGAACAAGCGTCGGTTTTTTGCAAAAAGAGACGCTTCGAGAAAATAAACCTCAGGCTTTGTCATTTTAATCTAACCCAAATTGTTAAAAAAACTGCTCGTTTCGTTTCAAAAACCCAAATAAAAACATTTAACTTTCAAGCATGGCTAAAAAGAGAACAAATAATGCTGCTTAATTCACTGACACATTGAGTTTTTTTTTTCAGTTGCGAATTTTATTTCCAACCAATAGAAACTGTTAACTTCTTTAATATGCAACACGATAAAATTGTACTTAAAATGTATATTAAAGATTAACAAGCTTCTTGCGATGCTCAAATTTAATTTAAAGCAAGAGTAATTTATAATCGTGTCATTTTTAAAGGGTGCAATAAAGATTACAATAAATTTTTAGGAGGTTAAAGGCTAATAGGAAAATAAATAAACATAATTTACGAAGTCTTCCTGGAAAATTTTAAGTACTTAGTGTATATATACAAGAGGTTTTATTTTAGAACATTAATTTTTTGGTTCTCAATCTATATTTCTAATGAACTCCTGAACACTAAACTGCAATTTATTACTTTAGCTCGTTTAAATTTCATTTTTGTAATTTAGTTCTACAATAATTGTTATTTAAACACAAATTTAAAACCATCTTCTGCAAAATCATAACCGGAAATTCAAGAAAACCAGACAGGACCTAGGAATCAAATCGTGTGGGATTACCAAACCGTGTTGAATTCACAAGCCGTGTCGAGTCAGAATATATATCGTTGAATTTCAGTTCAACACGAGTTTTGTAAATTTTTCCAACAGTAATAATTTGGTGGAATGAATAGATACCGTTTGAAAAGAACTTGAAACGAGCAAATGAAACTGAACTACCCATGTGCGATAATCGGGAAGTGCCGAATAATCAGACCATATTGTACTATTGGACGATGCTAGGTTTTCAGTTTCATTCTAAAGTTAAAAAGAAAAACGATAAGCCAAATCGTGACTGTTGAAACTGCACTTTTATTTCTATGTCGAAAATAGTTTCTAATCATGACTTTAGTCATAAATTTGTTCATTCTACACCTGCTGAGAATATTGATTTTCCAAATGGATTTGTTACTTCATGGGAGTCAGAACTTTAACTGATCGATTTTCTACTGTTGTGCAATGTATAGCTCTCTTCTTAGGCAACATAAAAATGTTCTGTCTTTGGGGTTTTGTTTTCGTAAATTTATTCGAGTGAGCTTCCTAAATCGCACGAATTTAGTGGATAGGGCATGGAAACAAATATAAAGTAATGGTTTGCACGCATCTGCGGCATCTGGAGCAGCAAAGACTTCCGTAGGTGTAACAGGTATGTCATGTTCGGGTCATAACGCGGGCTCGTCACGCCTAGAATACGAAATGGGCGAGTTGGGTTTAACAATGTTTAATAGACGCGCTACAAGAACCCAGATGATAATAAGCGCAAGTATAATACACAATGTATGCAAAAAAGTGTATTGTTGCATTTCACCTTTCATTTACCATTCTAACACCTTCTCACTGGGGAACATCTGGTTTCATTAGCATGCGTAACTGCATACGAGTAGTTAATATATAATTTTCCAAAATTGTATCAGTTTGGACCTGATGCAAAAATAACGGGGGCGTAATTTAAAAAAGTGTATGTTTGTATTTTTTCGCATGAAACGTCCCGTAAAAATAAATAATGGCAGTAAATGAGGTAAATCTAGAACGGAGAATTGCAAACACAAATATAAGCATTGCGAAAAAGAGGAAAAGGTTGGGGTTTTGTCCCGTTTACGGTTTCCAGTCACGAGAGGAAAAACAACATTTGCGGGTATGCTTTCCTGAATAAACCAATTATAACAACCTTAGCTGAGTTAATTCAACTTCAAGTAGGTGGGAATATATAAGTATCGAGATATTCTTATTTTTGAATGAGTTGACTTCTTATGGCTTACTTAAAATTCTTTAGACGGGAATATAATAACGTCGTACGCGCCGCGTAATTCGACGTCAACGGGTTAAGATTATGCCGGTTTATGCTCAAGGCATCGGTGGCTAATGCAAAATAGAGATTATAATGCTTTGACCGGCCTTGTCGAGGTGTTATTACAGTTTTCTTGGCAGTTGTTGTCACACGGATCGACACCTGAGCTGCATACATTTGAATCTTAAATCTTTCATAGTAAGATAAAGTCCTGTTCATAAATCTACAATCTAGAGTCGCCCTGAATTTAGTGCGACAGGTTTATAGCTACGAATTTTTTCGCAGCGAATGAACGACTTTCACTACAATTTCGTTTCAGTTACGCCTTGTTTTTTCATGACCATGTCTACAGCTTCCATTCTAATCTATATCTAGAAAATTGGATAATATTCATTTATGATTATCTCGTTTTTTTATTACTTGATTCTGTAGACATTAATATTATTTCAACGCGTAAGCTCATTTAATCAATCTTATTAATGATTTAAACTGCATGGAGTAGACACGTCTTATTGTGAACAAAGAAAAATGAATCCACTTTCATATTCATTATGTACTTCATAAATAAACGAAACAACGGTCAAATCTTCATAACGAGCTGTTCTCGAAAATTAATCGTCGATCTATAGAATGGCAAGTTATAAGCATACATATACATGCGCAGATTTAGGTTTTTATTTTTTTGTCCAAACATGTGGTAAAACCATTCTAAACAATCCCAAGTAAGAGTAATAAAGATATTAATAAAGTAAGATTGAGATTTCGACTTTGTCATATTTATTTACTTCACATATTTTATCATCATCGTTTTAAGGATTGAGGCCCATTGGAGGTTTAAAAAGGGTGTAATCGTCACACATTTTTTTGGTTCGGAAGAATGAGAACAGTTTCCTGTTACCACACAAGAAGTCTCGGGTTCGATTCCGGGTACTGCTACTAAATCTAGTTATATTAAGGGGATTGTGATCTTCAGGGCGATTCGATTTAAACTTAAATGACTACCTGGGGTGTAACACCCCGACCAGCTCTAATTATTAAATAGGAATAGGTTAGAATTATTTATTCGTTTCTGGTAAATATTACATTGTATTGAATTGATCACGCTTGTTTTTGATACCCAAGCGTGTATGCTAACTAATGAATGAAAATGAACCAAACGTGTATGATAACCAGGACGTGCCGAATAATAATTCCACCTTCTATTTATTACTAGATCAGGTTTTGTTTTTACGTTAAGTGTTACTGTAATGAGTTACCTAAATAATATGATAACATTAAGCAGTCAATAAATCATTTATTTACGTCCCTCAGAATATTTCTTTTATTAAACTCATTTATGAAAGCAATACTTTTCTATGCGGCAAGTATTAGGAAGAAACTTACACTCTTTTGTAATTATTTTTAAATGTTTTAAATCCTGGATTTGAAAAACTGCGTCTTTGAAATTAGTATTCAGTAACAGCCAATTTCCTGTGCAGGTTATTAATTTAAACTTCCTGTCGGCGTAGAAAGGTTATAGCAGAAAAAAGCTCATAAAATGTAAAAAAACACATCTCTATTGAATTTGAATCAATTTCAGTCACGTTGCATTGCACTATATATCCAGTTGGAAATAGACGTTTATACAACTGCAAACCGTTCTTGCAGTAAAATAACGCTTTTCCAATTACATAAGTTTTAATGACTGGATTAAGTACTTGTTTTACTGTTACTACTTATCTAATATTAACAAAGCACTGGCGCCTATGGTAGTGGTACTCAAAAGCATTTTTATTTCTTTCGTAACCGTTGTTAGGAACAAATCAGTTAGATTAGATTATATTTAATTAAAGTTGTAATTACATGTAAATTACGAATTTAAATATTTTACGATTAGAACCAACTTAATTACAAATATTCGACTTTTAAGCAAAATATTTTTGGATAGCCATGAGGTAGATCACGCGAAATGTTAACAGAATATTGAATATTATTGCTTTGTGGACTTTAGAGGTTGCGCGTTGTGGGAATTTTAGACTTGATGTTGCTAGCTTGAGAATTTGATTATCTGGACTATCGATCAATCGGAGATTTGCAATCTAAGGATTTCTATTTACTCCTACCTTATATGATAGCAATAAAGTGTTAAAGGTCTATTTAAATATACGTTTCATTTTTCTAACTGTTAGTTAATTGGAAAGGTAATCAGCTTCTGTTGCAGTTCTTTCCAGGTAAGATGTTTATCGCACATGTTTTATTACAATTTTACGAGAGACGTTTTTTCGTCACATAATGATACTATCAGAAATTTTATTCTTTCCAAACCCAACTAAGTTCTCTGGACTAACTTCAATCGATGAACAGTGTATCTATTTAATAGAATGATTGGTTTTTCATTTATTCACAAACCTCAAAGAGCTTCGGTTTTCGAGAAAATCCTCTATTATATTTTGTAAATATTAAATAAATTTTTGTATAAAATACTCTTCACCGAAAATAATTTCCTGTTAAAATATCATTTAAAGGAAATTATATATATTTTCTTTGATGAAGTAAATAATCCGCTTAATTTTTTAATGAGTTTTTAATTTTTGCTGTAGTGTGAAGTTCTAAAATAACCAAATTGATGTTATACAACATCAGAAATCTAGGGATTCATTAAATGGAAATTAATTAATAAACCGTATTAGCGAAAGGCACACTAAACTCTCCCCAGACTATAAGAGATTAGGGCCCATTAATCAATTAAAATACCAAAATTAAATTCTTAGTACTGTATCGCTTCGTTGTTTCCTCCAAAATTTCATAATCGGTACGTACAGGCTTTGTAGGAAAGAAATTTTCTTACAGAGTGTAACTCTTATCTATGTTCTTATATTTAATTAAACACTGCGAGAAAATTAATTTTTTGTATGAATCGTCCACATTGCTTCTTATTTTCTATTGTGTTTCTGTGGTATTAAAATTGGATAATTTAAATAACAGTTTCCCTGTAACTAGTAAGGAATAATTAACAAACCACTAAACTGTCCTATTATAAAAATAAGTACAACTGCATGCACTTTCGTAGTATCGAAGCATATATTTCCTAGTAAATCGTTGTTCTTAAATGGAAATCTTAATTTTACATGCACATTGCAGGCTATTCGAGTAAAATATGACCCATTCCAATTTACATACCACGATTTGTCTTACGCCTTGTATCCACGCACCTCGCGACTTGAATAACTGTGTTTTATTCACGATAAGACATCTTAAGTAGCACCGTGCGATATTTCATTTCACAAATACGCACCATACACCCTTGTCTTTAATCTAAACCAAACTACGCGCTGAGGTTGCAATCACAATTTCAATGTGTAATGGTTTTTACTCACGAAAAATCCGAGTACATTGTTAAAACTCGGAACATGGAACAAGAATTTCATGTAATTCAGAAAGATAGAAACAAAACTGTTGTAGACGCTTTTATGAATAACCAGCAAAAATAATCAGCAAGGTGTAATCTAAACACATCACTAACAAGTAGTACTACAACTTCTAAATAACATAATCTATGTTGTACAACAACAAACGGGGGCAAATTGTAAAGTTGTAACAATACCCTTTGATACAACTGTAACTCGTTCACGGTTGAGTGAGGCATGTAATGTTAAGATAATGTCCAACTGTGCTGATTTTGCCTAAAACAGGAAAATTTTGAAGTAAAATAATTGTTATAATATTTTATGATTTGTAAATGGGTTGAATTTCTATAAATATCAAAAAACGTGCCGAAATTTCTCGTTGCTTTGATAGAAGGAAACGTTGGCATTTTCTTATCTGATATAACACGGTTTCAACCCTAGTGGGAATATTTTTGCATCGCTCGTAAATGTTCGTTCCTTCACTTTAACACATAGGTATTTGTCGTATATTACGCTAATTACATTCAACTATTTCGTTGTATTTGCTATACCACGTATGTATTCCCATTTAAAATTCTAGAGAAACGTCGTAGAACAAAATGGTTTACTTGATGGCAAATAAAAGCGTCATCGCAATCCCCAAACCAATGCCTAAGTTTTATAATTTAATTTTCTTATGAAATCAAGTTTTTTTAGTGGTGTTTCGTAGAAATATTTTTTGATATAGACACTGATTTCTAAAATCACAGTAGATGTTATTAACAACAGCTGTGGACAGAAATCTTACCTTACTTGATGATGAAATATTAGTGTTAGTTATTTATTATACCTGCTTTCCAAATCTCATTGCCACTTAAAATGTTTAATATTGTAGGTTTTTCCGCGATAAACTTTTACTCAAATGTTTTACATTTCAGGTATTATTTCACTGATGAAAATTGATTCTTCATTTAATCAAAATTCTCAATTTGGTTTAATAATCTTGCCTCCGGGTACCAATTTATGTGGCAATTTGTAAATTAAATAGAAATAAAGAAAAACTTCAAGGAGCAATTTTGTAAAATTAAAACTTTCTCGATAATATAATGTATGAAATCCTTTTGGGTTTTTGCTTGATAAAATAATTTGCTATGTTTTCGGCTGTTTGTTGATCAATAACGGGGTTGCGAGTTGAGTAGGGTCAGGCAAAAAGTAGATTTTTACGATTTATTTTGATTTTTAGGTCAGTGTAACTCCGTTAGTTGTTATGTGAAAACAATAAATATTTGTAGTGTATTGAAGAGGCCAACCTTCATCCATAATATTCCGGTTTGGCTTTGAGCAAAAGTAGGTGTGCAAAGGCTAAGCTAGTACGAACGCTAATAAGCCTACTCTTGCTGTCGGCGTAGGTTTGATTTGACGCCTGGCCGACGACTGCAGCATGTTCTTGTACCTGCACGTCGATTTGATCAACACAACAGTTGAAGCTTATCTTAATTTTTCATAGGCGCCTCTTAAGAAGAAAGAATCCGACAACCAAATTTGAAAATCCGTGCTCGTCAGATTACGCTTCCCTTAGTCGTCTTAATTTGTTTCAGGAGAAACAGAAATTGGAACTTTTAATAGGATTTTTGTTATCCGATTTATTTGGAAGTTTTGTTAAACACGCCTTTTCAGCTGATCGTTTGTACACAAAACCAGTTAAATGCTCGTTGGGGCAAATAAATGCGCTTCCATTTGAATTAACAGTTGCATTTAAAATAATCGAGTTTATCGAAATGAAAATGAAGCTCTCCTACTGCGCAAATAGATGAAGTAATACCTCACAGTTTTGCAATGACATGATGACATTAGAACAAGTTTATCCCACACATTGTTGTGACTAATACAAACATGAAGTTCTCCGTACGTTTAATATTTTTGTGAAGCGTATTAATTGCAATAAGTGAATTAATGTATTCCGCCCTATTATGAGAGTAACGTGCCAAGTAGTCGCTTTACCTTGCCATTCTGTCACTGTCAAATGTAGTCGATCCATTTTAAAATTAATTAACCTAATAAAGAACCAGATTGGCACAGATTAAAATGCTGGTATGCAAATTTGTCAGCAGATTATTATTTCAGTACGGTAGTCCATCAATTTTAAGATGAAACTTCGTCGAAATTATTAATGTAAAATTGAGGTGGTATTTTGCATTAATAATCGCAAATAATATACAAATTTTGGGTAGTTTATGTGCTCCATATGCATAACAAATGAATGCTTTCTCGATTTATTATTCTCATATGTACCTACGGGTAAACAGCTTTTATTTTAATGAAAGTGGCGTGGCCAGTCGTAGTGTTCAGTAATTATTACGGAAACCACCTCGTAAAATAGGACCACTTACTGTAAATGTCAGATAAAATTTAACCAATGTATACCATATGGTTCTAGTTTGACTACGCACTCGACTTAAATTACACATCCGCGAACACAAGAAATGTCAACGAAACGATTTTATTTAAAAAATAGCTCTCTCTAATCTTTTAATTTTTCTGTTTTGATTTCTACCTTGAGAAGACCTCAGCATTCCGAACTCGCATCGTTCCGTTTGGGATGAGACATTTCCGTGGGCGTCGCTCCGCATTCTTCAGGCTGTAGAGGCAGCGCCACTGTCAAACACCATCTCATTTCGAAAGAAAATTTCTCCTCTTCGATGTTGTGATCCTGAGAAAGATAGATACTAAATCTTAACGTGCATTCCCAAATTTACCACACCGATGATTAATTTTCCAGACTGACTTTGGGATTTGGGAATTCTACGAATCGGACCTTACACGCTTTGAATTTTATACGCTCAATTATTATGAAATATATCTATAAAAACCAACACGCAGAAATACGGTTATGAATATCCCCAAACATATTTATATATGTCTATTTACCGTTTGGTTATATTTGATGTTCTGGGTAACTCATTTAACTTTCTAAATTAACATTTCACAAAAAGGAGTGTGGAAAAAGAGCAAGTTGACAAGTTGTGGTTGGGTAGATCCGAAAAACATCCTCTTTAAACAAACGTAATTAAACGTCTCTGTGTGCTTTACCCAAACATTTGCAGTTAAATAGCAGAGTAAAGAGTAATAATGCCTGGATATTTGTAAGGATATTTGCTAGGAAGTCGTTCGCACGCGTTCTAACGATCATGCACGTATTTGCTTTAACTCCAAGAAAGGAAAGCTTTTTCCAGTCTTTAATGCATCATCAGGTTTAAATAAAAATAAAATATGTGTGCAATCGTTAAGTCGCATATATTTGATTAAATTAAAAACTAGTCTTGTTTTAGATTTGATGAGAAATTATCTACCTTGTCTTAAGTAGATTTAGTATGATTGCGGCTTGAATCTTCTTGGCCATTCAAAAATTACAATTTTAAATTAGGAATGAAGTGTTATTTAGCGCCAATTTGGTATAAATCTTTCATAGTAGGCTAGAAATGAGACCGATTTTCCCTATTTGGAAATGTCAAGCTTAAGCGGCGTTATCTTCCCGACCCACTTGAATTTGTACAAGAGCAAGCAACCAACTAATGGTATTGTTAAATAATCCAGAACGTGACAATTTTGTTTGAGTACAGGTGTTGTGTGGCCAACGCAGTGCATGCACTAAACGTGTACAATATGTTAAGACATGTCCGACAATAAGGAGTGGTCGCCTTCCTTCGCTGTATGAGACGACAAAGCGATTCCTTCAATTTCGTCGATGCATCTTCCATATGGTAATCTCGATAAA
Organism: Hemicrepidius hirtus; assembly: GCA_963082805.1. Classification (NCBI taxonomy): domain Eukaryota; kingdom Metazoa; phylum Arthropoda; class Insecta; order Coleoptera; family Elateridae; genus Hemicrepidius; species Hemicrepidius hirtus. The sequence goes on from OY720168.1 coordinate 21,576,634, forward strand.
CAAATGAATAAGATTGAAATAGTTTTAGTGTGTAGCTGCCATAAAGATTACTTGCGGCCGATAAGCTAATCCAATATGGGTGTAAACTAAGTCACACAAACCAATAGATCACAGAAAGAATTCACATATCTACCATACTATCGTCGTTCAACCCACGAAATTTACCTTACTTGGATAAACAGGATTTTTATTCAAGTTTACAATAAAACCATACCTTATTTAAACCAAGGTTTAACTCTGCTGGAGTGGTAAGAAAGTTAACCCAAAGAAAAGACTGCAGAAGCCCAAACTCCCACTGTTCTGTAAAATTAATTTTCAGACGACTAACCAACTTGGAAACTTTCTCTTACTTCAATAATCAAGGAAATATATTCTTAGACTTTTACAATAGTATCCTAGAAACATAAAGAAATTGCATTAAAACAATCACTAAACCAACTTCTTTTCAATAACTCATTCGATTTAAGTTCAATTTCCGGGTAGGAAATCAAAATTGCTTTTCTAGTCAAAGCTTTTATTATTTTACTTCTAACAAAGGACAAGCCGCAGCTGAGTTATCGAGTGAATCCTCTAGTTTCATTGTAGAATTTTCAAAATTTTAGCTATGATGATAAGAAAATAACTAATACTAATACGAATTTAAATTTAGATTAAATTTAAATTTTTTAGTCATGTCAGTAATTTTATTGCTGATGTTTATCGTTTATTCTATGACTTTATTAATCGTTCCCATACTACCATTTAAAATTAATGCATTTGAAAGCTCATAATTGTTACTTAACGTGAATTTATGCATATTTTAACTAAAATCTAAATAATTAAACAGTTTTGTCCCAATTAATATTTATGAATAGCATTAGGAAAAGACATATAAGTGTGAATGTTATTTCAAAAGTGGCTTTTTGGTATTAATTATACCGTTTGTGCATTAATTATTATTAACTATAGGTCACTTTTTCGCAATATACAAATTTCCTGGACTAATTCCAGTTTGTTACTTTAAAATAATCAATACTTTTAGAAAAACCTGTTGAATCACTTTTTTTTAATTATACAAGCATTACAAGCATATAACACTTAACTACACTTAAAGACAAACACCCATGAGACATTTGAACATGGGACCTATTGGTAGAGCCACCGCTTTCACATTTATTTAAATAAATAAATCAGTTAATTTAAATCTTTTTCAACGGATTTAAACAAACACACCTTAACAACTCCCCCCCCCCTTTACAAGGAAAAATTAGTTTAAGTCTAAGTCGGGAGAACTAGCTGGTCATTTTCTAGAAATGAGTCCGTCATCATAATTTTCAATCAAATATTAACTGTCTGCTTTGTCGTGTTGGATTTTAATCAAATAGCTATAAATTTCAACAACTCTAATAAAATTAATCGTTAATATTATTGTAGTGTGTAAATCTTTTCTATTAAATTTCCTGCCAAGCCATTAATAGCAAATTGGAAGCTTCCACTACCTGTTAATAGCAATTAGATAATTAACTTATCACTTTATTCTACTTTACTTTAGTCTCTTTAGGGAAGTGAAATGATATTAATTAATTGCAGTTACAAGTAAAATGTAGGTCGCTCTACATTATTAGCACTTACGGTTGACTCTAACGAGCTTTTCCTTGAATAATTACACGACTTAGTCGAAACGTGGGCTTTCCACAACACCATAGGGTTGAATTAAAATTACAACTTTATTAGCCGTAAAGGATTTCTTTAAAAAATACCTCAGACATTTTATAGTTGAGCTTAGTTCGTCGTGTTTGTCAAGAGATGAAGAAGTTTTTTATTTATAACAGATTAAGAGAGAGGGTGAATGAATTTGATCCACTGTCCATAAGAATTAATAATATTATCTGGGTGGGAACCGAAACGAACTTGGGAAAAGGGTTGATAATCGTAAATGTTAAGTTTTGTTTTGAAATAATAAAAAAAGTACTTTTATTTGGTTAAGGTTAGCAAAGAAATGTTTGGACTATATTTGAGATGATTAACAAAAAAGTATTATGGATAGACTGGATAAAAGCGTGTGTGGATGAGTTTTGATAATATACCACTATGGATGGATTTATTTTGAATTTTATAGTTTCATGCAACAATGAACAGTAATTGTATAACAATGAATCCGAATATGGAATAAAATCTGACCGATCCCTATTATTAACTACACTGGATATTTTAAATCTGAGTGGCATATACATGATATTGATCTTTTATATCTGACAAATATCTCAATCAAAGCAGGTGTGTCTGGCTTGAATGCGATGCTGACAACAGGAGTGTGGACCCTCTCTGCTGAAGCTGACAAGAGTCCGTCTCTCGTTTCTGCTCTATTGACGTCATTTTGACAGCTATAACCCATTATTAACACATCGTCATTTTATAGGTGCCGCGTTAGCTTCACAGATTGTTTTATGCAATAATTCTTCAACCTTTGATTGGTGATTAAACCAGAATTACCGCAAGAAGTCTTCAATACTGTCACAATACGTTTCATGTTTGTTAGATAAACAGGACGTTTCGCTATGCAGGGCTATTAGTTTCTCGGTCGTATACCAAGCGTGTGCATCTTAAGCATTTATACTCCATATATGCCCATTTTATTGGCAATAAACTTCTAGTTTGCCAATATCAATTAGCTTTTTTGATATTAAGCTTGTTTGTTACTGGCTCCGTGTTCTTTTTCTCAATTATTTTACAATTACTTTGCACCATTTATGGTAAAATTTATGTCGTTGTCTTAGCGTAGGATGTTATGCAGAATATCTACATTCCGTTAGTATAAATTTACGCAAGAGAAAATGATGTGTATGTAAATAACACATTAACCATTTAGTGTCATAAATATTAAAAAAGAATTCGAAACAGTAGTTTTAACTAACGTCCTGAAGTAGCTTATTTTTAAAACTTTTTACTTTATAGCTAAGCTACCATTTTCCTTTTATATTCATTTGATCTTCGTCACGGTAATACTGTTGTGGTATATTTATGATGCCTTTGAGCTACAAAATCATTTTTCTAACCTATTGATGTATTGAACTGCCGCAAGATTTATTGCTCATTTTTAGATCCTGAATAGTTAACTATTTACAGGTTTCAATTCAAGTTACCAGCATTTTATAAATACCACATCGTACAATGATGTTAAGAAAGCCAGCAGCTTTCGAATTTTAACACACATTTTTATCACTAATGCCATTGCTAATTTACTCCTTGAAAGTTCTACATAAGTAATTAAGGTTTTCTTATGGAATCAATTTATTTATGGGATAAAAATGGAGTGATTGGTTACGTACCAATCATCCCAGTCAAGTATTAAAATGAGTTTAAATTTTGAAGTAATGTGTCTATTATTCTATTATATTTTTACATCAATTCTCTGTTTTCATAGCAGACTGAAACAAAATTAACAGACGCATTTTAGAAATACATAATATATGTGAATATTTGTATTTTTTTCTATTTTGATGTTTGTGTAGCATAGTAATACTAAATAAAGATTTATATTATCGCGTTCTTGCATAACGTCACACCTGGTGCAAGTTGATGTTTTGAATGGAATTATTTTCTTATCACATATACCAGACATAATTTTAATATCTGGTTTTAGCAAGAGTACAAAAGGACGGGATATTGTTTATCGACGATACAGGAATTTCCCTGTCTCAATCAGTCTGAATCGTGCGTGCGTTTGAAAACATCAAATAATTTCTCTTAATATATTAAATATTAATGTTCTAATTAGTGATGTGATATTGTGATGGTAGTCATTTAACTATAGTTCTAGCAGTATTATTAATTATATTGTGTTTACAAAAATATGTGAGTTGAACACAAGTGTTTCCTCAACAACATACTGAAAGAGGTACCAGATGATGGCAGGAAAGGTAAATTGTAATTTTTTCATAGAACTAAGTATTCGTTTCTACAATTGTCTTCTTATATCTTATGGTTTTGGATTGCATATTAGAATAATTAGACAAATTAAATGTACAAAACAATTATTTCGCTACATTTCTAATATTGTGCTAGCCAGGATTTTGGCTCTGTACAACTGGTTTGATAATTTTGTAATTTGAAATTTAAAATCGCGTATATGGACACTATATCCTGCTACTAAAATCACCTTTTAAGAACATTTCCACATAAAATATTAAAGACGAGAATCTGTAGGCTTACTTGAAGCGTTGCTTATCTACGCGCGCTGATTTTAACTTGACGCATGTCTAAGTCAATTACTACCCGCTGTTTCAAGAGTATAGACTCATTAACAACGACTTGAAGATACCTAAGTACCTGTCGGCACGTTAAAGTTATGTTTTGCCACCATTACCTGTACTTATGTTAGGTAAAAATGATTAAACCCGATAGTGAAATATCTCGTGCTTATTATGTGTACAAAAAGATCTTCGGGGCGTTGCAAAAATTCAATAAGTCTGAAGTTTTTTTTAATCATTAATAAGAACAATACAAAAAACAATGTTTTTAAAAATAAATTATGTTAAGTAAAACGGGATATTATAACCAGGAAATAAATAAAAAAATAAAATAAGCACGAGAAGTTAATAAATTTAATTTGACTTCGCTTGAATATCTCACAGCAATGCTGAGTTTATAACAGGTGTAATTTGGTAAAATATTCTGACACCTTGTTCTACACCGACCCTGAAGCAATGTATGCCAGTTTTTATTAAACTGCAGCAGACTTGCATAGGAACGAGCGTCATAACATTTTTGTAATTGCTAATAAGAACGGCGAAAGATTTATGTTGCCGATACATGTGCCTTTATATTATGTTACAGATTAAGAAAATTATCACCTTTCAGCGATATTTTTTACATGAATATTTACTGTTTTTGGTTACATAGTACTGTAAATGTAAATTTGTTACAAAGTTATTTTTAGTTTTGAGATATAGTAAGTGTTTACAAGCTTAAGCACTGTTTTAAGTTATAATTTGGCTTTAGTACTCATACTATAGGTACATAGTTGAAGGATAAATTAAATACACATCTGATCAAGGCAAGATTAAACATTGATCACGGTCTCATCCTATTGTGCTACTGTCAATATTTTTATCTTAAGCCTGCCACGATGTATGTAGATTTGATTGATTCGTTCTGCCTCTAAGGTTGGATACTCTGGCCTGATTGTATTTTCCTCAAGCTCTTTTATTTGAGGTAAACTTACGTTAAGTTTAGATAAAGGAATTCTTAGGTCTATAATGAAATTCGATTTCTGTTTTAGTATTTTTTACGTTAATAACCAGAGGGTATGAGTTGGACATCTTCGAGCTTAGTAATTGTGATTTATATTTTTCACAAAAACAAAGCTCTAACCTTTGTTTAATCATATTGAAGGATTTATGTTAGTGGTCCCTGGAGCCACTTTAGTCCTTACCATAATAAATTGGGGTCCGATTCACGGCACCTGCGCTGCCCACATCCTACTTAGGATCAATTAAAATTTTTGAATACATTTCTGGGTGGTTTTGGGCCATGTTTGATTATTCTATAGGTACAAACCACGGAAGTATGTGATAACCGATAAGAATCATCTTTCTAACTTGGGGTTTATCAATCCTGATCTGTTACTTTTCAAATTTATAATATACAAACAATTCCATCAACATATATTCTTTGTATGTTCTACTACTTGCGTGCAGCAATATAGACTGGTCTATGTAAAAGGTTGAAACTTCTGAATATTTAATAATGTTATTATTACGATTAAAAAATGCATGCATGACTGGGAAATTAAAAAAAAACAATCATAAATTAATTTTTCCACATTGTAAGCATCATGGATTGTTCATAGTTGCACTTTAGTGCGGAAAATTGCTTATTTGCCAGTTTTATAACTGGTTCGTAACAGCACTGATTAATTAATAGATGAAGTGGTGCTCAGTGAAGAGTGAACAGAAAAATTTATATAAAGTTACGTTTTTAAATATTTCGGTAACATATTTGAAATAAACGAAGATCCACAAAAAAATAACGAAAAACGCCCGCATTGGGGAACATGAGAATAAATTAATTACCTGAATAGTAATGAATATAACCTTTACTACCTTTAGGGCAAATTCATTATATGTTGGAGGAAAAAGCTCATGTTATCGTATACACGTATCGGTAGATTTGTACACATTTTAATTAAAAATTATGTTAAAAAGCAAAGCTTTCAATCAGACCCCAAAATTCGAAACAGTTAATTAATTTACTGTACATTTAACACAAATATTTTATGGTAGAGTAAAACATAAGTATTTTATATAAATCGCTGTTTATTGATTCTATTGTCTGGTACAGGTATTTGCTGAAACAGTTGCATTTTATAACATGTTAACATAAAATCCTTGGAGACTGTAGTTAGGAAACAAAATGAATTATAAAACCTATTATTACAAAATGTTTAGAATATGTAAACGCGTTTCAGTTTCAGTCGCACTGAAAATGGGAACGTATAGTTCCCGAAATGTGTTTAAATTTTGTAAATATTTCGTGCTAAGGGATTTTTTACAATTTATTATAAAATATTAAGATATAAAATGAAAGTTTAAGGTCCTTAAATATTCAATACCTTGCACTTTGGCTTGAGCTTCCTGTAGTTTCATAATTACTTTTGAGATTTGAATGCGATGACAACGTCATCTGCATACATCTGTTGCGGTGTATGTAGTAGAGTGTTCTGCATGTTAGATGGAGAACTATTTCTGATATGTACTGCTATGATATAAGCTTGGGTAGATGAGTATTAGAATAAATACATCAGAAAAGGATACTTTTTACGAATATTTAATTAACAGTAATTGCGGTGACAAATTTTATTTCATTTTTAATTATAGCTCATGTCTTCCGATTATCTCAGGGTTGTCTTAGTTAGACAAACCTCAAACGTGTTTTGATTACGATTAACTTTTAAAGATGTGGTAAAGTTTCTATCACTATTTCTTGTGTTCATATAAAGCTGCCTAAAAGGGAAAGACAAATAAGTGTGTATAATTTGTAATAATTGTTTTAATCTGTATAATTGTATAAATAATTTTAGTGCCTTACGTTTTACTTTTAGTTGTTTAACGATAGTCGATAATAAAATTTGTACAGTCTATCAAGTCCATGGGATTGGGGTTCAAAAGGGGATATAGCTAGTTGTAAAAGGGGGTATCTAAATAAACTGTGGGGTTGTGTTAAAACTTTCGATTCGTCTAAAACAAAAAAGAACATTAAAATTGAAGATGACAAAGTGATTTTGGGTGAAATTTGTATTTAACAAGAAAAGTGGTACCAGAGCTAAATACATGGAAGGGTGGAGAATTTTATGCTGAACAACATGCAATTATTGGAAATTGGGCATGAGTTTTAAGTGTAAAGAAATTTAAGAATAAAATAATGAAATTGACATCATTTTTTGAAAGATGGACAAATTACATATCAAAATGTGAGGAATTTTACAAGGAAGACAATGCTGGATTCGGAAGGAACATGCGAGATTAAATAAGGAAGATAAAGGCAATAAAAGGATTTTATAAATTTACATAAAAACAATTGAATTATGGAATTATCAACAAAGTTACGAGTGTGATGTCATATTGTTTGATATCACCTTGGAAACCAAGCAAAATTATAAAAAAATGCAGCTCACCTATAAATGGAAAATTCAGACAGAAGAAAATCAGTCGAAAATTAGCAAACGTCGACTCCACACCAGTTTAAATCTGGAAGTTTAAGAAAGAAAGGTTGTGTGTGCGCCATTTTTGATGTGTTTGTTTACGTTTTGTATCTGAAGACTCTGAAGTTTGATTTGGTAGTAGTTCAAGGATAAACATATACAGGAGAAGGTTAAAAGGTTTTCCAACAAGATAAGTGACGAATTTTGAACATATTATTTAAAGGGGATTTCATTGGGGTGGTTAAAAGACATTTAAACAAGGGCTTGATAGAGTTTTTATTTTTGTTGTTTGTTTGTTTTAATTTTAATTTAGTAAGTAAATTTTTTTGTGTGTCTGTTTCGTTTTGGCGGAATTTCTTGTTATATTTGAATTGTTTGTGTTTAAAATTAAATTTCATTGTTTCTCTGGCAATTTTGAAATTTACGAGTTGTTGATTTCCTGGAGGCTGCAATTGGGCAGCTTTGTAAAAGACATTTTATTTTGTGTTATTATCCCAGCTATTTAGTGGAGCCACGTTTTGAGAAGTGTCGAGGAAGGTACCCTGAGATAAGAGTAAGTTTGTGCGTCGACTGAGCTGAGCTTTTATAAATTATAAAATTTTGTAAGGTGCATTTATTTTATGCTCATTTTGTGGGGCTTTATAGCGAAATACAGTGCAGTACGTGTACTTGACTGCCCCCCAACCCCTATAAGTATAGATAAAATTTAAAAAAGAAATAAACAGTTGTACTAAGTAATGAAAGTTCGATATTATAGTCCAAAATATCTATTGATCTGAAGTGGACGATTACCAATTCAAATTCGTTGCGGGGATATGGTTTGTCACTGAATTGTAAATTAAACACCGGCAGACATGCGAATGCAATTATTGTCATTAACTGCTATGTCAAAATAGTTGGTTTCGACGAATGTATGCTCCATTTCCGGTTTGTGAGAGCAATGTTCAAGATGACTGATTCATTACAGCACGTGCTGGCATTCGTCATTTATGTAGTGTTTTTAAATGAAAGATTAAACTTAAAATGGATTTTTCCAAACGATTTTATAAATCAAATACGTTCGTGTACTGTTTTTCAAGTAGTCCTAATGCTGTTTTTCCTACGGAAGCGTTTTCTTCTAAAGTTCCCTGAAGTGGAACTGCGTGAAGTCTGTAAAATATTTATATATAATCACACTAAAGAAAGCGTTACTATTTGATAAGCGTAATTATGTTAAAATAATAGGGTCCTTAACACTTGCGGCCTGCATTTGATATCGTAATCTTTTAGACTCGAGAGGGTATAAATATAAGTACTTGAATGAGAAGTGAAACATAATTTCTTCAGGGAATATTTCATGATTATGCAATTGAATTTTGAGTAACTGCATATGCAAATTTTCGGTAAGATAACGCTTTCGGATTGGAGTTAACAAGACGAGTCCACACTCAGCAATTAACTGAACTAAATTCCCACCCAAACTTCAATTCTGAATTTAATTTGGACTACCTTTTTAGGCTTATTTGATATAATGCGCTGGGCAGTTGTCGGTATCGGGGCGTGTGATGGATATGCGTTCATACATAAAAGAGAATTATGCGGCGTCATTGAAGTCGTGAAGTGCTTTTTTAAATACCGCGATTGATCACCGCATGTTTGTCTGCTATGATCGTACGTTCCCTTGCTTTAGTTCAATGACGATCGATCGTTTATGTCTTGTAATTCACCTGTTCGTACTTGTAATCAGGTTATTATTATTCTTATTATTCAACATTTCGCACGTTTAAACTTCCAACTTTATTATTTACTGCTTTATAAAGTGCAATTTATTACTGTTATTATATTCGAATGATTGTTAATAAATTGCAGATTTACTTGTTTTTATGAAAAACAATCATTTATTTTACAAAACCACAAGCGTCAAAGTGTCGAGGATTCTATTAAATCGTTTCTAGCGGTTACATATTTATGCTTTTATGTTACTGCCTATAGGCTAAATTTTCTTCAGAAGTTTCTGTTATATTTATTTCCAAAATATATTCTCCCGATATGTTCGTGTAAGTCTATTTTTTACTTCCGCATTACATTGCCGTTAGCCCATGACTCTTTTCATCACTGCAGTGAACAACATTAATGGTGGCAGCGCCACAACTTTATATCTCGGAAAGAAAATATCTTTAAACTTTTACTTAGATACATCTATATTGTCCTCCCGTCAACTTAGTCTAGCTTTCGTGAAGTATAGCTCACAGGCGAATTTCTTAGCTAAAACATTAATAATAATCTGGAAATGCAATACTATAATTATAGAGTAATAATAATTATATATAATTACAAATTAATTCTAGTATATCTTCTTACGTCAATAGGGCAGTAACACTAGATCGGGTAATAATTTTTTCTCGGTCTGTTATTAAAGCTGGCAGATAGTGCTTCTAGCATAACGAATAGTGAATTGATTTAAATGTAATTTATTGAAATTGTTTTAATACCTACACGTTTTAAATTTTCCTGCAAACGTGTAGGATGCAGCATATGTTTGTAATTATTATCCATCCCCATGAAATGGGATCAAAATATTTCTGTGGTATAGAGAAACCTCAGATTGGGTTACAGGGATGTCAATAATACCTAAGTGGAAATGCAACACCAAATCAGTTTGTAAAATTTTAGGATTCGATTAGAAATTATCGTTGAAAATTGATCAAACCGGTTACTCAACATTCAGACATACTGTATATAATATACAGCCATGATACAGCAAACATGTCCACGCATTTATCTTGTTACTTTGAAATGTTATAAAATAACTCCAGTTTCTTAATGGGATATTATTAAGTACAACTTTGCCCAATCGCCCCGAGAAGATTTCTCTATTCTATGTCGATATCCGTATAGGTAGTAAAGTAATAGTGCACCGTCAGTATCGCCAAGCCAAACAGGAAATTGCGATCAGGTCATTTTCCGTGTCTATAGGTGGTCCCAATCATGTTTTTCTGTACCTTATTAAATAGGGATAGGTTAGGTCTTAATCAACCTTCTCCAAACCACTATTGTGTAGTGGATTGTAAGAAACAATGGATGTTTATATTTACGAAAAGTGTTTTTTTACCAAACAACGGCTTCGTAATTGTTAGTAGTTTACCACATGCAGTTCGTGCCTAAGGTAGAAATACTCATATTCTAGTATGGGTGTAAAGGAAACAATAGCGCTATACTAAAATTGTCCTTTGGCCCAATAAGGGTGTAATATAAACCGAGAAGATACTGACAATAAAAGATAGAAACCGTTTATTACGTTAGGTGCGCCGGTATGTGTTTGACAGTAAAAAATAAAAAAGGGTATTAGATTCATTCTAGGTAGTAATTGCTTGTATATCACACGTTATATAAAAAATAAAGAAATGGTCATAAAACTACACCAAAAGTTCGGGCAAGTTAAATATAACTCGGGTGGGACGTAAGCGTCTTCAATTTTATATTCAAACGATGTATTGTCACAAAACGTGCACCAAACGGTATTTTAATATAATTTTATGTATATTAAATAGTTTCACCCTTCCACCTACATAATAGTAGGTTGTAACGCGGACCATGTAAATTATACTAAATTTCCTCATGAGCCCACTTGTAAATTCGACCACACACGTACAAGGTTCAAAATTGAACATCATTTTACAATGGATACGATATTTCTTTGACAAGAATGAGAAAATGCTTTCTCTGTTAGTAATTTACGTAAAAGCTTACTTCTTCACAAAGAACTGTAAACATAAGAATAGTAAATTGGAGTAGAATGAGTAAAATCGCAAAATATCTACAAACGTGACAAACAAATGTAATCTACTAAAGTAATTTGAAGTAAAGTTGAACCCACTCAAGATTGTAATCATCTAAGTGTGCGTACATAAATTTTAGGGTTAAGCGGGTGTGCCGGACATTTCAACGACTCCATCATAAAGAGGTCAAAATTCGTTATTCCACCCCAATTTGGTACTTCTGACATACTTAAATGTGGCGGCATTGTCCCGTCTTCGTATGATTATTAAAGTAAGTCGAATTTACAGACGACCACCCGGTTATACAAACTCATGTTGGACTGAGGCTGTCCCATAACGCGCAGTTTATTGTGTATTGTTTGGGTGACCCAAAGGGACCAACATAATTTTAGGGATGACTCATTACCGAAACATAACTCATAATTTTAATTTTTTTTAGTAGTACGTATGCATGAATTATTATTATTTAACTTTCTTCAAGCTGGACCAAACTTTAAAAAGTTTTTTAAAAATATCTTATACATCGCATACAACGCTACTACATATTCTTGCGAGCAAAATAGAAAGACTGCACCGAATTTAACTTTATCTAAAAGTGCTTCCGTCACTTCTTATCGAGCGTTAAAATTCTTCAAAGAAAATTCACATTTTAAAATAATACCAACAGAAAAGCATGTCTTTATTTCTTGGAAGGATGGACATATTTCGAACAAAACAGATGTGGTTTTAATAAAAATTTTCCACAATGTAGCTGTCAATATATTATGTCAGATTTTAAATTTCCCCAAAGAAATAAAGATAATCGATTTTGTTCCGGAGAATGAGTGGGCCATTCAATATAACCTATTCATATTATATAGCATGTTTCTTCTATTACATGTCTGTTAGGGAATCACTAATAATCTACAACGTTTTTTTTTTTTTACTGAAAACTAAGTTTCCAGTCAAACTTGATGCTGTAGCTCTAGCCTTGTTACATGTAATGCATTGCTTCCCAGTTTGTAGTTGCAAATTGTAATAATATAGTGTTTGTTGTTTTCATTGTGCATGAAGTTGATGTTTCCATTAGCGTAATTGCTCTTCAAATTTGGTTAGCTGACTTTAGTGTGAAGGATATTCAATAAAGTTGAATGGAAATACGATAACTTAATCTTGAAGAGAACACCATTAAGAATCTTAAGTTTAATCGTAACATAAAACAAATGTTGATTTTAGTGGCCTCCTGCCTTAAAATTGTGACTTAAACTGGTAATAACATGGCTGAGAAACCTGTGTTCACAGAGTTTATCACATGTTCGATTATACGCCTCATTATGTTCAAAATATGCAGCGCTGCCTGAGGTGTTTACATTTATATTTACCAACGGGGACCTATTGTTGATTATCTCCCAAATCAATATTATATATTGTAAATAAGGAAATTTAATATCACGTTGAAGTTTTTTAAAATTATTCACAATATACAACGATAGCAGGAATATCCATGAGGTAAAATTACCCCATAAAGTGTATCCTCATACAGGAGTTGTAATTAAAATATTCGTGCAGGCCATCCCTTTCGATGTCCATTTAAAACCGAACTTCATTCAATATCCCTTCTACATTTCTCATAGTAGAATTCATTACCAAACTGTGCCCGCAGTGAAATTGTACCCCCAACAATTAAAATATTGGCAGGACCTATAAACTTCACCCTTGAGCTGCTCTGAAAATCGTTCCGTCTTATAATTGGAAAGTGGAAACGAACGGAGAAAAGCTTATTAAAATATCTAGGGAAAAATAATACGAGCCTAAATTTTCATTGTTCTTCGCGGCAAATTGCATTTACTGTAATTTCGGAAAACATATTGGAACGAAACTCAATCATAACAAGCTGTACTGTAACACGCACGTTCCAATCTTTCTCTTTAGAAACGGGACAATGACTTCGAACTCCTAACTTGAGGGTGATCTGCTTAAGCTGCGCAAGCCAAAATCAAATAAGCTGCTTTACCAAATCCCACAATACGTTCAATTCAACTGATCTGGATATCAACCTGCGATAAAGATCTATTTTTAAAAAACCACCTTCTGTAACTTTTCTTCTCTAGAAATCATTTCATTGAAAAAAAAAAACGTTATCAAAAAAAGTTTCTACTTGCGTATATATAGTACAGACTGTATTTGTGATTGTTATTATTGTTATTACTATAAAAAAAATTCATTTGTTTTTCAACAAGCAGCTTCTTCTTAGAGTAAATTGGCCATATGAGCTGTTACCTTTTGTGAAACTGTCTTTAATATAAGATATTTTTCACAATAACAGTTCTCTTATTGGAAGTACGGAAAAGTAAGAATTAATGCGATCCACAAATCAAAAAGTGACCGCAATAGAACCTCACGCTGCTTAACATTAATAATAATAATATTGGATGTTTGTGAAATGTTGCGTGTTGGGGGCAGACATGTAGCTATAAAGAATTGCCGAACGGTGGTGTTATCGGACATCACGTTTCACCCACCTGCTAAATTACACGTCATGTTAAATGTCTCCCAAACAAGCGGCTATTGAAAATGTTGCACTTTCTTCTTTTCTTTTGAAACCCATATAACTTCCATGTTAATTCATATCGAGATCAGATTAAAATATGATAGTCTATTTTCAACGACAAAACAAGCAAGAAGAATCGATAAAATGATAAACATAATTACTGGCAGGTAGACATGGGATTATAAATTAATTAACAACTCTTTTTTTTGTTCCTTATTTTAGCGATCAAGTTCACATATTACTTTTAATATGAAATTAAGCGGGGTTGATGACTTACTAGACTAGAAAAAAATATCTAGCAACTGACGCCGTTTGTAGGTTTCAGGACAAAATTGAAAGTATGAAAAAATCAGATAATGTAAAACCGTATTCAGTTTAGCTGTAGCGTTTCTTTATGATATCGTGCAAGTTCTTGGGAAAACATGGCGATAGTCCAAGTAAGTAAGCCTTTGTGTTATCTCTAAACCCAGCTCATAAAAACAAAAGATACGATGTAAGCGTTTGAAAAATACGGTGGTAAGCCAAAATGTGAACTAGAAAAGGAGATTATTTATGATTGGTATTTGTTCTGTCTATAAACCGAAACCACAAGCAAACCAAAACCGCTAAACACTGTTAGTTTAGAGAAAAATTTAAACTCATCTTATAGACCAAGAAATCAACAAATGTGGTTAATATTACAAAAGCGGCGGCGGAAGGCGGATTAACACCTACTCTCCTGAGTCCAGGTTTACATAACACGAAAGGGGAGTTCATATAACCAAGACTCGCTGGCGCAATAATCATAATTATCTATTTTTATACTGTAACATTTATAGACTAATTTACAATTAATTTCCGCATTTTGGTTACCCCCTAGTTCTAGGTAATTAACATTTATATTATAATCAATTTTGCGGGGCATAGAACAGCAACTTCGCCAGTGCAATATATAATAATAAGCTAATTACGCAACGCACGCAATGGCACTATAATATTAATTGACCCAAACGCAATCACTTACATTAACTGCACAACCTTTCATTTTAAAAACAACCCTTGTACTGTACCTAGTTTTATATTGGCGTCGGACAAAACCCACTACTAGCTTTATTATATGGTCTACGATTTTGGAATGACATGGTGGTAAGTCAAAAATGGGAAATAGAAAACGAAATTATTTATGATAGGCGTTTGCTATCTGTAAACCAATGAAATTTGGTATTTGTTTTATATGTGACCATAAAGCATTCAGATAACGTTTAGCGTATAAATGTACCATGTACATCACCAAATTTATTAGGATTTATGTAATCACTATTTAAATTGTGGAATACGTCTGTATATTCAGCTCGTAACTCTTGGAAAATCAAACAATTATGATGAAACGTGTTACCGTAGTTTAATCGAAGGTAGTTAAATAAATAATTAAAAAAAAAACATTATCCTTATTCCAAGCTGTCAAGATTATGTTGAACATTCTCAGACAAAGAGCTGAAATTGACATTTAAATTTACATATCCAATGACGAAGCAGTGGAGGCAATCGTGCGATATAGGAGGCAAGCAGCGAGAAATTTCTAATAGCCTAATTGCTTATACTGATGACAAGCTCCCAGCTGGCCCGCTATTTATGATTACTAATCGTTCAAGCAGCACCCGCCCTTGTTGGCATTCCTGCCGTACTTCCGCGCCTGTTAAAAGGTTGAGAAGCTTTGATTTACCGCCAACCTTTAACTGACGGTTGCGGTTTTGGCCAAGCCACCACAAGTTCCTTATGATCCTGATTATACCACATCTGCGGATATTTATCGCCATATTGACACAGAAGTTCACTTTAAAAGTTTTTATGAGTCCAGCCGCGAAGCTCCGGCGGCAAGAAAAGTTTCGAAAAACTTGTCCAAAAACTCCCTCCAGGAATTCCAGAACAGATTTTCGAGAAAAGTCTGTTTATAAATACCAGGCATCATTAATAGTTTTCATCTTCAAACTCAAATGGCTCGGTGAAGTACAGCTTAAGGCGGGAGACGTGATAATAGCCGAGTTTTATCAGATAACTTGGCGCAAATTTATTTATAGCGTTTATAACGCTAATACAAATCAAATACAGACGTCTGAGACTCTTCGGTCGAAAGCTCTTTTACGTCGATATTTATATTGGGGCTTTTACATAAATCCTATTTTTATTTTAGTAGCGGATGAATGCGTTTGATTTACCATATCAGGACTTCGTTTCTGAAATCTTCAAGCCGGAAAAACTCATATTTCAGTTAGTAAAGAATTTGTAAAATGGTTCGGTTCCTATATAAATCTTTTGCAATATGCTGTCCAAAACGTATTCTCAACCACAGGCACTCCCAAGTAACCAACGTTCGCATTGTTTTAAAAACCTTTTTCGTCTGGAATTTTCACGTGTTAGTAAGAGTCCGATCCATTCTTGAATTAACCACATTTTACTTTATTTTAAAAAACAAACGTTTTCGTCTCGTCTTTAAATGATTAATAATCGTCCCGTTTTCAAAAGTCTGTACTCTTTACCATGATTCTCGTCTAAAGTTCCAACTTTCTAAACGAGAAAAGTTAGTACTCTGGTTTAAACGAGATCGCAAAAAATTCTTCTTCCCCTCGTTTTTATAGGTTGTGCAGAAATTCGATGCGAAACTGATAATCTGCACCGAAAGTTTCAAAACGGGCTTAGAAAAAAAATTATTTCTGGTTTCATATTAATTTATATAAGAAAAACCAATATTCAAACCTTCTCTCAATTCACAAAAATTAAATTGTGAAAGTTGATTTCATAAGCTTTCATGTCCCTGAAAATATCCTTACATGTCTGGAGGTATCAATAACGTCAGCAAGAAAAATTTTAAGCCCAGACTCGCACAATTAATCACCATTTTAGGTGAAATTTAATTCACCTGTTAAATGCTTCTAAAATATTTGGTGAAAATTGAATGTAAAGTAGGCAGGGTGCTACAATTTATTACCTCTGCGTCTTTTAAAGCTCATGTTTGATAATAGGATGTAACTGAGGATTGTCCTGGCATGGAGCAGGTACGAGTGCATAGATCACGGCCATTCGTTACTGATTGGGGATTTGTAGCGTGTCGTAAATAACTGGGGTGCCCTTCCGCCAGAGTCCTGGAACCCCTCTTGCCGCACCAGACCACCCCCGCATCCACGACCCACGTTATATATTGCCTCTCTACGGCTGTTGACTGCACTTTCATTTACTGCTTTTGTCGTGCTTTAAATGATTGGATCTCGTAGGTAGAATAACAATTATAAGATCTGCAACACTGTTGTGTTTGGAACGTCCACATGTTAAATTTCGCTTGATTTTCGCCAAGGTCAGGAAGAATTATATCTAGTGAAACTTCTAAGACGGATATAAGGTATCGAAATTTCAAAATTTGGGGTAAACCAACTTTCAGCAGGAGAACTGCACTAAAGTTCCAAACCGCCCACACAAATTGTAGTGCAGGTGGCAGCAGTTTAAAGATGAGATACACTTTAAGACAGCGAGGTAGTTCAATGCCGAACCGCCAGAAAGTGTACGTCTTCATGAAAAGGAAAACAAGGAAAAATCACTTGTAACGCCAGCACAACAACCCTAGCAATTAATCACTGCGCGTACTATGCAGGGTGGTCACAAAATACAAAATAAAGAACTTAATATTAGTTTTAAAAAAAGTACTTTACCTTAAGATTTATGCGTTTTTAAGAAGCCAACGCGTAAACGGCTCACCGGTAGGAAAAAAAACCGCAAATGTATAATATAATGGTGGTTTTCGTGGTTCTGCACCACTTACGGACACGCCTCTGTTCACAATTAATCTATTGACCCCTCAGGAATAGGGACTTGATCATGAGTATCAATACAATCGACAGACTGGTCAAGCCAGCGCAATCCCCAGATTTGAATCCAATAGATATTTGTATCAAAAAATAATCATAAATTTCATATCAAATATGTAAATCAGAATAGAGGATGACGAATAGAACAAATAGAACTTTTTAATATTACTGTACTTTCAAACGCTTCATGAATACGATCTTCGTTGCCTACTAAAAAATTCTGATATAATAGTACGAAAACATTATCCTCCAGGGGTTTCACTGGACATACAGAATAGGTAAAACTCTTGAGATAACGTGCATTATTTAAGTTAATGCTAGGTTAATACCTACACAAACTTTCCGACTAGAGTAGTTTTTGAAACTTATAGTATTATTCTTATTGTAGTTAGCTTTCCAAGAAGATTTTTTGCTTTGTACTTGGCATGAATCCAAGTCATATTTTTTTATTATTTAACTGAAAGAAATCACGATATAATAGTAATAATAATAATAATTGAAAATAATAATAACAAAAAGAATAACTAATGCAGTTCTTGAATAGAATTATAATGAGCACCAAGTGAGGACCAACATACGGTGTCTGCCTGCAATGTGGGATGCCTACTCTTATTATTGAGGACGTATTTAAATAGAAAATTGGGAATATTGTTTCAGTTTCAGAATTTCTCTATCAGTATCAGATCACTCTATCCAATCTCTAATTAACGAGAAATGATGTTAATTTTGCAGTAGAGTAACGTCAAGGATTTACAGTCCAGGAACATATTGAAGTTTGAAAAATTTAGGTAAAAATTAATTGCTTATTGGTAGTTTCCTGTGACGAATGATTTCTGTATTTTAATTACAACTTGTGAAATGTCCAATACGAACATTGAGCTGTGAATAAAACAAATTCTAATTTCCACGCATGCTTTGGGGTGGTCGTTTATTATTAATTGCGATATTGATTTTATTCTTTAATAAATAAAATATTGTCCCTTGTGAATGTCCGTGTTTATCAGGAAAGAAATCTATTATCAGAAACACCCGTTGTTTATTTTAGTTTAACAAAAACGCAAATCGTACTGCTACAGCTGTTCGTGAAAGGAATAAATATAAACTTGTGGAAATTAATTTAATAACGTATTGTTATGTTCTTTCGGTAAATCTGACATAGTAATAATATAAAATTATTATTAATATTAGTATTAAGTACGCGGGGATGTTCCTAGAAGACCGTTTAGGTGTTCTAGAAAATATTTACCTAGGAACTTCTGCTATGCTAACAACCAACTATCGAAATTTATGCTGTTGTAGTTACATTGTTTTGTCACCTTTGTGTTTCTATTTCTCATGCCGCCGCTTGTAGTACAGGCTCATATTTCTGTGCCTTTGAGCAATTTCCTGTGGTAGGTGTTCTCTCTGTAGCGCAATACAATAGATTCATCCGTGCGTTTTGTGTTTGTACCCTATGGATTAACTTTCCTTAAGCCGGCTTTCCTTTAGGATCACGGGATATCAACGGTATAATGAAAACGCAGGATTGTGATTGCGGAAATCAGGATATACCCTAATGCTCCCCTAAATTGATTGTATTTATGCGTTAGGTGTAATTTTTATACGTTGTTTTTGTCTGAACTTTTTATACCATTGCCGAGAATAATTTCGTTTACATTTTATTTTAGTATTTAAATTTTATTATACCTTTTCAAAGCCTCTTTTATATATTCAACGAATTAAAAGTTTACTAATTGCAACTATAATTAAAACTACAATTTCAAATCGAAGATTTTTCTTTCGCAATTCAAATTAAAGAGGATAATTAACAATTTAAATTAACATTCAGTTGAAATCACGGCTAGCTAGAGTTGAAAATGCATATTAGAATTCGTTTTAGTCCTTTTATGTTTTACCCACTTCTTAATTAAATGCAAAATTGTTATTAGAAGTATAAAATCCAGAAGAAGCAATTACGGTTTATCGCTTTATTTTAAAATTCTTTTTTATTGAAAGTTTTAATGCGGGAGGTTCTGTTTTAAACGTTTAATAAAGTTGTCCATCTGGTGGTATATAAGTAACGAAATACTGAATCAAGCTCTTATAAAGTATTTAAGCTACTTAAAAGTTCCTAACTAATCCTGTGCGTAAATTATTTTACCCATATCTTAAAACAAAAAACTTCTACTTGCTAACTACATCCCAGATTCATTACCCTTAAACTTTCAAATGCATCCGGCTATACCGTTTTTAATATTCCTTTTGTTTTCTGTATTGATATTTTATATAAAATAAACTACTTTTATTACTAGATAGTAATATTTACATCATACTTTAATTAACTCCTGGTTATGATGAATACGTATGGTAATAATAATTTATTCCGTCAGACTATCTAAAACATTTTAAAAAATCAATTACACATTTTTGCGATTTCAGTTGTAGTAAAAAAGTTCACTTTGATGTCACGGAATGACAATCTATTCCTATCAAGTTTTTTGTTGAGTAAATATTCAAGAGCCCGCTCAGGTTTTGCTTAAAGCTTGGTCGACATCCCTGATCGCCGTCTCTGCATTAATAAACGTCAATTTAGCTATTGTTCTAGGTTCATTAAACATAGATTCAGATGGTAATTTAGACTAGTCGCCATTTACGATTTTCTGCTTCAAATAATTACAGTTTTTTTTTAATTCTCGGGGATTAGATAATGAAGTCTTCACGCTGATTTTTATATTCATTGAATTTACAATTAGTCGTCACATTATTTTAATCGAACTTCTGGCACTGAAATTCAACTAATTTACAAATAGATATAGGTTTATGAAATAAAAGTTAATTACATTATTTTCTTATTTTAATCAGATTCGAAAGAAAATATATTAAAACGTATATTATACGTAACGTATACTATATTTTGACGTGGGCGTTTCCACCAAATTTTGTTAAAAAGTTTATTTATCGTTTTTGTTTAATTTTAATCAAAATGCTTGATATTGAAATTAATTATCAAACACATATGAAAGTAAAGAAAATAATTAAAACGTCTCGAGGTGGCGCCTCCACCAAAAAGTTGGCAGCAGGTTACAGTTATACTACGTATTATTTTTATATTGTATATCTAAATAATATTATTAAATTGTTTTAAATTAAAATTAATCTATAAAATTTACGAAAGTACGGAAAACATATTGGGGCGTTAATTACCACGTGGCGCGGCGCCTCCACCAAAATTTGTCAAACATGATCTAGTTATAGGATGCTACGCATTATAGACGGTGGTCCTATAATAAATATTTTTTCATAAATACCTGAAACAACAGGAATATTAATCAAGAATAAAATATTTAATGTTTATCTGTACCGTTCTAATTATTGCTAAAGAATGACTTAAATCTTTAGAGATCGTGCTGATTGTAATTAAATCAATCAAACTAAATTTAATTTTCTGATGTAAATCGAATAATTATATTGTTTTGCTGTCCTGATGAACAGAGAAGTTTCGCAACAAACAGGTGTATTTATCAACACGGAAGCGATTGCTTTTGTAACTGCGTGCGTTGCTTGGTGGAAACTAACAGGGTGCAAAACAAATATCGGGGTGCGAAAATTTTCACTTAATTACGCGATTAAATGAGGAAATGGATGGGACAAATGAAAACATATTTAATTACGTTTATACAAATCGTTCATTACACATGTTTAGTATTAATTTGCACGAATCCTGAAATATATTGCACGTCGTTGTAACGAAGCTTTATTGTTGTCTTTACGTCCAACAACGTCGTGTTCCATTTCCGCTGTTTGTTATTTAAAAATTCGAACTGTGGCATTATTCCGGGATTTTTTAGTATGTAGTTTCAAGCTGTGCTGTTAATTATTGCAGCCATTAGTGAAAACCAGAATATTTTGCTTCACTGTTGCGTTGTGGAGGGTATTTGGTGTAGGACGTGCAGTAAAATTAATCGAATTAAAGATATGTGGTTCACATGATGCGCTGACCCCTACGTTTATCCACTACGCTTTGTACGATGTGGGTTCTATGGCACCACCATGTTCAAACTTTAGATTGATGTAATGAAGTTCGTAAATAGCACCTTGAAATGTAACTGCGAAACTTGTTAATTGAGTGCTCGTGCGTTTGACGCGAAACCTGCTTAACTTACATTGTTAATATGCATGTACCTGGGTTTTGGATGTACTAAAACATTTTGGAATGACAACATTACAAAATAGAATTACAACTTATCTATGATTGACAGGGAAGAAAATTACAAGTTCTAAGTTTGGGAAAAGCATTTCATTGCGAAAATGTGGTTAATGAGTACGACGTTCTGAATTTTAAACTCATCCATTTGTTAGAAGGCTTTAAATTTCAGGCTTGCCTGTCATTAATACTAATTACTCTGTACTAATGTCAACGATACCAAAAATTTTCTTTATCGAATACACGCACCCTCATTAAACAAATACGTAAAATATTGTCATTAGCCGCAATTTTCTCATTTTCCTCTACTTAGGTAATTTCTAACTGATACTCAGCTTACAGCCGAATTAATAATTAAAAAATTATAGGCCGTAATTTTAATTCTTTATACCGTTACAAGGCATAAATTCGAAGTAAAAAATACACCGCGCGGTGTAGCTATAAAAATTTATATTACGGGCGAATAGTATTAAAACTTGGCTTTCATATAGCCTACCTTCCTAAAAATAGTAGACGAAACGTAACATTTAAATTCGCTAAGTTAACCTACCTAGCATTTTCTCGACATACAATAACCTCTACTTCAAAGGAAAGGGCGCGAAGCGAGAGTGCAGACTTCAGAACGAATACAGTTTCCACTCCCACCCCTCTGCGGGAAAATAGAAAAGACAGGAATACGATCAAGAATACGCAAACAAGGAGGAGGAATCGGTTAAAGAAATCTTAACAAAATTAACTGCCAGGGTTAGTGAATAAACATAAAATCTGAAATGTGGAATATAAATTGCTTTATATTAATTTCGGTCGTTAGGTTCCACTGATCATCGTTTAACGTTCTAAACAAGATGTTTACTTCCAACAATTCAATTTGTCGCAAGTTGTATATTACACGCCTAAGAAGTATGCATTCTCTGCACTTGATTCGCAACACTGGGTCTTATTGTGAACGCTCGGCAAAGGATTGCGACCACAATTCCTAATTGTCCTGACGTCACTCGAGCTCCCTATGGGATTAGCTTTGCCCTGGGCGGCTTATGGCACAACAAAACAACCTGCTTCGGCGACAGAAATACTCCCATCCTATAGCCTGCAACCGTGACATCCTAATAAACCGTTTGCCTTTGCGCTACACTTTATCGTTTTGTTCTATTTACTAATTCATCTTCGACATATGGTATCAAGATGAAAAATAGCTTCTGGAATATACCTGCATCACTGCTCACAAATGAAATATCTGGAGTATAAATATACTTTAATTGGAAAATCCAAAAAATATGCTCTTTTAGACTGTAGGGCATTTTTCAAGATAAAATAAGTGATATCGAAAAAACTCGAGTGTGTCAGGAAGTGGAAAATGACAAACAAAATTAGCTTTAGGCATTATAATTTATGAGATGACAAAGGAAAAGTAGCAAGTTATATGTAAATAACCTTAAGACATCATAAATTTTATAATGAATTTATATTTAAGAAATTTTGCAAAGACGCTTGTAAATAAAAATTTGGTCTATGAAACCTTCGCTTCTGAACTTTATATCTCTCAAGATTTTGTCCCCCTAACATCTTCATTTCTTTTTATCCCTGTACATAAAATTTCAGCAAGAATGCTGTAAAGTAACGAGCATTTAACGTTTCCTCTTTAAATAATGTTTCAGTGTAGCAGATTCAAGAGGAAAATTAAATACAGGGGTAAATTAGTATCTATAGTATAAAGTTTCTCTTATCGACAAATTCGTATTCATTGAAACCGTGAAATTTTTCCTTTGAAATTATAGTTCAAAAGTGGTGATCTAATACTAATACTGCATGATCTCTGTTACGAAATTTGAAAAATAGTAATATTAAGACATAAACCCAAACGCTAAAGTTTTGTGTGTAGTATTTTTTTTTTTACTCATTTCAGTTTGTTAGAAACCTTGATAGAGACCGACTGGGAAATTGTGTAAAATATTTTGGGGACTGTTAAATATTATAAATGTAAACTGTATATAAATATACAACTTTTATTTCTATTAACTGAAAATAAAAAACAAATATCTTCAAAAAGGTCTAATACTACAAAATTGTGTAAGGATATATTTCAGTTATTGATTAAGAAATGCTGCATTGAAGTTTTTACTTTAAGACTTCATAAACGTTGTATCGAAAACAATTTCGCCTGTCATTTTGCGGTTTGAAATGTGATTACATGTTATGACACTCTATCAATATGTCAAATTTTAATAGGTAGCCAAGATGGAGATAAATGTAATGTATTGGATGTTTCAAAACTGTGTACTCCAGAGTTAAAAGTGTAATAAAATGTTTCTATCAATATAAATGTTTCCGTACAGTGTAAATGTATACTATAATACATTCTAATAACTTTTCTGTAAGTAACTAGAGTATTCGTTTCCCCCATTTTCTTCTTTTACCTTACACGTTCTCAAAATTGTTATGGTGAGAACTTTTCTAGGGGCTTTGTCTTTGAAATCCCAATTAATTCAAAGTTTTCAGGTTTCATTTTTTCAGTTTTTCTTAGGTTCTATAGTTATCTCCCTAGTACTACAAGGGGTACCTATGTGATGTACATGGAAATGTAAAATATAAAAACATAGCAAAATATATTGTAAAAATTCACATAATTTTCACAAAAATGTGACCTGTTCTTCAATAATTAAACTTCGTATACGTTACACATGTTAGTCAGGGGTTTTGCGTTGAATACAGTGAGACAGTGACAAAGTTTCCCAGGTGTATATGCTCACGTCATTGTCTGTTCCAGTTTCGAAGACTTTTATGTCTATGCTGTGCCTTTCTTTACACTGAAAATCTATTAGGGTAATTATAAAGAATATTCGAAAGACTGTAACAGGTCATGTCACAAATTTTTCTTGGTTTCGAATTTAATTCATTTCCATGTGTTAAATCAGTTTCTTGTTTCGAAAAAATATAATTTTCTGATGCTTGTAATAAAAAGCAAGTATATTTTAGCTTACTGTTAATATAGAATTCATATAACTTGCTGTAGTAAATAATTATGAGGTCGGGAAGAATGAAAATGGGGGGTAAAGTTATAGTCCTTAGGCGCATTCAGGATAAGTTTACAGTTTAAACCACAAGAATGATGAAAATAGGAAATAAATCTAGGGAATAAATATCATCTCCACATAAAGTTAAGGGAAATCTTCGAGTGGTTCCAGATGATACTGCATAATAAATTTTATATTAATACCAGTTTCGCTATGTTTAGTAATTCACGAAAAACGGAAGATAAAGACATTGCGGTGTTTGGTTAAAATTATGTTAAGACTAAAAATATAATTCAAATTAGAGCTACATGAGTATTCATGACTCTGAAGCCATAGAGAAAAATTGTATTTTGTGTCTTCATTAGAGAAAATGGCTTGCGCAAAATTAGAGAAGCCTTTAAGCGTATTCTGCAACGATTCAAGCATTACTGTAATACGTAGCTACTTTTTATTAAAACCATTTTCACTAGAATTCGTATTTTTGAATAGCGTCGGTCCTAGATGGAAATTATTTGTGGATTATAAAAGTTTAGGTTTCAGACAATTTGTAGGTTGACAATAAGAATAAAAATGCAATTCCAAAACAACAAAGACGAGACTGCAGGATTAAATAAAAAGACTCTCGGTTGAAAAAAACTTGAAGCATTGTAACTTTTACAAATCCTATTAAGAGTGTAGGGATTCATTCAACCGGCTCTACTTTCTTATCAGTTTCGCAATCCGCTTGGTTGTCCCACAGGTATTAAAAATTATAATTTAATATCGCAAGTAGGAGTTTTATTAACTTTTTCTTCCGGTTTGTATCGTATTCTGGATAAAGCGAACGCATAATACGTTTCATCGATCAATGGAGCTTCCTCATACGGGAGAAAAATTTTTAAATGGCTCGTTTTCTGTTCTTAATAATAACTGCCGATTAATCGCGAAAACGTGAATACAAACTTGGGCAAATAACATTATCCTACCGGCATGGCAATATCCGGACGAGGATTCATTAATATCTTGGCTAGCTTAGGTTTACACGGCTGGTTCCAGGTAGTTGACGGAGTTATTCTGGGATAAGACTCGGGATTAACCCGGTATCCTATCTTCCTTTCTCTGGCTCGACATCAGTCTGCACTCCTTTATACATTAAATTGAAACAGAAGTTTAAAAAGGGCATTTAACGGCTTCGAAAACTTTTTCACGTTGTCCAGTTATTCATCACACGAAGTGCACTCCGATTAACACCGGGAACTGGGTCGGGTGATACGTATAGCAATCGACGACTAGTCGATAACATCAAACGGCAAGGGATAATCCTAATTGGATATTCGTACCCCGAGGTGCGAAACAGGGCGCGTATCCAAGGAACGGCGGTTACTCACGTCTTATCTAAACCGACCACCGATCTGCCCGACATTCTCACGATGTCTACAGGACCTATTTTGCGTATAAGTTATTTGGAGAATTAATTAACGGCTCTACCTATTTTAATAAACATGTTTTAATGAGGAAGGACAATAATTACTTACAAGGAAATCAATTACAAATTGAAGCCGAACAATTTAACTTATTTCCAGCTCTTTTCCCTAGTGTACGTGTGTTTCTCTCTCATATCTTCTTGTTTTTCAAATATTTAATATGACACAGCTGAAGGTGTAGGTTAATAATCTTTCAGTTCTCCTTACAAAATATTTTTGTTTTAATTTACATCTGATTAGGTAAAGTATTCAGATGATTGTTTTAAATTCTAATTATCGAAAGTAAAATTATATATACAGTGAAGTGTGAAGTCCATTTATTATGCAATATAGGCATATTGCAAGTGAAATGGTGTGAGCACTTTACCATTGGAATATAGGCAACCCACTATACACTGCTAAGCACTCTTGCCCCTGCATTAATGAATGTCGAAACATACCTGTTAATTTCGAAATTAACAATCGTTTAGCCTTCTGTTTGGAAATGCAAGGTGGGCACTTCGAACATTTGTTATACTTATAATACTCGTAATTGCTTGCTGTTGATCCTATTTGTTTCATTTTCAATATTAAATAATCTTTTTTGAACTGAGAACATGTTTTATTTTGAGGTTAAACTTGCATGTGTTGCTGATTTCGGTTAGATCATAGATGGTTAGATAAAAAAAACTAGCTAACTGTATAATGGGTTGCCTATATTCCAATGGTAAAGTGTGTACACCAATTAACTTGCAACATGCCTATATTGCATAATAAATGGACTTCACTGTATAACGGTAGCGGCTGTATTTTTACGAGCTGGTACATTTCCATTTTAATTGAAACGAGGGATTAATTTGAGTGACATTAATTGAATAAGTTGATACGCAAACGCAAGACGTGAGTTGTGCCGAATGTATCAATTCGTCCCTGTATACATGTCAACTCTCGATTGCACTGATGACAGTTTAATCACTGAGCAATATTTTGTATAACGTATCCATTAGCACTTATGCATATGCGTGACATGGCACTCGATAATTTGAAATATAACACAGACAGTCAGAACGTCAATAATGTATGACATTAATTACAAATGGTGCTGAAATAGCTTAGTGTGAAATTATGTGGAAACATACATCGAGGTATAGTTTTCACTTTAGAACTTATACGAGGTTTCATCTCACGTTGGTGAGCTGCTGCTTGCAATTTCTCTGACAACATTCAAACAATAACTTGCAACTATATAATCCTAATTTCATAACTAAACTAAAATAGTCGTCTGGGTACTTATAACCATTTAGAGGATTACAGATCTAGTTCGAAACTCAAACAAATTTTTAAAAATATTTATAATAATTATTTTATAATTTTATATTATCATTTTACTGATATCTTCAACTTTTGTTATTTCTTTTTATTTAGTGCAATATAAACTTCTTAATTCTTATTAAACTTAAAGTAATTTTTCCTTGTTACGTTGCTTCACAGCTTGCAATATATTGCTCTTCCAATTCTTCTGGGAAAACCGTTCCGTAACATCAAAGAGAAATTATACTCAACTTGATGCTTCTTAAATTTTTTTTATATTACTACCCTGTTTATAGTCGCATGTAATTTTTTACTTTTTAATAAATCAAGGGATGACAATACGAATACAGATTAAAATTTCAAAACCACATTTATCTTCCTATTTATTAAACCATTTATTTTAGCTATATGATTAAAACGCAAATCTAAAATATATTAACTATACAAGTCTGGAATTTTTCATTCCGCTTTCTCTCAAACTAATATAACTAGCGGGAAAGTTTCGTGGGCTCTTTGATAATTAACAATGTCGTCGGTACGAACAATATTTGACTGAAAAGTAGAATTTCCTATTTTAATATGCATTTTATAATTAAATGTTCATTAAGCATTTAGAAAATTCTTAACAACTAAACCAAGTTGTGTAATATAAAATAATTTTATTAGCAGGGTGGTGGTTTTTACTTGGACTATTACTATTATAAATTTTTCAATACCATAATGAAGTAAGTACATGGTATAAACGCTCAGTACAACCCTTTTGCTAAGCTGGCTACTACAAAGGGTCATGAGCTGGTCGTATAATGCGCAAAATGTCGCAACCACCATAACATTGGCTCCCCAAGGTACTGCTGAAGCCGTTCCGCTCCGTTCAAAACGATGCTGGCCGGCAAAATACGTCTCCGCTGCAGATTAACCGGTTCACGGCCCCTTGAAGGATATTTATTACCAGAGTAATTGAATGTGGTGACAGTACAAACTCTCTAAGGGTATATACGTTAAGACAATATTATTGTTCTATAATATTAGTAATCAGAACGCGTAAAGTATTAAATTTTTATTTTCCTCATTTAGTTCACCATTTAAAACTAACAAACAGTTCTATGAAATTTTTTTAAAAGAAAAGAACCCATCAACACTTAATTATTTGATGTTTAAGTGAAAAGCTCAATAATTCTGAATCATAAAATCAGCTTTAACTACGGCCTCTTAAGTTAATGAGAGAAATCTAACCATTTACGGTAATAATAAGAAATACCACTTAATATAATGGTTGCTCTACCTAAACCGATCAAATATATTTAAACATGCGTCAATGTAAGCAATTCAGTTGAAATAACAATCTCTTAGTTGGAAATCAACCGGTTAACCCATCTTTTCTTACTTGTATTCGAGTTCTTTTTTCTCTTCTTGGTATTTCACTGCTAATTAATTCATTTGCTGGAAATGATGTAAAGGAAGCTTACTTCAGAGAATGTCTTTACGAGAAAAGCAGATTATCAAGACCCTTTTAGAAGTGATAGCCCTGAAATGTAAGCATAACCGTTTATGGAGTTACGAACAAATTTTGAGCTCTACTTTTTAGTCTTCTATTTTTAATACATAAGGTAAAAGCAAAAAATCACCACCGTAATAACTATAGTGTAATCACACAGGTTAACGTATTTAATGTACTCTGTATGTGTCTGTATGATTTACTAAAGTTGAAAGATACAGAACTGTAGCTAAACTTAGATATTATAGATTTTGTATTTTCTTTGTAATGTCCAAACCGTACTAGAAGGTTCTGAAAAATGCAGGAAGCAAGTATCGAGATAATGTTCGATTAAAGGGGAAGTGTAACTTTGGGAATTGAGAAGCAACCCGAACACTATATGTATAAACTATCGTATGCAGAGCACGTGAAAAATTGGCAGCTACCGTCGTCACCCAACACACTTACTACTACAATGGTATTTCCGACAAGATCATTGTAAAAATTGACCTCGTTTACGTTTTGTTTTCTTCGTTTGTTCATATATTTCATCTCATTTTAGGTTAATGAAATTATGAAAGAATAATAATAAAATTTTTAAGATCAGATAAAATATGTAAGTATGGAATTGGAAAATGCAATGCGAAACGTTTAGGTAGTCAGACAAGAATGAATAATGAACGAATCCTTCAAAAGAATTCATGATGGAAATGGTGGTCTGTTGGAAGATATCCGGACTGATGACGTGTTGAAAGAAATAGACGGAAATGTATAACATGCGATATACCGGCTTGAATAAATGGAAGAATTTTTGTCACAGTGATGTATGGTCTCGGAATAAAGAGGCGAAATCTTAGTTCGTGAGGATTATAGGATCAAAACAACGCCACCTCGTCTAGCTAACGAACATCAGTCATAATATCCGGTGCGTTAAGGACATAAGTCGAAAAGACATTGCGTGTTAGATAGTTTGAAACTTTGATTGGATTATCTAACCACGATGAGGAATGACCTAATTTTGAGACCTTTACAAGCGATCCCGTGCTATAAAAATAGCGTGCCTACATGCAACTGCAGCTGGACATTAATTTTGTAGCTAGTTTATCACTTACATTTTACTTTTAATCTACCAACTGTTGTCTTGTAAAAGTAAACCCTGCTCGTGTTTATGTTTTACGTTACACGGTTCAGTACACCTTCTATGCTTGGTTTAGCCCTTGTAACCTGTTGTTTTACCCTACGGCATAATTTATAGCAGGCGTTTTCAACACAAAGTAAAACATGTATCCGCATTTTTATAGAGAAATTAGATTTGTATTAAATTTTTTCCCGCATCTGTAGCGGACATATTTTATTTGTAAGTATAGAGCATGGTCTTGTGTGGTTGAAGTTTTATGCATGAACGTTCTTTCTAATCGTACGCCACGTCCTCTTAAAATCTTCAACAGGACATGTACGATCCAGATTCGATTCCGCTCAACGCTGCAGATATAAAACCGGAAGATGCGCTATCTCGACGTCCATACCAGCAGCTTATATCACTGCGTGTGAAACTATCATATCTCTTTGGTTACATGAATAGATCAGTGTGTCGACAGTTTGCGTTACCAGCACCACTTTAGATTTCGCTACGACTTTTATCCACCCCCGAGGATGGATAACTAAATAGGGGGTTATTTTTCGCGACACAATGTTAATATATTCTGCGTGGAATGTTAATTTTGTGCTAGCCATAATCGAATGCCACACACGGGATAGGATCTCTTCGACCGTGTATTGTTCCCTGCAACTGTTAACTGGGACATGAATGGCGTTTTTATAGTTTCCCTTTGTTTCGACGCATATGTTCCGAATTGTTGCATGGATACAGTGAAATTATTAAGCTCTACTGGACATCTTGGAGTACATGTGACGGAGGCGGACGCTGTCTGTCTGTTACAGATAATAGGAATTCCTGAAGCAGCGTTCCCTTATCTGTCTCAGTCACGCGCACAAAGCTCATGCACCCCTTTTGCCAATGCATACTTCATTATACTGTGTACATGCCTGGTGCATTCAAATTTTGCTATGTCCAACAGATTTCATCCAATAACTTGGAAATTTAATTATACAACAATTTCATATTTTACAAAACGAAAACTATTACGACATTACGTTTTTCTTAAGTGAAATAAACTTTTTGATCTAGTAAATAAACTATTAATCAACTTGTTGCGAAGTATTTAGGATAAAAACTAATTCACCTCGAGGGCTATACCGAGTCAGCACGTTGAACTCGCAATCCATACCGCTAGGTTCGATTCCTGGTTGTGGACAACCCTCGACATGATTTATTTTTTCCAACTTATGTTGCTACTGTTCTGATGTAATTTAGGAGTTTATAAAGTGGATTTAAAAACAAAATTAACTGTTTACTATTATTAGTAAACGTTTAATAAATTCGGGAATTTATTTAAAGTTAAAAGTTATATGAGCACTGAATATTATCTTTTTTTTCCATATATTTTTTTTAAACGTAGCTTTTTTACATTACATTACATTATTTAGCACAGTTAAAGGGAGCTTTTATTTCAAAGATTTGACGTCATTTGGATGTTTTTCATGCAATTAATTTGGACTTTTGGACCAATTGATGTCGGCAAGGGAACTCAATGATCTAATACTTCACAAGCGAACATTTCGCATAGCAACTGAACTGTCATGAATGCGAACTCTCCACAAAGGCAATGTATTCATTTTTTTAATTAACTTTTTACGAGGTTTCCTGAGAAATACCTATTTCCTGAACATATCGCTAATTATAAATTGATTTAAATTATAATTTAAAAAAATTATTAATTACGCAGGATTAGAAACCGCCAGCATAATAATCCTCAGAGTAACTTGATGCTACTCAACAGGGGTGAATAACTTCTGTACAAAAAGTCTCCTTACATATTATAAATTACAACATATTTTTTGGTAAATTTGTACGTCGAAGTTGTGAAAATTTAGAGAATTTGATACGTTTGCGGTTTTAGATTACTCTTCTATTGCCGCTTTCGTTTTGATCCACACCTTGAGCAGGGTCCCAATCGTCAACCTCTAGACTAATAATTCACAGTCAGCAGCAGTTTCCCGTCATCGAAATCCTTAGTCTATTCTTTGCAATTTCAATCTGATAGAAGTTATTTTCAGGACTTGTTCGAGCGAAAAATAGTAAATTTTATACTGCGATTGTTGTTCATTCTTGTCCGTTACATTAATAAACACCAGAAATGCTCATCTATAATTAAATTTAATATTTAATGCAAATACAATATGTAGCCCCGTGGCGATAGGAACATATAAAAGCTGTTTATTGACACTTGATAATCCTTTATAAAGAGCTTAAAAATAGAACTAAAAACTGGAATACAAACATTTGTTTTGTTCAACTTACACATGTGAAATGTATTATTCAGCTAACTAGAATGAAGTGGCCGATATTTGAACAAATGGGTTTCAAAGCGTCCACGATAACCACTTAAAAATTCCACTTAGGGCTACTAATTCATCTCGAAAATGAAATTCACGGGAAAGCGGCGCAATTCGCACAGATTCCTCCATTCTTGTTTATGCAGTGGCCGACACATGGCACATATCGCCTGGCAACAAATAAAAAGGAACATTTAAATTAGGATGTTATGTTTGTCGCCACAAGTGCGGCAAAGCTGCATTTATTCCTGTTATTAACTGTAATATCTGTCGCACATAAATGGCCTTAATTTTCGGGGGATGAATGTATGATGTAGGTGTATATATAATTCCCGAGGGCGCTTTACCGTACTTCAGCTGTATAGTGTATACGCCTTATAGCACACAAGGTGCTTACATAAGGTACCTGGGAGATTTCGTAGTCTTACAATGTTGCTGCCATCCACGATTTTAATACACTGTAAGTTATATTATTGTCCCACAAGTACGTATAATGTTATATACGTACACTAAGGGACCTTTCGAAAAATATGATAACCCTTCATATCTCCCCAAAATTTAAAAAATCTGTCTCATGTGTATTATTTCAAAAATAATTAAACAAAACAGTACATGCACTCGTTTAAACAAAATCTATTTTTTGGAAATAACGCGATCTATTATGTAGAATTTTGTATTGCTAATTTTTTTTCCTCATTTAATGATTATTTTATCCTGATCCTGAGGCTTTATTCCAGAGAAACATCGTTAGAATACCTTTGGGAAAACTTAAGATTAGTTATTCTTTGCGTCCTCCGTTAGTCCTACCCAATTATTCATATCTTTCGTATCATTTAAATTCGCGTCACGATTTCAACCAATTCAAGTGATTTTAGGACATTACGACTAATTTCAGTTGGTAAAAATGACTTCTAAACAACTGGATTGATTTCACATTTCTAGTCATTGTAAGATTATCAAAAGATTTCCCAAAAACTGCATTGATACCTTCCTGACAATTTATTATATTTTAAAATCGTTTTAAATGGTGTGTGAATGAATCAGAACGAGTTAGTAAAGCTTTTAGAAGAACTGACTAGGAGTAGACAAGACAAAGTTTGTTTAAGTTAAACTTCGTGTGTTGATGATGTGTATTATTTTGTACTACAGTGTAAATGAGTGGATGTTGTAATTAGTAGTAAACTGATAGTAGTAACAGCATACTTCGTTAATTGGAAGTTTATTAAGCACAGCTGCATAACGAACCTATTCTAAATAGATTTCAAAAATTGTTTCTTATTGATAAAGTTTCTTATGCTGTAAACGGAATATTAAATTATTCCAATTTGAAAGTAACATGTATAAAAAATAAATTTAGTAAAGTTAAGTTCAAAAAATAATCCTTGGTAAACTCGTTTATCATTTAAGATGGAGGTTCCTAATGAAAGTTATATTTTATAAGATTTCTTGAATTTTCTTATTTGAAACAAGCTGAGACTCTGTCAACTTGATGTCGTTT
Organism: Hemicrepidius hirtus; assembly: GCA_963082805.1. Taxonomy (NCBI): domain Eukaryota; kingdom Metazoa; phylum Arthropoda; class Insecta; order Coleoptera; family Elateridae; genus Hemicrepidius; species Hemicrepidius hirtus. The sequence continues at coordinate 21,610,814 of OY720168.1, forward strand.
GGTGAAATTATCAGAGAAACATAAACATCAAGTGTAGTAAAGCGATTAGCATTAAAAGGGAGAGAATTAAGGTAACACAAATAATACGAATTTGTTAGTGAGATTTTGTTAGGAAAAGTTTGATATGGGTGGCTCTGCGTGGTGAAACGACATTAATACGAAAAGTGGATGAATTTTGATTATTATTATTTTGTTACTTAGGTTACGTCATGTAAGTAAAGTTACATGCTCTGTTAAATTTTGTTAATGGTTTATATTAAAACAGTACAAAGCTATTAGGTGAGCTTTACATGGAAGCTTAAATCAAAACTCCGGCAAGCTAGTTAGTTCTCACATTTCGACAATTTATCCGTAACGTTCAACTAATGCCATTGCTTTGTTTACTACGTTTTTTATGACTACTTTATGCTTCAGTATCTGCATCTTCCTTTAGTTCTCAAGTGTTCAGTAGGCGAGAGAAAGAAGAATAGAGGAAGACTGTATAGTAAACGGGAAATTTCAGTACGACGCGACGTACCCGGGTAACTGCATTTAATTAGGAATAGAACAGGCGTTCAATGAAGTCCGACGGCTAAGTTCAATTAAGTTATATGAACAATTTGATCAATGCGCTAATAATTGGGTAATCTTCATTAAATAAGCAGTTTCCCAACTGTGGAACAATCAATGTTGTATCTAATTGTAAACGATAGAGAGCTGTGGAAAGGACGGTATAGATTAATTAACTTTAGTGTACACGCCCGTACGTAGAACAAACAACGTCGCAATGCGCCCGAGAACTCGGACTTGATGGGATCGTTATATGCACTCGCAAACGTGTTGTAGGTAAAACGGTCATCCGAAAGGACAATTGTCAGCAGGCGTGCATTCCCCATTTTCTAAATAATTACAAAATGGAATTAGACTGAATTGAATCCTGGCAGGTTTAGATGTAACTCGAAAATACAAACTTCTCTACTGGATATCAACTGCGTTGCGTTTCTTTATTACACCCAATCCTGTAATTCTTTATACTCTGCGGAGTTATATCCGCCTGCGAGTAGAATAAATAAGCGCGAGAAGTTGTAAATACTTATTGGTGGCAAATATTTATTCTCATGCATTTGCTTTCAGTATTCAAATTTAAGGACATCCTACCCCAAATCGATAAGGTTTCGTATTACGTCACATGTACTATTGAATCTGTGAAGATTAATTTTGGACTCAATATTAGCAAACGAAGAAATAGAATATTGAAATATTAATTAACTACCTCAAAGTTCAGATCGAACCTAAATCGAAATGAAGCGAATCAATTTCCGTTGAAGTTGGGACCAACTTCAAGGGTTATATTAACTAGCTTTCTGACATTCCTGAATAATATATCAATAGCCAATGAAATGTCCACAAGCAGTAACGTTTATTTATGTTTGTGTGATTTGTGAACCTTAATGCTTTTAGAACGGGACGAAGTACATTATTATCCTGTCGGAGGGTTACATTGGCAATATTAGGTGGTGGCAGGACAGGTCGGTTATATGTACAGCACGTGCCCTTGAAAGATGGCTACGACAGAAGGGTATAATTGCGCTTGAACGTGAGTAGCGTTTGACACTACTAGAATAACTGGCAGTTAGTCTGTCAGAAATCTACTCACATAACTCTCTACAGTTAATTAACAACCCCTTGGGTATACTCAACATTGTATATATTGTCATGTGATAAAGTAGTCTTGGCACTTAGCTGGTTTTTAACAGTCTTTAGCTGTATCCGCTATTTTATTTTTACTTCTCAAACAGTAATTACTAGCAAAACATAAAAAAAAAGTTACTAATTAAAACTTTTGTTGACATTTATACGTTTTACATGTTTCTACCACAAATTTCCTTGAATTTTAAGTCAGGTAACGTCCTTATATTAATTTTATGCAATTTTCACTAACTTTACTCTTCACTCCGTTATTTAAACTCAAGAGCAACAACAGTATACCGTCCATAGTTTCCCAAAAATCCTTAAATTAATTTTTTAAAACAAGAATTTGTTTGACACCCGCTGAGATTCGTTCAGGTTCCTAAAAACCTGAAATATTCGTTTATTGAAGTTCCATGTTTAGTGATTTTGGTCAGAATGTTTTCTTAATCCTTAGCAATAGGTTCTGTTTTCTTTTAACGTTTGTGCATGTAATATGTATAATAGCTTGTTTGCTTCATTTGTGTTGCTCCTTCCAAATATATCCCCTAGGTTTCGCAGGAATATTATTTTACAGGGTTGCGTTGTTGGTCCTGCGGTCTCATGTCTGCCCTAATCTCACCTCCGCTAGGATTGGTTAGATGATGTCTAAAAGGGTCGCTCAGGTTTCCTGCAGTTCGTTACATTTTTCTTCATAATATAAAGGCTTGGAGGTTGGAGTTCAAATTGAATAGAAGCTACGAACTGTACTAGAAACTTTTGATTATTCATTTTAAATCTTAGAAGGTTATCAAAACTGTTAGTTATTCTGTAGTAATTTGTTGATTTAATTTCGCATTAACTTACGAGAACTGAATTTTGTAATAAAAGATTGTGAACCTTTCGCCGTTTGTTCAAATTCCTATCGAAATTCTCCGCTTTTAAAAAAGACATGCAATACAAATTTTACGTGATTATAATAACAAGGGTAAACAATCGTTTCATTATTATTGCAGTCGCAATAAGAAATAAATGTTTTTTTATCGATTTGTGTAACAAATGTTCTATATAATATATAGATGTTACACGAGGAGAATTTTCACTGTTGTACAAAGCGACACATTTTCAAATCAATTGAATAGTCATCGCTAACCACAGAGAGGGTAAATTTGAAGTTTCTGAAGTTGGGATATCTACGAAGCAGTCGTGGGAACTAAAGTTACCTGTAGGTCGGAAGAGGCGAGAAACTTAAACAAGTTAGATTATATGTAGCTGATATATTGAGAAACTTACAGATTGAGTGGTTATTACTTAATAACAACTCGGTTTTTGCTGATTAATTACCTGGCAGACAATTTTATTAAGAAAACAAATTTTATAATTTTTTTCATCGAAAATGTTTAATTTGTAGAAAGTTCGAAATTTGTGAATGCACTGTGTGATTACAACAGTATACAAAGTAAATTATCTTTTCTCGTTTCTGTTTAATTAACACTTCCGAGTCAATTTAATTACATAGTGCTGTAATTAGAAATCTTGATGGAGACTAAAACGTAGCATTGTTAACGAGCAAGTATAAAACCGTCAGCAGAACGAGCATATTCGAATAACGTGTTATATTCTAAATTTAACCCGTATAAAATATATGAATCTCCAAAATCCGCTTTTATATCTCCGAATAAAAAAAACAAAACGAAAAAGAAATTTTGAATATAATTGCAGATTGTAATTTTAAGAAACGAAGACTAAGAACTTTGATATTAAAATGATCTTTTTGAGTTTTTAATTTAATCCTGGGCAAATTTAACTCAATATCTGTGCACTTAAATTTAGATAAGCGAATCGTATAATTTGTAAGAAGTACAGACAGAACTTCGTATAATACCGTTATTCTCTCCTAATTTTTGATTCTTTCTTTAGCGTTCCACTTGTTTTGAATTACTTTTCAAATTTCGTATTAAAATATTATATAAGTATAACTTAATCCTCCACGTTTATTCATTTTGGCAGGAACATTTCATAACTTTTCGAATTTCCTCTATTTATTAAAGCTTAATAAACAATTTCCGTTTTTCGACAAAATTTTCGAGAGCCCTTTGAATGGAAACTTCCGTATAAAATTTAATTTTTAAAGTATAGAGTAGTGGTATTACTTTAACCAGAACAGGCTCAAAGAGCAACGTTAAGTTTTATTGAGGTTATTATGAAAAATTCCTTCGTAATTTCCCGTTTGTAAAGACCGCAAGAAAGTTCTAAATTGTAGAGAAGCTTTCCCGAAATTTTACACAAAAAGCGACAAGTAAGAAGGGTCAGTAATGCAATTACGCCACAACAAAAAGAGTGACAAGTCTGCCAGTGTTTTTCTGCCGCTATTTGGTAGATTACGGCTAATCGAAAAAGGCAATATCCCTTTGCAGACCACATGTAAACCCGAAGGAAGTTCGGAGCGAAAGGGCCTCTTTGGGAAACGGTTTTTTGTCGGGTCCCTATAAAAATTACGACATCCTGTCGGTGTAAAGTACTGATTGGACATAAACGCGTTTCTGAAATTATAATCAGATTAATGGCAACAATTTGTAAGTGACAAAATAGACAAAGAGATGTTTTCGCATTTACGACGTGTCATAGTGACCGCCGGGCTCCCGGCGCACAGGTGGCGCTTCTGCACCGACGCCCTTCGACGACACAACCAGTTTATCGCGAGCCACCCCTGTGATAGCACACAGCCCGGAAAATACGACGCGTGTCCGTGAAGCACGTGTTTTCGCCATGGACATTTTTGGCGAATTACACGATGGTGCTTATGTTGCTGTCATCAGCCAAAAGCTCACCTAGAAAAAACTTAAAACACATTTTTTCTGAAACCGTTCTGCAGGTATAGAAAATTTTACCTACCCCTAAGTTTTACTTTCTTTTATTCTTTCTGTTACTTTATCACTGCAGGTAGATATTAAAAAAATTAGATCTAAGTTTTCCTAGATTTTTGAAATAAGTAACAAATACTTTTAAAACTTTTCGAACTGTTTATAAAAGTTGTCTCGTGAAAATAAAAGTTGTGGTGAATTGAAAAATTGCCCCGCATAAGGACAAAATTTTAACGTTTCTTAAATCCGTACATACCCATTTGTATTCTTGTAATAAATTCTGTTTTAGAAAAGGGGATATTTTATATCGGTGCTCCTGCTTTATTGGTGTTGCAGTTTTGCCTGGCTGTCACCGATGTCGAGCAAATTAAAGTTGATAGTTCTTGAAGGTGCATGCTTTCATGCCGGCGCAATCCGCTACTATTGCGCAAAGAAAACCTGTCGCTGCTTTACGAATGTTTTTGTATTAGATTATTTATGAACTGGGAAACATGCGCCCGTTAGAAACCTCCAGCTTGAAATTCTTTTTATTGTTTTAAAGTAAAAGCGAGCTTAAAATAGACGAAGACAATTCCGTTTCCCTTTTCACCAAATTTATGCACCTAAAATAAGGAAAGTAAAAATTAAGTTGTTCCACTCAGAAAACTTTCAGAACAGAATTAATGCAATTAATCGAAAAGCTTGCATAAATTGCGAGAAGTATTCTTAGGCTTCCTTTTGGCACGTATTTATAAATCACACGAAAACGCTTATTTGATTGATTCGTATCGAATATATAAACACAAGATACCCAAGAAAGTTTGTTTATTGGAATTGAGTTAAATGTATTCTTGAAATCATTCGAACTTTCGGTAAACTTGGATACCGAGTTGTCGAGTAAAAATATACGGTTTGCAATGACTAAGTTGGTTGTAGTAGGCCGATGTAGAACCTGGAAAAGTAACTATTTCTGACAGTTTCAAATTCGATACGATATTCCCGAACAACAATGTTTTCAGAAAAATATGTTTGGAAAATATCGTGTCGGACACAAATGCGAAACGAAAGCCCAAAATATAATAAGATATTGCGAAAGCGAAATCATTACTCATTTCTGACCGAGGGTTTCCGCAGGTTGCAGACGGATAGGTCGCGGTAACCTAAACAAATCTTTATACTCCGGTAATTCGCGCGGTTTGTTTGTTATTGACGTAGCAGCGGATACCTACCTACTGCTGAAAAAGCTCGTGTCCGCCGAACAGTTCCTTCTTAGTATTTCGCTGTCGGAAAGACAACGTTGACGAAATATTCAATTATAATTTTTTGCAAGTCGGTGTTTAGAATTTAAAATTCTCATGTTCCCATTCGGGTGGAGCAACGGAGGACAAACGGGTCATGCCGTTGACAGGTTGCTGACGTTTAAGGCTAAAGTCTTCAACTTCTTATTTCGTATTCACTTCATGTCTTAGCTCACGGCATCTTGTATACCGCCAACTTAAATATGTTTGCTGACTCGGATATTACTTTGTGCTCGTACGAAGGTGTTAGAAGGCCCTCGACGAGTTTATCAAATGGGGATTAGTTATAGATAGTTCGGGAGTTTCGGCCTGTTTGTTATCCTTGGAGCGGATTAGTTTTCCAATATGAGTTTCGGGAAGGGATATAATTTTCGAAATGAGGATATCAAAGATTATACTACCATATAAGGGTCGTATTAGGGTGGAAGAAAAATGTCGGGCGGCTGCGATGGAAGACTCCTGATCTTAAATCAATCTCGCGGGCGGTACTTGGATAAAACAAAACGCTTATTTATGATGGAAGGTAAAGCGAGTGTCGGGGTTTGTGTAATATGTCCTGTGACATACACACACGTACATATACGCACACATACGTATGTGCGGTTCTGTTCGTCCTGCTGCGCCCCAAAATCCTGCCGCACCCCGCTAGTCCTGCGGAGGTAATTGTATTAGGGGCGAACGAGCGTTCAGTCGAATTACAGAAACAACGTTTCTACATTACGTTTTTTGCTTAACGAACACAACAATGTTGATTTGTTTCGGTTGTTTTACAGTTAGATGTTAAACAGACTATTAAATTATGATATAATTGCGTTAATTAACTCTATAGCGTTTGTAAGACTTGTTCGAAATGTTTACCTGGCATTTACTTTTGCTTCAACACGGCGCAGAGCTGTCGAGCTTTTCGGTTGCTGCAGGAGCTTTTGTCGGAACAACATTTGCTTATTATTTCGAGGCCTTTATTAGCATCTTTGAGGTGTTACATAACAGCTGTATAAATTGAAAGCGTTACCATGGAAAGCGTTTCAGAAAGGGCTCATTGCATATATACGTCTCGCTAACACGGGATGATGACGATTCTGTAGACGCTTCATAACTGACGATGTCGACGAGCGTCGGCACGAAATAAACGAAAAGAGTTTAAACAACATTGTTAGACGAGGTGTCGAATCAGAGATAGAGGCATGTGGGTAATCGGAATCGAAATAGGGCGAACTTCACCCAAAATGCAAACACCTGCAATACCAAATTTCCTTCTCGTATTCTTTCCTGGCTCCTTCCTCTTCTTTGGCAAGCGAAACTAAATTCGGGCGTTAGTTTAAAAAGAATAGCTTGGCAACCAGCAATCTCTGGGCTCGTCCCCAGAGGTATCGCCAGGTAGAGCGTGTCACGCGTACTACCTCGAACGCTCCCCCCTCGTGACACTTCATTACCATCATCTCCAAAGCTTTTACTTTGCAGCTTATCCGCGAGAAGTTGACGAAGCATTTCCTTATTGGCGGAGGTTTATAAATTGAGACAGCCTCTACAAATTTTCGCAATACCCTTCCGTACCGCTTAGTTATGTTTATCGCGAGCATGACATAAACAATCTTATTTCGTCGTCCAATTCGTGTAATTGATCTCGGCAGTTTACCGCATCTTCGTCGACACCCAGCGCCAGATTCTAATGCGTTAGGTGCCCTTATCTCTGTGACTTCATAATTCCTATCTTCCCCTTCCTAGAGCGGGTGTCGTTCGGCTCTTGTGTAGAAACCACTTCATAGTTTAGATCCCGCACGATATATTTCACTCCATCGCCCTCGCGCATTATTCGCAGTATCTGCTTAACCGTCGCACAAACAAACGACTAGATACTCGTTAACTGCAAAAGATCTTTAACCCTGTTCGCCAGTTAGTCACGTGAACGACATGCAAGTTCTGTGGTATATTTTAGCGAATCTATGTTAATTAGCGGCTCACTTAGTACTGCAAAATCTACAGTCGTGTTATACTAAACACTCACGCAATTAGAAGCTCGCTCTTTGATTAAGTAATATCGATTGGGTTAAAAATGCGATGCATCAGCTATGCCAGCCCATATACGCTGGCGTTTATGAGCGCCATGCGTTGACTAATTATTCTTCAACACGAAGAACAAAAAAACCCCTTCACAATGCTCCTTTTACAGTGTTTATTTCGCCACCACTGGCGGGAACGAGACGCGCCGCGGTCACACAATAACGTTAATCCATTACTGCGAAAAACTAAAGTGAAGTGAACAAAAAGGCCCCGAGGAAAACTTTTCTGAAAAAAAACCAGCCACTGTTGAAGATGCTGTAAATTATTATAATGAGTCTTAGGTGACACCGAGAGTGCTTTGTTAAACTACTTTTTGGTGAAAAGATCACCTTGCTGATGCGGAATTAGCCCGAGTACCCCCGCGTATAGGCAACGAAAAGTTTGTTAGATTTTATTGTTCTCGTTCCATTCTGCTTGAAATTTAATTGCCAAGCGGTGTAATTTTCAGTCTGGAGTGCCCAAGGCAGTCAGTAACGTTAATATATTTTTATAAATATGTATAACTGAGGGGAAGTAATCAATTAGGGCGTGAGCAGTTACGCCGCCGTTGCCGGTCCAAGATGCGGGTGACACCGGCGTCGCGACGCCGAATGCCTGTGCTTTTGTACACGTGTTCAGCGGGTGTTTCGCCACCTACGTTCTGCAGCCACTACTTTAATGGACCCTTTAAAACCTCTTTATACTCTATCAGTGGAGTGTAAGTAAGAGGATGAAAGCTGGATATTCGATTGGAGATGATAAACTGCAAGATCCCGCTCGCCTAGCTATTCGCGCTGACGGCGGGAAAACAATTTTGTTAAATAAATGAAGAGATTAATTGAACACGATAAGGCGTTTTAAAAATGTTTGCAAAGATGTTGTGATATAATTCCACTTATCCTGAGCTAAGTGAGATGTCGTCGACGCCGCTAAGGAACGCTCAGAGCTGATGCATTATGTACACAACAATATTTTGATAAATTGTACGCAAACAGATCACAACGTTTGACAATGAAATGTGAGCTTAGCTCCGAGCTCCGTTTCGTGCTTCCTATATACACATTATTATTAATTAAAACATAATACCAACACATGCGCACGAATAAGCATAAAATCATGAAATGCTCCCCGATTTCACAACGGTTTAATTACATTGAAAGTTGAGGCATACGAAGAAGCTACTCGTTATTTAAATTTCAAAATTTACGCAGTAACAATACGCGAACCGAGCTTGCCGTCAACGTGGATTAGCTTCAATTGCAGAGCTTTAAATTCCCATTTTCAAATAATAAGCTTTTATTTATACAACTGTAATTGAATTAAATTATAATTCTTGGGTAACTATTTGCTTGCCTTTTTTTTAATTCAAATTCACACGTCCCAGTCGCGAATTCTCACCTTTCTACTTTAAAGGCTCTTTGTTGTAAATTCGGTATCGATGTTAGATAAAAGTTTATTTTTTGGCACATTCCCTATTCTGTGTCGACAAAAATCCTAAATGTATTCAAAAGCTTACAACATTTCCACTAAAAGCAGATTTTTGAAACACTACACAAAATATGTATAAACTTCCATACAAAATAAACGAATAGTAAACCTACTCTACCTTAAAGTTTATTTCGTACCTACATCTTGTTTAAAATATTCAAAATCATTTACATGCAGTTCTTACACAACTTAATTACTTGCGAATCATGTCTGTGTGGTAAAAAATCGATTTGGGATTTTGAAGGATATGTACAGTATGGACCTAGAAACCCAAAAAATCATTCTTGAAATATGAAATATAAAAATATTCCTTAGGAATAAAACACAGATACCAGAAGAATTCAGCAAAATATAGATAGACCTTAGGCAAAAACTAAAATATATTCTAACAGGATAGATATACATATAGAAAATCTCAAGTAAAGTTGTTATGTGATCTGATGTTTTCCTTGTTATGTTCATTGTCGTTTGTTGACGTGAAAATTGTTAAGGAATTTTCCCCAGTTATATGTTTACTGAAGTATAATAACAAAGAAATGTTATCATCCAGACATCCACATAAAAGCAATAACACTAGGTTAGGTAATAAATTTTACGGATAATGCTAAATTAAAACGGAAAATTATACCAACTTTGTTGTTTCCTCAGTTACGTTATAATTGATTGAAATTTGTCCTGAAATTGTTTAATAACTTATGAACTGTTGCGAACTTCTCGTGTTTCTTACTTATAATTGTTCGACTCGGTGATATAGAGTAAAGCAGTGGCGGGCGGTCCATGGAAGCAAGGGAAGCACTGCTTCCCTATAAATTGCTAGAAAATAAACTACTTTTCAAAAGAATAATAAAGTAAAGAAATCATTTAATATAATATTATATTTAATATTTATATTGAAATACGAACGCATTCGCAATTTTTTTAAGAACTACACACACTAATTTCTATTAATAATCGACTGACTTTGCTATTAATGTAATGTAAGCCTCGTTTCTATAGCATAAGCACTAGCGCTTGAAGCTTACCAGTACATATACGCAAGGAAATCCAGCTTCTGCGAGCGACCGGCGCGTGGTACGTTTTTACGTCCGCGGGTATAGACCGCCATATACGCAAATATCGGAGTTGCTTATAATGGAATTTAAACGGCATCGACGGCTATTGTAGTAGATTCGTGTATTTGTGGTATGTGTACTGTACTCAAAAATGGTTTGCTACATACAGTTGCGAAGAAAAATTACAGATAATTCAAAAAGGGAGAGAAAAGTCCGGTTTAAAAAATTTAACATTCAAAGTGTACTAGATATTTTAACCCGAATATGTATGAACAAAATGAGTGGTTGACGGGGTGTGATAGTCTCTGTAAACTTTTTTGTTGGCCTTGTCTACTTTTTACAAAAGAAAACGGAGTTTGGAATAAAAGTGGATTTTCCGATTTAAATAATGTGTGCATAAAGTAATAAAGAGACATACAATATTTCGTATTCACTTGCAACGATAATGAAAAAAAAATATATTTGGAAAGTCGCGCATTGAAAGAATCCAGTAGTGTTGAAAAGGTTTATTGATGTTGTTTGTTTTCTTGGAAAACATGAACACGGTTTTAGAGATCATGACGAATCTAGTACTTCAACAAAGGGCAATTTCATGGATCAAACTTCTTTATTAGCGAAATATGACAAAGTTTAACACTGCTTCCCTTTCATTAAATCTCACCGCACGCCACTGGAGTAAAGGCACATTCGGAAGAGTTCACGAATGAATCATGTGCAATAGATTATTTCACGCACGTCCACGGATGAAGAAGAAATAGCAGAAACTTATATTTAAGTATTTTTCAGTAAAGTATTAAAGTTCCAGCGCTTAGTAGGCGGCGTCAACTTGTCCTAGACCGGTTTAAAGTTTATCTGTTATCCGTCTGGGTTCCGGATTAAGAATTGGCCCAGGGAATCCCCTGCCTGTCGTAAAAGGCGACTATTAGGGGCGACTGTCCCACCCTATCCTTTTTTTCCAAAATTGACCTATCCTGTGTATCAAATATGGCATTTAGGTAAAATGTATCGACATAAATACATCCACTGTACATGCACATAATCTGTGCTATGCGTTTCTTCCTCTATCTATATTCCTTCTTGATGTCTGCTCATCTTTTGGGCCGACCTCCTCTAGTTTTTTGTGTGTCTGTAGCCAGGTTATATGATTTCTGTAACGTGTTCTTCCTTAAATATAGAAACCCTCTATTTCCAAATTCGACCACATATCTGTGAGGTTTCTCATCCGCAATAATCGATACTAATAAGTTATGACTGATCGTACTTTATTGGTCTCTGTAGACCACAAATATCGTATAATCTTCTCGTAAAATTTATCATGTTATGTTAGTCTTTATTTTAAATTATGATATCATTCGTGAGTACATGTTTGATGAGCTTCTTGCTAGCGTCACAGTTACGGTTCGGTTATTTTTTATAGGTACTTGTATATTGATTAAAATCAAACAATTTCAAATTACTTCCTTAATAAAAGTCTACTAAAAGAGTTTCTAAACAAAAAAGGTCTGATTTTTAATAGCCTACATAAATTACATTCATAAAATGCCTTCCTTTCCCTATTTATGCATGTATTGATTAATATATTAATTAACGCTATTTTATAGGAGGCCTGATTTTTACCTTCTCATGCCATTTTCAATACCAACCGCAACAGATAATAAAAAAAAACATTTTTAATCAAGTAAAATACGTTTTAGCTTCGCCCAAGGCTTTCTCGTATTTTATTGGTCTATAAAATTACAATTTAAGAATTCATAATGAACATGAAAGTTATGTACTTATTCCAAACGTTAATTAAATAGTAAGCAGCTTAAGAAAGATTTCAAGACCTGCTACTGATGCGCTCGTTTTAACAAATTTTGTGTTTTTGCATTAAGCTGGTACTCGTAGGAAGTTCACGAAGGTAATATGTTTTGCCGTATTGAGAAACTTAAAGGTTATCTATTTTATGCACCTAAACTCATTTGACAGGTTCGAAACTTATTTAGATGCGCCAGCAATCCATCACTTAAAGTACAGCAATATCAAAATTAAGTACTGAACGAGATATACCCTTATATCATATATAACCTTCTGGCAAATATTGATGGTTTGGTTCGTAGCAGTAACAACCGCTTTTGAACAAATTTTGATTTTTAAAAATTACCTACCTCTCGTAAGATTACTTATCCAGAATATTGATTTATAAAACGATTAAGGGCATAAGATTAATTTCATATAGAAAGTGAACAATAGCCAATGCTATCCCAAATGGGGGTTGCAATTTACAAATTTTCCATTTAGGGGGTGCAATAGGTTATTGGTTAAGTGCCAAGAAACTATATTTCGAGACCACTACTGAACAACAACAAAAATTAAGATTTTCCCTCTATCACTGTAGCATAAAAATATAAAAATTTTATTGTTATAGGAAATATTTTTCTCGAATTTCTTGATTTGACATTTTTAAAATAATTCTAAAGTGTTGAAAATTACTTTCTAAAAGGTATTGAATCAGTAAAGATGTTTGTTGAATTGTCAACTAGTTGCTAAGTAAATGTAAAATATTTTTCAAGGGCTTTGGTTTCCAACTGAACAATTGAAATAAGTTTGATGAACGTTCTTTGAAGTTTGAGATCTGGGAACATTAGAATGAAACTTGAACATTTCATTTTTCAGTTTATTAAATATATGACTATATATTTTTTTATTTTTGTATGTACGTAGGCGAATTTGTTTCATTAAACATTGAAAAACCAAATACTTCCAAGTGGTATTGATCCCAAAAAAATGGTGTTGTATTGTAGACTTAATATTTCGTTAGTCAAACTGTTATGTATATTAAGTAAATAAATTATTATTCGCGTCCCGTTATATTTTTGTTCGTTTTAACAATATGGATTTTTAGAACGAATTCTAGTTACCTATGTTTATGTGTATAATACACCGGGTAGTACACGTGTTGACTGGTATTGCGAAGAACAAAAGACAAGGACGAACAAAATTTAAAACTACAAGCTTGCATGTTGCGGCATGTAGAAAGCTAATGTTAAGATAAGCGTAAGCTATATTAGTACGGGAATAAGCTCATGTAGGGGGTGCTTCTCGGTGGGGCGCGAGTACAGCTTACAAAGCACAGACCTTATCGCAAGAGGTCATAGAAAGGTTGCTCTGCAACCACTTTGTTATTAACCTTTCGTATTATAGAACACAGGACTGCCTCCTAATCACGTCTGTTAACCTTTGTAATACATTGCTGGCGGGTTTGTTTGTCGCGACTTGTTTATTCACACCCCTGTGTGTGCGAAGCTCCAACACTCAACCTAAAGCTCTTTCGGAACACTTGCCTTAATTTTCTAAACAATGTTTCAGAAATGTTCCTACGAAGATTTTGGAGATTTTCTAATAAGTTTATTCGCTATCCTAACCACCTGCAATTTCTCAAAACGTTTTCGGTTTTATACAATTTGTTGGATTAGTGGTTTTAATTAATGTGTGCAAAAGATTAGTGATTACAACGTAATATTATCGATTCCATTTTATTCTTCAAAATATATCCAAAATACTCTACAGTGTTTAATTCAGGGCAGTTTCCTGACCATTAATTCAACCCTTTTCGGTCCAAGCGTGGTTTTACTTATCCGGCTACGTAAACTCACAAAATATGCGTATGTGGAAAATTCACATTATTTTAGTTTCTCCCACATCCTATCAAAATAGGCGGAAACGTCTCGAAGAAGACTCCAATTTTTTTAATGATAATATCAATCCTGAAAGATACCCCTACAATACCCTGAAACCTTAAGTTAACTGCAAGGTGACGAGATACAGAAAGGCTTTCTGTATGAGTCTAGAATATAGACCCATACGATTTAGACTTTATAAGACTAATTATGGAACAGTTATAGTTTATGTTTAAATATATCAGTTTTATTTTAATAAATCCTTTTCTGTAAAAGTCAGTATCAAAATTATATTTGTTTGTATTTAGTACTGTAATATTTAAATTTATGGTTTAACCTCAATAACGGACCTAATTAATATCTGGATACCCAATAAAAAAGCGAATGGGGAAAATAATTTTTTTTGCGTTTCAGTATCGTTTTAAATTGTTGGAAGTATATTATATCGAAATTTTTACTTTACTAACTAAGGTTATGTAGGGATGTTACAAAATAACAGAAATGATAAACTAAAGAGATAAAAAAGTCGTTTTTTTTGTACCGGGAATGGTATGAGTAAATACGGTATTCGGCTGTAATCGACTTGATTACTGTTAGGGTTAATGATTGAACAAAGGATTCGCAGCGTTTGTGTGTAAAGGTCAATTAGCGTACAATCCGTGTGAAAGCTAAATCAGAAACAGTAATTGCTACAATATCTATTTAATTTATCTACATTTGGAACGTTAAAAGTGTCGACGGATTCATTTTAAGTGCGGCTTTCGTCATTGACAGGTACGAAATTTTTAATTTAGTTTCACATGTAATGAAATTTAAAATTATCCGGATGCTCGTTGCCAGTATTATTTTTACGGTAGAAATGTGTCAGTTTGGAGCTTTTGTACGGTATTTTATTTGATTAAAATTGAATTTTTATGGTAAAAAAGACTTGACGAAGCTGTAAAATGTCTCCGTGAGTGCTTTATTTTCTTAAAATTAAACAGACATGTAAACATTATCCGTCTACTTTTCCGCAAAAGTACCATTAAACTAAATTTGAAGTAATGAAACATTAACATGTTAACATTGCAGTTAACGCCAAGTCATTTCGCGGCTATAAAAATAAAGAGCTCCAAAGTTGGGGAGGCTCCTTGGGTGGATAAAACCTCAACATTCCAAACATTTTGTTAATCAGCCGCCTGAGGGCTCGAAATTCTGCTTACTGATAACAGGATTCTTGTAAAACCCCCACCAACCCTATTTAATTATGCCGTCCCCTTTTCCATTCTCGATGGTGTCTATTGTTTAATTGTCGGGAGAACCGTGTTTGGTGTGGTATTATTATGGCTGTTCTACGTACGAATTTCGTAAAGAATGATCGCCTTCAATTGATTTATTTTATCCCCTTGTTTGGCGGCTTCCTGATAGCTTTAAGTAAATGAATGACTATAGTTTTTAGGTTTGGCCTAGTATTTTAGGCTTAGGCCTGTTTTATTGCGTCCCTTTGGAATTACAGCGACTTTCCCCCACATTTCGTTTCCATGTCTGCGAGAATTCTATGCTTCATCAGCATCACTGTTTGTATATTTACTCAAACTCGATATTTCTGATTACGCTTGTTGTGCAAAACAAATGCAAAGTTCTACGTGCTGTGTAGTTGGTACTGAATTTTATAGAAACAGAGGCTCGACTCGGTTCATATATGTCGTTTTACAAATATCGACTTTTTAATTCGCAACTTGTTTACTTAGCGAATTTCTAAACATGAACGAAAAAAAATATACACCTTTACGTGACCCTTGGAATCCAAAAATGTGTTAGAAATAATCCACCCTTTGGATACTGTTTCTAAATAAAGGCTATGTTTAATGCTTAAATGATGGAGGAATTCCGTCTTCTTAAGATTAACAAGGGTTTAATGCAAATAAAGTAGTCACCTGTAGCTTTACTGTAACAAAAACTGCAGCGTAAGTCCTTGAAAGTACTTAATTAAAATTAAAAAATTTTTTGATCCTCAATTTCAATTAGCGGTTTATCTTTAAATAATAGTATAAAATAATTTGGGTAGAAAATCTATATCACAATTATCTACCACATAAATAAATTAATTAGAAACGAGAAAATCACTACTTGGAAATTGTGTGATTAAATCTTGGTTTAGTACTGCTTTTCATTAATCATTATCATTTAATTATTACTTATTTCATTATTACTGTATTCAGAATTAATTCACCTTGCTGTATTTAGAAATTACTAAACTTTGCGGTACAGCAGTGATTACTTACAAACACCCCGAGTAGGTATTGGGTTATAAATGGGGTTTTCCTTTTAATTATTACAATCGACATTTATGATCTTAATTCTCTTTTTCAAGAATGGCATTTCCATATTATCTTTCAATTAACTTTGGATATTCGATGAAAAAATCTTTGCAAAAAGCCTATTGTATCACCTGTAATAATTATTCTTCCTGAAATTTCAAAATTTCAGCATGTCTTGGTTTTTGCAGGAACTGTATATTAAAGTGACTTTTTTTTAAGAGTTAGAAAGAGAGTAGAAGTAGATATTGCAAAAAATAAATTTTTTATAACATTTCTCTAATTCTTACAGAATTATTAGTTTTTATACACAGAGGGAAACCTTTTTTGGTGGATGGATTTTACTCGGAGTTATTACTTTTTATATCCCAGGTGTAAGTATAAAAATTCAAAATGACACAACAGACATCACCCGTTTGGAGGATGTATGCAAACAGGTGACAAATGCGGTTCTGGATTTTACGCTTTCTAAACGTGTACTTAAAATTTCAAACCGATATTTTAAAAATTTCCGCGAAATATGGAAATGGAATTCTATTGATAGATTTCATGCTGTTTTCCTTTATACCAAAGTTATGTTTGTAGATTTTAAATACTTAATACTCGGTTAAATTGATGTTACTTTATCTTTATTTATAAACAACATGAGCAAATTCGGAGTGTAACATAAATTTTAATAAAGCACAAACAAATTAAATATTTAAAGGTAAATCGGAATCGATTTAATAAATAATTTAGGAAGTTGTCGAATTCTCTCTTCCAATATGGGGACGTAATATTTTAATTCTATATCTTTTTTAGAATATTTATAGAAAAACTACAATGTAACTGAACAGTCAAACAGATATTTTTCAGAAGAACTTAAATTCGATAGCTGCTACCTTACATTCAATTCAATTTCTCACAATGGTGCAAAGTTTTTTATGCGAGAGTAAATATTATGTGTTTTACTTACAAACAAAAGAAAGTAGAAGTGAGTATAAAAAAAACGTTATTTAATAATATATAGTATGATGATGAGCGTTTATAGTTCACATCCTAAAATGCTTAATTTTCGTTTGAAATCAAAAATTTATTCCTATTGTTCGAGTTAATTAAGTATAATTTTAATTAAAAAATTAAGCCGAGTACACGCTGTACACTAAGCTACCCTGGCATCCCTATTCCAGTTGTATAATTATTTCTTTGATAATATAACGTGATTACATGTGCTAACATTTTATAATTTTCAATCTAAATTAAACAATTTTTCACTAAATCAGCAGCTCATTTATTTTTTGTTTAATCACCTCATCAAGATGTATTACACAGACATAAACTATGTATAATATTTTCCCGAGCTTTCATGCAGAAAAGACATAATATGTAACGTATAAACTCCATTACGTTATAGTTTTTATGTACGAGCAAAAATGTATTTCAGTAATTCAAAGTATTATTAATTAGACTTAACATTAATTTAGTACGTTTCCTACGTAACAAATTTTGTAGTTACAGTTTTAACTTTTCAATCCAAAATTTAATAATTAACAATAGCTGTCATCTCCTAGGATAGAACATAAGGGTGGATGTTTCCATAACGTTAATTAATGTTACATATTTAAACAGCTTTTGAGCAAAATTTCGTGAGTTAATCGCAAAATACATTATTCTAGTTAATATATCACGCATACAAACATACAGTAGACGTAGAATTTCCTTGGAGTTTTCCATTCTCCACATACGTGCTTTAACTTTGTTACTTGTTTCTCCCCACACCTCTTTCATTTTTAAATTTAGGACAATAATTGGTTATTTTCCTGGAACTAATTTTATGGGGGAAGCTAAGCACCTACCCCCAGAAAGGGAAGGAAAGATCTACGTTCCAGTTTGGTAAACAGGGCAGTTCTCTCCGAAACACGGTCGGTTGGAAATTTAAAATAGTTAATATTGTCAGATATGAATATAAACATGTAGGTTTATGTCTTAAAGAATTGAAACGGTTGATGTGGTCTTAAACGCTTTTTTCTGAGTTTAAAAAGTTTTGTGGTATTAGAATTGAATTTGAAAACTTTAGTTCTAAAAATACACCGATATTGATTACCTGAACTTTGCCAGTTTTTTTTAAAGATAAATAGCAGTTTAACTTCGGTAACAGCTTATAATAAGTACCTAATCATCTTTATAGTTCAAAGAATATAACATTGCCTGTTTAAAAATGCTAAGAAAATGATCCGATTTAGCACAAGTGATATTTTATTCAGTAAAGAATGATTTGAAGAGTGTTTTCGAACACTAATGCATGGCAGAAGTTTTAAATATTTTATAATGTAGTGTGTTTAGTAATTACAATATATTTTCAACATTGAACAAAACCGAATGTCGGCGTGTCTAAAACGAATCACCCCCGCGGAAATTTTATTTGTTCGGATAGTCTCAACGGATATCAAATTTTATATCTGTAAATATATATCATTGACATAACCCGTTAAAATATCTAGTTTCATTACATTTTGTAATAGTGTATAAACTGGTTTTGCTGTTGTTTTGAAATTGAGGAACGGTGGAAAATTCGAGTGTTAACTGGAACTCAATTTACACTAACGCCCCGCTAAGTAAACCGTAGTGAATATGAGGTTATCATAAATTGATAAAACAACTTACACCGCTTCAGGACCGGTTCATTTATAATTCAGGAGTTCGATCGTAAAACACAGATAAGGGTATTAATAAGAAATTGGGCTTTGTGTCTCTAAGGATGTTCATTCCTGCTTCTTCCTTCGCGATAAAAATGTTTGCATTCTCAGTATCGACAAGTAATTGTTCGAGCATACATAAATTTGGGAAAACTAAATATCGATCATAGCGGAGGCCATCCGTTCACTAAACGGATTAAAAGCCTTGTAGGAGAAGTTCATCATGAATTTTGACCGTTTGGGTTTATACGAACGTTCATTATCCGGTAGCGCTATTCGCAATTTAATGTAATGTTACCGTATTTGCATATGTTGTACGTGATTAAATGATAAAGGTTGTTTATTGCTCTGCAATTTGTATAAACTGTTTTCACTAACAATAGAGATAAACAACAAGAGAATGGCACTTCGTTACTGGAAAGCCCAGCTATGAAAATTCTCTTGCGCGTTTGAAAATTTTCTTTAATTAAGTTTGTAAGCGCTTATGTACTCCGGAAATACGGATTTGAGGATAGAATAGTTCTACAAATTGCTGGCGCAATTGAAACTAGAATATTTAATGTTATTGCAATATCATCGACACATCCCTCTCCATTTGTGATGAATGTAGGAAGAGAAACGCGCAATGTAACATCTGTCGATTGTAATTAGATGTGTCGAAACAAATGTGTTGGCATCGTTTTGGAACAACATAATTTCACGGGTAATGCTCGATTCCAATTTCCACATTTATCACCGGTATTACATCTTTAGCTTTTTGGATGCGGAGGGCGGGTTTGAGTGGTACACGCATAAGCAAATCAGTACACGCAGAAACAAAGGAAAATAGATAGTGGTGGAAAATTCGAGGGGTAGTGGAAAACAGTCGACTGCAAGGTAAAGCAAGGACAGGCGAAAAATACGGAGATAAATGGTCCATGACAGAGCAAGATTGATGGAAGCCGCGGCATATAGCGGCTGGGACTGCTGGGCGCCGACTCGGAAGATACATGTGTCGATGCGGAAGTACACGGACGTGGAATCCAATACTTATCGCGTCCATTGGAGACCGGAATGCTACTCATTTAGCCCTGCGGCGCCCCTTGGTCTTCAGATATGCGATGAAGATCACTCCCTGACAGAACGTCACTAGTAATGCATAGCTATAAACGGTGATCAATGGTGGAATGAGCCGACACGCCACTCGGGGTCGTATAATCTAATGTAGTACAGAGACGACTTAATGAGCCGCCCTGCTCTTAATGAGGTGAAGCATCTATCTTGGCTTAACATTTCCTCCTGTCTCCTCTATATTACTTCAATAACGCGCCCGACCTACTCGTACAATTACAAGAGCTTCCTGCGCTTCTGTCTCTCCCGATTTACATGTCGTTAGCATAGCCACGGGCTCCGGGTCTTGTCTTTCTACTCTAGGTTACTACTCTCTCCACTTTGACACGCTGAATGAGGCGCATTCACCAACCTACCCTCATCTCTCTGTTTACCGCAAGGTATACTACAATGCAGTATAAAAATAACCACATCATTATTTGAACACGCACCTACCAAACAAATTCTTTGAAAACTATTCCCTAATCAAGATTTCTAGTCTCTCATAATATTACCATTCTGTAAGTTTCCGATTTAGTTAATAATGGTTCGATTCTCAATAATATTCATTATCTTTAATGTGTTTTAAGGTAAAATATGTTAGACGGGGGGCAATAAACATATTCACATCTTAATTTTAAAATTAATTCTTTAATTGATACTTTTTCGGTAAGTACGTAATAAATCAAAGATACTCCTAAATATCGTGCAATTGCACATCACTGAGGGTTCCAATATCATAAACGCCTAAGTAATCATAAATTCTCAGATTGATGTAAAAAAGTCATAAAACAGATTTTGTCATAAAATCGTTTTTAAATTTTCCTTAAACATGACGAGTTTTTCTTTTGCCTTCCAGTTTTCTTTCTGGTACTTCTTCTGGACTTATTTCTAGCCATCATATTCATTTGGTATAGATAAATCCGACTAGGTCTGGTTCGATAACCAAAACTACCCAAACTTCTCTACCATAAATTACTACAGGTGGAATTATAAGTTTGAATCGTGTTGCATGTAAAACTAGCATTGCCGCATTACATATGGTATAAAGTTAGGATATGCGTTTACGTTACTAGAAATTTTCCAAAAGCTATACCTGTTATGAACTGGACTGGAACGGCTAAGGAACAGTAAGGGCCATGATTGTTATGGTCTTGCCATCAGCCTATATCATCGCTTCGACCTTAAACTCTAAATATTAATATGACTAATGTTACTTTTGAAATTAGTTAGCTATATTTACATGTTGCTTTACTTACTGCTTTCAACTTTGTCCCAGAGTAGCTACATATAATTCAACAAAAAATCTGAAAATCTTGTGGGATATCTAAGAGATCATTAATCATAACCGTATAACTTTTCTGGTGATAAATTAAAAGAAAAATGTTTTTGTGATATCTACAGATACAAACAACATACAAACCAAATATGCTCTTGCTACAAAATACGTCGTTTCATTACAAAACATCGGAGATTCTAATCTCCTTAATCAATCAAAGCTTTGAGGAAAACAAATATAATTATATAAATTTAAAAATAGTTTCGATATTATCAATCAACCAGCCAGTCATGGGAAATATCTCTGAATCTATCGTTCATGTTTTTTAATGATTATTCTAAGGGAACAAATAGGAGTTCAAAAGGAAGTTTTTTAAACGCTGGAATTCATACATCTACCGCTTACCAGTTACATAAAATTAATTTTTGACGGATCTAGCTGAGAAACGAATTGCTTTCTATCTAACTCTGAAAATTCTATGAATCTGAATAGAAACATTTCACATGCCGTTCTAATGTGTATCGATCGGAATAAGACTTTGTTAACTATGTGAAGGGGAACGTATATGCACGCAGCAGTGGTTTAGGGGGTAGGTTAAGCAGTTGCTCTAAATTGTCATTGAAACATAATTGGGAATGGTATAATCGTATGTAGTGTTCTTTCCCCTTATTTACAATGAAAAACTAAACCTAGATTCCCGATTCGAAATGAGATTAACTTTCCTGTTGGTTCTTGTTAGAAATTGTGTGACATTGTGCTGAAATATATAACGGTATTATTACTGGTACAGCTTTTTCTATTAATCCTTTATGCAATTCATAAAACGAAGAGTAGTTGAAACGAATCCATTTTTAGAGAAAAAAATAGAACATTCCACTAGCATTAGTTACGTTTTCCCAAGGGATGTTGCATATGTTTCAAATTTTATTTATATCCATACTGATACGAACATAAAATCAATAATTTGGAATTAACTCTTGTATTTCATAAATAATTACTTACTATTTTAAATATTTACAACAGATGGAATAAAGAACTTGGATTTTAGAGACAATTTTCATTTAGATTAAAGATCAAACTCAAACAATGTTGGCAGAAAGCTGGAATAATTTCAAACGTTAACAAGCCCTACATAATTTGAAGTTAAACAATGTACCTTGTACGCGAGTTACGTCACAACAAATTTCATTCAAAAGTCGGAGGCTTTCTTTTGGAAAGCGGTGGTAGTTTCGAGTTAACCAACACCACAACCCCTTTGGCTTGTTCCATAAGATACATTACATCATCAAGGCACGTGCTCTACTTAAATTGTGGAACGCAGGTACCTGAGTATTCTTGGCACTTGATATCAATGTCCCCAAGCTGCGTTTACGTGTCAGGCTTAATGTAGCGTCGTTAGTCGTCACGAATAAACGAAATACATCACCGGAGACAGTTGACCCGAGAGTTAAGAAAATGCGCGATAAGCAAGCAAATTAATTACTAGCACCATCTTGTCACTTTTACTAAAGTCCTCAGCCATATTTAATACTTCAACTGAAATTACAAGACTTGTACTTATTTTAGTTCTTCGATTACTGTGATCCCTCGGTACCCTCGCCTAAACCCGTCAAGGGTTGACATGTGTCGCGTGCACGCGTGCCGTTGATGTTTGCATATTGCTGTTCGCCACCCGCCGGTGCTTTCGCGATAACCGCCGGACAAGGTTACATCTAAGATGACGTCGATATGTTCCCTTCGAGAGCTCCTTGCCCTTTGCATTATGTTGCTCTTCCACTTTCTAGCAGATTCCGAGGAAAACGCTCCCTAAATGATTGCACACATGACAATAAAACCAATTTAGACCTCCACACACGGCTTCTAATTTAAGTATCTTTACGTCGATAAAAACACGGACAAAAAGCAAATTACTGAAACGTAACTGCAATGTTTATTAATTCTGATTATAATATAACGAAATATTGGTAATGGGCACAAAAATTCTTTTGAGACTTTTCCTTTTTAATTTCGCATTTTACATGCAACGATGAATTGTGATTAAAGAAACTTGGTTTGGATATACATTAAGGTACTTTATTAAATCAAATTTTTAATTAATAAGGGTATATGGTTGACCTCCTATCAGCTGACAATCTACCCCCTCGCTATCATCTTTCATTAACGCCGATCGGTTTATAATAGAACCCCTAACTTTTTTATAATTCCGTGGGTAGTAAATAGTAGTACCTAAAACTTTTTGTGTTTTAAATGTTATTAAGGGGTGGCAAATTTATCCGGAGTCGTCTATGGTCATATCTTTACGTACATATTTTCTCTTGCAAGATATTTATGTTTTTAATAATATCCAACAAGTAATTATAACAAGAAATGTGTTTTATGAAACATTTCCACTGTACTTGAACTGAAGAAGTTCATAACTTGATTAAAATATACTGTCAGGGTTGTTTAGGGAAAGTTAATATAGAGCATGTGGACAAAAAAAAAGATAACCAATGAGAAGTTAAATTACTCCCTTTGCGACTGGAAAGTTTGTAGTTTTCGCTTAAATTTAATGCAGTTTAAAGTTTCTCTAACATCTCCACAAATAATCCCTAGTAACTACCAGAAACAAGCAGTTAACTTTTACTTGATATTATGTTGTCGTGTGCCTAAATCAAATATTTCATTATACTCTGATATGTTATGATGGTTCGGGTCTTTTCTGATATTAAGTTCTAAGTTTAAAAATTGTTAACGTAACATAATTTGAACTATACTAAAGTCAAATATTTCTCTTGAAAGGGTTTCTCGTTAATGAGTAACAAATGAACTTATTCTATAAATAGACCACAGAAATAATTTAGTAAAAAGGGAATAAGAAGTAAATATTACATTGTGAAAGCTTTTAGTATTTGAAAACGTACACGGAACAACATTCATTAGTGGGAAAAACGCTTTTGTTGCACCATGTAATGGTGGTTCAATTTCAACCCCAGTGGAGTTGTATTTAGTATCGCTTAAATGATTTCAGATAATTAATTATTGCTGTCAACTGGTTAACTAATTTCTACAATTAAAAGGGTAGATTTTATATTTAAGTTAGAAGGGATTTATTTACCAACAAAACATAATATTACGTGTCATTTTTTGTCCGGAAGAAACTATTATAATATTCCTTTCGTTTTTCCCATCCGAGGTTCTGAAATCTGAAAACGTTTAATATTTATTGATTTGATAAAAAATAACTATTTCACCTCCAAGCTACTTATTATTGGATTTTCTATCCGCTACCCTGTAGGGAATCATTTTGTCTACACATATATTTACGATACTGTAATGTAATACTGTAATACTGTAATATTATAATTAAAAAAATATCGATTGTTGTTTTCAGAAGTAAAAGATTCTGTGACAGTAAATACTCCTGATTATATTACGTAATTTGTAACACAGCCAAAGTCGAATTAAACTCTGCGTAAGGCTATGTTTATAAATTCTTAAGACAAATATTTAGTTATGCTAAGTATTTAACGTGGGGTCGCTTATTGTGATTGTGTACTGGAACGACATCGTCGTTTATAGTCATCAGTACTTTAGCAGCTTGAAGACTGGCAATCTCACGATAAAAGTGTTTGCTGTTATTGTTATTGAGAAATATAAAAACGATAAAAGTATTGAATGCCATTTTCCTGAACGTTTTAGATTATATGCTTCTATTGGTTTGCATTTCTTTAAACTATATGAAAGCAAGGAGATATAGTAAGTGCACACGTACAAGTATAAATCTAAACAAACACGAGACAACTAAGATATAACAGAAAAGTATGTTACAAAAGTACAACGAATTTCATTAAATAAAAACATCAAAGCGAATTGCTTCAATGCTGATATATAGATTATAGATATAAGCTCCAATAAAACTTTAGTCAATAATATTGGCTGATGAAAATTTAGATCCAGCTTAACTAGGGAAATATGCATCATAAAAGTTGAAATGGTTTGCATGCCTTTATTGCATTCGTTATTAACAAGTCCTTTTTTTGCAGGTAAACGTGAACGAACGTATTCAGACAGAACATCGTTTCCGCGTGCATCTAATTTAAACATGTCCGCCGATACATTTGAATCGATGAATTTGAATAATTTCGTTCGAGAATTTCTGGAATAAGCGTGAATACCGATAATTATGTTCATGCACTAACAATTATACCGATAAATTACATTACAGAAATGCTGTCCTCTACTTATAGATCTATAGCATAAGAAAATCGCGTTGCGGATATTTCTCGAGGATTTAAAACTCAACCACAATCTCAATAGTACCAAATTTCGAATGCAGCGAGACCGGGGTATGGTTATAAATACTAATAACTGCAGCTATAAAGCGGGACCAGGATTCAACAGCGTTACCTACAGCAAAAACCCTGATTACCGCTATTCTACCCAGTCACCCCAGACGTATAACGATTCTTGGTACGTGCGGGAGACAACTACACATGGCTCTGAACCAACAACTAGCCCCAAAGAAGAGGCTGATTGCTCGTGCGGGTGTTGGCCAAATAATGAACCCGTGGTACAGCAACAAACGATGAGGTGCAACAACGGACCGCATTCTGCGGCGAGCATGGTGGCTTCGTATGGGGTTTATCACGATGCCGGATTACGTTCCGCGGATGAGGAAGACGGTTTCGTCCCCCGTACCAGTGCTTATCGGGGTGTAGTAGTGAATGCCTCCGGAGGCAGCAGTGTGGTGCGAGCCGGAGACTTAGTACCTGCAGAAACAAGCTCGTGTGGTTGGTGCGTCTCACCACAGTCTCAATCACCCACCACTTCTACGGGAGATTCCTGCTGGATACCCTGGTGTCGACCCACCATCCTGCTACTTGTACTAGTATTGTTGGTAGTGGTGTTCGTGCTGGTCTCCGGAATTCTCCTCTACTTTCACTGTATGTTTATTGTGTTGCATGGATAAGTGATGCTTTAAATGTCACCTTTATGCTTCCTTGAATCTGTTTTGTTATACTCATACCGTATAACTGGTATATGGCAAATCATATTATTCAATACATTTGGAATTCGTACTTCGGAACTAAACCCTGAAATTTCAAATACAACACAAGCTATTGTCTAGAAATTAACCCCCGCGTTTACTGATTGCTTTTATTGGTTAGTTGTTAAGAGTCCTAGTTCACATATTGCATTATTCAAGGATTCTATACCTAGTAATAATATATAATCAAAGCTAAATACCATCTAAATACCACTCAATAAATTATAATTAGCTTTACAAAGGAAACGTAGGTATTCAAATTATTCTAATAATAATAATAATATTAATAATAATAATAATATTAATAATAATAATAATAATAATAATAATCGGTTTTAATGTACATATCAGAAACGGCGGTAGGTAAGTTTTGAATTTTGAATTACAGTAACGACAACATTTTCAGGTTTACTCATGAAAATACTGCAATTTTCTTGTCGTATATATTTTAGTATTTTATATTATTATGTGTATAGTCGAAGGTTTGTTCGCACAAGAAAAGCTGAGTTCATAAAATTCGGATTTTTCTAGACTTATTTAATATATTTTGCAGAAAAGCTAAAAAGATTTCCTTTTACATATTATTTTAGTGAAAACCTGGATTTCTATACAAAAAATTGTTTTTTAGAAATAAATATAAAGGGAAATTTCATTCCCTTTAATTAACACCTTGTTTTGAAGAGTGTTTCTAACAGTAGCTATTATAAAGTAATTCGGGTAGGACGGAATAAACACGTAACAAGGCGTTACCAAAAAATAATTATGACTTTGTAATAGGATACTGTATTTATAAGCTACTTCATATTATAATAACGAAACCGCAACAACTAATTTCTTTTCAAATTCCAATCCACTTCATACCTACTATTTATACAATGCATAATTGAATTACTAGATCCACTCTGACGCATTATAGTATGAAAACCGAGTTAATTAGTACCATTTATTTTAGATTTAGTATTTCTATTGTATCCGGTACAATAATTACCTTTACTTGTTATAGGTTCAAAAGAAATATTTTTGTAACAAAAATCAGAATAATTGAATGAACATTTTTATGTTCAAGTTTAGAATTCAGGTAAATCTAATTAATAAAAGAATTTAATCTTTTCTATTTTCAAATAAAATATAGATTTTACTAAATATAAATATTTCATATTTCCTTTTTTATTAACATGTCAGTTTCTTAAACATAGCTGTCAGCAATTTCACCAACGCAAGGCTAACTTAAATATGACACAAAAAATGTTTTTGGTGGCAGCAACAATACAATTTAAACGAAACGTTTTGAAATTCGTTTTTCCAAGAAAGATATACATTATTTAATTATCTAACTGTTTCTATGGTTTACGTATTTATATGAAAATCGAATATACGCATGAAACGTGATTTTGTATATAAACAGATTGGGAACAGACAGATATTAAATGTTTCAGTTCCATTGGAAATGATTTCATAATAATTTATGACAGATAAAGATTTTCAAGAAAGAAAATTTTACAAAATACTGTCGTCGAAAGCAAGTCGCAATTTTGTACGATAAATCGATGTCGATGCAGTTTCCTACAACATTTAGACAGATGTTTACACCTTAAAAATTGAAAAGTTCGAAATGTATGTGTCGTATATTGGAATTGAACACGAAAGATAGAAGTGGTTGAGTAAACAAGTCTGCATTTTCCCACTCCCCTCAGCACATGAATTAAATGAAGCTATAGCTTTTACTTTCGTGCGCGTTGCCTATTCCCTCTTTAGGTAACGCTTTAAAGGGCTAATGAGCTAAGTTATTATTACTGTTCGGCAAGGCCTGGAATTATACTTTACTTAAACATGTTCCCCGACCCACTTAGCTTAGCACGCTACCGGTAATGCCACTTTTAACTAACTTCATAGAGGAACTTCATACAGTCATTATCCACAATCGTTATTATCACTCATATCTTACACTCGGTTAACTTCCACTTATTAACGGTGGTTTTCTGGTGCAAGATTATTCCGCGTATTTCAAAAACACCCTTCGCGCATTTTGTGAGGCTTTTCAGATTTATCACTTCTAACATTTTAATACTTCCTTTCGAACCCTAGTTCCATGCAGAACCCTAATGGTGTATTAAAAATTTTTCCGGCAATCTGCCGAGACGTTTTGGTCAGACCTTTTTAACAGACAGACCACAGTACCCTTTTGTTTACGATCAAAACTTTTTAAACACCGAATGCTTGGAAACTATACTAGTACATTTCCAAAAATTATATCCTCAGTTACTGAAGCGGAATAATATTCTGTAATAAGTGGGTTTAAATAAAAACGAGGGTTCTTCACTATAATATGTTTTTAGAATCTTTATCGATGGTTTATAGCATTTCAATTTTTTCATTCGTGCTTATACATTTTTATGACGACACTGAAGTTAAACTGAAACTCAAAACTTAACATTACTTTCTACCTGGCGCAGGCTTCCCAGACGCAGGTTTCCTTCAAACACCCTCCCTGTATTTAGTTTTCTTTCATTCTCCTGATGTGATCTACTTACCTTGTGGGTTACCTAGTTCTTTGTTTCTTACTGGGCTTCCATTTAAACATCTTTCATCCCGTATTTTTGATTGTTTTCCACTATCCTTTATATGATATCTGTTTCATTGCTTAAATGCTTTCTAAATCTGATATGGTAACCTGAGTCCCTTTTGGCTGTCCATTCTTGGTTTATTCTCTCACGAAAACTAAACACAAAGTTTCAAATACTTATAACCTTTTAATGTATAAACGATTCCGTCGTAAATGGACGCCCTGTATGGGGGGATGTTACATGTCTCCTACCAACCCGCATTAGCTAACATGGTAGGGTATTGGCTAAAGACCACTTATCACTCAATAGCAAATATGCTAATTTGTACGGTGGTTAATTACGTAAATTACGATGGGAATTGTTGTTCCTCATTGAAAGTTTTCTAGTTGATAATTCTGAATAAATTAATTTTTTTTGAGTTTATCTAATATAGTTTACGAAAAAAGTTAAATTTATTAACAAGTAATTTTTTAAATATATTCGGTTGAAGTTGTAATATTTAAAATTTAAAATACTATGAGTTCTTAATTTATTTATTGTTGTAATATTTGACAGAAATTTCGTTATACTATAGAAAAATTTCTATTTGAAAGTTTGTAATATCAAAAATCAGTAAACACATCTCAATCTGGGATCTACATTTGTATAGGAGAATTTTCTGTCAAATTATTACAGAAGGTTGGTATGAAAATTTAATAGACCGCAATTGATGGCGTAAAATGTTTCCTTACTCTTCGTTCTTGGATGATGTAGCTGCACCAAAACCGCTACGCTTTTTCCAGTATCGACTCCTGCCAGCGATTTATACACTTCAATGCGCTTTGTAGTATTCGCTTCTAAATTTACCTCAAAGATGTTAGACAGCATTGTTCATATGAAGTCTCAAGAACGTAAAACGTACTCTTATTTTAGAAACAAGATTCATATTTTCTGTAATATGAATTCTATAGAAAATTATTCTTATTGTCCAATTTGGAATTTTGATTCTACTAAAATTATTTTTAGCTTTTTAGCTCTTCGAAAAGCAGTTGCTGTTTTTGACTCTTTTTCATACAATTTTTCATTTCGCTTGATTTTAAGGCGTGTCTCTTATAACGTACGATTTTACACTTGTTTGAGTTTATGTAGTTATATTTATGTTTGTTGCTTCAAATAACTTCTTGCATAATTTCAAATTCATATGTTACTTTGATAGTTTGTGTTAATATCTTTTCGTAGAGATTGACCGAGATCGATATCTCCCACGAAGATACATTTTATTGCCTCTGTGGATACCTACATCATCTAAACTAGGTTTACATCAAAGAGGCTACTTTTGGTTTTATTTCCATGTTGCATTTCTCATCACTTTGCCTAAATTTATATAGCAGCGTTTGAATGGTGTGAACATTGTTTGCAGTTTTCGATGTGATAACTGCTTCATCAGCCAGAATCTTCCTGTCCTCCAATCAACTATTTCAACTTTTCAGTTTCAGTTTTCACATATTTAATGAATGGCGATTATGAGATTTGAACTGGTTGATTCCTGTACTTATAATACCATTAGTTGAAGGTGGGTAGCGACATTATATAAAAAATGTTTTTACAAAAATACGAAATTTCTCCGTGCATAACGTGTGGTGGCTCAATCTGTTAGAGGACTTCACGAATATCGAATTGCAAAGTGTTGTGTTAAGTATTTCTTAGTTGGGCCACAAATACAGAAAACCTCTGGTATATTCATTTCATAGCAAGTTAAATAATTTAAACTCAAGAAGTGAATGAAAACGTAGCAATCTCCCTCGAACACGTTTGGTGAAGGAAGAATGGGGCTCGCAGGTATAGAGAAGTAACGTTTTCCTCTTCTTCTGATACGATTATGCAAAATAATTGCCTGTCACGATTTCTTATTAAATAGAGAGTTTGTAGTGGAGTAATGAACCGAGGGAGAACATCGATCACCCTTATCTACCGGATCATGATGTCTGTATAATGGCCCAGCATAGCACATATGAATGCCCCGAAACACATACCGCTTGTAAATGGTCGTAAGGTAACTCTAATTGAAAACATTTTAAATATCACGCAATACCAAGCAATGTTCCTGCAATTTTCAAGTAAATGGTTCGATGAAATAGTCGATGTATGACTCTGTTATACTGTTTTATTGAGTTTATCATAACGAACCATTAAAAAATGTAATATCGTGCTTGTTAGGGTTTCAAAAATGAAATGGTGTTGGCTAGCAATAAAACGTTACGAGTGTAGGAACTGTTTAATGTCGATGTAAATCAATATTAGCGTGGACGCTCATGCTCTTGCGTCGCCCTTTTGCAAACTTCATGAGTTTCATACGCACTTATCGGTTTATTGCTCAGCTCTTCTGCACTTTCAACGTACTCAGCAGAAAATCGCAATAACAGCACATACTACAGTTTTTTATTACCAAACTTGTAAAAATAAATCGCACTAAATATTCTTTATTGCCTTATAACACGAGCGCAGCTTTCTTCGAATCGTAGCAGGAACTATAAATGCTGATATAAAGAGTTATTATTTTCTTTCGTGTTCGTAATTTTGTTAAAGCTACAAGTTATACGCGAGTTTTATGGTTCATTTTTAATGCCTCGTTAGCGCTTATGAAAACACAAATTATTTATTCGTAATTTGTAGGTAACCTTTTCATGAGACGAAAACCGATAACACTTTTCACTTCCGCCCTTAAGGAAATCCACGATACAGTTTTGTTACCTTTTATAAGAAGAGAATATACCGCCCCGCAAAGATGAATACATAATATTGCATACAACATGTTTACAAGGGAAATTTAAACTTGTACAGAACTCGAATGTTGTGTGACCGTATCTAGTTATAACACAACTTCGCGAAATTGTAAAGGAAGCTTATTTGAAAGGTATTTTGGTGGAGGCGCCACGCGCCAACTTCGACGAATGCAAACACGTACATGTACCTAACCGTACGCTTTACGCCTTTAAAGTTGAACTTCTAAGGTTAATTTTAAAATGTTTGCGTGTATACGTTTCACATCGTTTAATATTTTTTAAAACACGCAATTTATTAAGTTTTAGGAGTTTTAAAAATGTACCTATAATTTGTACGTAAAATAATATAGGTTTGTTTTTCTATTATATCTACAACTTTAAGGAGGAACAGATTTAGAAGCAGGGTAAAAGCTCTAAGAGGGTGCATTTTTAAACGATGAACGCCGTTGGATCGTGATAATTCTCCCAATCATTTTCTCCGCAATCTTTTTCGTACAGAAAATGTTACGATTTTAATGTTTTTGGTAATTCCATGTAAGTGATAGGTGGTGGTATTGATGGTAACAACAATAATAATATAACAGTATCTAGGTTTCCTTGAGTTGTCGCAGTTACGTAACGTTAACTATGATGTATATCCAACGATATATTAGAATGTTTCATTACGTCTTGACGGGCCTCTCTGGTACCCACCCCAAGTAGTTGATTTATCGCCACTAATCTGTTCCGTCCAGCAACGCACTATTTGATCATGTATCCCTATAAGTCCAGCAGATAGGATCGCTTTGTCTATATAGATCGATTATTACAGATCTAATCAGCATCATCCTGCATTTATTTAGCCTCTCGAGAAGGACAGACGAACAGATAGCTTTGTGAGGAAAACCTTTGTGCTTCACACAACACAATAGTAGTATCTGTTAAACAAAAGCGGCACGCTACAAAAGTTCCAGTTGCAAGCAGACCCACGCGGCAGCTTCTGTCAAAAGCCATATTCTTTGATAAACACGACATCCACTTTACTCAATCCTAATCCATTTTCAAGTTCATGAGTTGATGCTAAAAATAAGCTTGAACAAATTGAATGCCTGAAGTTGCAAGCCCCAATCGATTGCGAAACGTCAGTACCAATTTTCGAAGTTCAAAATCCAGAATCCAGAGAAGAAGAATGTAAGGCGCCAAAAAGTCCTCCAGCAGTAACTCTTAACCGAATATGATTTAAGTTGGTATGCAAATTGACAGGGGATTTCCAGGGAACTGAAACCGCCGTAATATGTAGTAATTCACTGGCAAATACGAGAAAATTCATCAAAACACCGGAGGTAATTTCTCTTGTTATGCAAATAGGTTATGCTTTGTTAAGACATAGTAAAATTGTCAGAAACGTACCACCCTCGTATGAAATTTGGTTTCATTAAACCACAAAGATAAAATCTAACGCTTTCGAGAGGAAATGTTCAGAGGTTAACGTCCAGAATAATAACTATAAAATTTGGTGATTGCATAGGAAGAGGAATTTAAAAAATCGCCGAGTTTTCTTTGATCTTTGTTTAAATACGCATCAGCGTTCCCCCAAGAGATTCTGGGATGAACTTTTGTCTAGGGCCGCGCAAAACGTTAAACCGCCGCCGCTTGCGCTCAACATCAGCAGTATAATAATTAATGTCCTTTTTCATTAACCTGCACATGACGAACAGAGAGAGCGTGGGGTGTTTTTGTTGGTGCAGGATGTGTACGCAGGATGGTAATGCCACCCTTTCCTACAAGATGCAAGGTTTGAGTGACAGTGGGCGCATGAACGAAATGAGAAAACTTCGAAAAGTTGAATATAACGGCAGAGAAAGTGAGGATTAGACCTAAGCTGTATAAGCGAGAGAGCTATGGTCGCGTTATGAACTTATAGAGCTGGTTCGAGCCGATAAGTCACTATAATAATCTAAAAGGTACCGGTACATTTCCGAGGATCAGCCTGCCAAATAAAGTTGGCATTTACCCCGTTTACGGAGATCTAAACAAAGTGGATTGCTGTCCATCCATTCATCTGTACACTATAATCTAGTACAGGTGAGGCTCAAGAAACAGCCAGAGGGCTGACTTTGCCGTGGTAGCTCAATCTAAAACCGTTAGATTTCGCTCTCCTAGAGATGTACGCAAATCGCTCATTATTATCCCAGCTCATAGAAGGAAAGCCTGCTCGAGGCTACGCGCTAAATGGAGGTATAAAGAGGGGCAAATGAAATTTTCCAAAGCGACAGCAGCTCACAAAGAATAACGGATAGATCGATCATAAAATCTGTAAAGAAACGCAACTCTTTGTCGATATGTATAGGTGTATATTTCAAATTTAGTATTTGGACGCTCGGCTATACGCTTTAAAATTTATAATTTGTTCCCGTAATAAAGCAAGGTGATCTAGAGTACTCCACTTAATTAACCCCACCGTGGTTTTGTATGCCTAGTATACACACACATACACACACGTATAAATGCTTACACTAGACCTGTATTATGCTTTACGTGCGCGTAGATTAATATTAATGCTAATGCAAATATAACTTCCCTGTTAGAACACGTCTCAATGTTATTGCAATTTTCTGCATTACCATGACTCTAATTATGCAGTTTATTCATAAAATATTAGACTTGAAACTTTTCCTTATTATTCTGATAACTCTACCGTTTCTTGTGCGAAACATTACAACAAAAAAATGTTATCCTTTACCCCTATATAAACCCGTAAAAATGTATACCCAGTTCTTTCAGGCTTACAGAATGTGATTCTGATTAGATATGAAATTTGTTTTAATATTTCGTAGTAACACGCTCTTGAAATATTTCATTCACGTTGTTTTAAGCCAAACAACTAGCCAAAAAGGCTGTTTTTGATGACGTATCGTGCTTCTTCTTCCAATAATAGCTCTCCAACCTTTTTCTAACTCTTGCGCCCTCCAATATTCTCTTCCATTGAATTCTATTCATCCGCGTATCTTGTAGGATATTTCATTCCGTTTCATTCTATATTTTTTCATTTCTACACCTTCTTGGTTGCCCTTGCTTTCTTCTTTTTTACCTCGCCAACCATAACGTTTTGTTGCAGTATATTGTTGATCATGTTTTGTACGAGGACATATGATAGGCAATCCCTTTCTGCATGAATGATTTCCCGTATCCTTGTCGTCCTTCGGATATTCCTTTTCTCCAATAATCAATCTCCACTGTATTTCTAAATCTTCAGTGTTGTCTTTGGTGTTGTTCTATGAGGACATTTTTAAAGACATTTCATCTTTTTATTTTGTTGACCTGAGTTGGAATTGGTTTACAATTTTTTCATATTTCAAAAATATTTCAAAACAATCCTCAATTTTATTGATAACATCAATATACGAGTTATTGTTAGATGAGTTTCTTCACATCAATTTATTTCTGAATAAAAGATGATACTTTCAAGTATATACTAATAAGACAAAAACTAATTAAGTGTAAAAGTATTAATTAAAGGGAACGATTTGTTTGTTAGGTTGCGCGAGACTTTTATTTAATTATTTTAATTAGAACTGGTAGTTCTTTTGTATTCCGTAGTAAACGGGTTTTCTAGTCTTTCTTATTAAACTACAATATAATACGTATTGAATTTTATTTTCTGCTACTCGTTTCTACGAGTGCAATAGTTTTAATATCATAGCACGAGGGGATGAAATTCATCCCTGAATGAAATGTAGCTATATTAGATACTCAATAAAATATTTTTTAATTAGTTTCCAGTAAACGAGCAATAGGAATGAAACAATTATTCACCAGTTTTCAAATTTCCAGAGGGCTGGTTTTTCAAAGCTACTGCATTTAAACTAGAAATTCACAAAATCATTCATGCAAACAGAAACTTTTCCATTAACTTGTTTATTGCGTTCCTATGACGAATTGTCACCGGTATGTAATGTAATTACTCGACTAGGAAAATGGCCAACAATGAAAATTACGCATTGTACGCTTTGGAAAATCATTAGAAATAGGAATATAAGATAAATAATTGTTCGCGATTTTAAGGAGATTAAATCCATTCTGATTAAATGTGTACTATTTGGTTTAACTTGAAAGCCGATTATTAGACGTAAAAGCTAAGCTAAAGCGGATAGCGGGAGTTTTTACCATGCACTTGAAACACAAGAAGCGGGATACTAGAGAACGTCAAATTTAGCTTCCAGGCGGCATTTACACGTTTTTTTCAAAGCAAACATAGCATGAGCGTAAATGGCTGGTCCTGGTTTATACGTTTTTCTTCGTTGTTTGCTTTTATACACTACGGTCAAACGCCCTAGAATAACTTGCTTAAGGTTTAAGTTTTGCACTTCCGCTTAACACACAAACTTTTTAATCTGCTCGTTTAAATGTTTTCATAATGGCCGCA
This sequence comes from Hemicrepidius hirtus, assembly GCA_963082805.1. NCBI lineage: Eukaryota > Metazoa > Arthropoda > Insecta > Coleoptera > Elateridae > Hemicrepidius > Hemicrepidius hirtus. Next base: position 21,646,941 of record OY720168.1, read on the forward strand.
CAATGACACTCAAATAATACATTTTAATCTCCTGAAACAAGGTACAGGATGTTTCTTTCCATATAACCCCTGACATTTTTATCCAATCATAAATTAATTAAATTTTACAATCAAGTTATATGAAACATCTTGTACATATTTTTCTTATGATTCCGCCTTGATTTGTCTTTACTGTATTATGAGTTTGTACTAACATAATATTTTTTTTTTTCAGATATGACTTACAAGCCTCGCCAACCGATTCTGGAAGGTAAGAAAGTCGTTTGTCGTATTTCGTTATGTTACGCAATGCAGTACATCAACATCTATTTGTGTCGGTATCTTATTTTCCACAACTTTTTAGGGTGCTGCGACATTTGACATATTTTTAGGACATATTTCGTATTCCAGAACTGATTTCAGCTCATGTATATTTGAACAGGTTTAAAACATGACGCATGCCAACGACCTGTTTTCTCTCTGCTGCTTCATTCTTATAATATACAATGACATATGGTATACGTGTTCATAATATGAACTTTTTGATATGTATCTGACATCCATATCCAGAAAATATGTCAAGATATTTATAAGAGATATTGGCACCTACAAATGCGAAACTACCCCTCCCAATAGGCAAATTTATATGTTCTACCTGTCTTCTCAGTCAAAATAAATCAGGATTTATTTCTTTTATTTCTCTTTTATTTCCTTTTGTGTAAATTTTTAATTGAATCTTCCTTAACTTATTAAAGTGAAGTTTAAAAACGGATTGATGCTATCCTTTATGCATCTTGAAATATATGAAAACTTAGCTGCATAAATATTAAAAGAAATAATTATTAAATGAAGGAGAAACGTGTTAAGCAAGCCTTGGAAAGCTTAAAGTACGCCCTGGTTTAAATCATTAACACCCCATGTTGAACTGATCACATCACAGCATCTTTTGATGCAAAATGGTAAGTGATTAGTAGACTTTGTCGCGTATCACTTTAGCATACAAAATGCTTTCCTACATTGCCATCATTTTAAATATTTTTCTCATGATTAAGACATCAATATTATTTTATGGACTTAATTTTAAAATTATTAAATATTTATTTTGTAAAAGTTCATGGATTGAAGTTACATATTCCTTTAAATTTATTTATTTATGTTAGAAAGTTAAACATTGTAACTACACAAAGATGCTATAAAATTATAATACAGTGAAAAAGAAACACTTTATTAACACGAGATTGTTGTTTTTAGAAGCTATAAATATTACATTATCTAATAAATATTTAAAACTATAGATAGCTGGAGGAAGATTTTCAATCACTTTTGAAAATTGTTTTTAGAACGTTCAATTAAAAAATTATATGCTGAAGAAAAAACACGATTAACTAGTTAACTGTGTTGTTAAACCAGAAATATATAGTTTAGAAATGTAAAATTTTGTATTTATATACAAAAAAGTGTGTATTTTAACATTTAAAAAACGGGGTAGTAGTAGAGGACAACATAATAATGGCAAGCCAATTATCATGGATTGTTGGATATTCAAAACTCATCTCGGTTATTTAATTTGGCGGTTTTTCCAGGCATTAGTGTTCATAAATATGGGACTAAATCGTGTCTCCTGTTTTATTATAGCTCATTGGAGAATTCATATTCAACGACTGCACAATAAACTCGACACATTACAGCGGTGGCCTCGCGGGTCGTACTAAAATATGCATTACGAATTCCTAACTATATGCAAAAATTCATTACTCTTGCGACGCTATTCGGTAATGCCGCAGTATTAAATTAGCTCTATTGTCTAACCATTCGCTCTACTACATCGTCACAAATGGTTACACGTACAATGTGTGTAGTACCTATAGTATGTGTTTAAATGCAGATTCAAGTAGAACTAGGTACATGTAGATGCCTCCCAGGAGCTTAAAAGCTTTGCAATTTTAATTCCGTCTTAATTTTTTTCACCGTTTCATGATATCCCTGACAAAGTCGAGCTATTGTATACCTTACGATATGTCTGCATCCAAGAGAGCGTCACATTACGACTCCCAAGAGTACTATGGGCTCTCTTACGATGCTTAAAGCTACCGCCACCATCCCTCGTTATCGTTACATCCCTACGATTAGTATGGCCCAAAAGATATTTTAGCAGGGACTTTTAAAATCAACTACTAGTTAAGCAGAAGTTTCCACCATTAAATGAATGCTCAAATATAAAATACATTTTTCTCTGAAATGTATAACGACACACCACAGAACGTTTAGCTAAAGTTTGGTGTTACAGTGACAAAACAAATGGACGCGGTGCTGTGACAGCTTGTCAAATTTCCTCCTGACAAGTTCCGAAATATAACTTTTGTTTGAAGAGCGAAATAATGAGATTTTCTGATTTTCGCTTTCATGATGTGGGTACACCTTATTATTCAAAACTTTTATTTGTTGTGTTTCCGATCCTGGCTCAAAAAACTTCAATAAATTAAAACATAAACCCTTAAAACTTCTTCTCAATTTTCCCATCTTAAAACTGTAAATCAAAATTCAAAACAACCTTCATATAGAATTAATTAACTGCACTTCATTCTGTCACGACGCTGGGCTATGCAAAAAATCTCAAGAAAATTAATTGTATTCCTGTATAGCGGTACTTTGCAGTGCAGCTTTGCAACATGAAACTTCTCGAACGTAAAATCTTTCCCGCAACATAAATAATGCAACTGTTGATAAGTTAATTTTCCCTACTTTTACGAATTTGTTGCAACGAAACTATTATTTTTACATAAACTAACAATCACGTTTTATTTTGGTTTGGATAAACTTTCGTCATATGAAATTGTATAAAAATACCCCCTCTCTACTCCAATAAGTTTGATAATAACTAAATGTTAGAGTAAAGTTAATAACCCCTAATTCGGGGTCAGATTTATCAGATCACAGCTATAGGATCGGAATATTTTACCTGTTAATTTTAGTTACAGAGATATTCACCAATTACGGGAAAATGCCAGACCCGACGGAATAGTTTAGAGAAGGTTTGCCCTTTACTCCCAACCAAATGAAGAGATTCCCCTTCACTTTACACCTTTGTTTATTGATTACTCTCCGCATTATCTTTATGTATTGTTCTAATTACGTGTAATTATTGTTTACGATTATTTTTACGGATCTACGTAGTAATAATTTAAAAACAATTACAGTAATAAAGTGAGAACAAGTGAAACAATTTACAACCCACCCCTACTCTTTTTAATTACTGAAAGCCACTGACACTACAAATTTGGGATTTTTTTATTTAACACAATATAAATCTGAATTAATCCTTTTATATCGAGTAAACAAAGGATGTTGTTAATTTTAAAAGGTGAAGAGGAATCAGTTGTCAAAGAGTTTTTGATTAAAAGCAGGTTTTACTCAAATATTGTATTTACAAAAATATTACTTCATTTAAAAGTGTGGTCAGGAGCGAAAAGAGCATAGATAAATAACATATTTTTTATTATTAAGTAAAATAATACAAAAAAAATTAAACAGATTTTAGTACTCCTTATTAATTATCATTATAATGAAATGGAAAACATTCAAGTTCAAAATTCTTCGCGTCGTTTTGCAGGAAAACTCTAGACTGCCGTTACTTTAATAATACGGGATTAGATGCCTCGGAAAATTTCGGAAAAGCTGGGGGTGGTATTATACTCAATAGTTTTAAGTGAATTTAATAAAAAAGGAATCTCTCTTTTATTTCAGGAGCGGAACAATTTCTCCAATTGATCATTGTCGTATAAACTTAATTTCTTCCAACTTGAATCGATGGTACTTTAAAACAACCGTAGTTTAAAAGGTTCGACATTATTCACGAATGTCCTCTTCTGAAATGTAGTTGCAGATCCATTAATTTAAAGGTTTCATAGGAAAAATAGTAGGTAGTTGTTTCCAATGAATAATTTCTAGCGATGTTGGGATTCGGGACTTTTTATTCGTTATGGAAGACATATTACCTGTTGTATACTGTCGACGGACATATTAAATTAATTTTTTCATCAAACATTAATCTTGTACGGCAAAACTTGGTAGACGTAATCTCAGAAGTTTCGTAGGTATAAGTTTGTATTAAAAATGACTAAAAAGGGAGTTAACTGATGAGAACTCATACTAACACATAGGTGTTTGAAATATTTAGATAGTGTTGTAGTTTGTTGTCAGACATTCTGTATACAGTTGGGATAACGTTGTTAGGTTAGGTACACAGGATGATGTAGTTGGTTTGAGTAGATAGTGGAACCCACAGAGAAGATAAGACTAGCTAATTATGCATTTCCTTGCATTGCGGATAGCTTAAGCTTATGAACCTTAGCGCCGGACTAACCCGGCTTCAGAATTTCAATCAATCAACTATTCCATATTATCAATCACCCACTTTGCACTTAAATGGCGTGCTTTGGTAGGGTTTTATTCACTTTATACGCTCTAACCTCGTTTCTTTTGCGCACTAATCTTGATTGAACTACTTTTTCTGATCGTAACTCGACGAAGAGTCTCGCAATCGGTATACAGGTGAGCATAGGAGGAATTCGTGTTAAGGGCTGATACGCCACGCTGTGCAACACGACTGATTACGATAAAAAAGGAACTCGATGGTTGCACACGTCCTGCTAAGACAGGTTCTCTCTGCTTTAATAGATTAATGTACAAACTTTTCGGTTTACAGCAACGAAGTTGGCCCATTAGCTGGTAAAGTGCGCTCTTTCACTTGCACGTGCATTCTCATCCCCGTCGAATAATTAAGAGTTTTTTTGAAACGCCGATGACGCGGCGTCGTAGAAAACTAGTCGTCGTCTTTTGAAAACGTTGTACTCATCGACAGACAGCCTTCCTGTAATATATATTACAGCGTTAACGAAGCAATAAATCACATGCAGGAATGGTTAGTTCTTGCATTGTCTAGCTTTTGAAACCAACTCGTCTGTCTAAGCACGCCTAACTTTACGAGCAATTAAGAGCGTCAAATTTTGTACGCGTTACCGCTACCTCCACCAGTTACAAAAAGGTACAGGAGCAAATGCTTTAAACTAAATGACAGTATAAAGCTTCTCAAAGCGGAGGTTAACAGAAACGTCTTCGATTTCTTCCTCAAATTGTAATTTGCGAAGTGCCGTTTATCGCCATTTAAATGTACCCATTCATAAGAAGTACGAATCATTCAGAACATGTAAAAGTTTCCATGGCATTTATAAATAATTAAGGAGCATATTTCATTGAAATCATTTCCTAGCAGTAATTTCCAAATGCTATTCTACTAACGCCTTCATTTATAAAATTATTCTCCTAAAATATTTCGTTGCATTTTTAATAAAGGTATAAGTGAAGCTCATATAAAATGTTAATAATAATCGTATTACAATATTGATATTGTAAATTAGCTTCTCTACTTTATTTGTCACGCATGTATATTAACATTATATGGAAATGATTACAATCAAAAAGAAATGTTTCCAAAAATAATCCTGAAAGTGGTTGAAATCATTGTTGTTGTTATTATTCATTCAAACATGTTTTATATTTAAGTATATAGACTAATGTTGAAATGCAATCCGTATAAAAAAAATAAAGAAAATAGTAGAACGCTGAAAACCCCTTAAGTCCATGCAGCTTAGGGTGAATTTTTAATGTCCCAGATATTTATATATAGCTACTGAATTTACAAGTGTGACGCGCACCCGTTTAGGTATTAAAGGGGTTTACCAATATCAAATGGCTAACACTATTACAGTATTTTGAGGTAAATTGTAGTAGCGATCTTATCATCCTATCTTACAATAATACGATAGCGTGTTCTGTCCAAACTCGCTGTCCTTGTTAGGATCTTTTTAAAATGTATTAATAATAAAATGAAATACAGTAATTCCTAAAATATTAAGAAATACAAATATACCCTATAAGGGTTTCTCTAAATGATCACCATCAAGTGATAAATTGGTATTTTATTTTCATTATTAATAGAGTTTCAGATCACCCTGTATTTTTATATAATTTTCTTAACAATAGGTATATTATTAAGTTCGTTGGTTGATATAAATTTTTAATTAACAAATCCCTCATAATTATTACGCCCTGCTATAGTGCTAAAGTATAAAATATCCGAGTTTATCCAAACAGAATTTCCCAATATTATATTTTCTTAATTATTACATCTTCTGTATGAATAAACTTTCAGAACATCCTGTAGTTCGATATAAATTTACTTGACAATATTATTAGGTTCAGGATATTTCTGGTTGGTTGATATAAAAACCCAATTTTTAAATTTAACTCAAAACCTACGTTTATTTGAACCATTACGTTTTAGTTGCTAATGGATTAATTGGCAGTTTAACTAAAAGAATTATCTGTTGAATATGTGAGTAGATATACCCATTTGGAAAATGTATTCAATGATGAGAGAGGAAAGTGTTTGAGCGTGTTTATTACCCGCACCTGATTGATAACAGGAAATTGTTTACATCTGTTTAGTGTTTTCCAAATTGATTTAGAAAAGAAAATATATTATTTTTTAGAGATGAGTTGAGATTAAAATACTTCCGTCAATTTTGATAATTTATTTATATTTATAAAGCTGCCTATTTGGATTATTCTTTATAGCTGGCGTCTTCAATGTTGTCATCTGTTATCAGTTTGGTAGCATTCTCTGCTCTGTCACAGGTCGCAGGTGACATGTAGTCTATTGGGGCCCGTTATTTCTATACCTTCAATGCTTTGAAGTTTTCCCCAATTTAGGTGGATAGCCGCCTTCTTTTTGAATATGTGCGTATGATAAGAATAGAATCGATGGCTTTCTTACCCGACTCTTGCAACTTGGCTGGTTATGTTTAGTATTTGTAAGAACTGACAGATTACTTCCTCCGAATTATCTATTTTGAGAATACCGAACCTTAACTACAAAATTTTCTCCTGAGGATTTTCTAATAATTAAAATAGATGGAAATGAACTCATTTTTCGGGGTGAAAAATAAATATAAGAGGAAATATTATTGTTGATGGTACCGTATTATCATCGTCTTTTACGTTTTCCATTTCGAACTCTCATCCTTTACTTTTGAGTGAAGGGCTTTAAAGTAAATAGCAAGGGATGAGATCCACAAGGGACATCAAGGAAAATATACCACTGACGTCAATTTTGACGATTTGTAAAGAAGTTGAAGTGTAGGTTTGCATATTTTCAGCTCCTTATTATACATAGACAAAAAACTGTAACGTTGATAATATCTTATATACGACTATAAAACTGAAATTATATGTCAAACATTTTATCAAATCTTTGAAAAATGTTCTAATTATAATTTAAGGTTTAATAGAAGCAAAGAATATTTATCTGAGCAACAAAGTAAAACATTTTGTATAATTTACAGTAGCACCGTCATGCTAATAATAGCTTCCGTTCTCTGGAGCTGAAGCTTCTTTTAATCGAAAAAACAATACAATATCGTTGTTGTTTTTATATTATAAATGGAGATTACAATTTTAATGAGATGAGTGTTCTTGATCTTTTCCATAAACCCTTACAAAAGGTGGTATCGGCTTTGAAGTTACAACTTGGGAGTCCCGTCTTTGATCTGCTATCACAATTGCTCCTGTCAACGTATGGGCCTTTTCTGAGAGGCTTTGCTTCCTAGTTCCTACCTTTACCACTGAAATGGTTAATGTAACAATCAAATATTCTATTTTTAAAATTGCAGGAAATTTTTTTATTCAATTACAATTTTCTGTTTGAAATTTAACTGCAGGGATAAAAAATTTCACGGTTCATACATCAAAAGCAAAATTACAATATTGTGTATAATAGAAACAGTTTTGATGAAAAACTTATAAAAACGCTGCTGCAACTGGCATACGTATTTTTTAATTCTATCGGAAAACGTTCCGCTTCAGTACTGCACTTTCAGTAACTTTTACACTCCAACGCTTCTGAACGTTCCAATCAATGTTAAAGCTACCGATTACCGAGACAGATCGACCTTTAGCAAACACGGAAAAATAAGACATTCACATAGTAGAGGAATGTTTCGTACCTTTTATTAAATTAGTCTTGCAAAGTTAGAAAATTAAAATGAAGGTAAAAGATTCTTGAGATTTTTAGTTAGTTTGACGTACGAGGAGAAATAAATAAATTTCAGTAAAACTTCTGTAATGATACACTAAAAGTTATGTTGAGAAAATGAAAATGCTTTTACAAGTTATATCATTATATTTCTAGGGGTGATAATATTCACAATTCAAAATAGTGGGAAATAAAAATGTACGATGAAATATTCATTCAAGCTGAAAGTGTATTATGTATACAAAGCGCTGAAAGCTGTCATGTTTCAGTATTTTCTAGAACGGGTATTATAATAGTTTGTGTGGAAAGTAATCACAGCACTTATCTAAAATTGATTCATACAAATTTTCATGATGTCATAAAAATTGCCAAACATTGACAATAAATTAATGAGATTTTCCATTTTTATTACTGCTTTTACTTAGACAGATTAATATAAACGTTCAATTTTAACTCAGAACCACCCTAAACTGTAAAGTTGTAAGCCTGACGAACTCACTTACTTAAGTTTCATAAATCAAGCAAACCAAAAGTTTAGGAAATGGTTTGTCAAACTCCTCGTGTATAAAATGATAAATTTGATTATGAAAATCTCTCTCCAATTAGCTTTTGTATCTGTTATCTAAAGTTCTACACTGACCATTTTACTTCGTTTGTACACAATCTGCAATTTTTTGACCATTTGTCTTCGTCACTGTCATTTAAACGCTGGCGACGTTTACCCATAATGAGGAATACTTTGGAAATTGAGTGTATAACAAGCACATGATAAAAAATTCGGGTTACGGAATGTTTTGCGTTAAGGCATGAAAAATTTTATTATAGGGTATACACAGCATAACTAATTTATTTTCTCAAAAAAAAAACAGGAAATCAACTTTTTACTGACATGTAAGCAAAGAAACCAAAAATTTTGTATTAGAATTTACAAACAGACCTTCGATTTTTTATTTAAATTTTCACAAAACAAGTTTTAATAAGTAGAGGAAAAATAACAGGGAAACTCTCACTGGCTGTCAGCTAAGAGAGTTATTGATCTTGCTCCAGTAAGTAAATATGAAAAAGCTCTTCAAGTATAATTTGACTTACACAGTTGCTTGTTTGACGAACTCGGTTTGCCTAGTAAGGCACCGAAAGCTGTTTTACGAGAAAACTTGAGAAGACTGACTCACGACAGCTTATTTCGTTATAATTGTTATCGAAGAAACTTTGAAGGATTTCCTGGAATATGTCTTAAATATGTACTAAAATATAAATTTATTGGGAAATTAGAATTAGAAGGCAATGAAAAAACTTTAATGCATAATTATTATCAAGAGCGGAACTTCGTATCGTATGACGTACCTATGTGCTACAAAACGGTTATAAAACTATTTGGAAATAAATTCAAATAATGTATTTGCAAAAACAACATAGTAATAAGTTTGCTTATTCAGATTAAGTTAAAGTGAATATCTGACAATGTTTTTTAAAAGTTTTATCATTGTCATGACAGTAATAGCAATCTAAAAGCTTACTAATTCAATTCGATGTTGTAAACAATGAAAAGATATAGCGCCTGTACTTCTGTCTATTATTAACAATAAGACTTATTCTTCAACAGGGCTTGTAAAATGTAAAGGGCATTTCATTTGTATTACAGGCAGATATAAGGCTCATAATCAGATTTCTAACTGAAAACAAAGCGGTTCGTGTTTACGAAGCTCACCAAAAAGCTTTCGAGTGGATGAAGCTTTTTATAAATATTTTAAAAGTAATTTAGACAAGTTAGTTTACATTTTACTAAAGAAGACACTTCTTATAGAGTTTAACAATATTTAAACAAATCAAAATAAAAAGAAAATGTTTTTGTTTGAATCAGAAAATCACTGCTACTTTTAAAAAACTTTTTAATCTTTTCGACTAGTATAACGTTTGGAAAATTTATTTATTTTTAGAAACATTATTTCTTCATGTAAAGTTTATAAAAATGTTTTAAATTAGCAGTTTTTCAAAATATAAAATGATTGCCGAAACAAAACGTCAACGTTTTTCATGTTCCATAAGTTTTATGTTGCAACGCCTGAAAAATGTTTTCAATCTATAATACCTCGTAACGTTTTGTTAAACATGTTGCTATTTCAAACTGTGCCAAAATTTTTAGAATTATCTATTTGTTTTTTCCAATAATAGATATTTTGCTTTTTTGCAAACTTTGTATGAAGCCAGTGTTGAGTTGACTCCCAGCTACAGACCTAGTCGACTCCACGTATTCCTACCTTGGGAGATGATTTTAATACTTCGTCTCCATTTTATATTTCTTCCTTTTATTGGTTCTTTCCAATTTTCCGCCCATGCTTGTCTCTTCTCTGTGTATTTTATTTATATTCGACTATTAGTACTTATCTTGCTATTTGCTCCTTATTCTGCATTTTCCCTTGTAAAGTTTTTTTTCTATATGTATCTTTACGATCTTCGTTAGAATACTTTTTTGTAGTAAATAAAATAAGTTAAAAAGTGTTCAAGTTCTACAAAAATATGTTTGAACTATAAAAATTATATTAGCAATCAAACGAACCCTGAAATGTTTGGCTTTGTAGTGTGAAAGGCTTTGTTTTGAGGCAAATACATAATTTGGTGTTCAGAGAAGTTCCGGCGGCTTAAATCTTGCACTTTGAGCGTGGTATAGGACAAATAGAAAAGCGAAAAGTAAAACACAGAGCTGGCCGCATGTCAGTGGCAGGGTCGCATGATGGCGCTCCGGGGGCTATTCATTACCGCAACACGCGCCCTGACCAGCACCTCGCGCGACACTTCCGCTCGCCATAACTTGTCAAAATCACCCACAATGCTGCCATTAAGAGATGGCTGCCTAATTGCACATTTCCTATTTACTTCCGCTTCAGATGTTATTAGAATTACTAACAAATTCTAATACTTTTCTCCAAATTGCAATGTAAATTCTACGAATCCTCCGAGACCGAGTTAATTTCGTTGGGGAAAAAGCGTCAACTACCAAACTTTTCGCCGTTTGCTGATTATGTATGTTACATCAATTGCAAAATCCGCGGCTGTGGGACACGTAGGATTTGATGACAAATTAGAGCGAGCCCCAGGGCATTTCATATTTTCGTTCTACAAAACCTGGCTGGACAGAATACACATTACATTCGTTCATTTTTGTGTCAATACTAAGAGCCGTTCAGTTTATTTGCATTATATGGGAATCATTTGGTGTTTGTAGGAAAATTCGGTTTGTCAGTTTGAGTTGTGATTGCTATATTTTATAAGAACGGTCTTAATATCCGATCCCTATATTTCTATCGCATTTTCATTTTAAACAAATTGCCCTCTCCGGTTGTAGAAATTGAAAATCCTGCAACGTGTTGGCGCTTAGTCATATTGTCAGTAGGTTCTCATTTATGAAAATTTAGTGATATCACTCCGGACGCGTTATTATTTGAGCAGGTATGATATGCGTTTGATCATGTTAGTTAAACGGTTCGTAAGGACTCGGCCCGCTGCCTCTTTATATTGTAATTTGACGGAATTGTGTGGGATCAAGCGGACCACATGCATACCTGAAATTACTGCGGTTGGTTAGAACTTCTCCCGATTACTTGTATTACGCAGAACGCAGATCAGAATTCTAATCATTTAGCTCCTGTGTTCAACAGTCTTCATTTACAATGATTTCGGCCCTCAGCAGGTGTTCTCAAGCATCCTAAATTGACATGAAATGCCAAACTAATGAACTTTCCAGAAATTTCAGCTTATAAACTCCCTACCGGAACGATAGAGCTTTATTTTATGGCAATTTACTACTGATGCAGCTTTAGTCATATAATTGAATTCAAAGACAAATTGGTCGTAAATAACTAATCACACTTTGTGTTTAATTTTTAACAAACTATACCTACCATAAACATTTAATATCATTACGTAAAGCATAATCTCCTTCTATCATTTATTATTTAAAATTTCCTATAAAACAGGAATCGATTTGCAACATCATACCAAAACAATTTTATTACTTAAAAAGATTTTCGGGACTCGTTTCGGGTTAGGTTAAATTTATTTTATCAATTTAAGGTTTTCAAATGCAGCTGTTTGGGATAGAAAGGTCACACCTACCCCTAATCCGAACGCTTTTTTAAATTGGACATCGAAAATAAAAACATGTTTTTCATAATATTAGAGAATACCTGATTACTGCAGGTGCCGTGAAATCCCGAAATCAAAGAACGAATTTTATTGGTTTTCATTAATAATTGGAATATCCGGCAGTCGCTTATACTTACTTAATTATAAGTTGGTATTCCCTCTAAAGCTTCTAGGGATAGTCGTAAAATAAAATAACACTTTAAGAATGCGGGAATAGTATTCTCCGGAGAACAATAGAACACTCTTGAGCGCCAATCTGCATCAGTAATTGATGGTGTTCACCCCGTTGTCTATCCATTGCAGCCCTTATTTGTATTCTATCATTCCGGAGGATTGGCCTGTTCGATTCTGTTTCAAATCTCATCGAAAATGAATCAATCTGCAGGCTGAGAAGTGAAGTGGGAATGGGAGTGTCTTCCAGTCTCATCCGGAAGAGACTGTCTGCATAATTTCTACTTATTCAGCTTTAGTCCGTTTTCTTATTATCGTGAGGAAACGAACGTTCTTGTTTTTCTTTCCCTTATTGTACTTCTTGTTGAATCAATTTTTTGTACTTTAATGCTACTGTAATTATAGGGTAATTGTATTTTCTTAGCTTCGTTGAAAATCACTCTACGTTAGGGTGGGATTATTATATTTATCGATATCTCCAGCAAATAATAATAACAATAATTTTCACTATTTCGTGATTACGTATAATAAACACGCAAGTAAAACTCATTCCCGCTATTAAGTATACTTGCCATGAACTAATGATGACTGATTCAGAACATACACTAACTAATTATGCCTCAACAAACAAAGATTTTATGTGGTTCATAATTTTTGTAACTTTGTGTTATCTATTTTTGTGTGAAGCGTGTGCACTAACAAAGTAACTTTGCTGTAATGTACGAAAAATAATAAACACGCAACGTATAAAACGCTTTCACCATTTGCGGTGAAATTGGGAATACCACGATAATTCTATTTAGAATGACAACACGATAAAAATTTGATAAAAGCTCCGCTGTGATCGATGAATTTAGAACCAAAACAAACAGCACAATAAAGCAGCTTTAAGCCTATGCTTACTTCCCTTGAAACTTAATAAAAGATATATAAAAGCAAGCAAATCTGGGTGGCCAAACGGAAAATTCGAATATAAAAGTCGCCGAAAGCCCTTAATTTGGTGTGCTCGTTCACGTGTAATATCACGGTCAATTGCAACCGGAAAGAACGAACGTTCGGTAATTAAGCGGCTCGTATTGAAAAACACGGATTAAGTGTGAAAAACACGAACTTTCCATTGACGCACACGTATTATCATCCTCACCCCACCAACCTACCTGATTTTGACTTATAAATATATCAAAATTCTTAAAATAATAAAATTAAAAATATAATTCCATTATCTAAAATAAAACCACAGTGGGAGCAATGAAGCTTCTCCTATGTATAAACCTAAAAGCCGATAGGTCTGCCCAAAGATTTTCCAGTGGTGACAACTAAACAGAAGACTTAATCCTGTTTACCACCTGTCTGCAAATTGCTTAAATGGGATTGCAGCAATCCTACGCTTCGGTCGGGCGAACGGTCAGAATGACTGACAGATCAAACGCCTCGATCGGATCCTTAAAATCTGGAGTCTTTTATTACTTCTGCCTCTGGCTTTGTGCGGATCTGGTTGAAAAGCTTCCTAGCAGCTACATATATCAACATGTATACGTATACAAATATTTCTGCATGTTGGATCTGGCTAACAAACAACGGTCGAAAAAGTAAGAACTCCCGTTAAGGGTTTGAACAGCAGGCTCTTTTTGATTATAGCAGAAACGAACACTAAAGGGAGAAGAGCGCCGCCTTAAATTCGCAGAGCAATTTGTGGCTCTGAATTATGCAAGCTGCTCTATGGTCTGCGAAATAGAATTAGCTTTCGGAATGGCATAACTTGAAGTCGAGCTATAGCTGGACACTTGACAAATCACAACAATTCGCCTGTATACCTAGATAACTTTATCTCCCTCCACGCGCGGCCTTTGGCCCTGTTCTCACCCTTGTGGCCCATTCCTCACGAGCCGCTTTCTCACTAGCCGCAGCTATGGCAAATGACACCTACTGACATTCCCTTAAGACCGGTCATTTGACTTATTTTGTCTGCTTATTAATGGCTATTCAAATAATATAGTTTCCTCTTACATAGTTCTATTATTAATCGACTTAGACAATATACCCCAAACCAATTAATTTCCTTTAATATATTTAAAAATAAATCCTTCAAGCAATTTGCATTACCTCAATCCATTCAAAACGTTGCTGCTTTCATACCATTCACATTTCTTTATGAATAACCGAAAACAAAAATTAAAATTTGAAATATATTGACAACCTATTCATTGAGATTGCGAAACGATTCAATTCAGGATTTTGGAATCCCAATTACGATTTAGAATTACTGGAATGATACGCAAAACAATAATTCTCTGATTTCGTTTTTTTTAATTTTCCTGAATAGTGGATTAATTTGAAAACACGTTAACAAATTTATCGAATGTAATCAAATCATAAATTATAGAGAAATTGTACATCATGATGAACGATTAAGTTAAATGTAGATACATTTTCTGAATTAATCCCGGTAACGGATACTAATACATAATAATCAGGATAACAAATATATAAACGGATTATAATACAAATCTAAATAACCTTTTATATTCGAAACGTTCCAATTTAAAATGTTATCATTGCAAGGTAGTTTGCATCGTGAACGCTCTGTCTATAAGAATCAATAATTTCCTTTGACTCTTTTATTAATGTACTTATAATGTTGTTTTGTGTTTTTTCTTGAACTAAGCTCACTTTATTCTATTAGAAAATTACAAAATTAACTTCATACCTACTTTAGCTACAAATGACATTAAATTTGTTTGGAGTGTCTAATCGTGATTCCATCAAAAAGTCGTTTAGGAAAATAGAAGAAAAGCCGTATCGTTATAATAAACTTTTAGAAATAATTTCTAACAGTCTGATGGAAACTTTTTAATATTATGGTGCCTTATTTTTATTGTTTTATAATCCAAAGTAATTTATATAATATTTAATATACCGGCATGTTCACAAAAACCATCTAAAAAGGTCAAATTTCAGATATTAATTTCTGAAAACAATTCCATAGCAGATTTTTATGTTTAATACCCCCAATAACCTCTTTTTCGTAATTAACAAATAAACGGCAGAGTATTAGTAAGCTGGTTTTACAACAAATGATGCTCTGACAGGCGATGATTTGTTACCCGATTTTCGACGGGTTTATCCTCAGAATAAATACAGTTTTACACACGATGGTGCGCCATCACATTTAGAACTGAAAATGTTCTAGCAAAAAGAGTTCCCACCCAAATCTCCCACTAGATCGTTCAGTTAGCAGTCACCCAATGTATTAGGTAACCTATTCTGGCTACGTATTTTTAAGTAGTTTTTAGTTTTCAAGTTTCATAGGAATCTGCATAGGGGAAGAATTTTTCAGTTAAACTCTGTTTTCCCGCCCAGGCTAGGATTTTATGATTAAAATAGTTGAAACTGAATAATTTTAGTAAAATCAATTTTTCCGTGTGTACCACGGAAATGTGGGGCGTCCTAACAAACAGAGTTCGACGATGATATTTTTGTGTAATAATTTGAAGAAGCTTTAGATATCCGATTACAACAATAAAGTTCATTTTAAAATTGTAAAACATTTGAATACAAAACAATTTATTTCATTTTAAATAAATATTGGTTAAATTCCGGGAAATATAACCCCGAGAACTCTTAAAAATACACTGAAACTGACTACAAAATAAATATTGAGTTCAATTCTGATAAAGAGTAAATTTAGAGATTGCTTACACAACCAAATTGAAGGATAAAATAGTCAACAAATCACTGAATTTAATTATTATCGTGTTTTATACACAGCTCAAGTTATAGCCAATTTACTGGCACTCGTCATTCAGTAAAACCTCTCGAAAAGGGCTAATGGTTGAAAATTGCGAGCTATTTCTTGAATCTACACAGAAAACAGATTTAGAATAACTCCTAATTAAACTTCACATTGTTATACCCTTTTGAAATCTTGAAGTTATTTTATTTCTTGAGTTAAATATAAATTTGTAACGATTTTTGAAATATGAAAAAAAAAACATAATATATCCAAAAGGTTTATAAATTTGAAATAGGATATGGTTATAATTTTCTAGCAAACTAATTACAAAATATGACATAATGACATCGATAAGCTCCTACCATTGAATTCACTAGAGACACTACGAGAATGAGGTATGGCTAAACGGAGGACTAAGCAGCTCGCCTTCTGGCTAGCCCACAGAGACCCGCAAATAAACGGCACAAACAGTTCTAACCCAAGTACAGTAGCGAAAGATTGGGAAAATCACAAAAGGGATGTAATATCGTTCATTAACCCTAAACAGGCCCAACTAAATCCAATTAACGTAACAAATTCCATTCCAATTTTCAGGTCATGGGATGAATTCGCTCTTAAGAAAGGGGGGTGAATGCTTTCACTTTACAATGACTACAGAATAGAGTTTTGATGGTTCTTACTTAAAGAAATTCGGTAGTTTATAAGTGTTATTTTAATGTACTATTTGTAACAAACCAAGAAATAGATAAAAAAAATAGCTACTTACAAAATGAATGCTGTTACCAGATCAAGAGGATCCGATAACTTCCAGTCCATTCAAGACCAGTCAAAACAATTATCGTGAGTATCTGCATTAAATAATTAAAATGTTTTCCTGTAATATTAAATGTGATTATACTATTAGGAAAAGTAAAACAGTTACAACATATTAGAACTTAATATAGGTTCGTAATCTATAATAATTTATGATAAAAATTAATTCCTTTAAAATTTCCAAGTTTGTTACTTCAGCTTTAACATTAATCGATTTATTCTCAACACTTTATTTGGCATAAACATTCTGAATTGTTTTTATACTGTTTTATAAATTTGGGGAAAAACTCTCGCAACGCTAGCTGTACATAAATTCAACCTGTTTGTATGTACCGAATCAACAATATAACGACAAACAAAAATTGTTTCAACATGAGAGCGTGATGAAAATTGAGACTAAACACATTCACAGTTTTACATGTATATTTTTAAAATAAATGTAAATTTTCTTATTTGTACAGTTTGTACGATTGTTAATTAAAAATATCAAAATTTTCAGGAATTTATTATTCAAACTACAAGGAAATATTGGAATGGTAGCAATTACTAACTAGTTCTATTGATCTTTATATTTCGTGTATATCGAAGGACTTTTCAGAAGTTGTAGCCTTTCTGAAAGAAATATGTTGGATATTAAAAGTACCTGCCAAAGCTCAGACCCTAAGCAGCTTATTTACTTTCCTGTCACAGTACACATATGAAAACTGAACTACCTTGCTCTTTTAGTTTTCCGTTCATGCAATGTTTTATTTATTTGCAAAATAAAAGAAATTATTTTTACATTGGTAACCTGTACCGATTTAGAAAGGTCCCTCAACCGTAAATTTTCAAGCTCGTTATTTTAAAGAATCAGAATAATTGCTTGTAGAAAATGTATGTGATTATAAGGACTTAACATGGATTAAACCAGTTTTCTTCATAGCAAGTAGCATTATTATCCTGGAAAACAATCTTTGGCTCCCAAATAGGGTTTTTCAACTTTGAAGTATTTTCTGGAATTCATTATCCCAAAGACGACATGTGGTCGACCAACTCCTTCTACAAACCCTAGTTCAGATGTTCGTTGGTCAATACCAAATTTCTGTCTCGAAAACAGTGGCTTGTTTCATTCATCTTCAAAGTCGTAGACTGAGCAACCTATTTTTATTTTTTACGTAACAAGTCTTACGAGGGGTCCCCGGAATGTTGTAAAGACATTTTCGTGATATATTAACAAAATAAATAAACCGGGTATTAAACCTTTTTAATTTAAAATTAACAACCAAATGGTTGCTATTGTTAACAAAACTATACGAAAAATTTCAGGCAAAGTTTAAAAGTAAATGTGATGCAGGACTCCTAAACTTAACACCGCTGTATATATAATATATAACAATTATTCTTTAACAGCAAAAGTGCTGTGTGCAAACGTATAAAATAGCTCTTAAAGAACCCTACAAGTTTTGTAAAACAATAACACCTCTATATATCTAAATAAAGAGATTGTAAGAGGTGTGCCATTAAAAGAAACAGCCTGTATACTTCCAACTTTAGCAGTAAGTTACGAAATGCGTTTTCTAATGAGGGTTATATTTAACTTTCAAAGAACTAACTTGGCGTAAACATTATCAAACATGTAATTAAGAGGATTTTAAAATTCTCTGATAATTGAAATTAACAACATTAAGCCCTTTTCAGTTGAAATATGGGGAACGATTAGGGTCTTGTACTTAAAAGGGGTCTTTACCAAAATGTATTGTAGTTGTAGAAAGACTTTTTTTGTGTGTAGCAAAAACGGAGGTTTTTATACATTGAGGTATCGCCATCATAATTGTAAATAAAATAGAGCCAAATTGCAACAACTTAAGTAATTGATTTAGCTGTAACGGGATTTGGAAAAGACGCCCAAAAGTAAATTAATACATCAATTTATTTTATTTTTGCTAGAGTTCCGCCGGTAGTCTCCGGTAAGATAACTGCATTGCGATTCGTCGCACGTCTAACTCCTGCTATTTCTCATCCTGATTTCGGGATGGGCAAGGAAGGAAGTAAGGAAATTGTGTGCGAATTGCATAGTATATAATCCAATTCACGGTTCAATGCTCCAGTAAATCTGCGCCGTCTGTCATAATAACTGTGTAAATATCACGAAGCGTTTTACAGAAGCAGTCTCTTCCGAGTCCGGGCAACAACCATCAGTGTTTTGCTATCAATTTGCATACTGATTGCTACTTCACCGGTTCTTGGTGCGACTTGGCGACCCTCCTGTAACTGCTGCAGGATATGTGGGGGAGCTTTCTCGTGACGACAAGATTGTAGGATAAGTTGCAGGTTTTTTTTCAATCGATAGAGGTATTCCTGGCGTTGGCAGGCCGAACCGGTGATAATTAATGAACGGTGGTTCTTCTTATCAATCGTACGATTACAGATCCTGCCTTAATCTAGACCGGCGTAGACTGCGGAGGGACTTGAGCTTTCCTTAGAGTCGATTTCTCAATATTCTTGCCTTAATTCCGCGTTCCATCACAATTGCTTTTCGAAATCTATTTTCGATTCATTCAATTAAAGTTATATCCCGCATTTTCCGTGTGTAAGTCACCGCTTTTCGATGAACGAGTACATATTGATCCAGCGGCTCTCCATAATTTATCAGTGCGATTTCTGTATAAACCCGAATAAACGCACTGCCGAATGCGGGAACAAGGGCGCTTTCTTATTGGCTGTCGCAAATAAAATACTCCCGCAAAGTTCGGCCGCAGACGAACGCCGTCTGCCTTTGACATTTAATGTTAAATTAGCCAAGTAAATTACACTTTCTTAGCATGTATTCGATATAAATCAGGTCGTTTTAGTGCCTCTTGCTTTATAACTTTTTCACCATAACGAGAATTTCTCGAGGTGTCAAAACCTTGCAGTTCTCCCGCGTGATTTACATTAATCGATGTCGAATCAAACTGGAACGAGCATCATTCCTTATAAACAGTTACAATACGAGAAACTTCCGAGTATATAATTCCAAATTTCCCATTTAGCTAAGTACGTGGCCGCAGGTGGCAGTTGTATTTAAGATATGCACGAAGTACGAGAGAAATACCAAGTTTTTCCAACAAATCTGAAAGTCAAGTATGTATCTTAGACGCCGCCAAAGAGGTTATACATACTGCCTCGTATAAGAAATTTGCTCCTACAGCTTAACTTTTTATATTGATATCCATAACTTGAAAGTGATTTGAATATACCATTACATGGGCCAATAACTTTGCTCAAGTAAGCACGTCGAAGTTCTTCTATACATCGAGCGAACGGGGCCTATCACACCAGACTGTTACAACTTTAAGGTTTGGTAATTTATCGATGTTCTTCCGTTCCGCAGGCGTTAGGCGGAAGTAGATCACAAGAACGGGGTCGGCCTGGGCGACGAATCGTGACTGGCTGGACTCTTCGTAATACTGATTGCTAAGAAACTGTCACGTGCACCTCAGCTTTCCTATTCACTTGCTGGCCCTTCTTCGCCGGATACTCCAAATTGGTTCCTCATCTGTTCGATTTTGTTAGCCCTTAAATTAACCACACCGGCCGTCCCGACGTCCCGATTCCTCCTCCAGCCTACCCGGAACGCGATGTAGCTTTTTGTCTCCTAAAAAACATCCACTTTGCTTTTTAGCCTCTATAGCGGAGAAATTATATTAACTAAATGTCCGACCCTAGCGGCGAAACAGAGAGAAAATTCTCTTTGATTTTTATTTGAGGAGACTGGGAACACTCAAATGGGGATGATCATACTTGCTAATGCAATTCTTTTGCCGCTTTGCAAGAGTAGATACTAAACCCTTACTGAACCGGTACTTATCACGCTTTTCGTTGCACAAGTGACCCAGTGGAACAAAGATGTTGACAGCTTTTGTGGTTTGTTTAATTTACACCTCTTACAATTTTTTTAAAAGGGTTTCTGAACACAAAAATTATACTACAATTAACGAAAATCTACTAACTTTACGCACTTCAAGTTTCATTTAAAAAAGAGAAACCACGTGTCTGTGGTAATGAAACAATCGGAAAATAAATCCCTGAAGGAGATCGAACAAAATCAAAGATGCCTATACTATTAATTATAGCATTTTACGTTTTAAACACCCCTTCTATTTTAACATTAATTACCGCTGTCTCGTTTTGAAAATTATTTGGGTTCTAGTTCTAGTTTTTTAGGCCCTTCCACTAAATTTATTATCAAGGGAAGGTTTATACAAAAAGCGTACAGAATGAAGAAACTTTAACAGAGTCTTGTTGATAAGGACGTGTTACAGAATTTAATTATATTTTATTCTTTTCGCTGACACTTCGATTTTTAGCAATAAATTGCTTTTTGTTATTATTTTTATAACATATTTGGTGGACTCTGGCGTAATACACAAATATTTAATAAAAAATACTTCATAAACGTAGATTGGGTAGGGCTTTGATGCATGTCGATATGTATTTAATATAAATATTAAAAAGTTAATAAAATAGAACGTCATAAATACGCAAATAACTCTACATAAAACATTCATATTGTGTTAAAATCAACTCCGTATTTGGTTTAGATTTACTTTTCAATATTATTGGTTGCAAGTCCGGTTTTGCTTATCAGTTATCACCTGTAACAATGAATAGGCCTGGAGTCAGAGCACTTTCAATCATAATCAGTCTATTTCGGTGCGCGGTAGTGAATTGTGTTCTAATTAAAATGGAAAATTTTATTAATAGTGAGTGAAAACATTGACATTACGCTTTTCTGTGGACAAGAACTGAATATGATTGTCCCTTGTGATGACACAGGAAAATTCACCAAACAATTTAAAGTTTCCTGGTGAGTAAATATTTTATTTTTTCAAACATTCGAAATTAAACCTCTCGCAGTTACATAGCTTATCATGACTAATGTAACGTGTTTGTTTGTTTCTACATTGGATTTATATTGCAGTTTATGTAATAATTTTATTGTAAGGGATATTTAAATGCGTTGTAGCGACTCTGAAACATAATTTTATAATCTGAAATGTTTTTTTTAAATAACCACTGAATGTGTATAATTTGAAAATTTTTGGTAGACCAAAATATTGCGCAAACACCTTTGACGTTATAGAATATAAGTAGGTACAATTTATTACAAATTCACTTTTTACTGTTGATATCGCATTTCTTATTATTACTTTAGTAATGTGGTATCAAGAAACTGGGTGGTCTAATAAAGTTTAGGAGATGCGCTAATAAAACAGAGATTTTTAGGGTTATTATAGTTTTTTGGCCTCAGTATGCTTTAAAATATCGAAAAACTAAAGAACTTTCTTATTGGGACTAGTACCTACACTAGTATTTATTATTATTTATTATATTAACATACCATTATCAAATCCATTTTATAAATACGGGCATAGATTTAAGTTGTCATTTTTTTTCCAGTAGTCTGATATACGTAGCTGTGACGTACTGTGACGTAGCTGACAACTGATAACATACAATGCAGATGGTCGATGGCCAGACCTAAGGGCCGGACACGTTACTCTCCTACTCGCTCCTACTCTAATAGTCTTTGAAAAGATAGTTGCCTATATATTATTTTCATTAGGCGCATAGGAAAAATCTCCTGTCGCTGAAAAGATCCGAGCGTCTACTAAATACAAGCCTTAAAGTACACTCTATAGTACTTGCTGTCCTAAATATAAAATATTTACGGTTTGACGGTCTGTCCCTGTTTCGTTTATATTACATACTTGATCGTCGTTTTTAAAAACGTATGAAATAGGTACTGCAAATTTAAAGCTACACGCTAATGTTCCTGGGAAAATCATAAATAATTTTTCATTTGATGTTTTGCTTTTGGTCCATTCTAGAATTTTATTTTAGTAAGACTACAACTTGATTAAAACATCCCCATATGTTTCGCAGCATTTATAATTTAAATGCCGACAGGGATATTTTTGCACACTTGTTATATAAAGTTATGAAAACTGAGAATGATGAGGAAATGGGTTTTTTGTTATTAAGTTAATAATACTTTTGAAATAAGTGATTTTTTTTCTGATAAGTAATTTTATTTAGTAAGCTTTTTTGTTTGAATTAACTTTAACTAGGTACATGAAAAATAGACGAAAAGAATGTAAGCAATGTCCCCCCATCTAAAACGAGATCACAAACACCCTTTTACCTTCAAGATTTAACCTTTTTAAGAAAAAATATACCCCGCGGGAGACTCACCTGTGTCCCCAAAAATAATTTAAAAGTTGACCTTAAAAAGTTGTTTGCGATGATCATCGTTTTAATATGAACCAAAAAGGGCGTCAAGTTTAATGTTTAGGGTGACAAGCACTCGAAAAGTAAAATGGAATAAAATATATGTCCGTGATTAAAAATTGCATCAAACACTTAATTGAAGTTACGTCATTGATTGTACTTGTTACTTTGTTAGACGTAACTATTTTCTGGAATTTTTTTTCTGGAGTATATTATATTGTAGACGGTTGCCATTAATTTTATTCTTTAATGTGTGTTCATGGATTCTTTGCAAAATACTATAACTAACTCTTTACTCATAAAAACTTTTTTATGTAGATCATTTAAGAAAACGATCTGGATATAACATAAAAGAGAGTTATTATAATAAAAACTTTTCCTGAATTTCTATGATGTAAGTGTTTGATGATGTACCTGAAAATTCAATCTGTTTTTCATGTAAATACTAAATAAAGGGCACAAAATTGAGGTTTTAGTAACAATTACAGAAGTTACCCCAAGATAAAAGCGCACCTATTTTCTATACCTTGAAGCAGAAATTAATTAATTAAAGAACTTCGAATTCTCCTGCTTCTAGTAAACATTTTCGTATATCAGCGTTTATGACAGACTACTAATTACCTAATTATAATCTAAAGGATGCACCGCTAAATAAATTAATTCTAACGATAAAGCAGTTTTGAAATTAAAAAAATAATTTATCCAGAATTTTCTGAAAAAAAATTTTGATTTTTCTTTGTTAATAATTTTAGTCTGATATTAAAACAGTTAGTAGGGTCGCGTATCTTAATCTTGATCAATCGACTTTTGCCATTTGTCTGGTTAAAATGTTTAGTTTCATTGTTAAGGAAGAATCAAAGGACGTGAAAAATGTCGCGTGACATAAGTCAGAAACGTACTAAATTCATTCTTTATAGTAGAGCGACTGTAACAGAGTGTACCTTCTAAAATTTGTGCACGAGAAGTTTAGATTAGTCATTCACATGTGTTAATGCAGGTATTATTAATTCCGTTCGTTTTGTAGCCAAAAAAAGACGTTATCACTCTTGTATTCAGATTTGGAAAAGAATAAATAAATTCCGTTTGCATTTACGAATACTATCCGTCATTCCTTTACTGTGTTGTGAGAGTGCCTAATTATAACCGTTAGAATAAATTTACCACATCAACCAACAACCTATTTTTACCGTTATACACCTACTTGTCCTCCAATTATCTATGCAAACGTACATACAAAGCTGAAACTCATATTACACATTGTAAATGGGTACTTTTGAAAGTAGTATATCAAACATTACACTGAGGTAAACGGGTTGAAATAGATATCTAAATTTTAAATCGAGATTTGCTGCCGTTTGTCATTTTAAATTGCATAGCTACGTGCTACATCGTTTTTATTTAAGATAAGTATCTTTTATGATAATTTACTGCGGAATTGGTTATAGACAAAAAATATTAAACCAAAATTTTCAATATAATATCCAAATAAACAGACTGAAATAAGAAAAATTATATTCTAAATGGAATGGCGCGGTAAAAGAAAACGGACGAAAAAAGAAAACAGATTCATTTTCGTTAACGGTATTAACGTTGTTCCTTATTTAAATAGAACCTTATAATAACCCTTGTTACCAATAACTTCTCAAACAATCCCTATTTACAAAAATACCATTCAAGTTAAACATATTAGACACTTGTCAAAATACATTAAAGAATTGATAGACTTGTTATACTCACGACTGAAACGTATTGATTAATAATTAGTGATAACACTGCATGAGTCACGAATACCTATTCAACATTTGAAATGTTTCAGTATTTTAATTTAAGTAGACATATCTCTTTGTGTATTGATATAGTTATACAGAGGGTTTCATGATAAATTTTTATGCTAGTGTTAACACAAGTCCTGCATTATTTAAGCTCATAATATTATTTTAAACATATTCGAAGTAATTTAGATAATTATTTTATTGACGTTTTCATTTTTAGAAGCTTTACTTTCTTGAAGTAAAAATGTTCTGTACACTCTTTTCAATACTAAAGACTAACGATTTGTTGAAAGGGAAAGTTCAAAAATTGATTAAAACGAGTAGATATAATAATAAAAGAAATCAATTGGATACCATACCATTAAAAGCTTTATTATCTGTTACAGTTAGGGTCTTGTCTCTGTTCTTGAAAAGGGAATCATCGAGAAGTGTTTCTTTTTATTACTGAAAGTGTGGTGTGCAACGTTTAACAAAACGAATAGTAAAAGAGAACATTTCAATTAATCTCAATTGATTTTTAGACATATAATCGGAATTGTGTGTCTCTATTAGCTATTTCCGCACTGGGCGCGTATCTTGAGCTCCATTTATCATTATAGTCAGTAAATTTATAGAGCTCTTTGTACCGTAGCGTAGTTGAGAGAAAACCCGAATTAGCTGAGTAACTAGGATTTAAGTTTGAATATTCGTAAAGGTTTAACAACTCGCCCTTATCATTTCGTTAATAAAGTTTAAATCATACCGCTGACGTCAAGAATTAGACTGCGGGAATGAGAGCTTTCGCTATTGCAGTTATCGCGCGCTACATCAGAAGTATTTTTATACGCCTTCGCGCGGTTTGAACATGTTTCTTTTGGCATTATCCCCCTTTAGCGGTAATTGTCTTCTTTCCAACTTTCAAATGTTCTCATCACTTTATTTCGCTCTTCAATCCACTCGGTCTATCGCTTATCTCATCTTATCCTACTTCCTTTCTTCTTAAAGCACCGGCATTCGTTCCTAAATGTCCTTAAGCAAGGCTCCTTTGATATATCTAGTCTATTTGTTTCCTTTCTAGTTTTACTAAAACTGCGCCGATTGTTATATCATCATGCATTGTAACGGTTTTACGAGTAAAAGTAACGGCTTTATTTTGCGTGGTTATTTATGCGAACCGGCTTCGTTCGTTACTCAAGTCTATAAAATTAAAAGCGAACTAAACTAATTGCCGGTTTGTTTTCCCAAGTTGAGTGAGCTGCTCGCGCTGAAATTACTGCTTCTTGAAAATCACTCGTCTCGCGGTTTATCAATTGTTTCTCCGGAACGAAAGCCCCAGTATATGTGGAAAACCAACAACTCGAAAGTTGAAAAATTATACTTCGCCCCAACGGGTGTCGTTCCGAAAACAAACTTTATGAAAGAAATGCACAGGTGTAGTTCTTCAAATAATAGAGGAAACTTTCTTTTGTGGTCGGAGGCACCAACCAACTCTTGCCGAGAACGAATAAAAAATAGTCCTTTTTTAGAGACATTTGTTTATTTTTATTGAACCAATTTTTTAAGCGGACGAGAAAATTTGTACACCTTTTTATTTTGCTCGTTTCCGTGTTGCTTATGTATGGTTCAAAAGCACACTTTCAGACGTAAGTACTTACTTACACAGCCTAGTAATATATAAGAACTGAATGTTATTAATATTCCTAAGCAGTTTGTCGGTGTCCTAAATGGATCCACTTGTACAACAGCTTTGTAAGCAAAAATGAAGTGTATTCAGAAAATGATAAATGTTCTTAGCTAATTAACTCGCTTTGTGCAACTTCAAAGATGAGTTATAGCTTAAAATTGGTTGAATGTAAACACTCCACTTCGTGTTAATTTAGAAGCCTGTTGATTTTCGATTTAAAGTAAAGGTATAATACTTTCCGAGAATAATCTATTTAAGGGAAGCGCAATAACTGAAGCAGTCTAAGCTAGAGATAATTAGATGAAACGGAGCAATTCTTAAGCGAAGTTCGTAAAATACCGACTAGTTTGTTATCGTATTTACTAAAGGTGGGCACAACTGAAGCCATTTACCCTCTTTGTTGTCAGATTTGAAGCGACATCAAAGAGCGAACGAGTTTTAATTAAGTTAACCGTTGGTTTGTTGAAAATGCATGGGACGATGCCAATATTCGCTTCCAGTTGCCTTCGAATACAGTTAATACCTGCACTTACCGTTTCAGCGAAACTCGGTTACTAAATACGCTGACTGAGATTCCGACGCAGCTAAGTATTATAGCAAAGTGCGAATCTGACGTATAAATGATACCCTGGAATTGGGAATAGCAACGGTGAATATCGAGTGCCAATAGGTAATAGAGTGGCAGTGCTCGATATCGACTGGCGCGAGCAATCTACGAACTTCGACAACTATAGAGTTAATCAAGACGTACCTAATTACAGCGATTTCTGTTATAGCGGGGTCGGCCGAGGATTAGGGTGCTCGGGATGCAATTGCGCCCCGGAATGTTTACTACAGCATCAGTTAGTCCTCGAAATGAAAGCACCGAGACATGATAAAGGCGACATAAAAAGCTAGTAGTTGGTCCCTTGAAGAGGTATAAAATAGATTATCGATCCGGCTATCATTCTCTTAGCGCCTCCGTGTATACTACTAGCAACTCCAATATCATAATCCGCCCCTGTCCGGACTGATTTACTCGCGGAGCTGCTGACCTGCACTCGCCACGACCGCGTTCCCTAACACCCGTTTCATAAATTTAATCTGTTCGATTAAACCCGCGAATAATACAATCGGCGCGGAAAATAAATGCAGTTCGAGGTGTAAATACAGGGATAATAGAATCCATCGAAAGTTTAAAAGGTCATTACTCGATTTTATCCAGACAACTTTACGCGGACAACACAGGGGCGGTACTGCTGACGCCATTCGACATTGTCCTCACGTGCAGAAGCTTAGCGGGCAGCCGGCAGGATCAGCCGAAATCACTTGAAGCTGCCACCAACCCCCAGCTCCACGTACAATCTACCAGATGCCCCCGGAGTCGCACGTACACACTGCTGACTGCTACTGTTCCCCCTACACACATACACATACGCACACCTATATAACAAACGTACGGCAGCTCGGGGTGTTGAAAGTGCCTTGTTCTATAATTTACACAGAACATTTACATAAGTCGCCTTGTGTTTGATATTCTCAACGACGCCATGATAAAATGGAAGAAGAGTGTCGAGCTGTCGTGTCGACCACTCAGTCAGCTTGGGGGGTGCAAACTCTTGCCAGGGCCCGCACTCACGAAGCAATTCAAACAGAACGTCATTCCGCCGCGCACATATCATAAAACTTTGATTTTATGCAAACATTCCGCGTGCAGGCATTTTCTATCTTTGAAATAAAAGATCAGAGACAAGACGACGTATTAGCCCTCGACGCAAGACTTTTCTTAAAGGCCCAACTTTATTATCATTTTCAGTTGATACCGCTTTCTTTATAAATAGAATCTTTAACTCGATATTTGTATAAAGACGGGCGGGCATGAGCTTTGTACTTCACCTGCTTCGTAATTCCTTTTCGAAGTCAAACTGTACTCCAATACCTATAACCTCGTTCCACTTGATGGCTTTTTAACAGCATTTTAACCCTTTGGTAATAACATACCTATTTCCTGTATTGCCATTTTTACTACGTGCTTAACTTTTACTCTAAAGTGTTTTTTTAACACTTCCTAATGTGTTATTTTATTATTTTCTATAATAATAAAATTATATGCCTTGATTATCGACTAATCGATTATTAATAAACATTGTGTTAACAACAACATAAAAGAAATGTATTTTGTCAATAAGGATCTATCTATGAAATTTTTTCTCATATGGTTACAATTAAGGTGCATTCAGTGTATGGGTTTTTTTCATCGCGTGTTCCTGCATTAAACGCCTGGTTGGTCAATTTGAATTTTTTTTTTAATTTAATTTTTAAATCACATGTTCAACGAGCGATGAAAAAAGGCTTGCACTGAATACACCTTTACATCTCTGAAATAAACAGAATGGATTAAAAATATCGTAATGCTTAATTTAATTATTCATTATTTCATCAAAACGTTTAAACCAATCCGGTTTAATAAAAATTAATTTTATTTAAAGCGAAGCGAAAAGGTTTTAACAAACTGACGTTTTAATAAAATCGCACGTTAGATAATCCATTTGATATTCCACATGAAATATAAATTCAGATATTTTTAAATACTTTCCCATTAATCACTGCTCCAATTCGTATACCCGTGTAAATTTCTATTCGTGTATCTACTTACGTGATTGATTAAGGGTCAAATTTTTTGTATCAGCAAGAAATATTACAGTACTTAAACGCTTATCGTAATATTCTTGTCTGCAATGTTAACAAAATGGTTTTGATATCAATAAAATGTTTTTTATTACAATTAAGATAAAGTTTTAATGCTTTTTCGTGTTACGTACTACATGCAACCTAAATAACTTGTTTTATACAATATTTTAGGCTATACATAACTCAAATATAAATTAACAACTGTTCCTGATATTTACAAAGCAATTAAAATATCAGTTCGTGTACCTACTTCATTATTAATACCTACCCAAAACTTAAATCATCTACGTACGTCACTTTCTATATAGATTTTAGAAAACTCGCTAGCTTACTTATACCTTAATAAAAACAAAATTACAGTAATTTGAAATTGCTTTCTCTAGTGTTTGATATCCTAATGTCATAAATATGCAATTTCGAGGTGTTCGAGCCAATGAGTCGTTGATCAATACGAAAACAGGATAATAGTAAATTTCGTGTTTCTTCCCAAAACATTTCTAAATCATTATCAAATGTTTCATACGCATAACAAAGGAATTACAGACACCTCATAAATTTCAAACTCGGATATTACATTTCATTGAAATACGGTTCATATAGTTACCACGGATGAAACAAACAGACGCATATGCAATATTCTGAATTATTATTGTTATATTAGCTTAACGACAGTTATTTGCTAAATGTTTATTTTAAAACCAAAATTGCTTTTTTGTCTCAAATTGTCATATTTCTACTCATTACGCCATTTGGTTTATTTTGATAACAATTCCCAGTATTGGATATTTAAATTAACAAGATCAAGATCATAATCATAATTACGGTAACTGAAATGAAGTATTTCCGTAAATTAATAGAGTGGGGGAATCAGAAACTAGAGAGCAATTTCACCAATTAGAGAAGGAGTTGGTAATTAAGAGGGTAGAAATGCATCGATTAAAATTTTGAACGTGCATGCGAAACGAATAAATGTCATAATATAAACAAAATAATTTAAAAGAAGTGGAAGGAAGTAAATTGAGGACAGCAGATAAGAAATAGAAGAACAGCAAGAGAGTAAGAATTTCTGTAATGTTGCACTAAAGTAAGAACAAAATGGCGATGACTATGATTGTCGAAATACTTGTTTCAAAATACATAGGTATACCACGGGTAAATTGAATACCTGTACATAAGAGAATAAAGTAGGGGTTGTTTTATTGACAATGTCAATTGATAGATAATTTGACAGAACTACAATTCACCTGTCATTAACTAAGCTGAATAGCTTGATTGACATGTTATAACCAATTAAACAGATTGTTTGACAACAACACCGGGGAAAAATAGTATAAACCACATTAATTAAATCCGATTGTTCGATATAATTCAATAGGTAAGTGCGCCTATAAACGGGCGATGTCATTGATTTTTGTAACATCTGCTACCTCGATCCATTAGTCAGCAGTTTTCCAATCACCATCGGGAACGCATCCACCGAGTGTAATTATGCTGTCCGCCCGCCACCTTCGCAATATGAATTGGCGGTTTTATTTTATTCTTGCCAAAAACAGTTTTTGCCATTCTAGGCAATGCATTAAGATGCACTACATTCAGCAGCCGAGGCGATAATGGATAGGTGGATGGTGTACAGCGCTGGTTGGAAATTACATAGATTTATATGCGTACGAGCTAGAGAAGGAAGGAAATATGTTGAGCAGATCTACCCCTCACCTTCCAGAACATAAATTACTCCAAATTTAGCGGAATGTGACACGCGTGCACCTTCGACACCCCACCACACCTCATTAAGTTGTTTATTAAAGTCTACGAGTAGTAGATGGTTCTCTTAAGCGACGACGTTCTGGAGGGATCAGCCTGGTGGCGCGTGCAAAGCGATCTGCCATCCTAATCCTTCGCCTCTGACTAGGGCTGTCACGGTAGGCAGGCGTTCTTATCCGAGCTATAACAAACCCGAATTATTATGTTACATCGAGATTTAGCCGAATAGAAACACTAAAGTAACTGCCAAGCTCGCATTTTCCTTCATATCACCTAGCACAACATCATATGCGAAATTCCTTTAATATTACATTTCTACGAAACGGAGGCCCGGATCTACCGTGGGTCCATTACCTCTGAAATTCCCTCCGAACGAAAGCACAACTGGAGCCTCGTTTGCAGAGTCTTACCGGCTTACCGGTACAGGTCCGGCTACATCTAATTAATCTGTAGGTAATTGGACCGACGTTACGGCTCAGCAAGTCGGATCAAGGGGTGGCTTTTCGTTTTCGCGATCTCCTCGCGTTACCTCTTATCTAGTAACGAGGTTTCTCAAGTTGCCGCTTTTGTTCCCTCACTTGAATCCGACACCGAAAGAACGCTTTAAGCCACTACGTACGGATTATTTTACATCCCCCAAGAGATTTCATATCTCGCATCTACAATCTATGTTATTTGAAACTATAACTTTCAAAGCAGCAGGTGTCTAGCGCTTTTCCTCCACTATTACCCGCATTTCAAGATTTCGTGTTTTGAGGCTTTAATAAAAGCCATGTATATTATATTCATCTACCAAAGGTCTTAGGCCGCTTCTCTATATAAATCTCAAGCCACCCGTCTTATGAACTCGAAACAAACCAATGAACGGAGTCGAAGGTACGTACGAACATACGTGCTACACATGAACAAGGGTTTTCTGATTAATATTCCATTACGAAACTGTACCGCACCACCCAAACTTTCTTTTACGTAAATTATTAATTTTCGAAAATCATACGTTTGCGAAATATACTCGTTTCGCCGTCGTCATTGTCAAATTATTAATTTACCCTATACTACATGGATAGAGAAAATTTATTCCTAGAATACTCGTGTATACTTAATTTAATCTATAATGAACTAGACGTACATGACACAATGTACACAAAAGCTTTTAGTACAGGGGGGATAAACAAGCTATAAATAATTTTTAATTTCCTGTCTACTCTGTATAGTATAGGAAAATATTGTTTTGGAGAAAAATTTTATTTTCGAGATTTTAACACGTTTTCAGGCTTAAGTAATCCAAAATCAATTTGAAGCTGCCTTGTTCTTTGTACAAACTTTCAAAGTTTTTTAATTGCGCAAAAGTGAAATTTTTCCTCAACCCTTTATTGCTTTTATGGTAATCAAGAAATACTTCTTAAATAACTTACTTCCTGATTATTATCCAATAATTCTCAGTTGCGCTCTCAAGTAATTTCGAATAAAAACTGACCTATCCTAACATTTCAGAAACGTCAACAAACTTTGAAGTTACTTAGAGCAATAATAATTGAAAGTCTAACTTTTACAGGAATTCCAAAGAAATTGATTATGCAATATTATTCAGATTGAATTTTTGTCATTTTTCAGTTAATCTTCTTGTAAAAAATTTATGTTTAGGATTTTCCTCCTAAACACCTTTACACAATTTTAACAAAATTTGAAACACGTAGCTAACAAAGTTAGGTGGCAAACTAACCATAATACTGGAAAATGGGTACTATTGATCGCAATGTAAATAATTGCTTTAATAACAGAACAGAATTTACGTTTATTACTATTTGAAAATACGCGCTATTATTGTTAGCAAATATTTTACCTTGCGCTGCTAATGTTTCGAAAAATACGCTGCAGCTATACTTTATAGTATTGTTGTCTTAAGAATTTTTTTTAGTTTAAGCTGGGCCGTTTAAGTCCATATTTTCAAGTTTAACGTGGTTACAATTATTCTAAAAGAAATGCTAGAAATGTAATTTAGTTGAAGGGAATACGATTGTTATGAGTTTATAGTAGTATTGTATAATTTCCAACTTTGAACTACATTTACTGGCTAGATGAGGTATGGTACGTACTTGTAACATACCAACTCTTTGATCTTCACAAATTACCGTAACCGCCGGTAGTCATCATTTAGTTGTAGTGGGATTAAGACCATAATTTACTTGCATGTTTGCTAAGTGAATCTGCACAAATGAGTACACAAAGGTCTAACATTTGAAATAGGTACCATGTAGCGTTCCAAATAACCGTAAATACATCTAAATTTGATACTTGCGAGCAAAAGCAAAAAGCTCAAGATAATGTTATGACTAGGTACAGCTAATAGGGTAAATACAAGAGTAGCAATCGCCTTCTGGAAATCTTATTGTATATTCACGTTGTTTTATAAACATTTAAATACAGGAAAATAATTGAAGAAATAAAAATATATTGCTGCTATATTCAATTTCTTTAAATTTGTTTAATTTAATGGTGTAATATTGTAATGAGTTATAAGACAAAATGGAAGAACTTGATATGTATGAGCTTTACGGGTGGTTTCTTATTTTGTTAGTTATGGAGAAGAAATGTGAAATCTATCTTGCATAACTTACTTTAAACAAGGCTACGCTACAGAATTTTCTTATAGTGAAAACGAAGGAAAAAGGGTACTTTAGAAAATGGACTAACATAATCGGAAATTGAAGGAACAGCTTTTAGCATTTATTATTAATAATGAATGTATAGCTTTCAATGATGTGTCATTTTTCTGAACTAAAAGGCCATAGACTGACATTAACAAGTGATATTCGTCTGGTCCGCTACATCTATATTTCATATTCGTATTCATCGCTGCGTACACAGCCGACATGATGGCTGTTGTCAGTTTCTCCGAGTCCCCTCGTTTATGGCATAGAGCTTAACGAATAAATTACTAAGATAAATGACATTATAATTTATTTTTTGTCGCACCAGTGGCGACTATGTCACGGTTTTATCGATTAAGCTGAACTGCTCGCCGAAAATCTCTATAAACAATTCGAAAAACACGTGTAGCGGGCTTGATAGACGAATGCCATTACTTCACCGCGACTAAAATGAAGTGTTTTGCATCACGAAATGTCCCGATGGAATAACACGCTAGCAACGCTTTCGTGTATCTAAACTGTATTGGGAATACAATCGAAAAAAGTAAAATCCGCGTAATTCGGATAAGTTTAAAACGGGTACTTTCCGTTTGTAGCTCCTACTTTCTTTTCGAATAAATGTTGGATGTGCGTAATTAGTTTGCAGAGTCCATTTTCCTATAAAAGCTTTCAAGAACTTTGTCATCAATTTTTATTTATTTCGTATTTGTTTTGAATTTTATTATGATGACAAATCATACCCAAGTGGCACCTAACTTAGAAAAATTTAAAGAATAATAATGCTCAACATTTTAATAAATGCAAATCAATTTAAATTTTCCAATCTGTTTACTTACCAACCTGTTTAAAATATAAATTCTACTTTACATAGGTATGGAAATTTGACTTTGATTACGTTTGATGTAGTAGTACTAAGGTTGGTACTTCACACTTAGAACTAAATCGCAATTCGCATACCATTTAGCAACATGAATATGCACTCCACTTTGTATGTTCAAGTGCATCAAGAGAAATCTTAGTATGAGCTTCTAAGATGGCAAATAAATGTTTCTAGTAGAATTTGGTACATTTTCCAGCTATGCAGATGAAACCAGTGCAGCTGAAACGAGTAAAAGTTTTTACCCAAGAGCGCTAATGACGTTAGATGAAATTTTAAAACAGGATAACTCTTTAACGTTCGTGGTTAACGTGTTGAAACACAGTAACTTTGTAATTCAGAAATATCGTGTTGGGAAGGTATTTCGCTATTTTTATGTTTCCCTGAAAGATATTCGATTTTCAACTCTATCAGTCTGAAAGCTTTCTAGCAATATTGGTTTTAAGCATGTGATTACAAAACAAAGAAACGCGCATTTACATGGCCCCTTCCGGCAGTTTCGATTGTGTATTAGAAATCCATTTTACATACGCGATCTATCATAAACCTTGTAACTGTTCTACATTTCATCTATAAAAGTATTTTAAAGTTATGTTGATACAACCGTATCTTTTACTATATATATCCATACCTATATATTCTATACTTTTAAAACTCAATGTAACATAATGTTATTGTCTGAATAGTTACAGTTACACATTTCTTACATGAAGGGTATGTGATTCATCCTAGTACGATTTCATTTTTCTAAATTGTAAATATTAATCGGAGGAAATTAGTTCAGAAATTCCTTTAGCACACAGACAGTGAAGAGAAGTAGACAGGAAGGGGAATTTCCAAAATCCCCTTTTAGCTTAAGTTCAAACCATGTGTTTCCGTCAAAATCTCAAAAGCGATCACGAGCAAATATGTCTTAGTCTCTTTGTTTAACTGAAAATTAATTACCCCTTCACCTTAGTCGTTATTTTTGAACATGTAAGCGTGTACGAGCCATCAAAGAGCATTTCTCAAGAATCTAGTTCGTGATAGGTTATCAACTACAGAATGAATCCATTAGATGTACCTATTAATTAATTAATTGAAACTTAGTGAAATCGTCAGTATAAATATGACAACGCAATTACACAATGGAAGGTTGTCTATAGCAGACATGAGCAAATCAAAGATATCCAACTGAATCAGAGTTAATTCGCCTTTGTACATTAGTTGCTATTATTATTACTATTGTTTCCTTCCACTTCAATATCACGACTTCTTGCTACAAAATCAGTACGCATCTTCAACGTTCTAGTTCACTACGGTGTTTTCTAGAACGTTGCAGCTAAATAATGTATTTTGGCAGCTTTAATAATTCAGATAAAGAGTTTCCAAGAACAGTCTTTATTAAATTGTTTGAAATTGCAATGGAAGTAATACTTCTGTATATGAACACAGGTACCTACTACACATTCAATATAAATTCTTACCATTTTCCAGATTTCCTCAGTACCTCATAGAAAAATTTCTGTTGTTACTAATATAAAACTAATAAACTGTTTGGAAAGTATTTCAGCAGTTAAGGCAATTTTTGACTTCATCATTCGTTCTTTTTGGATTAAAAAAAGTTATTAAAATTATTTATTAACGGATATACAGTTCTTGCAAAACAAATGCACAAAACATTAGTTTGCGTGAAAATCTGAAAAAGATTGATTTCTTTACTAACCATGTTCCTGCATGAGACGAGGAAGTAAATAATAATAGTCCTCAGACATGCACAGCACTTATTTTATTAATTTTGAATGGCCAGTAAGCAACTCCACGAGGATATTATAAGAAATCTATTAACTCCTTCATTATATTTCAAAAATTCAGAAAATTTAGATGTTTATAACGAGAACCACACAAAAAATGAAAACTATTACTACCATTGGGAACGTAACTGATTTTTTGAATATAATAATTATTTAATTTATTTATTGTAATAATCCAATGAAATAATTTTTATATAGTAATAATACATTTCTAGTTATAAGATTTCTCTGAATTCGTCAGAATGATATTATCAGCCACCCATACGTCCTTGTTAAAATCTAGAATTTAGGTGATTGCCTTACGTCAGAAACGTTCTATCCTATCAATAT
This sequence comes from Hemicrepidius hirtus, assembly GCA_963082805.1. Classification (NCBI taxonomy): domain Eukaryota; kingdom Metazoa; phylum Arthropoda; class Insecta; order Coleoptera; family Elateridae; genus Hemicrepidius; species Hemicrepidius hirtus. The sequence goes on from OY720168.1 coordinate 21,683,641, forward strand.
TTTAGCGTAACTTATTGGCACCTGCTTCCAAGTGAAGGATAACTTCATTATATGCAAAGTGGTTGTTAAATCATACATGGTCGTTAAAAGCTAACCTTAGGGTAAAATTCTGTCAAACCGTAACAGTTTTAAATCATTCAGGAAAATCATAAATTTTTACAGCTGAAAATCTAAATTTAAATCTTAGTTCCTGATTAATTTTCGAAACTACTCACTTTACCAAAACAAAATATCTCATGCTTGAAACAAGACAAATATTTATTCTGTATTGTAATTTTCTCATAGAAATTGATTAAGAATGTTCTGCCTAAATTACAGGTAGTACCTACTGTTATTATTAACGCTCAAATAAAAGCATGTTTTTCCCTATTATAATTGTAATACAAAGAGCTTTAGGCTGTATGTTAAATCCGGTGTAAGCTCCTCGAAGCATTAATAATGTGTTATCATTTTAAAGCATGGAAATGCAAATAAAATTTAAAAACTTACCTTGAAAAGCGTAATTTCGTAAATAGGATAAAAACGCCAGTAATAAATAAAATTTGCGTACATAATAAACTTGAATAATATTCTTATTAATTGCAATATCTTTTGTCTTCATAAAAACGTTAAACGATGAAGATAATTGAAAAATGAGACTAATAAATTTCTGAATTATCTTTAACCTCCTCCTTTCCTTACCTGAAATTTACGTAGGTCAAATGATATTTATTTCATAACCACAAACCCCTCTTACGCATACTTCTGTCATACTTTCTAAACGCAGAGGAAGATAATATTCGAACCGTTTACTAATTGCCTACCCTAGAGATTCCTTAGGGCGCATACCATTATAATTCACCTGCACTGATACGCAAGGTATTTAACTAACTGTCAAGGATGTCACCTGCAGTGCTTGCAATTCTCCGGAATATACATCACATATCTGAATAATATATCTTCAAAATGCCCATCGCAAGAGGTCGATTTCAGTTTAATTCCAAAAATATTACGTGTAGCGCTTTTCAATTTTCAGAAAAAATATTATTTAATAAATTCAGAAGCGTATTACAATTTCTCTCGTTTATTAAAAATATTCAAAAACTGATTTTCTAAATTAATGGAAATATTAATGTTCCGGATTAAATTTAATCTGCATAAAACAGTTGACCGATTTATACGTCAGTTTTTAGCGGTTTTTAAGAGCACCAAAAAATTTTATCTGAATTTAAAAACAATATTCATAAAATGAAGTAGAAGTTTGTTTTAAAAATGTGACAACAAAGGAGAGAAGAATCTTTTTAAGTGCACATATTCAGTATAGCATCAAATTAGGTAGACATACATAAATAAATGTGAAACTCTTTGAAATACAAACATTGGTTTCTGGTTGCCTGTATGCATACATATATTTTCATAAATGTAAACATCCTCAAAAAAACTGAACCGCCTTTGTCAGATATTTTCTTATATTATATTACGAGATACGTGCTCCACTCATCTTCATGCTTCGACGTCAACTCTAAAAACAAGTAAAAATAGAGGAATACTGCAAAATATTTTCATATAATAAGCATTCTTCAACGAAGTGTTCTTACAGATAATTTCAAAATGTAAAAAAGTTCATTGTAGTCAAATTTCCAAACTGAAACTAATGTCGATTTTCCGAAACACATTATGGCACAGGAAATAAAAATGCTAAAACAAATTTAGTTATAACAATGAAAACATTAAATCGCCACTAGGCCAGGAAATTTCCCGGTGGGCCAATCCATCTCTTGTAATACTGCGTTACTCACCAAAATAACTCTTGATTATATATATTTTTTTCTAGGTAGTTGACAGCACTTAAACTTTTTCACACCAGTTAGAAATAATAATTTCTAAATTCTTTTCCTGTTTACAGGTTTTTTCAGTGCGAACATCTTTTTCACTTCATAACTTTTTTCATCTTATGAATGAATGTATTTTATAGCATTTTGCTCGTATTAGTCGTCTGTATCAATCTTCTTATCTTTTTAATTTTAGATGAGCTATAACTCACGTCGATCCTTTTTTATAGCACATGGTTTATTAAAACGGGGGCAAACTTTTTATTTTTGACGTGTAGGTTGTTGATCTGAAATCCCAAACAATGATGTTATAGTTGGCAGCCGTTAACGCAAATAATTATTAAAGTTAATTTGATTTTCTTTATTACAGAACCATGCGAGAAAATGTTTTGTGCGTGGGGTGCCCACTGCATAACGGGGCCAGACGGTCGTGGAATTTGTCAATGTCCAACCCATTGCAAACCCATCACCGACCCAGTATGTGGCGTTGATGACAAAACCTATGGCAACCACTGTCTGCTCCGTGTAGCTTCCTGCAGAGCTCGTCAGAATAACAGGGTTAAACATCCTGGAGCTTGTGGTATGTATTTATTTAATTAAATATAATTATAGGCAAAGTTACTCAAATACCATCGTGTAAAGAACCTTGTATGGTATGTATGGGAGACGAGAAGTCACGCCAATTCGACCAACAGGAAAATATCTTCAAACTGATTCTTTTTAGATTTTTTTCTCAATTTTTTCTCAATAACAGATAGTGATGGAAATAAACAGTAAAGTACACTATAAAACTAACCTGCCCAAATGCATTTCGCCTGGAAAGCACTGCATCAGGAGCAGACCATCTTTCCAATCAACTAACATTTTTAAAAATTGCAGTTATGAAAACCTTTCTATTTTATAACTATATTATAAAATATCTTAGAATTAGGTGGAGTAGATGGAATACTTATATAGTCCATACAATCAAATTCGAACACAATATAAAGGCGTTTGCAAGAGTCGTTACGAACCAGGAAAATTCTAAGAATTGGGACAAGTCACAACGGAACCCAAAGCAATAAAAGAAGTTCTTAGGGATATTTGTCGAATAGCAGACAGAATATACATACAATACACACTAAATTGAATTATCCTATTGCATTGAATTCTTATACGTATAGTACCTACTGTAAATATTATGTCAAAACATTTACTGCTAACTATCCCGGTTATTGATTCAAATTTGCAATTATACTGTTCTCCCGCATGCATTTATTCCATGACCACCTCTAATTAGTTTACTCAAGGATCGCTATTTTTAGTCACACCACTGATTTATATATTATGTCTTGTTTTATTTAGTTACCCTTAAAGTGGTGAACGTTGCTTATACATTGATTTGAAATTTAAAAATTAAAATGTATATGAATATAGTCCTATGGGATGGCACAAGTGGGGTAGCATGTGGTATCTTCCTAACGCATCCCAGGTTCGATGGGAAGAAATAAAAAAGATTTGGGATTCGAAGACAAACATTCGCAGATAGTGTACTATATACGGGTATTAACTAAATAATACGTCGTTATTAAAAGTTTATAAAGTAATAATAATAAAGACTAGTGGTTAAATAAATAAACAATTTCCAATATTTGCATAAAAGGTTAATAAAGGAGAAGAAACCGACCGTGCAAACCGTGCGTGTGTTAGCTAGCCGTCTTTTACGATACGCAGAAAGTTGCTCACGAACATAAAAGTTTCAAATTCCCTGTAGGTGGCCTAACCTAGTTCATACTGCTAAGTTATGTACTACAAATGAATACTTAAACTTTGTACATCAGTTCTTAACTGTCTAAAGTAGAGACAGCCTAAAAGGTTGGCTTGGAACTTGGTTATAAATTCTCATTGGCACAATGCTCATATCATTTAAGTTTAAGTAAAGTTACGTTGTTTAGAACAACTAAAATATTTACCTTTCAGAAGTTGAGACTTGTTATAATGTTTCAAAATTTCACTTCCACAGGTAAGATTACAAGTCACAAATATTATTACAGTCAAATTTCAAATATGTGTCTGAGATGGAGATTAAAAATTATTCCCTGTTGTCAGATATATTTGTTACTTCCTGCTACATCCTACATTTTTCGTATGATATTTTCATGGGAATACAACGAAAAGGTGCTTATTCAGATGATTGAGGTAGTTGACCTGAAAATAAAAAAGTTTAAAAGCAAAGTTTCTGTGTTAACACGTGATATTAAGTAGATAGGTAAATATAATAAAGGAAATAATGAATAACGGTATAACATTTTCTGTTTACAATAACTAGGTACTTAAGACATAAAGGTATCGTGCACAGAAATTACCCTCGAATTCGACATATTAAAAGGAAATTTGAAACTGGTGAGGAGTTCCTCTTGTCACGTCATGTATGGCTAAAGTTGCATGTAAGACTATGTAAAGTAATATTTTGCACCCTATGCATGCTATTGCGGCTTGCTGTTACTGTTTGTTTGCTTGTCAAACTTGGTACGTATCAGGGAAACTTTACACGAATGTCTTATGAGCAACTTATAGTAAAAGAGCTATAATAGAACATTTCAGTGTTTACTTGCAGTTCTAATATGCCTCGAGTAAATGTAATACCAATAATGGGGTTCGATTAGGAATTGATAAAACGAAGATGCAGGGTTCGTTTAAATTATTACTTCATTTAGAAGTAATCCAATACCGGAAGCTAACCTGCTTAATCGCTTTAACAATTAAGCTAATTTTTAGAACATCGTTTCTCATGACTACAAAATAGCAGCATCGAAAGTGCTTTAGAGAAATCAAATATTAATAAGCTTTTCCGTCATTACGTCATTACGTTGTTTTCGACGACTTCCACCCCTACATAATTGATATTCACTAATTACAGATTCTTAATCCCCTTGTTACTCTCTTACACAACTTCCGTTACCTAATTTACTTCAAAATAATTTAATTTTAAATTACCTGTTATTCAGTGATTTAACAAGAAATTTGAAACATTTTTCTAAGTTATAATTTCAAAAATTAATTAATTCAATCATTTCTAAACTCGACTACTGAATTCTCCCGCTATTATATCCTTTAATAGGCTTGTGTTACAGATAATATCTAGTTATAATACAAAACTCATCATCTAACAATCATTTAAATTGCTACTAAGCACTCGTAATAATAGCGTCATAAATATACACCAAAATCGTTAATCTTAAGACACTTCAAAAAGTTATAATAAAAAGAAATTACTTGTTTTCCTGTACGAGTAAAACTCTAAAAATTTCTGAGAGAGGTAGGAGGTAATAAATTTCAATAGAAGTCCTGGGCGGCTTTAATCCCTTTTGCTTCTCCAGACCTTAAGAATTGCAATGCATTCCATGCTACCTACAAAAAATGAAATTATATCATTCTAAGTGTAATATAATCATGTATTTATTTTAAGAAAATATTAGTGAAAGGGTTAGAATAGAAATTGATGTCAGGTGCTGATTATCATATTTTGTTCAATTTATAAGTAAGTTTATTTTGTAAGTCTTTAAACAAAACAATTCAAAGTTGAAGCTTGTTAGGGTTTTATTCTAAAAGACAAAACGACCAAGTAACGCTCTCATATACATTGATAAAAGTCAATATAACCAAGCTTATTACGAGAACATACAGCAGATCTGGGTTATCTAGAACACATTCTTTATTTTATACGTCTTATAACGAGATAATATTTTTATAGGATCATCCTAGGCAGTAACTATCCCGTTAAGGATGTGCGAGTCTGGAAATCGGGTCTGTTGTGTCTCAAGGGAAATGAGAAGCCCACATATTTTGAGGGCGTTATCTCGCGAAAACTCATGGGATGAGCGTCAAAACGTTTTTCATCATATGATTGGACAAAGTCCAATCCACGCGTTGGTATCATGTTAAAATTCTTTCACTTTTGTTTATTTCTGCCACGCTTCCGTTATGTTTCATATTTTTCGTTCGGTTTACTCGCACGATTTCGTTTCCACGTTGAAGATGTCATTTACCATACTGTCAAGTTTACCCTCACTTTCGCATTTTTGTTTCGGGATTCAAAATATTATCAAAGGCTTGGCTGAATTTATGTTCGGAATTCAAACAGGATATTGAGCTTTTGCCGAAGTAAGAAGAGTTGGAAGTATAATTCAAGACGGGATTAGTCGATATCCATAAATTCATGAAAAACGGAAAAATACTGCGACGATTGAGCAACAATTCAATCGACGAACACCCGAAAAAGATTACGCTACATCACCGCCATTCTAATTTGAAAAGAAACGTAACTTTCAAGCTTCCGCGAAAAAAAAGGGTTAATGTAAAACAATATTTCTTTTGTTCCCATTGGATCTGTGTTGGGTTCTCCATTGAATATTAACATGGCCGCATTGTTGGGCGCGTTTGTTCAAAATTGAAAAATGTTTAGCTTTTGTCCTTTTCAATCTATTTTTGTTCGACATGCAGCTCAAAGCTTATAGCAGGCACTTCGAAGTGGCTTTTGCTTTGCAGTCAATCACCAGAAGCGATGGCGAAGGCGCTCAGGCGTCATTATTGAGAAGGTTCGCACTTTCTAAAAATGATTAGAAAGCTTACATGGGTTACCAAACTCTTGCAAGTATTTTCCAATTTCATACCGTCTTGCGTCCTGCGTCCTGCTTGTATTTCACGGCGAATAAACTTCCGCTTTGTTCCGATTCTTACATTCAATCGCTGCCCTATTAATTTATTTGCTCCGCTGAGTGCCCTTTGTACCCGCAAGTGCCACTAATCCTCTGCCCTCTGCTCTTCTAAAACGGGCTGTAACTCCGTGTCTGCTTTATGCCCTCGTTTTAAATATACCCGCTCGACGCTAATATCCGGAATAAGTGTATTTCGTTTTCGTATCTCATCTAACGCAGGATGTATAGAAATATTTCGGGTTTTTGGTCGTTACAAAACTTATTTAGGTATGCGAGTTATGATTTTAGTATTTGAATTCCGCACGACTTTTGGATGGAAGATCTCCAAGTGTTGTATTTGCGGTTCTTCCAATCTGCTGATCACAAGTCTAGTCACGTGAGGGTGCGTCCGACCCGCCACCCAACTGCACCATATAATACAAAGCTAAATCGTTGGCTTTGCTATATTTCCTATTTATTTTACAACCCTGATGGGAACATTCCGGTACATTCTGGTTGCTCTTTTATTTACCTTCAAACCATCATTAAATGCATACACGTAGAGACCACATACCTACCTCCGGTTATTTCGGCGCATTTCAGTCAAATGACGGCTGAGTTTTATTAATACTCTAGAAGTCTGAACAGATGTTATTTTGTTGAATTTATACGTTTTCTATGTTGAATCGGTTGTAAAAGCTGACCCAAATTATAAACGATCCGGGAAACCGGAAATCAAAAACAAATACAGCAATCTAAGCTCGAGTGTTTGATGAATTGAGCGGATTTTTTAAAGTTACAAGTTGCCCCTTGTGCTCTGCGCTTATTATATAAAAGCAGGTAGTTTTATTACCGCAGCTGGTGGGATGTTATAAAACTTTTAACTAGGCAAGTTTAAAAAGCGACTCGAGAGTGTGTAAATTGTATCTTTTAATTTTGGTTTGTCACAGTACATAGTATAGGATCATCAATCATGCCCGCTTGGAATAAAATTGAGAGAGAAGACGCGTAGGTAAGTGACATATCGCTTGAAAATCTAGAAGAACATAGATTGGCGCTGAAAAATACATTAAAAGCCCAGATAAGAACAAAGTGGTAGAACGTGTAATGAAAGAACTGAAAATAAAAACGACAAGCAGCGCAGTAACACAAAAAATCGTTTTCACGATATTACGTGCATTTTAAAACGAATTTCGGAGTTTGGCGCTGTGAAATTAGAAACACTGTAGGTGACGTATGGAAGTTACGTTCTCGGAGACGCGATGCGATGCACATACAAACATGAGGGCAATAATGACGTTGGATAGCCATAAGCAGTTTTCACAGCCACCAGAACCTGTAACGGTCACATAGCCCTTTTGTTCAGATGATATTGTATTACATCGAAGACCCATAATAAAATCGACGCCATTTTGCTTGCGCTTTATCAAGATAACATTGGCTTATACGAACACAGAGGAAAATTTAACGGTTTCTTTCAGATGCAGTTACATGATGAAATTTCCTCGATCCGTTCTACGCGATAACTGAATCAACGGATCTTTTTTATTCAACCTTATTTTTTTACTTTTTGAAGTATTTAAATTTAAATTTTACCTTTCGTATTTTAAATGGAAAAACTATTATTTTTAAAAAATTTCGAAATTGACGATGTTATATTTTTCTTTATGAATATCTTATATCTTGTATAATGAAATGTAAATAAGAATGTTATCTTTTCAGTCGATTCTATTACGGATGTTGAATGTAATGGTTATTTAAAATAGTTAATTGCATTCAGCCATTTTTGAAATACGGTAGTTCTACACATACTCAACGGAGAGTCTAGTTGGTCCCTATTGGGAACCACATATTTTCCAAACTGGAAGTAAATATTAAGTTTTAACGATCTGATTATGTAAATCATTTGTTTATATGAAAATTCAACAAAATTTAAATGTTTTCCAAGTATGTTGAGTTTCACATTAACCTTATTTGTTGTGAATAACAAGGTAAAATAATGGCATTCAATTCACTACAGCACAATGCACATTGTTATGTTTTGCAGTTAAACTAATTTCCTGCAATGTGCGGCTCTAAGTAACCACGTAAATGCGAAAAATAAGGGAAATGCTCTGGATTAATATATGAAAAACCTTTACTTTGAAGTGTACAAACGTTCGCAACTTTTATTACATTGCTCTCGGGAAAGTCTACTGTGCTATATACTTGCTAAAGTGTAAAGATGATATTTGGATTATAATAAAGCAGAATAAGTTTTAAAAAATTCAGAGGGCTTTTTGCATCAGAAACGTTTTTTAATTACAACTTATGATTAATTTATAAAGCAGAAGCGACTCGAAAAATACTCAACCAAGCACATACACCTTATACAACAGAAAAATTATGGTTTATGCAATTATTCTATGATAAATTATTTTTTTGCCTAATTATTACGCTTAATGGTACGTTGTTGTTTGGAAGGCAACTTCAGTTAACCGGCTTAATTTAATATAATTGATTGAAAAACCGAAGACAAAGTTGTGCACTTGAGCGGACTTGGAATGGCGTGAAATTGGATTGAAAGTTTTCCCATCAGAACGATTATTTAAAATCGACTAATTGAGTTGATATGAAATATTTCCAGAGATATAATGTTTGTTGATTCTAGTTTATTATTAAAAGCGGCGAAGACGGCAGAGGACAATATTACGTTAATTAGCTGCCGCTCGGCTTGCATATTGTGTCATCCTCGAAAATGTGCTCTTAGAACTGCTCGTCTTAATTTTAGATTAAAAAGTTAGTAAGGATGATAATTATAAAGCGGGGGATAGTCTGGAGAGATTGCACGAATATTCCAGACCAAAAACTTCTCGTTTCGTCAGGAACTGTTGAATTGCTACGTTACACACAACTTCTAAAATAGTTGTCAGATTTATCGAAGATATCTTACATTCCACTTTCAACTATTAATATAGCGATTTTCTGGATTGATTCTACATCTACACTTAAATTAAGTTCCTATGGCAAAATCCTGTGTATTTTAAAAAATTCAACCACGAACCTTATTTTTTATTGCTGACTTTTTGAATGCATTAACTTTCATCCTTTAAAAATAATAATAGAATATAAATTTTTCAATACAAATATAAAAATAATTAAATATTTATTTTAATATCGAGCTGGTTTGTAAATTTATAAAGGGAAGTTTAATTAACAAATTGAGAGGAACAAATAAAACAATGGGACTATCACTATTTGATATTTGAAACTAACTCGAAAAACTATACGCTTGGAGCGACAGAAACGTCAATTTTTTTACAATCAAAATCAAAAATTCTAAAACCAGATATTTGATATTCTGATATAAAAAATCGGAAGACTGGGACAAAGGATCTCTCAATAAAAAGTTGAAGTTGTAAGACAGAAGATCGAGACAAGGGTTTGAAAGCTTGTGATAGGAAATTCTGGAAGAGACAGAATATTTAGATAAAACATCGGAAATTTGCCGTAAAAATGCTACTTTTGAACTAAAAATTAAAGTTGCATTGTAACAAGTCCTCATGGTATCAAGATGTAAAATTCTATTATGTGAAGTTGATATTTTGATTATGGCCACGGCAAAGTAAACTTTTCGCAGTATTAAGCGCAAATTGGAATTATATTACATTTTGGTGAAAACGCGGCAAGGAAAATTAATTTAATTACATCATAAACCGATTACGTTTCTTTTAAGTTATCAAAGTAGAATTTTAGTTGTATTTCCTTATGTAAACTGTTTTGACTTACAAAATTGAAATTTTACGAAATTCTGGTGAAGTTATCTGAATTCTAAGTTAAAATTCCTTTATAAAGCTAGTCAACTTTAAACGTGTTGCAGCGTAGTTGGTACAAGAACTGTTAGTTTGCAATTAATTAACCTATTTCCTTTGGAGATGAAACTTCATAACCAAAATTGAAAAAAGGCAACCTTAATGAAAATACGAATAAGTTTAGTTTTGTTAAAGGTTAGAAGTTATGCATCAGTGTGGTTAGTGGTTCGCACCAAGTCAATGTGTTTCAGAATTTAACAACTAATGTACCCTTCATCTACTACCTGTAAAGTTAGAAATCAGGTTAGAGTCAAGGAAACTTTTCGCAAGACAAAACGTCGATACAAACGAATTTAGCACAAGTACGGTTAGCTGCAGTAGCATTACAGCAGTGAAATTTCTAAGACTGGAAGTCATATGGGAATTACGTGACATAAACACAAATAAAAGAATCGTCTTTATCAATTCTTTACAGTAAGGTGCTCTTCAATATTTTTATCAAAAACTGTTCAAACTGTAGGTTATCTCTCAATTTATTTACCACGAGAAATCTGAATCCATTTAACAGATTAATTCATAGAGCAGATGTAGTTACGCAAGTTAATCCCTCAGGGTAACTAGAATTACCTGTATATGGCTGGCTATAATAGTGTTATTTCCTCTGCAGTTACATTTGACATGTTATATGATATATTTTGATGTATTTTCTGAGACATTTACAGAAAGGCGATTACGTAGACAAACTTACAGGTACACTCTGTCTGTATTTTCATTTCCTATCTATATCCCAAACTTTTTTTTTTTGAGAATTACAGTTCTAACTACCGTCGAAGGCATTATTTCGAAACAAACCTATCGTTCAGAAACGGAAGACTCCTATTGATATTCAAATTTTCCTTAAAAAGTTGCATATATGCAAAATATAAAGTTTATTAAAATTATTTAAAAATTCTCATTTATAAATTTACTATACATAGAATTATTGAAACCCTGCAACGATTCTACTGCCAAAACTGTTAAATAAAAAATATTTCATCGCCTTGCTTTATAAACAAAATAATATTACTAAACTGAAAAGCTCTAATTTTATGTTAAAGCGTGTTTAATTAGAAAAATCTATAGTGAAAAGCGTAATTTTTGAAATCCAATAAAAAAACATCGTTTTTGAAAGTCAAAGCTCTGAATAAATCTTAACTTGAATATAGCATACATACTTGAGAATTAAATCGCATTTTGGATGATCATTGAAGCTCAAACCTGCCTTCATATCCTTGGCGTGAAGAATGATTGAGACGCGATTTTCAACGCGTTAGAAAGAACTCATTACGCGCAACATAAAACATAGGATATTTCTGGGCGAAAAAGTCGTGAACATTTTATTACTTCTTTAGATTGGACTCATACGTTTACATCTGTACTCATATGCTATGAATCGGTTTCTGTCATGTGGTCCCAAACGCAAACAAGAACTTTGATTCAAACCGAACACTAGACGCAGGAAAAGATTGAAGGACTTTTCGATCGATATCCAAATCTCTTCCGGATATTTATATACAGAGTGGTCAATGGAGGATTGTTATTAATACTGTATTTATTACAAAGGGTAGTTTTCAGGAAATGAAGCAATGTTATAATTATTGAGTTTTCGTAAATTTTGAACCCGATTAGGAAGAAACACGATAAACCTACATAAGGCGAGATAGTTCGAAAAGGGGACGCGGCGCTAGAACGAAGTGGACTGTGGAAGTAAGACAGATGGTACGCTGTAGGTAGAGGTCTGCAGCAAATTATGTCAATTTATCAGGACAAAGTAAGAATAGCTGTCGTAGGAACACCTACGCTACTTGGTCCTGCAAGCTCTTATGGATCTTTCGTGAACTTAAAATCAATATGGCGCTTGCTCTGCTCGATACCTGTAGTACAGGGTGCCGGTTGCCCCGCTACGAAGGGCCAAGTGGTTACCTCAGTGGCCATCCAACTCGTGTGCGGTTCGCGCGTTCGCAGTATCTCGTGATCGATCGTATCACTTCGTGAAAAGAAAAGCGGAAAAGCGTGTCTGTATACGGAGCTTTTTGCCAAAGCGCTGACGCTATATTAATGAAGACCTATTTGTTTTGTCACTTTTAGTTTATATTCATTTTTGCTTTACCATAAGTCATGCGTGCTGTTCCAGACAGTTTCTACAAATAAGTTGTTATATTTTACATTTCACTTATGTATTAACCTACAAGCGATACGATGGCCCCATGCAGCCGAAAAGCCCGCTTCATTAATAATAACCGCCACTTACATTAACCGGACGTAACCTAATATGCAGTTGACTGACCCTAAGGTCATGCCGTTTTTGACATTACGGACACACGCATTAACTATAAATAACTTTTTTATTACCCTCTACCCATTGTTAAAAGATTTCTTTATCTAACTTCAATTTCTATCATTGTCTATTTAATAAATTTTAACACTTACAAATTGGTTTGTTATTCCAAGGGCTTACTTCCCTTTAATATGTATGGGGTGTTTAAGTTAGTAAAGCACACTAGTTAAAATTAAAATCATTATCTATTTGCTCTATATAACGTGCCCTTGTTTAAAGTGCCTCTTCATTTCCAAAATATACACCGCACATGATATCTAACAATTTTTGTACGAGCAATTCCTGACTTATCTAAAATTAATTAAAGACACCATTACAACTAAAACACCCTGTATAAAAATAATATATTAAACAGAACAGGGGGTTTGGTATATACTATTACCGTTTGATGTCAGTACCAATTTTCTGCAACAAAATTTATTATCCCTTAGTCAAAATTGTTCGCAAAGAAATTGTAGTTCATGCTTAATAAATGTGTTAGGGTTCATTTAATTATCGACATTGAAGAAAATGTGGGTTGTAAATTCCGTAAAGCGAAACTTTCTGTGTATGTAAATATTTGAGGTTGAAATCCCAAGTTTCCCGGTATGGGTGTATAATGAGTTCTGTCGCTTGTGTAGGTCGAGAGAGTTTGAGTACGATTGTAGTTACAAAGACCTCTCAAGAACTTCACCTCTCATCATGCCCTATTACTAATTTGGTCTTACTCCATCTATTTCTCTACATAACGTCGATGGGTCCCTAATCTTAATTAGTTTATAATGGGAGTAATAACTCGTCTACGCCCGCGTCGGGCCGTCGGTTTCGCGTCTCTCCCCGCTCCACTGTTTGTTATTAAACCCTATAACTTTGGGTTTACACAAATTTATGTAGACTAAGGCCTTAGTTAAATATTTGTCGAAGACTCCTTTACCTGCCTGTGATGTTCTTCATTTTACTTTTAGGCCAAACTTTGCGGTAATCTTGCGGTATACGAACTTTTTGTTGAATTCCAGGAGTTGTTGAGTTTGTTAAAAATAAATAAACATAAATCTCACAAACACAATAAAATAGTAAATGCATATCAATGGTCGAAATGAATTTTACATGGAGTTTTACAGTACTGCTCGTGTGCGTTATTGCTGAGCATAAACCTGCTCTAGGTTGTTACGTGTTTCCCAAGGGTAAGTAGGGTTACACGGTGGTAATATCCTGCCTGTTTATTTAACATCGGAACGTTTCCAACATATCGATCGTTCCGACTGTATAATTGTAATACACTGATTGCACAGCAAACTAGAATGAAGTCAATCGGAAAAGAATAAATCTTGTAAAAATTCGGTTATTAGTTATTCAATGTTAAATCTGGTAGCAGATGTGTTTGTGGTGTGAATGAGGGAGAGAGAGAGCGAGATTGTGACCTTCCCTAATAAGTCCCTTTGATGCGCAGAATTGAGCGACCCTTGTCGGGACAAGCAGTGTGGTTTTGGGGCCCGGTGTATGCCATCTCCCGATGGACGCGAAGCCACCTGTCAATGCCCAGAAAAATGTCCCAATTATGGAGACCATTCCACTTCGCGTCCCGTTTGCGGTTCCGATGGAGTCGATTACATCGACCATTGCGAACTGAATAAAGCTGCATGCACCACAAATTCCAACATAACAGTGAAATTTCACGGAAAATGCGGTAAGTACGTGTATTATTTCCTAATTGTTTGCTTCTCTTTAAGACTCCGACCCTTCCGTGTAAAGCTCATTCGACGTGAGGTACAACCTATCGCAACCTACCTACTCTAAGTGCTTTCGGGCCAACCCCCGAGTGTCCTATATCTCAATACCGGCCGTTCACCGTTCACTCTAATTCCTTCTAGTTCGTTAGGTGCAAGTTTCTAGTCAGTTACGAGAAAAGTTTCCTTCATTCTAATTTAATTTGGGGTTTGGCGTGTTTTTTTTATCAGATCCATTTATCGAGACTGTGGTTGCACAACGACTGCCGTCCCCCTTTCCACGCTATGCTAAGGCACTAATTACATTTGTCGCTTTCGGATTCTTAGCTTTGTTACATTTTTGTTTTTCAGTATATTTAACGTAGGTATTCTTATAAATAGCGGTAAGGGAATGTACACAGTCCAGAACAAATTAAATACTATCGGAACAAGCATCTTCGCTTTTCGCGACTCGATCGTTCTCCCCGATTCCACGGGTTGCACCGAACTTTTCGATAAAAGTTCTGATGATCCAAAAATTTTTTAACTTTTTCATTTCAACTTTGCCTGTGCCGGAGCGCGCATCACTGAGCAAGCAACGCCAACTCGAAGACAACATCGGCTCCGTCTATCACCCAATTACATAATTAAAACGGAGTAGAACCCTTCCACCACCACTATCACACGTAAAACCGAAAACGGTTTATCGGGACCAACTAAGATTAATAAGAAATCCAAACGACCAAATAGAAAGACTGAGTGAAATGTTTTTCTCGATAAACAAGGAAAAGCAAAGTCGTTGATAACATATTGCTAAGCAGGAAGCTCGTTCTATTCTTTTCCAGAAACGTAATGTGTCGTGAAATGTTATAACTTGTGCTATTCCGCTAAAATATTTTTATCAAGCTGGAAAATGAAAAAGTGGTTCCACTATTTCATTTATTTTAAAAGAAACTTAATATTTACATAAACTTTTAGCACGAGGGGTAGTTTTCCAAGCCTTTTTTTGGAATATATTTTGTATTATATATTACAAAGAAAATAATTGCAGACCCTTGCGCGGGAGTGGAATGTCCTGAACCTGAAATATGTCAGTTAGATGAGCATCGCAACCCTGTGTGTCGATGTGGCGACACTTGTCCTCTTGAGTTCATTCCAGTTTGCGGCTCTGACGGAAAAACATATTCCAATGAATGTACCTTGCGACAAGAAACCTGCAGGTCACGAAAATCTCTTCACATCATATACCGGGGCAAATGCAGCTCAGGTCTCTAAAACTTTCCAACTCATTTTAATTACTTACATTTACTACTTTTTTTATTAGCAAAATAACTATTTTTTATCTAGGGGTAAATCCATGCGTAAGTGTTCGCTGTACTCTCGGTGAAGAGTGTGCAATTAACAAATTTGGAATTGCACGTTGCGAATGTCCTCCAGTATGTGAGCCTGTAATGAGGCCGGTTTGCTCCAAGGATGGACGCACATATTCGTCGGAGTGTGAGTTAAAAAGATCAGCCTGCATCGCACGAACCACCATAGAAGTGGCTTATGCTGGGGTATGTGGTGAAATGGGACCTTGCAGCAACCACGAATGTAAATACGGAGCCACATGCGTGGAACGAGCGGGCACCCCTTCGTGCGAATGTCCATCATGTCCCGCAGAATTCGAACCGGTTTGTGGTTCTGATGGAATTTCCTACGGAAACGAGTGTAAATTAAGACTAGAAGCTTGTAAACACCACCGAGAAATCAGGGTTCTTTACGACGGCCCGTGCAGTAAGTCGCTCTTCACGTTTTCCTACTGATTTATTACTTGTACCTGTTCGTAGATGGGTGCGAAAACAAAAAATGCGAATTTCATGCTACTTGCGAAAGCGACGGTGCTACCGAAGGCAGATGTGTGTGCCCTAAATCCTGTGACGATGATCCTAAGGTAGGTTTAATATAGCTTGTCAGTGTCAGCATGAGCAGATTAATCTTAAGAAGGTAACAAACATTTGGTAGGTAGTTCTCGTTATTTATTTGCGTATGAGTCGGACATTTCCAATGACTCCATTTGTCTTACACCACTTTAGCTTGAGTTTAGCCGTCCAGTCAATAAGATGACATTAGCGTCATACGCAGACCTCACATTACCTAACTAACCGACTAGTATTCTGAGATGAAAATCAACTCCAGTCTGCATTATTATCGATTAGCTTCATTCGTCTGATACTATCAAAGCCAAATTGTAGTTGCAATAACTGAACGGAGTATTTGACTAACTGTTTTCTGTTTAAAACTCATTCCACCACCAACTAGTTCAGTGAGGCCGATTGGCTTTGTGCTAACCGAACAATATACATTTTAGGCACGTACGAATTTATTGAAATTCTGTATTTATATTCGGAGCTTGTTCAGATATTACCGGTTAGCGCACGGATGATAGTTAAACGCATTTGTTTCTGCAGCTTATGGATGGAGCGGTCTGCGGCACAGACGGTGTGACCTACAAGAACGAATGTGAACTACGTATTTCTTCCTGCGAAACAAAACAATATGTCTTGGTGGCATATAAAGGCGACTGCGGTAAACACTCCTTCCCAAACCTCGTTTCCTAGTATCTAATTTAACTTATCTATACAGATTTATGTCAAGGGGTGGAATGTAAATTTGGAGCTCGATGTGAAGCTGGAGAATGTGTATGTCCGACTAATTGTGAGGAATCCAAGGAGGAACCTGTATGCGCTTCCAACATGGCAACATTTCCAAACGAATGTGAGCTGCAAAAGAATGCCTGTGTGCAACCAACTCACGTGCCTACCCTAAGCGTCTTGTTCTATGGCAATTGCAGTGAAAGATTTCCCGTCACCGGTGCTCTTAGTAAGTTCGCAACTTATCGTGTTCTTGTTTTGTACGTCTAATACCACTCCCTTTGCTAAGCAACCGACTAATGAATCTCATTAACAACGCACTAACATCCTCTCCAGCAACTCTATCCCCATCCGCGGTCCTGACGAACACCGGGACGGGTGCAGATGCTACCGTAGCTACTCCAGACAATCCCACCAGCTTGACAGGGGCGGAATTAAGTGCTGCAGAACGTGAGGCCTGTCGAGATATCCACTGCGACTTCGAGGCAACATGCGAACTGGGCCCTGACAACTTTCCACGCTGCACCTGTCAATTCGATTGTGCCAGTGCCGCTCTCCTTGCTGCTTCCAAACCTGTCTGCGCTTCGGATTTACGAATTTACGCTTCGCTCTGCGCAATGAAGATGGAAGCGTGTCAAAGACAGGAGGAGTTGCGGCTGAGGCCACTTGATCTATGTCAAGGTTTGCCTGTGTCCCTTACTAATTTAATACTGCTAACACTTGGGCCTCATTTAACACTGTCATTTCTATGTTGTTCTCCGCAGGCATGGAAGTAAAACCATGTAATGGCGAGAAACCGCTCATAGATCCCACTACCGGAAAAGATCTAGATTGCGGCAACGGACCTAACCGCCAAGACTGCCCCTCGGGCAGTTACTGTCATCAAACGACGAGATTTGCTCGTTGCTGCCACAAAGGTACGTACGATATTTCCTTCCAAAACATTCTACAATAATGTGCTTTTATTTAATAGATCAAAGTCTTCTCCAACAAAAAAGTTGCGAAGACAGTTGGTTTGGATGTTGCCCAGATGGAAAAACTCCAGCACAAGGCGGAGATTTTGCAGGATGTCCTTCACTGTGTGGTTGTAATAAATTAGGGTCGTATTCTGA
Organism: Hemicrepidius hirtus; assembly: GCA_963082805.1. Taxonomy (NCBI): domain Eukaryota; kingdom Metazoa; phylum Arthropoda; class Insecta; order Coleoptera; family Elateridae; genus Hemicrepidius; species Hemicrepidius hirtus. The sequence goes on from OY720168.1 coordinate 21,701,726, forward strand.
TACTTGCGATCCAGAAACTCAGCAATGTCGCTGTAGACCGGGAGTAGGTGGTTCCAAATGTGATCGTTGTTTGCCAGGTTATTGGGGTCTTCCAAAGATATCCTCCGGACACCTTGGTTGCATTCGTACGCATTTTCTTTCATGCTTTAACAGAGAATGAATTTTTGTAAATTACAGCTTGTGGGTGTTCCTCATTCGGATCAGTGCGAGAAGACTGTGAACAAATGACCGGCAGGTGTGTCTGCAAACCGGGTATTCAGGGACAGAAGTGTACTATTTGTACTAGCCACAATAAGATTTTGGGGCCTAACGGATGTGTATCAGGTACAACAATCTTAGGTCACTTTTGGTCGATTTTTCATTACTTCTGAAATTCAACAGTTGATCTCACAACCCTACCTCCTACTACGTGCAGAGAATTGACCTGCCATTTTGGGGCGACGTGCGTAGAACGGGGAGGACTCGCCATCTGCGAATGTCACACGGAATGTGAAGAGGAAACTGATGCTCAAGTACGCGTTTCGAATAACCCTATTCTAACTGCAGTATTCATTATGATTGCCTTTCAGATTGTTTGCGGTAGTGATGGACAAACTTATGCCTCGGCGTGCCAACTCCGTCTGGTAGCTTGCAGGCTACAAAAGGATATAGTTGTGCAAGCTTTTGGAACTTGCAAAGGTTTGTTTAACAGAGCGCCATATCCCGATGAGCTGTAATTGTTTTAATTAATTACAGAAGATATGTTTCCGGGAACGGATTGGCCTGTACGGCGTTATACTCCATTGCAATTTACGCAACCAGACGAATCTAACTCTCCCCTTTCTAAATCAACACGCCACCTTTTAGTTCCTGACCTTCGATATTATTACGAAAGAAGCGGATCTCCTTTGCGACCCGCTAAGGGACCTTCTTATTCTGCCAGCCCTGACGCTGACAGCAATGCTTCGGTGGAAAACGATCTATCCGCTGCAGGATCTGATAACTTTTATAATACTCGTGGTGAGGTTCGCTCAGTATAGTAGTCAATTTAATGTATATACTGTTTACATATTGTATGAACTACGAAGTGTAATTTGTTTAATAAAAAAAATAATAAATAGTATAGAATGAGTAAGGGTTTTTTATATTTAGGTGGAAACTATGCTGCTGCGTATAGACCAACCCCTGCAACTGTACGAGTGGTAACAGCGTTACTAGGAGATCTTTGCTCAGATAATTCTGACTGTTTGATAATGTACAGTAGCTGCGTGGGAGGTGCATGCACGTGTCTAGCTGAATATTCAGAGTCTCCTGATCGACAAGAATGCATAGGTAAGATAGGGGGATGTCTAATATCGATTACCGCAGTTAATTTCCTTACTTGTAGCGGATGCCAGTCCAACTGAGGAGTTCAGTGCGTGTAGCTCCTCACCTTGCCACCACGGCAGTACGTGTATTGATCTTCCATCTGCAACTTTTGCGTGTGTCTGTAATGCAAACACCACCGGACCTCTTTGCGAAACCGAGGTAGTAGTCAAACAATATGAGATACCTGCATTCGACGGCAGATCTTACGTCCGTTTAAAACCTTTAAAGGCGTATCACAAACTTAGTATTGAAGTCGAATTTAAAACTTACTCCAATAACGGAATCATACTTTACAATCAACAGAAATATGATGGTCTAGGAGACTTTATATCACTTGCCGTTGTTAACGGATACGTTGAGTTTAGATATAACTTGGGCAACGGAGCCGTAATTATAACTTCACTAGATAAAGTGGGATTAAAGAAATTTCATAAAGTTGTAATTAAACGATACCATAGAGATGGAATGTTAAAACTTGATGATGGAGAAGACATTGCTGGCCAATCTAAGGGTTCTTTACGAGCTTTAGATCTTCTGGAAGACGCATTTATTGGTTTCGTTCCTACCAACTACACCAGGTACACTTTATAAATAGAAACTTTACTTTCAGTTTTATGACGAAAACCGAACCGACAACTGATATTGCATATGCACGTCGATTCACCCTCTTACCCTAGTTACCCGAGACTATGAACATCCAAAATCAAAAATTTCCAATTCATTTTATTATGGCGACACCAGCCACTTTAAACAAATTCCATTTCAAACGTTGTGTGTTTAAATATTAAATACAATTTTATTAAAACTAACTGTAATAATTTGTTAATAATAAAAATTTATTGTATCGTAATAATAAAATTCGGAAATGTAAACGAGGATAAAAATGTAAAAAAAGTTTTTGGATATATAACTAAAACCTTTTACAGAGTATATGACAACATCGGCACCGATCAAGGTCTTCAGGGATGTATTAGAAAATTGAAGATTGGAAGGAGAACCGTGGAACTGCACGAAAACAGAGATGAATGGGTGATAAACGCTGATAGTGTACACGAATGCGGCGAGAATCCTTGCTCGAGCGTGCCTTGCCAAAACGGTGGTGTTTGTTACCCTATAGATTCAGAACTTTATCGCTGCGAATGCACTTCGTTATTTCTTGGAAATTTCTGCGAAAATATGATTGACCCATGCCTATCAAATCCTTGTAAGGCCGGTTCAACTTGCGATTCATTAAATACCGGAAAATTCTTTTGCAAATGCCCTCCTGGACGAAAAGGAGATACGTGTGAATTAGGTACGTGATTAAGGTTTATCTGGAAGTATGAAGTAATACACAACCAATTCATTTGTAGTGGACACAGAGGTGGACTTAACTACGCCGGAATTTAATGGTTCTAGTTTCATCGCATTTCCGCGGTTAGACGGTGTAAGTAAAACATTCTCAATAGAGATTTTCTTTTTGAGCAGAACTGCACACGGATTATTACTTTATAATGGCCAAATGAAAAACGGTCGAGGCGACTTCATCTCCGTAAACCTTGTCCATGGACAAGTTCAATTTCGTTTTAATCTTGGCAGCGGAATTGCAAATATTACGTAAGTTTTGTTAATTCTGTCACAACCAGTACCTAATAATTAAATTTTTCGTTGAAGATCTCAAGAAAAAATATCTCTTGGAAAATGGCATTGGATACGAATTTTCCGCAACGGGCGGGAAGGACTTTTACAATTAGACAACTCAACTGTAGTTAGAGGATATTCCGGACCACCCTTAACAGAACTGAATTTAGAACTACCTTTCTATATTGGATCGATATTGTAATTGTTATATATTTTTATTCTCGATTCTTAATCAGAAACAAATATTTTTATTTACAGGTCTTGGCAGGAGATGCATAGATTATCCGGTGCATCAAAAGGATTTAAAGGGGCTATTCAGAGAATAATTTTAAACGGGCAACCTCTGCCAATTTCAGGAAAACTATCCGAGTGTTCGTTTGCTCCAGTCAGCGCCAGCGGGTGTGCTTTTGAAGTCGGCGTCTATGATGGACTTCCGTGTCCGACAACTAAAAACCCATGCTTAAACAATGGTTTATGCATCCCCGATTTAAATAACTTTGTATGTCAATGTCACTCTAACTATGAAGGGAAACATTGTGAAATTTGTAAGTTAGTTATATGGATAAAATTTTCCATTAACGTTGTTTAATATTTATAGCGAAAGATGAGAATTCATCTGTGAAATTCAATGGAGGAACTTTCTTACAATATCGAAATAGAGGATATAAAAGGTATGTATACAATTAAAAAAATATTATATGGTATTTGGAAAATACAAAAATTAATGCTAACAATAATAGTAAAAATAATTTTTTCGTAGTCTTCCATAAATTTATCTTGTTGGTTATTAATATTCTTCTTAACTTACTAACTATTTCACTAACCTTCAGTGACAATTTAACTAACGATGCAAGTGAAGGAAACTACATAACGGATGACGAAGATGATGATGTCTTACCTGAGGAAGAAATGGATATTGAAACTTTGTACACGGAGTACGACGATGATGACGATGAAGATTATGATATTGACAATAGTAATTTCTATGACTTTCTAGGGTACGCATGATAATAACTAAAACTAATCATCTAACTTTTTTAAACTTTAAAATAAAATAATCTAAATTCCAAGAAAAATGATTGTTTTAGGCGAAAAGGTGAGCGAGGAAATAGATATGAATTTAGACTTCGCACTTCCGTATCTGATGGTCTTCTCCTATGGAGAAGCAAAAGTCGAAGTTTAACGGAAGACTATTTTACAATAGCCATAGTCGACGGTTATCCTGAAATGAGTTATAACCTTGGAAAACAGCAGGTGTTTTGGGCCATAAGGTAAGTAAGGCCTGATTGGGATTATTACAACCAAAAAGGCGTTGTTTTTCTGTTTATAAACCAGAATTGATTAAAGGTATAAAATTTTATAACCTTTTTAATGTTTTCCATAGGCGGTATCATATTTAACTTCTCTTTTACATCTTTATGCTAATTTTTCTTAATTATTACCATCAATGAAAATGTAAATTAATTTGAGATATTCTAACATAAACTACTACAAGATGATACAATAATAATTCCAGCAGTATTAATATTCCTTTAATACTGATTAGCATTACAAATAGGTAAGGCCCGGTGATATAACTCGCTAACGCATAACTACGAAAGAATGGGCAAACAATGTGTCGTATAGGACACTGTAATCAACCTCCTTGAGCCTTCATTGCTTTGGATAAAATCAAAAAATAAAAGTTAAGTATTTCTTTTAAACTTCTTAGGGCTAAAACAAAAATTAACGATGGAGAATGGCATACATTGGAAGTTCGAAGAAGGAAAAAAATGGGATTTATATCAGTAGATAGAGAGCCTCCTACGAAAGGTATTTCTAACAATGGGGCAATTTCATTAAGTACCAATTCAAAATTATGGATAGGTAAGAAAATAATACGCAAATAATCGATACTAGCCGATTGATTTTAAATCTGTAGGAGGAATGCCTTCCCCGCCTCCTGGATTGCCATCATCCTACTATAAAGGATTTGAAGGTTGCATCAAGTATATAATTGTAAGCGCCAAGCCATTAAACCTTTTAAGACATAGTGATTCTAATAAAATTCAGTTTTGTCATGATAATGAAATTTAAATGAAAACTTAAACATTAGTAAATAATTTAAAAGGGTATGCTTGTTCTATAATGGCGTTTTGAAGAACAATATTACAGTAACATCGGAACTGTAAGACTGATTGTGTATTTCTACACTTATACATTTTTAGATAGTTGCTAGTTTAGATAGAAGAAAATATATTGTACATAATAGTTTTAATAAATTAACGTGCGATTTCTATTCCTGAGCTTGTAATATTTATTATGGTTTATTGAACTACTGAACTTGTTTGAAATGGTAATGAATTATAGGTATATTAAAATAGATCCAAACATGTAAATTACATTCAAAACTACGGAATATTCGAAAACGTGAACATGTTTAATACCATACTAAATATTACAACAATATGTTCCTTGCAAACATTTGTTTACAGCTTAAACTTTAATTACTACACCGTATATTATATAAAATGTACAACAAAAAAAATCCATTCTTTCAGCCAAATATTTGATAGCAGATGCACAACATTTTCGCTTTATCGATCATCTAACACGTCTCAATCAATCATATAATAATGTGACGTAACTATCTTCAAAGAATCATAATCAAAATTCAATTTTATCAACGATCAATGGGTGATTGTTAGGTAAAAACGGATTCAGTCAAACACGAAAAAGAAAACGATTAGGAAATTTTATTGAAAAATTACTTAGGACTGAACGGGAAAGAAATAAGGAATTATTGTTATTGATGAAAAGAAAGCTTGAATCTTTCTAAATGTTTTTAATAAATCCTTCCTAAAATAATACTAAACTTTCATATCATTTCATGCATATCTAGTATCACAAGATCAAATCATTTGTTTATAGTATATTATTATTGTTATGATCAATTTTTGTCGTCCAATAAAAACAATCAACGTAATTGCACAAGGAAGCTCATTTTCGTAAATCTAAAACCAAAGCAAAATGGTGCAGAGCTATATTGTTGGCATCTTATTTGAAATTCTGAATTCTTCTCTTATAGAGTTCAAAAATAAGAGCTTAAAAAACTTTGGCCTAACAAGATAAATCGAAAATTGTACACTTTAGGGAGTTGTAGTGGGGGTTAAAAATTTGGAAAAATCTTTTTCTAGCTTTCTCCTTCAAAATGCATCCCACTTCAAATCTCTAGTTGTCAGGGTGTCAGAAGGAAGTACTTAGGTTAAGTTTTATCAAAAATGACTTCCAATAATTTAGATTATAAATATTTCTATGCGAATGCAATATTTATGTGAAAAGTTTGCTTGCTTATAAATGCGAATAATATGTTAGTTGTGTAGTTGTTGGACGTCATTTTTGGTATGTTAATAAAACTGTTTGGTTTATATATAAAAATAAATTCTTTATATTCTCGATTTGTATGAACTGTAAAATATCTTTAAGCGGTTTTATAAGATAGGCGCACAAAATAATGCGCAATAAATTAGTTGTTTTAGTATTTCTTTCGAATAACTTAATAAGAACTGACTAACTAGGCACCCATATTCGTATAAATGTTGTACTTATGTATGTATATATTAGTTATATGTATGTTTGAATACAGTTGTTGCTGAATTATCTATATGTACATACAATGATAACGTAGCTTAAGTAATTAACGTATTTAGATCTCCAATAAGATAAGCAGAATGGGTACATTAAAAATAAAAATGTAATACTCTAGAGTATAGCTGAATTAAAAACAGTATTTGAACGATAGCACTGTATTGTTCTAGCAATCTTATTTGTGTACAATAAATTTGACATATATTTTCTTTTCTAATAAAATATAGAACTAAAAATTATTACAGCAATGAAAACCTGAGTACCTACCAACTTTATTTAGGAAATAATTATCAATAATAAAAATTAATTTCAGTCATTGAGAAAAAATCCTTTCCTTTTTGAACGTTCAGAAATCTTTCCGGATTGTTTTACAATACATGACAAGGTAAGAAAAACAGTTCAGTTGACAACAGCGGAAAGCTCTATCTGATACCACGCGGATGGTTCAAAAACTGAAAACGGTTCAGGAACAAATATTGTCGAGACAAACAGATTTAGTATTGCTGCCTTATTGGCTGAAGGATTATCCTTCAGACGGGTGTGCAAACTTTAATAACACTGGTGACACTAGCAGAACACAACCGAAATATTTTCAGGTTTGAGGGAAACCCAATCTTCAGTCAGGTCAGGAAAGCAACACAATACTGCGTCTAGAGGAGAGACATGTCTAGACACAGACATTCTCAAATACTGATGAATGGCGGATACAGAACAAATCAACAGAAGTACTGCAATTGAAAGTTGAACAACTGAGGTTTAATTAATAGGACTCATAGCATGACATTATGATCTAAAGAGACACCTTAATTTAATAAAAATCGCGGAAGATTACACCTGCAGATTGTGTCAGGATGGGGGAAACATCGATACACAGCTTATGTGAATGCCCTGTCCGACTTTAGTTTCAAATATTTTTTAGCCGTTCAACAGAAATGTTGGTTCCAAATAAATATAATAAATAAAAAATAAATAAAATATAATGTCAGATTTATATCCAGTTTCGGTACTACGGCCATGAGCATCAGATGGATGTTGTGGGACGTGGAGATTGTCTGAAACTCGTGACTTGCAAGAACGACTATATCGTTGACAAATGTTTCTTTTATTGCATTAGCCCTTGTCGATAAATTTTTGGTGTACCTATAGCATGTATAGAAGTCGTCCGAGAATTACTGATCTGCGGTAGTCCTGAATTTATTTTTAATGGCATTTCACGTGCCAACAAAAGAATATAATTGGCTCTACAAGTTTCAATGGAGATTATTCCGCAAAATTGCTTAAACTTGTAATCGTTCATGCTACACAATCTTTTAAAAATATAACTTTTTCAAATTTAATAACCTCGTTGTATTGTAAATTCACGTGGAACAGATATCTACAACAGATTACATTACACTTTTAAATTTTTAACCAGATCGCTTTGAAGATAATCCAATAAAATAAAAATATATAAATAACCCCTTCAACCTACACATTACTTGCCATAACTCATTACAATCCATTTATTATTTTGAAATGAAGTAGTAGGTAATATTTTTTTTGTAAATGCTTTTAAATAACTGGATGAATGAAAAATCGAAGTGAATTTTCAGTAATTGACGTATAATTAATAATGCAACAGGTTATGCCATCAATTGTGATTAATTAGACTGATCGAGTAATTGAAAGTCTAAATGTGCCGTATAAGCCTTTCAAAATCACGCATGGTGGCTAAAACCTGTAGGACCTGTTAACTAAATTGATTATTGTTCCCACCATCATCGAAATGATTCATCTCTTCTGTCAAAATATCTGACGTGCATATATTTATTTGACTTCCCTGCAACTACAAAACACGTAGAAATGCAAACTCATCCCATAACAAGATCTACACAAAATTTAAATTTACATTTTCCAGTACTACCTATAAAAATAATTATTTACCTTCAGACTTTAGACAAAATTTTGTACTAGAACTTTTTTCAAGTAAACTCCTTTCACAGTTACACAAAAATCATTTTAATTACCAACTGAAAATTTTAAGAAAACTGAATACAATGCAGTAGATAAATAAACCAAGCAATAGCCAATTCTTAATTTACGACCAACGAAATTTGGTATTTTGTAAAAATTGCCAAGTTAGGTAATATTTATTGGGGTCAAATATTTGTGCAAATGTAGTAAATTGCCTTTACATAGAAATTAAAAAATCGCAATAGAAAGCAGTTTGTAACAGAGTTTGTAGGTATACTTTAAATAGGACAGAACTACGGGGAAAGGAAAACTTAGCAATGTTTCTATTTTACAAATTTCAAAAGTAGAAGGCGCAATAGACAAAAAAAGTTTATACATGCCAAAATTGTAAAAATTATTAAATTCACTTAATATTTGTAACAATACCTTGCGATCAAATTATGAAACAAATTTGAAATAAATTATCTTGAACATAAAAGCAATAAAAAGTTTGAAGCTAAACAATTTCCATTTTTTGTTTCGGAACTTGAAACTTCTAAATATTTAATGGAAATTTTGAAACTTTCAAGAAAACTGTTTTAGTTTAGTTTCCGTAAAATCACGAAAAGCTAATAATATAATATTGCGTTTAAATTATGCTGCTAAAGTAAAAGAAAACTATGAAAATAAATTTTAATTTTAAATTTTTATTTGTTTCAAATGTTTGCAGCAAAAATTGTTCTTCAAAACTTGTCAGCTTTAAAGAAACCTTGGTCCCTTAATATTATGAAATTATTATCCAACAGATTTTATTAATGTGTTTTAAAGAGAGCACATTAAGTAGGTTTCTAATACGTTAACGTATAGTTCGCAGGACATTTCCCAACCAAAGTATGGTAAAAGTGAAAGTTAGCTGTTAGCTAGTCTTTTTAATTTTTAAGTACTTATTCCAGCAGTGCTTATTTGCGCTGTTTACTATAACAAAGTATCCAGAGAATTAAAAAATGAATGATTTCCTGATGAAATAATATTGTGAAATAAAGAAGTTTCGGGAAGGTTCGAGAATATCACGCGACTATGATTAAGTTTCTCCGCCACATCGAGAATTCGATTGATAGTGACTCAGTGTTTATTATCACCAGAACTACCAACATTATTCGGTTTAGGTATCAATGTACAAATACATACGTGTTGACATTTTTTATTGTGGTATTCCTGCTGAACATTATAAGCAGATTTTGATAGTTTGTATAAGTAACCCGCTCAACAGCGCAACTTTTATTGTTCTTTCTGAGAGTGCACGAAGTCATACCAAGCTGTGTATTAATTAATCAAGGTAAGTTTAGATTATCGTTTTAAAATTTTATTATACTGGTTTTGCAGTGCTTTGTACTTCTACTTGCCTACGTATTTATACGCGCAAAATTAATTCATACCTGAACTTTCATTTCATGATAATTAAATTCCGTGTTTGAGTTATTTCTGTAATTAGTATTTTATTAAATGCAAGATTAAAACGCAGACTCTCTAAAGGATGTGAAATTAAATCGCAACAATCAATGCAGTTTATAAAACTTTGAACTGCATAGGTTTATTAGAAAAAGTTATTTTATAGGTAGCCAATTATTCCATTTGACGTAGTAGTAGATATACAGACCAAAACAATTACATGACGACATGATTTTAATTACTCGTATAATATTCAAGATTTTTTCAATTACCCTGTAGGCATTGTTCTAGATTTACGAAAATAAAAATTCAAAATAAAAATTAACTTAATATGTATTCCGTATTTTTTTCACTAAAAACATCAAAATTACTAAATTTAAAAAAATACAGTTCATTACACTTATTTTTCTTAACTTTATATATTTTTAAACATCATTTCCAAGAAAATGCTTTCTCTGGAAGGAAATTTTCCTTGCATTAGCGGCAACCCATTAAGCGACGACTTCTATATAAGTAGGTAGTACTCGATCACATGATAAAAATTAAAGCACAGGGTCAAAGAAGAGATAATCACCCCGAATAGTAAACAAGCGTTTCAAAAATTTAGTTTGTTCTATTACGTTTCAGAAATTTCATATCCAAACACCGCCAAAGCATTAATTTCACAATATTATTATTAACAAAAGAACAATTAAAAAGTAAACAGCCCACTTGATTCTTATTCAATTAAACATTAATTTGAACAAGTGTTCACTCATTATTATTTTTTAATATCAATACAATGCAATTACAGCTTAAATCAACATAAATTTAAATGGTTTTATTGTGTTTTTTTTCAGAATTTCGCAATGGCAGCAAACAATATGATTAACCTGAAAGTGTTTCTACGGGATGAAAATTCATCTGAAGCTCGTCGCTTCACAGTTGACGCATCCGTTGTAACTAGTTTTATATTTATGCAGGAAAAGCTACAAACGGTTTTTCCAATTCTTCGCGAAAATGATTTCAAAATAACATGGAAAGGTAGTCAGTCTCTTTAACATTTTCTTTTTATTTCTTCAAATTAATCGAATGTTTCTTTCAGATATGGATGGAGATGAAATAACCATTGCTTCAGATGAAGATTTTATTACAGCTCTTACTGAAATGAGCGCTAATGTGAAAGTTTTGTACGTTACTATTAATCAACGTAATCAAGATCCAATTTTTATTTCAGAAGCTGAAATGCAAGGTAAAATTGTCTCTCCATGATTTCTATTTAAAACAGCCTGGCCATAATTTTTCTAATTTCTAGATACTCCATATCGTGGTCCACGTGTAATATGCGACGTTTGCAACCAGTTGATTACAGGTTTACGCTACAAATGCTTGCAGTGTCCCGATTACGATCTTTGCAGTGGTTGCGAACATCAGGGACATCATTCTGATCATTTGATGATTCGTGTTCCTCATAACGACGCGTACATGCCCAAATGTACCCGTAAATTTATGCATCATGTTGCTAGAAGCTTGAAGAAATCAGCTTATACTGCTAGCAAGGAAGCTTATCGTGCTGCTAAGTTTGCTACCAAGTTTGGTCCAATGGGCAAACCTTGTGGGGAGGAAACTACAATCCCAAAAACCAACGCACCACAAGCTGAAGCTGGCACCAGCAATCAAGTTCCTGAAGGACAAGGTTGTCCATTCAATACCACTGGAGAACAATTCAATATGAATGATATCCATGCCTTAGGAGCTATGGCAAGACAGCATTTGTATGTGTTTAAGAAATCTAATCAGTGCCATTTGAATGTCTTTAATATCTTTACAGGGGACCTTTATTAGATGTATTGCAAACTCCATCTCAAACTGCAGGTGCTAACCCCGAACAAGGAGGATTATTTATGGATATGATACGCAATGCCGTTGATGGATTCTTTGGTAAACTTTTTCAGTAACTGTAATCATGTTCTTTTCCATAACCAGATATATTTATAACAGGTAGGATTCCAGAAGAATCAGAAGAACAACAGAAACAAACACCACAATCAGAAAATCAACCTGAAAAACAAGCTTCTGCAGAAAATACTACTACAACCCCACAAACTCCCCCAAGCCAATCAGTACCTATGGATGTAGAAGGTGCTGTACGTGAAGGAGTTATTCCCAATACCACTGATGTACCAATTCAGCCACAGCAAACTAATCAAAGACGTGATCCTGGATGGACCTTTGTTGCAACTAATCAAGGCCAAACAAATAGTGCTACTGCTAATGTGCACACTAATACAGCAACTGCTCCTGCATTTGTTTATCATGAAAGTAGGTTTTCTTCAATTTCTGTTAATGATGTTAAAATAATTAATTACGTTTTCAGATCCCAGAATAGCAGAAGGTTTGGTGCAATTGCATGAAATGGGCTTTTCCAATGAAAGCGGATATTTAACCCAACTGTTGGAACGTTTTGAAGGAAATGTTGCTGCAGTGGTTAAAACCATAGTCGAGATGAAACTTTAAATATGAAGAGTTTAATCTGAACCTATATAATTTTTGACATTATTGTATCTATTATACTTGTATGTTAAAGGGGGCGGGGATTTTTGGGATTTTCTTAACATGACTACGTGTTTTATTGCATATTTTTCGACTTACTAGAATTTTATTTGTTTTCTGGGAAACATTCCTATTATTAGTTTTAGTTTTATGGAAACATAAACATATGTATCAAATATACCAAATATATATCAAAGTATCCTAATGTGTTTTGGTTTATCATTATGGTGTTTATTTGAAAATATAGTAACTTTGAAAAATAAAAATTTTTTTCAGGAAGTTTATTCTAACGCTCCAGTTTTTGTATCAGCTGATACAGAGAAGTGCAGTATTATAGTTCCAGCTAACGACTTAACGATCCCATGTTTTCCAAGATGGCACCTTTATGTTTACACAACATCGATGAATTTTTATTTTGGGCGGGAATAAATCTTTTTATGATTTTCTTCCGCATTTTTCCAGCTTAGGTCGTGCTATTCACCAGATGGCAGGGTTAACATAATTACTATTTTAATCTGAACTTGGAGAGAGACTGCCAATTCAATTCAGCGCGCAGTCGGCTTCCCGGTATTTGTTTTAGTAACTCCCGAACAACTTGTTGAAGAATACGCAGTTTTTCGAGGAACTATACCATCATGTCAGACATTGTTACTATTGATTTATCTGATGAAAGTAAAGTGCCAATTTTTACACTCGTCCATTTGTGTTTGCATGCACATTTGCCACGCTGATTTCTTCTGTATTATATTTAGACGTAGACTAGCAAAGCTTGTTTAATGCTCTCAACACCAACGTTTGTTTTGTTTTGCTTTTGTAGACTTACTAGTTTTTATTTATTTATTTTCTTAGGATAAATCAATTCTGAAAACAAAAATCTACACACAAATCGTATTTTTTCTAACAAACCGTATTTATTCTGAATAACTGAAAAGTGAAAATCATTTCCATCCTGGTTAGATTTCTATTTGTATTTTCCTATTAATTTATTAAATTTTCTTTAAGGATATTAAATATAAGTAATTCAATTTACGTGAAAAAATTATACAGTATCTACTGAAAAATCTAGCATTTTTTTAACATTTTTTTTATTTAGATGATAAATCCGTGAAGGAGAGTTGTCATGATATAGAGACAGTTTTTGAAAAACGGAAATCTACGGATACGGATTTAATATTAGAAAATTCCAAAAGTATGTACAAGCTGTTCCTGCTTTTATGTTGTGGTAAGGGATTTTCCCGGATATTTCTTATAGTATTTTATTTGAACTTTTTCTAGAAAATCAACTGAATCAATATGCTATACGCTACATCTGTAATCATAATATTCTTCCTGTACAGTTAGTACAAATTATTGGGGTAAGTTTGTGGAATTGTAAAATTTAATGAATTCAAAATACAAGACGTTATTGAAACCAATTAAACATTTAATTGACTACAAAAAATTAACTTAACAAAAGAAATCAATAATTGATTCAAACAGGTATCAGTTTATACTATTTCTATTTCAAACTGATCCGGAAAAATAATTTCTTTAACAATCTAGTTTGTATATGCATGATTATATTGAATCAAAAAGAAAAATAAGGTTTTCTAACTTCCAACCCATCAAGAATTTTAGATTTATTACAGGCACTTATGTTATCACATCTTCCGCAGCTTACAGATAAATTCTGATGTTTGGCACACATAAATTTTGGCAGAAAACATTACTTTCTTTTGTCTGAATTACGGAATAGTTTGAAATAGATCTGCCACATTGCGATGTCTATTTTGGATTTACGATTTTGGCTGTCTTGAAATTTAAAAATTGATATATTACCGTGCTACTTCCTTCAGGTAGAATTAAACTGCCGGAAACATCAATTTGCAAAATTAACCAAATATTCATGTTTCACCCCTTCATCACATCTACTTACTTATTACTTTATATTACAAAATGGATTGTAAATTTACATTGTACCAAAACGAAACAAAAATAATAACATTAAGAGAAACATAATTTCGTACAAATATATTGATAGAGAACAAAAAATAATTAGAATATTTAAAAAATAAATGAAGAAAAGTATTAAAAAATTGTAGACAAACTTGTATGAAAAAAAGAAACAAAAATAATAAGAAATTCAAACAAATGTTTGAAATAGAAAAAAATTCTAAAGTATGTTTCCACGTTTCCTGATAAATAAACAAAAGTTTCCTTAAAATTTTATTTTTATCTAAAATAAATTACGATGTGTATCCGTGATTTAAAAAAAATTAGACCTTTCCAAAAGAGTTTCTGGTGTAGAGGAGGCGGATTTGGCTTCCAAAAAATTTGGCTTTTGTTTCTGTTTAAACGCGCATGATGTTTGTCATGACCTGGTGTTAAATGCGACCTTTCAAGGTATAGGTCACCACTTGACAACTTACGATTAATTTTAGCCGATGCAATTAATTCTAGGTGACTCGTACTTATAAGAAAAAAAAACACACACAAATGCAACCACCGTTTAGTTGAATTGGAGATATGCCAAAAGGTGCACATGTTCGCAAACAACCGGCTGTTTGCAGTGGTTGTGGCATTTGTCAAAATCCGCCCATCTTAATGACTACTAATTTACCTCCAACAATAGACCTAAGAATAAAGCTCCCGTAATAAACCAACAAACCAAGAGCCTGTCATAAATTTTAATTATCAATTTCTTCAAAAGGTTAGAAACAAAATAATGATTTTATAAATATTTCGGTTTCTTTTGAAATTTACTGCAATGATATTATTTTTGTAATGCTGACTTCCCGACTTTAAAATTCGTCCAATATTATTTATATCTAGGAAATTAAACAAATAAATAGTCTGCAAAAACAAGTCTTCCAAAATAGTTACCAATTAATAATACATATTTCGCACCTGTTCCTTATATTTGTTGGTATAAGGAACTGTAAATGAAAATTATTACATAACGCTGACCAATTTTTTCTGCGAATGCTCCTAACAAAAAGGAATAACCCTGGAAACGTCCAATATTACTTTTACGCCCAATTAAATGACTCTTCCACAAGATCTATCGTATTCCAGTTATGCATCGCTCGTCCCTTGGCTACCATTCGCCCACACACTGTTTCAAATCATCATCTTTAATACATTTTTAATCACTGTTTTAACATAAAATGCATTTTCCACCAGGAAACTGAAGATTTACAAACTTGTACATACACGGTAGAAATCCTTTATAAACTTTTAACATACAACGAAGCTGACAGAACAAATATCAAGAAAAATTTATGTTCCCCTACCAATTTTAGCCAATTGTTAGAGAGTATGTACTCTGTGCATGCAAGGTTCTGTGAAAACATTGAATATAAAGAAGTTCTTCCTGACATGCACACCAAACTCTTGCATATGATCGTCATCATATACGAAGTAAAAAAATGTAAAAATGTCCAATTTTTTAAATATTATGTGTTGTGTATTCATTTATAAAATTCCAGGTCGAAAATATATCACCAACGCTACTGAAAATACGGTTCGATTTATTGGTCAACTGCTTACCGTGTACTACAAAAATAAAGAATTATCGATTAATTTATTAGCAGTCCTTAAAATACTTTGCTATAAGCGTAAGTTTTTGTGTTTATGCTTAAAAAATTGTAATTACATTTTTTTTCAGAAAATAATAGCGCATTTTTAGCGTCTAAACGATTTTTTGATGGTCTTTGTTATTCTTGCAAATTAACCCAAAAAATCTTTACCATTGCACTTATTTTTAAATTAATGTCAAGAAATGGTTCGTATTAGATAATATCATGCACTTCTGACGCTGACCTAAACCTTTTTTCAGCTTCAGCACTTAACTACATGTGTCAGAACGAAAGAGTATTTAAACTTATACTTGATTTAGCTAACTATAATGGTAAAAAAACCGTAAGTAAACGGACACTAATGACAACTTTATACAGAATGACTAAAACTGGTAAGTTATATAAAATTCAAATTTCCATAATTAATATTTGTTTGTTTAGCTCCAGGTCTGAAATTCCTTTTAAATGAAGAATATTTTAGTAAATTAGTTAATTATTTTCTGAAAAATGAAAAACCAGAATTATTCAATCACCGAATGGGAACAATTAAAGCTTATACGATTTTACACCGTTGTGTTACAAAAATTGTGGTACCATCAGCTCAACTAAACATGGATTTACAATTACCTGAAGATGTTATTAAATATCGTAAGTTTAAAATTTCAAAATGTTCTAAAGACATAAACAAAATTTACTTAAAGATGAAGACAGTTCCTCTGAAGAAAGCGATCAAGAAAATGATGATAGTGAAGAAGAAAGCCAACACATTGAAGAAATTGATTATGACAGCGATGAATGTATCATGGATCCTGATTTCGCAGGAATGGATAACACGCAAAGGTTCTCTATTGTCCAAGAAAAAAATCCTTCAGATTATTTATCCAAGTAGTTATTACGAGATACTTGCACAATTTAAAATATCTAATCTGATGTAATTTTCAGAATGAACATATTTTTTAAGGAATTACTTCTAAATTTTGAAGATAATAATAATTCTTCCAAATTAAAGTTATTTGAAGAAGAAAGTACAAACAAGGAAGATCTGCCATGGCAAAGTATTATAGAAGATGGTGTTTATAGGTTTAAGAAAATGAATTACCACGCTTATCCAGATGCTATCATGCTTGAAGCACAATCCGACAACCATTATTTGAATCCATCTACAAATTTTTTTTCCGTGTAAGGCTCCAATATATTAATAAATTTCATTCCCTGAAACGTTATATTCTGTTCGTATTTCAGAGAAGATTTGGCTCACAAACTGAAATGTGCGAAAGGCATTTCTGAAATAGATTATAACCCCAGAATAGTCTACAGTCTGGACGATCTTTATGATGACTATACGAATACTGAACCTGTAGTGCCCCAGTAAATAATATTCAAGGGATCCAAATGTTAGATGTTAAATAACTTATTTTTACAGTCCAAGCACATTTACAATCAGTGACGATAACATAGGAGAAAATGTAGAAAATACTCTTACATTTGAATCCCGTTTCGAGTGTGGAAATTTAAGAAGTGTAAAACAGGCGTGTATTTAATTATTAATCAATATTTATGTGTCTTGTAATGGGTTGAAATTATAGATTGACCGATTTGAATATGAACTTTTAATGAGTCCTGATACAAATGGAAACGGTGGACATCAATGGTTTTATTTTCAAGTTAGCGATATGGTACCTGCAATAACTTACACGTTCAATATTATTAATTTCTTGAAAGTTAATAGTCAATACAATTATGGCATGCAACCTGTTTTATTTTCAATTAAGGACTATACTTTAAACAAAAATGGTATGAAATTTAAAAACAAAAAAATGAATTGAATAATTGTATGAATATTTAAGGGTGGAGACGTGCAGGAGAAAAAATTATCTATTATGGAAATAATTATTACGTAGACGAAACTTCTACCAAACAATACAGAACTTTATCGTTATCTATTGTTTTTCCTTACGCTAATGATTATGTTTATTTAGCTTATCATTATCCTTATACTTACACCCGGCTCATGGTAAAATATGATCCAACTTAATTTGTATTTAATAAATATTTTATTTATTCCAGACAATATTGTATCCTATTATCAATTATACCCCTGAAGTAATTTATGCTCGAGTGGATAAATTATGTAACACTGTTAATTGCACTAACGAACTGCCATTACTGACAGTTACAGGAGCTTGGAATCACCCAAACTCCCTACAAATTCCATTTGATGTAAGTATTACAAATATACCTAACATCCCTGACCAAGAGTTTGTTTTCCCCCTTATCCGCTTTAATCCCGTAAATCCTATCTCCCTACGTTAAAAACGTAGTCATAGCCTATGGGTTAGTACTAAAAAAAGAAGCTCTAATTCAAGTATATCCATTACATATTAATATTTAACTAAGTTGCACCTGCAGCTTCTTAACGTCTTAAATATATCAAAAGGGAATTTGGAATTCTCATACGGCTGCCCCTATATAAATATTTAAACAAACGGCTTATTTATTCAATAGAAACGTCCTGTGATATTTATTACTGCAAGAGTGCATCCCGGTGAAACAAACTCATCATGGATAATGGAAGGAATAATCAAGTTTTTATTAAATGAAACAGATGAACAAGCAATGAGAGTAAGAGAACATTTTATATTTAAGGTAATTCCTATGTTAAATCCCGAAGGTGTTATTTATGGAAAGTAAGTTACTATATGAAAATATTCTGACATATATTATATTATTTTTATTTATAGTACCCGTAGTGGACTTACTGGAGTCGATTTAAATAGATGCTGGACAAAACCAAATCAAATAACTTGTCCAGAAATTTATTACACGAAGGTTTAGATAGTCAGTATAAGTAGGTTATTTATTAAGCGTAAGTTATGTATATTTTTAGAAACTCGTAGAGTATGTAAAAAAAGAATTAAAACAACCAATAGCAGCTTATATAGATATTCATGGTCATAGTCGTAAGAAATTCTTTTTCTTTTATGGTTGTAACCCAAAAATGAGTTGGAATAAAAAAGATAGAAAAAATGGAGACTCTTTGAAGATTTTAAAGGTATGGCTTTAATGCTTAACTTCTAATTTCACAATATAATTTATTGTAGCTTTTACCTCAAGTGATACAAGTTCTTAATCCTCATCTGCGACTCAATTTCTGTAGATACAAAATTCAGAAGAAAAGAGAAAGTACAAGTCGTGTTGTTATGTGGAGGGAATTTGGAATTCAAAAAGCGTATACATTGGAATGTTCTTATTGCTCAGGTGATAATAATCAAGTAAGTTATTTTGGTAATAAATAGAAAATCATAGTTTAATATTTTAAATCTTAAGTTCACCGACTTCCAATTTTGTTGTAGACATTGAATACGAAGATACTGACCGATATTGGTGCTAGTCTTATTAGAGGATTTGGAAGAATAGCTGAATGACATAATCAGTTTCAAATTCATAAATCTTGATAGATTATCGGATTAACTGACTAATAATTTTTAATAATCAGTATAATTTGTGTGTTTTCACAGCCATAACTTTGCATTTATCTAACTAAGATGCTTAAGGCAAAGAAAAGACACTTATTTTTGCTTCCTTATTTTTAATAAAAGCTGTGATTCATAGTTAAATTTTAAGTAGGCTATGCAGTTCTTGCAAATTGCCTATTAGATCAATTTTCTTCTTATCCTTGCATATTGAATGTAATTATAATTATATGTATTGCAATAAATTATATATAATTTTTTAACATTGGAAATGTTTATGTTCGTATATGGGGGCAAGTTACGAGTTTTTAGTCAAGGCCAAAGAAGACAAAAGTGTCGCGATCGGGTTTCGCCGCTAGCTGGCCGGTCCGGGCCGACAGCATAGCACGGTGGGCATACAAATTGGCGTGTGCGCCGTGCTCCTGTCCAGCCGAGGCCGATGGTGTACAACTACAACCCGAGGGCTTTAGCCCGAGGGTTGTACGTCTAATTCTGTATTTCCATGGTAATAGTCAGTGTTATCATTTCCAATGGCTCCGATGGTTGCAAGGATTGCGAAATCTGTGAATTTTTTAATAACGTGACGTTGGGTTAAAAAATGAAGAACAGTTCTGAGGTTGCAACCCTCAAAACCGGAACCGTCTTTGCCGAACAGGGCAGCAGGCAATACTATACGTGATATATTATAGTGGTAGGTGAAGACACCTTTGGCCAAAAATGCATTAACGTGAGTAAACCCCATCCTGTTGGACGATTCAACGAATCGATCTCCTATTTCACGTACAGCATTAACATAAATGTAACGCTGTAGACTGTAGAGTATTCTTTGGACCCGTTTGACAAAAGTAAATATAAAATATTAAAATGATAATAATAATAATAATAATAATAATAATAATGAAACCGCAGGGCAGTTGCATTGTGCAGCTGTTGGTGAGTGACGGCACCACGGTTACCCGATGTCTTCCCCGGCAACTTCGTTGCCTCCTCCCTCTCCTTACCTTTGCCGATACTAAAGACACAAACTCTGGCCAATAATTCCAAATCATTCATTTGTATTACTTTCTAAGACAAAACTACAATTCCATGTATCAAGAACAGAAAATCTGAAATCTACTTTAAAAAAAAGAAACCCAATTTACAGTTTTCATTTTTTATTAATCTTTTAACAATATTGTTCCAAAAGATAATTAAATACGTTTAATACTACTAACTACTTATTTCTATAAAACACTTGCATTATGTTACATGAAATGGTTCAAATGAAATGTAAAGAATACACTAATATTAAAAATGGAATGCAAACTTAGATATTTATGAGGACGGATTAGAGGAACGAACAAAAGTAGTGACGGTGTCGGGTTCAAGTGTAGATACATAATCTTCTTCATGCCCATGATGATCTACATTTGTAGCCGGCTCGTCTTGCATTTCAGCGTTAGGATGAAAATTATCATATGGCCCATTTGTTGCTAATTCCACTTCCGCATCTTCATTCCGAACAGGCGTAGCTGTGTTACTATCAATATCGTCCACTTCAGAAACTGCAGAAGTGTTCAATCGTAATTTACTGATTAATTCGTTAATACCCATTGGGACGTATTTGTGAGCCTGTTCGGGGGCAGAAGATGATGATGTGTATGGTCGCATGGTTGTTGTTGAACTTGGTTTCCTGAAAATATTCCGCGAATGAGTATATTTTGGTCATTCAAAAATTAAGCATCTAAAAGAAATTCTAGCAGGTAATTTAGTAAAGCCGTAAGTCAGGTTTAGCCCATCCACCATGCAACCTTTCACCTAGGTTATAGTTAAAATCATCATGAATTACTTTAATACAAATGAAGTGTACAGAGCTGTGACCTGTTACTGAAAAGTAACTAAAAAGTTATTTTATAAAATGGTGAAAATGATTTTTCTAAAATACTTTTGTCTTAGCCCCTTATTATCTAAAATATATCCTCCAAAAAATAAGAATGTATGGTTGAATAGAACAGCTGTAAAGAGCTTTAAGCGAGAGTAATTAGCTGGAAAATTGGAAAATATAAACGAGATCTTAGCTTCCCATCCCTTTATATATTTTTTCTTTATAAGCATCAATAGTAGCAATAGAAAAGGCATATAGATCTAAGCACTACATTAAAGTATTTTTCTAAATTTTGAACCGAGCGAAGACAAGTTAAAATCAAATTTTGATCATATTGTGAAATTTTCAAATGTGTTCATCTAAAAGCTAAATGTAATCAGCACAGCTCTGAGAGGATATTAATAAGTGATTATATGAGGTGATTACAACCCTAGGTGTGGTGCTGTGCGGGCTCACCTTCTTACCCCTGCGCAGAGGACACGGGTATAGAGCCATAATTGTAGTAATAACAACGGGTTTGTTCGCAGATAAAGTCCTTAATCGACGTACAATCATCGGTGTCCCATTCAAAAGTTGGCGCCTTCATAGCTACACAACTGTTTGATAGACCATTGTTTCCACTGTAATAAAACATAGGTTTTAAAACAAATCATTCTAAAAACGCGTTTTTAAAACATTTACCTTTCACGAGCAGTTCTTTGAGGGCTTGTACTTCCAGTAGGAATATCATAAGCGCTGCTACCAGAGGAAATAACTTCATTTGCACGTTTTCTCATGTAGTTAAACGTTGCATTGAAAGGCAACCCTGTACTCATCCATAATGGCATGTCGGTACCCAATTTATTACCAGAAATCCAAAAATCGAATTTATCGTAACCAGCATTGCTCAAATATTGCGTAATCGAATCTGCTTTTTCTTTTGTTTCAAATGATGCTAGTTGCAAGCCTAGAGATCGACAGTATTGGTATGCCAAGAAAAAGTTCAATTCTGGAGAGTATGGATTCATTCTGCTTATGAAATATTGGACCCCATCTAATTGTATTGTGGTGATCCTTTGACCTAAAAAAAAGTAAATGGAATAAGTTAACTATAAGTTATAAAAGAAAAATATTACTAAGAGAAAAAAATTGTTAGAAATATGTTACATCCTTTATTATGCCCGGTGGCAGTGCCAGTGGTTTATTCTTATTACTGCCCTGTAACATTGTAAACCAAAATTCTACTTCTAAGTAACAAACATCAACATAAGTGGTTCAATAGATATGACGGTGAACTTGAATTCTCTTCTGCTTCCAAAAATCCTCTTTTTCAGAGACCGTTACTTAGAAATTTTTCTTGTCTTTTGTTCAGGAAAACTTTATTTCAAAAATGTCTTGAATTTTTAAAATTCTGTTAACAGTTTCGAACTAAAGCTGGTCAATAAAAATCACAACGCACGAATACAAAATTTCGTATTATATCTCAACAATTTTTTTATTTTCCCTATTTCCTCCTAAATAGCTGCTTACCTCGCTATTATTCTCTGCTTATATAATTATTATATTTGATAAAATTCTGTTTTTTCTCCTACTCCATAAACAAAAATTTCGTTTAAAAGATAAAACTCCTACCATAAAATTTTATTTAAATAGTGGCGTAAAAATTTTATGGGGTTGTCCAAACATTTTCTTCGTAACTAAATAAAAGGTGCGTGCACTTTTAAAGGCAATGTTAGGCACTTTATAAAAATATTTTACTTAATAAGATCATGCCGCAAATACAATAGGAGTTAGTTAGTGTAATACGCGTTTGGAATATTAAAATCTTTGCCTGTAGTATAGTTTTTGTAACTTTTGCACGTCCTGAAGTTTACAAAATTATTCCTACACTTCCGTTTGTGACAAATAAATCATAAAAAATTTACTGAAAATTTTGATCGTTGTCGCAACCTCTATTCTTCTTCAATTTGATTGACCTTAGGTCTCTGTTATCACATTTAAGAGGTTGTTATCTCAATCAACAAAGTATAACAGAAAATAAAATATTAAGTTTTAAATTCTTTCGTTTGAATGAATGAATGTAGCTGTTATTTAAAATGAAAATTATAAATGCACTTACCATTAGACGAAGCAATTGTAATTAATACTATAATACTGGAAAGAGCACCGGCAAAATGCATCTTGAACAGGAATCTCAAGACTTAAAACAAAGACGCGCACCGACTGACCGCGACCACAGACGCTCGGTCATTTTGTTCTGCAGCACCGGATACACCCCCCACATCCCCGAAGCTTTTACATTATGATGATGATGTTGGTGGTCTTAAGAAGCCGATTTGCTAACACCTTTGGATATGGCAGCTTTTAAACTGTTTAGGATTACGTCATTTATAATATATCACCGAATTTATATCAAAAAAACAATCAGAATCGATGAAAATTTTGAAAATTTTGGATTCCAAGAATTCAAAGATTCAAAAACATGTCTAAATGAAACAATTTTCATACTCAATTAATTTATTTAGTTTCAACCGTTTAGAAGCATACATTGAATAATAATTATGGTAATATTCTGTCTATTCATAAAAATTTGCATAAGTCATACTAACCTGAGTACAGTAAAAAACAAAATTACATGAAACATATCATAATTTTTTTCAAGAATTTTTGTTACGTTAACAATTAGAAATTTAGGGGTTCAAATTGTGTTTGATAGGAAATAGTTACTGGCGTAAGTTATTTAGTTCGCTGCAGTTCCATTACTTTTTTGTTACGAATGTAACGAATGTCTTAGGTATTATTATTGTTTGTTTGTTACGGTAGGTTGCTACTGTGGTTAGGAAGCCTACTGCTGGCTAGATTACTTCTGGGGTTTGGCTATCTGACTTCTAATATTGAGTTAGGTTACTGCTGCAATTGAATTAGGATACTCCTGCAGTTAAGTTAGCAAGTTGCTAAAGTTTTGTTGCAGTTCAGTAAGCTTGCTGTTACGATTGCGTTAGGTTAATCAATGTTGCAGTTGAGTTACTTGCGTAGACTAATATTTGAACCTCTTTTTGTTAGTTGAGCTAATCGAACCTAAGGATAGTTAAACCTTAAATGGCTTAAACCAACTAAAGTAGACCAGTAAACTAGCCTAAGTAGAGTAATTAACGTAAATAATCCCCTAATCAAACTTAGTTAATTAATTACACCCATTAAAACAATAATCTTAATCTCAACTGGTATAACTATAGAAAATATTGTGAACAAAATCAAATCACAAATGTACTCAGAGTTATATTCCAATTCTTATTTTATTTCCTTCATAAAACAATTTTTCTGTTGCATGTAACATTAAATCTTTTTCCTGAACTCAAGTGATGTTATGAAAATGAAAAATAGGTTTCAATTTATTGAAGATGTAACACAAGATATATAGTATATAGTTTCATGTGCATAAATTTTAAATTTCTGTTAAGTTTATGTCAGATTTGTTCTTGGTTGAGTCTAACATCTTCAAGCGTTTATCTGGCGCCAATAAAGCTTAAATAACCACTAACCAGACATCTAGAAATTCGCGTTCGCAACTTAAATGGCTTACCTAAGGTGGTAGCGTATATAATTTAAACCGGCTAGGGAATTTTCTTTACTTTTATTGTCTTGCCTCTTCTATTTATAAGCACAGTGTATTCACTACTCAAATATTGGAATCTAAAAACGACTTTCTGGATTCCAATAAGGTGCGACTTTGTTATTAAATATTTCACGAATACAACATCAAATTTTATTTTAATTACAGACTGTGTGCGTTCCCTAAATTGGTTTTATACAGAAAAATAACCGAATGTAATGAAGGTTGAGAATTCTCAGAAATTTTCAATAACAAAATTCAGAATGTTTCAAAAGACCCATCTTAAATTTGTTTAGATGATAGATGATAGTTAAAAAATTAAACAGGGCTTTAAGATGTAAATTACGTTTTGCCTCGGGTGGGCTTAGAAACGTGATGTGCTGTCATAGAAAACAAAAGTGTTGTTCCCGCATAACTTTAATTCTAACCATAGAAAGAGAATAAAAAAAAAGAAGCAACTCGCAGCAAAAAAATAGCACTTGTTTCAGGTCAGCTAAGGCTATTTTATAGAGCTTGTTGTGTTTTTTATGTCTATAAGAATCGGAACAACGCGTCTTTGCTTTTATACGTGGTTTAAATCGCTTCTCGGTCGTTATTTTCAAACGGACTATTTAATTATCGGTCTCATTTTAATATACATCTTGGTTCAAATGATTTATGGAAGCCCTATAAGACTACTTTTATTACTCATAAAAGATATAAAAGTCAGTTTACTCGCTTTACATACGCACAATGTACTATAAAACGTATAAAACCAAAATGTTACGTCTATGGTAAAACCAATTAAACCCAAGATTATTGCAGAACACGAACTGTTAATTAAAAGTGAACAAACTTTAAAGGATAATCTGAACATATATTTCATATGTTTGCCAACAAACTCACCTGATTGGAACCAAAATCTTACGTGTGGTCCCTTTAAAATTTATTATATCATAATTTCAAAAAGTTTTATAAGATATGAACATCACAATGTTTGATTATTGGGTGCTCGAAAATACCTAGCTACCTATAACTAAAATTATTTTACAGTTTCCAAAAATATTCAGTTGAAGATTCTAGAACCGAATTTTACAGCTATTACGGTGAAAACTTGTTAACAAGTAGATCAACTATAAATTTTTGGTGTATCGCGTAAATTATTGCTCAAAAATATTTTCGAAAAAAACCCAAATCCGTTAGATTTGTTTCGGTTGCTTCCTGTTCAAAAAATTATTATTGGTTCATTGGCCGGTGACTCACGAAGACCATCGCTCAGATTTAGCGCCATAAGAAACACTTATCAAAGCGTTTACACTCCGTCCTATCATTCCCAATAATTTACTTGAACTAACTAAGCTCTTTTTGAAACTACGTAGCCCCAACAGTAAATGGGCTAGAATCAATCTTATGATGACCCTGGCATTGGCACTCTCAAAAGTTGCCTTCCTTGAATTATCGGCATGCTTTGTTATTAAATAAACGCCAGAGTGAGTTTACAAAAAGTTTACATTATTTATTCTTATTAATCTCATAGCTCGTGGTTTACAAGGGAATTCCTTTTTTCTGTAGGATTATATGGATTTTGCACTGATATCAAGCTATGCAGGCGAGGGCACAATACCCAAAACACAAAAATATCCACAGCTCTAAACATATAGTTTCCTGATGCCTTTTGCAATCCAGCATGGCAAACATTGAGAATGTAGGGCAACTAAATATTTGTAACCAAAGTAAAAATTATTTAACTACTGATCTTCTATTTATTTCATTACAGTAACTAAATTTGACAAAATTATGCTTAGAAGGAAAAGGAACACCACTTTAGATTATTCTTAAGGTCTAAAAAACTACAAAAACAGACCTTGAATACAGAACAAAAGAAAAATATTATGATTTTCAGTGAAGGATTAGCAAACCAAGATCTGTGCAAAAGCTAGAAAAAGGTTTTATGTTTGGAGTTTTCTTAACCGAAAAGTATAAAGCAAAATATTATTTATTTTCAATATGCGGTGGTGGAATACGTGATGGAAACAAGAGTTCTTGGAGGAAAAACGCTTCGTTAATAATGTGTAATTGCGTATAATAACCTCCAAGAATAGAGCTCCGTCCAGTAAGATTGCCAGTCGTAAATGCAGAAGAAATAAAGAATTACTGCAGTTGAACACTGCATAATCGAGGATTAACTACTTTAACTGGAACCAGGTCTAGTACCTACTCCCATTATGGTTGTTCTCAGGTAACAAAGCTCAGCTAATTTTGAAATGAAATTCTTGGAAGTATAATTAATTTTGAAGGGTATATAAACAATAGTTATTAGTTTCTATATTAACGTATACCAGCAGTTAGCTGTGTAATATATCTCAAATGAAGTTGTAATCAATTTGTTTGAGGTACTATTATTACAGTATAAAATAGCAAACTTTAATCACAAACACTTATTGATTTATTATCGGTATCACGTTTAAAATGTTTAACGTTCACCTTCATTCCGGCGCCTTATTTCAAAGCAGCGTAACATAGCAAAGTGACTGACCATCAAAGGTTCATCAGTGGTTGTTGACTGCGTTTTATATAGGTACCCAGGCATAAAAATAAATTGATAATAAGTATTACATCATTCAAAATAATTACAACATTATAGACTGTTTCATTTTTCAGCGGCGCTTTAAAAAGAACGATAAATTAAACCAATACATCATCTCCTACGCGAAAGGAAAATAAGTTTCCGTTACGATTTTCATTTGAATCGAATTTCAATTGCAAAATGGGCAAGTGGACATTTCCCTGTATGTAGCAACCTTGTCTGCTAGTGCAAACTGAAAAAATTGCAAGCGAGCTGCTGCAAGGACAAGCACAATCTGAATTTCAACGACTTCCAAAGAGTATTCGCGTGTTCTCTAATTTTATTCACAATTTTTTACAATTAGTGGATCTGCCGTTAATGTAACCACTACAGTAAAATATTTACCATAAAAATCAGCAGCTTCGGAGGAAAATACGCAAAACAACCACTACTAAGTGCAAGTCTTTTGTCTCGCCGCAGTGGTATCTTGTTTAGTTGTTTCCTCTTGTAGGTAAATAAACGACGATGCTTGGCATTGTTTAACGGCGAGCTATAGTCTACAAAAATATACTTGTTTACATCTCGGATATCTAGCCTCAGGGTCGCAAAATTCTTAATTCGAAAACGCATTCAGGTAATTTGAGTCATAAATTCTAGTAAAATCAATCCCACTTTTGTCTTCAGGTTTTGAATAATAATCTACATTGGTTGTACTTATAAATGTATATTTGATGATTTTCTCTAAAAATGTTGTCACAAATATTTTCAGATTAATTTTTACAAATTGTTTGGCTGGTAACTGCAAATTCATTCTTTACAATTACAGTCCAAGTCTACCGTCAGGAAATTGCAACCTTTTGTGTTTTTTTCTACGGATGTGAAATAAAGAATAATGATGTTACAGGCTTTGTTTTGAAATGTCCATTTAACGTCTGTCTAAGCAACTCGTGATACACCCTTTCCATATAAATTAACTTACAACCTGGAAAAGTGATTAGAAATTCAAAACAAGTCTAGTGACTTCCTTCCGATTAATTCAAACTGTTTAATTGTTTATGGCACAGGTGAAATGGTTTTACTTTTCTAGACATGTTTCTTTGTTTAACTCTCGTATATTTTTTAATTTTATGTTAATTATCTAATCATATCCATTACGATCCTCTTACATCTGCCCCAGGATCAAAATAATAAATTCAGAGAAACCCAGGGATGCTTACGAAATTGGAGTAAATTTCCACATTAGTACAAAGGAAAGCAAGGCAACTCGAATATCCTGAACGATCATCTTACTTTTTTAAAATACTACTCCTTGAATAATTAAGCCAAACAAAAGTAACCGAGGGTAAAGGCAAAAACTCCGTGTTAAACGAAAAGTGCTTTTTTAAAATCATGTCATCTACATAATTAAGCAATACCTCTCTAAAAAAAACTGTCCTGAAAAACAAAAGGAGTAGTCTTGAAATTTAACTATTGCGTCATGTCAGTACAAAAAAGACAACATGAAGAAAGCCTTTTAGAATCGTAACCCATGGACTATTACTCACGAGCTTTTCAAAAAATTGTGTTAGAGATAAATACTATTACGTTAGCAGCAAAAAAATATGTAATAAGAAAATTCGTATAAAACCTTGTCCCAACCAATCAGTAAGTTTCAAAACCAATTAACTAGGCGTACTGTACTACAAATTATGAGTGGTGAACGATTAAACAAAATATTTCTAGAAAACTGTTGCAACAAAAAGGAAGAAATTTACGATTTTTAAAACATATTCACATTTTTCCAACTCTTATTATGAAAAGAGGAATGATAAGATCATTTTCAGATTATCTAAATTAGTATACCGGAAGAATATGAATTTATCCGCAATCCTTGGTATACATTTCCTTACTCTAACCCTTCCTTTTCTGATATTCACTGAAATATTCTAAAACTCAACTACCTGCCAAATTTTCTGAATTCTAGAGGAGAGTAAATAAAAATGCATTTAGTTCGATTATTATAGTATTATAATTTCCAAAATACCATGTAACACATTACAGTTATCCTTTGATATTCCTCACACGTACTCTCTTTGGGAGAGCATTATGTTACGACCTCATTCTTTTGAATTATTACATTGAGACAAACGTCTGCATTTTTAAAATACCAATTCGTTTAGAAACATTTAACTATTAGTCTAAAAGAGCTTGTTAGATTTCATAGAATCCACCGTATCACATCATAACACTTCCTTCAAAATTATTCGAATGATAGCAAACACTTGGAAACTGATTCAATACAAAATTCTGCGGATATGGATCATAAAACATTTTACCAGAAATAAATAGCCTGTTAAATTGAAACATTTTCCCGACTGGATTAAATACAACTGAGCTTTCAGACTAACCATGATATCATTGAATCGTCTCTCAAATTATTTACTATCATTACTAAAATACCCTGTATATGCACTTAGGAAAATTACATTGTAGTTTAGATAATACTACAAATAGTAAAACTAGGAGACTGTCCCTGCAGAAAAATTCAATACCAAACCATGAGATCTGATTATCATGTTTCAAAGAAAACATTTTCCTTACACTCATTTGAAATTAAAAAAAATAAAAATACTTGAAACCCCTAAGGTAAAAATAATAAAAACTGTTTTTTATTTCAAACTACAAAATTTATTTCATATAAATATTAATGTTTTGTAACGTAAAATAGTATCATCAATATATTATACAAACCTAAGTACAAAATTATTTTCTAAAAATACCACATATTCTCTTATTTTCTAATATAATACAATGATTCAACGTAATATAACTTACTGATAATGTTTAACTGCCTCTCTAACTGCAGCCTCACCACAGCCTAATGCTTTTATTAAATTTATAACATTTCTTATCAAAGTTATAACTATTATAGATCTCAGTTGTACCTATAATAATTTTCTGTAACTCGATGGTTATACAACTGAGTTCCACAATAGTCACATGTTTTGTCAATTACGGAACTCACTGCTTTCACAAACCCTGTAAAATATATGAAAAAATCTAATGCTCTTCACAACAAGGAAAAACAGTTTTACAATTTTAAGTAGTGGATTATTCTTCCTCTGCTATTCTAATATTTATTGTTGTTTAAATTAAAGTAATAGCTTCTAATACTCACATCTAGTAATAAAAATTAATAGATTAATTAAAAACAACAACTTAAAATCATCGGTGAAGATATTTTGATTTTGTAGATTCAAGATTTTCTTATGCGAAGGACTTTGCCACAGCCAGTTTCATTTGTTCGTATGTCACCCACATGACAACATTCCAGCTAAGTAGTCGGCAGAATGAGGGAATAAAGCTGAAAATAAAACTTTTATAGCTAGACATACAAATTATTGTAAACTTAGAGATTTATAACCGTTTCTGACATACACGCAACCTTCATACTAAATATAGAATACTCACCCTTTATAAAATGATTTTCCACCCTCTTGCATGAACATGCGAATCCCGCAGTCTATAGCACCTTTATATTGGCCTTTAGAGGAATTCATGTAACGTGTTTTAACAACATCTACAGGGGAAGCTACCACAGTTGTGCAGAAACCTACAACAAATTCGTTTTAAATTTTTTCAAACAATCCATAATAGTAACATACCAGCAATTACAGCAGAAGATAAATGAAGAGGAATACCATCAGCCATCAAATGATAAAACAAAAGGGTATCTTTAATAATATCATAGCATACTATTTCTGATACATTGACGATCGCGTTACGGCTCACATTTGGGAAGGTGCCTAGGAAGTAAAAAGTTATGTTAAATTTGTGTAAGGGGTTGAATGTTGAAAATATAATACCTTTCCATAGACCTCTCAATCCTTCCTTAGCAGCGATGGCTTTGTAGGCCTGAAGGGTAGAAGAATATCGTGGTGCCGATGATGTTGCATGGATACATGCTTGAAATCGAACCTTTACAACATCAGTGGGTTGTGCGAAAAATACAGCCAAACCTCCCGTGGTTATTCCAGCAGCAACTCTAGCCCCAATGTTCATACTACCAGAACGAGTGTTACCTGTGAAATTATAATAAAGTGTAATGATGAGTTAGTCTTGGTGGTTGTTGATGTAAAAATTTAATTTGAAAAACTAAGAAATTTTTATTTTTACAGTGGTAATTTTCCCAACCTCATTATTTTAACACAAGTTAAAGAATATTTTAGCTTGTCTTCGCCCATAATGTAAAATAAAATAAAATAAATAAAATAAAGAGGCAGGAAAAATAATTTTTGCCAATGAATTTTTGAAAAGAAAAAAAATAAGAAGGTATACGTATGAAAGTCATAGTGTTTACAACACTGTTTTACAGTTTTGTAATCAACGATCGATTACCAGCAGAAAAACTGCCAGTAAGCGTACCGTCTATCAGTTGTTGGTAGAAAGCCTTGAAGTTGTCGTAGAAGCCTATTCGCACAGAGGCAAAACACATCTGCCGTTGAAGACCGGCTGAGAGACCATTGTATAGACTCCTGCAATAAGAGCGCATCATACCAGTGTTTATCCCCAACCCCATATTAACCACTACCGGAGTAGCTTTTCCTTTGTATATTTAAAATATAAGCAAACGTTATTTACAATAATCACAATTATTACCAAATACCTGATCCCAGAGAAAAATTTAAATAAAAACCTGATACATACCTTGGTCCTTCTTGTCGTACCATGTTGACTATTGTACCATATAGCCCATGTTGTGTTTCAGATCGCAGCAAAGCAACAGTACCGTTTTGTACAACAGCTCGAGCCTCTCCTTGAATCTTTAAATTACAATACATATATAGGATATATTTCTGACTAAAATCATAATAAAAGAACTCACCTGTAATCGTACTTTAGCAGTATCCAAAGGAAAACTAGCGAAATCTGCGATGCATGCAGATGTACCAGCGGTGAGCATTTTTGTATAAAGGGGAAGGTTGTCGAATGAAGGAGCCATTGTGGATGGAAGTAATAATTATCAACAAAATTTAAATATCAACACAATAATTGGAATGTTTTCGTTGTTATTGCAAAGTGCAAATTAAACTAAATTTTTGGTAAATCAAAAAAATTAACTAGAATTAAACTTTATTTTTAAAACTCTCTAAAGTCGTCATTAAAAATTAATTTATTAGAACAAGGTGTAATCTGATGCTTGCGACCGGCCTGTAGCCGCTGCAGAGCGTTACTTGTAGATAGAATTCTTGAAGATCTTTTGCACATAATATTCTGTAAAAGTATACGTAGTTAGTAAAACAATAACAACAAAGAACACTTATTGCTGCCAACTTTTTTTTAGAGAATGGGTTAAATTATACTACCACTACTATTGTGTGTAAGGTCAACAAGCAAGTAGTAAAAATTGCAGCTAAATGTTTATAATTCCAAGGCTATATAAACAAGAAAATTTACTAATAGAAAGGTTTGTTTGTATCTACATAGAAAATCGATCAAATATACAATTTTATAGACTGTGAAGGAGAGAAAAATATTTTTAAAAAATGCGTTAAAGCTTTTTAATGAGATGCAGACCTTTTTTGAACCTCCTGTATATCCCAATAATTAGGTTACCTTTAATTCAAATTCAAGGTACCTCATTCATATATCATCTAACTTATTTATAACACAATACATTTTCAGGTACGTTTAACTTTTAAGCAGGTACAAAGTGCATCAATTGTTCGTATATAAGTAAATAATCAAATACTTGATCTCAGTTGATAGTTTTTTACACCCACCTTCCCTTTTTCCTTATAAAATATTTTTATGATAAAACGTTTTGAAAACAATAGCGGAAAGTATAGGACGTAGCGTTATCTTAAAGTGCAGTGTGGGGTGAGATGTATTAAACTAGTTATTCATATCTGATAATTGATAATATTTAAAAGGACACTAGAAATATTTTTACTCACAATTACTCTACATCACTTTATTATGAGTACTGATATATATAGATAGTAAAAAAGTATTAAAATGAAAATGTATCCCAGAACGTCATTATTAAAATTATTTCCAATCGTAGCAAAAACTATACTATATAGTAGCTGTAGCAAAAACCTAACACGTCATTATACCCAAATCAATAAAATACATTATGTAATATATATGTTTCCATTAAAAAGAATTCAAACATTTCAGTGAAATTAGATTTAATTCATGAAGTTATTATTCATTTCACATAATGTACTATATCAATAATTATATGTTAATTCTATAATAAGGCAAGTAAACAATGGACTCGCGTGTTAACGTTTTCCTGGAAATTCAAACGATTTCCTAAGAAATACGATTAACTGGAAGGTTAACAGATCATTAAGGTAAAAGCATATCATTGTAGGATAAAACAAGCTATAGGTTTTCGACTATACCTAAAGTGCTTTCTACGTTTAATTTACGTAAAACCTATTACTACTACTAGATTTCATCGAAAAATTTAGTTTTCTCAAATAAAATTTAAATATCCTAGATGAATTATTAAACCCTCCCTCCTTGTTATGTGTTAGCAACATAACACATTCGACTATAGATTTTATATTTATTTAAATATAAACAGACTTGTTAACATTGTTAAAAGGCACATGTGCTAGTATTTATCTAATCATTTGCGTCTGGTAAAAATTAATAATACTAATGGAACGTTGAAACAGCTGACAATCAGTATCCAAAAAACTGAATCATAAATTTTTATTCCCTGAATAACATGATTAGTTCTTATTTAGAAAAATTTAAATTGTACCAAAATCAGTTGCACATTTGAGAAGCTAAACTGTTTCGCTAGAATAAAAAACAAGGTCACGTTTAATTTAAGAACTGCTAAATTAATTTGAATGTGCCAACAAGATGTAAATAAATCTATTAGATCCATTTTATAAATTAATATATTAAACAAACAATTTTTGGTATTAATTTCTCTCCAATTAGTACCTTTTTTGCAAATCTTTCTATCAACAAAAGGTGTCTGTCTATGACTATAAGTAAGATCGGAAACTGCAAATAACTTAAACACGTGTCGGCGTTGAACTTTGTTCGGAAAACCAACACACTGATCTATTTACAGATCAATGTGACTAAAGGATATTCCTGAAATAAGATATTTAACAGACACTACGGTTTACGTATTTTGAAAACTTTGTATAATGAATTACAGAAAAGGAAATAGAAAAATGTAAAAAAAGTATTATTTCATTTT
The DNA here is from genome assembly GCA_963082805.1 of Hemicrepidius hirtus. NCBI lineage: Eukaryota > Metazoa > Arthropoda > Insecta > Coleoptera > Elateridae > Hemicrepidius > Hemicrepidius hirtus. The sequence continues at coordinate 21,736,477 of OY720168.1, forward strand.
AAAAAAATCATTTATAAATCAATTTTTGAATAAAGTTCAATAAAAAATTAATAAATTGTTCAATTTCAACAATAAATACAGTCTCGATGTATTGTTTATTAATTTTAATATTGGAGGGGACTCCAATACAAAGTCCATTCCCTTGCGGGTTAATAGAGATCATGTATGTTCAGATCAAGGCAAAATAATTCGATATAATATGTATTACATAGTATATATCATGAATAAATAAAAAGAGCTTCTTATATACATTTACTACATGCAAAGGTCGATTGACGTTAATTTCCCAAAAAAATAAGGAAAATAATTTTGTTTATACGTGTTTCTAAGTTCAAGACTGGTTGTTAATTAATAAATTTTAAAGTTGTGCGTCAGTGATTCCTCAATTCTTTATTGTTGTTCCGAATTTTCATTAGATATTATACAAAATAACAACTAGTGTCAAAGTATAATAAAATATTTAAAGTATAAAAATATTAACAACTGATACTGTTAAAAATAGATTTTACTTACATAAAAATATATAATGTAACGCAATAAAAAAATATCAAGCAACAGAAAACAAAAATCTTATATGAGCCAATTGCGAAAAAAATTTTTCTAAACGAAAACAATAACAAACCAGGAACTATTTGACCGGTTTCTAAGATATTCAATGAGGTATTGTTTTCCACAACAATAAATTTAATAAAATTTCAACTACGCGCTTCACAATATCTCGCTACTATGTTTCCAATAACCAAACAAATACAATTAAGTCTAAGTCTAATAAAAATTTCCACATGGGTGGAAAATTCCAACCCAATCAATAATACTTTCTTCAAGTGAAATTTGAAAGCGGTTCTACCTAGTACGTGGTGAACTAAAACTATTTATAAAACAGTAATAAACTGCAATCTGCAAATACATAAGGCATTATTCATCCTACCTCATTATAGTAAAAAATCATTTAAAACAATTCCTATTTCCTGATTTTTAATCTTTGTTACCATGGCAACCAATTTATTAACTAAAATGTATTCGATTTCTTATTTGTAACGAGTAATTAGGATATTTATGGAATATACCAATATATTTATTCCCTTGTACATAATCCATTATCACCTTTACCAATCATGTCATAAACAAATAATTTTCCCACTGCTGGCCAGCTCGTTCGCCCGATCGCACCATCCCAATTTATCTGTATAGGGTCACCTTAAAGATAACGTTTTTTAAGTCTTACTATGACTATCCAGAAAACAGCGATAATCAAATTCTGAACAAAGTGCAGCCATTACAGCCACTTTACTCGAAGAAAAATATATAATATTAAAAAATAAAATGATTTAAAATATTTAACAATTAAATATTTTTGTAACAATTTCCATTAAGTTATATTAGATTACTTTACTTTTAAGGGATCAAGATTTTCTCTTCTTTAGCTCCATAACATTTTTGGATAAAATATTCCTTAAATTTTAGAAAATATGGTCTTCAATTTTCAGAAATAGACATTCTATATTCTTGGAGAATATTGATTATTTTGACGCTCTTTCTACGTAGTAATGCTTCCAAGAAAAATATAATTCCAATGTCCTTAATAAAAATAGATTTTTTAATATCGTTATCCTCAAAATTATATTACCTAACTTTTGAAACTAAGCCGCACTAACTAACAATACATTTGAATTTTTCTATTTTGATCTCCATTTCCGAACAAAGTTCAATTTTAAAGTAGTGCATCTTGAAATTTCAACCTTAAACTTGAAATATCAAGTTCAAACTTGATCTTTCAAGAGTTGTACTAAAAATAAGTAAAATATATTGTAAAATTATAACAAACAAAATATAAATTAAATGAAAATTGTAGTACGGAAATGACGATATTAATATTAAATTAAATTTTCCTGTCCGCAAAAAATTAAATAATCATAAAACATTTCTAGAAATGAATATTTTACTGCCTGATGCATAATTTTGTTACGCCTCCAGCATCAACCCGTTGTTTTTTGAAGTGCCAATAAATATTTTAATTCTTCAAAAAAATTTTAATTTTAATTCAAAATCACATTTTAACAAAATAATTAAATACTTGTCTGACCAACTACATCCCCTGACCCCAAACCATTCATTTAGAAATGATCAAAAAAACTTTATTAATTACAAAATGTTTCTATTTTTCACATTGGACTTTAAGAGATCCTTACCCTGAACAAATCCTGAATTTACATGTAGTTTGTTTGAAACACAATAAAATGAATACCTTATATGAAAATTTGCGCTATATTTTAAAACGTAGGTACTAATATTGCAAAATGTAAGCAAAAGAAAACACAAGTATCTTACATCTTGCCGCCTATAACATTTACCAGTATGCTACAGTAAACAAGAAATAAAAATTTTATAGCTGCTGCAGTGTACGAAATGGGAAAGCGCAGATCAATAGAGATGGTGAAAAGCCTACAGAAATCAGCTGTACTAAAACGATGACCCTTAAAACCCCATTTTAACACTTAATTCACTTATTTCATATATTTTGTAATGAAATTTTAGGTATCCACAAACCCTTGATACAAATTCAAGATTTTTGAATTAAAAAGTACTAACCAGCAAAAAAAGCACAAAGAATATGAATTAAACTTTCATAATTATGATTATTATTAAGCATTTAATAAAAATTAAAGTAGTTAAGAAAAGCTCACCTGTCCGGAGATTTCACACAGCAAAAACTGATCACAAATTTATCAATGTTCGGAAGTTATAGGTGATATCACGAGACAAAGCAGCATGCGCTGTTACAAGGCGCGACCAAATTCCAACACTGCTATTCGGCTATCGACCGAAGTGCAAATTTCACTTATCCACCATAAACGAACGTTTTATCTTTATTTGCACCCAAAAATCACCCCACCGTATAATTAAAAGAGGTAATGTCCAAATTGAACTGACTTTGATTAAATGGTCAAATTTGAATTTGTTTTCCTAAACCCTACCCATCAAATTAAAAAAAGATTTTAAATCACAGAATTTAATTAAAATTACAATTAATTTGAAATTTTAACATCTTAGTGCACAATGCAAGTCATCGCAGTCAAAGTCCCTTAATTCCTGTTGACTCATTTTACATTAAAAAAAGAACATTTATCAAAGTCTGCCTTTTACAACTATTTCGAAAAGCAAACAAATATCTGTAGGTTATAATTAATAATTTTTGGAAATTTTTATTTATAAGATGACACTTTCACATAGGATTTGAGTTCACAATTCTTTGGTATCTTTCCTAACAATTAAAATTATTGTTCTAGTTAACAAAAACAAATGCATATTTTAAACGGAAATGTTCAAACTTACACTTAGCACTTTGTTTATTTATTTAATTTATTATCTATTAAATTCGTTTAAATGACTGTTTATTTATCAACAAACTCAATTATTTTTAAATATATAGATTGTTTCTCATTTTAAGATTAAGTAATATTATATTATATTTTCAACCGAGTAATAGGACTATCCACTTTAACATGATTTAATTTTATTCTCTCATTTTATCCGCGTTTTCTTCAATCTATCTTAGTTCACTCCTAAACAATTTACTATTCTGCTAATATTTAAAAAAAATACATTTGGCATTTCTTTCTTGTAATTCTTCTAATCATGGAAATCATTGGCAGAAAACAAAAATTGGATCCCATTGCATTGGTGATTTGTAACAAAGGGGGGCTTCAAGATAATTTAAAGGGACATAAATACAAGGCTATAATTTTTTAAAAGAAGATACTGGCAGTAGAGATAGCAAGCAGTAATCATATTGTCCTAGTAAGTAATTATTTACCACAAATTTTCATTGAAAACTATAGATATCTTTTTTCCTATGAGCAATAAGAAATGCACCAGGGCCGGATTATTGCTTATAGCATCGACAAATACAGTTAATTTTGTAGCAGTAGCCTGGGGAAGACCAACCACCAGAAACTAGGACTGACGATTTAAAACAAATGTCTTTCCTCAACAGACCTTTTTCCTAATTTTCTCTACCGCTGCAAGGGTTTACAGAACCTTTTAAAAATGATGATTCAACCAAATGCTTCAATAGTAGCTGTCATACAATAATCATGTTGAGATAACAGATGCAGTGAAGTATTTGCACCACATTTTATAGTAATCTTATAAAAGATTACTTGCCCGAATACTAACAAATATTTACAAAAAGAAAAGAAATTTTTAACTAATCTGTACCACGCATTGTTTTTATTTCTACGTGCAGTCATTACTGAAAAAATATTTCGGTGGGTTCAAATCCAAGAATCTATAGGGGCTATAGATTTAAAATGTAATAAACTTAATATCCCCGACCTTGTCCAAAACAATTTATAAATATTCATATTGTTGAGTTAAGGTTTTCATATTTCTTAAAATTAAACTGCTTGAAAAATTATTAAAGAAAGAAAGAAAAACATTGTAGTTACTTTTAAAAGTACACAGAAGAGACTTTCGGTAAACCGCCAACGTCAAAAACCACAATCCAAGTAAAACTCTTTCAAATATCCCTTATTCTTATTTATTTATGGCTAGAAAATGTGGTTTTTGAAAGATAACAAAATTTATTTAGTGTTAGTATGGGGTGACGTTAAATGGTCGTAAAATGGAACCTGAGCGTGTCAGTTTGAAAAAACCGCAGATATTCAATCATTATTTTCAAATATCGGTAGCTGATCTACAAAGGAACGTTTATTTTTATGACGATTTAAATAGCTTGTTCAATTTGTTTGTTCAAGTAGTTACAAATATATTTTTCGAAAAAGAAAATAAATTCTAAAAATCGAACCCTTAGTCATAAAAGTATTGAACGCATGAGATTAATAGAGCCGTAAAATTTAAATCAGCTTCTGTCATACTACATAGAAGTGTTCACAGGTTTTAATTTTTTGTTTTCTGAGAAATTATTTTCTCATACATAAGTTGTATTATAAGATATCAGTCTGTCTGTGACTCTACACATCCAGACCATTATTTACTTTTGCATAATCATGATTACGATAAAAAGGAAACTGGGAACAAAGATGTTAATTAATGATTCATATACCACTTCAGCCATTACGCATTGCACTGTTTGTTTTGTGTCTAGATGAAGGTTGGTGATCATTGCAACTGATACTGTCCTATAAAACACAAAACAAAAAAATAGAAAAACCTCAAGAATAGTATAATCATTATTGATAGTAATTTTTATTTAGAGAAGTTTCATTTTAATTCTTATTTATAACTGCATATAAATCAAACACCCCATATTATATGAATCAGATAACAAATTAGGTGGACGGAACAGAGTGGTAACAACAACAATATTTTTACTAGATTACAATGAAACAAAGAATCGATAAGGTTTTTATCATTTTCACATTACTTTATAATATGTCCTTGTTTGTATTTTCCTCTCTAATGTGTTCCATGCAGTGCTAAGTTTATATTATTGGAATGCGTATTATATTGGTACGTTAAGCACCATAATTAAAAATAATTTTATACCAAAACAGAAATAACCCAAAGATTTTCCACAAAAAACAATTCAGAACCAGGAAAATATTTTGCTTACTAATTTAAAAATTTGTCCAAACTTTTATTATAAGCTCATTTTTATGCTAAATTTACCTGAAAATATTAGAGGAGACTCATAAAAATTTCTAGAAAGTATCAGGTCAGGATCAGGGCCAGGAATATTTTTATATTATTTATTTATTTTTTAATTTTTTTAAATTCATTATTTTGTAATGTAAGATTTCCCAAATTCAGGACAATATTTGTATTTAAATTTGTTTAACTTTGAAGTTCAGTTGCAAATATAGGAAAAATTTAAAGTAAATGTTAAGGTAACCTCATTAGATTGTCTGAAAAGGCTCAGTGTGAATCAGAAAATGTATGTTGCGAATTTTAAGGAAACGACGCCAGATTATTAAGATCAACCAGGTCAGGGCCAGGAATATTGTACAATTACCCAAAATTCGGGAGGATAGTTCATAAAAGTTCAGTTCTAGATTAAAGGCGACGTCGCCAAAAAGATACGTCAGGGTCGGAAAAATTCTAAAATTTCAAAAAATAAAATTCAGAAAAATATTTTGTTTGCACGTTAAAGTTAAGTACAAAAACATTAGGGCAATCATTTAACATATACCAATAAACTCTTAATTATTGATTAATCTTGAATAAACTTTCTCTTTGACTTTTTCACGCAAAATGCGTAGTAACGTTATTTTTAAGCGAACCTTGAAATCAAGAAAACAGTTTTTGAACTTTAAACTGTTTAAAAGACTAGACGATCAACATTACGGATTAAATTAATTGTAATTAATAAAAACTATCTGATTTAGTAATCTGCTTCTGCACACATTTGACATTGCATATGGATATCAACAATTGACTTTTGATTTTAACATGTGTTCAAAATAATCTAGTTCCTTACTTAACGGAAACACTCTGTATTATATGAGACAGAACATTTATTCGTCAATAGATCGATGAGGAAAAAGTTAAAAAAATTGATTTTTCATATAGTACAAGGTGTGTTAAAAAAGTTATTTAGTTATATTGCCATCAGATGCTAAATAGAATAGTAATCTAAAAATAAAATTTATCAGTTCAATAAAACCGGTTCATTAATCAATATCGTTTGTAAAATCTAATTTTTTAATTAAAGTAATTTAAAAATAATTATTGAGATTAAATAATCAATTCTTTACTTGTACTGCTTGTACAGCGTTTAATTTAATTCCTTAGCATTTACTTGTATAGGCAATCCACATGACTGCAAAGTAAATTTGAAAATTCAGAAGCAAATATAGAATTAAATTTATGAAATAAATATCACATGCAGCAAGAACTAGAAATAAAATTAAACTAATAATTCTTTATGTTGATTTTATCTTGAACTCATTAGTATTTTATTATAAGACCATTGAAATTATTAACGTATGGTTTGGACTTATTCTATCTCCCTGAAAATTTAAGAATAATTCAGGGAAAAATTCTTTAATATTATCACACAATTTGATTTCTTTAAAAATTTATTATTCATCGGTTAAAAACACAAAAGTAATGAACTTATCCGTTTTCTAAATGTTAGTATTAAATCAGCAACAAAAAAACGTAAGTGTATAATAAAAATAACAAAATAAATGTGCCCTATTGAAAATTCCTAACAAATATTAAATTAAAGTCATTTGGAGTTATCTAGACAGTAAAACTAATAAAAGAAAAATATTTCTATTTAATTTTTATTTTATTTTATTATACAAATCCTAATCACCATACGAATAGAATTACAAATAAAGTACTATATAATCAGCAAATTTACAAAACATTATTATCTGTACTGATTTGTTAATGTGATATTTATACCCGATTTGGTCATCAATATAATATCGTACCAGAACGTTTAATGATCTGTGTAAATGCACGAATCTTGATAAATAATTAGTTAATAGTCACGCAGTATCGCGTCCCAAAAAAGGATACCCGAGGATTTATTATAATTAATATTCTATATATTATTATCTTTACTGAGACGTATTTCAAGTTTACTTTGTGCTAACACAACTGATGTAACAAAGGAAAAATACGTTTATCTATTGTAAGTACTAAAATTTTTATTTTGCAATAATGTTTCTAAGTCTAAAAGTTGTTTTAAAACAAAGATTAATACTAATCGTTTAGTTTTGAAATATCTTGAAAGTTTTGATTTATAGAAAAATAAATATAAATATTTTACCTATTTGCTAATACAATTAAATTTTTAATAGTAATCTTGCTTAACATTGTTATATGGATATTTAATATACCCTTGTATAGCAACAGAAATCAAATACTCAAAAACATTTCCTGTTTGTGACGTGCCGGTTTAAACCACGGTTTAAACTTATTCCATGGTTAAGTAACACTAAAAATCGCCATATAACCTTTTAACTTGCAGCTTGCTTTTTCTAATAAAATTTAACATAATATAGGTCTTTGTCGTCAACAATTTGGCAATGAAGTAAACAGAGGTGTTTTTTTAAGAATGTTGTCATTCAGAAAAGTACGTCGTAAGTAGTCTGAGTTGTTTATGAAACTGGTATGCAAAAATAAACTTTACTAGTACCTAGTAGTATATAGTTACAAAATATCATTGTCGGCATCTCGAGTTAAAATGAAAACAATAACATGCATTTAATTTATTAATATACTTGTCCATTTATATGAAAGGGAAAATTTAAAAGCTGTTAAATTGCTCATGTAGTTGTTTAAGGTTGCACTTCTTAGTAGATTTGGCAAAGACATAAATAGATGGGGTAAATAACCGTAAAAAATTGTCTATACTAAAGTACCCAATTAGGAACTTCCTTAAATTTCTCAAAGACTACTCAGAGACTCCCCAGTGACTTCATAAGACTTCCCAGGAACTACCCAGACTTCTCAAAGGCTACTCAGACTTCCCAAAGACTACTCAGACATCTCAGAGGCTACCCAGACTTCCCAGAGATTACTCAGAGTTCCCAGAGACCTCCTTAGACTTCTCAAAGACTTCGCAGGGACTACTCAAACTTTCCAGGAGCTACCCAGACTTCCTTAGACTTCTCAAAAACTAGACTTCCCAGAGACTACTGAAACTTTCCAGGTACTTCTCAGACACTACTCGAGTTCCCAGAGACTACTCAAACTTTTCAGGAGCTTCTCAGACTTCCCAAAAATTACTCAGAGTTCCTGGAGACTAACCAAACTTCCCAGGCACCTCTTTAGAATTCTCTCAAAGAACATAGACTACCCAAAGACTACTCAAACTTACCAGGGACTTCTTACAGGCTACTTGAGTTCCCAGAGACCACTCTAACATTTCAGGAGCTACCCAAACTTACCAGAGATTACTCAGAGTTCCTGGAGACTAACCAAACTTCCCAGGCACTTCTTTAGAATTCTCTCAAAGAACACAGACTTCCCAAAGACTACTCAAACTTACCAGGGACTTCTTAGAGGCTACTTGAGTTCCCAGAGACCACTCTAACATTTCAGGAGCTACCCAGACTTCCCAGAAATTACTCAGAGTTCCTGGAGACTAATCAAACTTCCCAGGGACTTCTTTAGAATTCTCTCAAAGAACACAGACTTCCCAGAGACTACTCAAACTTACCAGAGACTTCTTAGAGACTACTTGAGTTCCCAGAGACCACTCTAACATTTCAGGAGCTACCCAAACTTCCCAGAAATTACTCAGAGTTCCTGGAGACTAACCAAACTTCCCAGGGACTTCTTTAGAATTCTCTCAAAGAACACAGACTTCCCAGAGACTACTCAAACTTACCAGAGACTTCTTAGAGACTACTTGAGTTCCCAGAGACCACTCTAACATTTCAGGAGCTACCCAAACTTACCGGAAATTACTGAGTTCCTAGAGACAAACCAAACTTCCCAGAGACTACTGAAACTTGCCAAGAGCTACCCAAATCTTACCAGAAACTAACAAAACATCCCAGGGACTTCCTAGTATACTTCCCACATGTTTGATTCCCTTTGTTTAATAGGTAACTAATTGCGTAATAATTTTTTACCCGCAACTGCCACCATTTCATTAAAGCAACATTCTTTTTATAGATTTAATCTATAAAACTCAATTATGTGGGCAACTCTTGAACCTGGAAGTTCCCCAATTGATTGGTGTGAAGATAATTATACATTTTCACCCCTAATTGCTGAATTTGTAAATACAGTAAGTCTTCAAGATTAATTTAACTGCATTAATAATTATATTTGATTATTACAGTTCAGCAATGTTTTATTTGTTGTTCTTCCTCCTCTGTTAATTCATCTCTTTCGTGGCTATGGCAAATTTGTAAATCCGGCTATTCATATCATTTGGGTGCTTCTGATTGTTGTTGGATTAACATCTGCATATTTCCATGCCACTTTAAGCCTTATTGGACAACTCTTAGATGAATTAGCCATTCTATGGGTATTTTTTGCCGCATTTTCGATGTTTTTTCCAAGAAGATTTTTTCCAGCATGTATTCATAATGACCGGTAAGTTAATATTTATTTTATAACTTCAATGTTTTTAAAACTTAATTTTTAGAAGGAAATTTAGTATAGCTGCAGTATTTTTAGCTATAATTGGAACTGGATTAGCTATTATACATCCAGCTGTAAATGCCTTTGCTCTTATGTCTTTAGGAATTCCCTCAGTATTTCTTCTTATACATGAAATTCGAAGGTAAATAAAAAATTTCCCTTAACTTAATAACTAATTTCATTTTTCAGATCTAATAATTTGCGGGTATACCGCCTGGGAATTCGTTGTGCATCTGTATGGTTATTGGCCGTATTTTGTTGGATAAATGATAGATTATTATGTGAAGCTTGGACTTCAATTAACTTCCCCTACCTCCATGGATTATGGCATATTTTTATATTTATAGCCTCTTACACAGCTTGTGTACTTTTTGCATATTTTTCAGTAAAGGAAGAAAAACCAGAAAAAAAGGCTGTATTAAAATATTGGCCACGAAATGATTTTGAATTAGGAATTCCATATGTCTCTATCAAAACACATCACATAGATATGGATCATGAGATTTAAATCTAATGTAGATCTCCCTAATGACTTATTTTTTAATTAGAAGTAGAATATTTACATTTTAAGGCACTCAAAAGACTGCAATTTTTTGAGAGGAGATCTAAATGTTCTGATAAAAAATTTTTATCCCAAGATCTGTATAGGAGATTATTTTATTATAGCATTTTTAAAACTCCCTTTAAAATGCATTTTAGTGTAATTGTACTCTACAGCCAAAACTATAGCCAAATATTTTTATACTTACTTCATATTTAAAATGATTAATTAAATTATAAATATTTTTTTAAAAATCATTTTTGATATGAATTTATAAGAAAGAATTATTCTATTTTTTTTAGCTGAATTATTTATATCATTGTAGATGTTGCTCAAGGTATTAGGTAATGAGGCATCTACATTTTAACTCAAATTTTAAACATTAATACCTACATACTATTATATTAATTGGTTGACTGGAGTATAACATAATAAAAACTAGTTCACAAACCTATTGAACAGAACAGAAAACTATAATTTTCTTTGAACGAACTTTTATTGTTTAAATTTCCCTATAGGTCTGTGAACTAGGTATTAATCTCTTGTATACCATATAAAGAGGAATAAGTGTCCAGTTTGATCATAAACTTTTAATAATGCAGTAGTTAACATTAAATGAATTGTAATTGATTTACACAGAAGCCTCTTTATTTTTAAAATGTTTATTCTTCTTAATATTTTTTTAAATCTATTAGTTACATAATTTATTGAGAAGATTAAACAGAAAATTGGGAATAGCTTCAAAATTCATTGTTTGAAAGTCTGAAACTACAATTCTATTTATGATGTGATCATATTGTGATAATTATTAATATATTTGTGCTGACCATACTTAGTATGCTCAATTATTATTCTCAAAGAAATAAAAAGCTTATAAAGTTCTAAAATTTGTACTTTTTTTACTTATTTGTGCTTTTTATGATCCAGCATTTTGTTTATTTCCAGAAAGCTATGACCAACAAAGATCCAGAATATTAAATTTTCAGGGCCCCCCAAATACAACACCACTGGCCACACAAAGGATAACTGTTGGATAACCTTACTTTTAGCTTTATTTCTAGGGATTATAAAAAGGAAAGTACTGTAGAATTTATTTTACTAAATGTAAAGTTCACAAATACATAAATAAAATTAATTTCCGGTCTAATTTTTTCAAAAGTAAAAATACTAAATTGTGTAATTCCAAATTTTTTTATGATTATAGGTACAAATTCTTAAGACAAAAAAGGAAATATGAGCTCCAGTATATTTTCAGAAGATGAAGACTTATTCGAGGATAATGATTTATTCCAAATACAATCACTTTCTAATGAAGATATTGTTTTACTAATCCAAGAAGTTGTTCAAAATAAAAAAATGCCAGATGGTTCAGCATTGTGTTTCCAAGTAATTTCCTTATTTTTAAAAAACTATATTTCATTTAATTTTTTTAATTTTTAGTTCTTCTCTAATGTAATGTCTAATTCAATACGAAATAATACTTTCAATGAGGATTATGTTCAACTAAACACAATTGTGGAATGCATAAATCATTTAAACAAAGTTAACAAGTTTAAAACTTTAGAATTTAGTGATCTTCTTTTAAAAAGATTTCGTAATATACCCCTTGAAGTTGTCTGGTGGTTACACAAACATAATATTATGTATTTTTCACAATATTGGTAAGAAATTATTTGCATTTCCCAAAACATAATTAATTTAAATTTTTTAGTAATAATCTACATCCTATAGATCTAGAAGGAGATATTTTAAAATTATTTAAGTCAAATAAAGAGAACAAAACATTTCCTAGGGATGAAATAATCCAAGAATTTTTAGCAGAGCTAATTCGGGGTTGTAATAGACCAAGGGTTGGTATTTATAGACTGCCTAGAAGTACTACATGGTCAAACTATTGTTTCAAAATTTTAAATAATTTAATGAATGAAACTTTAAAACCTGCCTTAGAGGAAAATGATAACCAACCATTTATAAATTTGTTCCCTTTTATTCGTCACCCAAGGAACTACATTCCTAGTAAATACACAAAATTCTTAATGATTCATTAGATTATGATTATATTCTTGTAGGTATTATATTCAAAAAATTATATGCAAATATTCTTGAAAAGATTTTGTTATACAATGTAGATGAATTTGACTTATTTGGTTGTTATGTTTACCAACAATTATGGTGCTCCAAGAAGATTCATAAAAACCTTCTTATTGTTTATGAGGAAGTAAGTAATCGTCCATAATAATTTTGGCACTAATTTTCTTTGAACATACTTATAATATTATTAGTAATACATTTTTTTCAGATATTCACCAAATATTGTAATATGCAAACCATATTAGAAATTATAGAAGAACATGAAGAAAAAGTAAATTTGAAATTAACTTTAGCAGCTGTAGGAGTATGTGTTAAAAAATCATCTACTGGATGTGTAGATGCTAAAAGTATTAGTAAAAGTATTGAAAAATAAATTTTAATTAATAACAAATATTTACAGGTGCAGCAATAAAATTCATTAATGATTCCTTTAAAGGTGGTAGAATTAAACCTTTTGTTAAAGCAATACTTTTTATAAGACAAGCTTGTATGGAAAAGAATATGACCAACTACCAGACATGGTAAGAAAAGTTTAATATTGCAACCAGGAGATTTATAAAACTTGTTTTAGGTATTCCTCAAATTTTGGTTTAAATGGTAATTTTAAAACTACAAGCAATGGTACACTATTTAAATTTTTTATAACTACTTTTACACAAATTGCTGTTTATGAACCCAAAGTTTATTTAAAAATTCAGATTGATCAAAGTTTATCTGCTCCTCCAAACTTTAATTATCTTATACATGATTATAAAAGGATTTGTAGAGGACAATTAGAAGAACTCAAACAATCTCCAAGTATTTTAATAGTAAGTGGTAAAAAGATGTATTATGTCTTATGTAATGTATGTTTATGTGTTTTCAGGATGGTGTAGAAATTTCAGTTCTTCATATTGTTGAAGAATGTAGTAGGAAACAATGTATAACCCCAATGATGATTAAAATTATCCTTACTCATAAGGACAGTTTTTATGATGTTATAGTTCCACAAATTTTACGTAATAAAGCGCCATTTATAAAAGTAAAGGAACTACTTTTGAAAGAAAAATATTTGTCAAGTGAATTACTTCATTTTTCTTGTGCTGATCCCGAGGGTAAAATTTTTGATGATGCTGATGAAGATTTTGTTGTGAATAAAGTTAAAAAAGGGAAAAAATAATAAAAATCCAAATACAAGCTACAAAATGGCATTTTATTAATAATTTGTTTATTCCTTCAATGCCTTAACAATTCCATAAAACAACATTTCGAGTACATTTCCAAATATTCTATACTAAAAACTTTTGCATTGTTGCGACAGAATTGTACATTTTTTTTAATGGATAAACAATCAAAAGCTATACACAAGGACAATAATAATAAAATACAATTTTTTCAGTTCTTAAAATAATGACCTTCATTGATGTATTCGGCACATTTGAAGCAAATAAATACATTTTGAAATCGGTGAAATAGAAAAAAATAACAGTACAATTAAAAGACATAATTTTCACATTTTAATAAACTAACTGACATTAGGAGTAAATTTGGATGGTTGAATAATCGAAGTCTTGCGGGCAGGTACAGTTTCAGGTGTTGGAATGGCATCACCAGTAGCATACGGATTAACAGGACCTGCTACTTTTAATGGTTGTTTGTTAATACCCCCCATTTTCTGTTTTGCCATTTGATAATCCCCTGAATCGAAAAACTTTTGCTAGAATCAGAAAAAACATTTTAACCCCTCAACATAAAATAAATAATTATTACTTACACCTTTCGCCAAACGTTTTTGTAAGAATGCTGAATGTCCTCCAATTGGACGTCCAACAGCGGGGCCTCCAATCCCACCAGGATATTTTGCTTTAAGCTTTTCCTCTTCCAATTTTTCAACCTCGTGAGCACTCATCTAAATCAACAAGAATTTTTTTGTGTACATTAAATTACAATAAATCTTACCTCAGGGCCCTGCTGTGGTTCATTTTCCTGTTCACTCATTTTCTTTTCTGTCTAGATCTAAACACAAACATTAAAATAGGTTAAGTTTAACGGAAAAAAAACGTTACAAACTAGTTTTCCAATAAGTTTTTATACGAAAAACGTAGGGTGGAGCCTTAGAACAACATGAGGGTAATGAATAGTAAAGAAAATTTTAATTTAACTTACCTTAGCTTTCAAAAAACTAAAATATCAAAGAAAATAAATATTTAGATGTATTCAATGAACGCAGGAACGATAGTTTCATGTGAAGTTAGCTACAAACGTAAGAGTGGGGGAAGCGAAATTTCAAATTCAATGAATTCATGAATGTAGCTGATCTGATTGGTTGAAGCAGGCGGGGTTATATATATCCCGCCAAAATTCAAATCAAATCTTTTATGTACTTTCTAAATTAAGGAAAATTTCCAAGTAGAGCGTATTATAAGGCCTTATTCGGTTGAAAAAATGGACAGAGATAACCCATAATGTTTTTTTCACCATTTTCAAATATGTTATGTGTTCATTTTTATAAATAATTGATTTCATAATAACCTGAAGTTCACAAGGCAATAAAAAAGGTGTTCTTTTTTGTAACAATAAATAAAATAACAAACAGGCGAATACAGTCATATGTATTTACACTTATTTTGGAATAGTACAGTATCATTATTAACAACATAATACAAATAAATTTACCATAGAATATATAATACAATATCAAATTTAAATCTATCTTTAGAAAAAATAAAATCGACAAAAATAATAATCAATTTTAATACAATTTTACTAAAGTACTAAATTATGTACAGAGAAATAAATATAAGACATATATAGAAGAATTAGGGTGTTTTACTCAATTTTGAATACAAAATTGTAATTATCTGATAAGACGTTATAAAAATGACTTCCAAAAAATCAAATAGGGAACAGTCTTTTAAAGTATAGGCAAATCGAATGCCCATGTATTTCTTTTCCGTTGAACAAAAAATACTGCTGGTACTTCATGTTAACAAAATGTTTAAAAATATATAGAAACACGCCTATACAGTAACTCAAGACTAAATTCCCTAAGATAAAATATTACTTGGTGAATGCGGCAAATACGGCCCATAAAACTTCTGTGGTATTGGGTTTCACTGATTCTTGTTCAAAGTCTAAATCAAGAAGCTCTCTCACTCTTTTCATGGCAAGTTCATAATCATCATCATTTAATGGTGCAAATGCATTTTCCAATACATCACTAGCATGTGCCAGGAATATTAATGCTAGCATTCGTTTATCCATGCGTTGAGGATCATTTACCCATTTTGTTAGGACTGCATCCTGTATCTAATTAAAATATAAACTTTTATAATATACAGACACATATTTTCAAATAAAACATACATAAGGGTTGGACATCAAAAATAAAAGATTAGGTACTATAGCTGTATATAAAAAAGGGTGATTTCTTTTTTGCAAATTTTTCTCTATTTTTTTCCTTCAAGGGTTAAATTTTGCGGAAAATTCAAATTTTAAAAAATCGCGCCTATATGAATGGAGCTTTATACAGAATGAGAACTAAATTCTCATCTTCAGCAGGATTGAAACTAAAAACTAAAACAATATAAACCCTAATTTATACTAAACCAATCAAGGGGGAGTTTGTTGTGTTGGGAATGTGTTATGGACTTTCTCTTCATGTTTTAACTCTTATGTGTGTTTTATTTAATATATACTGGGTACTAGTCATTCTCTGACACCACCTAGTTCTATATTTATAAATTTGTTGCCACTTAGCAACAGTTCCTTGTTTAATAATTTGCCAACATTTATCAATGTACAGTTTATGTGTAACATACCTGAACATGTTTTGAATTAAATTAATTCCTCCATTGTTAAAAATAAACATAATACAGTAATTCATTTTATAAATATAGTGTAACTAAAAACAATGAAATAAAAAGGAAAACAATAACAATATTAATTACAATTTTGCAGGTATTTTTATCTATGACTCACTTGGTATAGGAAAATGTATTAGAACTAAGAAAGTTTGAAATTAAAAAACTTAAGGGTTGTTATGCAATGTTTCCCACACACCTGACCATACCTACCTTTTTGACTAATCTGCATTTTGTTACATTGTCTGTAAGTGGATGTGTTGTCATATCGAAAAGAAGGAAATTCTGTTTTTCAGTTGTAAGCACCCCTTTTTCTACTAGATTTTTTGCAAGACGTTCCCTTACATTTTTTAATTGATACCGTAATTTTAGTGGATTCCAAGTTTCTCCTATGAAGTATTAAAATTTGCTTTACAATAAATCTATCTATAAGGAAAGTTTTTAAACTTACCACTAAGGTATTCAATCCAACTTTGTACAGTTTCAGGAGGGTCAGTTTCTTTCAAATGTTTTAGGGCTTCATCTAATAGTACATCGCCCGTGGGAGTGTCATTTTTTAAGATAAGTTTACGAGACAAAAGTCCCTTTCGTCTCATACCAGCACGTTCTAGTTCCACACGACCACGTAAACCGAGTTCAATAAGAATGCACCCTCTTAATCCACTAGAGATACAATCGTTCCAGAATGATGTATACCCCTAAATATTAAATTTGTATTAAACAGGGGCATCAGGAATCAACAGAAGTGTCTCAAGTCGACTTCCTTACCTCTTTGTCTTTAAGACCCAAGAGTAGAACTTCCTCCATGAGAGTTAATCTTGTTTCTTTGGAATCACCATCGTCCATGTCATCATCTCGTTCTTCTTTCTTATCAACACCCTGGGATTCTTTAGGCACTCCTTCACTGGTTTCCCTAATAATGTTTTTTCGCTGTACTAGTCCTTCACTGCGGTTCATTTTAAACAGGTTCAAGGTATTCACAGCCAGTAATTTTTAGAATACTACACAAAATTTCACTGACGACAGATTGTATTTATATTTGCAAATGTTGACGTTTTACATTAGTTACAGTCAATAAATATGGCGCACGTTCGTCGTATTCTAGTATCAAGTGCTTTCAGAAGATGGGGCCATGTTGGCTACGTTCAATAGTACGGTTCACCATTACAAACATCTACGTTCGTAAACCGACACCCAGCCTGTGTCGCCAGCTAAGCTTCGCTTCACTCATAGGCATTCATAGCAACAGCCAATCACAAACCTTCAGTTAAGAAGTTAACATCCGGAATTAACCTCAGGCTAAACTACAGCTCCCAGTTAAACTTCAGAATACAAAAGGAAATTCGAGGTTTACCAGGGACTTTGTGGTTAAACCGAGATTGTAATACCGAACCTAAGGGAGAGAACCATATAACTACAAAAAACCATTCCATATACACTATTCCCTATTCTGTACACAGTCGTTCACGAACGACACATTAACCAACGACAACCGTTAGTGACTCTCTCACCGACAATTTAACGATTACATTAATGATCCAGGGTCGGTAGTTTCAGAAGAATTTTAGAGCTAAAATTGTTTAAACACCATCAATCGTTACCCAATGAGTCGCTAAGGAATCGTTAAAGCTTGCAGGGTAGGAAGTGACACCACCCCTACACCCCTATTTTGTAAAAAGGAGTTCAAGAATTACTCGTTAGGTAACAACAATCGTGTGAGACTCTGATAATTAGGTATACCAGAACCAGAGTTATACCCATTGTCGTTAGCTAACGAATCCTTCTTGAACGATTTTTTACAAAATGCAGACTCCATTTAGAATTTTGGGAAAGTTGTTTATAGTTGGTT
Source organism: Hemicrepidius hirtus (assembly GCA_963082805.1). NCBI lineage: Eukaryota > Metazoa > Arthropoda > Insecta > Coleoptera > Elateridae > Hemicrepidius > Hemicrepidius hirtus. Next base: position 21,754,874 of record OY720168.1, read on the forward strand.
ATTTAATTATAATAAATAAGAATTTGAATTGCATATTTATTCCGTTTTTCTTTACACCTCCGGAATTTGGGTCTTCAGGCGTCCTTGCTGTAAGCTCATAATGGGGCGACTCGTTTACCAACAGTCATCGGTGTTTGAACTATTTTTCGCTCTAAAAATCTTCTGAGAATTATACGAGAGCCGTCATCGATTGTCGTTGTGAGTTGTTCGTGACAATTTTTTACAGAATAGGGGTCCCACACCCTTATACTGTAAAAAATTGTTCAGGAACGAATCATTAACTAATGAGAAAAATTGGCGACTCTCATATAACTCTCAAAGTAACTTAAGAACAAACAATCGTCCAAACACCGACAATCGTTAGTGAATGAGTTCAATGAGTCGTTCCGGCTTTTGTATTTTCAAAATTACAATTATGAAAAAAAAATAGCTCCTAATTTTTGCAATATGTATTTTCATATTATTACAGTCACTGTAATTAATATAAAATAACTTGCGCTAATGGTATTTTTATAAAATGAATCTTTTGGTGATACACTGACTCATATTACAAAAGAATGCTAAAATGATTTCTAATACTTATCTACCTTAAATACAAATTTTCCATAAACCTACAAAATCAAGGTTGGCCAAATGTTTTATCATTCACCGTTCCCTTTCCTTGATGTTATGCACATCTGTAGATAACAAATTGAAAGAAATTTTACTTCAGTCGTGACATGTCTTTGTTTAGTGGTGTTTTAAAGGTGTGAAGTGTGTGTGTGTGTGTGTGTGTGAATAAAATACCTACCTACAAAATATGAATATCAAGTAGGTGTTTACATTTTATGTCTAATTTTAAAGAAATTAAAATTATTATTGAAAGTTTCTAATTAAGTGTTAAGTACTAGTACTTGTATGTGTATTTAATAATAATAATACTTTCAATTTTCAGAATGAAGATCAGAAAACTTCTAGTCGAGCTGATGGTTAGCAGAGTGGTTACAACGATAAGGTAGGATGTTTTATGAGAATATATGGTGATGGGTTATTGTGAATTATTTTTGGCAATGTTATTAAAATTATCATACCATCAGAAACATTGTCTTCAGGTACCTATAATAATTGCCCCATCCTTACTGCTCGGAAGCAATTTCTATGTTTACACCCTTCTATGAAATTTCTTCATTGTACATTTTTAGCGGTAGATTTGATATTGAAATCTGAAATCTTTTGACCAGGGTCTTCTTTCCTAAAATGTTTACGCCTTAGGTCAGATTTACTGCTCCGCAGTAGTAACTAGTGATGTAACGGGTACCCGGCCAGTACCCGGTACCCTGCTTACCCGGCCGATTTTGCCTCATACCCGGTATAGCCGGGTAATGCTTATTACCCGGCCGGGTATACAATTTAATTTATCTGCTATAAAATATAAATTATAAAACATATACCTAATATGAAAATGATTTTTTCAATTATGTATTGTTCTAGAAATACTACATATTACGTATCCATAAAAGTTATCGATGAAAAAAAATGAAAATAAGAAAATAAAGTAGGTCAATACTTAAAGTAATCCAGGATATTCGACTCGGACCACGAGGCTGCGATAAATAAAATTTCAATTTTTACACTTACTTTGGGGGTGCGTCAAATTTTTTGGTAAAACTCTAATCGAGTTTCGATGCAGAGACTTATAGGTCAGGGTATTGTGCGTTTTGGGGTAGCAATGTTTTGACCTACCGTTATGCCGTTTAGCAGATATTCGACTCGGACCACGAGGCTGCGATATATAAAATTTCAATTTTTACACTTACTTTGGGGGTGCGTCAAATTTTTTTGGCTGATATTTCAAGGGAGTATTCTCTAGCACTACCAAATACTTTCCGGGGAATCCCATTTAAATCTGACAAAATTACAGTACCCGACGGCCGGGTACCCGGATACCTGGCGATTTTAAAGACCGGGTACCCGGTACCCGGCTTTTACAAAAAAGTGTACCGGTTACATCACTAGTAATAACAATACATAAGGAAGGTTATTAAAAATGTATCTTAAATCGTGAACCAAAACTTTGATAAAGCCGTTTGGTTAAATATAATCTCTCCCTTAAAATCTTTGTACCATAAACCTGACTTGCGTTCCTGCAAAGGCCCCACACTTGTTTCGTATAGTATTAGATATAAATTAATAAAAATAGCATAGGTAATAAATAAAAAAAGTTACTGAAATGCTTTATAAAAAGTCTTGATATTGAAATTTATTGAAAGTTATTTCACATTTAAAATGTCTCTTGTTGAGTATTAAGAAATCTGATTATCTATAATGCAAAACTTTAAATTATGATCTGTCTTCTTAATTTTCTGCGGTCATAGCATAATAATAAAAATAATATAAGAAACGAGGACGACTATTAAAGCAGTTTATCCACAATCTTAATGTAATTCGAATTTGATCATTCAAATATTTCGTCTTTGAACTCGCCAATAACATTTTTGCGCCCTAAGCAATAAGTAATATCTTCAACCAGATAATTAATAAAAGAAGAAACTATTGCGCCAAAGTTACCTTACAGACCGACCCTTATGACTCGATCGTCACACGACATGACGTAAAAGTAGGTAGGTACCACCTTCAAGGTACATTTTATTAAAATTTAGAATATTTTATGTTGACGCTTGAACTTGTTTTATATTTGATTCTGTTGGGTATTTATATGATCTCTGCTATAAAATCTTGGCGCGTTAGACAGCTTCCTGGTTTACTTACCTGGGCCTCACAATATAATTATGCTTATGAAACAAAGGTAGATTAATTCTAGGTATCTGCTCATAGGGCAACTTTGATATTAAATGCTTTCTCATGATTTTACCTTAAAGTTTTTACATCCATGACAGTTTCCTGGGTTAGTATCTCATGGCAAAATAAAATGAACCAGAAGATAGAGAGTTGCCTTATTTTATGAAAAATTGTACTACCTACAACTCTATAATATATAACAATTTTTTTATTCTTTATTTATAAACATTTTATCTTTACTCTGAAGATAAAAGAGTGTAGGTTGTAGGAATAATTGCGACAAAATGTTATCACTTTTAGAAAGAAGCCTGATATGGGAATTTAAATGGACAAAGTTTATCATTTTCCATTAAAAATCCCAAACCCTAGCAAAGAGTTCTTAATTTTTAACGAATTCTGCCACCTTTGTGTGTTGTATAACTATTTAAAGAAAACTAATGAAATTCTAGTGATAATGTAAAATTTTTATTTAGTGCAGTTACAAAGTTATCAACATAATATAAATATGTTATTAAATACTGTCAACACAAACATCACATATACAAAAACACATAAGTAATATTTTTCCTACATTATACCATATGAAACGTCAATACATAGAAGGATAAAACTTTGATTTTTTTTTAGAAAAACGTGAATTATTCAAATGTGGCAGTGTAGAATACATAGCTTGGTCATTTTAAGTTTGCCCGAATTTAATTCGTTAAAGTCAGAGGAATAGTAAGAATATCAGCCTCAATTCAATATTTTTAATTAAAGGATTATAGTTGTATAAATAGTTTCTTAGGAATGTACAATCTTTGAATAACCAAGCAGTAGTACCTCTAAAACACATTCCATCACTTAAACCACAAATCATAATTCAGTACTCATTTCAGCAGATTCTCGAACTTTTGTAGAATTTGAATTTCCATTGCATAAGGTGTTATTTGCATTTAAAGCTTCTCTGTTTGTAAGATGTTCTTCATTTGATGAAGAATTACTCACGTTTATTGATGTTGAGATCTACATGGAAAAATATTTAATTTAAATAAAAATGATTAGAGTCTAATTATACTTAATATTAATGAAAGGATTAAAAAATTAGTTTACTATGTTAATAATGAGTACTTACTTTAGGGAGCTCCTTATTAGAGGAGTTAATACATATTCCAAGCTGACTGATCGTGAACGGTTATTTAGAGAAGGCAATGGAGGTCTTTGGGAAGCTCTAGTACTACGACTACTGCGACTTTGTCTTCTCTGTATCACATATAATGTTTCACACATCGTTACAAATATTAAAAGTTTTTTGTTTCACTAATATTGACTTTGTAAGCCTGCTTCAATTCATATCTTTATAAATAAAAAATATGTGACACAGAGGACTAATAAAGAAGAATGATTCTACTAGAATAATACTAGCAAAAAATGATTAATGCAATACTACAGTTTTAATAAGCAAAGCTATAGCTTAAAGATTGAAGCAGCCACAAAGACAAAGCAAAGCAAAAAACAAAAGCCCACAAGTCTAACTAAATTTGACGATAATTTTATTTAATATTTGCCTAAACAGGTACCTACGATTTTTAGAAAATTGAAATAAAACAATAACATAGCAAATCACTTGTCATTGAAATGTAGGTACTTACAGGGAACTGACTTATATTTTGATTTGTATCAGCTCTTTGGTATGAGTAGATGAAGTTATCAAGTTCGTGATTTCCCCCAGACACCGTACTACTTTTGGAGCGAATACTAGATCCCATTCTATACTGCAGTCTTAGTGGCCCTGATTCGTTGTCATTTGCCATGGGACTGCTGGTAATAGATCTCAAAGAGCTCCGCGAAGAAGAAATGTTATGGTAGGTTAAATGAGAGTTATCAGAGTAGGAAGCATTACTGTGTTTAGACCCCATTCTGACAAATGAAGTTCGCAAGTCAGTAGACTGTTTATACGCAGTGTTATTTTTTGAACCAGCATGAAACTGCATGTTTGAGGCATTATACATATTGTAAGAAATGCGAGATGAGGCTTTAGAAAGCTGAAAAATAATGTTTTTAAGCTGCAGAATCAGTTACCATTAGTTTACTCGCAATTACTAATATTAAAGAAGTATTTTGATTTTCTAAATAAGAAGAAAACTGACCCCATATTTACAATCCATGTCTTGTTTATGTACACTAGGTTTGCTGACATTGTGGGGTGGTTCTGCTCTGCAAGCAGGTTGACTGTTGTGTGAAGGATAAAGTTGGTGGGGGTTTAGAGACTGATACTCACTACTCAGTACTTTACTCACACATATAGACCCTGCTCTTGAATCTGAAACACCCATCATCTTGTTACTGGTAGATCCATGTTTCATGCTATCACTAGATCTGAAAGTTATTATCGTAAATAAATTCATTTCGTTGGACTAAAATAATAAAGGATCAACTCATACTTTACCTTTCACTACTGTAAGCACAGTCTTGCTCACCCCCAAGTCCAGAATCTGTATGTTCATGACTCACGCGCGGTGATTCTACCGATTCATGAAATCCATTACTGAGTCCTCCTAATAATGTGTTAGGGTTTCCATACAGAGCAGAATTCCCTACTCTTAAATTTTTATTACTTCTTTGAGAACCATTACAGGAGAAATTATCAGAAATTCCTAATGAATCTAGCATCCTATAATAAACAATCATGAAAATAGTCTACAATAGTTCTTTATTTTTAAAGATACAAATTCGTTTAAATGAGCAAAATTGTAGTGTTTTCTTCTCCAAATTTAGCAATATGGAAAAAGTTTGGTTGGGAGTCACAGCAATCTTTTCCTTTAATGAAACACCCTGTATATTTTTTCATTTTTGAACTTCTCTAATTTTTCTCTATGTCAAAGTATTAAATAACTTTGTCAAAATATTTACAAATAATAGTTGCGCTCTTTTTATAAAACTGGAGGAAAAAACAGTACAAGTTTGCTCAAGTTTGAACAATTTTTATTTTATGCTAACCTTGGTAACATATGATTTGAATTATGATTACTAGCACTATATAAGCTACTAGAGGCAGTCTTTGTCAAATATTCATTGTTATAAGCGAGTTGCGATGGTGATTCATTTTTTAAGTTATGAGATACATGAATACCACGAACCCTGTTGGCTTCTGCTACATGGGAAGTATATGGAGGAGGTGGACTACGTGATACTTTATCACTTTGCACAACATCACTGAAATTAATTCTCATTTATCTTCTTAAATATTTATTACTTAGATCATAGAAATTGAGGGAATTGATAGGCGAGCGATAAATATCAAAACACAAAACTAAAAGAATTTTTGAAAATACGTTCTGATTAAAATTTTATTTGGATCCGGTAAGAGAAAATACAAACCTTTTATTCCACTGCTTAATTTTTAGTTGTTTGGCATGATTAGTCTGTACAACAGTGTATGGTATTTCTCGAAGTTGAGTTTCAGACATACCAACAGTATCAATGAGATCAAATTCTAAGTGTTTTTTAATTTCATCTGACAACCAATTATTTTTTCCTTCAGAAGGTGATCGGGAACGCGATCTATGTCTTCTGTGACGACGATTTCTGTTGCGATAGGACATTTCAGACTCAGTTTCCAACCCACTGTTAACATAACCAGATCGTCTACTGCTGATAACATTAGCTTGTTGAATGTTGCTAACATTTCCTTCTCCTGCTTGTCTTTTTTGGATTTCACGCCACTGAGATCCTGAATCCACTAACTCATAATGGCTATCTGATGCCCTGTAAATATTTTTATGTATTTTTTAATTTCTAAACTTCGTACGTATACATTACCTGGATCTGCTTAAAGATTTATGTCTATGTGAGTGAGAATCTTGCTCTGAACCAGAATCTCTCTTATTTCCTCTTGATCTATGGCGTCTATGTTTGCGGTGAGAACGTCCAGAACACTTTGATAGTTCGCTTTCGTTATCAGAAGTCATTCTGCTGCGGTGTTTACGCCTGTACCAGCACAAAATAAATTAACCCATTCATAAAACTTCATAATCAAAAATACCTTTTACATGATCGCGATTCATTGGAACTCTGGCTATCTATTGAAGATGAGCGATAGCGTGGCCCAGCAGATCTAACAGATCGAGGACTAGGGGGAACAGAACTGTTATAAAGACCCCTCGAATGAGGCTGAGACCATGGGGCGCTTCTTGTACTATGTGGGGAGTCGGAGCGATGCTTTGCTTTTATGGTTGAAGTACAAGTTGCTTGGTAGGGACTGTCAAATCTATGCATAGTAAAAATTTATAGTGTTTACAAAAGTTTAATAAATAAAAATATCTTACGATTGCGCAGGTTGTGGTATTGAAACGTGTTTCACTTCTTGTTGTTGGTAATGATCAACCTTTGAAGACTCCTCGATTTGTGGAGCTAATAATAAAAATTTAACTTAAAAAAATTAAATTTAAAATTTTAATTGACTTACAATCATTAGCACCTTCAACAATTCTTCTTTGATATCTTCTAGAAGGTGTTCTTGTAAATGATGGAGGGGTGCGTGCTCTTAATTGAGCATCCCTCACAGCTTGTTTCTCAGTTCTGCCACTATAAGTAAAACTATTGCTTGCTAGTTTGCTTTTACAACTCAAATTTTAATATTTTATTTAAATATACCTATATCTGAATCTAGATCCAAGCGCAAAAATGTCAGGGGTTGTTGGAGAAACCTGAACCAATCTGAAAAACGCGTGATGTTCCACACAACACTTCCAAAGATGTTTGCATGCAGCTTTTGAAGGTGTTTCAAATCCATACGTACTTTCATCATTCTAAACAATTAAATAAAATGTTATTTAGGCTTTGTTTAGTTTTTTAAGATGATCTTACGTTCTTATCTGTGACTCTAAGCATAAAATAACGCCCTTTAAAGTAGATTTTGGATATTCTAGGCCAATAATAATTCCCAACAGTATTTTTATTTCTTAGTACAATTATCCCACTAGGTGTTAATCCTAAGAAATATTCAACATTATCTTCTCCCTAAAATGAATATTTTAGATTCCGGGGAATATACTTATTGTAGTTTATTTACCAAAACAGGGTGAAGATCTACACCATACATTTCAAGCCATTTTACTTTATCTAAGTAGTTTAATTCTGCTACCGAAGGTAATTGACCACTAAAAGTAAGAATTTTGGATTAAAGTTAACTTTATTAAATATTTGTACGCTTTGAGGCTTACACTAATGATTTGTGTAGGTCTGATATTCTCGTTTCGAGTTCCATGGTTTGATTGGACAAGAAACGGAATTCAGAAACGTAACCGGGACTGTGTCTTCTGGGATCATAGTCTCCCAACTCAGCTGTAAAAAAGTAATTACTAATTAAAACATCTTATGATGTTTACGCTTAGGTTAATAATAAATAACACACAGGATATACAAGTAATAATAGTTCATAAATTCCGCATTGTATTTACTCGCCACAGTGACTAGGAATTGCAAGTTCAAGTACATACAAGAAAGTCCACGCTAGGAATTAACATTCAGCTACAAGATGGACAGGAAACTGGCTCATTTAAACCATTAACTATCATATAAATAACTGTATCAGTGCAAACTGTTCGTCAATATATTACACCTGAAAGATAAATTATGGTTTCTTGTTACAGTTAGAGAAATTATCAAAGATTAATATCTCCTAAAGAATCCAGCTTGCTTAGTTAAGATATGAAAAATATATAAGGCGTGACATGTTTTAAGAATTATATCAGAAATAACTCTTACATCTGGATTGGATTAAAAACAAATTTTAATGAGCAAGATTAATTTTAAATATTGATTCCAATTCATTCTAAACTTATATAAAGTTACTTTATTATTAAAAAACTTTTGTTAAAAGCTTTCTGCATATTTAACAAACCTGTATTTAGATCTGAATGTATTTGCAAACCTAAAAATAAATAAACAACATAGCCTGAAGTTAAATAATTAATGATTAGATCCAAATACTACTGTTTGTAGAAGTTTCCAAATAAATACGTTAGATTGGAGGTTTCCCTTTTGATTACACCAAAGGTACAGCAAACATGATTTATCCACTCATATTTGTTGCCTAGATACGTTCGAGTATGGCTTTGAAAGGAAATTAATTATTAAAGCACAAATTTTTAGGTAGAAAGGTTTGATTTTCTTTTATCAACATACCATGGGAATTAGTAAATACCTTTGTTTAATTAAAAACTCTTTTTCAGTCTAAACTATTAGATTTTCAAATTATTTTAACTCAAATTAATTTGAAGGCCTAATCAAATCAGAAATTAATTAACGTGTTTGAAATGTTTGAAATCCGTTTCTAAATTACATTAAAAGAAAAAATGATGTTTTCTTTTATTTTTAATGAGGAAAATTCCCATAAATCCGATTATACGGAATCTGGATCTATATTGTGATTGAAGCTGTTGTAATCCCACAGCTAATTATTTTTTCATTTACATACTAATATGTTTGGTGATAATATCGTTACTGGTAAATTAAAAAGTATTCTTTTTCATTTTAATGCGATAACAGAACAATTTGGAACGGGTCAATAAAATTTCTCTTATTAGATCCTTTTTTTAATTTAAATTTAAGATACATCCCATGAATGTTTAATTATAAATTAACCTTGAAAGGAGTGTTAGGTATGATCAAAAGGTTCAGTAGGCTGTTAATTTTAAATTTATTAAAATTTGTGAGACCTTTGACGAGTGGAGGTTATGAAGTAACACGGTTATACGTAACATTTTTTTAAGGTAAGAATTAAAGTCATCTTGGCCTTGTACTTGATCTTCCACACCCTGTTTTAATTTGTGTGTTGCCGCTATAAATTTTTAAGATCGACGATATTTCTTCTTTGACTTCCGTTAAAGACTGTCGAGAGAGTAAATTGTACGGTGAGCGAGAGGAATAATTGGCGAAAGAAAAGTATAGTAAAAGTTAAACATTTGTTTAGTATCCAACTAACTGTAAGGTAATGCAATAAGAAACGCATTATAATTTTAAATAAATGTGTTCTCATGAATACTAATGATAATTTTATTTGAAACACTGAACTCGACATTTAACAGCAGAAACATTCTCACTTTTAATGAAGGTTTTTGAAATAGTTTTATTTATTATCAAATTTACAAGTGGGAATTATTTACGAACTGTTGAAGAAGAAGACTTTTTATTACAACATGTTCAGTTAAATAAATTGATTAAAACTTGCACGCTAACAACATTAAATATGCATATGAAACTTGAAACGGAAATAATCTCACCCGTTCAAGCTGTTTAAACATAAATTTTCGACTTTTTTAACAGATAAATTCTTAACGCTATTTACGCTACATTTTGAAATCATTCTGCTGTAGTATAAAATCCTCTACGTATATATTATTCCGTCTTATCGATATTGATATTGCCTTCCATAATCATGATTTCAGATTGAAGTACTCCAGAATCCAAAACTACCACTAAAACGCAAAATTTATGTTTTCTTGCTCGAGGGGAAAATCACTTCTCTCATATTAACTTGAGCCTTGTTGAAATATGGATATTTACCAGACCCTTCAACGTTTTACATATGTTTAAACATTATTTTACCAAATATTTTCCAGAACTTTCATTTTAAAGATTAACTCTTAACTCTAACTACTCTCCCTATTAAGCATCATTTTTTAATTTTTAATTTAAAAAATCAGATAAGGATGTACATCTACATACAATAAAATATTTAAGTTCATAGACTTACATTGCACAATGTATGCTCCCAATTCAGCAGCAAGTTCAAAGGAAACCGGCAATCTTGCTTGAAGAATATCTTGCTTTACCTGCAGAAAAAACTGGTACCTAAAACACGAGAGGTCAGTGATTAAATCTTCATGACCCGGGCTCCATTCTTTCCCGGCGATTGCCGTTAATTTGGGGTTTAGGCCAGAAATACGAACATGATTAATTTATAATGTATACAAGTTGTAGTTGAAGAGAGAAAAGTATATTTTTTAACATTCCAAAGGTTTAGGGTGGTACCGGATTTGATTAAACATTTCTTTGAAGACTTTAAACTCGGTAACTGTGTGAAATCTTTGTTTGCTCCTATAGCACCGCATTCCTTCAAATCAATCTTTTCTGATTTACGGAATATGATTATTGGTTCTGACACGTTCAAAATAATCTACTCTTGTGGAAAAGTGAAGTGCGAAATTAAATTTCGGTTTTAAATTATGTTAGTTGTCACCGACTCTTGTTAACTATATTTTCTGATAAAAGCGCCTCAAAGAAATATTATTAATTTTTTTACCTTAACCGTATTATTACTTTCATTTTATTTCGAAATTTTTATAAATAATTTTATTAGTTCCGAATATTATTATTTTTTTAAACTTCAAGGTTTCTGTAATGAAATTCAGGGTCTAATAAAATTCTGACTGGTTGTATTTATGGACCATAAGAAATACTAAACACAATTTTCCTAAAATCTCATGTTTTTTTATATTAACTCCACTAACCTGAAAGTAATTTATTGTATTACAAACAATTCTAATGAGTTCAAAAAAACTGTAATTTTCCAGTCACCAACACAGCGATTTTCTGGAATAAAAGTACAGTACCTACAACTCGGATCTAATGACTTCTTGAAGAAGACTTGATTTTAACACAGAACAATTTAAATCAAGCAAATTAAAGTAAAGAAGGAAACTAATTACTTCCAAAAATTTAACTTAGTTCAAAAGATTTGGGTGGTTTTGTTTACTTTTATACAGTAATTCCTAATTTACAAAACAATTTTATTAAGTTTGATTCATTTTAACTAGATTATAAAATAATTACAAACATAGTAAATAAATTGTAATTTTTTTAAAATTAGAATTGAAACCTTGAAGAATAAATAAATTAAATAATTGAGATACTTTTTAATATTCGTGCCACGAATAAATGCCCTTCTAAAATTTAATTAGAAAAAGATAAAATTTAGTAACAATTCAGTAAAAAGATAATCATGACTAAGCAATATGAGTCATTGTTTTCTGTGTTGTAATTACAAGAGATATTTTATAATGGGTGAATGTAAATGAAAACTATTCTTTGTAATGAGGAAGTAAACTCAATTTCAAGCAATTAGCAATATTGTCCTGCAAAGACGATGTGCTAACCGTTTGACACAAAATTTGTGGCAGCTATAAAACAGAACTCCATTTGAGTCGTGGCTTAATTTAATTTTGCCTAATTTGCGCGAGTTGTTGAATGTTTAGCAACAGCTATCACGAACAAGCTGCGTAGGTAACATAGATAAAACGACGACACATTGTTAGGGAAGTTGGCGCTGTCTGTTGCAGAAATAGGGTGTGTGATACGATTCAGGGGGTTGTAAATGACACGAACGATACTCATAAAGCAAGATCGTATTAGTATTCATATTCGGGTCGTGCAACCAGCAGACATAACTCAACGAAACGATATTTCGTCGTGGTGGAGGATGATCCGGGCCCGGAGTCAGCGGTCCGGCACGCAACTCACCGAGGTAATTGGTAGTTTGGTTGCGGCTTCATGCTTCAAACTGCGGCACCCGATCCGGTCTAACGTAATGAATAGTCTGAAGTGCCCCGGGGCTCGGCCTCCCACACGGGGGCCGCCACCAGAACAAGATCAGCAGGCGGCATTAGCATATTTCTTTCTTACCGTGTGATTTCCTCCAACAACTTGCAGGGGTCGGCCGCGTAGAACTTGACCCCGAAGTAGAGCGTGCAAGGGTCCGCGCCCTTGAGTTGTCGACCGAGCTTCTTGGCGGGGTCTAACCAATGCTGCAACACGCATCCTGCGTCAGGACTCGCCTTAGGATACTTACGAGTTTTCCCACCGTCTGCCCGTCCGGGTCCAAGTACCGCAATCCAAAATATGCCGTCTCCAGAAGGTTGAGATGCTTGAACACAACGTCCATGATCCCTTGACCCACATTACTATCCTGAAAACAAAAATAAATTTTATCGGTTTGTTAAAAGAGAACAGTTCAAAGAACTCCATGTCCCATTCACACATAAATTGTTTGATCGCCCGTATTGATAATGTCGGTTGCCAATTCTAACAGTTTAACTTAATTTTTTTTTACATTGTTAGAAAATTCTAAGTACGGGTCTGCCTTTAAATAAAATAGAAATAATGGTTCAATAAAAATGTTAACATCTAAATATTACATTTGGGTTCAGAAAATTGGGTTCATAACCTCGTACAACCCAATATAATTTCAAAATAAGCAACTAACTTCAAATTAACATCCGACGAACAGGTTTGGTTTTCTCACGGTTTATCGAACGGTCCAAATTATTACACTCGTGGTGAACTTTTTTCGATCCACTCAAAACAAATATACCTACTTATTTACACGCAAGCTAAATAACTACCTGTAGATTAGTATTTTAGAAATATTAGGTATATCGTCTTTCCAATTCTAATTAATTCTAATTATTAGTATATTACACAGTAATCTGCTAAGCCGGAATTGATTATAATTGGTAAATTATTAAATCGTGCCCAAAGCTCTTTATGACTGTAAAATTTCAACATGAATAAGAACTAATTGCGATTCTTTGAATTACGCTTTCAAATCTCTCAATTCCTTTACAGGCTATAAATTTACATTTGTACGCTTTTATTTAGAACTGTCCTATATGTGATGAAATGCTGATAAGAAAAAGTTCCAAAAATAATTCTGAAAATTTATGAAAAACTATTTCAAATTATTAAATAAAAAGGATTAGGTAATTAAAATGAAAACAGTTACCAGTATTGTTACAAAAAGAAATTGCAGTTTAATAAAAGTGTAACGACAAAGCAATGCGAGTTACATTTACTGAAGTAATACAACTACTTTTCAAACATTGGAAAGTTGAACTTCGATAACTAGCATTTAAACTTATTTTCTACTTTGTCCTAGTCAACTATTTCAATTATTATTTTGTAGCTTCTTTTCAATAACCGAGCAAAGATATAAATTTTGATGTAACAACCGATTGTATTTCTCATCCCAATTTAATTTAAGTTACAAAACATTATAACCGAAACAATTTCTCTTAATTATAAGATCAGTATCGATTGTATAAAAGTTTTGATTATTGCGTCCTAAAACTCTCAATATAACTTGGTCCAAGTTGAACGTTATATTTTAAAGTTAATGAATTTGTTTTGATTCTATGTAATCTTCAGATCTGTAAGGGAGACGTTCCGGAAAGAAATATGTCGCAATACAAAAAGAACATTTCCGAGTTCCTTGAAAAGTAAACAACATAAAGGGAGAGAATTTTTAGTCCTCTAGGATTACATTAGAACGTCGCAAAAAAGGAGAGCATTTAAGGTTTTCTCTTTGGACGTAAATGATAATATAGAGCACAAGAAAGAAATTCCGAGCTTAAATATATTTACAAGCACAAAAAAACAATTTAAATATAATACGTTACATTTCTTAGCAATTTAAGCCAAACAAGCACAAATAATAATTGATTGAAAATGTTTTTATATTTTTTATCTTAATTTTTCGTATATTTTCTGCCGAAAGTCATTTAAGTAGTACTTCTTGAACATATTGTTTTGGTCTTTATAAGACCAAGTATAATTCACACAAAAGTATAAGAAAACTCGACAAACTATATAGGTATCAGAAAACATAATCGTCTTATCAGCAAAAAATTCCTCGTAAGTTTCGAAAATAAAACAATTTTCCAGCTGAAGACTTTTTTATGGCTGATCAGTTTAATACAAACCTAGCAAGAAGGGAGAATTGTGGAAAAATAAAACATTCGAAAATATCCCAAGAATTTATTCTTAAGGGGTTGGTTCGGTAAGAAAAGCGGTTTTCACAGCGGTATATTTACGTGTTTCAATTATAGGGATATACCTGAGAAAATGGATATAATTCCAACAAAAATTAAGTTACAGTTTTTCATATTATCACTGAAGGGTTATTTGGAATAAAATTTTAATATATTTATATAAGGTTTTTCCAATGATGCATTTATATGAAATACTACCTTTTTATCTTTGTACACATAAAATGATAGATTTAATTGATAACAAATAAATTCAAAATACGCAACATTGCTATATTATTCAACGAGTATGTAATGATGCCTATTATTAAAACTTTTTGTCCTTCACCAGAAATAAAAATATCGACAAACATTGTAAACATGGCCTGGAATAATGCAATGGATATTACAAGTACTATAAAACTTTATCACCACTGTTTGTATTAGTTCCCCTACTTAAAGGGGTGAATTCTATTTCCCTAGACGCAATCGTTTCCCCTACTAGTCAAGGCACATTCGTTCCCCTGATGATTAATTGTTGTCAATGCAACACGCAATTATTTTGAAGAGTCCTTTAAGCAGTCTTAAAGTCATAAGGGGGAAAATTAGGATATTAGTAGTATATATGTCTCATAGAATAAAATTATTACAAATTACCAATTATGAAAATTGCTGTAAGCAATAAATAACACGTCAAGTAAGAATTTTAACCGCAGAGAATTTTGAAGTAACTTAGTATTAATATTGTATATAAAATAATGTAAGTTTCCTCGCACAGTTTAAGTTGTACCATTAAGCCTTAAAACAAGGAAGTAAAGGGCAAGCAAGAACGTTCTATTCTTCACTTATTCATTCGATAGAGTGGGCATATGAGTTTTCTCTAGGGTCATCTTCAGGGTTAAAAGCATGGCAAGAAACTAGTAGATGAACGTACCTCCAGACGAGAGTTTGAAAGTAATGGAGAATACCATAATCGTAAGAAAAGGAAGCTGTGAATTAAATTTATTTACATGTTTTCTTGACGTTGCCAACAAAATAATTGTATTCACAGAATTCTGAATAGTAATCGGAGACATTTCTTAGGATGTGCTGTGTAATAAAAGGCTGAAAGAATTAAAGACGTATTCTGTAACTTTACAACAACTGTAACTGTAATTTAATAAAATTAATCTGTGCTATATTATATGAAAAAATTCGGGAAAAGTGAATTATTTTATTCTAGTTTTTATAATAAAAATTTATCCATTGATGATTTACGCAACATTGTCCGAAACTGCAAACTGGAGAGCCTTGCCTTTTTATGGAAATTTTCAGACCACTTGACAAATTAATGCACCCACACAAGCATACACATAAATTTATGAACTTTCACAAGGACCAACATCTGATGTAAAGTTGTTGTACTATAGGTTAACACTTAGGGTGTGGATATGTCTTCTATAATGTTTTTTATGTAATACTTTAGCATATAATAATATTGCTATAATTTAGAGCGTTGGATACAATCCAGATCCGGATTGGCCTCGTGGGATAATAAAAAATTAAGAAAATGTAACTTATATGGTTCGATATTCTACATCATTTACTGTAGATTGAAGATATCAAATAAATTACATCTCAATAGCAATAATAATAATAGCATTAATAGCAATAGCCATTAGGGCGTCTAAGAACGTTTTATTTATGGATCTGTCTAGATAATAGATGGCAGCAAATACATTTAAATTTTTACTTGCCGCCTTGGTATGAACAAGTTTTAAGAATAAGTAGATGTATTTGGTATTTAGACACAGGCAGAAGCTGCTGGATTTACGCGTCGTTATGTAATTAATTTGCGGTATATTCCAATTTCCAATTAAACATCGTCACGAAAAGTTTACACGCACCGCGAAGAACACGTTCTCCCAGCTATTAAATTTATACTAAACAAGGTTGTCCGAGCGAGAAACGGGAATTACAGATGTAATAATGTATTGCGCTAATAAATACGATGCCTTACTTTGTTACATTATCTGTTTCCAAAATTGTATTGTATTAGTTATTTATGAGTTCCCATTGTCTTTTGTTCTATTGTATTTGCTTTCTCGTGATCACTTAATTGGGTTCACGCCACTTTTCCGACCGGGTCTCTTTGATTACGAAATTATTGGAACTCGACAAGATGAAAAAGATTACAAAACTGATTTTAATTCTACAAGCATGGATTTTATAGATCGCTTCTTAAATACGTTTAACGAATTTTTAATGACTCCAATTAAATTTAAAGAGGATTAGGCGTTAACTGACACCCACTTTACTAATAATGTCCTGAAGTTCACAATATTTTCCATTCAGTAAAATTTCATTAAAATTGTTAATAAACACGGCTTTATTACCTACTAATTTAAATGATAACCTTTTAATTTATGATACTGATAATACCATCTAACAGAATCTTTTCCCATGCTTTTTGGACCGGGTAAACATATTAAAACATTATCGTATATGGTTTAAGGACAGAAACCGCAATTACGTCAGAATACATTTTAAAACGTACAATTCCCTTGTCGAAAAATGGGTCGTTGTAAATATTACATAGAAAAGGAATAGGATGAGGGAAAAGGCTGGGGTTGGATCAAAACAAATACAGTAGTGAATTTGGGAAAATGATAAAGAGAGAAAGAAGCATAAAAGGAATGTCCCTATAGGAAATCCCCATATTACTAAAAATTGAAAAAGTAGCTTTTTTGTTTGTAAACTCGTCTTTATCGTAATGTTCTTGGTTTTATTCCCCTAAAACTTCTTCTAGGAAAAGTATCCATTATTGGGGAGGGGAATAATGGGAGCAAAAATGAAAAGGGGACAGAGTTATTAAACCTCCGTTCAGTTCACTACTGTTTCAAACTTGATTTTTGTGCAACTAACACTTTTTGTATCATCAATTAAATTGTTACATAAAGTACAAATAGTAGGTGTGAACAATGTAGAGGTTTAAACATTAAATTTCTACCTTTAAAGATAAATTTTACGATAAATATTTAATTAACGAGGTTATATAAAATTATCTCCTAACAACATAATAATGTTTTTTAAAGATTATTGGCAATAAAATCAAAGAAAACATCCACATTAAATTATTTTACATGTTTTTTTAAGCAATCATTTTAAGGATTCTTCAAGCAATAAAGAAAGTATGAAATGAATAATGTTGGTCAAGAAGGTAGAACGTTAACTATAAATTTAATTTAATGTGACCCTTGACTTTGAACTGTATAGATATTCACGTGCTATAGGTAGAGGAACGGTCAGTCACGCCGGTCTTGATCGTTCTTCTATTTCGATATGGTTCATGAAAGATTCCTATGTGTGGGTTGTTCATAACATTGTCTAGAACTAGAAGACACTCATACCTTAGCAACAAAAGACGTCTGATCTATTAAATGATGCTCAAAATTAATTCACAAACCCAAATTTTGACGCTACGATAAAATATATTTAATGTAAATTTTGAAACATTGGTTTCTTCTAGAAAACATTTTTTGTCATATAAATTTATTTAAAGACCAAACACTTTAAGTGGGTGGTACAATAGTCAAATAAATTAAAATAAATGTGAAGGTAAGCTCGTTGAATTAATTCTCATGTCACATCATTTGGAAAACTGATAAAGGGGACATACAAATATATATTATGAACAAGCTCATTTAATTAAAATATGTACAGGGTGGTCCAATATTCAAAAACTTAACTTTCTGAAAGTAAAATCGTGCAATATTAACAAAGCCAGGGAATGTAAAATGATAATTTTATGCTATTACACAAACACAATAAATAACACGAAGAAAGCATGTACAAACCAACTAGATACCTTTCACACTCAAAAGTTCATTAGTTGATTATCATATAACAGCATAATTTACAACTTTTACTCATCATAGGCAAAGCTAAATTTTCAGATAAACAGTCCTTTGTTGAGGGATAATAAAGAAAAAGATAAATCTCCCAGATTAATCTTACTTGCCCTTAAAGATAAGCATTTTCGTTTTATTTTTGCTCTCTAAATGCTTTGTTGTGGTAAAATTGGGTTTGCTCATACAATATTAAAAAAAATAGAAAGTTAATACAAAATAATGTAATTACATTATAGACAAACTAAATGAATCCTTGTAGAAACAGATCAAATTACAAGATGTTTAAGTAGGTTGCCCACTATTAAGTGTTCCTTCCATTAATTTGTACCGTATAAATAATTCAGTAATTAATTAATGTCTATGTAATGATAATTATAAACATAATACAATATTTATTTTCCCTTTTGTTTACGTTTCGGAAATAGTAAATGGTTTAACCTATTTTATACTGAACTGATACAAAACGAGACAAAAAAATTGTGTGTGTAACCACGTTGGGGTAAACAAATCAATTCCGCAAACACAATCGAAACCGTCATACTAGTCGAATAATGTAGGTTTGATTGACTTATATGCTGATTCTAACCGGAAAATTAAAAGAAATAATTTTTCACCAAGGATTAAAAAATATCTTGCTGATGTTTGGCTTTTAAATAATTAATAAAAAAAATTCCTCACCAACAAGCATTAAATTATCAAAATATCTTGATGATGTTTGAATTTTAATAATTAATCACTTAATAAGACACGAAAATATTTTACCTTTTTATAATTTAAAGCTATTTAATAAAATTTACAACTTAATTCCTCTGCTTTACCCACCGCTGTTTGCTAAAATAGGAGATGTTTAAGAACAAGAACCTGAATGGGTTCATAGTAGGTGGTACATTTAAATTTTATTGCTTGGTAATGAACTATGAATATTGGAAACACTTCAAAACCCATTATTTTACTTCCTAATGTTACTGTCAACTACAGGAAACTACTAATTATTTTATTGCGCAAGGTTAAAAAAATTACTCCTCTTCTTACTCTGGTTCTTAATCGTAATTACTCATTCATATGTAATGCATCATTCGAAAGATAAGGTGATGCCGCCGCTTAAGAGAAACAGTGTTGGCAGTTTCACAAACCATGCAATGATGACTAGGCGAAGATTAATGTCCTGTCCCAACAACAGAAAAGAGAAAATTAATGTTAATTTTCAAATTTTAATAATTTTCTCTCCTTCTGGCTAAAACCAAAAAATTCACAGATTTCGCAATCCTTGCAACCATCGGAGGCATTGGAAATGATAACACTGACTATTACCATGGAAATACAGAATTAGACGTACAACCCTCGGGCTAAAGCCCTCGGGTTGTAGTTGTACACCATCGGCCTCGGCTGGACAGGAGCACGGCGCACACGCCAATTTGTATGCCCACCGTGCTATGCTGTCGGCCCGGACCGGCCAGCTAGCGGCGAAACCCGATCGCGACACTTTTGTCTTCTTTGCCCTTGACTCAAAACTCGTAACTTGGCCCCATATACGAACATAAACATTTCCAATGTTAAAATAAAAATATTTAATATATTATTGAAGACATAATTTACTCATACCCTGGTTTTTAGAGCACCGACTCCATATACGTACACGAAAATATATCAATATACTTATGCATGTAAAATATGGGTTGCAATTTGGCAAATTAGGAAATTCAAATTAATTTAGACAATACAAAAACAATATTGTGGTAGTTTAAAGAAACTAAACTTGTATAGAAGTTTTCGTGTGAAAATTGCTGAAAATCGTCTTGCTTTGAAATGTTTGCCTGCTGAATGCTTGAGACCAACGGGGAGGCATCAGCACCTCCATTAAACTTTCATTGTTAATGAATAGATACCTTTTGTATCAAAATACCTGGAGATGTAACCATAGTGCGATTACAAACATTCTTGGAAGAGAATAAAAGTGGATCAATTTTTTACTTCTAGAAACGAAACTTAGAGCGAAGCGAAATAAACAAATATGCATTTGCATAAAATTTATTTTCTAGCGAGTGATTGAAATTTTAAGAAATATACCGTATGAGGCAAATTCTTCCTGTTTCGATATGAAATGGTATGTTACATTAAATGATTAATAGGCGATGGAAATTCAAACCCAGGGGTGAACATTTAATCATTTAATTACCTATAGTTATATTGGTTATAAAAGTCTTGGTATGGGAATGCCTGGAACGGTGGAGAAAGACCGCAGAGAAGATTTTTATCATCTCATATTTACAAGGGACGTAGAATTTTACTGTCTACCCCAATTATCTAAAGCGTAATAATCTATAAATATCGTATATACTGTAATATTTTAATTAGGGGATAAAGTTGAATATTCTGTTGAATGAACAATGAGCTTTGAAATGAAATGTTGAGCAGTTATTCTGTAGAGCAGAGTTACCTAAAATACATAAATAAGTCATCTCATTAAAATCTCAAAACGGTTAGTAATATTTGATATTTGCTTCTTTGAACAAAATTGATGTCAGATTTTAGCTTGACGTAAAACGATGTTCGCGAATGATTGCTTTCCGGATGAGGGTTAAGTAAGAGCAAAAAATCTGACCCTTACGGAGTATGTACCAAGAGCTATTTATTATCAACAGTTAAATTAGTTTTATGTGGATAAAAGCGGTGTGTTTGTTTTGCAACTGAAGGCGTATTAGCTTTTGCAATGAAAATGTCATTCACACTTTACTACAATCTATGCACGTATATTTTATATAACTATTCATTTACGGTTTGTTTGTGGTATTGCTGTATATGTAATTGGCTTAGGTCGATGATATAAGATGGTAAAACCCGACATATAAATCGGTTTAATTTAACCGAAACACCTACTGACTACGATCTGCTTCCGCTACGGCGTTAACCACAAAGTCATTTTATAGACGATTTTAACGCTGTTTCGAAAGCAAGCAAACCACTTTAATAAGAAATAAAATATTCCGTGGGAAAGCTGAACTCGTACCTGCATCCATTGTACTGAAATTCAATAAAAGCGACAATCCTTTGACAGAAGCCAAATTTTTATAACATATACGTGTGTATAAAATATAAATACACGTAAAAATTGAAATGTTCACGGCATTAACATGCATTTTTTCGGTTTCCTCTGCTTGACAAATGTTTATCTGTCATCGTATTTTAAGTTTGAAAAAAGTATATTTCGTTACCCAGCACGGCTGTAGCTTTTTATTCCCATTAATTTTTTTTATTGCATTATAATTAGTTGTTGAATTTCCTTCGCATAACAGATCGTTAATCTATCATTGTAGCTTGTTTTTTTAATAGAAAACTGTAAAATCCTCAGAGACAGAAATATTCAGGAAACATAAAAACTGTACTTTAGTTTTTTTTTACAAACGGAATAAGATGAAATAATTAAATCTAGTCCACTTATATTTTTCTTGCCTGTTCTGGTCTAATCTACCCTAAAGGCAGTAAAGCAGTTAGCAAAAAAACAAAAGTTGTTTGACGCCAACTCTTCCATTAAACCTATAAATAAAAAAGGAAAACGACAAAACATCCTGTACATATATATATATATATATATATATACACACTGAAAACAGGTAGTCGTTCAATATAAAAAAAACTCAATCTAGTGTAACTTACATTCTTTGATAAAGCTATCGCTTAGTTAATTTTATCATCTCACGTTTAACTTACAACTACATGAAAAAACCCAATTAACAATAAAATCACTTTTAATAATTATTACAGTCTTAATTATACACGAAGGCTTGACAGAAAAATGCTTTTTCAGTTATTACAGAAATTATTCCCGCGTGTTTTGCACGAATTAATTAGACATAGTGCGTTGGGGACGTCGCTTTTGTTTACATTTTGCGATATTTTGTCAGATGCATCCATGCAAGCAAAACTCACATTATCGCTACAAACAGCTAATTTCAGGTTCAGTATAAAGGGTGGTCGAGGGAATTTGAAAATGAAAGGGATTTGAATGTGTTGTTGGTTTCAGTTTTTCGAAAGTTCAAAACATTACTCGTATTCCAACACCATTGCTGCTTGTATTGTTTCCATAGCTTAAAAAGTTGCACATTATGGTAGAGAACTCATTAATATTAATTAACCGAGACTTAAACTTCTGAGTGGTAGGTCTGTTACTTTAGTTAAAATATTTGAAACGTAGTAATTATAATTTCGATTTACCTCAGGTGTTTCAAAGTTCATCGATCGATAATACATTAAATTTAAGTACATCAGTCATGTTATACGTCGAACGAATACGTTTTACGTAATACTTTGTTTCACATCTTGGAAGTATAAATTTTCCGAATGGGTATAAATGTTTCAATAAAAAGACAAGATAGCTGATCAGCAGCACCTACGCTTGCTCTAATGAAAATACTTATATAGATATGCATATATTTGAAATAAAAATGCCAATTCCTCTTTCATTGTACATAAACTGTATTGTTTGTTGTAAATTAATAATAATTACGGTAGTCGCTCGAAACTAACTTATAAGTTAAAAAACCGATTGCATTTTGTTTAACGTCTGTTTGGGAACCGAACTAATTTAAATCCTCGTTATTTCGCAGTTAACAGCAACCAACTCGAACACGTTACACTTTCAAAACATAATGATAGCTCCGAGCTGTAGGGGATGAACTGATTCCGTAAAGGCCTGTGACGGGCAACTCCAAAACTACACAGGTTAAGGAAGTTGCACAAACAAACTCTAAGCTACTGTTAATAAACACCGGAATTAGTATTAAAACAGATGCAAATGTACTGGCAAAGCTTGAAATTACTCTAAAAGTAGGAAATGAAGAGTGGTGTACCTCAATAAGACTTATGGAGAAACACTACTTTTCATTTCCTTTGTAAACTTACATTTTGCTACCTAACAACCTTAATACACAATCCCATTAAAATAGCTTGATTGATTCGGAGATTGTTTTTGTGACATACATACTAAAGAAAAGGTAGACAAGATTCGCCTACTCCAATTGTTTCATACATATTTTATGTATTTAAGAAATAACTGTTTTTTAAGAGTAAAAGTCAAAGAGATCGTATTTCAGACATTTTTCAACGTAGCACCCCCAAGTACCACACATTCTATTTTATTGTTTTACCAAAAGTGCATTTCTTCTTAGCGAATCCGTCCCAAACCACAGACACAATTGGAAGTTTGTAGAATTATGTATTTCATATAAAAATACCACCCTTGTTAGATTCGAACTAACAATCACGTAGCCTCGCTTTGTAATTGCAAATTATTGGTACCCGTAACCCCCGAATCTTAGAATCATTGTCCCCATTATAATAAAGGGTCCTGTTAACGCTGATTCAATTTGCACATAAAAGTAACAAGCCAAACATAAAAGGGCACACAAGACTGTGGCCGTGTAGAGGAATCTCATAAATCTGAAATGGATTTCATTAACTACGTGATAACCTGCGCATTGAGAATAGGCAAGAATAATAGAAATATACCAGACACAAATGAATTTCTTAATTTTAGGCAAATGGAATAGCTGTTCATCATACATTTAGTAAATGATTGAACTTAAGACTGTGGGGTTTATATCTAAGCATTTAACTAATTGTTGGAAATTCAAATTACGGAAATCTTCTATGCAGACAGCAAATTTCCTCCAAATGATTAACAGATTAATTTCCATTCCCCTTCTACAGAAATCCGATAATTTGCGCACATAAACAGATAATTTGCCCGTCTAGATAGTTCTGCACATAGAGAAATTATTAGTAATCCTTTGTAACTGTTCCAGAGAGAAGTTTAGTTGGTTTAACTGGTGGAGTGCACACCTACTATGCGGGGTTAGGAAATCTGTTTAAATTGCAAAACAATCCTTAGCTTACTACCCACTTTAACCGTA
Source organism: Hemicrepidius hirtus (assembly GCA_963082805.1). Taxonomy (NCBI): domain Eukaryota; kingdom Metazoa; phylum Arthropoda; class Insecta; order Coleoptera; family Elateridae; genus Hemicrepidius; species Hemicrepidius hirtus. The sequence continues at coordinate 21,779,237 of OY720168.1, forward strand.
TCTTAGGGCAAACTCAGATTAACCTTTCTCATCGATTTTCGGCAAAAAAAATTGTAAAATGCTTATTCTATGTATGTAGCATGCAGCAGTGCAAAAGTTTGCTGATAACAACATTACGCTTTATGCATAATAGCAAATGGTGGATACCGTTTTAAGTGCTAAAAATAGCAAAGGTGGGTGAGGCTAAAGTTATAGAACTTCTGTGGAATTGACCGTGACGTAAACCATACCTTTTATGCATTTTAAAAGTCCCATTGTTACCTGAAAACTGAATCCGTGATTCATCCTACACCTACTTCGATTATTTCAAATTATTTTTTTAATTTTGTTTGACAGAAAATCGCTGCCATTAATCAAATTATACAATTAAAAGTAAATTTAATTTTAATTATTATTATATTAATATATATATATATATATTGCTGTGATCTGATCACTAAAGATTAAAAATTCAGATTAATAATGGTAGTTTTATTCTTAAATACCATTAGTTAATGGGTTAGTAATATTGTTGAGTATAAAACACAAAATAATAAAAACCAGGGTTGCGAGTATCATTTCCGATATTTAAGTTTTCAGTTTTCAAAATTAATTTTCTTTCATTTAACTCTTTTCCATATGTGGTTGTGTATTTTAGTTCGTCGATGGTTGTATTCCATTTCAATTTTTCAATTATAGATAGAACTTCTTCTTTAGATGGCTAAAAACCTATAAAGTAAATTTTATTAGAACGGTAAAGTTAAAACTTAAAAAATTGAACTGATTAATGGATTTTGATGATTGTAATTGGGGTAAAAAGTATGTATAATCATTGTAAATAGTTATTTTTGTTGTATAATTTATGTATAATTAATATTAAGGTGTGAAAGTATGTATGACTGGATATTTTTATAAATCGGGAACTGTCAAAAGTTTTGTATTTATTTAAATGATGGGTTTTAAAATTGATTAGATGTTAAGATGTTTATGTAAAAAGAAGTAGTTGTTTGTGAGCTACAAGATTATGATAGTGTTTTTGAACTAAAAGAACAGTTGATGACAAAATTTGATAAAATTATCAAAAAGTGTTAAAAGTGTTTGAAGCCAAACCAAGGTTGTTATACATCAAATTAAAGAAGAAAATTATTAGAACAAGAATATGAATTCAGATTTAAGAAGTTGTTAGGCGCCAGAAAAAGTTGGTGTTTTGGTTAAGTCTGTCATCATTTGTCAAATGATTCAAGATTGAATAATTGGAATATTAGTGCAACAAGTTTTAATATAATAACTTACATGTTTGGAGTTGTGTAGTGAAGTTTTACCAAAGTTACACTTTGTTTGGATACGTTTTTGGGTTGCATTCTGCTGCCGACATTTTAAACTGGAATATTTGGAACAGACTTGCGCAAGTTGGAAGTTGGAAAACATTGTGCAGGACCGGAATAAAGGATTATCAAAAATTTTAAGCTAAGTTTATGTATAACTTGTTTTTTTTTATTTGTAATTTATTTGGGAGGGGTTTATTGTTGGACATTGTCAGTTCAGTTTTGGTTTTTAGAGTGAATGATTTCGTTTGATTCTTAATTATATAGTTATTTGTTGTTTGAATAAATTTATGTGTTGTGTTCTATTTAAAAAAGAGGTTTTATTTAAAAATTTCCAATATTCAATATCTAGCTCTATTCATCGACGACCTGGAACGACCCTGAGGAACAAGAGTTGTTTTTCTTTAATTTCATTTTGTATTCAAAAGAAGAATACTGGCGCCCAACAATTTTTTATTGTGTGTTTCAGGACATTAAAGTCTCGTAGCACAGCATTTATTTTTGGCTTCCACAACGTGGGGCATTTTTCAACAATTATATTTAGCGTATCATAGCAATATATTATAGTTTATTTTATGAGTCGACAGAACATATAAGTCGACAAAACATTCCAATCAACACTTTGGTGGGCACTTCAGTTTTCCTGTAAAAAGGATATTCCATCAAATTGGAAAATCACGAAGAAACTTCTGATTCAGTTTTTGTTTTTTCTAGGACATCGTACTATAACCCATATTCGTGAATTTTACAACACCCTGTATAAAAAAGAAATAAAGTTTCTAATATACTTCTTCGTATGTTCTAATAGGCTTTCAGTCTGTTTAATATCCGGTTGCCTCAGCCTTCTTTTGCTTCTTCCTTTTTTTTTAGAAACTATCTCTCCATCTTGTTAGCGGTCTCTCTATGGATCTCCTGCCAAGGGATCTTTGATCTTGATATACAGGGTATAATTTGAACATTGTGTTATAATAATAAAATGGCAAGGCAATACACTGTACCGCATATTCCAATAAAATTTGTTTCTCTTTACGTTATTATAAAATTAAAGGTATAGCGCTATAGGTAGGAAATTTCCCCAACCCATCAAAATCCATAACGACTACGTAAATTCCAATGCCAAACTTCGATTCTGTCGCCGACTTGAAAATCTCATTTAAATTAATTACAAAAAATCTGTATCACAAAGAATTCGAAATTGAGCGAAACTTTGATACTTTTTTTTATTTTGTAACATTCAAATAATAAATGTTTGGACATATAAGGGTAAAGCAAATTTTGGATGGTAAATTTCCTTAAAACATATAAATAATGTGAGACTATTTATTACGAAGTGAGGTAAACTTTCTGAGCAAACAGCAATGTTTATTGCAAGTGCGTTCATTATAAGCGTTCGCTTGGGGAATTTCTGAAAAGGCCGGTATATACGGGTATATACGAGCACTTACAGGATAGAAGCGAGTTCAGGATAACGACGCAATGATCGGAGCCTTGCTAGGACTATTACATCAACATCATATACGAACCAATTCTGTATACAAAATGTTTTTTGTATTATTTTTATTCGGTTTAACTCAGAATATACCGCTTTCCCGACAAATAAATGATAATTATTGGTGTGGTTATTGCTATAGTTACAAAGTTTGAGTAGTAAAACATCCCTAAATGAGGACATTTAGTATTTATTGTATTGTAGCAAATTTATTCAAATATCGTGCTGCAATATTTTTCAAAGATGTCTGTATACATACAACGTGATGTTAAGTTGTTTGCGTGATAACGTGGAAACATAGGCTTGGCATTTGCAGGTAGCCTGTTTAGAAATTTACTTTTAACTAATAATTCCTTTGTCTAGACGTTCCTTTTTATGTCTGCGGCATACAGGATGAATATTTTCTGAAATTGAGAAACAGGTGTGGCAGACATTACTTCCAAGGCTTTTAAATTTAACAATACTATGATTGCTTTAATACTGCAATACATTTCTACCAACCAGAGACGCATTTTAAGATGAAATTATTCCGTGCATAATTTTACTTAACCATAAACAGACTTCTTCTGCAACAAGGAATATAAATATTTATAAATTTTCAGTGTCTGCAAGAAAAACCGCCCCTGTGCTGAAAATTAGTGAATATTTAAATATTCAAGGCTTGTTTAAATTGCTGTAACGTAATTAGTTTTATTTACGATCCGTTTGAACAAGAAAAATAATTGGTGAACTGAAAATTACGCTCTGGTTATGGATAATACGATAGCTCAAGAATAATTATTACAAAAACACGATTCCAACTCGAGCGGCTCATTGAGATCCGGCGACAAAGAGAGTCTCGTTTCAAAGGATATCCGTAATTTCTTTTATGCGGGACCGAGTTTTAGAAATTTCCGCTATCTGTTAAAAAGTTGCTCTGTGTAGACAGTGTCATTTCATCACCACGAAATCGAATTAGGTGCGATTATGGTCAATGTTTAAATTACTTAATAAATTTAAGGTTGATTTATTTTCAAAGACTTTGGGGATGTATTTGAGCGAATCTTGTAACACTGTACGTGATCCCTGTACAGAATAATTTATTTTGGTACTTTGTTTTAATGTCTACAATTATTTCCAACTTAAAGGCTCTTAAGAGTTAACTGCGTACAAAGAAGGAAACAAGGCTTGCTTGGTATAACCCAAATTTCTCGTTATGTAGGTTATTACGTGCCGGGTAAACTACGGTTTCAATTAAAAATATGTTTCCAACTGAAGATCTTAAACAAATATTAAGGTTACTAAGAAACAGCGAAAACGTTTCGTATCAGTGGTTTACTAAAGAAAAAAACTTCTCTACATCGTGTAGAAAAGCGGTCACCGTTTTTGTACGACTCGGTTTCACGAAACATTGGTTTATATACCTCTGCTTTTTCAGATGTAAAACGAGGATAAATCTACATCAAATGTATAAATCTACAGGTTTAAAGGGAGCTTTTTGTGAAATATATCTTCAGTATTTTAAGTAGTTTTCACCAGTGGCGTACAAAACATCTACTTGTGAAAAGAGGTTTAGCTCGTAATTTACGACTTCTTTTGAGTATTCTTTTCCACTGCTCCCTTTGAGCGTACACGAGTATTGCACATTAAAGCCCACGCCCCACATTCAGTTCTGTAACCTAATATGAAGTTATATTCATAGAAAATAAATAAAGCAGACGAGCTTACATTATTATTAGTTTGCTTAATCGTGAAAACTGTGAACTAACTTTTCATTTCTCCTATGAATAAATAATTAACTTTAGACTCTAGTTCCACTTTTTTACATTTTAGATAAGAAACGTTATACTCACGCTATTTTCCAATTTACAAAACTATTATATTAAACGTATAAAAGGCAATTCTAGATAGCACACAAAATGAAATATTTTCACCAAAACTTAGTCTCAAGAAATGCAGGAATGGTTAATCCAAGTTATTTGACAGATTTCTGATAACGTCCAATATTGACTTTTAATACCATGTACCAGTTACGAACAAATATACTTGAAGCACGTAAGATATAAACTGTTTCTTTTTCCCAGAGGGTGGAAAATCCAAGAAACAATTGTTTTCTGCAAATTCAGAAGTATCATAATATATTTTTGTTAAAATAGCAGTTTTTGCTATGATTTTTCTACATAAAAAAAGTACAGATTGTTGCGCCAGATAGTTTGACACTTGTGAAACTTCGTCGAATTTTTCGATTGGTCAAAAACTTGCGCCCGGTCGTAACTCCGCCAACTAGTTAGGCCCATGCAACAATGGTTAGACCGACTTAAAGTTGCGTAGCCAAATTATTTAATATAATGATACACAAGTTGCATTGAAAGTTTTATATAAAATCTTACACCAGACGCATATAATAAGTTAGTACTATTAGAAATGTTAATTACTATTTAAAAATCATAAATGCAGCTCCGCCACTGCTATTGAAGTATAAGAGGTAACTTCTGAATGGGGAGACCATATAGCGTGACGGTCGTGGGAGAAATCCGCATTTCCCCCTTTTTTCTTTCACGAGAGGCCAAGAGCGCGACGTAAAAGACCTGGTCGACCTAAAACATAATAAAATTACGAAGGAACAAAATAAAACCATCTGTTTCATTACACATATGAGATTTAATCATCGTTCCATAGTTCTATCACCGGAATTAACTTAGGCTTTCTATCTCGACATGAAATATTCATGCGGGTGGCGTTGAATTTATTTCTGAAAGCAAATTGAAATTATTTTCTGTGCCATATTTTATCTTTGATTGTGGCTTCTGTTTTATTAGATTTAATCGAATGTTAGGACGGAGCGTGACTCCAACCCTCTGTACCGGATTTAGTTGGTCGGATAGTCACAAATCTTGGGCAAAACACTTTCAATTACCCAGTTGCCATAAATGGGAATTCCTCCCAGCATCCCAATGTTAGCTCCCTCTTCTTAACGAAAGCTACTAAAACTCTTAATGTTTACAGCTTTTTAATTATCATTTGAAAACAGACTTTTGCTCTTTAGTTGGAGGAACTGGATGGACAATGTACGTATTCAAAGCTTAAGATTTTAACCAACAAGAAAATTAATGTCATTGTTACTTTAATGTCTTTGAGTAGAAATTTTAATAAAATTAGAACGTGTGGATGGGTAGAGAAGTTCTCTAGAATGTGAAACTCAGAATTAGTTTTCCTGTTGTTAGACCGCAGCAGAAATTGTTTCGGTAACGACGCTGGTTCCCTAAAAGTATAATGATGAGGAAGTAGAAAAAAGCGGTGTTGTTGACCTTAAACTTGTTTCGATGTAAAAAAAAGAACTCTAGCGACAAAATCTAGTGCAATTAAATTGATAAATACATCCTCTGAAATAACTGCTATTGGTTAGTTATTTCAATTAACAGCACATTCATGTATGTAGGAAGCATAACAAATTTTGCGGGATAATAAATTTATTTGTAATTAAAGCCAGTGTATTGTTTACTTGCAAACTGATAACGTTCTGTTTTAATTCAAACCATAAAACATTTACCGCTGAGTAGTTAAATATTTATTAATCCACCATATACGTAAGATATAGTAAATAACTTTTGGAAGTTCCTAATCAGACATGAATAGCAATTTTCGAACGTTAACCTTAGCACAGTTTCAGATAGAGAAGGGTGGAGAGAGAAACATTTTATAAATATTTTCGAGATGATACGGTGGTGTTTCGTATGATAATAAGGTTGAATTACAGTCATCGCGTTTGTACGCTGAGGGTAGGACTAGATGTAGAAACCTCTCTAAAAGCGCCTAAGGGAGTCTAGCCTTGGCTACGACCTGCTATATAATTTACTCAGTTTTGTTGGTGTGGAGTTAAGTTCTTTATAACACACAACCTTAATGCGGTTGAAATACTAAATTGCTCGACTGCAACGATAGATTGCGTGTATGAGTGCGTTCAACCTTATAATATTTTGAAGAAGATAAACAAAAGTAAATCACTGTGTTTTTTGATTTCCCATACTTACAAATCCCTAATGTTGTTGAGCTTTTTGTGAGGGCTTTCGATCCTTAAATCGGCTTCCGTTGTATCGACAACTCACTGAGATTGCTCCCAGATTACCGCTAATGTTATGAGTAGAAATGTATTTCCGAAATTTAACTTTTTCCTAAGAGGGTTTAAACTTTCCTCCTTTTTTTTCTTACCACGTTTAATCCGCAGAGTACGGACAGTTTGACAGGTGAGTTGTCTAAGTTAAAAATGAGCGAGGAGCTTTTAGGGTTTAGTCGATGATTCAACTGACAAGTCAACTACTTTTTAGAAAAAATAAATAAATAGACGAAATACTTGCTGACTCATATTGCTTTAAAATATAGTGTTTGCGGTTCAATTTAATCTATGCAATTATAATTTTCGAAAATGACCGAAAAATGGTCTAGACTCCTTCGCCACAACTTAACACACAGGTAGAAATCGTTGAATGGCCATTAATTATAATTACAGATATGATAGGATATCCACTGCCCATACATCCATTACGAAAATCGCATTAAAATTTTGACTTGAACTGAATTACTCGTTTACATTCACTATAATTATTCCTCGGGGCATTCACGATTATAGACCGATATTACAGGACCCGCACGCCATACCGATACAAGATGATGTGTACTGTGTACATTCTCAGGTAAATTCATTACAAATACCAAAATGCTGTAAGCACCCAATTTATTTGGTGTACCTTCCTGCTTTTGGCCTGTATACTCATAATAATTATATTAATCGGACTGCATTAAATTTAGAGCTTGTTGAAAAAGCAATAAATTCTCCTTGATTTGTTTTTGAAATTGCTGTACACCATTTCAAAGATATCAGTTGTTTTATCGGTGAGCTATTTTCTGGGTCATCTAAAAGTTTATTAACTAGAAATATCGATCACTTATACCTAACAGGTTTTTTACTATAAATAATGTCCATTAATTTTGAAGTATTATTTTATTTAGCACTTTCTTTGTACTATATGGACCTCATTTGTACGAATCTGATGAGAAATCTAACAGATACGATTTTAGTCTCCTTCTGTCTATCGTAGAAAGCCCAGCGGAACTTGATTTATTCTACAAGTTTAAATCTTTGATTATTAAACTGGTATTATTTACATGGGGGCGGAATCTTACTGTTAATTATCCACCTCCCACGATGCCATTACCTTTCGTTATTTTAAGAACCCAATTAGTGATCTATTAATTGAAAAAAAGCATATGTGACGCACCTTAAGAGCTTTTTCATCTACCAACTATCCATTATTGCACGACATTTCTTAAAAGGTTTTAAGCAAAAACATTTTACTACTTCTTAATTGAACGTGTCTTTTATTATTATTCTGTATGTCGTAATACTTTTACGGTAGTACTCATTCCAAGTTGATTGACTTATTCATGTTGTGCGGAATATAACGCCTGCACAATAAAATTATTCCCATTTATCAAGATGCAGTACAATATTAAATATTGATGTTGAGATATTTGACTTCACTAAATTGTAAAGGAAATTTTATAAAAAAAAGTAGTCAGTGGTAGTGGAATAAAAAAGGGTTAGCAAACTGAAAGGGATATGGAAATCAGAAGATTTGGGGATGATATGAAGAGAGAAGTTAAAAGTAAAGAGAACGAAAGGTTGGTCAAAAAAGTGAAGAAAGAATTATAAATAATAAAATTTTGCGAGCTAATTTTTATTTTTCAAATTAATGAGCGCTATGCTATGAATTGCAAAAAGTGTTTTTTTGTACGTTTCGATTAGCTAAACGATATAATAGGAGGGGAATCCTTTTTCATTTAAAAATGCACAGGTCGGGGCGGGTCAGTCTCGATCACGTTCGTATTTCATATGTATTCGAATTACGACTTAAAGTACAGTTTCGTCCATGGTTCGAAGAATACAACTTGCTTTTAGATGGTTATCTGGTTTCCTGCGCGATATAGGAAAAAAAATAAAAATTATACAACAGCGCTTATACATTATGACGAAGAAAACGACTGTTACATAAAGGCTAATTTTTTCCTGCCAAAAAATATAATCGTTCCTCGACATATTTGTCTACCAGTAGATTGATGTTCTCTCGGTTTTTCTAGACTTTGTCTTAAGCGACATCCGACCTATTGTATGGAGATAACTAGTAATTTTCTATACATTTTTAGTTTTTAGATAGTTTCGCCTCCTAACAATCGAACAAAAGCCTTGAACGCCGCACGTAGATTTAGCTTGTATTTTTAAACTCCATTGGAATTACTCCGTAGTAATAATTTATCACGCTATAAATGTAATTAACCTCTTTGTTTTCAAACAATTCATAAATTATCAATAATTAACAAATTACTAAGTTTTTTTTAGAAATATATATTATAAATATAATATTAAAATACAAGTACAGTTTTTCCTAATTATAATTTCCAGGTTTGACTTTCTTATGTTATTCCTTGTGATCCTCTTATTACAAAAAGCAGAGACCTATTCCACTCACACCTAATATGAAATGGTAAGAGATATTGCTTAGTGTATATTAGAAAAAATGGAGCAGCTAAGGTACCATATATGAGCGTGCTGAAGGGAGGGCGGGGATTATAAGAGAGCCCCACTGAGATCTAGACAACACTTTATTATCCTGGCGTTCCACCCGCTGTTTAACCATGGAGATTTACCTTCCATATGCTCAGAACTTGTTCACTCGCATAATCCATTGTCATTTTTATGGCTCTTAACTCATTCGATTCCGATGAAAGAGTTTTAAGTTCTTTAGTTGGAAATAGATAGAACAGTGGCGTGCGTTATTGGACAAGCGAGAAAAATTAAAAACATTAACAAGATGAGCATTCGATATTGAATAATAAATAGGAAAAAAATACGATATTAATCTTAAACTAATCGATCTATGCGTGAGCTCTTCCACAGCTTCCTGACATGTTATTTTTTCTTCTAGATTATATCAGAAACCAAGCAGCTATTAATATTCCGTAAAGATACGTTTCGTGTTTAAAGTGCATATTTGAAATATCTAAAATTCTTAAACGATGTAGTTTATTAATTAGGGAATTTTATATACGCCCCTGGTTTCTGACAAGCCAAAGAAGTTGATCTAACAAACCAGTTCGGGTTCTACTGCGGGTTTTGACATGACAATCTAAGATTAACAGCTTTATAAACAAATACAAGGTAGACCCATTCAGAACGGTAGTAATTAGTTCAAATTTAAAAGGTGACGGTTGTTTGTAATAACAATGTCTTAAATTCTATTGCTTTTATTGACCACACGCAAACCCATTGAAACATCTCTTAGCTTTGCTTCCTTTCAGTTCAAAAGTACGTATTTAATTAGTACTCCGGGGCTTGTGTAACTAAGCAATTTTCTAGTAAGAAAATAATTATTCAAATAGAAGGAGATCGGGGAATTGAACCGTGGTTAAAATGCTAATCCCATGGCTCTGGCAATTAAAGAACAACGGTTAGATGCGCAGACAATGAACTTCCTAAGCCGATTCACAGCTCAGTTGATCTGCCTTGATCGCAATCCTGGGTCAAATTCTATAACGCAATCATTGTTTATCCTTGGTTTTAACAGAATCAATTTAACCAAACCAATTAAAATTTCTACATGGTAGGAAAGTTTTAACTTCAATCATTATCACTGTATATGATTGTTATCAGAAAATAAACACAATACAATATCTCATTGTAAAATATTCATTCAATGTTATTCGGAAAGCCACTGTTAAATAATATGGCCCAATATGCATGTCTGGATTTCCGATATCCAATTGTCATACCTTATGGACAATACGGTATATTATTGTCTATGGTCAATATTAAATTAGAATTGAATAGTCTAAATAAAAAAATAATAAAAACTGTAGTAAAATCAGTTATATCGGCAAGTAAGAAAACGTAAACTAACTGTAATTTTCTATATTGTCTGAGAAGAGTTACAATAAAACTAGATTAAATTAATTGATACAAAAAAAACAACAAAAACAGAACTGTGTAGTAAATCCCATTCGATTTCCAAAAATGAAATAAAAAAAATCCATGTCAAAGGTTGTTTTCTAGGGCAAGCAGGATTATAAAACTCATGAAGTGCATGTTCAATTCACGGAGAAAGTAAATATGCATATGTTGTTAGTCTTCGCACAATAGGTCTTTCAGTACCTTAGAGTGCTTCTTTCTGTATTGCGTCGTCTTCAACCATATCTAGAATTATATGTAAACCTAAAAAACTCGTAGCTTTTTCTTGTTAAAAGCCTGAGCACTCCACCTTTAGAGATATAAATTTATGCACTCATTCAAGTTCTACAAACGACATTAATTATAAACAAATTAATCCCACGCCAAATTAGACGCTGAATTCCAGAATTATAATTGGATCTTTTTTATAATGCCATAAATAATATATTAAAGTGCACTTTATGTCAAGACTGTACATCATTTTAATTCTAAATACCCCTAAAAGCTATGTACAACGACACACCCACAAAAATCAATTTCCTGAAGCTGGGCAAACCAAATATAGCCAAATATAAACAGGCGCTCTCGGCCAATTTGCCTCGATATTAATTCATCTGAGTAATTCATGCAAACATGACTAATTACCTGAGTTAATGGGAGATTTTTCGTGTATTTACCTTTTAAACACACCTACAATGATTCTCGCGTTAAAAAAAGTGTTAAGGTTATTGTTTCAATTTTTGTTGAATCAGATTTTTCAATTAATATTAATGTCGGATTTAATTTATTGTAATTTATGTAGTGTTTTTCAAACTTAAAATGAATTTGTTGTCAGCTTTTTTTTGCTGTAGGCCAAGAATGAGATACAAATTTGTTCTAATTTATAAAAAAGCTGATTAGTATCTTTAAATTGTGCTCCCAAGATACACACACCTATCGAATTAAAACAGATAATGAAATATGTAGGACAAACAAGTTAATTACACCAACTCCATTTTTCATTCTACCAAAAATTGTAAAACATGACCTCAAATTAACTTCAACTTTTGTAATTAACGTCGTTTTCTAAATAAACCCATGTTATTCTATTTTTATAATAGCTTACCATAATTTTCCTAATAAAATCATTGATAAATTTATCGCAGCAGAAGGAAACTTGATATAATGACCCAGTACTGTTCTAAACTGGGACTGTTTATTACGCGGTACAGATTCACGAAGGATGATGGTTTTATTGAACGTTTCGATTAATGAATAGCTTTCTCATTAATAATACTCTGCAAGACTGCACAGCTCCTTTGAAATTGTAATTTCCTAATTAATTTCTTTTGGAGAAATTTCAAACCCATTTTAATGCGAAACGTATGATTACTGTCTGTTTGATTCTTTTACCCCAAGATTTTAACGAATTGATATCTTTAGACCTTAGATCAAGATTGAATCGAATTCAATGAAATTTGGCACACAGCTCTCACAGAAATTCAGCGGGAAACATATTTGTAAACACGATCCGAAAGCTGATTTTCAGTACGTTTTGTTTTCACCGAGAATATTTTTATATAAACCTAGATTAACATAACATAAATTATACATAACTTGAAACTTCCAAATCCAGAAAAATATAATTAATAAAAATTTTAAAGAGAAAATTAAATAAAATCGGAGTTTAACACTTAAACACTTTTTATATAAATTAAAAGACTTTATTTCTTTTTATTTAGGGAAAAGGTCTTCTTACCTCCCAAGCTTGTATTATTGCAGGCATTCTGAGTGTTAACACGCACTGCGATCAGTCACTTGCTATACTTTACCGTAATTTTTAGAAACAGAGACTTTAACTGTAGCGAAATAAACTTCAATGAAAATAACAAGCGACTGGTGCTTAATTTTCCTTTTAAAGGTACGCTGTTTGTTTATACGTATTTATAAAAAGCGAATAATTCCGTTTAAGAATTTCCATCAGACTAAATATTTTATGAAAAACTATAGGTACTGGTTGTGTATAAAAGTTCATCTACCCCAAAACCTTACTAAATGTTTATTACATTCTTGCGACGTTTCCCCTTCCCTAGATTTAGGAATTTCGTTTATTAATTATATTACCCTCAAATTCTCTGTCCTATGAAGAACTTTTTTCTGCTATCATGGAGTTTGCTAAAGTATACACAAACAAACTCTCCCCCATTTTATTCCCCTTGCACTTCATACTTTGGTTACGAATTCAAAGTGCTTCTAATTCAAATAACTAGCAAAATTGCTTACGACTCTGTTTTATTTTCAAAAGGTTTTTTGAAGTTAAGAATCCTTTAAGTTAAATTTATTTTCCTGCTCTAATAACAAAAGTAAAAAAAAAATGTTTTACATTTCTTTGAATCAATTCCGATCCCATTTTAAGTCAAAAGACTATAAAGAAATAAGGAAATTAGAATTTAAAGCAAAATTTAATTTAAGAAATCCCTAAATTTCACAAATGAATTTCAACTTTAATTTCCATCCCTTTTTAGTGAATACCTAATGTGGAAAATGTATTTACCGTAAATATTTTTTCCCGTAAAAGCGGGATTTATTATTCTAAAATAAATGAAGCACAAGTTACTCTAAAAACATGAATAGATAATTTTTGCGCCTGAGGGTTTTTAAATGTTTCCTGAACCATACAGTGCAAAATGTTTCAACTTTAATTTCGGAGTTTCCTTATAATCGACCATTTTAGCAGACATCTCGTTTACTGTATTTTGTATGTTCAGAGCGCGAACTTATTGTTTAATCCGATTCTCCTTTGTCGAAATTTCGATTTTAAATATTTAGTACTCCTACATAAGTAACAGAATGACAAACTTTGAATTCTATTTCTGGCTTTAATAGGGACTGAATTTAAATGAACATAATTTCATAAAATTATGGATCGTTTCGTAATGGCTTTGGTTCTTTTTAATTTTTCTTTAAAGGCGTGGTTACCCACTATACACATTTTCTTTAGTTTACCTTGAAATTTAATTGAATTAATAACCGTTTTAAAATATACCTTTCTATATACATCATTAGTAACCAACCATTGTGTTAATTCACGGATATCCTATATAAAGACATAAAATTACAAAATTAAAGGAATACGGGCCCTGTAAGAGGAAGCCATTTTGTGCCAATTAGTTGCATTGAAATTACAGACTATTGGGTGTTTTTATAAGCATACATAAGTTTATGAATTATGCATAATATTCTTTGTAATAGTTCCAATTTTTATGTGTTGACAAATATGGTAGCAAAAAAATGATTTTTTAAGTCCTGAAAACAAATATCGAATAATTCCCATTTTGTTCTTTTTATAAAGCACAGCAGCAAAATAGAAACATCCTAATGAATCGAACTTCAACTTTTGTTAACGTGATCCCGGAACAAAGGCACGTAACGAGGATTATGTTCTCCGTTCCGAGTTTGAAATCTGAAGGATGACACTTTTAATACAGTTGAGTGATGAAGAAGTGCTAATGGGTTTGTTACTTGAAGCTCTCGATATGAAAATGATATGCCTTTCTGGCTAAACTCCCGAAATAAATTTTTCATTTTATTAAAACTGAAATGTCTTCAGTTCGTTCGATTTGTGATCAATTTATTTTCTACGTTACGTTGACACAGGTGAAATATGCAATAGCTCACCTGTCCAAATAAAGAAAAACAAGAAACAAACGTGCGGAAAATTTGTAAATATGACAGAATTTTACAGATTTTTTATTCAGGCCTAAAAAAGGAAAATATTCTGCAGACTAAAAAAATTCTTTCAACGTTCTACTATATGTGTCATTATCTAAAATCTGAAAAAAAAGTTCATGAAAAGCTGTATTCTTGTGGAAAAATTCTGTTAACTTGGAACAAAGCTAAAGTCATAACGAAAAGGCGAGATAATATTTAACGTTTATTACAAACAATTATTCTGTCACAGCCTAGGAGTAAAACTGTAAAACCTCGGTGTGGTTTAGTAACGTGCCGGTTTTAATTTATTACAGATATTGTGCTTAACGTAAGCCTTTGTTTCAGATCTTAGATACACATTAATGTATGGTAATCCTTGAGGAGTTGTAGCCTTCAGTTAAACTTTACGCAGTACCTGCGACTTTAAAAGAATATTTTAAAACTATGAATTAATAAGTAAAGCCGAACTCATCAGGTTAAGAAGAGTTTTGTAAAGGATGTTGTTAAACACAAATACAAAATTGCATTCTGCTAACGTGTCAAGTCTTCAAATCTGTATTTCGATAGGATTTTAGACTTTCTCGTCTAAAGCCCCGCATTCACAGAGTTTTCAATAACTTTTTGCTGCCAGTGTCGACTTTTTCTTATATCTCTGAACTTATGGAAAAGTTTATAAAAATATTCCCGAACTTAATTATTTTTTAAAGGAAAATCGATATCCATATCCCTAATATTGCAGGCAGCGTTCGTTGCAAGTTTAGAAAGTATGTCGTAGTTATTACACATTACTGTTCAAGATCGTAATTTTTCTGACTGCTTGCACTATATAACAGCAGTCTTAGTATTTTAGACCCCGAGCCTGAGCAAATGGTTCAGTTTTACTTTCGAAGATACTATCACAATAAAATTACAGAGCTCGGCTGTAATTTTTGTTGACAAGCATATGATTATCATCTATTCAATCAAGATACGATATATGGCATAGATAAATTACCTAATAATTGTCGATATTTTCGGAGAAAGTTCCCAACTTTGCCAAGTCACTATCCCCGTTTATTCTGTTTTTGTCTTGTGCAATGAAAACGTGTCGTTCAGGTCAGAATCAGTTATTGAGGTTACCGCGTTTTACTGCATTGCACCTATTAAATGTGATTTTCATGCAAGTTCTTTGTGTGTGTCAATAAGAAAGGACAGCCATACGCGGAACGTAAAAATAAAGTAAATAATAAATAGTTCAACATAAAAGACAAGACCGTGGATCTCCTTCGTGCCCTTCATGCATACAAAAATAACAGGTGCAGAATTGCTATAGCAGGTGGTGTTGAAACTTTCAGGATACATTTGGAAAAAGGCGATGAAATGCCTTCTTTATAGTACTTCTCTACAAATTGTTGTGGGGCTTGAAAATAAGAAAATATTGTTGAGAAAAGGAGAAAAATTTAAGGTCCGGACACCATTCGAATTTTCAAGTACCATGGAGCCATGAAATTTAAGAAAATAGAAAATTTTATTCCGAATTAATATCTAGATACTTCTTATTCTCAAGACATTCTTTATGCTAAATATATACTCTTCTTGTCCGCCATTTTTGAAACACCCTCTATTTTTATTACCAACCAGGTTAGGTTAGGTGAAAAATAAGTAATGGAGAGAATCATGCTTTAAGTCGGTTAAGACACTAACACTTTTATTACCGTCCTCAGTCTCTAGTTCATCAGATTGCGTCCGGTCTCCAACAAAAAATCAACCAACGTAAAATAAAGTACATAGGTACGTCTTGAAGTAGGTATACACGTTATGATGATTTATTTTAAAAGTTGCACAGGTGAAACAGTTGGTGTTAGTGTTAAGTCTTAGCAACAGGAATAAGCAATCATAGGAATTTTAAATACAAAAATATAATTATAACAAAAAGCTTAATCAGATTAGTACAAGAATACAATAAATATCAAAAGATTTTGCTAAATAACTAAAATAATATTAAATGAGGGGAAAAATCCAATTTAATTTAAAATTAATTAAATCGGTTGGCATAATTTTGAATCAAAATAAAATAACTTAATTGAATAGAATCATAAATAATTTGCAAAGGAATTTAAAGTAATTGTGAATTAAGTTTGGAAGATCAAAATAACTTTGAGCTACTTTAATCGATCCCATTTAATCCGTGCTTCTAGCTAATTTCAAAGAGATTTCAAGAGCTCTTAAAGCTATCTCAGTCATTTTCAGGTAGTTTGCAAGCCACCTGCTGAAACTGTTATTAATTTAATTAATGATATCGTTTAACTAAAATTCTAATTATTTTATCATAAAGTCGTACATCAAAAATAATTTCGTTTAATTGTTACAGCAAAATGATTATATTTAACTAAATGTGAGATATATTTTAAAGTCTATTGATTTATGTATTGAGTTTTGAGAAGGAGTTATTGTAACAGTTGGTGTTGAATAGAGAGGTACTGAAAAATGCCTTCAGGATCCAGCAATAAATTTATTATGGACAGAACCCACGTGACGCGTATTTATGTGACTAAGAACTACTTCAATTTTTTTAATGATAAAATGTCAAGATGTTTATTAATATAAAATTAGTCGCTACCAAATTTAGAAGTTCTTCGAAAGCAGGAAAAGTTTGGGTATTTTTGATTGTATTAATAGACATACATCAAAGTCAAGTAACAAAGGCGGCCATATTTTTGCCTGTCGAGGTCGTGGTAAACTGTAAAATCCACTAGAAGCCTGGGATTCGGTGGATTCGTAAAAGACAATTTGGAAATTTCCTGCGTAGTTGTTACTTCTAGTATATTGGTAGGCCCAAAAATTTAAATTGAAATTGTTAAACACGAGATCCTTATGCAGCCTGCACGGTCACTTCAGCGAGGGCGTATTCTGTATGACTCGGCCAATTTTCTCCTTGGTTGATCATCCCTATCGATGTGCTTTCAACCATCCAACACGAACAAATAAACTGAGTACTGAAGGCATAACCTGGCGCATACGATAGATGTTAATAACTGCTAACTAATCCCTAATGTTACGCTGCATCATTAATTAACGCTTTACCTTTGCATTTCGGCAAATAGCCCGTACACTTCAGTAAATATCAGAGATTTAGATACTTAAGATTCTTCAGAACGGTGCGTATTTAAAGCTTTCTGGGTATTAAGAAAATTAAACTAGTTATTTTAAAACAATTTCCTAGCAAACTTGAACGATTCATTTAATCGTTGACTTCCTTTGCGATGTTATAATTAAATGTGTATTAAGGACATTAGATCAAGTGGTTTTATTAACACAATAAAACAGTACCTGAGGAAATAAACTCCAATGTTTACAATATTCCAATTAAAAAAATTAATGATGTTCATTAGAAATAAATAATTCAATCAAAATAAATCCCTGCTAATCACATTTACCAGAATTTCTAAGCTTTATCTCGTTTACAGATTCAAGAATTCACTTTTTTTTATCAATTGCTTACTCCTACAACTTCAGCACAGCCTGCTATGTTCATTTAAAAGAACTTTTTAAGTTTTAAATTTTAGTTTTAATTAATATAACATTTTTTGTTACGGTTTATTGTACGGTTTTAATGTAAGAGCTAAAAAAAACAAAAATGATTTAATCAGAAACGTGTATCTTGTAACAAGCGCAACTTCGAGCTCTCGTGTATAGATATATTCCTTAGTTTGTTTTAGACAAATTTTAATTATATATTTGAAATTAAAGTCTTGCGTGTTTACAACAATCGTAACTGCTTTAAAGTTAATAAATTGGTATCCAACGTATCCATACATTTCTAAAGATTGGTTTAACGTTACTTTATTACTAAATTAACGGAACATCTTGATGAGGTCTTTGCCATCTTACTGATAGTAAATATTGTTGTAATTACTTACAGCTTTTAAACTCTTTGTTAAAAACAAAGAAATATTAGATATTTATGTAAAATGGTTCATTATTAAGTATAATAAAATTTTTGAAAAAAGCCAAATTCCCAATGTAAGGAAACAAAGGCGCAAGCTTTTTTGTTTGCAAGTGGGATATAAATTATAAACGCGATGTCGTCTTGCCGTACTTACTTGCCCTCAAATGGGTTTGAGGAACTTAGAATTGCTGTAAATTATACTTCAACTTCAAAGCTGTTAACTATGCGGGTCTTCACTGCTTGGGCGTTTTGTTTTGACTAGACGGATCTGAGTTTGATTTGCATTATTTGGTAATTTTGAGGGATTCAAAGGATCTACTCAGAAGTATATCTGTGGCGGTGTAAACTGCGTAGACGTTATTTGGCTTTTATTATATTTGCAAATCGAGCAGTTGTGTATAATCCTACCAAAGGGAAATTTTAATTAAGAACAAAGAATGTCTCGCTTAGTTTCGGGAGTCTCATTTTCTGGTTGCGATATTCAAAATTAATTGCGTGAGGTAAGCGTTTAAAAAGGCAATATTTTTAAGCTCTGCGATGCGTATTTTCAATTATAAGCCCATCTTAAGCAAAGAAGTCCATTAATAAATGAACGCGCGGATGACCAGGACCTTACATGTATCCAATGCAAGAGAACAGATTGTCAATGAATATTAATAAGAAGAGTGAAAGAGGAAAAAATTAAATTGCTCCAGTCTAAAAGAGATCTTTTTGGAAAATCGAGTCGCTTAGCTCATCGCGGATGTTTTATTAGTCATCTTGTATTTATATAAAGCATACGTCGTGCTTCAAACGGGAAACAAGCACTTTCTTGAGTTATGGAAATTTATACCGTTAACGTGCCTCTTCTCTTGATAAAGCTTATATTCTGCTACATTATTAAAAATATTTCCCTCGAGTTTAAAATCGCAAAATATAACTCTAAAGAAAAGGAGTTTTCGAACTTTAAACATCATAAAATTTCGCTACAATATACTCACGATGTTAATTTAAATAAAACGAAAATAATAGTCTGTGTATCATAAAATTCCTGACAATTTCATGTTATTCATGTGTTTAATTAACATACATTTCCTTGTGAAGTTCCTTCCGGCAATTTTTAAACCATTTACAACATAATACGTTCGTTCATAATTTCAAAAGGATTCTGTATTCGTTTGAATTATAATTAAATAGCGTTTGTGACCTAAAAGGCTTTGATCGTGTATTTTGTAACGAAACAAAGAAATGTTACAAAAGAACTTTATTATTGCCGGAAACCATAACAAACGAAGATAAATAAAACCAAAATACTAAAAGTGAATAACATCATCCTAAACGAGAGGGTAACACAATATTTTCTAAGACAACTCGTAGTAGAAATACAGAACCAAAATGCGTACACGGTATTTTTGTATATATAATTAATGCACTGAATAGCCTAAGGATAATTTTTTATTTCAAATGTTTTCATTTAGAGGAGATTTTATTTTCACAAAAAGGCCTCCGCATTAATTATTAATATCCCAGCTTTTTAAAATAAAAAATATTTTGCGTAACTTCTCAACGTATATTCAAATAAAAACGTAAAACCATTTTCAAACACACAACTTTGATTAAATAATTCAAAATATCCAAATGTCTTCTACATTTCCCAACTAACCTTCCTAAGCGTTAAATTTGACTGAAAGATCCTAATTTGTGCACTCTCATATAAAATTACATAAATTTCAACCGGAAAGGGTCTTACTCCAATATCATCTTTTAGATAAAAGACATTTATTACACTTCAACACAATTTGGTCGAACAAAAATTGACCAATCAAATATGAAAATTAAAGTATATTTTTTAATTTTTAATTTTTATCGCAATTTACATTGCATAACTTTTTAAATTTATTTTTCACCGAAAGTATTTGCGTTTAAATTTGGTTTTTCCATAACTTTTAAAGTGATGAAGGACCTTTCCACACCAATGTAAATAAAATGCCTTTGAAAAATAATGTAGTATGTGAAATTTAGACAAAGCGGTTTACCCATTTGTCGTCTTTGTAAAACATGGAAGCGTTTGTGTAAAGGTAGTTCAAAAAAGAAGGTATGTAGTATAAAAATAAAAAGATATTACCAGCCTAAGCACGCACGGGGTTGGGAATCTTCAAAAGACATAGGCTTGGCATCCACGTGCGTCAATACACAAATGTTTTATTAAATATTATAAAACTATTTTTTGTGGTGAGCAACCGCAACCTGCAAATTAATCATTCATTTGAAGTTGAACCATTATGTTGGTGGGTGCTTGAAGGAAAGGATTATTTCGTTGTTTGTCAAGATTGAGGAACTGGCAAGCTAAATAAGTTAAGCTCTTAGTTAACAATTCGACTTGTGTGCTACGGAACAAGCTTAGGAAAGAATTCAAAACATTTATTATCTAGAATCATTATATTTTTCTTCTAACGTCAGTAAGAAAAACGGTCGAAATGTAAGATACAAAGAAATTATGTACAGCAAAATAAACGGAATACATATTTATTTGATATTCCAGAGCACGATAAAGTTGCGCTCCTTGTTAACCCATGATAAATGAAGAAGTATAAATTTCTGACACGGAAAATAAATAATGTAACCTATTAGTCCATAATATCGAAACTTCCCTGGTAGAAAGTAGGTACAAGTTTGTTAACACAACTTATTGTACTTTATCAAAATTAGTCTGATTTATGGGTCTCCGAACTTCTTCCAGCAAGCTTTAGGACCCGTGGGCCAGCTTTTCATCAAAATATAATTCCGCCTTCGAATTTTCTTAACCCGCAGTGCGCACGTGTGTGCAATAATGCGACACGATAAGAGAGAACGCGACACCTATGAAAGGAATTTCTTGCTTACGTAGGATCTTAAATCCTGGAAGTCCGGGTATGAGCCCATGTCATGCGTCAACGGTATTACAAGTTCATTGCGGCTATAAATTTTTTAGAGCTGTGTCAAG
Organism: Hemicrepidius hirtus; assembly: GCA_963082805.1. Taxonomy (NCBI): domain Eukaryota; kingdom Metazoa; phylum Arthropoda; class Insecta; order Coleoptera; family Elateridae; genus Hemicrepidius; species Hemicrepidius hirtus. The sequence continues at coordinate 21,800,588 of OY720168.1, forward strand.
GGCCTAAATATTTTTCCTACACTTCATCATACTCTCCATTTTCCAGTATCTAAAAATTTCTCCAACAATATTTCAAAAATTTCCTTTGTTTTCACATATACTTACCTATATGACGCCTATACTACAAAATTAAAAATTATAGGCCTGCATGCGGTACTTTTAACATTTAATTGGTCAACCCTTATTCTTGATCATCAATTCGTATCGTTTTGGAATTTGATTTTCCAGTCCCACCTTCGAAACATACCAAAACTAGGAGTGACTCAAAAAATCTTTGTGGGTATATAATGTGTAACATTGTTTGCACCAAATACTCTATTGGATTCAGATCGTTGGAGAATAATCCGTTTCTGACGGTCCTTGGTCTTCGTAGCAAACGGTCGCAACTTTATCGCTTGAAAAGGAGTAGCTTCTTCCGTGCTCTACGTTTAGAATTGAGCAGGTTACATTGGAAGTGTACACGTTGACACCAGTAACTTCAGATCATAATTTGGTGAATTCCCAGAAAATTAATTCTGTCAACCTTATTAATAATCTTGAACCAAGTTTTTTTGGTCGCCCACTACATGAATTAGTGTGAAGTTTTCCAAATTCAGCTAACTTTCTAATCGCTCAAATAACTGACGATTAATTATATTTTACTATGTCGGCGATTAGCTACTGGAAGCGCTTCCTTCATGTTGAAAAATTTCAAACCGCTTTTGGTATGAAATTATGGGAAAAATTAAAATAATTATGGGCTTGGGTAATACAGGACTTTGTAACAGCTATAGCCAACTTGATCTTGTTATGAAACTAACTCTGTCTATTTCTTGTTACAGGAAATCTCGTGAACACAAAAAATGTCTTTCATGTGGGGAGGTAAGTGCAACTTGATTAATCACCGATGCATGTTCTGTAGTAGTTATAATTTTAAAATATTTGCTCAATCTTGCGTTAATTTTCAGTAGCAAACAATTTAAGCAAGCCTTGTTGATTGTTTATCTGTAATAGTTTTTCAAATTTTTGTATTTTCGTGATAACTGATCAGTACATTAGGTAGTATTAAAAAAATTGCAGTTGTCTTTTAAGATGAAGTTTCAGAAAACTTAGCTGAATTTTTAGCAGGTTTTAATAAAATTTTTAATGAGCGAATATTTTTAAATTGCCACAATAGACGTAACTTTAAAATCCAATTACAACAAAAAGTTTAAGAGAGAGGTTTGATGAATTTCATCAGAATTTTACTTTTAAAATGAACATAAAGAAGCAGTGATTTTATCAAATCTTTTACTGTTATTATGAAAACTTCTAAGAAAAATAAATAACTAATAAGGAGGTGTTTACTATTTCAATTAAAATTTTTACAAAACCGGCTTTAACGACAAAAAGTTGAAAAAAATTAAAAAGCTAACAAACTTCATTACGTCTTATTATACCTTACAAACACATTCAGAAAATTTATAATACATTCACGAAGGTTAACTGCTACTTAGAAATTCCTTAAAGAAGTCAAAAATTCTTTACGTTTTACAGTTTAAACATTCATTTCAATTTGAAAAGCTTCTGAATAAATATTTGTCTTACTTTAATTTCATTTGTGATATAGCTGCAATGACTTTTACGTAAACCGGCTTATTGTTAAAAGTGTAGGTATTCATTCAATTACAAACTTCAATAATAAATCAAAAGCTTACAATGAAAATATTAAATGGAAATTTATACCATATGGTGGCATCACATTACTCGTACCTACTTGTTTAAGTGCAAAAATAATCACTAGTCAAGATGTCTGCAAGAATTACTGTACAGCTTTTTGTAAACATTTGACAATCGAATGTTTATCTGATTGCTAACATTGCTTTACAAAAAACAGCACACTAATCCTTCACAACCTACTCGATCTTGATCAGTATGTTTTAGTCTTGTACTGACACTTAAAGCGAACGAAACTATCAATTTTAAAGCTGAAGTATAAAGTAGTGATTCTAAAAAAGGATTGAAATTTGCATTATGATATAACAGAAATTGCATACCATAATTACGGTCAATGACAGTGTATTAACTGGCAATACTGTTCTGTGGTGAACTTGGAACGTGAGAACGTATTATTTTATACAAAAACTTATTCTATTACTTATTCTAACAATTTACAGCTTTCACGGCTGTTGATGCATTTAAACTATCAATTAAGTTTCTAGCATAAAAATGTTTTCATTTTCTAGTAAGAAAATAAAACTATGGAAAACGACTTGCACATGTATTTGTAAATCGGGAACACATGTCATCATTTTTTAAACTAATTTTACGCTCATTATCTTAAATTGACAGCAGTTGCGCTATTTAATAAGCAAACTAAACTAATTATATGACAAACAAAACACCTACATGTCTATTTTATTTATCCGTTCACTTTTGATTAGTTTTGATTTTATACCAATTTTCTTTTCAACCCACATTGTACTATCATCTCAAATCAAAATTACGAAATATTTTACATTATAATTAATATCATGAACTGGTTCGCGATTTCTCAATATAAAACCAATTTTAATCTTCAAACTAAAAATAGATTAACATGTTCTGTTAATCAAACAAAATAGGCACCTAAATTGAAGTTAAAAATATTTTAGGGAGTCTTGTTTAAAACCGAAATAATTTAATAACTGTAGAAAAGGAATCCGAACTTCTTGATGTTTCAGTAAAGTCCATATTCTCAGCAAACATATACCGTTTCCTGAAAATGCTATAATCAATATTCCGAACCACCTATAACACAAACCCTAAAACAAATCGTTTATCATATTAATGCTTAATAACGTTCCGATTTTATCCCAAAGCGTATTATCAAATTTTTATTGTACCTGATAAAGTAAAGAGTTAAGCAATATCTGATTTCCCAATCTTACACAATGCATTGACATCGCCTACGTTTCTGCAGTTGCATATTAAAAATAAGTTGTTGAGATAATCAGCTCTTAAAAATTTGTTTTCGTAGATTTTTTTGTTTTATGAATATAGATTAAGAAAAATTAAAGACAGGGGATGAACAAAAGTTACTAAAATATGCTTATCGACAATCAAGTAAAAATAAGTGTTTGTTACTAGGGAATAGTGGGATTTGTCTGTGTTAAAACAAACCTTGAAAAAAGTGTTAAGAAAAAGTCAGTTAACACGTCTTTGAAGTCGACATTTTAAATTGCCGGCCCACGTTTAGTTTCACGTATTGATTGATTGATAGTATTGATTGATCATAGTCGATACCTTTGATTTAGCTAAAAGCAACTGACATAAATTTCGTTTTACTATTATTTGGATTTCCTTTTGGAAATGTTTGTTGGGATTAGGTTTTCCATATAAAATTGGACTAAATCAGCTCTAAAAAAATCTTTTTAGGGTGGCAAACGTTGCAGCAATTTATTTTTCTAGACAGCTCGGAGCAATTTATTCTGTTATTTTTTCCTTGGGTTAACGTTGCAAATTGCCTTAAAGATTTTAGTAGGAATTATAAATTAGTAGCCAGGTCTTGTTCATATTTTGAATGCGTGCCGCGTCCTCGACGGGCGCAGACGATTGTTTTCCACCGGATACCTGACACTGATGTACGCGTGGCAAAGTAGTTTCTTGTACATATTACAAATAGTGGTTCTAAAATTTAAGCGGTGAAAAAGCACTTCTTTATTACCTCGTCTGTTATATCAAGAGAAAAGACAGATTTTACAATATTGTTTCGATGTATCCAGTTTCTTTTATGTCAACGCGTACTTTGGCCCGTCACCTACACGCTAATAAGCTGCCTGAACTGCCAAAAACGTAATCATGATTGATAGTCCTCGGCTTTATTTCCAAGAAATTACTTAAAATTTATTATACATCCACTTGACCGAACAGATGACAACTCTCGACCTCTCTTAAGAAGAAATTATGAAACAATTTCGTAAACATACAAACTTGGAATTTTAGAATAACCATATTATAAACGCAATTAATTTTAATATTTTCTACAAAAACAAGGAACAGTATACAAACTGGGAAACTAGTGTTCATACATTTTATATAACAGGACTAACTCTAGTTCATTCTACTGCAGAGCATGTCCAGTATGCATGAATAGCACGCATATCGATAAAAATGATTCGCAGTGAAACAGTACGTTGTGGTACTACAAAATCTACTCTATACTTCCTTGAATGCATGTCTTCAAATATTCCACCACATTATATTATATCGAAAAAAAACTCATAAACCATGCAGAAATATTTTATTTTACCGAACTCCTTTCGAATCATAGATCTGAAGAAAAAATTGTTTAACCTATTGATGTTTCAGTATCAAATGCAAAATGCACCATATGCGATTTTATACACTGCATCAGATTAAACAAAGGAGGTGCTCATTTAACATTTTTGTTCTGTTAATCTATACGACTTAAGATTTCTTAATGGCAAATCCATCTCAGTCACTAGAATTGAACCCTATAGAATTTTTTACCACTTCACTCAACAATTTCTAATCGCATCTCTCTTTTTAATGGAAATGTGGTAGTGGTTGGAAAACCATTCAAGCGGCAAAAGAACTAAAAGCTGATTAATACGTTTTTTTCTTAAAACACACCTATCACATCAGGCACTGATTCATTCTTATGTATTTTACATATTCATAAAGCATTTGTCGTGTTAATATATCAATAGAGAACAAAAGCTTGTTAATACCAAAAATTATAATTTTATTAATCATAACATCAAGAAAATATTTAAAACTTTATTAATGTTGTATGTGTGATTTGCTTACAGTTTCCATTAATCATTATTGTTGGTTGTATTTAATGTGGGTAGCAGTTCCGCGTATTATATCAATATAAATATACGACCAAGTGATCCACAGTTTACTTTTAATGTTTAACCGATAGATGATTTTGATAGGAGATTTATAGTACCACTTTGAATTATTGGCGAGCGTTAAATGGTTCGAACAGAAAAAAGCTTTGGTATATGTGCATTCAAACTGTTACGGGTATAATTCAACGGCTTTTCCAACTCAGTTCGACTTAAACCGTGTTTATTATACGACTTTTTCCAGTTTGCAAACAAATCAGGGTTTTAATCCCAAATTGTAGACAATACTTTTTGAATATTTTTCAACAGCCCTAAGTACACATGATTTGGTTGTTTAAACAAAACCGAGACCGCTGAGCTAAAGCAAATATAAAGCAGTTAAATCCTTTTTTTTTCTGTTGAAAAAACACTTCAATCACTTATCAGATTAGGAGGGGAAACAATAGAGTAGATTCACCATTTCCGTTCCTATACAATCGTGATACGTTTATATTTACTGTAAAAACATTTCGCGTTTCAGCTTCTTCATTTTATTTACTCCCAATTCGTGTAAAGTTCTTTCAAATGGGAAGAACAAAGCGAAGTACACACGTTCATTAGAATCATTCATCCGAAATTATATGACAGGGGGTGCCTTCGCAAACGGAAGTGTATGTCAATGAAAAAGGAAATATCTCTCGCGTAACTGAGGATATTGCGGTTTCGGTGAATTATCTAGTTGCTGCGATTTAACAGTATAAATTTGACTACCAAATTAAGTTTACAAAATTATTTTGTGTGTGCTGAGCTATATTAATTTTCTTTCATAATTGACGTCAAGCTTTCTGCGCTTGGTGATTCTTTTCACTACTCGAATGTGCAATGTACTTATAAGGACAACGAATTTTCCCCTCGGTATTAAAATTTAAATATAGCAGTAACATAAATACACACCCACAAATATTGTGTAAGCAAACCAAGCAATGAATGTTTCACAGTAATCTTGTACAACTACACTTTTTTTATCACACTATTTATCGACCTACGTAAGAACCGCAACTGGCTTGGTCATTTTGAGTAAATTAATTAAAACCCACAGATTCGCACCTTTTTATCCACAACACAACCATCTTTTTCACTTTCACAAGACACCTGAAAACTAATTCGGTTACTTATTCAATCAACAGTATCCTAATTGCATAACAATTGAAAGAAAATATCAATAAAAACTGTGTAAAAATTTATACATAATAGCAAAATGTTTCAATTGAAAAATTCAAGGAGGCCACTTCAATCGCCAGACTTTCACCCTCTCATTCTATTAGAACTATTTCAACTATCGATGGTCCCGGGTATATACAATCATTTGTCACAAGGAAAAAGGAAGGTCCTGTCGTTAATGGATAATGCTATCCATCAACAGAATGAGAATGAATATGGCGATAGGGCGACACAGGTTTGACCCTTCGTTCTATCCAGAAACTTTTTTAAAATTCTGGAGCAATAAGGATCAACACGTTAATGTAGTGGAAACAAATAAATCAACCATTAATATCTGCGTTGCCTACATACACATAATAAACCGGTCAATTATATCCCCAAACGAATACAAATCAGTCGTCAAAAACCTAGAGGTTTAATTTTACTTTACGTTTTAAAACATTGCAGATTTAGTTAAATAAAAAGGTGTACAGTTTTCAGGATGTTGTTTGTTTTTCAAATTGCCTTTTGGTTGTACGAAAATATCTGCCGTTGCTTTGGTTATGTTATTGTTTTACATTTTGTATGTCTATGAACTAACTGGCAGTAAAATATCTGAAAGCATGGATTAAAAATAGAAATTATATTCAATCTGCATAACATTTCACATCCGTGTACTTAATGAAAGCACTTTAACTAGCAAAATTTTCTTCTCTCAAACTATCTCTTTGAATAAAAGATCGATATTGTTTCGAATAAAAACTTTAATCCTGCAAGAAAACCATTTCTTTCACTTTCACAAGGTATTTGAATATAAGCTTCAAAATGTATCTAAATTTCAAAATTTTCAAATCAATTACTTCCTTTCTCATCTTTGTTTATGTAAAATAGCAACTAACCTATATTTCATGGGAGCACCGAACAATGAAAACGTAAATGAATGGATTTCATGTAATGGGCATATTGCATGGCCACTTAGATTGCCAGAACTTAACCCTTTTTTTTATTCTAAATTTTACCTATGTTCCAAATTTTACTGAAGCAGTAAAATAATAAATAAAACCAGCAAGATTTACTTTTATACTTTAATTGAAAATAGGATCTTACATAATTCTTTAAATTGGTTTCCTCGTCTTTTTTACAAGAAAATAAAAAGTGACTGACCTGTATTTCGTGAATTAGTTCTTGTTCGTCCAGCATCACAATTTTGCAGTGGATCGTTCGTGGTTTCGAACAAAAACAGTCCATGATTATTGGTTTGCTCGGTTGTAGTGCTGAAACAACAAAGTAATTCCAGTAAAATTATCTGAGCCCAGAAATCAAGACAATTTAAACGGTGTGTTGCGTGTCAAAAATTTATGAACATCCCTACATAAGTATTTCACGAACCAAGGAGAGCAAATCGGCGAATAATTACCCATCTGAAGAATATGTAAAGTAATAGAGTTTATTTCTTCAAGGTTACTCGTTTATGCACGGCAATTTATTTTCAATTAGAGTCATTAAAAAATTCTTAAAATATTTCATTATTTTTATAAAAAGATGTGTTCTGATAAAAGTGAATATTTTAGAAAAACCTTGTTTATTTATTTTTTAGATAGAAAACAATTTTAAGGTAAAATTATAATAACCATTAATTAGTAAATTCTAGGACAAATACTTTTGCATACTTTTGCTAATAAGTACATAATTATCTATTACTATTCATGTTACTACAAAGATGAGCTCGTTAGGTTTATGCGTTTCTGAAGGTGCAGAACGCAGTAAGGTTATAACATTTTAAACAACCTCAGAAAATTAATAAAAATGCTAATGAATTTTTACGCTCCTCTCATTAGGATTTAATTCATTACTTAGACTAATATCCCCATGGTGTTACTTTCATTTACGTTTTAATAGTAAAAAGGTCTATTTTACAAATTAGTGCAATTCACACTTCTTTTTAATTTCCATCCTAACATTAATTAAAGAAACATTCTGAATTTAATTAATTTTAATTTTCCTGGAGTAAGAAAAATTATTTTTCAAACCAAAACAGTTACCTACCATTTTTGTATAACGTACGTATTAACATAAAAATTAAAAATTTAGACAGGTTTTTAATTAGGGAAGGAACGTACTGTGGTGTCTTGAAAGCGGGTGAATTATGAAAAGCCAAAATGAAGTTTTAACCACAAAATAACAAGAAACAAAACATGTTACCCTTTTTATTTGCTTTTGTTATTTCTTTTAAGATTTTTTTATTTAAAAGTATTTCAAGATTCGGTAATTTAAAATGAGTTGTCAAGCTTTATTGCCAATACAGTTTGACACTGTTAATATATTTTTATCTACAAGCTTAACAAGTTTTTAAGGTTTCATAGTAAATTATGTTCTCTTTCAATCGCTTTTTTATGTTTAAAATGACTTAATCTTATACATTCATTTTTGCCTGGAAACATCTTGCTGTAAAATTATTGAAAGTGATGAATCAGGATTGGATTTCTACCCATTTGAATGATTTTTTTTGTATACACTAAACATACATATTATGTGAATTTGAAGATACATATTTTAGACTCTTTCACAAGATTTTAAACTTGCAATGTCCAAAGTTTTTGAAAAACTCTGCAGAAATTTAAAAGTCTAAACTAGTTGGAGACCCAATGCAATCTGAAAATTGGAGTTCTAAACATAGACAAAGAAAACAAAAATCCATACTTAGTCATAAGAAATGTTTGTAATTAAAGTAAAATTAAGGTAGACATAAATGGTACTTTTATAAACCCCCAACATGCATATTCTTTAAAACCTTACTGTTCAATGCATAAATTGTGACTTTTAACGTCACATTTACATATTTCATCATTTCATATAGGCTACAGCACAAGTTCATGCATTTTAACATTCTGTAGTGCATACAAATCCTATCCCTAGTGATAAATAACTTTAATATAAAATTATGTGTATCTACTTTATTTGTTTTTATGAACATAAACAAAATAATGCTGAAAATTTCTCGCAAGTTGCGAAAAAAGGCATGTTTCAGTTCTCCCTGAGGATTCATAACCAAGTGGTCAAAGAATAACAGCAATCTTTTTTCGTTTCATCTTGTCACTTATGTTTTTAGAATTGGTCTTCGTCTTAGGCTCTATTAAATATCCAAGACAAGTTTATATGAGATATTTTGCAATTATTATTTAATCGTATTTAGTTTAACTCAATTTTTCATGATAACTTTAAATAAATTATTCGTATCCAGTCAAACACAAATCGAATTATTCAGTAAATACCGTAATTCCGTTAACCACCCCATTGGACATATTTGTCAGATTAGTCAATATACGGCGATTCTTCAGGGATTTCTAATTTTTAACATTGGAAATGTTTATGTTCGTATATGGGGCCAGGTTACGAGTTTTGAGTCAAGGCCAAAGAAGACAAAAGTGTCGCGATCGGGTTTCGGCCCTAGCTAGCCGGTCCGGGCCGACAGCATAGCACGGTGGGCATACAAATTGGCGTGTGCGCCGTGCTCCTGTCCAGCCGAGGCCGATGGTGTACAACTACAACCCGAGGGCTTTAGCCCCAGGGTTGTACGTCTAATTCTGTATTTCCATGGTAATAGTCAGTGTTATCATTTCCAATGCCTCCGATGGTTGCAAGGATTGCGAAATCTGTGAATTTTTTAAAAGGGTTTAGACTGGTATCACAAGCACTGTAAATATCTCATTAACGAAGTGCTAACATGACGGAAAATACGACAAATACATCGACTTTACAAGAATATACATCAATTTGAAATGTATTTGATAAGTTTCATAATATATAACATGTTCGCGGCAAATTTTGACTACAATTTACACGTACACCTAAAGTCCTCGGTAGTAACTGAAACGGAAACCTTAATAACCTTTATTAAACGCTAACGTATTAGACCGATTAAAGTTCAGGATAAATGAGCAGACATTATTGGCACTATTTGTCTGGAACCGTAATAATAAGACTTAATGACTACAATTATTTATAGTTCCGTTCAAGGATAATTGTCTTAATTTTCTACAAAATTTTGCTCGTATTAATCGAAACATTTTATAGAGGAAACACGTTGCTCGTCAAACAGTTATATTATCCTACATGACCATTTTTATTTCCTGATTTTAAACACCTTTGTTTTTTAAATGGAAATCGTACTATTTTTTGAAAACACCTTGTATTACACAACAAATAAAATTATGTAATTATAATTAAAGGATTGAAAATTGTTGATATAAAATCTCCCATTTTGTTGTTATCGCTTGATCTAATCAAGATGTTAAATTGATCAGTCAGGTGCTTTGAACAAATAAAACATGTCCACATTGTGTTCCGATTGTGTTGCAAAGATCATTGTGTATTCTGAATATAAACTAAACCCGATGTGGGTGCTTTTCAACAACAGATCTGGTTGAACACCAATTGTCGTCATTGTTTTACTGAGATTAACAAATCCGTTTGACCAGGTTTCTACCGTTGTTTTATGGTATTGTAGTTTGTGTTTGTATTTACTTTATTGTATGATTCGATTCTCGAGTTGAAAAAAAGTGAATTTCTTCGAATAACATTTCCAACAAAACAGCTTTTAAAAACTTTGGAAAAATTTCAAATGCTACTTCTTCAATTGTTAAACTTCTACTAATCTTGTAAAAGCGCTTACGTATATAAGAAAAAGCGGGTGCTGGAAAAGCTTAAAAACAGGAAAATCGGGGTAAATAACTGTAAAGGTAATTTTATGCAAACAGAATGATTTTACTTTGGAATAATTGTTACATACCAATTATTTTGTAATAGAAAAAAAAATTTTAATTAAATTCTATGTTTTTGGTAGTTATACGTGGACATGTAATAAAAAAGTTGTAAAGCAGTTTCTTGAAACGGTATCCAAAAGTTTGTCCTCTATTTTTAGAACTCATTCACTTCAGAATTAGTTCATTTTCTCATATCACGTGTGAGAATTTTATAAATTAACTTTTCCAATTCTTAGTCCTGTTAAAAACATATTTTTTCTTGACTTCTGAATTTAATTATCATTGTAATATAATCAAAAATACACGTTAATAACCGATTAAATAACTGTGTAGATGTCATAAAACAACCAATTAAATTTGCTCGCCGAATAAATTTCAAAATGGACGAGTGGAGTTATCAAAATCAGATAGCATGCCGGTTTCAACTCCTTTTGGGATTTTTATATTCGAAATAAAATTGCTGCGTGGGTTTAACTAAACACAAGTATAAACACATATTTTGCTAATCGAGTTTTTTTAAAACCCTAATGAAGATATTCTGATCAAGTTTTCATTTAAATCGTAAGCTTTAATTTAATAGATTTTTCTTATTCCTGATGCATCGTTATAAAGTGGAAATTACGAATTCCAATCACGATGATTTTTTTAAACAAGTTTTTTAACCTGCGACAGAAATTAAACCAATACTGCAGAAACACGTAGATACCACGTCTAGTTATAGCAAACGGAATATGGATTCCGACAGAATACCAATACTGTAACTGAACTTCAGATATCATGTCCTTAACAATTTTAGATTAACCGAAACTGAAAGTCTCACGCTTCTCGTTTAAAAGTATTTTTTAACTCTTTTTAATTATTATTGATTTTTATGAAATAAAATATAAAAATAAGGTTTTGTTAAATATCTTACTCTAACTTCCGAATAAACATAAGAGTGGAAATGGAATAGGGCAACGTTTATATTGGTAATTTTTTTACGGATAAAAGCGTACATATAAAGTAAGTTATAAAAAAATATTCATACATCATACGTTATTCACCCTTACGTTATGAAAATGGAAAACGACACGAAAACATAAAACGATAAACGAGGGTAGTTTTTTAGTGCTGTGTTAACTTTCAGATCTAACTGCCAATATTTTATAACTAGCAATAAAGCGGAAATCGCTTTCCCGTTAAAAAAAACAAATGCCGGAAAACTTTGCGTGGATGATAACAGGATACTACTTCTTTTTTTGATTTCTAACTAACGAGCTCTTGCGCCTTAATGTTTCGAAGCTAGCATTAAGGGCAATGATACCTGCAGGATGTAAATGAATGACCAAAATGACCCTCGTAAAGGATATAGCGTCTGACCTATTGCTCTTTCCTCGCAGGTTTGCGGAATGCTCGACAATAGTTAATAGTACAAAGGATCGGAGGATTTATCTTCGAATCTAACGTTGGATAAAGTAATGTTTATTTCTGGCGCCAGCTACGTGATGCGAAAATTCTAACGGACATTAAAACAAAGCGTATTAGTAACAGAAATACATACAATAAAATTTCCTATCTACCCAGTCATTTGCTTCCAGCATTTTAGATATTTTAGGCAATTCTGTTTTCTTATACAACCGCGTATATTGTTTACTGAAATGACTTTCTCTCTGGAATTTCAATTTTACTTAATATCAAATACTTTTTCTTGCTCGAGATTTCTTAAAATTAATTTAAACATTACGCTTGTGACAGTATTAATGATTGATATTTAAATTAATCATTGTGTGATAAAATATCATTTCATTGTTATCATCACCCACCTACTTAATAATAATTACTATTTGTAAAGAGAAACGCTTGACAAGCACCGCTTTGTGACATCTAAATCAATATAAATGGTGACTATATACATACTAGCAAATAGATTCATTCTGATACTTAAATAAAAATAATATTTACCAAAAACTAGATTTTGTTTATAAAAATATATTGTTAGGGGTGGTTATTTAATAATAAAGTAGAAAAACTAAGAAAACACATAGTCGGGGGATGTATAAATTAATTTTATTTTTGCTTACAAAATATAAATTAAAGAACTAATTTTCAGTTATAAAGTAAAATCGATGTCGATTAAAAAACTGCAAGTCCGTGTTAGAATAGAGATCAACTCTGGAAGAGAAGAGCTTTTCCTGCGAAGCGTCCCTAAGACAAAAGTTGGCTTTTTTTGCAGGAAAGTTGGAGGGTCTTCGTTTGAAGTCAACTTTTCATATGAGCTTTGAACAAATCCTTGCCCCTAGTTATATTTATTTAAAATACCAAACTCGACCTGTGGATAATAATTTATTTTGCTTTTATTCAAACTTTGATAAAGTAGCTACACTGATTAAATTTATGAGCTTTCGTTTTTGAACTTTGTACGTCTTCAGGCTCACTCTCCTTAATGAGAACCTTCAGGTTAAGGATAATACGTATGATCCAAGCAGGATTATTTTTTAGGGACATAAATATAGCCTCGTAAAAGTATAGAGTACATGAAATATGGCATAAGCACTAAAAACGAGTAATTTATTAGTTTAACTACGCTATACATTAAGGATGTGGGAATAACTGCAATAATTCCATAAGTCGCTGGACCAAATAAATCATACCGGCAACTTGGAGTGCAATTGTCCAATTTATTCTAACGTAAATAAATCAAGCAGTATTATTATGATAACTTAGAACACGGAAATAATCTAAGGAGCACACGTGTGACCCAACGCGTGTCAAAATGACAGATGCCCGCACCCGCCAAAGACTTCCGGATTTTGGGATTTTCTTTCCAATGTCAGGTGCATCCGCGTCGGCGATCAACAAATTCGTAACAATTTCCTTAACGAACCTTTTTGTCCAAAAGATGAATGGGATTCTAGCTATATGAAGTGGAACACATTTAAATATATTAAAATTTTTTAAGTAGAGTTATAAATCTTCTGCCTTTTTGTCCCTAAAAGAAATTTAATTATTGGTTTTAAATTAATGGGCTTTAATTTGTGTATGGGTCAGAAACAATCGACGCTGAAAACTATAACTTTAGTACCTGCGAAGAAGTTTTCTTAACTTAGGGTGCAAACAAAAGGAAGTCTTGTATCAGTTGTAATTTTGTATCACGTAACGAACACAAAAGCACATGCTTACCTGTCAAAGTTAACTGTTCAGTGGCCGCGTATTCGGCAGGATTTTAACGGGCCAAGTGGTTTTTATCACGTCAGGAAGTGACCGGCAGTCATCGCCGCCAACAAAGTTCAAAATTTTGCTTTTATCGGATTTGAAAGTGAGCTTAATTTTGAATCACTACATGTTTAACGTCACGCACATGCAAAAATGGCTTAAGCTAAGAAGGGCATTCAACTTTGTACGATCAGTATTATTAAACCGAAGTAGAAGAACAACACCGCGAATCCGCGATCGCGACTGCGAGCGAACACAACCACCTGCCACGAACGGACCCGGGGAAATGGGCTCCGTTGGGCCGACGGCCGAGAACCGAGGTAGAAGCCAGCGCGGTCAGATTGCGGCTGTGTGCAAATCTTCTCTCTATAACACCTGAGTACAACAATACCTCCAATAATCCTCTTCTAAACAACATTGGTTTCCATTTTACACTTTCCTTCAGGATACCCCAATTATTCACAAACATAAGAGACTTCAAAACATAAAAATTCCACTTGAGATTTACCTACTTTTGCCTTGTATTTAGAAGATCCCCGGTTCAATTCCAACATAAATTGTAAAGTTCTGCCTCTTGTAGTGTTAAATGGTGTAGAAATTATGGAAAAGTTTACATCCACCCAATATTTTCAAAATTTTTTTAAATTTTTTAATAAATTTGAAAACGATTTCATGCCAAGTACAACCGCATTACTGCAGAAACCATTTTAAGTTTAAGTAGGATTGAAGTAAACGAATCCTACAACACTGATTGTGTCATGATACCACGTCAATTTCAAAATCATTGTAAATCAACCACATCCATTATACACGCTTCCCCATTTTTTGAATAGTTCTTCATCATTCTTTATCTTCATCCGAATAATATTCGTGTTACCCAGTTTGCTGTAAATATCAGTTTTATTTAGAAAACAGAACCGTATCCTCCAACTATCGTCCCATTTCTATTAATTTTCATGAGAAAATAAGATTTGAGTATAAAGAAACTAAAGTCAAGTCTTTACTGGTACATATCCTCTTATAGGTGAGACGAAGGGAAGCTTACGTTCCACGTATCTTAAATAGCAGCATATAAAAGTATTGATTACATTGGTTTCCTAAAGAACCAAGATTTGTTAATGAAGAAACCAAAAATAAGCTTTTCCTGGAACATATCTTCTTGTAAGTGAAAAAGGAGGAAAAATATTAGATTTCAATAATTTTCTAATGATAAGAAGATTTGGAAAAAAGAAACTAACATTCTGCTTATTGTTTTGGCAAACTTTTACCTCCAGGTGAAACATCCAAAAGCTTACCCTCCAGTTATCCTCGTTTATGAAAAAGTTTTGAATTTATTGATTTTACAGAGAAAATAAGATTTGGGAGTAAGGAAACAAAAATTAAGGGTTTTCTGAAAATATATAGGTACCCGATAGCTTTCTTGACACTTACCGTGATATCTCCGAAAATGTGGATTTCGTTTGTATGAATATCGAAAGTTGATAGTAACCAGTAGATTAATAAAAATTACGAAATATCCAAAATGTTAATTATATTTGCATAACAATATTTTTAATGCTTTATAAAGTGAAACAAAACCGGAATTTTATATCCTTTTTCATTCTCTGTGAAATCACTGAAACGCACTACACATTTTTGAAATTTGATCGTTACTTATTTTGGCAAGTTAAAAACAATGCATTCAAGTTACTAAAAACTAAAGGTATATTTATATTTTAAAGAATAAATGAATTCTTAAACCTAAATAAATAAATAAATAATCCTAAACACCCTTCATATAAGAAAATGAAATTATTTTAGAGTAGTAATTATTACAGTTCATATGACTGAAACGACAAAAAATATTGCGAAAATTTACAATATTTTTTTAGGTGTTAATAAATTGAACAATGTAACCAGTTTTTATTTTACGTATACTAAACATGTCATCCTTTCACGTTTGAATTGAATTGTTTTGAAACTGTTTTGTATATCAAACATTAAACAGAGTGTTAGTGGCATTTCTAACTTACAAATCACAAAATTTTCCATTTCCACGAACAAGTATTGAGCTTTTAATCAGAAGTAAATCTGCCTCTCAGTTAGATATGGACTGGCCCTTTGTAAGGGAAGGATTCAACATTATAATATCAAATCTATTTAAATATTGTAGTTAATTAATCCGTTTAAGCAGAACAAGCAAAACAGACACTTGCAGATAAACACCATCCAATTTATACCCTTTGTACTTCGGCACGTCATCTGCAACAGCTTCATCGCCTTTTGCAACATCGTTGATAAACATTCAACAGCACAGATATATAGCTTCGAGCAGAAACCCCCATAGGATTGATCGTAATCAAGCTAGAAGAGAGCAAATCGAGATTTCACACACAGTCTCAGTTATTCCAAGTGTGGGGAACAGGTACTTTAACAATAGAATTAGAGAATGATCCTCAACAACCTAGCAACCTGCAACCCTGAGGGTGATCCATTATTGGGTCTTTGGGGGTTAAATTCCACATGCGATATAATGATATGGATTGTCTACATACGCTGTATACTCAAACGAATTTCGAATTGCCTTGTTTGGTTTCTGTTTAAAATCTAATTTATTCTGAAAAACTTTGTTGAACAGCAATTTCCTGCACACAAGTCATTTCCAGATTCCAATTATGTTTCCTATTGTTATGTTTCGAAACAAACCAACCGGGATATCCTTTATTTTATCACAAAGAATACATAGATACATAACAATTGGTAATCAATTGTCAACTTCGAGAATTTTTATCTTGTTTTGTGTCATCGTTCACATTTTTTTACCGTTTCGTGTTAGTTGCTATATTACCCTCGGCACCATGTCCAGGTACACAAACATCATCAGCGGCAAAATACGACATTTTCTGACATACATATTATCAGAACGAAGCGGCCTATTGCTCACGGCTGAAATCAGTGGTCGTTTTTCTAATAGAAAACGAAAGCTTTTCTTTCTTTATCAACATATACTTGATTCTGTCATAACCGAAGTTAAAAATGTATGGGCTTTATTAACGTAGGGGTTTAAAAAATACCGTTTAAGATTTAAAAATGTAGCAGCTATTAAAAATTAAATAAAATTTAGTTTTGAAATGAAGACAGTTTCATAATGAAACTCACGTTTTGATTATCCCTATATATTGTCCTTAGATCTGTGACATCAATTCATTATGGAACAGATTCCTTTTTTTTCATCATGAATAATTTAAAACGCCATTCATAAAAGCAAACCTGTATTACAACCAATTAAATTAATACGTTCATACAAACTAAAACGTAAATGATATTAAATTACACAAAGTATCAGATTTAAAATTAGCATCTTATAATTAATATGCTAAACAAATTATAGACACCATTTCCGGATATATTTTATTTGTCATTTTTTTATTCTTACGGTGATGCATTCTTAATCAACACCTATAAAGATACATCTTATAACATCAACGCTCTTTCGTACATTGAATAAGTGCCTCGTATCATGTTTTATTGTAAGTGAAGATGTAAAATCAATGCTAAATATGAGATTTTTCCGAGGTTGTGAGATGACATTCTCATAGTTTGCCAGAACGCTCGTAAAATAATTACGTATGTGAAATCATACTTTCGTTTTACGACAAAGATATATAAAACTTATTCATTGCGGCGCGGCGCACAGAATTTTATTTCATGGCTACTACAAACCTTATTTCAGTTTGCAACAGATATTGTAATAAAACATAAGTTTAAAAAGTACATAAAAATAAATAACAACGAAACAGTCGGATATGAAAACTTGAAAAATTAAAAAATATTCTTTTCAGAATGAAATATAACATCGCAAAAAAACAACAACATATAACGTAATATCCTGTAACTAGTAACAAATAAAAACATTGCTTAAAAAAATAAATTAAATATTGGATTGTACACAAGTATCGCGTATTTTACCTTTATTCGTTTATCTACATGTTTGTAATTCTGTCTAGGCCTTTACTATCTTCTAGCTTCGATACCATTTCTACTTACAAGCACTATCGCTTCTTTGAAGAAAATGTTTTTGATATCTCAAAAGTTTATTAATTATTACAGATAATAAACTTAAAGGTCGCTAGATCCATGCAAACTGTTTATTCAACAACACAAATAACAAAAAGACATAAATATTACAAGACCCAAACCAACAATAAAACTGGTGTTAATAAAAAATAAAAAGACACAAGGTTACAAATTCAAGTAGTACATCTATTCTTTTAACATTTATGATGTGACTTGTTGCATTTATAGCCGTGGTTTATGGTGCAAGATTCATAAAACCATAAAGATGGAAGGACTGAATAAAGTGGTATCTATTTTCTTGCCTCGGCAAAAAGTATGAACAGTAACCAGGTCCAGGATTAAATTATACCTTGGTCGATTTTTATTCGCCCCCACACTTTCACCTTATACTTATTACAAGGATTGGATATGTTACGAGTAATATTTATTACTTTACTATTTGCATATTGCTTTACAAAGAAGATAACATGTCACTAACTGGTTATTGTTTATAATCTTTAAAAATATTGTTAAAAAAAGAACATGAAAAACAAAAAAATTATGATACACACGCGTCAATTATTCCCAACAATCAATTTCAATTTTAAGGGGGTAATGCTGCAAATTTGCCGTATATGTGAATACATGTAATCGTTTTTGTAAGATTTCTCAGTCAATAGTGGACTTAGAAAAAAACCAAAAACACCAAAATGCTCAGAAAAATATGTATGGATGGTGGATGTTGAAGGTCCTAGATCCATTTCTTGAATTTGAATAACATTTACTGCACTAGTTTCGGATGATTGAACATTGAAAGTGGATGTTGAAGGTCCTGGATCACGTATTGCCTTTGAATAACTTTTTCTCGCTACTCTACTCTTCTTCATTTTTTGACGCACACTTTGTCGTCGCACCGCACCGGTTAATTTAGGCATTGCTGTCACACTAATACACAACAAATCACAAAAAATAAGATGATACCTATCACAACCACTAGTACCAATTGAATAACTAAAAATAAAGTATAAAAATACTCTTTGCTTAGTTTAGAAATGTGAATTATAACTGTCAGGAATATTAATGAAAACTGTTTGTTTCGAAGTCTGCATTATAACTGATTCCACTACCCCCAGATCTTGAATTTATTTTGATGAAAATGAATATTGGTAGGAAGGGGTGATTCTCACGCTTTTCTATTAGTTTATTACTTTTAACACGTGCAAAAATAAACACATATGTTTCTTAAGGGTGCTAGACTTAATTGGTTTAAAGATCACTTAAGCGTGAAACCGATATTTCTGTATTTTGTGAAAGCCATTAAAATAGACCCTTAGAAAGAGAGAAAACACCCTTGTGTTTTCAACGACAAAAACGTCTAATATTCCCACACACGCTGATGTATAGTCCTTTGACGAATTATGACGTACCTAGGTACCTACTCATATATAAGTAATCGTTTTCAGTTTTATTTTAAACCATAATCCCAACAGTGGGATTATAACATCTCCGGGCACTAAAGACTTTGCAGCTATTTAACATTTTGTACAGGGCTCGACAACAAAGTTGTAATTTTCTTAAATTTTATGATTACAGTACAGTCGGCGACGGTTATCCCCGTGAGATACTACCACTTACTACCTAGTTCGGTTCAACTTTCATTCAATGACGCTTATTTTGAAAGAATACTACTATTATCACCTATTGTAGTATGTACACGAAACATTTTTTCAAACTGTTGTATCTGAAACATCTGTATAACAATAAAATCGAAGTGGTTTAACGCAATTTCGTACACATACTCGTTCAGGGATCCCATCTAATACCCAATAGAAATTATATGCTAAACCGCGAGGACAGCCGTTATCTATTTCAAAGTAGTACATACAAAGGTTATCATTTTTCAAAATGAATACAAGTAAAATTGCCCCCTCTTTATGTTCAATGTAGCACTCCCAAATACTGAAAACATACACAAAACAAGCAAACAAATTGTTTCAAATTTGCATTATTATATGTGAAATTTTTATACCTATTACTCATTTACCAAAAACTCTTTCAAGCTAGCTTAGAAAAAAAAGTAACTGCTTTATATTACCTACGAAAATTTAAAGAAAATCGGAATCATTTTCATATTTCAGATAGCAAAAATGGTATACTGTAAATGCAGAGTAAAATATAAAATTAGGAAGTAGGTATAATAGGTAGATATATTTTTGCTTTTGTTTATTTCTATAATTTTATTGTATGTAACAATATTATATTTCTTCACACCCTTCCCCCTTGTTATTGCATTATATTGTGTTCATAATGTCAAAATTACAGAAATCAATCATTATTCAAAAACTGGCCATTTGTTACAATAATTATTATAATGAATGTTAAATTACTGGTGCAAAACAAATATTTGCAGCTAAGAAGAAGCATACCAATAACATTCGTAAATAATACCTAATCAGCATAATTCATAATAACATTTAGACGAACAGTGTAGAAAAGTGAGCGAATTGTGTACCCATGCAGTGCTTTAGTCGTAAAATATGAACTACCGGTACTCAACTAAATTTTTAAAATTTTCCACATGGATTCATAGGGATGAGGTGCCCTGTCCATTTTTCTTTTTCGGGAACGGGTGTCTTCGGCGGAACGTTTACCAGAAGTTATCCCAGTGGCGCCGGAACTATTTATCAACTACGGGTGCAGCGAGAAAACTTGGCGCCGCAGGCGATTTTTTTTTCAAAGGTGGGCGTGGTCAATTTAAAAGCGTTTTACGAGCATATGGCTATTTTAATGTAAAACTTTAAATAATCAAAATTTCAACAATTTTACTTATGCATATTTTAAAATTGCATTGAAATACTGAAAATACCAAAAACGGTAAAGGGTGCAATGAGCCATTTACAAATTGTGTCATAAATAGGAGGTCCAACAAGGGTAATCAACATTAATTCCGCAACATGCGCCGCTGCATTACGCAGCGCATGCAGCTAGCTTCTACTTGTACATGTAGGTATTCGTCAACCAGCAGAGCAGCAGGAACGGGCAAAATTACACAAAATGCAATAAAATACTTGCGTCGTAAATCAGTTACCGAATATTTCCTCCAAATGGTTGATTGCACTTTTAAAAAAGGTACCTAATTAATAAAAATGATTTAAGTCAGTGAGTACCGGTGCGTACCGCATATTTTTAACACTGCAAATAACTTCCGGTACCTTCTTAACGTTTTTTAAAAACTACCGGTACTGAGTACCGGTGAGTACCGGCTCGACTAAACCCCTTAAAATAAGATTAAAATGACAGAATGTCTATCCCATAATGGTTTTGCGAACTTCTGCTCGTTACGTCAGTTGTAATTGTATCGACACGTAGTGTAAAGTATTTAGATAAGTACGTCTCTCTCCAAACTTTTTGTGCTCTCTCGCCAAAATATTTCAGTCCAGCAGCATTACCCCCTTAATGTAAACAAAATATGAGAACAACATTTTATTCAAAAATATTTTCAAAATTTTATCGGATAAAGCAGAAACGGAATTTGAAAAACTTTTAAGGGTTTCTAAAATTACTCCCTTTACAACGCTTTGTTACGATCTTGAGTTATAAAATTTATTTTATTTGTGTTCTCAACGGATATAAAATTTCCAATTTTTCTTATAACGTAATTTCTAGTTTTATCTGTTCCAAACCCTATGCCAATTTTTAATTATTTTCTTTTATATGCACGCATTTAAAAAAACTGATTTTATTGCTACCTACACCACCCTCGTATCTAGAATATAATATTTGTATTTTATTTTCAAACTACACGTTCTTTCATTCTTTGATATTTTTAAAATTTGAATTAAAACTAATCTGATTCAATTTCAAACAAAAACCTACAGAATAATAATTATTCTCTTACGTCTCGTAAAAGATTTATTGCCATTAAATTGAATAAATGGTTTAAATATAAAATTAAATGTACAATTAATTTAAATTTTACCAAATGTTATTACGATCTGAGTTTTAATTATCGATTTATTTATACAACATATTTCGTTCCTGTAAGAAATTGATGTGGTACGTAACGCCTTTGTTGTAGGCAATTATTCCAACAGGGGATGAATTTATTTTCTTAGATCTCCACACAATATAGTTTGGCGCTGTGAAACCGGGGTTTTCATATTCGGTTTGCGTCCTGATTCGTAGTCAAGTTTCATTTTTAACAGAGAACGTTTTTAGCCGCAGTTTTATACAGTGACTACCTAAAGAAACTGGCGACAATTAAACTTCTTACTTTAGATAAAAAGTAGCAAAACTTTAGTTTATAATGTAGAAATATAAACTAGGGTGTTATTAAATAAAATAAAAATTAATATTTTCAGCTTTAATTACTTATTTGTCCTTGTCTTATTAATACCGGCGTTTTGGCTAATACACGGGAACTCTTTTCTGAAGGAAGAAAAGAACATTATTCTTTTTACAATAAGAATTCACAATACACAACATCCACCCTTGGTCATCTCTTAAGTAGATGTTAGAAAATAAGAATTTAAAGGGTATAATATTTGTACAATCAAGAGAGGATTTACTAGATTTTGTGCGCCCAGGGCGAGGGACCTTTTTGAGCTTTTCTTAAAATTCTATACATAATTGAATTTTCTTACGTTTTCCCGCTAGTTTTTAAGGATACCTATATTTTTAACAAAGTATTTATTTGTGCTCCCTTCCATTGTATTTGTGCTCCCCACCATTTCATTTTTTACTCCCCACCATTTTATCTTGCGGACAATAGCAGAACTAACTCAACTGTTTCATTTCCAAATTTTAGACGGTTGCTAAAATAATGCTAGTGTAATCTTCGCGGAGTGATTAGTTAAAGTTATTTAGGTAAGTTCCTTAAAAATATAATTGGCTAGTAGAAAATTAGAGACATTAATCATAAAATAAAACATTTTGAGTTAAAAAATGCATAATTTTAAAGGTTAAAAAATTTTGATAGTGAAAAAATTGTTGTTGTTTTTAATTTCTCTTAGCTGAACAACGCTCAATGGTTTTAATTTTGTTTTAAATGTCCTAATTCGATATTTAACTGATAATTATTACGTTTTCCCGCCTATTATAAAAACTTGTTTGCATGGACTTTGCGGAATGTAGGAGTGGGAGGAATAAATGGAACCTAAAAACATTCGGTAGTCTGGAGAAAACGCGCGAAGTGACGAAGTCGACTAATATTTTTAGATCGGTTAGTAGTATAATGGCTGTCACATGACCTTAGACGCTATTTCGTTTTCTGCGCTGATGCAACAAATGAAACTGTTCAGACCCACTCTACCGACTTTTTTAACAGCTTATTTGAATTTCCATTCGTTCTCGTCGTGATTTGTGTTATTGTCATACTGTTTTATAAGTTTATTTGTTAATTTTTTAGGTAAGTTAGTTACGTTGCACAAAATTGGAGACCACTCAATCATTGAATAAAAATTTTTGAAAAAAATGCCGTATGGTTTTAACGGTTATAATATTTTGGTAATGAAATGTCAAGCTTATTTTACTTTTTCTTACATTTCTGTTAGCTCAAAAACGCAAACATGTTTTATATTTGATTTTAAATGCGTTACAGGATTGTAATTAACATTTTTTGCGATTTCCCTCCAAATTCAATTTTTATC
The DNA here is from genome assembly GCA_963082805.1 of Hemicrepidius hirtus. Classification (NCBI taxonomy): domain Eukaryota; kingdom Metazoa; phylum Arthropoda; class Insecta; order Coleoptera; family Elateridae; genus Hemicrepidius; species Hemicrepidius hirtus. The sequence continues at coordinate 21,824,219 of OY720168.1, forward strand.
GGTAGATAGTTACAGCCATCTATCAAAATATTTACTTCTATTATTTTTTATGTCATTGCCATTTACTTAACGTATAACCAAATTTAATATTTTTTGTTGTAAGTTTCAAATGAGTTTGCTTGGTTATTTAAATGTTGTGTTTTTTCCTTTTGCAAAATTACATTTTCTCCTAAATAAATATCAATGACATAAAATAATTTCATAGATGGGTTAAATTCTAGTTATGTAAAGGCTTTTGATCATATGTTAGTTCATAAACTTTTACAAAAACAATTCCTAGCCTCATTATCTCTCATGTTGAGGTCAATGCGAAAAAAAAATATTCTATGTAAAAATCTGTATAAAAATGGCACCCCTATTGATAATGAATATTGTATATGATTACCTACTTATTGTATTTAATGTTTTCAGATTTAATCTTATACATAGCACCGACAAAAGCGTTTAGAAGTGAATTTTTACTCAACCATTTCGTTTGTGGTGAGTCGCTTGTAAATATTTTATTTTGGTGAAATTTTTTATACCATCCATACTTTTATTTAATTTTCCCCCCTTGTTTGTAAACCAGCGATATTACCAGGGTTGTGCAAATAAGGGATTTACTAATGCCCATAGCAGTTTCAAGCAGGTATAATATTTTCCAAAATACTCTCATTTTTTAAAATTTATTTGTGTAATAGGTTACAGCTGTTTCATATTTGATTGTTTTATATTATCCAAACTTCCACCATTTCTCTGAATTTTTTTCAGGGATTAGGAAATAGTAGATTCAGGAACACAATTTTTAAAACGCAATCGAAACGTTACAATTACTATTTATTTTACATTACATGGTTGATTTATTTTATAGTAATTATTTTTTTAGATTCTTGTTTATAACAAACATTGCAATTTATTTATTTAAATTTTCAGTTACATGATACATAGTAGGTTACAATAAAAAATATTTCCACCATCAACGCTATTATCACATGCAGGTAGTACCTGCTGCAAATGTTAACGAGAAGCGTTTGGGTTTATTTAATTCTTAGGATCCAACTAGTGAACTAAAATAAAGGATCAAAATTTATAAAATATATGCCACATACCACTCATAATGGGTAAGGTTCTTTTTTTAATTACACTTGTTGAAGAACAACTAGATGTTGTAAACATTTCAGATAAACCAGAAGATAACAAGGAAATCGCAAAATACGCCGAGAAATTGGTATGCGATGCTATAACAGCAGCGAAAGTAACACTCCATGAGATTAGAAGTGGAGATACTTCTAGAATGAAGTCCGGAAAAGATCCTATGAATGTGGAAGAAGCCACAGAAAGCGTATTGGAAAGGCGAGGGGAATCACAGACCGATATAAATATAGAAGAAATAACAGATGGTGTTATTCAAAGAATAACTGAACAAGTTGAACACCACGACTCCACATATAGCCTAGCTACTATCGACTCAGCAATACCTAATATAACAGCGGATAAATCGAGTGCGAATATAGCAGAATTACCCACAGATATCTTAACGAGTAATTTCTATACACAAACATCATATGGAGAAAGCGAACCGTCTAAAGTTGCAAGTGAATCTCAATTAACCGACAAGGATATCTCCGAACTACCAGAAGATATAATTGACGTACAGGACCCAATTCTGGGGATTGTTACGAAAGAAAGGCAATCCCCGCGGGTTGTACCAAGGGTCGAAGGTTTCAGTACTCACATAATAACTGAAATAATAACAGATGCCTTAAGGAGAATCAAATTGCCACATGGCGTTACTTCAGAAGATAGCAGTGCTAAGTCGTCAAAAGATATAAGCGGCAATGAATCGGTCAGAAGTGATGTCCCAGAAATAGTGAAAGACACAAACATAAAAGAATTCAGCGAATGTATTCAATCAGAAGCACTGGAATCTCTCAAAGACGTACTAATAATGAAAGAAGTAGCTAACAACATATTAACGCAAATAATTATACGGACCGAGAACACTGTAAATGAGTCGATGGCAGTAAACATAATACGGGAAGTACTTGAGAGAACCATGGGTATTTATCATCAGCAGAAATTTCTATCCAGCCAAGTATGTATTCGTTTTTTTTAAATTTAGAAATTTGTTAGTCATTTGTATTTTTTATTATCTAAAGATGTTGGCCGACGTTACGCAACAGATTATAAGCAAATACGAAAGTCTGGAAGAGCAGCACAAAGCAGAGCTGAAAAAAGTTACAGACGAGAAAGACGCCATAAGAAACGAATATTTAATGCTGAAACTAAACCATTTAGAGCTGACCATGTAAGTTAAAACTAACGTTTTCTGTGGTTATATAATAATATACAGAATGCCCATTTAAAGAGGCAGTGTTGCATATATTTGGAAAATGTTTCAGTAATAAGCAAAATGTTTTAAGGGTCCAATTAAAACAGGCACTATTTCTTTCCAGCAACTTTTGCTGGTAGCCTTACCCATTCCAGATTATTTTGTAAGAGATCAAATCATCTTGACTTCGTCCCTTCTTTTTCCCCATCTGCACATATCTTTCTCATTGCCCTTTTCTTTCCCGTTTGTCATTTGCTTTTCAGGCAACAATTCGTGCAGTTTTTATTTACACCATTAAGCAATCAGAATCTATTTGTGATTTTCTTCATACTATTCATGTACTTATACATAGACAATACATTTTCAGGAAGTACAAAGAAGCAAAATCTTCCTTAACACATAATATTACAAAAGCAGACGACTGCGACAAAGCACTGACATTGTCAGAGATAGATGTGGCGAAATGGAGGTACAGATACGAAAAAATGAAAACCTATTATAGAGAACAATGCCAAATGTAAAAATAATATTACAGAAAATTATGTACCTATTTTATAACTTTCCATATTTTTAGGTATAGAACTGAGATACGCGAAATGACCGAGAGCCACAGTTTAACTGTCAAAAAATTGAACAACCTAGTAAGCTATCTAGAAAAAAAAGACGACTCTACTGTTGATTGTTCCAATAAAAAAGGGGAATCTCGCGATTTAGATGCGTTATGCCTGGAATCAACCAAGTAATAATGCTTCAGAAATTTATACTAAGTTTATTTTGTTTGTTTTTGAAAAGTTTTCCAATTGTTACTTTATTATTTTGTATTATTATTTAGTAGTTTATTTATTATTTTTTTTAATTCAAGTGAAGTTATTAAGTGAAGATTATACTTCTACACTTAATTTTTCAGTTACAACAGTAAAGCCTCTACTTATCTAACCTTCAATGAAAGTTAGTTAGTTGAACAAGTTACCTATGTATTATAAACCACATATTATTCAGACGGATCCTACACAAGGTATCATTTTGAAAACATACTAACATTTCTTGAAGTAAAAAAGGTACATTCTACTGAAAATTTCTAAAAACTCTCCCAAATTGTGGAATGTGTCTAGAAATTTTTAATAGGTAGTACCTATTTTACTTCCAGAAACACAACACTACATTTTCAAATTGACATTGATATATAATTAAACATGAAATGGTATACCACATCTGATATCCTGTACCTGCAGGTCTAGATGTAGTATGTAAATATTTTGTATAATATGTTCCTAAATTTTCTGTGATATGAAAAATAAATATTAAATTATTAAATAAGCATTATTTTATGCAATACAGTCAAATCCATTGGGTCCTGGGTAATACGGCATAAGTTACTGTTTACTGTAACTATTCATGGTTGCTTACTAAAGACATATCCCATGACTTTTAGGAATTTCAAATGGTCTGGGTCTGGATAGGTTGCCTCAAAATTAATGAATTACATAAATCACCTTCATCCTACTTATATTTAATTATTATACTTCCCTGGGTTAAGCATTAGGACCATCAAATCATGGTCTTCATAATATTTTCAGCAATCTTAATCATTTTAAATGTTCAAAAATGCAATATAGTTTTAAATTTTATTGCCATTTAACACAACTGCGGCATTTTTAGCTTAAAAACTGATTGCAATCAAAAGGTAAACATATCAATACTTGGTTCAAATCTGTGATTTCTTTTCCGTATGAACTCTCAGTAACATTCAGAGATGTCCCTAACGCAGTGGATACTTCTACAGTGACTGGTATAAAAACAGTGGAGACTTTTTTTGATTGGTTCTAGCATCTGCATTAAATTATAAACTACCACTAATTAGATTTTTCAAAAAAGAATTTAATCTTCCTTAAGAAACAACTTATTTATAAATGTTATTACAGCAATTAATTGATTCAGTTTACTAAAAACAATCAGTATTGGACCAATAATGTTTTATTGATAAAAAAAAAATATTTCGCAAATTCAAAAGAGAGTTATATTTTTGAAAGTTTTAAATTGAGATAAGGTACTGCAATTATAAATTCCTACACAATGTTACTCATCCTTTATTTTTTTCAAAAACAGTTTTAAAACAACGTGTAATTATTCATGTCGCATTCTGAAATTTTATTGTTTTTACCTAACGCTAATAAATGCTTTTATTTATCTTATCAAGGACGTTGCTACCACTGGTTGTTATCAGTTTCTTTTGTTGGATTATTTTAGCACCTTGAATGATATTCCTGTCGTAACGTACAGATGTTTTTGTTTATCAATGTAACATGTATTTAGGTACTTTCTTTTCCTGTTAGTATTCATTATTTGAATCAGTCTAAACAATATACTGTGTTAGTGCGGATGTGTATAAATCGTGCAAAAGACTTTTGTTGTGTTATGTATGTGCGAAAAAAGAATATCTGGAAAAAAACGTAGGCATTTTAAAATCTTTAATTTGTCGGCATGTGTATTATTGTGTATAAAATATCTCCAACTCTAAATTAAGGGTTGTACCTATTTAAAACGAAAATCAATTAAAACCGTTCTGCAGGTCAGTAATCATATTTTCGTTATGTATTTAGAGTGAAATATAAAATACCCGCTGTAATGGTAAAGAAACCGAGAAAGGGATGCTTTAAAATTTCAACAGCCATGTCATTTCTTTTCCATAAAATTAAAATAAATAAATTAATACAGAGTTAAAAATATCTTTGTACTATACTGGATTATTCAGTATTATTTTGAAAAGACAGGTAGTTCAGCCAATTGTTTAAACCAATACAAACTAACAAACAAGATTGTCTTTATTTCAAGATATCCCCAAAAATATAACACTAAACTATTTTTGTGCCCTATCTTGATGGCTTTTTCAATTTGTAGTTTGGATTTTGCGCAATCATATTCAAGTTTATTGCTGGATTTTACAATATTTTTACAGTATTTGCCACTCTATATTACGTAAATAATTTGACGATCTGTCAAGGTTTCGTTCATGTTACAAAATTCATTAACATCAACTGAAGTTCATTTTGCATTATTAATATGTGTTTACGGTCAATTTATGTAATGGCTTTAAAAAAAGTATTCACGAGAATGTTATTTGTACTTTAAATGAAAAATTGACAAATCGTCAAAGTGTAACTCAGCTGGTCCTTTAAAAAACACCTTTAATGTTAGTTGTGCAATGACGACATGACAAATGTCGTAATGGTAAAAACAAAACCAAAGGGGATAACACATCTACACATCTAGATATACTCAGGTTATAGTACTAAGAAAGAAAACGTTAAAGAAATTCGTAATTAGAAATTTTTGCAAAACTTCGTTTGAAAATTTAAGAAAAAATTATAGGTTTGTTATAAGACCGTTTTAAATGAGACTAGAAGATAAAACATTGATAGATCATGTGATAATGGTCAAATAGGGTCGTGGGTTCGCATCTTAAATAGTGCATATATTCCCTGAATAATAATCCTTTCAGTCTGATGGATTTAATGGTTGTCCGATGTATGTTAGAGAATAGACCATGGGATTGTAATTCTTATTGCTCCCATTCTTATGTTAAAGGTTTTTTTTACATTTATTTATAAAAAATGTCTAATATAATGCGTCATATCGGTAGTGGAAGTACCATTCTATATTATAGCTATAATAAACTTATGATCTAACATTTTACATATAATATGAGAAAATATAGCGAAGGTGTTCGTTGAATACTGAATTTAATTCCAATAACGTTCAGACATGAAATATGTCAATACGGTTGTAGTACGATATGAAACTTGAAGGAATGTGTGTGTATTCAAAACGAGTAGAAAAATGAAGATGAACGTACACAATAAGAAGAGAACCCGTTTTAATCACAACTTCTTGAAGTTTTGTACAAATATTGTTCTTCCCCTATTATATTTTAGCCAAACCGCCTAAAGCTGCAGCGTTGGGTAGAAAATATAATAAAAACGAGTTCACCGCTAATAATGTTGTTTGAATGCAGTCTTGAAACAATACGAAGTACTCTACACCAGAAAAATTGTATACTCTGAAATTGCCTTTTAAGCTCTTCGTAGCAACGAATCGAACAAAATTCTAGTTGGTTTCTGATTAACTCCAACACGACATAACTTTTCTCATTTATTTCGTACAAAGTAAAGCTCTCAGGGTGGCATATCAGCGACATTTTTACAAAATACTTGTTTATGACGGTTCCTTGTTTACAAACGTGATTCCAACATATCGCTAAAGCTTACTGCCCTGTTCGCAGCTTCGGTATGGATCGAGCAGTCTCTAGTGAAAACGATGGGAACACGAGAACTACGAACAAAGCTTTCTGTGAAATAAATTCTTGGAAAGAATTACATTACATAGGTAGGATACGTGCTTTACTTTTCATTACAAACATAACCGCTTCGTTGATTCCCCACTTTTATATTTATCACAAAACTTCAGAACAAAGAAATTAAATTATTCTACATGACAAGGTAATATTTTCTGGTGTTTCGGAGAAATCTAGAATAAAAATTGAATACATTTTTTGTTTAAATTTAATATTTTTCAAATTCAATAAATTTCGATACACTTCAGAAGAACCTTTTCATACTAGAAGTTTGAAAAATAAATTTAACAGGTTGCAGTTGCTATGAGATACGCATTTATAGTACCGTTAGCGGATTCATAACATGAGAAATCGCAATAATATACATTTCTAACTTTTCTTTTATTCAGAAAACCTTCTTCCCACGTCAAAAAGATTTAACTATTTTTTGATGTGAATCGTCAAATTGCTAATAGATTTTTGTGCGCTTTCTCTACCACATAATGCCATCATTATTTATTAGCTAGCTTTACATTTTTTTAATACTTTCAAAATAAATTGCATGCAGCCAACTAAGTCCTCATGCGGTTATGACAGGCACTCAAGGAAGCGGTACTCGTTGAAGTATTTCCTTAAACGCATGCACACGATGTGGAGATTTACAAAATATTTTCTTAAAGTCTGAAATGATATTATTCACGTTAGGATGTATTTCCTGCACCTCTTCCGCAACTCAGTAGTGCAATCTATGTGCGAAATAAGTCGAGTGGATCATCTTATAACAGCACTTGGACGCCCAGTCCAAGGTGCTGCGACTGCGACACTAACAAACGTCCTTTATTATACGGTATATCAGGGAAACACTCCAAGAGCCATTTTGAAAATAAAAACTTTTTTGGGAATAGGGAAAACCGGAAGTAACTTTGAAAATACAAATAGAAACGTAGGTCATGTTTGGTAAAAAGAACCCTTTTTTTTGTAAAGTTTTAGATCTTCCATAATCGTGTCTTGATCGCGCCAGGTACATAAATTTTCCTGAAAGTAAAGTAGACGTAGAAGAACTCCAGTAACTCTTAACGCACTAAGAAATTTCTGATTACCACTACCACACAAATTATTTAATCAATTAGATCTGCTTCTGTTAATCTTTGTTAATGTAACTACTCCTACAAATTAAAAAAAAATTAAACTGTAGTGAGCTCATTAATTATTGCAGATGTAAAAAATATTTTAAATAATAGTTTCTGATATATTGGTTAACGTAGCCAGGACATTTGAGTTTAAAAAATAAACAGACTACTTCATTTCCTGAAATTTCAAATATTTCTGTATAATTGTGTTTTCTGAATTCGACGCGAATGAATGAGCAGAACAACGATTGTATAAGTTTAGCCTTTGGGCATTTACACACAAATTCCCCAGATACTGGACCCGGCGAGTTTGTCCCCCAACGTTTTTCACTTAATAAATGTGCCATTTTAAATATTTGATGAAAATTTTATGCTCTTATCAAAATTTACAGTATGCTGATGACATTTACGGTTAAACGCCCTCAGTGTTATTTTAGAGAATAAGAACACGTAGGGAAAGGGTAAATTTGTAAAGATGTAATTCAATAAGTATACAATAAAATAATATGAATGGTAAAGTTAGAAAATTAAATTAATTATTGAGTAATTTAAAAACGAATGGAAAGTTCATTGCTTTCCTTCTGTTCAATTTGTAAAGCTTTTCTTTTAAATGTCCAAGGAAATATTTTTATAAATTGAAATAATTCTGCAACTAAATACACTGAACAAAAATATAACAAGTAATTTTTCAAAAAATTTGTTAAATCAAATTCGTTTCGACTTATACTATCTTTTAAATATTCATAGTTATTCAACCTTAAAAAAAATTCTGAATTCAGAAAATATTACTAAAATAAGAACTTCTTAAAGAATTTCAGTTTCAATCTCAAGAAATATTCTATTCCGGTCTTGTATTAATGATGTAATTTATTCCTTATTATCATATCTTTTATCAGGGTCGTCCAGACTCTCAACGGTATCAACACAACCCTGAAATGACTGTTTGATGTCTGTTTAGATATTCTGTGCAAAGAACAAAACATCGATTTTAAGATTTTTACTACACCTTCTAAACTTATAGCAAGACAGAATACTGATTTTTGAAAGAATCCTCCTGAAGTTTATTCTCAAGTAATCTGTTAATAATTTTCCAATACTAGCCAGCTAGTTTTATCAATTCTCAAACTGATCATTTTTAAAGAAATTTATTTTTCGGCAATTACAGGTCCTAAATGCATATAAATCCCATCCCTACTAATAACTGTATGTTCACAAGCTCGGAACATCTTTGCTAAGTAGCAGAAGTTAAGGAAGAAAGACAGCTATAATGTTAAAGTTGTTAAACAATTTAAACAATTTAAACGGCACAACTTTAGCAAACACATTTTAACTTCTGTCAATGATATCAACTGTTATGTTCTCTGCTAACTTAACTTGTAAATAGTATACGAACCTGAAGATCTTGCAACATAGTACGTAATATTTATTACTTAACATAAAATCTGAACCTATAAATAATATTAAATTTGGTTAAATTTGAATTTGAACTCACTTCTTTCAATTATCCACAAGTACTACATTGATGTTTACCAAATTTATTTCCGGCCATTACTCCTGCACTTAGTCATTCAAAGTTATTTTGCATTCACTGTACCTTGATTCTTACAAAATTGAACGAATTTGCGAAATTATACGGAACATGTGTATAAGTTCAAAGATACTGATTGGTTTTAGGCGATGGAGAACTTTTTAATATCACTGAATGTATTTAAGTAAAACAATGATAAAAATTATTATATTTCTGAAAAAAAAGAGCTTAAAATCGACTTTCAGCGTGTTTTCAGCGTTGTAATAAAGAGTGATGTCTGTTCGCTTGAAATATGTTTCTCGGTGTTTAATTTGACGTGCGTAATATTTTCGTTTCGTGGTTTTTGTGCCTTTAAAAGTTGAACTTATTTTCTCTGTCGACTTAATCCTTTGTACGTTGTCTGTTTCATACGTAATAATCAGCATTATATGTTGACAGACAGGGTAAATTCGCGGTGTAGCACGGTTTATGGAAGTTGATGGCATCACGTCCACTGATGTATCACTTCGTGACTTTGCATGTGACATCCTGCCACCCCATTGTCCTGTAAAGCTATACAAATGCCTAGATTACGTTTTTTTCGCACATAATATATCTTTTTTATTATATCGACTCTATCGTATGTTCTACGACTATATTTTTTCTTAAAGCTTTTCATATTTTTATAGGATACAAAGTGGACCCAAAAATGTGAAATTATTTTCGGTTTTTGCTTTTATCGATAAGGGAAAAACGTCGAATTTCCTTCCTTGAAGAAATTTATAGAGCTCGCGGTGTATAGCCCATTGCGCAAGTCAAATAATTTATTATTCTGTAGGCGAATTTATAATGTAGCTGCATCAAGAAGACGATCTCGAAAGCACCTTTTCTGCGCCTGACAGAAACGTTTTGCTCGTCATAATTAGCTTTCCGCACAAAAACAGTTCGAAACAGGAACATCAAGTCTGTAACGCAATTTAAGGCCCCTTCATTTGGCTCCTTTTCATTCATAACCAATATCGTAATTACTTGTACGAAAACGTTTATTGCAACCTTCTGAAAGCTTTTAGAAAAGAGTTGGAAAGTTTTCCGAAAAACACGTACGATGTTATATAATAGCTACATTGTTCAACTGGCATTACCTTTTGCTAAATACTAACTTACTAACTTTACTAACTCAATCAGAACGAATGGAACTTTCGATTCGGAAGTTAGTTTTGTTGGAGTTTCGTCGTACACAAACATCACACCCCATTCATCTACAGAAATAAATTGATTTATTATTTTAAACCTGACGAGCTGGAAGGTTTGTCACGACGGATTCGAGCTTCAAAACTGCGGTAACGGATTAACAACGCTCGGAAAAGAACTTTCCTAAATTACAACAAACCAAAAACTTTTTGTTTATTCAACACGGTCATGTTTTTATTTTTAAATCTAAAAAAATCTCTTGTGTTTTATCCCACTTCAACAATATTTATTTTTCAAGTCGTTCTTATTTTTTTCATTGCATGAATATCAGAAATATAACTCTCTGTACTGCTGTTTGCAAAGCTATAGCATATTGTAGCTCCACTCACTACTAAAACCTATAGAAACATAAGAATAAAATCCCTTTCTCTCATAAAATAAATCCATACTGTAGAATATTTCTGATATTTGCAAGGAAATATACTTTCTCCTGAAACTAGAAATTTCAAGTTTAGGCATTACAGCAAAAATATCACAGTAGAGTTCATAGAATCCTTTGAGGTTGGTACGCGATATTTTTCTGAAACATCTTGTATTCGGAAATAGAAAATTAGGGAACCAGAAAACAAATAATGTTTATTATAATTTATACTTTGAATTTCTGATTCAAATGAAATACGTTTCCTGTATGTTCGTTTTTGTGAAATCAGAATTTCTATTACAAGGCAGCATCATCATTTATACTTTATATGTTGCGAAAGATCTTGAGTTCCTTTCAAGTAAATATAAATTTAAAACTTAAGAAGTGGAAGATTTTGACGTGTAACTTTATAAATATTGATTCTGCGCAGCGAAATAAGAACCGGGGCTTGTAATATATGTGCAAAACACACAAACTCTAGTAAGACTGGGTTCGCAAAAACAAGGCAAATATGTTGTTTAAAATTAACCAATTTATAAAATTCACATTAATATATGTTCCTTACTTACAAAATAGCTTCTGTAGGTACTAAGAGTCTTCAATTCTTCAGTCTAATTATTATAAAATATTAGCAAAATTTAGGAACGTAAAAGTTTGTTTGTACCGTTTACGTTTCAAGTACACAAGAGGGGATTAGACAGGTCTTGAGTTTAAAACGCTAATGCGCATTTTTATTAATTAATCAATAAAGTAGCAATATTTTCAGGAAAGCGAAGCAGCGACGACGTTTAATTTTTATATCGTCAGTAGGTAATTCTCTTTTTGCTTTTGAAAATATGGCAGGCGTAATCCTAAATGAGAAAGTGCGGTTTAAAACTGATTTGCATAACTCTAGGTACACCTTTAAAACCAATTAAGTGGCGCTTTGGGAGCCCTCGGAAACGCTTCATTTTAAAGTCCTGGATCCGGCTTCTCAGTCTGGACACGTTCTGAGTCGCCGCCTCCATTTACAGGAGAAATTATAGCTTGTCATATGTTACTTTTGCTAGCTTCACTCAACGCTTTACAATCCTACAAGTTACTCTCCTTCTTCAACTATTAACATTAATTGCGTACTGCCCGCAGGGTTTTGAGGAAAAAAGATAACATACTCGTCGAGAAAGCCTTTCGTAATTACAATAAAAAAAATCCACAGCACAACAACTTTACAACCCTCAAGTTGATTTTCAGTCAGCTTTTTATATGTAAACATTAAAACAAATAGACGAGACTAACAATTTGTTAACTGCAACTATTTTAAATGAGGTTGTTACATATCGTTATTACTGGAATTTTTTCTTGGGAATAATCTATAATAAAATGAATTACGCTCTGTAATAACCGGGGACCTACAGTTTTGCATCGTGTGTAGCTGATTCAATTCTATCCAGTCACCCTTGATCCGGCATTCATTTTCTTTCGTTCTATCAACAGCCGGGTTCGAATTCCTGCCTTGGTCAGAACATTTTATTTAAACTAGCAACCGTGTGGGCCGATTTCTGGAACTTTCATTGTTCTGTACGTACATGTTATTACTGCGAGGCAAATAAAATAAATAAGAAAAGTTTACGTAATCCGTAGAAACTTTTCGAAAATGCAAATTTTACTCTTAATGTTTTCCATATATTAAACTTTATATTTACTACTTTTTTTATAGACAGAAATAGCAGGATATTTAAAAGGCTCTGTTTATAATTTTACGGAGTAAGAGTTTAGTTATTTATAAACAATTTAACAGAGCTTATGTAAAAAATAAACAGGGAGATAGTAATTTTCTTGGGCCTTCTTAAAATATACTTAAATGTAAGTAGCTCGCAGGAAACCATGAAATTTATTAGCAGTTACATCAAAACCCTCCGAAATAATCGCTTTATTACACCACAAAGAAGCTTGAATTATTCAGCACATTTTGCATTCAACCATCAAATGTGGAAAAACGGGAAATCAAACGTAAATTTGGCTGTCGCATAAATTACAGCGAGAGGTTGCATTAAAAATGAATGCACACAAAACAAGGTAATTTGTATCGTCTATAAATTTAACGAGGAAATATTTTGAGCGTTGTAGGAAACTTGCAGCCAGTTTGAATGGGAATCGGTAACATTTTCCGGACTCAGGTGCTTGGAAAACCGTCAGCAGGAAAATTACTAATCGATAGCCATTCCACGTCGCTCATTGCAGTCGTCACCTCCGAATCATAATGCACAAGAATGCGCAATGACCCTTTAGACCAATTTCTAACCAGTATACGCTCACCGCGCCTTTAAAAACCTACCGGAATTAACAGCAGAACCCTTCGCTAAAATCCTAATTGGTTTGTGTGAAAGGATAACAACACAAACCCTTAGTTTAAAACAAATAAGCTTAACTTATTTAATGCAGCTTAGACATTTTTCTATTCTATAGGTCTGGAAACTTCTGAGCAAAGCTCGTGTTTAACTTTCTACATATTATACGATTAAAATTGGAAATATCCAATCGCGTTTTATACTTATTTTCACCGCTTAAAATCTATATTAGCACTCCTGGTGAAACAAAGCGGAAAACTGCTGAAAATTTCTTTCAGATACATCCAGTTATATTATCGATTTTTAATCACTTGACGATATTACATCATCCTGTTACGTCGGTTTACTTTTATTTATCACCCCCGCGGGGTTAACCCCACTCTCTATATCATAAATTTATTATTTAATACATAAATTTATTATACCCATTTAGCTGTACTATTCAGTTGAAGGATTTGGGAGTGAGCCTCGGATTTAACTTACTAAAATTTCAAACCTAAATTACTCATCATTAAAAACCTAAAAATCTATAAAGTAAACTCACTGTATTGTTGCTTTTCTAACCTTTATTCGATTAACATGATACAGGAAGACATAATATAAACGTTGATAAAAATTGATACAAGGGACCAAGACGAATACTACTTAATTAGAAGCTGAATTCTGAAAACCTTGAATGCTCCTTTTGCTTAAATGATCAAACACAAAGACGAAATTATAAAAAGGTCGGAAAGAAAAATTTTCAAGGATTAATTTGAAATGCGAGAATTCTCAGATATCTAAATTATATCTGACCTATTAGAGAAATCGTATAATTTCGTAAGCTTGATATAATTTTCAGGATCTTTGATTGAAACTTTTACGTTATTTAATTATTCTTTGTCTAATTAATTTGCACGGATTAAAAAATTAATTTTGGTTAATTTCAAACGGATTTCTTTTAAAAAGTAACACAAATTCAAGGTTGAATAAATCACAGTTTGGGGATTTTGGATAAAATTGTGTAAATAGAATCCGTAATAGAAAAGAGTCTGAACACCAGAATACTAGTCTGAGGTACTTACGCGTTTTTATACAATTATTTGCAAATATTATTTGATATTATCTGCCATCTGCAATAAGTTTAAAGAAAGTTCCAAAGAGTAATTCGTCTTGTACCCTTTGTCTTCATAAAATAGCTATTAAAATCTAGATACGTATTTGGTAACAAAATATATTTCTTTCAAACAACAAACGTTGAATGTTGAAATTTAGCACCCTGACTTAAACAATCACTCCGAAGGCACTGAGTAGCACCAAGAGAATTACGAGTGTTTGCGAACACTCGACGGTAAGGGTAACGATTTTAGTCTGGAGTGCTATAAATCTAATGTTTAAATCAGAGAACCAAAGCTTTAAATCCAACGGTAAATATAAAATAACCTAAAATGTAGTATAACCTAATTTATTCTGACAACCTGGATAAACTTATCACAATATGTGTACCCATAATCCGGTCCAAACCGTAAAGCGCAAAAGTTTACCCAAATCGATAATCGAATTTTCACATTACAATTATTAATAATAAATTTTTTTTTATATTTACTGTAATTTGACGGTTTTGTGAGTAATTTGCACCGAATTATATTTACATATATTACCTACTCTTAATGTAAACTTTGGACGGATTTTTTGAACACAATTTCTAGGCACTTCTGAGTAACTAGTCTTTCTTTTCATTACAACTAGATATTTTAAAATTTAATCTAAAAAATTTAAACGCGTAACAAGCCTATAATATAATTTAGTACATCACTTTAGATTCCAATATTATAATGTAAATCCTTTATTTAATGCGGTTACAAAATATGGATATCAATAAACACTTAATAAAATTGCTAATGAAAATCCATTGGTAAAATCATGGGATAATTCTATTAATTGCTAGGTTGTCATAACTTTACAGAATGCAATGTATATTATTTGTCAAACACGCTTCGATGAAGTGACTAAAATAATTAACGTTAATTGCACTGCTAGTTTCCGTAATCAAAGTCAGCAAAGTATTCATTAATTTTGATGTGGAGTTAGAAGCGTGAAAACACGATTGCTCTAAATAAATTACTCATGCGTGAAAATTGCTTATACAGGGTGTTCATTTTCTTTATATAAATATTTAAACTGAATTTTACGGCTTTTAATTTTCTGTTTTGGTTAAATTAAATTTTCCTAATATAAAAAAATTATTCAAATAATAAAGCAATTTAAGTCTAAAAAATATTTTTAGTCATTGCTTATTTCGTTAGTTAAAGAAACATTATATAATAAAAATTTTTTGCTTACAATTTTGAGCAAACTGTTCATTGTTGGGTTGGAATAAGTACGTTAATTTCATATATAAACTTCATTATCCTATTAAAATTAAATTAAAATTAAAATTAATTACTGAATATAATTGTAATACTTACAACTAACATTTCCGTAGATCCTGATGTAGATGGCTGTGGATTATTGTAACGGTCCTTTTCTGTTTCTAACATTTCTGCTGGAAGATCAACCTCGGCATTCTGAGAAAAAACTAGTTAAAGCAATTTTTTTTCTAAATTTAGTTACTTACAAAATATGCGAACAGTGAATTTTCCATTTTTCCAAACTACAAAAATTAAAAAGAATTGGTTAGTAACAAATAGCACAGAAGGGTTTTCTACTGAGACGTTGTTGCAATAAAATTAAAAAATAAAGGTGATACTTACGCAAGATTGGAATACAGATTGATCCTTTTCAGCATCCTGTAAAATATTACAATTTAAAACAAATCAAGTGTTATTAAACTTTCTATTACCTTTATCTTTTCCTTAGCTTCTTCCAACTGTTTAGTAATATTCGGTAAATATACCTGTAACAATTTATAACTTTAGCAATTGAAAAAAAAATAGTAATTTGTTACACAACAATTTTTTGTATTGATTACTTACAGCTTGTAGTGATCTATCCAACTTCTCCTGCAAAAAAATAAACAAACCTATAATCTAGGCAAAGTAATAATTAATTATTAAACAAATTTTACTTACAAGGTTTTGCAACGATTCCATTGACTCTTGTACCTAACACACAAATAAAAATAAATTAACAATTTCATTTCTAATCAAATATCTGCATTAATGTTCACTAGAAAAATATTACTTACAAGATCTTCTAAACCTAAACTGAGGGTCGCGTTGCCATCTAGCTGTTCCTTTTGTGATCTCTGAAAAAGCTGAAATAGTGTTGGTGAAACCTACGTCATAAATAATATTCATCAGAAACTTACTCTCTTTTCCTTGTTTGCATTTTCGCGACCGAATAGTCTGCTGAAAAACTTTACAATTCTATGACGTTGTCTCCTCTTTAGAAAAAACTGAAACATCTAACGATAATAATTGTCTATCTTTGTAAATAAAATTGAAAACATACCTTTCTTGGGTCAAATTCCTGGGAACCAGCCTTAACAGAAAATGTTTTATTAAAACTGTTATAAAAAATAAACTATACATAATTATTATTTATTATTAACTTACAATAGCTTCTACAGAGCAATTATCAATACTACTTTGAAATCTTTTGTGCTAAAAGAACGAATGATATCAAGTGTTCTAAAATACTTTAAAATAATACTTACGATTGGTTTTGGTTGATCATATACTTCTGGTGGAATCTACAATTAAATCAGGAAATTTTGATTGCTTAGTTTTGATCAAAAGTGAAAAAATATGTAGGGTTTACTTTATAAATTTTACTTTTCAGTTATTGTACATAGAATCCCATTGTTTGGAATGCTTTTGAATAACTTTCAAAACTTTTAGTCGGGAAAAATAATTCAACCTCCCTCTTCTCTTAATTTAATCTTTATTTGTTCTTAGTTTGATTTTCTAAATTTTCCAAGTATGCGTAACACAACAAAGTCAAGGAACTCTTATTTTGCTTCCATAATTATTTAAAAAATTATGTTAGATTCGGGCATAAAATTCTGGAGTTTAATGTTAAAATAATATAATTAAGTCAATGGTTGTGTCTAATGGGAATAGAAGTATGGGGTTGAGATAAAATTCCGGGCAGCTAGCTGAATATTCTGGGGTTCCTAGGTCGGGTGTAAAATTCTCGGGTTTTAGATTGAAGTTTGGGGTTTCAGATAAAAGACTGTAAAACCAAAGATTCTGAAATTACAAGTTCAAATCTTAAATTTGAAAGTAGTCCAAGCCTTAGTAGTTTACAGTCCGGAATAAAAGTCTGGAGCCCGAATAAAACTCCGGGTACCAGGATAACAGTCTGAGACCATCCTAGATTAATAATTAGTGGTCGAGAATCAACGTTTGAGGTCGAGTATAAAAATCTGGGATTCCACATTAAATTTGCAGGTTCCAGATAATAGTTTGAGATCATACACTAAACTAGACTTAAAAGCTAGGATCCTTAGTTTTAAAATAAGGAACTCCTAGGGTTTCGCATTAAATTTGGGGTTCCGGAAAAAGGTTAGACTCGGAGATTAAAAATTAAGATAATGATGAATTTTAAAGTGTAGCAGGCACATTAGCAGTCTGCGGGTACCAGGTCACCATGATACAAGTCTGGTGTCGCCACAATTAATAATTCGGAACCATTAATACTTCAAAATCAAGGTTTAAGGTCCGGTGACGGACGTCTGAAATTATCAGTTAAGATCGTGATTCTCGTCACCAGTCTGTGGTCCGGAATTGAACTGTCGAGTCCAGATGAAACTTAGCTATTAATTCTTGAACTCGTTGTCATAGTGACGGAAATTTAAAATCTCAATGACGATTTAACACCATACTTGCACAAATACACATGTGTTTTTTACGTTGTGTGTGCGTAATTTATTTAAAAAATAGTTTTAAAACGAAATCTACTTTTGAATAGCCTTGTATATCAAGCTTCGAACCAACACTAAACTAATAGTCGCAATGATTAGTACCATTTTTGGAAATTTGACACTTTTCATTTAAAAGGTAATTTAATTAAAATTGTTATAACAAACCGTGGCACATGGAATTTATTGAGTAGTGAAGTTTTTCAGTGTTTGTTACCAAGTTTTGAACTTATAGACACTTACCACACAAACATGTTGGTTCTTATAGCTCTCCTCGGATTGAAACAATTTCTCATCCATATCTTCAAAGAGCTTGTTTGTTAACCAAATCATTTCACGGTAGCTTTCTAATAATTCGAAAGATACACGGCAAGCACTGCAAAGATATTTGAGTCCATTTCCCATAAATTCGCTCAAATTAAAACGCTGTAAAATTTAATTATTGGTTAATATATTTTAACCCTTGTCGAATTACTCACGATTCCAAATAAGGCCGTTGCCAGTTTCATCATCGTACGTTTATCTACTAAGTTTAACAAATTTTCTATTGCACATCTGCAAGTGAAGCATTTCTTTTCATTCTTTTCTAATTTCGGACAATCAAGATAAGTCAACATAAACGAACATATTAGTGCAAGGGAGTAATCGCATTTGTCGCACAACCCAAGAGGAACCTTGTTTCCTTCTACTATCTACAAATATGTTTATATTGAAATTTCGCCAATCTTTAATCATAGGAATTTTCTTACCACTAAAGGGAGATAAACTGAAACTAATTTGATAACAACATGATGTCCTACAGTCACAAATCTTTCAGCTTTCTCCCCACATAATCTGCAAATTTTTGCAAATCCTCGCTTTTCATAATCTTTACCTAAAATATAAAGTAAGGAATAATAATCTTGAATTGTGTCGAAAATGTGCGTACACGTCAATTGTCATTTATAAATGGCCAAAAAATTCATTTGAACATTTGACCCCTGTTGCTATTATTATGAACTTACTTGGTTGCTCCTCAGGTTTCATTAAACGCTTTAGATAGTATTCTTCTTCAACATCGTCCTGCATATTTCTTAAAAAAAGTCTGTAATCGTACAAGTATTTCTGCATCCAAAGTGGAACGCGATTTTCTTCTTTGTGTTTGCTGCATTCAAAATCATCGGGAAATCCACCAAAATATCTGCGCAAGTCCATACATTTTCGAAAATTTGCATATGGGGAAGGTCTAGTAAGTTGCATTACTTTTTTATGTTTCAAAAGTAATTCGTGTATCTGTCCGTTGTCAGATATAAAAATAGGATGCGCATTCTTTCTTAATTTATTTGCGCAAGGTTTAATAGCATCTAAATTGGATTTTTGAGTATTAGAGCATTCTGAGATTTTATCCAATTCAGAATTTTTCTCTTGAACAGGTGTCTCAGCAACTTCACTTTGTTCACACTTGGCCTTGTTTTGACTGTGCTTTTGCTTAAGTTCACGTATCACTTCCATCATAACTTCAACTTGTATTTCGTTTCCATTTCCTATATTTTTATTAACAGGTTTCTGCACCTTAATTTCATTAGAACCATCCCCGACGCGATCAATTCCTTTTGCAGATTCATCACCAGTTACGTTGCATAAAACTCGTGCTTCTATTACTGCTGGTAGATGTTGGCAGCAGTGAGTTTTCTGCACCTTAATCTCTTCAGGATTTTCTGCAATACCTTTGTAAACAGAACTATCGTCGAGACAATCAAATGTTTTTATAGAATCCGTTCCAGTCGTATTGCATAACACTTGTTCTTCTTCTATTATGACTGGTAGATGTTCGATGCTGTCAAAAAGCCCCCTCTCCTGACGTCTATTAAATTTGACGCAATTCTTTTTTTGACATTCTGAAACTTCATCAACTACTTTAATACTATTCTCATCTTGTTCGTCGTTTGAAGAATTTATTGCATTCTCCAAAATTACGCTAGATTGCTTAAATTGCTTCTCGTCAGTTTTTTTTTCTTGGGCAAAAGTGTCATTCAAGATTTCATCAATATTTTCGGATTCGGTTTGAGAAGTCATCATAATGGATTCAGTTGAAGACGAACTTGATCCAACATGAACTTCAACTGAACTGGTGTTAGAAGTTTCTTCATCTGAAGATTCGCAAACAAGTACTTCTTGGTCTGAAAGATCGATGCTTTCCCAGATCATCTTGTAAGCTGTTGTTCCTGCGATATTTTTGTGAAGAAGAATTTCCACTGCTTTCTAAGAAAATTATCAAAATACATTAAAAGTTGATTATAAGTTTTTAATTTATCTCAACACGAATTTTTAATACTGATTCTTGAAAAACTTTGTCGATTACGACAGAATTTCGGGTTAAGGTTATTTTGACTTATTTTTCTGATTGTTCAGATCACTGATGAGTGATCTTGGTTAAAACTTTCTGAAAATTCAATCACTACCTCGTTAAAAACTTTTTGTCTGTTCAGTTTAGAAACCGATACTTTCGTAATTACAACCCTAATTAGTACCTTGAGAAATGAAACAAAGCCGGTGTATAAAATTACACAAGGCACAGGAAAGTGAAGATATTTGAAACTATCTAATTATCGCGGGAAGATACTGCAACCGAATGTTTTAGCGGTTTAAACGATATCTTCGCAGCTATATTTTCAAAGCTAATTTGAATATTACCACCTACATAGGAAACAGTGGATGTATAAAAAATATAAATTGCTTTTTATATAAAGGAAAGTAACATTTTTGAAATATATTTTATGTAACCCATATTACATTACATTTGACTGCTGTAACAACGCATTTTTATTAAAATTTTACTTTAAATCAAGTTTGGGTAGATTACTAAATAATTTCATAATTTTTTCACTTAAACTTATAATTGCGGACATTTTCTATTTACTGCAGCTTTTTCCAGAATTTCCAGAATAACGTAATCAGGAGAGTAGGGTTAAAAAATGTTAATAACCTTCGAGTCCCGCCTAAAATTAAAAGGGTTGATTCCCTGAAAATTAACCAATCAAAAAGTAGTCGTAGCATGGTTACCAAGTAGTCGGTGTGTAATTTTCCTATTTATTTCCCCAGCCATTTAACAATTTTTTTATTCCGGCCAAGTGGGAAATAACCGCAAGAATTTGATTATAAAATAACAAGCAAATTTAATTATAGTTGATTACTTGAACAGCTAACCTACACTAAATGGTCGCTAAATAACTTTTTTTTTAAACATGACAAATATTTTACAACTAGAGAAGTAGATTGAACGAGATTTATATTTTGTTCAATACAGAGAATAAATCCATTTATAGAAACTCATTACTAATTTTTACTTTGGGTTGGTCTCTAAAGGTCAAATCCAAGAATGTATAGTTTAGAAACACGCTAATTTCAATTTTCCGGATAAAGCATTTTCTAACAGATTTGAATTTTCGTAAAGTAAAAAAAATCCTTTTAGTGGGGATTAATTTCAACCCTATAATATGTATCTTTAGAAACACCTTTTCACTTAGACGCTTGAAAATGCCATGTAGCACGAAAAGATATCTCAAGAATTTAGTTGGTAACCGAATTTTACACCTCTCTAGGTACCTTAGAAATGTTGGAATTTCTTTCTATCGGACAACGATTCAACAGAACTTTTAATTCAAAGAATAAACAATTTTAAGAAACAAAATACCATAAGATAAGAAATATTTACTTCCTTTATGTATTTATAACTTTGATAAACGTTATTTAACTGCCCCTTGTCTATTTTTCAGAAAATGTAAATTTCCTGTTATATTTTCTTCGACGAACACTATACAATTATTATTTATAAGAACATTACAGTGCTATTTTGAATATGAATAACAATTAGTAATTGTTGTCTTCGATATCTTTATCGCTACCTACACACCTGCAAAAATTTCATGATAGTACAAGCGTACAACTATAAGCTCCAAAGTCAATTTCAACAACCTGAATCATCACTATTGAAAATAGCTGATATATTTTAAACAATTCTCATGTTCTTTGTTCTGATAACATTTCTTCGAAATAATGGTTACTACGAAAACAGAGAAAATTATAAAAAATATAAAAACAGTACTTATGGGTGGATAATCATATACTTCCGCTCAATACAGCATACTAGTGCTGAGAGCAAAGCGTAGGCATTTGCTGGAAGGCTATAAGCTTATCAGCATTTCCAAGACAAAGTTCTTAACTAAGTGCGCTACTCACTCTAAATAATACCAAAGAAAAAAACAGAAAAATTTAAGAATAACCGTAAAGTCGATCCAACAATCATATAAAAAATAGGTAAAATAATTTTAAGACTAGATTATAATAAATTAAAGTCTTACTTGTATTGTTGAAAAGTAGCACAGGTTTTATGCACAAATTAACACTTTTCCACGAATTGAATAAAAACAAATTTTTCTTAATATCCAAAACCGGTTAACAATTAAATAAATATAATATAATAAATAAATTTTGGAAAAATAATTAATTTCCATCAACATCAAAATGTTCGTAACAACCAAAATAATTTAAAAATCATTTCTTTTCCCGCAAAAAATAATTGTTATTAATATCAATTGGTTAAATTAACTGTAAGATTAAGTTCCAAAATTTTCTTAGTACAGATAAAGGCAACGCGGCACTGTCTACCTGCTACCGCCTATCACCACCACCGTAACACTTTAAATTGAACTGATTTGTCGTACCGTCTTCGACAATTGTTTACATTAGTGCCGAATGCACTAAGCTGGTTTTATGACGAAAGTAATTTTATGTGTCATAATTACCAATACTTTTTTTTTTATAAAATTATTACTATACTACCTTTCATTGACGTAGTGCTGAAATTTCGTAAAGCTTCGGTAAATTACGATTAATTTTAAAAACGCGGTAATAAACTGTATATTCTTCATTTCAAATTAAAAATACACACAATTAATTTAAATTTCATCATCCCTTTGCACAAATTGATGCTGGAAAACGTGAAGATCGCAATATCTCTGCAGTAAACGTTTTAATTTTAAATACCTAATGTAAATGGCGGGATATATTAATGCTAAATAGAAATAGCTGTTTTTATGCTTGTTTTCCTAAATATTGTCCTCTCAGCATCTAAATTCGATATTAATTTCATCTCTAGGATTCCAGACAACAATTACATTTAATAAAATCAAATATTTTTCCTGCAAGGCTTCACAAATCGAGAAGTTAAATGATGACTACAAAATTTTTAATCTAAAAATTACAATGTTTTTATCATTAGCTTCCTTTACGTTAAAAAAATAAAAGAATCAAAATTCCAGCAATATAGCAGTAAGGAATTTGTTTAACAAGCTTCAAAGATACGGGAAAACTAAAATAATATTCCGTCTATTTTGAATTCCTACCATTGGATTATAAGTAATTAATATTGTAGGTTGTATTCTTCGTTTAAGTCTACTCAAAATGGTAACAGCCATTATTTTCCCTGCTAATAAAAATAACATAAATGCATGTAACTAAATGGTAACAAATCGCTTTAACTCTTAACTGTATGTTAAAATTCACAGATTTTTCCCTCAATAAGTATAAAAGATGATTTACAAGCAAAAATTGTTTGTTTCCAATAAAAAACAAACGATTCTCCTTTTCAATTTGACTGGTGAAACAGCAAACGTTTCTGTTTGTAGATTGTGTTGCGAAAGGCATTAAAATGTTTGTATAATAGGATAAAATTCCCAGAGTTGGCTTAAATGCTTTGGATTTTTCAGTCAGTTGAAATTTTTTGAGCGATCGATTATTGAAGTTCGAGAGATAGCTATTCAGAGTTCATGTTCAAATGCATGAATACTACAAATTCATGTTGACTTCTTGTTATTCCACCTCAATAGTTTCATTCTTATTTTATTTTATTTGCTTGTTGAATACATTTTTTTTATAGTAATAATATTTCTCAAACTAATTTTTGTATATTCTTGAACATTTTTCGAAATTTCAGTAAAAAAAAAAGTAAAATATTTTAAGTTACCTACCTATATTATTTGTTATTACACAAAAGTTTCTGCACCTTCTGCATATTTTTGCTTCTTAAATTTTATGTTCTGTAAATAATATTTGCAAAATATTTGTAGTAAATTTTAGACACAGTGTTATATAAGTGTTGTAGGTCTTCTTATTATTGTGTATAAACACTTTTCTTACTACCTACACGAATGCAATTAAAAGTAAAGCAGATAATCTTTAAAATAAAACCATTAAAACGTTTTCAGATTTTATTATTTTTTTGTGTTTTTACAAACTAATCTAACTTAAGTACTAAATGAGAGTAAATATAATTGAAAACAATTAAACTAAATTTAATAAGTACGATATTTCTCGCAAACCAATAAATGAAAATAAAGTCATTAAAAACACATTTTATAAGCTAATCTAAATTAAGTACTACATTAAAATGTTACACTTTAAACTACAGTTCAACAAAAATTGGATAGCTTCTTTACCACTGCGCATCCACTAACCAGAGGCTATCCAATTTCTGTAAATCAATCAAATAAAATCTTCCTTTTGTTTTCACAAGCTAATGAATATACAGCGTGTTAATAAAAATCTAAATTAAAGTTTAAGTACCTACTAACAAAAATAAGACTAAAAGTTCATATAAATATATATAGAGAAAACCTCCCTAAAGGGAGCTACAGTCCTCTAAATGAAGTCGAGAAGTGTTATCTGGAAAGTTATCTGAAGAACGGTTAGGGATAAAATTATGAAATTTATTACTCTTTTATTCTCATTTAATGGTAAAAATAAATTTTCCAAATTGTTGTGCAGAGGCGGCCTTACCAGGGGGGACTTGACCCAAAATCTTATATTAAAATTTATTTTTAATTAGTATTACTTTTTACTTTACAAACTAACGTAACTCAAAACCACACTAAATTGAATCACAATTTAAAACGATTACAAATCAATGTATTATATACATCTTTGGTATAATATAATATCCAGCTTTAGAATAAGATACCAAGTATGATCTGATCTTCTGATTGAAATTTGACACTTGCAATACAAAAAGGCACAAATGTAGGTGAAACATAATTCTGCTTCAGCAATAATTGTATTGTCAGGGTTTTAGGAACCGTTTTTAAACCGTGGCTCTTTATTCTAAACATGGATACTAAAATACTCTTTAAGAAACTATAATATAAAACTTAACTATTTCTTAAAACAAAAAAAGATTAAATCCTAAAGGTAATTAAAACACCACAAAGTTCAAATATGTGAGGTTTCGCAACTTCTTTCCTTTAATCGTCATCTTCAAAGATAATCATTTCTACTGCAATAATTTACTTATATAACAATAGAATAATTTAAAAATCAAAGTGCTTACCCTCAAAATCATCATCGTCAGCTTCAACTATAACTTCGGGTGCATCTTCGAGTACAATAACGGGGACTGAACCATCGTTAGATTCATTCGTATTTGGCATAATTTCAGGTCCGTTATTTACATTTAAAAAAATGTGGAGGGTATTACGCTCACTGTTTGATGGCATCGCCATGCGGTTTGGAGATGCAGAACGCCTTCCAGTATCAAGATGAACAATTGCTCCGTCATTTTCATCTTGTTCAATCCCATTCAGCAACTCATCGGCTGCAGCTCCTCTTTCCTGAGAATTATTTTCGGCTATAAAATTTAGTTGGTCCATACGATTTTCAACAATTATGCGTCTAAGTCGAGCTACTAAACTCTCCAAATTAATGCCTGCAGCAGAGGCCGAAGAGTGAATTTCCTCATTTTCAGTTACATTGACCGATACAATCGGCCAACGGTGAACCCCTGGAATATCCCGATCGTTTGTTTGACTCATTAATGGGTTTAATATACCCATTTCCGGGCTAGGTGGTAGTAGATGATCGTAAATTTCAGGAAAAGAATTTTCCGGTGCAAGATTTGCGAAAGCACCCAATCCCATCTAAAATTGAAAAATATATTATCGTTTTTTTGTATTATAAACCCTTAATTATGACGAAAAATTAAACGAATAAATTAAAATTGTAATCGAGTATTTTCGTACTAGGAGTAAAAAATTAAATAAGAGCGCGTAGAAGAAATAAACAAACCCAAATTACACAAAAAAAATTAAAACTGAAAAACGCTCTCCAGACTTGGGTAATTTACAAATTATACATGCTACGAACATTATACATTTAACAAACATTGCTCCATAAACCCTACTTTGCTCTCGTTACAGTCAAGCTCTCTTATTTCTGTTTACGCTGCCCCATACTTTATTGCCCTTAGCAGTTTGCAGCTTACTTCACCTACAAACATAGCAATTCCGAGCTTAAATTTAGAAATTTTGATTTTCCGTGCAACAGTGAATCGAAAACTACGAATACTTTTCATATAATACATACGTCTTCGATCATAGCTCCTGGTAATTGCTCAGGACATTCGACTGGTCTAGGACCTGGTGCAGTGTGTCGATTGTGATTGGGTGGGTTTGGATCCACAATCTGATATGGTGGAGGTGGATCGTTATCAATAAGTTCATCGGTATTATTTTCCTGAAAGATCAGTAATAATTACTTTTTGCTTCTACAATGACGAAAATAAATGCAAATAAAATATTAAAATATTTGATTTACTCATGAAAATATTTTTATTTAACTTATACCTACCAAATTACGTGCTTCTATGTTACGAATCGGTTTATAGTCACTCATCTTGTCTGAAACAATTTTAAACAATCATCGTTAAAAATTATGAAAAAAATGCAAATTCTAAATAATGAATAATTTACATTCAAACAGGCACAATGAGTATTATTAATAACAAATCGTTCAGTAATAAATTTGGATGTCATAGTTAGCTAACTTTATGTCGGGTGTATTCATGTATAGATATGGAACAACTAAATAATTTATCTCTGTCTGTAGTTTCAAACAAAGTTAAATCCAATTATTATCAAATACATCTAAGTCGAATTAGTGCTTCAACGAAACAAGTATTTTCTACTCTATTGCTTCATAACAACTTTTGTTTGATCAAAAAACTTTAAAAGTTTGTTAAAAAAGGAAATCAATAAACAGCTCCCTAGAAATTGCAAAAATCAAAACTATTAAAGTACTCCTACCAGACACAATTTCAAGAAATATTAAAATTTCAAACGAGAACTTGATATGGACAATAAAATCTATACAATATTAAATTACTTTGATGCTGTAAAAGTTTCATTAAATGTAGAAATTTTACAGAAAATAAAACAGAAGATAAAAGTAAATGTAAAGGCTTTCTTACCTTAGACCCAAGCGATATTACTTCAAAAATCAAAAAAATATCCAAAAGCAAAGTCAAAGAATGTTAGACAAGAACACAATAAAATTATTGAAAAACAACAACTAATAACAAGTATGGTATGGAATAATAGGTTTTTGTATCACTTCCTCATAAGCAAAAAAATCGACCAGAAGAAATGGCTACCGAAAAATGAGAAATTAAGAAAACGACAATATAAATAATGTAAACCTACTAAAAAAAATAAATGCAACTGTTGTAAATAAAGAAATTTTAAATAACAGCAAATCACAAAATTGCAACGCTATTTTGGAAATTGCAACGCCCAAATACCCAACAAGAAACGAATGAACAAACCCACGCACAAGGCATTGAAAAAAATGATAAGTAAAATTATGGTTCCATTCAATCTGGGAATATTTTCGATACACATTAATATGAAAATAAGCAGCATCTCTTCCAACATTGTGTAATTTCTGTATATATACCAATCCAAAATCAAAACAATTTGAAAATATTCAGCTAACAAAGAATGTCTGTTTAACTAAAACCAAGAACACGTCGACAAAAGAATACCGATTTTGAGGCAAAGAGGAACACAATTTTGAAGACTCGGTTAGTTCAAAAACTAAGTAAAACCCAACTATAAACACAATTGCACTAAATTAAAATCGCAATTAATTAAAAAAAACACAAAGAATAACTTCAGATTAGTAACAAGCAGGAGAAAACGCCCGAATAGAATAGTGGGGGCAAAGTAGAAGGGCAAAGAAGAAGGAGAGACCACAGAGCATGATGGGAATAGAAAGAGACGCGATCTTAATTAGAAAGAGAAGTAACAACTTCTCTAAGGCTGAGCTACAACAATCGCGAAATTTTAGGGATGAAAATGTTAGGATACATTTGGATGATCAGTCTTTGGAAATCTAGAGGTTCTAAAATTAATTGAAAGTAATTCAAAATTATTAAATGAAAAACATGGTCGCTGTTTTCAAAAGCCTCAAGTCAAAATTTCTAAAATAATTCGAACGCAAAACAGAAAACGGAATGATATTTCAATAGGGATCTTTGGGAATATCTAAAAATAACGGGTGGTAATTAATAATCTGGAATAATATTTCAAAGTCCTGGAGTAAAAACATTAAATAAAATATTTCAGCTGTAATTTTATGGTCCTGAAGTCCAAACTTCTAACAGTCGAAAAATAACAGAAAAGCTCGCGTAGTCGATAGGCAACTACAGTTGAATGCTAAACAAAAATTAAAGTATTTGCTTACCTTAACCAAGATGGATTTATGTTGTCGAAATTCAGAAATCAGGGACCGGAAGCGTTGAAAATAATTTCCAAAACACTGAAAAAAAATAAGAAAAATCTATTAGTATAATAAATACATCTAGGTAACACATAATTAAAAAATAAATTTAAAAATAATCATTGTTTAATAATTAAATGAAAAAATAAATTTAAATAATTTGAAATTAAATTATATTTGAATAAAAAGAAACTAATTTTATAAAGTGTTATAATTACCTGTTATAAAGCACAAATTAAGTTCTGCAGACCGACCAGCACGAACCTATCACAACTGTGACAATGAGAGGTAGATGACTATAGTGCAGGGGAGACGGTTTTGCAAATACTTAAACGCGTCACCTGATTAAAAGCTCTTTCCTTTTTCATTGTCTAGTAATAAGAATTGCACATTAATAAGAAAGTGAATAAGAAATATGAAATTTTCCATGCATCCATTTTTCCAATTGCCATATCTCTGCCAAGCAGAGTCTAACAAAGCTCAAATAACATTGCACACGGTGAACAAGGATTCTTGATAAAAATAATTATTATTGTTATTATTATAGCACGTATGCTCACGTATATTTTGTAACCGTAACCATTTCAGCCTTTGCCATTTTGGGGCTCTGGTTCCATCATAGTGGCCCTATATATAATTTTTGTAATTGGAACGATATTCGTTCATTCTTTTTAAATACGGCATCCTTTGAAGATTATTCTGATACCCATATCCCCTCATATTTTTATTTACTCAGGTATAGATATATTACCTTCCAAATCGAAGTATCTTTTACAATTTAGGAAATTAAACAGATTTCATCAATTCATTCATGGATGCATAGAAAGAAATGAACAGAAATAAATACATTTGAATTTCTTCCCAAGGGTAATAATTGTGTTTACTTAATATTATCCAATCTAAATAAAGTGAGAAGTCTGTAGGTGTTCCATTGTAATTAAAGGCATTATCAAATTCTTAAAATATAACGCCCTTATGTAAACAAATCTCTTGGGAACGTTTAGATTATCCAGACAAATGAATCACACATCATTCGACTCTCTATACTAATGAATGCTGCTTAACAATTAACTAAACTTAATGGCTCGAGCCATTAATAAATATTGTAACATTTAATTATTTTGCCAATGGAAGCACAATAAACTCAAAATGTGATATCCATTGTTATATTTTTTCGAGTTTATTTAAGACATCGGGAACATATTTATATTAAAAATATATACTTGACAACCGATACAAGTCTCATATTTGATGATTTTCTATAAACGTAATCTTCTCATCCGACAAATAACAGAAAATAAGTCTAATTCTAAATTGATTGGAAAAATAAAATCAGATATCAAAAATACGATATAATGAGGGAGTATCGGAGTATAAAAAGGAATTCCAATTTTAAAAATAAGTAAACTATTCTGAAAATACTGAAAAACTCATAATTATTATATTCATTAGAAGTATAACTCGTTGAATATAGCGTTGGCTCCTGCGCCGTGCGTTTTGTCTCTGTTGTGCAGAGTTGCGCCTCACTCCCGCGTGCGACTCATGCTATAATCTATGAACGGTAGCTTTGATTTGATAATCGTATCGCAAGTATATTCTTATAAAATTATCTATTGACCATGAAGAACAAAAATTATATTTATATTACGGTACCCATTGATATAACCAGAGAATATGTAACAGAAGTCGTCTATTTAAACTGATGTAGATTTTCTTAAGATAACGGGTATAAATATAATTTTAAAAAGTCCCGTTGTTCAAGTTAATTAAAATAATCATACAAAAAAAATCTTATTTTGTTACACCCTCATACAAACCACATGTTCTTATAAGAATAGCGTCACGCTTCAGAATTACAGCGTCCCCTAAGGTGTTGTTACCACGAGCTGATGATATTTTCAAGACGATCTGTTTCTTTACATTGTGAATAGCATATCACCTTCTTTTTACATGATTTGAATATCATGTCTTATAATAAACAAAAAAATATAGGGATAAAAGACAAGTCAAAATCCTTGTAACTTTAATGCATACTATTCACAGTTAGAATAGAATATTTAAGAAATCTCTTACACTGTTGAACTAATCTCAATGTAATTTTGGGTTTCAGATGACACAGCCTTAAGAAAAAAAAGGATCAGGAAGTTCCAGAATGGAAACCGAACGGTACGTATATTTTTTTAAATTATTAATATTCAACAAGGGATGAACTGCAAATTAGTTGGTCATTTCGGTTTTTTTTAATAAATATAAAAAATTTCAAGATAAAACTCAAAGTTCAATAGAAGTTTTAGTAAAAATTGTTGCCTGTAAATTATTTGTCCAAAATATGGCTGCAGGTACAATGTTTGAAGTTTAAGCATCATTGCTCTTGACTTCGTTACTCAAAAATGGATTACCCGATCGATAGACAATTTGGAACAGTAATAGTCAGAGTTTTAAAAACTAAAATTGGAAAATAATTGTCTTAACAATCTGATATCCAACTTAAATTTTTAATGCTCCTAGAACTTAATTTCTCCTAAAAGAACATTTAATGCATTTTTTTTAATTTTGTAATAATCGATCTTGTATTGAAACAAGAATTCGCAATAGAATAATTAATAACAAATTTCTTAGTATAAGAAATAATTTGATAGACGAAACTAAACACTTAGATAACAAACGCCTGAACAGATGTTTATTATTTATATATCCCTGATAATTCTTCAACGTTACCTACCTCTTATCTATCATGATTCACATTAAATGAGTTCAGAAAATTATTTTATCAAGTTAGAATGCATAGAATTTTTAATAACGATATGATTCAAATTTGCTTCTATAAAAAGTTGAATTTCTTGCTTCTTAATCATATCCTATCTAAATTACGGTGGTTCCATATTCTGATCAACGATTTTAACACACAACCTCAGGGATGTATTTATAATTATATTCCAGAACTACAAGTCACAAGAACCCTGAGGATATCTTGTGCAACCGTGTATGAAACGTTGTCACGACTAATTTGCCATCATTCGATTCTAAATACAGGGTGTTTCTTTAATAGTACTTTGTATTTATCGATGAAAATTAAGGACAAGTCTTATACGAAAAAGCACCGCTGAAGAGTTATATCCATGTTGGCTAAAATTTAACTCTATTATAAGGTACAGGGGTGTATTTCAACTTATGATTCGATTATATTGGAGTGACCTCAGCTGCAGACTAAGTTTGAGAAGTCTGAGTTCAAATCCTCCTAGATCTCACGAATTTAGAGTTGTCCCGTGCACATAACAGAATTTGTATACACAATTAGGATTTTGTTCGAAATACTCTCTAAACCAACATTTCTATAATAAAAATGTGTACATGTCTACAAAGTCATAAGATTTTGTAATAATGTTGACTGGAAATTCCTTTGTGTTATAAATTAAAGGCTAGGAGAGCAACGACTTTTTCAAAAAACAACTAATAAGAATATTCAGTATGCTGTTCCATATACTTCATAATATTAATATCATACATTATCTAAAATATATAGAAAATATCTCCTGGAAACTATTAATAGAACATATTCTAGACTTTCTTGCTAATTAATATTTCTTTAGAAACTAGCATTTTCTTAATATTTCTATACCAAACTTTGATTTTTCTTTGCACACGTTAAATTAATATTAGCTCGCATCTAATTTAATTAAATTTGTTAGCAAGATTATTTCAATATGAATTCCGTATTGTAGGTAAATAATTGAATGTGCAAATGGAAACTAAGCTAATAAACGCATATTCCGTAATATTTTAAAAGCCCCTGGAAATTATTCTTTAACCACATTGTCGTAATTAATTTGATAATTAATTTTAATGTGTTTATTTCAACAAAGTTGCTTTCAAATAATCTGCTTCTAGCTTTGAGGTATTGGAATAAAGTTCTACACAATTTTGTTGTTGTTACTGTAAAACTTTTCATAAAACGCCCCTTTCCTGTAAATTACTCTGTATTTTAGACACATGCTTTAATACTATACTTGACAGACCAATTTTCGTAATGTTTAGTAACTTGGCATTTATCAATAGTCTGTCTGCAAGGTTTTCACGAAGAAAATTGCTTTACATAAGAAACCTTAACACTTCACCTAACACATAAGATTTAATGATTATTATATTATCGCCAAAGAACAAAATAATAAAACAGGCCATAAAAACAATATATGAAAACTGGTACAAGATTAATGACAATAAAATCCAGGAGGAAAATTAACGACATTAAAAGCTTAGCTTAAATACGTTAAACGTTTTTCTTGTATTATAAATTATGGCCAGCCCTAACAGCCATAAAAGTCACCATTTCAGTAGGTCACTCCTGAATCGGGTTAGCTCTATTGCAGGGATCACTGAAATTGCGACCCCTGAAATTGGCACTATTAAATTGGGGCGCCTTTAACCGTTTCGACATAATTATTTTATTTAAAGGCAAACTCGTTCATGATAAAACCTCCTATAATTGATTTAACATATTTTTTTTATTAAGGTAAAAATTTAATTATTTGTCATTAATTTAAACCCCCTTTTTAAGAATAATTATTTACGAATTGAAAATTAAAACATTAAAATCAATGGAATAAATATTCAAATGAATCACTGCAGTTTAATACTCATGTCCATTAACAGTAATCGTTTCAGGAAAAGCAGATAACGTCAGTATTAGGACTTCGAAATATTCCTAGGTATTGCCATATGAGTGCCTGATTAAAATCAAAGAATAATTAAACGTAATTTGAAGACTTTAAAGTTAACATTTATTTATCCTGTGATTATTTTATTTCTTATCATGTCTTGGCAAAAATATCTTTCATGAAAGTTTCTTTCAAATTCTGAAAATAAATTACGTCTAGGGTGTAAACTAATAGTTTTAACTTGAAAGAAATGTTGAACTAATTACAATGAAATTTTAGATTTCAGATTATCAAGAAAAAAACCATCTCGAGGTTCTGGAAGGGAAATCGAAGGGTATGTACATTTTTATATACTTTTTTGAATAAACATCGCCAAAATTATCAAGAAATAGAAAACATAGAGTTCATCTCACGGACTTATGTCACCAAAGAATTACAGAGATAAATAGTTTAGGACGTATCGCATACCCGCACTCTGAACGTAATTGTCGAACAATGTTCATCCACTCTTCACTTTCATCTAATGCGTTAAAGTGGGATAACCAATAGCCGGGGACGTCATAATGAACTATACCAGTTTTTGAGAGATTATGCCTTTAGGATTTACATTTTGAAAGGATATTGGGAAGTTTCTGTGATAAAGTTAAAATTCCATGATTCTATATTACATTTTTAATTACTAGCGCAATTTTTACAGTATATCAAAATTAAAATTAAACTGTTTTAAATATGAATAACATAATCTCCTGTTTTTAAACAGACAATGATATTTACTAAAATAAACGAAACGTGCATTTCAATCCTTTGTCTGTCATTCTGTAAATATGAATTTACAGGAATGGGAGGAAAATTTAATAATGCTAATGTATTTTATACGCTTACTCATAAAATAATATTGCAATTTTGAAAACAATCTATAAACTACGTTAAAATGAATTGCTAAATGTCCATGTTTCTACATAAATATAAGTTAAATACCTACCGTATTGGTACTAAGAAAATAAAAACTGTAAAAAAAAGCAATGGAATTACGTTCAAATCGAATATATTTCATTAAAATTTACAATTTTGTATTACCTGGTTTTATATTTAAAATTAAATTATAGTACAATGCAGGTTGCTTATGTATTTGATATTAGCAATCTTCCTGAAAATGGCATTTTAATAAAGAAAAGGACAAGAAGAACCGCCCAACTAATATCATTTCTTTTATCTTTTGCGTATTTGGCGCCCGAAGTCATCTTCCACGAGACTAGATAAGCATTATAATTGTGAAATTACCTCAGAAGCTTAACAATATTTTGATGTCGTCAGACAAAATAGACTCCTTTACTGTTTTCCATAAAAACCCATTATTGATTTATAAAAAAAAAGTTTCGTCAAAAGTTTCTGTAATAATTAGATTTTTAGACATTCATTCCTGAACAATGTCCAATGCGGATCCTTGAGGAAATATTACAGAACATAACATTTCCTACCATGTAATAAACTTTAATATCAATTTTCAAAGAAAAATGTTCCAATAAATAATTACAAATCAACTAGGTTTCCAGGAATTTCTTTATAAGGAATTCCTATACTGAAAAATTTTTCGATGGAACAAGGGTAGATATTTGAGATTTATAATGACATCTCTAGCACTGTTTTGTAAGCTCAATACTAAACATAATACCAAAGCTTTAAATTCGAATCCAATAAAAATGTTAAGAGCATTGCTTCGATTCTTTTTATCTTAAAAACCAAGTTATTATTACCACTTCTAATATATGCACCCTCTTTTGCTTTCATTCAAGGTATTTTATATTAAGATACAATTTAAATTTTTTGAGTCTGATGAATAAATTCGATTTAGTTACGGATTATACAACTTAATTTGCAGTCTTTATAGTTTTATAAGATAGTTATTTATGAATCATTTTTCATTGGATCCGCTTTTAGCATATACTGGCGCCTAGCGAGAACGGTGTCTCAAACCTGAGCTGTAATGTCTGTTGCCTGCTTAGGCATGTTTGAAACGGCTCTCGTAAGACTCGCACCCACAGTCTAAAATATAATATAGGCCAAGGACGGTGATGGAAACACTGTGGGGGTGGTTGAACGCAAAATATTACCACAGTTAAATTTCAGGAAAAATTTACAAAACCCTCTTTTGTGTAATATAATATTTAAACAAGAGCATTCGATGCTTGCAGGAAGAAAACAGCCTCAACGCGTATTCCTGTAATGTAGAAAAACATTAACTAAATGGAACTAAAAATACCGTTTGTTTTTAGAACAAGATTTATAGCGTAACAATTTTAAATTAAAAATAAATAAATAACTTTTCCTTTGATATTTTCACGCTTGGATCTTACGAACATCGAACATCCAAGAGAGTAAATTATCAAGGACCCAAATAATTAGACACACTTTGAAACGTTAATATTAATTGGAAGCGTACCCATATTCATTACTTATTTAAAATTTAAGTGCGGTATTTAGTCAAACCATACGGGTCACCAACTAAAAGTCTAAAACGGCCAAGATTATTTTGCTTTTGGTGCATTTCTGGTCCTAGTCCTTTCCTCCCTTTCCTAAATTTATTCCGGGTTTCTCAAATATAGTGATTTGTAGTACTAAATTATGGTTTGTTAACGTTCCGTAGAAAAACGAACTTGCCCACATTAATTAACGAGCTAAGGGAATATTTTAATTAACTAGGACGTATTCTATGTAAATTTTAAATGGGAATAAAAATATTTCTTTGTAAACTAGAAATCTTTATTTTAATTAACTAGTTATTTTTTTTCTTCTAAGTATTAATTTAATAAACTTTCTACTTTGTTCAACATGAAATTGAAGTAAGGACTAATCCTTTAAAAAAATCAATAACTTCATACACTTTTGCTTTACACCCGAATTTAGTTTTTTTAACTACTTAAACGTAATGGTGTCAAGAACCAAAGTGGCTATTAAGATAGGGAAAAACTTGCGGATATAAACAGTTTAATGTTACTTAAGCTGGATTGCTCAAAGATCCTCTAGTACCTTATACTTATGCTAAATCGAATTATGCTTTAGTGAGATACCTTTATTTTAAGTAGGAAGTTTGTTATTATAGAGTTATTTACGCAACATGGGGTTGTAATATTCAGAATTAAGTAGAACCTCAAGTTTAGTTAGTTAACGAAGTCAATTTCTTAGTTAGACAACTTAATTCATCCAAACAACCGAATAATCCGAACGTTTACATATTTTACAAATGGAAGTTCCATAACCATCAAAAAAATTATTCACACTCGACGCTATAATAAATGGTCTCTTAGATAATAAAACCATAACATCGCTCCTATATAATATTATAATATTTCCACATCCTTAAGCAAAAACTTAAGTGTCTTTCCTAAAAAAAGTTTAAGTTAAATTTAGTAGTGTGTGAATTATTTCCCAATCAAAATATTTTTTAGGTACTCAATGCGAACTGTAAATAAATTTTATGGGTATATAACAAACGATAAATCGATACTAACATATTTTCACGGATCCACGGCAATATTCCCGCGGAATCCCAGAGGTCCCGGGACCTCATTTTACAAACGCCGCTCTAATAGAAAACACCAAACCTTATACGTTATTGCAAACCTGAAACCTCCATTAGTAGGCACTGTGGTGATTTTTCCGAATATTTTAAGAATAATATTTTAGAAACCAATTTTTAAAATTTAAAGTCTGACTTTATGCATATTTTATTAACTGATTTTAATCAAATCCGACAAGTCGTTCTCAGATACTTATAGTAAAGTATGACACTAACATCTAACATTTTCTTAAGACTCTACTCTATATTTAAATTCTTTCTATGTAAAAGCATATTTGGTTTTGATTTAATTTTCACAAAGAGATTTGCTACTAACATAGTAGTTAACTGTTACCACTAAAGTTGACAGAGAGCTTTGGAATTAATAATGCTATAATGAAAATGAGGTACTTAGCGTACGATGCATTAGCAACTACTAGGCAACCAACCTGACTACTAACGATTGCTCCTTAAATTAACATTAAAATGATAAGATTATGTGTATGAAGTGACGCCTATCCCATTCCAAAAGCTTGGAGTTATATTTACTTGATTTTCACGTAATGTTCGAGAAAAATTCTGAAATGTAATTGAATTGGAACTAACAACCTCAGGGAGCGGGATAAATAACATTTAATGTAAAACGCTTCTAGGACTGCGATACAAAAGTTCTTATTTTATAAATAAACATCATGAGCAAATTAAATTCTCTTGAGAAGGACTGTAACCGACTATGTTAAGTGAAGTTAAGAAAAAGTAATAACCTAAGGCACGATTTTTAGCGCTTCTGACGCTTTTCCAACATTGGAAGGATAAGGTAACTGTCATAACTTGCTAATATCTCCAAGAAGGCTGTCATGCAAACAAGCAACCAAAAATTCAAGCCTAGTGTATTGCAGCATTCCAAGGTGACATGACATAGTAATATTTTACAGCTCAGGCTACATCTATCACAAACAAAGTAAAATTAATGAGTTTTCCAAGGGAAATTAAAATATTTGAAACTTTTAAATTAAAACGTACAAGTAATCAAGAAAATGTTTTTTAACCTTTAACAAAGATTTTATTAAACAAATCTTGAATACATTTGATAGCCATTTACATAATTATTAGTGAATATTTAAGTAAAAGTATTTACAGACGTTACCATATGGCAACAAAGAATTGCAATTGTCGTTATAGGATCGAATCATTACTTTCTCACACTAGTGTTTTATTACGCCTTCGTTTATGAATACATAATGAGAACAGAGATGGATAAGCATTTAAATATAATTTAAATAGTTTTCAGTAAGTACTTATAAACTATTGGCTATATACACTTTATTCAAACGACTCCTATACGATGCAATGAAAATTATATAAACAGAACAAACGTTTCAATCCCATAACCATAAATTGCTTATTTACATAAATATTTTTTTAATTACAGCACTAAACCTTACAATCTCGGTTAGGTTGAATAATCAGCATATTTAATATTTATACATTGTCGAAAAAAAAAATTAAAAACCAAAAGTGTATTTGCTTGGTATACAGGGTGTCTGAAATAGGATAATGTATATATGGAAATTTTGGCTTATGCAGTCGGTTAAATAATTACATTAGAGAAAACCTACTAAAACGTATTGATTTCAAAGATATCTGCAAACACTTCTAAAATATCCTGAAAAAACTGAAATTTGCCGTTTTCGAAAATCTCCAGGTTTCATTCTCCTTTGCACGAGATATCTTCAAATATGTTACTGAGACTTTGTTCAAATCCGGTAGCCTAGATAAAAACATTTAGATAATTTCGCCCAATGTTTGCTCATTGTTTTTCAACGTTTCGGGAAATGCCCCAATAGCCAACCTGTATTTAAAATATTTACTTTCAATAACCTATCATCACGTCAGTGTTCCTGCATCCAATTATTTTTCTACTACCATGTTGGTTTATTTGACTTCGGTATAGAAACAATACAACCTTCTATGAGAACTTTGCATCTCCAAGTCTCGCATATCCCTTCAGACTGAAGCCTTGTTGACAATTTAACTTCCGATTAACCGCAGACTACCCACACATTAACGACAAACACCCACTTAAAGAAACTACCCCAGTACTGACAACCCAGAAAAGGTCGCGTTCAACCATGAACACATTGGAAATTTCTTCGGTGATCACACAACTGCGGAAACCTGAAAAAATAATTAAGTTTACAGGTCGGAAAAATATATATAAGAAATTTAGACACCACTATTATAAAAAATAGATTCTAGTCTATGATTTTTTTAAATAGAAAGTTGTGTTTGGGAAATTACAAATTTTCATAAATTTTAGATATTGTTTTGGATATTGAACACGTGTTGAAGTTCCAACCAAAACTCCACGTGCATTTAGATTCGGTTGTAGGTAAATAACTTGCATATAAAGATCAAATTTACAAAAGAAAGGTTGTAATAATTCTCGGCTATAACGAATAAGGTCAATAATCGACCACCGTTATCAAATCGCACAATAACGGGTTGTTGGCAATTGTATAACAATACTCGTAAACTTTAGTTTACTACTGCAAGTAACTTGTGTGTAATTCGATACCACAAAGGTATGCTAAAGTGTAAATAGGAAATGATTTTGCTATAACAGAAATTAAAAAACTTGTTAGTTGTTACTGTAGGTTAGCGGACATTGAAATTTTATATTTTTCTCTTAAAATGGTTTTTGCGGCTGAAAGAGACGTAAATTTTAATACCAAATCCAAGTTGTTTCTAAGCAGCCAAAAATTGGCGAGTACGGCGCTGTTTCAAAACATACAATTTGAGTGTACAATACAAATTTTTGTGTGCATAATCCGTACACCGAAATAAGAACAGTGTTTAATTGTTATATATGGGACGTATTTATGGGACGCCGGCGATATTGATGATATTTTGCAATTAGGGAAAAGTGAAGGGAAATATGAATATGTCAAAATTAAAAATAAACGCTACACGGTCAATGCACATCAGTTAGAAATGAGGGAAGGTCAGTTTTTGCAGAATATTGAAGAAACATTGTCAAAGTTTTTTATAACTTTTCAAACGGGTATATTATCATGTAATAATAAATCTGTTGCTTTGTTTAAAGAAATTATTAACGATACTACCGAGTATTGGATGTTTGATTCAGAGAGTAGTTCGCGTATTACAGCGAAAAATGTCAAAGATGTTACATTTTATGCTCATCCTGGGGGTTCAAGGAGCATTTCACTGTCGACCTTAGAAGTGAACGATTCTTCTGGTAACAGAATTTTTGCTG
Organism: Hemicrepidius hirtus; assembly: GCA_963082805.1. Taxonomy (NCBI): domain Eukaryota; kingdom Metazoa; phylum Arthropoda; class Insecta; order Coleoptera; family Elateridae; genus Hemicrepidius; species Hemicrepidius hirtus. The sequence goes on from OY720168.1 coordinate 21,864,354, forward strand.
CTTTAGCTGACATTAGTGGCCAAACATTGTTATCATTTTGATGTTTGTGTTATTATTGTGATTCAATTGTTTTATTATTGCTAGGAGTAAGTATTAATTTACTTCGATTAGATTAACATAGATCGTAGTTTTTATCGTAAATTAAATAGTTTGATTTGAAGATTCCTACTATTACAATTCAAACAGAAAACGTTAACTAAATTATATTATAAACATCTACCGATTAAGTTGGCGAATTTTGTAAAATTGTAGTCATTCATTTCAATCGTTTCTAATTGTATTCCTCTATTAACGTTTTGCGAAGAAAAGTGACAAATATAGTTAAGAGAATCTGCGACTTAGTGCTATTTTCATTATTTATTAGATTTTATTTATTATTATTACTATCATAACAAGATGAAATTCAAACGGTGTAATTTTAAAGTAGATTCTGATTTCCAAAATCCTAAAGTAATAAAAGCAGGTACTTCTCATGAAGGGCACAAAACTTTTATACAGTCTTCAAATCTTAGAAATGCCGTTGTAGCTACCTGCTTTCGGATTTTTAAATCTCCGTATTTATGGGACGCCGGCGATATTGATGATATTTTGCAATTAGGGAAAAGTGAAGGGAAATATGAATATGTCAAAATTAAAAATAAACGCTACACGGTCAATGCACATCAGTTAGAAATGAGGGAAGGTCAGTTTTTGTAGAATATTGAAGAAACATTGTCAAAGTTTTTTATAACTTTTCAAGCGGGTATATTATCAAGTAATAATAAATCTGTTGCTTTGTTTAAAGAAATTATTAACGATACTACGGAGTATTGGATGTTTGATTCAGAGAGTAGTTCGCGTATTACAGCGAAAAATGTCAAAGATGTTACATTTTATGCTCATCCTGGGGGTTGAAGGAGCATTTCACTGTCGACCTTAGAAGTGAACGATTCTTCTGGTAACAGAATTTTTGCTGCTTTAGCTGACATTAGTGGCCAAACATTGTTATCATTTTGATGTTTGTGTTATTATTGTGATTCAATTGTTTTATTATTGCTAGGAGTAAGTATTAATTTACTTCGATTAGATTAACATAGATCGTAGTTTTTATCGTAAATTAAATAGTTTGATTTGAAGATTCCTACTATTACAATTCAAACAGAACACGTTAACTAAATTATATTATAAACATCTACCGATTAAGTTGGCGAATTTTGTAAAATTGTAGTCATTATTTTCAATCGTTTCTAATTGTATTCCTCTATTAACGTTTTGCGAAGAAAAGTGACAAATATAGTTAAGAGAATCTGCGACTTAGTGCTATTTTCATTATTTATTAGATTTTATTTATTATTATTACTATCATAACAAGATGAAATTCAAACGGTGTAATTTTAAAGTAGATTCTGATTTCCAAAATCCTAAAGTAATAAAAGCAGGTACTTCTCATGAAGGGCACAAAACTTTTATACAGTCTTCAAATCTTAGAAATGCCGTTGTAGCTACCTGCTTTCGGATTTTTAAATCTCCGTATTTATGGGACGCCGGCGATATTGATGATATTTTGCAATTAGGGAAAAGTGAAGGGAAATATGAATATGTCAAAATTAAAAATAAACGCTACACGGTCAATGCACATCAGTTAGAAATGAGGGAAGGTCAGTTTTTGCAGAATATTGAAGAAACATTGTCAAAGTTTTTTATAACTTTTCAAGCGGGTATATTATCATGTAATAATAAATCTGTTGCTTTGTTTAAAGAAATTATTAACGATACTACCGAGTATTGGATGTTTGATTCAGAGAGTAGTTCGCGTATTACAGCGAAAAATGTCAAAGATGTTACATTTTATGCTCATCCTGGGGGTTGAAGGAGCATTTCACTGTCGACCTTAGAAGTGAACGATTCTTCTGGTAACAGAATTTTTGCTGCTTTAGCTGACATTAGTGGCCAAACATTGTTATCATTTTGATGTTTGTGTTATTATTGTGATTCAATTGTTTTATTATTGCTAGGAGTAAGTATTAATTTACTTCGATTAGATTAACATAGATCGTAGTTTTTATCGTAAATTAAATAGTTTGATTTGAAGATTCCTACTATAAAAATTCGAAAATGTATTCCAAATTTTATATGTTGCTGCTGCGAAGGACTGTTCTTTAAACATTCTGTTACCAATTTCAATATTGCAAAATTGGATAAAGTTTCTAATTATTCCAAGGATACGTTAGTCAGTTTAATAATAAATTATGATTCGCCGTTCATTTGCAGAACGTGTGATAGATACCTAACCTTGTCAAAAGTGCCCAAATTAGCCACCAGTAACGATTTAAAGTTTGTAGATTTACCCGATTATATTCGAAAACTATCACCATTAGAGGAAAGAATGACAGCCCCTTACTTAAATTTTATGCAAATTAGATCTTTAAAGCCGTATGCGTTAAATCCCCAGTTAGGTCTTAAAGGTAGTGTAGTTAACATCCCTGTTGAAATTAGCGATATGTTACAAGTTTTACCGCGAGCATTTGACAACATGGCTACAATTCAGGTTAAATTAAAGAGGCACATTGAACACAAAACGGATTATATGTATGAGACTTCTTGTCAGGTACCCGATATGGCAAGGTCGTAGTTCTAGATAAACCCGGCATACCTATAGAAAAGGCCGTGTAAAGTATGTTTGTGTAGAAGACAGTGGTGGAGCTATATTTCAACATTTTTCAGCATTTTTCTTTTACTCAAAAATATTTAGGACATCATGTTCAGTTTTTCAAAGTACAAAATTTGTTTTTTTGTCAATTTTTGTTTAAAAATTCGTTGTTTTTTATATTAATTTATAGCAAAATTTTGAATTATTACTCTGAGGGTTTTCAGTATGTCATTTATAGTAATAATATGAGTTACTACTCATAGTAAAAGTTTGAAAATTATTTAAAAATCAGTTATTAATGTCCTTATGGTTGCGCTACTGGGGGCAAGTTAAATTCCTTTTAATAGTTTCTTTGTTTGCATGTGACTCATCCGAGATGCATGTTTATATTTTCTTCGCAAACATGCAGAGGTGGTTAAGAGGATCACGTCTAAGTCTGAAATTCAGACACGTTGTAGATTTAAACACCCGTATGGTTTTCATTTTGGTTCTGGTTAATCCTAGTTTTATCTAAAAATTATTTTAATCACAGACGCCAAAGAAAACTGTAAATCTTTGTGAAAGTTCAACGGAAGTTCTTGAGGCTTTCAAGTACTTTTTTCTTTTTCTTTCTCAACGTATAAAGTAATGGATGGACTCTTACCGATAAGATAATGGAATATAGATTTATCCACTTCTATTAATTCAACTGCAAAAAACTGGAAAAACTTGCGACTTCCTATTTTATTCAGCTCTTCAGAGTGAAAATCAAAATTCTTTATTGAATGAATATGAAACGAGTTTAGTTTAAAATACTTAATCCTCCGATTTATATTTGAGGTGGGAAATAGAATTTTAAGCGAGATAATTTTTTGAAAATAAACAAAGTAAAAGCCACGAATGATGAAATGAACGCCTTTGGTTTTTACAATTGAAAATTTTAATAAATTCTTTAATAACGTTCAAAAAATCGACTATCCAAAAATATTCTTATTAAGTTTTATTCTATCTACATCTACCTTATTAATTCTTTTTCAAATTCAGATTTTAATTTGAATGCTCGAGCTTCTCGAAGCCGAAAACTAACGAAGCTGGATGTTTGTTCCACGATTTAAGACCGCGAACGCCAAGTCCCATATGTGACACAAAATGTGACATACGAACTGATCTAAATATCTTAACGGTTAAATGGCTTACACAAGTGATGGATAACTAAGAAAATGGTTTTTTAGACCCGATTCCAGAAAAATAACTTGCTGAATATAGGCGGAAATTTAAGAATCTGACGGCAGCCGCTCCTTTAGATACACGCTTTGCTCCTCCTATAGTTCAGTATTCTCATGATTTCGTTTTCTATTAGTTCCCATGTAACCATAACAGTACTTGATATAAATCCGCTTGCATGCATGCTCTTTAAACTACAACGTACCTGCATATTTATTGCGTAACCTTACCTTATATCCTCATTAAATGGTTAAATTCATAAAATAAGATTTATAATATTGGCGTATTCTAAATAAGTCGTTACATTTATGTTGCATACTTTATAAGTACCTATTCGTGATAAAAATTCATTTCAAACGTCATACATTATTTATTAAAATTCAAAACAGCGAAACGGTATCACTTTCTTCAAATCGCAAGCGTAGAGCTCATGTCCAAATAAAAACTATGTGAAAGGTATTCTTCATGTGCAAAACATGCAATAAATGTTACAATATCATGAGTTTCTTGTGTATGCAGAGAATTTTCTTATTTACTAATTACTATTAAAACGCGGATCGAGTTACTGAATAATACAATAAACCAAACATTTTGTTAGCATGCTTTACACTTTTAGATTATATTGCTACTCCGTGAAGTTGCGAATGAAGTTGTGAATTGTTCGCCAAGTTACTTACGAAATTACGGTTTTACCGGATCCTCCTTTTTTTTCTGCATAATTCCATAAAAGAATGGCAAAGTTTTCACACAATAATTGCGCAATATCCCTTAATTAATATTTTACATTACTAGATTTGAATTGAGTAATCAGATTAGTTTCCTCAAGGTGTTTTTCTTACCTTGAAATTTTAATTTTCAAAAAACTTCCTTCAAATTAAAAAAAAATGTACAATTTGTCCAATCAGACACTTTTATGGTTGTTTGAAACTGTTCAGGGATGAATATCTATCAAAGTTTGTTAAAAAAATTCAGTTCATGAAAATCTGAACCCCCCGTAAGCCGTTTTTCAAAAAATAAGAATCTTATAATTTCATTACTTTCTAAAATTCTGCAGTTTTTTTAGTACTAAACGTCGGTAAACGTTTTCTCTTTATGCTCTTTCCTTTAAACCGCCGTCTAATCTCCATTTTCGATAAGTGGTTCCTTTCTCTTGCCAATGCCCTTAGAATTTTACAAAAATTTTTCCTTTTTCTTTGGCACCTCCTTGGTGTCTCCTTCCTTTTGCCTCGCGGTTTTTACCTTCGGGTCTCTTGAAAATTAATAGAAAAAATGTTGCATATAAAATTACCAGAGGTCAAAGTCCTTATGAAAGTTTTTACACTTATTAGTTGTCATCACTTTTATATATTTTTTGTTTTATTAAAGTCATGTTGAGATAGCAGATGTTGATCTTTTTTTAAAATTTGGCATTTAGTTTATAGTCTTTGGGTAAAAATTGCGCAATCCAAGGTAAAATATTTTCTTTGATTTTTTAAATTTTAGAAAGAAATTATATGTTTGATATCGGTAATGGAAATATAGAGTACAATAAAACAAAGAAAGTCCGTATTTTACACTGAGAAAATGCGTTAAATTAAAAAAAAATTGTGTTTAAGGGCGTAAAACAGGTACAACTTTAGGTAGAAAATAACATTTGTAGACCTTTGGTATTTTGAAGGGCTGTGAGGGTTTGTGAACCCTCGGGCGGTCTTGTAAGTTTGCTAGATAAGGGACAATACGGTATGGGAAATTATTTCCTGGAAGGGAGGTAAATTTTCACTGTCGGTATGAGAAATCGGTAGAAAAATTAGCTATCCTTTATCTGGGCAGAAACGGCGGATCGGAAGATGGAATTGGGAATTACCGATGATTTTGTATTCTGCTGGGTACGCCTATGCATACAGGTAGACTCATGCGCCCAGAGTCGCTACTTCAGGGTGGGGTAAAGCCAGCTTCAGTGTTTGAGCAGTAGTCGTGCTGTGTAGAGCATTTTGTGCGTTTATTCGCGTTGTAGGTTGTATTTATCTGTACACACCGGCATCGTGTTCAATTACAGTTAGTACTAGACTTCGTAAAAATTAATTCTGCTGAAATAAATCGCACCGGATAAACCTACGTTGAAAGTACATCGAAGAAAAAGCAATATAACGCAGCTCATCCATTATTCTAACCTCTACCCACAAGTTGAACTGACTTTAACGCATACTACAATATTGTGATACTACTTTTAAGCGCGTCATTTGAAACTGTCTTGAGGTTCGTTTTATTGTATACCAAATGTGATCTAATTTAGTGACTTGTTCTGGACACTCCGAGGGGGTTTTGATGTGGTAACGTGCGTTCAAATCCACGGCCTACTCACGACGAGCGTGTACCAACCCTCCGGACTGATAGTGCTGTAAAGTGGTGGGCACTAGTAATTCTACCAACTGGAGGATATAACATAGGTAAATATCGAAGTACAAGGTGGGCGTCCCGTTGATGTTGCTTATGATGGTCGTTGCTTCGTGGTGTATGAAGTCGTCGATCTACTACATTCCATTCCATTGCATGAAACCGTGACTGGTCGTCTCCGTTTGCACAGCATCTGCTGTTGCTGGAGAGCCATGCTGGAGCACAGCGGTGTAGGCTGTTGTTTTGAGGTTCCCTTATCGATTTTCGGGGCACAGGCGGATTGTTTGATTAAAGCCGTAGCTCTACAATGAAACCATCGTGTAGCCACCGATTACTCCTATTGATATCGATTCTGTATTTGTTACACTATTCATTATTTGTTTTCGCGCGACATATCGAAAGCGAATTGTCGCTCCGGCAAGATATATCGCTACCGGCGTTTAACTGCACCTCGTATGCAACCTAGTAAATACGTTGGATTGCAGTGCGTAGAAAGCATGTGTCCCTTAAGGTCGTCCTGATTGTACCACTCGCCCAAGACCGCTGACTGTATCTGGTCCCTGCCATTCATTGCAGTACACTCACTGTTGATGCAGTTCACCTACCCTCGTGCTCGCCTGTTACACGTCCCCTTGCCCTCGGCCATCTGACTAACAATTTGTCAGACCTATCTTTAAAAATAAAATTATATTTTACATGCATCACGGAAACAACAAATTCACTGGTTTCCAAATAGAAAAAACATATATTCTATACGTCATTAAAAACAGCGAAAAAAGGATAATTATACATGTAATATACTATCGCAGATTATCTTTTATTGATTATTTTAAACAGAAAGAGTAGATAAGAGAAAAAAAATATATACGGTAACAAAATTATTTTAATACCAAAGTCTTAAACTGTAGGGTGGAAGGAAAACTACACAGCATGTAAATTAAAATTACAGAGTGTACAATGCTGTAGCTAGTTTATCCTAAAACTGTGGTTACTCATAGTATATCTAGACAACAAACGCAAAAGCTCTAAATTATGTCATACTTTAGGATACAGATTTGTAAAGCGTATATAGAAGCGCTAGGATAATTTTACAAACGTACAAAGCCTTTGTAAAAGCTTTCAGGCGTGTGCAAATAAAACAGTTACAAGTAGCTTCAAAAGAATTTCTGGGGACTAGTAGCGGGAACGATGCATCAAAATGTATAAATGATGAATTAGTACATACAAGGATGCATCTAATGCCAAAAGAATGTGATTACGAATTTACGTGTCTACTAGAGTTCATGGTAATTGTAGGGAATTAAATAACCGAGTAAGCGACGTTTGTAATGCAACAAAATTGAATAATTTCTTGTGACCAATAACCTTTTGAAAGGGAAGTAGACAGGATTATAATTTGAAGTATAGCAAATTAAAGTTGAAGAATGTTAAGTGCCGTCTGAGTATACTTATATTTTATTATTCGTGAAACCTAGTTGAATAAATATAAATTCAAAAACATACAGAACGTGTATGCTAGCGTATGAACTGTGTAATTACCCCTTTAATATTATAAATCATAAATCAAGGGAGAAAAGGGGACTGTCACAATGTGTAATGTTGTTACCCTTTTTCTATGTGAACTTCAAATATCAGACATCTCCATTTTTTATTTTTATTCAATTTATTTCCCAGTGTTAAAACAAGATGGATTTTTGTAGGATACGCCCTTTAAGACCTGTTAGTGATCGTCTGTTCAATTTTACCTACCACTTGAGACTTGTCAGGTTAGTCTAAGCTTACGTGGTAAACTTTATAGACAATGCCCATATGTGAATCGTGAATATATAAAAAAGTTTCTAGAAGGTAGAAGAAAATAAACGTATGTAGGATTTAAAGTTACAACGGTTAATTGATATTTTAGGTAATTAAATTAGGATCTGGAACCAGGTAGTTAATTTGAATTTTGTGTCGAATTTTAATCTCCTCGCTTGTAGTACATGGCAAACAAAAGTAACAGATTCGTAACCGAAATAAGATTGGCATCCCCTATTTAAAAAGTTGATTCATCTAGCGGAGCTGTCGAAAACATTTAACGCCTACGAGTTGAGAGTGTCTGAAGACCCCAATGTTCTCTTGATAAACCACCATATGACATCACGTGTCTATTTACGGAGCAGCATGTAAATGTATGTGACATATGGAGTTACAAAGTTTGCTGGTGTAGTCGCAGATGAAGCTTCTAATTTCTCAACTTTAAAGTAAGCGGTTATTGTCGTTTCAACTGCCGAGAATTAGCTTATCCGATCGGAGGTTTTTCTACTTGGTGGAGTAGATAACAGTCTAAAATTTATTCGAAACATAAGGTGTCCGAAATTTACTCGGAATTGCATGACGGGTATGATTCATAGATGCATAAACTATTTATAAACGTCCCGAAACGCAGACGGCGGTTATTTAGTTGGGAAAAACAAGAAAATGCAGGAACAGTACTCTAGCGTATCCCGATAGCTGGGGTAGTTCTTGTAACGCGTCAAAGAGGGCGACTGAGTATTCGTATCTATGGAATTTCCTCGTGGAAACCCTAATGCAGTCGTATAATGCTGCCCGAATTACTCAAATAACGAATAAATTACCCACCAGTAAAGAATGTGTATAAATAACTCCTAATAAGCGTTGTTTCTCACCCAATTAATACAATGTGTACTATGCACGCGCGTTAATAACTTTCTGTTCTTACGTTTTAATTGGGGCGGAAAATATTGTAATATTTGTTATTAACTCATGTTCCGTTTAATGTAAGATCTAAAAGTGCAAGGTTGTTAAATCCAAAGAGTAAATTTACCGTACAAGGCTATTTGTTTCTAAGAACGACGTCACACAATACAATCATAAAGTTGTGCTTGCGATGAATCTAAAAGTAACAGTTTCTAACATTCATTGTGTAATTATAATCCCTGCAATAATAACAGAATTTAATTCGGATTTACACAATGAGTTTTAAACAACACGCACGGTTCTGGCTCTGGTCACGTATTAATTTATTTGTGAACTGTGACCAAATAACCACACTACCGTCACATTATAATAATTAGGTTAGACCAATACGAGTTTGTTTATAGATCGGCTAGACCATGTTCGAAATTCCTCCGTTCGTTCCAGAGTCATACGCCTTTTAAAAACCTATATTTCTGCCGGCTTTTATCTGAGAAATTGTTTGGGAATTATGCCGGTGTGATTAATTTTAATTAAAAGCTGTTTTTGTTTGCTACCGTTCTGAAGTTTCTACCTCACCCTAAGTTAAGAAAAGTATGTAAGGATGTTCGCATTTCAAAAATGATCCTTATTCTTGGGAATTCTTTAAAAGAACTTGTTTCAACTTGTCTCTGACGGATAGATGACCCACTACAAGATTTGCATTCTTGAAATATTTCGTCAGTACAAACCGCAATCTTCCAGTAAGTTTTAAAATATCTTTACATTTTGTATCTTATAATCATCTGGTACACTTTCACCCAAGATCATTGGTCAGTTTCTCGCAAGACGAGTACACATAAAATTACTTTCTGTAACAATAAAATTAGTATCAGCTTCTACAGCTTTAACACCGATATCATCTTAGTCGGTACATTCAGTATTTGTGCGTTTCCGTCAGTAATCATTAGCTAATCAACCCCTCACACCTGAAAAGTTCAACGACATCAGGGAATGATTTCCTCTACCCCGGAATATGCCATTTAACGAATATATTCTAAAATTTCATATTTTGAATGTAGTATGTATTAGATTTGAATAATATTTCTGTAACCTCGCGCTGTTTTTATCGCTAAAGCCTTGACTTTGGCATCGGGAATGGGCCCATCATACCGTAACGTCCATCAAGGAGAAATACTCTCACTCTTGAATCAAAACTTGGAAGAATTGGGAGTCAAATTATATGTTGCTAAAATTGCCGAAAATTAAAATTTCTTTTTAGCGAGTGATAATTTCGATTTCGAAAGGTCATACTTTCGATGAACTTCCTTGAAATATTTTTAAACTGAGTAATTCTAATTCATGCTCAAGAACCATTTAATGTCTTGAAGTTTTCTAATTGATTTAATATCAAATGTTTGTTCAAATAGGATCTCAAAATAGCATTTCGTTATTTTTAACATTGGAAATGTTTATGTTCGTATATGGGGCCAAGTTATGAGTTTTTACTCAAGGCCAAAGAAGACAAAAGTGTCGCGATCGGGTTTCGCCGCTAGCTGGCCGGTCCGGGCCGACAGCATAGCACGGTGGGCATACAAATTGGCGTGTGCGCCGTGCTCCTGTCCAGCCGAGGCCGATGGTGTACACCTACAACCCGAGGGCTTTAGCCCGAGGGGTAAACCACAGGGGATATCTAGTGTACAGAGTTGAGGATATCTCGGGGATGTCTTGGGATATTTCGGGGATATCTTGGGATATCTCCGGGATATCTCGGATATCTGGGATATCTCGGGGATATCTGGGATATCTCGAGGATATCTTTGGGATATCTCGGGGATATCTGGGATATCTCGAGGATATCTTTGGGATATCTCGGGGATATCTGGAGAAATGTCGAGGAATTCTCGAGATAATAATTATATCTAATGTAGGATGTAAAGCTTATTATCCACAGGCAAGGAATTTTCTCTGCATGTGCTTAATTTTTAAGATGGGACAAAAAACGAAACATTGTAAAAGTACGTGGTTTCAAATATTTAGTACACTTCGAGGGCCTCGTCGAGGGCGCTTACTTTGTGAAATTTGTTTTCTAACACCAAACTTATAATTTCTTAGTCATGTTGTATGAGGTAAGAAAAATAACGTTACAATGCGTTGTTTGTTTCAAAATATTGATCTAGCGGAAATATTATATAAACGGATTTTTGAACAATATTGAATATTTTACTTGTTTTCTCAAGTTCTATGATTTTTTGAAAATACATAATTTTGCCATAATCGTTTAACGTCCGATTACGTAAAATCCCTTGGGATGCCGTGCCCGAGATTATGGAGATAACCTAGAGATAACCAAACTGATAAATAGCTGCTTAAGAAAAACCCCAAAAGGAATTCTCGGTGAAGTTTATATAGATTAGGGGTTTCCCTTATGCTCATTGAAATTTTAATATTTAGGACAAGTAAACCCACCCCATTTGTAACCATTGTGAAAGCACTAGCTTTCTCTAGGATTGGTTGTACGGAAATCTTGGGAAACCCGATCTTTCTGGCTTATTCAAAAACATTTACGGTTTGTGTAGTTGGGTCACTATTACAAAATAACTTTAGGTGTAGTTCGAGGTCCGTGTAGTTAGTGTGGAGTAATTAAAGTAAATTAGAATTTAGTGCGAAGTACGAGCAAAGGACAGTAAAATAATAGTTTTTGTGTTTTTGTTGCAATGGAAGATCGAGATAAGTTTTTTGATGAAGTGGAGTTGCAAATGAAGACTAAAATTTTTTTATATTATGAATTAAAACTTTTCAATGAAAATGACTTTTCAATTATCAGTAATTATGGTCATGGCTAAAATTCCAAAGTTTAGTAATTACAGAATAATATCTGTAATCACAATTCACAAGTGCAACAGATGCATTGAATGTATTCGCAAACGTAATTATTGTTAACGACTGGGGGGGTCGCACTTTTAGAAGATGTTCAATGAGTGGTTGGTGTGCCCATTTTCTTTCAAATATATCAAGTAATCTAGAAATACAGCGGAATATGTCGGGGATATCTGGGATATCTCGGGGATATCTGGGATATCTCGGGGATATCTCAAGGATATCTCGGGGATATCTGGGATATCTCGGGGATATCTTGAGGATATCTCGGGGATATCTGGGATATCTCGGGGATATCTTTGGGATATCTCGGGGATATCTGGGATATCTTGAGGATATCTGGGATATCTTTACACAATAGGATATCTAGTGTACACAATTTTTCCGCGTGGTTTACCCCTCGGCTTTAGCCCGACGGTTGTACGTCTAATTCTGTATTTCCATGGTAATAGTCAGTGTTATCATTTCCAATGCCTCCGATAGTTGCAAGGATTGCGAAATCTGTGAATTTTTAAATTTGGTATATATTTATTATTTTGTTTTACAATTTTGTTTCATTTAATATTTTTATTTTACTCCAATTTATTTTAAAGTAAAGTCCAATTGTTTTTCCATATATTGTTGTGTTTTAATTGGTGTAACACTAGAAAGTGAGAAAGTTCAAATTAAATAAAGTAAACATATTCAGTAATTCTGTGTTTAAATTGAAACAGTTTCTGTAGCATTAATATTTATCTTCTTGTTTGCTTATAAACAAGCGGAAACTTGTGGCGATTTCAGTGACCTTTGTTGTGTATTTATAAGATAATACAAAATAATTTTAAGAAAAATATTGTCTATGCGTCAAATAAGAACCAAGAATGCACCTCATAAATATTTTATTATACATTTCAAAAACATAATTTCCTTAACTGTTAAATATTTATTTTTGTAGGTTAGTAATATACAATAATTAACATAAATACCATAAAAAAAGTGAAACCAAACTATGCATTCCCTAATTATTTTTAAATTAAAAACACTGTCATTTTTATTTTGCGTGAAGTTATTTTGTTACCATATTTGGGGTTTTACAGTCGACTAAACACCTAAGGTTATATCACATCTGGTTCATTATTTAATTATTTTTTACCGTAGTTTAGGATTAAATTTCGTTATTAACTTTGTTAAATGGGCTTTATGTACGACTCGTTTGGTATGGTTACATCATGTCTCTTCCAATTATTTAGAAATAAACTAGACTTATGATTATGAATTATTTCATTTGATTATTTCTTCAAACTTGGTTACACAACTCAGCGACTAAGGCTAGATTGCGTCTGTCTATTAAAATATAATACTAGATACATTATTTTCCCAAAAATATGTTTACAGTGTTATTTTTTAAATTATTGGGTAGGTACGCTTACGCACTTTTGTTTGTTTACGTATAAAGATACAGTGGTGGGATTTTAATTGTAGGTAATGTTTTTAAGTCTACCCTGATAATCAAATATTCGCATGCGTTGCCCCTCTGAAAATACTGAAAGTGGTGTTAATGTAATATATGGAAGCAATGCATTTCATTCGTGAAAAATGTTTTAAACGTATACCATGATAAATTCTTTGGCTGCAAAGTTTTTTTTTTCTAAAATTTCAGCGTATTCGTGATCCTTTACCCTTTTGAATTGAATCTGTCATTCCAGAGCGAATTTTCCGGGTGAACTAGATCATGCAATCATGCAGGTTTTTGTTTTATATTCGTGACCGATGGCTAGTGATAAAGTTTTATTGTTTATGATTCTAATTCTTTCATTATTTCCACTGAGTGCAAACCGAACCGTGAGTTAAAGCATCGTAAAAGCGTCGTGTATTCATCGATTTTTTAAATTACTTCTTTATTATTGGTATCAGGTTAAATGATCTCTAGCCTGGATGTAAAACTAAATGTGTTTTCTATTTTCAGGGCCCATGACGTGAAGTTCATCCTCGCCGCTCCCATCATGAAGCGGCCGCTTCTCACCATACTTTTGACCGTGGCGGTTGCCGCCGCTTCCAGTGACATTGTACGCAGATTTACCGACCCTGCCGTTGAACGCTTTAATCATCTTGTAGTGGATAAGAATACCGGCCGTGTTTATATTGGAGCTGTGAATCGTTTGTACCAATTATCTCCGGAACTGGAACTTGTCATTGCGGAAGTCACTGGCCCAGAATATGATTCCGACGAGTGTTCGGTGTTGGAGTGCACCACTTCCGTCAACAAGAAGCTCACTGATAATGTAAACAAAGCACTAGTGATCGATTACACCACCACCCGTCTTATATCCTGCGGAAGTCTTTTCCAAGGGATTTGCTCCGTTCGCAATCTTCATAACATCTCCGATGCTGCTCAAGAAGTACGGGAAGCGGTTGTTGCCAATAACGCAACCGCTTCCACCGTCGCGTTTATTGCACCAGGACCTCCAAATCCTCCAGTTTCGCAAGTAATGTACGTCGGGGTGACCTTCACATTGGGGTCTCCGTATAGGTCTGAAGTTCCAGCAGTGAGCAGTCGTTCCTTGGACAAGAGTAAAATGTTTACCATCGCTCAAACTGCAGTAACAACTGGAACAAGAATGTTTGTCAATTCCTTGGCGCGGGAGCGTTATCCCATAACGTATGTATACGGTTTTAGTTCAGAACGGTTTAGCTATTTCCTGACAACACAAATGAAGCATACTACTTCCAGTCAGTTCATTACTAAATTAGTTCGGGTGTGTCAGGACGATGAAAACTATTATTCGTATACAGAAATACCGATGGATTGTATTAGTGAAGCGGAAGGGGGTCGTAAATATAATCTGGTGCAAGCCGCATATGTGGGAAAAGCGGGATCGGACTTAGCTGGAGACCTGGGTATCACGGCCCAGGACGATGTTCTTTTCGCCGTGTTTAGTGAGAGTGATCCTTTTCAAGGTAACAGACCTTCGAACCTTTCGGCGCTGTGCGTTTATTCGCTGAAGTCTATCCGGAGAAGGTTCATGCAGAACATCAAGACCTGCTTCAACGGCGTGGGGCAACGAGGCTTGGACTTCATCTCTCCCAGCCACCAGTGCGTGTCTACGGTAAGTACTTACCAGCTACTACATCTGCGCACCACCATGGGGGCGAAGCGGCACTGCCGCCCCCGGTATTGATCGCGTGGTGCCGGGACCCTGCCATGCCAGCCCCTGACTGACGTCTCGCGCCGAATTCCTCACGTGCATTCCTGAATTAGGGGATGTCATTTATTCTGCAATAGTATGCCCCACTATCGTTCTTTAGATATCGTAAAATCTCACTTCGCGGCATTCTTACTTCCCGGTGTCTGCATTGTTGTACTCACACGAGCATCATTTCCCAGCGTGTGGTCACATCTTGACTACGTCACGAAGCTGCATTAAAAATAACGACGTGAGACTATAATCATAGTAGAGATGCATTTGCTTCGTACTTCATAAAACCCACTGAGCAAGCAACAAGGCTCTTTCCCCGTTATATTGAATCAGCTATGTTGCCTCACATCAATGAAATGCTCCGTAAGCCGATCTTGCTTGCTTATTGGGTGTTAGAAGGAGTTTCTTGGTTAGGTGTGCTCTTTGAGTTTGTAGCATTTCTCCCGTGCTGTTTAATGGAAAACTAAAACAAAGTTATCCAACAATAAGCTTCGGAAGTCAAACATGACATTTCCAGACTGGTTTTCGTATGAACATGAAGGGCGTTGAGGCGGAATGGGCAATTCTTGATCCGAGAGACCGCACCGGAATTCGCCCCCGGTCTGATAACTCGACCTCATTTACACCCAAACTTTCTAAGTATATGCTGGTTGTGAATGACAACGACCGTCCTTGTTGCAAGCTCGCGGCCGATTCGCCATATGTTTGATTCAGTATCTTATATTTTAATTAACTGTCGATTTCTTACTATTGTTAAGTAAACGTAACCGTAACTCTTCAAAATTTCACCTAAAAATTGGTGAGGCTTCAAGACGAGCTGAGTTTTTCATGGAAATAAAACGTTCCTTTTAGGTTTTTTTCTTAAAGAGGGTTTTGCGTTGAGACCTTTTAAATTTTTACGGTGCGAGGGAGGGATATAAATCATAGTTATACCACTGTGACTTCACGTGGGCATACAAGAATTTAATCTTTGCTTAAAGTTTGTATTTATAAAAAAATGTTGCTTTTTCTTTGACAGTTAATTTTCTAAAATTGGATTGTTTTATTAATGGGTTATGTGTTTTTAATAACATACTTAAATTATGTCTGATGCGTTGATTTATTTTAACGGAAAACAAAATTGATGTACAGTTAAATAAAGAAGAAAAATAATTGTTCATTTTATAGAGGGAACGTTATGTGAATCACATAACTTATATTCTTTTTCCAATTTTGCTTCCTCGTGTTTCTGCACAAAATACCCCTTTCTCGGATTCTTGTCTACAATTTTCAATTCTCATTCACCATTCACAATTTTCTGCTTTAGACAACTCGCAAGCTACTGAAACAATCCTGTGTAACTAAGTAGGTCTTATAGCTGAATGAGGAGGGCATTTAATTGCTTTGATACGGGAAACGAATGTTGTACGTGAAGATCCTAGTTTCCTTTCGTGTTCTATTTTTTCCCCCCGTTTTCTTGCCTCTGGTTTACAATTCATTTCTATAAAAACAATGTTGGTTTTAAAATGAAATGATTTGGAATAATAATTATTCTTGTAAGGGATTTACTTAATCTTTCCCTGTTAGCAGTTTATATCCAAATTTACTGTGTATACAAGTTGCTATTCAGCTAGACGTGAATTTCACATTTTTTCTCTAATTTAATTGCTTTGTTTTTCTCACGAAACGGAAGGTTTATATAATTATGCGAAATAAGATGATCTGCGTGAATATTGTCATTTTTTTGGACGGAATAAGGCACTTTCACTGTAAATGTATACGTTTATGACGTGAAGAATGTTCGAATAAAAGTTTATGTTGATTCCTCTTCAATTGTATTACAACAGGACATGTTTATTAGTATTACGTTCATTTTATTGCGTATAATTTGGAAAAAATATTAGGTCATATCGCACAACATCAGGGATCGATTTTACATTTCATTCTGTTCAGAATTAGTCGTATCCATAAAAAATATATAATTCCTGATATAGGTGTATAAATCAGTAATTAGGATGGTTTTAATGAGTAGATGCGCAAGAGTAAAAGGCTATTAGTGCTCGGCTGAAAATAGGACTGCAAAATTGACACCAAGCTTTAGTTAGGTAGTAGATAGATATAGATATTTAGATTGTCTGCATAGATATAAAGGCAGCTCATTTGCATTTTAAACGTTTTCTTCGTAGACTGGCTGTTGGGAAGATGCACCTATATCTTCAGCATTAATGACATTCGGACTCATTATCAGACCCTTTTCAAATCAGTTATCTGATGCAGTACATTGTTTAGCTCTCTCGAAGCGATATTATGTAAACAAGTGCTTCATTCATAATCTAATTGGGTCCTCCTGCACTGTTTTCATATTTTTATCCGCTTTGGCAATTGGCCAAAATTTAATAACAGAGATGCTACAATCGGAGATGTGCTGACAACTTTACTTGCAAGGAAGGTTGACATTTTTCGTTGGAGGTACATACCGGATCCAACACTTAATTTTGTAATTAAAATAATGAATTTGTCTGTGTTACATTTACTTTACGCTTCAAATATTTCATTGCGTTTCTACTGTAGAGTGATAGTAAACAGAGAAATTTAATTTACAACGTCTCCGTAATCTCTATTAATGTAATGCGAGATAGGGAAAGAAATTTATATAAATGCCTACGAGTTTCTCTGTCAAACCTCCGTTTTTCACTTAATTTTTGTTTGCTTTGTAGGTAATTTATTGCTTTGAGCAAAGCTTAATAAAAAAAATTTCTAACTGTTGGTAGACTCATGATACTCTTATTATTATTTTTTTTATTGCTTTCCACTTTGTTTATATTAAAATAAAATATATAATTTCACATCATGCAGTCGCGGTGCACCACTACCTGTTTAGGTAAACTACCCTAACAAAATTTTATTCCATGTAATATAATTAAATGTTGCTGCAGACAACAAACAGGCTGGTAATAGCATTAACCTCTGACTTTGTTCAATACTCTGATAATACTGGAATATTATTTATTCAAAATCAAGACTAATGAGAAGTGCCGATCGTGTTTATAGGATACTTACGTGCTTCTCCAAGTCATTAGAACGAGGAGTGAGTGAACTAACTTGCTTTAATTAGACGCCAACGGCGCCTCATATTCATATATGTAGTTGTAATTATTTAAGTCTTAAATTTTCATGATCTTCCATATTTTGAATCGATTGGAGATCTAAATACTGAAAGACTATAATACGTTCGTTTATCAGTCTGCTTGCTAGCGTTTGAGTTTTCCTATTATCGTGCTTGTACATAAAATGGCTAAAATTGCGAGTGGCGGTGTTGTTGCATAACTTAAGCTGCTTGTTCTCGCCTTTTATTGTAGAGTCTTGATAACACAGCATAGGACAGGAAAACAAAACAAAATTAATATTCATTAGCCACTCTATTAACTGTAATTAGATTAAAAAAAGTAAAGCGAGTTACCCGCGCGCAAAATATTATGTAGAGCTAGTTTATACTCTTGTTTATTTATTAGTTTTGTACTCGCAGAGATGCTTCGCGAGATATGTACGTAATACCATTCTTTCCACTTTCCATGCCAAAAATGAAATGTATAGCTTATATTTTCGTTTACTGAAAGAAAACCAACAGCTAGTCGCTTTTTTTGTAGCGGCACGAACTTTTTTCACTGCACACCAAGGTTTTGCTGATTGTTTGCCATGTTCATGCGTCTCTTCATCGGCAAAAGTGTTTTCTTTTTATTTCGTTTGCCTTTAACCTGAATTGTCAACGCTTTGTGAGATTTCAACTACTTTGTTTAAATTTTTACCCGTTTTTAGTTTTTCCCGTCAGCTGTTTTATTGATGTGGAAGGAAAGTTCGGAGTTCGGAATCCAATGTTTTCTATTCCTCATTCTTTATCGTGTTATTGAAACATACCAAAATTTTATAACCGCCTATCGGGAACTAAATCCAACATGCATCGTACTTTTTTGCTTTCGTAGATGTCCGATGAATTTCAAGTACTTTGATCGGAGATCGGGAAATTTCATTTCGCCGTTGTTAAATTTTTTATTGTTCTTGGTTGCGTTTGCTGTTTTAATCAGCCTTAAGTAGGTCCGAAGCATATTCTTCCTTTACATCGAGTACGCCAATCCACGTTCCGTGTGGGTTTATTTGCAGAATTTAAAATATGTATGACCGTTGGTTCGTGAGCACGTCTGGAATGGTCATCTGCAAACACGTTCCGTACTATTTTCCGAGCCATTTTTCGCAGTTACCGCCGACGCTCTTTACAAATTGAGCCGTGCATACTTTTCGTACATGTAGCGCATTTGACGGGAAAGTTATTTATGTGGAATTTTTTAGCAATGCTTTATGCTTTCTTTTCTCTATAAGGTAACAACTGAACGGTGTTCAGGAATCAGGATGATGTAATGTCGATTAGATAGGACCGTTCGACGGCGCAAATAAAGAAATGCTCGTTGCGTTCAGTTTCCTGATAAAACTTCTTTCGTATTCCAAAGCTTCTTTTTACTTTTCCGAAAAAGTAAAAAGCAACCTGTCACGCCATTGTAAATAATAAAAACTCGGAATACAATATGAACATCTGCGACTGTGAAAATTTTTAGGTATAAAATTGTTGGCTATGGATGGCATTTCGTTGACGTTTATTTACGATGGTCTGAAAAGGCCAGCATAAAAAATAAATATTTCTGAATTATATATTTACCCACTATCCTGCTATTTTCAGCTAACACGTATTTAGAAATTTATTTTTCCATTTTAAAATTTTCATCTGATATTGCGTAAAAAATCAATGTACTGTCTGTCCCCATCTTTCCTGCGTTCCCCATTTCAGATCCCTTAACCTTTTCTCTCCTCACTTATTAAGGTTTCTGCTCTCTATACATCTATCTCTCCCAATTCTCCAATGCCTCTAACATCCTCAATTTCTTTCCTCAGATCCTCCAACCCTTTTCACTATTTCACTCTATACGATTTGCTTCTGCTTTCTGACTCTTCCTTTTCTATCTCCTCCCAACCCTCCAACTTTGCTAATTTTCTCTCTTCTGTTACCTCGCCTCTCCCAACATCCATTCCTGTTTTATTCTTACCCCTTCTCCTATTTATGTTACCTGCTTTTTCTTCATTGTTTCTGTCTAAATTCCATGTACTTGCTTTTCCCCTCTATCCATACGGCGTTCCGAGCACAACAAGTGTTTTATTACGGTAATCAAGGTGGTAGTGGTGATTAAAGGCGATAATTTAAAACGAGTATTATAAACTAAACCTTTTCCGTAAGTTATAAATAAAACCAGAAAGAAGTTGGAAACTGGGGGCTGTAGAAAACTTAATTTTCCCTGGCAACCCCACACGTTTAGCTGTAATATAAGTAAGTGTTCCTCGTTAAAGATTTCTATTATTGAAAAACGTTAGGTATTTAATTTCCAAACTAGAGAAACTTTTTCGGGTGTATGAGGTCCGAGAGCCATTAGTCTGCAGACTTTCACATTATCGCTCCATTTTAACGTGCTGGACCGGAAACAATACTCAATTCAGTAACTTCGAAGCTATTCTACCAATGAGAATCCAAAAATACAAAGCACTTCACTAATGCAGCAACCATTGCTCTTACAATTCGCTACCGTTTTCTACGGAAAGCGGAAACCGTGACCGTTGTGTAATAAATTTTTATTTAGATTTGTTGCAGTCAGCTCAAGGCTATGTCTGGTAAATTGACAATTAAAAAGAAAGGCGGCACAATTTCTGCGACGATTTTATGTTTGAACTGCATTTGAATCCTTGACGGGAACTAAGTAATAACGCTTATTAATAAAACTTTACGAGGCTTGTGTAATTCAAACAAAAGCTGCAACACAATACATTTTAGGGTAACTAAAATATGAAGTCTTTGTTGGTGATGATGCAATGGATTTCTCTTGTAAAATTATCACCAGTTCCTTATTTTCTCGGCGTTCTCCCAGATGAACTGTCAGAACTTCTCGAAAGTGAAATGTAATCGAATAATCGAGACATTTTAATATCTGAAAGAAAAGTAATATTTAATGACAATTTGGAAGTTTTATTCAGACTCCTACATACTTTCCTATAATTACAAAACGAATCTTTAAAAGTGCCAAATAATCCCTATATCTATTATATAGATATACATTAACCGTAACTTCTCTTTAAACTGCAGAAAATCTTTGTTTCTCCGGGACCAATATAAATATTCCGAGTCGCAATTGAATTCTGCATAGTTTTGTACGAAACATTCCGCTGAAAGGATTCATTAATTTAACTTTAATTGCAGCTAGTTTACTTAAATGTCCTTTTTAATAAATTATCCCGCTTTCTTTTCAGAAATTCTTAAATTAACTATTCTCCTGATATTTTTAAAGTCATCAATCGTTCAATAACGTGTATTGAAGGCAATCCATTTGGGTATAAGAATTTTTTTATTCTTATAGTCGTATTTGATAATAGCTTTCAATTTTATTGTGTGGAAATTTCGAAGCACGAAGATAAAAACACTTTTTATTCAGGCTGCGTATCGAATTGGCTCTATAATTCAACGGTCAGTATAATCAGTCGAAAAATTCCTTTTAGCAACATTTTTGAATATAAAGTTATAAATTTTACGGATTAGAACATGGAAAAAAATTAAGATATATTATCGACTATTTTAAAACTTTTATAACATCGTATACTAAAATTATATATTTCTGTTCTACCGAAGTAAAATATTCAGGTTACCATTCAGTTAAAAAAAATTTAATGGAACTCTAATTTGTTTCTTTTTGTTATGGTTTCACGATGTGTAAACGATAGTCGAGTAAATTCTTACACTTCAAGGTTCATGTGGATGTTTGCGAAACTAATACCATTTGGAAAAGTCATTCGAGCATAAAAGACAAGAAATGGCAGGAGAAAAAGTTAATTCAAGTATAATAAATGTAAAGAATGAATAACAAGTGTAAAATTAAACGTACTGAATGAAACAACATTGAACAGATCCGTCTTTGAAATTTCGATTTGTCCCAAGTTACAATTTCAGCCTTCAGCCCCATAAGACCCCAGTGGAACAGGTGTTATTATGTACTATTATTAGTTTTACAAAAAAAATAATGTAATGCAATATTAAGAAAATTTACATGTGTTACCCATTAATTACGCAAAAACTTGTTCTACTTAATTAAAATTTACATTTTTAGTCATTCTCTGTTAATATATTTTTTTGAGAAGAAGCGGTATAATACTAAGATTGGTTTTAGAGCAGATAAATGAGTTATTTGTGAAAAGTAATACGAATTCCTATTAGCTAGGCTATTAAAACTGACAATATTAATTTTATTTTAGCTTTCATCTTTTTGTGTGTTGGCCGCTCGGAAGTGTTACACCCTGAGGCGACTGCCTGGCTACGACGTGTCTAAAGCCAGCTCTAAAAGTGTGCACATTTTGACATAACCGATACGACATAAAGGGGAATTCTCTAAATGGCGGAATATACACTCAATTTATAAATCTCTCTGTATAATTAGAATGAAATCATACGGTTTTGTCAAATTTTGCGAAAAGAGAAAACGTGACGCTTTTTTAAATTATATCTTTCCTTCCTTTTTATTGATTGGTCGTCAGTTCAATTATTGTGATCCACTTGGGTTTTTCTTTTTTAAAAGGTTATTGGACGGTTATTGTACGGTAGTACTAGGCGATTACTTTAAGCGTATCCACTCTATAGCATTGTTATTTTATGATACACAAATGTTTTTATAGTTTTTCAATCAGATTACAAGTATCGTCTTATCATAGAATGATCTAAAATAATGAACACCGATTTTTAAAATAATAATCTTTACCCTAACGCATCCGCCAGATCTTCAATTTAATAGGTTTTGCCAATGGGGAAACTCATCCAGGAACTAAAAGAGTCAATTTAACAACAAGTGGGAGCTATTATAGCCAATTTCCACTAAGATACTATCCATGATATGGACCTCCCTGATAAAAAACAACATTTTTTATATTTTCACAAACCGTTGTTTCTCTAATAAATTTATTTTTGATTGTTTGATTAAGAAGAAGATGGAGAAGGAAAAAGGATAATAAAGAATGGAGATGTCAAAACTAAAATATGTTAGTGTATAAAAGGTTAATACAATATTTCCCTTATTTTCTGTTTGACGTTGATTAATTTTTGTTATAAACGAATTGAATAAATCACAAAACATTTGGACAGCACGCGAAGGTGTAAGTTGTAAAACGAAAGCTATAATGCAGATTTATAAAGAAATTCATACGGAGCTATCTGGCGCCTACATACATTAATAGTAACTGCAAAGGAGTGGCACCAACGTATAAAAGTGGCTTGGCAGGGGCAGGATAAAATAAAATACTCTTCAGTGGAGCCAGATTGGAACGCGGTGACAAATGCAAGCGAGCATGATAGATGCCGCGAAGGAAAATACGCCATGAAGAAAACGTGCCGTGGAAATAGGAAAATTTTAGTTATGGTCGCTGATGTTGAGAAGAAGAGGAATGAAATGTCTGAAGGTAGTGATGAGAAAAATTGAGAACCTGTGGATATGGCGTCTCATATTCGCATTTATCATACTAAAATTACTACCTTTTTTTAATGTGAACATTCCTATTAGCTAATAAAATTGTATTGATAGACTATTTATTCTATTACGGTACGTGTTATGACTCGATGATGACTGTTCATAAACAGAGTTACACATTAACACATGTTCAGTTTGATGTAGGTAGATACATTATAACAAAAGGTTTCATTTTTTTTAAATTACACTGCAAAGGTCATATATTATATCCTCCCATCTAAGACGAATGACAAACATTCATTCCGAAATCGGGACTCGAACCGGGACCTCTTCGGTGCTTAGTGAATCCCCATCCTCTTTGCTATGGGCGCTTCATAAAGATTGTATTAAATTATTTTAGATAAATTTGAAAATCTAAACTCAATTAGAATATTTTACCTATTCAACAGAGTGTGGGGTTAGCGTATAGCGGATCGTATTTTAGGTTTCAATCTTTTCGATAGTCCCGCAAATCGAATAAAGCGAAGCGGTTTAGACAAACCGAGAAAATCAAAATGCATATATGTAAATGTGCGACCGCGAATCCTGTGTTTGCAAAGTATTTCTTTCGTAGGAGGTGAGATTTGTTCAGTTCATACTCGGTTTAAGAAACCACTTTCTGAACATACATCTGTCACCTACTGGTCCTTGTTCCTAAATACCTATCGATGTCGACAAGTTCAAAAAACGAGAATACCAAGATTTTGTACTCGTATGGAAATTAGGAAAGGAAAGGGTTTTGTTATATATACGGTTTTTAAAATTAGATTCGTACACATGGGAATAAAATATTTTTAATGGCTGTTGAAAGCGCTTTTATATTTCCTTGATAAGTTTTTTTTAAATATCGTAATTTTTATTGTGTTAAACAATACAATTGCTAATAAATAACATCGTAAAATTCAGTTATGTTTACTAAATCGTAATTTATTTTCTGATTCATTTTGTTTTATCAGTAAGAATGTTTTTATTACTGGAAAATATTATTTCTAACAAGAGTGGTACCACAATGAATTACTGACGTCACCGTGTAATTACTTGCAAAATAGTTTTGGAGCAACAAATTTTCAGTTTTGCTTAAACTAAATTAGTAATATATCTGTTTATATTTAATTGTACTTCTTAAACCATTGCCCTTTGTATTAATTTAACCCTGAACGTTTTTACTGTTGCATGCTTAAGACAATCTGCGACCTCCATTTCTGGATGTTGATTGTAGGCGAGCTATATTTAATTATGGAATTAAAATTTGAATATTTTTAAATTATTGTGTGGGTTTCGGTATACTGGATCTTAAAACTTTTTAACATTATCCTGATCATTGATTTTGTATTAAATAGATTGTCCATTCCGTTATGACGATTGATGTTCCGTAATGTCCGTGCTATAGTCTCCAAAATTCCACAAAAAAAATGTTTTTTCTAATCTACCACGGTCTTGGGTTAGGTAAAAACCATTTTTTTTTGTATTAATAATGATTCTGACTACTGCGAGCTATGGGAAATTTTTTGCTAGATTTCGTGTCTGCAAACTGTGATGATGAACTTAATTACCAAAATACGATTGTGGTTCTAGAAATTTTTGCACATCATCACGCGTCATGTGCAAATGTTAATTAATTACTAAAACAGTCGGTACTATTCAACCGCTAATTGTGTCGGATCAGACCCGGGACTGCAAGCCGCACTACAAACACGACACGTTATCGATGTTGACATATGTTAACGCCCATACTATTGCCATTTTTTTATTGTTTGCTCCCGTTTTTCGTTTTCATTCAAATCCATTAGGGATTATTGTCATTTCTTTCATTGATTGGTAACACCTCAAAATGTGAATGTTTCCTCTGATATAGCAAACACGTGCGAGTTTTTAAAATGCCTAAAAAGCATCTTTTCATTGGCGTGATCTGATTTTGTTTAATATTTTTACTACTAAAACGGCTCATCACGAAAGTAACTATGACATCCAAAATGTGGACAAAACTATTTAAAATATTAAATGTTTTGATTATTTTGTAAGAATCATTTCATCACACATATAAAAGGATTTCTGTTACTTTCCTAAGTTATAATTTACTTTTATATGTTTTAAACAACTTGTAAATTGTGAGACGACACAAAGTTGAACGGGAGATGGGAAAAGACGAATGTTCTATATAAATAAACATCTTAAACTTTTGTTGAGAAAAGAATGCTGTTTAAAATAGGCGTATAAAGTGTGTAGGATAGCATTACTTTAAGGACCTTGTTCAGCAATAAATTAACAGAGAGCCTTCTCATATGAATCTGTAGGAAGATATCTTGCGTTCGAATGAATGGTTTCCCATATTAATAATCATTTATTAGCTGAGGTAAGAACACTTGGTGAGTTATTTGAATTGCTTTCATCATTGTTAAAAATATGTCTAATTTAAAAAACATTTCGGTACTTTCACTACTACATTACTTCTTTACCGTATTACTAATTTATATTATGATGTAAGAGTAAAATAATGAAGCTATACTTATTCTATTGTTATATTGTATAGTATTGTTGCTAATAAATGGGTCCGTTTACAAAGCGGTATAATGTACGGATTATCTATTAAAAACTAACGAAATTGAATTATACTTTTGCGGTAGAGTGTAACGATCTTACGGTTTCCGTTTGCAAGAGATGATTTTTCATTTTTTCTATTTCCTGGATGAACGTTTTTAACTTGAAAGAAGACACTATTGTATGTATTTGCAGCGTAGGATTATATAAAGACATTTTATTGTGTCGCCTTTGAGCTTTGACTTACGAAAACTTATTGCAAGAAAATAAAATGTTATTTTTGACTATAAATATAATAGAAGTAAAAACATTTTTGTGTAAAAAAAATTGAGTTTATTACCAAGATATTTATTTCAGAGTAAATATAATTCGCCATCTTATTCTTGAATCAGATTTTTTCCTTATGCCATAGAGAAGAAATTTAAATTGCCCGTAATACCTGCCACTTCTGTAATTGTCTGGGTGCGTTTTTCTAGAATGAAATATGTTTGATATTATTTGCAAGATGTTTTTGATGATTTTTTTATTTCCTGAATGTAGTAATACGTTTTTAACCTGAAAGAAGACACTATTGTATGTATGTGTTTGCAGTGTCGGATTATATAGACATTTTATTGTATCGCGTTTGAGTTTTGGCTTAAGACAACTTATTGCAGGAAAATAAAATGTTTTTGAAATGAATTTCCTTGAAAACTAAAGCATAAACGAAATAAAACCACATTGTGTTCGTAAAATAAAAAGATTTCGGGACTATATTGTAGGTATATGGGATACTTACTCCATATTATTCTTATGGTTTTTTTCTTCAAGAACTGGTAATCGTATTGGGTATATATTAAATAAATAAAATAATTAAATGAATCACTGCTGCCACTTTTTGCACATTTTTGAGAGGGTATACGCATGTATGTAAGAACCGTACGATATTCAGTCCTTGGCGCCCTCTTACGATGTTTACAACAAGATGTTGAGACTGTCCTAGCGAGTTATCGAGTCTTAACATTTTCAAACAAAATTCTTTGATACCTTAAAGCAATAGGTGAAAACTTGTGGTGTGATTGGCTATATATAGTGTGTGTATATGCCATCAAATATGATAGGGATATGTGGTAGTGGTAGTACTACTCGCAAGACAAACGCTATGGAGCTAGAGTTCCCTGAAGCCGGGGAACATGAAAATTTAATTTTAATTAATTTCGCAGACACTATTAGTATAGAGTGATGAAATATGGCAGCACCGTTTTTGAACATAATGTGTATTTAGAAATCTTTACTAAGAATTGTTATTCCAAGAATTAATTGTTTTTACATTTTATCCAATTTTTATCTAAGGTTATCAAGTAGTACATTGGCTGTTCTTATCTAACGCATTACTATTTATATGTATACAATATTTTCTTACAATCGTTTGTTTATCTAATTAGTTTTGCTAAAATAATAATTAAGAAATTTAAAAAGTAATTGCTCGTATAATACTTTATGTACTGTGAACTTTAATTTCAAAAACAATATTTGTCCTGTTTGCTTCATAAAAAATTATTATTCGTAGCGAATACAAGAAGTTTATTTAGACATAAACTTTCAAATCGATGGTATAGCCATTACTTCTGATAATAATTCCAATTTTTCCTGAATTACTGTTCTACTTCTTGCTGATATCATCGCAAACAATTGCGTGCTTATGTATAACTCATTATCGATGTCTGTATATATATAGTGGATATGATATCGAGGAACTAAAAGTGTTTCTCCAGATCGTCGATATCGGGGAAATTATTTTTCTGAGGTTCCCCGTCCAGATTACAAAAGGATAATGGGAAACTAGAGTAATGTTCTGTAATTAGCATAGTGGTTCTTTAGCGGTAGAGGAAGCGAAATAATGGGCCCATTAAAAATAGCCCTATTGCATGCAAAATCGATCTTCGCACATTAGAATACATTCTGAATTTAGTTTCTAACACCCGAAAATTGATAAATGGCTTCTTATCAAGTTCGTACGACCATATCTGGGTTACAACTAACAGTGTGTTTGTGACATGTTCAACAAGAATCTGTTTTATAATTTATAATATAATGAACTTACAGTCGTGTCTTGGATGTCACAAAGGAGTGTTGCTTATCCCGGTCATGATACACGAGCTTGCCCATAGACCGATAAATAGAAAAGCAAGGCGAGTGGAGTGGTTCGTTTACTTGGTATTATTTATACTTCCTTTTTTGGCAGTCACCGAAGACGTTGCAAAATTTTGTGAAGCAATTGCTGCTGCATGTTTTCCGCTCATAGAGACTTCCTTTGTTGTAGAAAGCGTGTTCAATGTTGAGTAATAATGAATAATTTGGGTACCTATACGAATACATTTCTACAAAAGACAGACACACCCTGTTCTATTAGATTTCCACATACTTCCAGAATATTAATTTCCTTTACCGGTTTTTATTAAAGAAAGAATTTTACGATTGAAGCAAATCAATTTTGTAAAAGTTAAGCTTAGACTTTAAAATCTTAAATTGGAAAAATGTTTTTATACAATAAATATTTTTCTTCTTAATTTAAAAAAGAAATCCACAAAGTAACTAATGAGAAATGTTAGGTGACGTCTTCATATCACTTTAAGGTTCATTTTCTCTTAGTACGTCAGAATCAGAATTCACTCATTCGGCAATAACTTTTTTAGGCATTGCTTGAACTCCTCGGAACGAAATGTTCTCTAACTCATCTTATGAGGGTGTGGATTTTTTATACTGGAAATGCAACGTGTTCTTTCAATAAACGAAAAGTGTGGGAATGTTTTCCTATTGTTGATCAAAGTTAGGAATGTGTGGGTTTTATAAATTCTCCCTTAATTAGAAAAATTCCAAATGGAATTGTTATCGTAATAAGTGTGACGAATTGGGAAGCATAAACCTATAAAATGCAGCTTATCGATAAAAATTAGTAGGCCATGACAAGTGCTTGAAGTACAGTCAGCGTTTGGGCTTATCTTATCAGACCTGTCGCTTATTAATTGGTAAATATTTCTGCAGGTATGTACATGGGATTACAAACATAATTTCTCTTTGTTAAAATTGTAAACATTGTCGCCTATTTTTTTATTCCAAAGCAAAACTAGTAATTTAATTGTAAATTAAATTATCTATTGTAAACTTTTGTAAATCTCAACTTTTAACAATGCTTTAACACAGGCTTCGTCTGTCTCTGGCATTGTTATATCTTATCAGGCTGCCCACACGTTCCGGGTCATGTTGATAAAATGATAATTAACTACAGTAAAAAATATTGTTGTTTTAAATAAATATTTCTGATGCATAAACATACAAAGGAAAATGATCTTTACAAGGTTCACCAATTCCCATCGAAGATTTACAAAGAGGAATTTAAATTTGTGGCTTAAACGTAATATACAAGAGCAATATTGATATAGTAACGTGTTCTTTAAGGTAGGGACGACACATTGGAAGTTTAATATCAGAGAAAAGCTAAAATATGATATCACATTTTTTGCCACATGTTGTCGACCGTAGCGATACTTTTTTCTTATGGGTTTTATATATTGGAAGATGATGTTTTATTTTCTGAATATTGTGCCTCTTGTTTGAATTTATCTCCTGGATTTCCCCCTTTTTATTCGTTCTTATGTTTTCTTCGCCTTTCGCCTTCAATATGTGCACACCTACATAAATAATTGTTTGCTTCAATTTTTGCTCTTTAAGATAACCTCACGAATGCGCAATTTTGAGTAAATAATATTCCTTAGCTAACTTAGGCCCGAACTTTTCAACTAATAACAAAAGTTGCCCTCTAATTTGTAATTTTAGGGAAGTAATGTGAAGACATCTGAACTGTCTAACTTTTCCCCTTGTTTACGAGTCTCAGCGTAGTCCGGACAGTAAAAGGGGCAGCGCTTTTGTCGGCCCAGCACTTTTCTTCCTCACTGGCCATTGCTCATCAACTCGCGAAATCTTGGGACATCATTAATCTTAAAATCTCACGTTGCGTATGGCGATCGTGACAAATTGAGCACGGTGCTCCACTGCTATTAGTACTCCACTAAATATCCATTTCCCCCCTTTTTATTTCGTCTTATACTTATTTTATACTTTTCAAAAATACAATTTTTCCAAGGAAATTTTACAGCTCTATAATACACCGACTGAGATACATTCAATAAGTAATGAAAGACGTAGCGTAGGTTGAAGGTTGGCTGTGGCAAACCATCCATCGACTCATTAGATGATAGTAACAACTTCCAATATTAATTTCAAAGTTCACATACTATTCAGTCGATCATACAAGTACTAGAGACGAGGTTACATGTTTAATAATTTTATATTCTAGTTCGAGTGTTTTTTATTATTCTGAATTTTCTGAACCGAGGACATTTTAATTCCTAATTTGTCTGTATATTGCAACGATATTGTTTTATTTTCTGTATAATGAAAGCGCTTAAGACAAATATAATTCAATTTCTGTTTCATATTTATTGTACGTGGATAATAAAATACAGCGAAAACAAACATATTGCTCAATTTGGAATTATTTTCGCGTGCATTAAATTAACTATAAATGTAAAATAAACATAAATAGAAAGGAGATTGTGTATTCATTAATATTTAACATTTGATGGGAAATTACATAATTGAATTGGAAATGTAAATACCATTTTTTTCCTATGTTGATTTGTACCATGAAATTACTACAACCGTAATGCAAAATAACACGGAAACGTGTATTTTGGATAACGGTCACAAGTAAGCACCGGAAGATAACCATACCGTCATAACTAACCTGTTTGGTTCATTACAAATCGGTTCTCATTATTCTCAAAGTTGTATAGACGAACGGGTCTACTCGGGTCCGAAATTAAGCCATTATTAGTTATTCAGAGTTTCAAAAAAAGGCGCCCGCGCTTTTACGGCCCATTCCTCACTGTCAAGATGAACTCATTTACTTATTCCCATGGTGTTGCACTGCCGTTAAGTTTTTAGTCCATCCTGTTGAGATATCTGACCTGCCACGATCTTGAAGGCGGTTCTTCTTCGAAATAACCATAAGGCAAATTTAGGGACCAGATCTCTATTCAGTAGCTACAATTTAATTTACGAAACTAATATTCTAACGAATCGTTTAAAGGGAGTATAGATTTTTTAAAAATTCAGTACGGGGAGAACTATAGGTAGTAATTATTTTAAGGGTAATTTTGATCTAGATTCCAGAATACAAACTTTATTAATAATTTAACGAAATTGAGTTTTCTTTTTGTAAACAACCTAATTAATAATTTTCTTGTCATTAAAATGCCCTGTGTTAATAATAATTGTGAAAAAAAGCTTTGATTTTAAATTTTCCATATGAAACCCTTTCAAACTTTATGGATACTCTGCAGATACTCGGATTTTATTCAAACGCAAAAAAGAAACTGATATGCTTCGTTTTTTAATGTTTTTGTTGTGTATTGAGGATACCTTTCTGCGCTCTAATTAACTTAATCTAATCTCTGTGTAATTTCTTTTGTGTTTTCAAACACATACTGATGAAAGGATGAAAAATATGAAATTCTGTTCCAACGGTATTAATTAAATTTGTAAAACATTTCTATTTTTGATAAAATATAAAGCAAAATCGCAAGTTTTTTCGAAACCAATTACCTTGTATTGTTAGAAATTGTTAAACTTTTCCTTTGACCATTGTAATAAGTAGCTTACCTCTCTACTACATTGTTCCCTGGATCCTTGCCTAGATCCCAAAACCACAACAATGTCATGTTAAAGTCGGTTTCACAAGTTTGAGTAATCCTACAGAGATAAAAATATACAGTACTTCTACTACAATCCTTGGAGATTCCCGTATTTCTCCACATTGTTGCATATCTTGGAAAAGCTCCAATATTAAGATCTTGGGGAAAATTAGCAAAAAACCTCGTTTTGATGGACATTTAGTGGGTGGGCTGCGTCAGATTTAAATCTATAGTTGTCCCATCCTTGACAACAATAAAATGAAGTGCATCGGTTTCGGTTAGCCAGTAGTGCATGTTTCTTGGAATAGATGTTTTGTTGTGGTTGGTTTTTGCACAGACTTAGGACGCCAGCACTAAGAGCTAATGCATGCTTTACTTCCTTCAACGCCTCAGTTTACCGACCGACGTAACCTGACTAGCTGTTTTTTTTCACAATTGATAAATTTAAAGTGTATGAGGATTAGGTTTCACTGAATTTTATCAACAAGTGGTACAGCGATATTAAAAAATCACTTCAAAATTTTTTGTTCCATAAAGAACCGTTACCTCAAAATTACAAATTTTAAAACAAAAAGAGGTCTTTGTTAAATTACTTATCAAAAGCTAAATTCTTTCCTGCTCTATACTCTCCAAAAATTGTAATTCACAATTGGTGGTAGGTTTGTTCGTTTACACAGTAAAGTGCAGCTTATCCGTTGCTTACCACACCGCTGATCCAAATCTAAGGGAGAGAATATGCAAAAAACTTTAATCCGAGAGTCGAAGAAAATATAATTGTTTAATGGTATTTTTCAGGGGTTTCTAAGATTTGTTTATTTTACTTTACGAAAGAATTTACGCTATAAACTTATTTGGGTTAAGTTAAAGTTCCTTTTCCATACGTTGTAGGCTTTCCGTTCCTGATATTGTCTGCGCCCTGAATCGGTATCACAGGCTATGTTGTCTAAAGATTTTTTCCCCTAGGTTTAAAAAATGTGAAGGTTACCTACGAGAATAAGTCGAGTTCCAATTCTCATTGAGAACGTAGCGAAATGTTTTATAGAAAGAGAAAGAAGGTCATATGGTCGGTTTTTAATCGAACGTAATTTGGAACGGAATAGAGATCCGGTTTCGGTCGGTGGTAACCGTGATTTCAATTCGAGGTTCATGAAATTTGACACGGGGATAACCTATCATACACGGGCAATTCTCGCTCCCATGTTCAAATTAGGAAACTCTAATTTTGCGCAATCTAAAATTTAGATGAAATAATTTTAACGAGGAGGTTAATACATCTCGTCCATATTCATGTTTCCCGGGCTCCCCAACTGCAATCCCAGCTCAAGAATGGCCTAAAGAAAATTACTTGTACAAATAAAAACCGCTCTGGCCTAAAAACTGTTCAAACAGAAGGGTATCGAGAGCCTTTATGTTATTTTTGTTTTGAGTCGAAGCAGGTCACTACACTCTCGAGTGAATGAAATCTCTACAGTGGTGAACATTCACTAATTTTATCGATGAACCAATACGAGGCAGCCAGCCAACCTATACCGGAAGTTATAACCCAACACGCGGACCGCGACCTTGAAATAACCGGCAGCGGGTTAATTTTAAACACTATTCGTGTACAAGCTAGTACGGCGCCTATTGCACGAGAGCTGCATTTTTTCAATTAATTAATCAAACATCGATCGGGAAAAATACGGCGATCGAGTTGTACATGTTTTTCATTTTTGGTTTTCAATACCGATTGGATTTTCTCTGTAGAACTATAATTCAATTAAACAGCAATCTACAGTTGTATTATGCCTCGCCCTGGCAATCGTATTAACCACGCAATGCTCCTGTTAGCATCTTGTCTTCTAAACCCCGCCGAAGGGTGCCAAGTACTGTCACAAACACTGAAATCCGCGGCAAATTATCCGACGCTTCAATATGTTCTAGCTTAGAGGTACCCCTATATATGACTAGGTGGTAGAAAATGCTTCTTAAGCCACTTGAAACGAATATCTATCAGCCTATGGCTTCGCCTCGATTCACTTTGAGGAAGATGAAACACTGCAACAGACACCCAGAAATTTGAATGCTGATTCAGAAGCAGATCAACTTACTGCAAGCGTGCCAATTAATTTAATTAAAAGCATATCTCCTTCACATTAACATAAATTGATTCTGATCAGTTGTTATCGAATTGCTGTTCATAGACTGTTAGTCATAACTTTCACTTATTATCATTTATTATATTCTGCTTGTTCTGTTTGACCCATAACGCTTGTTTGATTTCACTAAAATTAATTAAAGAACGTAACTTAATAAATTCAGTCCTATTTTTTGATAATTTCAAAAAGTGAAACGATGATAAAATTAAAGCTTTTTGTAGAACTTTGACATTAGTTATAAATAAATAAGCGAATAAATAAATAATTAATGAACATCGATCAATAATGAAGCAAGCAACCGCGCCTTTACGAATCGTTTGTTAGTTCTATTTAAGAAATATTAGTCAATAATAATATGTTAACTAAATTTGAGTATTGGTCACTTTTTTCTACAAAGATTGAGTCATTCTTTGATTATTACATTGCTTATGTGTCATGGAAACTCGAGATTTGAGATACAACAAACTATAAAGTAGTGGTTTTATGATAAGTTTTAGGAAGTTTACGATGATTATTATTATCATCATAACCACTCACACCTGATAAGTAGAATTATCGATATGTCAATATTTTGGTTTTTTTTGTGGTAGTTATCAATATGCAACCAGATTTGGACTGACACTGTACGATAAGAGATATTCATTTCTTCATGTTCGTGGAATTCTTTATGACTACATTTTTTTCTGCATTCTCCATCTTTAATTTCTATGAAAACCAAGACCTGTTTACTTAAAAACATTTGATATGGAAGTAGTATGTGGTTTAAAACAGGACAGTTAAACGGGTTCATAACCCTCACCCATTTAGCAGTGACCACAACAAACTGCATTATGATGGTCACGTAGCTCGAATGTGTAACTACAACTAACTTCTCGTAACTTAATCTACCACAATAGGCCGAAAATCGGCTTTTATGTCAAAGCGTTCGTATTAGAGTTAATATCATATTAAACTCGACAGCCCAAACAGGAATTGTTCTAACAAAACAATTCCCAATTATTGTCGAGGCGCCTAGGCAACGTTTTCCGTGTTGAAATACAGTCTTGGATTAGTTCTGTTTGTTTGTAGAAACATGTGATGGGAATAAAAAAAATTAAAAACACAAATTGCAATGAGAGAAAATTTCTTTTAACATTGGAAATGTTTATGTTCGTATATGGGGCCAAGTTACAGTTTTGAGTCAAGGCCAAAGAAGACAAAAGTGTCGCGATCGGGTTTCGCCGCTAGCTGGCCGGTCCGGGCCGACAGCATAGCACGGTGGGCATACAAATTGGCGTGTGCGCCGTGCTCCTGTCCAGCCGAGGCCGATGGTGTACAACTACAACCCGAGGGCTTTTGCCCGAGGGTTGTACGTCTAATTCTGTATTTCCATGGTAATAGTCAGTGTTATCATTTCCAATGCCTCCGATGGTTGCAAGGATTGCGAAATCTGTGAATTTTTACAAAAAACAGAATGCATTTCAAATCTGCAACAAAGCAACCTGAAAAATAATCCTTTAGAAAAGCATCGCTAGAATTTAACTTGGATATGGGATGCAGTGCCGAGTATTATATCCACAATATAATTTTATAATATGTTCCCTGAATACATATTCTTAATCTTAAAACCATAAGTTATTAAAAGTTACATTAGCTGTAATCCATCCTTGTCAATGTTTTTTAATCATTTGAAATTTAAAAATTTAAATAATGAACACAGGATATCGGTTAGTGATGGTTGATTATTTTACCATTCAAATAGACGTGAGTAGAATACCTATATAAAAATTGCTAACCCCTGAATTATTAAAGAATGTAAAATAATAATGTAGGTTGTCTGGGATAAAATAAAATGTATCCATTTTTTTTTGCTAGAAATTTTATAGACTAACATTTAAAGCTGAACTTTTAAAACTTTCTCGTAACTCGTAATTAATTACATTTCGTGCCGAAGAACATCATCGAATTGGTAAATTCTTATCCTAGTAAAGAAAATAGTTAAATTTTATTGGCAATTGCGTTACCACGAGCAATATTTCATTTAATGTTTTTCTTTTGCACAATTTCCTCTTCGCTAATAAATCTTTAATTACTTTGATTTTCTAGAGATATTTTAATCTCAGCATTTGATATTGAAGGGAATTAATCGGAAATGAAAGAGAAGATTTTTATTTGGGTTGGTTCCTGTCGCTTTATTATTAAATTCTTTGAATCGGTTTTTAGGTTTATACAAACGACTTGCTAAAATTAGTTCATCGTCCAATGTTGTAGAGATAACTAACTACTACAGTAGCTGTTCTGCGACAATGTTTAGCTGACTGGCCACATTCTCTGCCTTACCGTCCGCAGCAACCATATGTGGCCTTGAACCATTTCCTGTAGTTCTTTGCCCTCTGCTTGTACGAGCGTTAACTTATCCTTGTGTACGTACAATTATGAATTACTTGCCTACGCCGAAACTCTGCCCGTTCATAAATCTATGTTAAGATCCTCAATTTCGGGGAAGCTATCGGAACTTAAAACGTGAAAACTAGAAACTTTCTCATAAAGCTTGCCCCCACATCTGCTTCCTGGTTGGTCCATGTATCCATCCTTGGCGCATTTTCGTACCATACAATTTATAAAATATTTAATTATTAATATTCACATGAGATATGTTTTATTTTAATGAAACCAAAGTTAGTACAGTCTAA
Organism: Hemicrepidius hirtus; assembly: GCA_963082805.1. Classification (NCBI taxonomy): domain Eukaryota; kingdom Metazoa; phylum Arthropoda; class Insecta; order Coleoptera; family Elateridae; genus Hemicrepidius; species Hemicrepidius hirtus. The sequence goes on from OY720168.1 coordinate 21,900,929, forward strand.
GTTATTCTATTCGTCTGATATACGTGAATTGTAGGTGGAATAAATTCTTGATTTGATATATTTCAACATGTAAATTTATACAAGATGGGTCAAACAACTTATAAATAGTAAGATGTTTACCTTCCCAATTATTAAAAGCAAAAGTTCAAGAATCGTATCAAAATTATTTCAAACTCGATATTGCAGGCTTCACTGTAAGGGGTGGGGGATCGTTAAATCATTAAAAATCTACGGTTCTGTGGGGATTTGAATCCTAAACTTTAGCATTGACATCCGTCTAAACCACCGAATTTATTTTTAGTTGAAAAGAAATCAAACTTTTTCCGTGCGGTTTACACAGAAATAGTTGATATATACATACCAATAGCCGTTCAGTTGGACATAGTCCATAGTTTGATTCAAACTTTAGCGTAACGTTACTGTGGTATCTAACCCTTGGTTACCTAATATTTTTTTCCTGTGCCTTTGATTTCAATTGATATAATATTCGAAAATGTTTTTTACTTATTTTTACATTTTATTATTTTGTTGGTGCGGTATTACAATCCACGGCTTGGTGGGGATTTGAACCTTAAACTGTGGCATTAACATCTGCTGTAAGTCGCCGAATTTATTTTTAGTTTCGGAGCAATGAAATTTTTGATGAGCAATGCACTACCCACTCTTTTGGTTAATTTTTTTTCAACGTTTGATTATTTTGTTATATTTTCATTTCCAATTGCCATACTGTTTTAAAATTTTGTTGTTTTCGGTGATTTAATTACGTTTTGCCTGGCTTGTAATATTAGAAAGCGGAATATCCTGGATGCTTTATTGCCTCCGCTGTTTGCCTTTTTGTTTTTATGTATTTTTTAGTCCAGAAAGAAAAATGGAAATAAATTAATCGACGATACCATTAAGTTTTATTCGGCCATCTGCTAAGTGAAAGATGTTTAATTTTAACGTCCGGAATTTGAAAGATTCATTCAAAATTAACGTTAATTTTGAAAATAATTAAATAACATGGCGGATTTATTATTATAATAATTTTCATTACAATACTCATATAGAGATACCAATATCGGTATAAAGTGAAGTGATATTGACAAGTTCACTGTACAAATTTGCAACAGATGTCAAATGTTGAAACCTGATGTTATTGATATAAACGTTCTTTTATGCCTTTTTTACGCTTGCTGTTTTGAAGTACCATTTAACCGTTTAAGTGCAAGATACGATCGGAGTTTCGGTTCCTTTGTGGTATTTTTCACCGTTAGGAAGATTTTGGTAAGGATTTTTGGTATCGCGTTGCGTATGGCGTTTACAATAGACCAATCACTTCCTCTATTATTGTTTGCTTTGTATTTTGAATAATGACTTAATTTAACGTCGCTGCTTATGTTCCTATGATTAATTATTGTTACTGTTACTGTTAGCTCGGATTTGTAATGAAATATCCGTTGTAATAAATTATCCTTCCCAGTTAATTTTGATAACACGTTTCTAATTTGTATGGATTTTATTGATGTACCTCATTAAAAAAGTCTTATTCATTAAAGAACTTAATGGCATTAACAAGCAATTATATATTTACATTGCTTTGCTATCACTTTCGACTACAATATTATTTAGTCATTTTAAGCGAAAGTTACTTTAATTTGATATAATTTTCAATTTTGTATACTTTGACATAAAAACCGTTTATTAAATCTTTTTTAACTTGTTTCTTAAAATTGTTGTCAAGGTTTCATTATCTTGAAGAAAATGTATTGTGAAAAATTTTCTAATTATTATTCTCTTTTTTTTCAGGTAAGACAATTTGATCTATTTTCCAAGCAGTGAGTAGAAGGTACATTTGAGTAAGTTTAATCCTAAAGCAATTTTCTCTTTCTTAAAACATTTTTGAAATATTAAGAAAAACGTGTACCTAATTACAATTTTTTTCGTTTATTGAATGTTTCATCTGATATTACTGAAATTTATTTGTTGAAATACAATAGCTGAACGTCCATAGCATCGCTGTGTGTATCATTTTACGTTGGAAGTTCAATAAGCGAGGAATTTAGAAGGGAAGTACTAAATGAAAATGGAATTCGAGCAATGTTTTCCCTCTTCCATTTTGTGTTTCGACGCTAATGCGCAAATAATTAGTTTAGTTTTGAGGTGAAACTTTGACACCTGTCGCCGTTGTGAAAAGACGGGTACATGCAACTCACCTCGGACCCGTTAAGCTTCACTATTCGTACATACGTTGAAAGTTAGGATAACTTCAGATATAACACTTGAAAACTTTTATCATGGAGTCCCGAGCTTCTAACACAGCGCCGTAGAGTTGGTGATAATACTGATAAGGAAAACTACTAGTCGAACTTTTCGTTTCTCTTTCCGAACTGAACAATTTGTTTTATGTGAGCTCCAAGAAGGAATTTTTAATATTCTCGGTACCTTACGAGGGATGATGCAAGGTGCGCGTAACATGTAAGTTTCTTCAGGGTATTATGCATTTTTCCGAGCGCACACCAATTTATAAAATGCGTCTAGGATGTATGTGAAATATATTTACTAAACCCCTCGCTTCTATTTTCTACCTTCCTTGTAAAGTTATAATTCAGTCTCCCCATTTTAACTTTTATAAAGATCCCTCGTCTCTCTAATAATTAAGGTGCGGGAAACAGAGCTGCAAGGAAAATTAAGCAAATGCATTACTGAAACTTTGTCTACATAGTATACAGCTCAACAATTTAATAAGTTCAAAGCATTCACTATACAACACAAATTGGTTTGTAAATAACCTGGATGCACTTTATTTTTCATATCGTTCACTTTGGGATTATGTACCTATTATGTTCATCAAACATATGTTAGAAAGTCTGCTTTTAAAGTGATACTCAGACATAAAGCGGAAATTCTTGTTGTACATTAGACAATCAAAATTCAATCTAAAACGAGTTTATTTTTCGATTTTTTACTCGTAGGTACATTATTTTCTTTCTTAAAATATTTTGGAAATATTAAGCAAATGTGTACATACAAATTTGTTGGATGTTTTATCTGCAAGTCTGAAATTTACTTGTTGAAAAATAATAGTGTGACAATATATATAACTAAGCTATGTATAACAATTCGCACGACTTTCTTTAAATTTTAATTTATTTAAGTGATTTCTCCGTCTAGCATTGGAAATGGCAATTTTATTTTATAATTATAGCGCTCCTTTGGCTATTTTCTTAAATGATATATGAGCAAGAAATTCGTGTGGAATCTATATTTCTACTCGACTATACAAAAATCAATAGAAAGGATAGGAAAAGATAAGTTTTCTTGAAGTTCGATGTTGTGTGTATTTCTTTTTCGCTTTTGCGAGATGCTCGTGTAACGTAATATATTTATGCTCTCATGCTGTATGTTTAGGGAGAAATAGGTACTTGCTTGAGAATGACTGCGAACATGCGATCCAAACTTGCGCTTAGAAGGGTCTCTAGTGGATAATAAAACCTCCTAAATAATTAATAAAGCGCTGTCTAGAAATCTTAAATTACGCGTGTCATAAGGTCGCCATGCTTTTAAACTGTTTTCCTTGGTGGAAATTAGAGCTCAAGCTTTGGAACAAGCCGTGTTTATAATTTTTAGGAAAAATACGTTAAATATCCATGAAATATTCAGCTCTACAAAAAGCTTTTCGGGTATGCAATATGAAAAAGGCATTCCTGTTTGTTTACGAGTGAAATAGAGATGCTCTCCAACAAAACGGAATTGAAGGAACTCAAGAGGTTATCTGAATTTTTCTGTTTGAGTTTTAAATCTAATAATATCGTGTTTCTTTATTATGTTACATGTATATAGGCATCAAAATATATAAACATAACGTTACACTCTTATTTCAAAAAAGTTCAGCTTTTGATTTTTTTTGTTATACCTCTTGAGCAAAATCCATATTTTGCTATTCACCAACTTTACGTTAAATATTGATTGTAAATTTTTTGCTCATGTCTACATAATATGAAAAAGAGGATCAAGGTGTTTTATTTAATTATGCAATCAATTGGAAAGAAAATAATTTAATCCACAATAATACCGTTTGATGTGTGTGTGGCTCTACCGTGTCTGTTTTCTTATTAAATAAACTTATTTGCTATGCAATGTAACAAGAGTAATTGGTGGTTAACCTGTTTATTACCATGGTATATCAAAGACGGTTTTAGATTGTGGTATAACGTTTAATGTATTAGTAAGTAATTGGTTGAACTGCAAGTTGCTATGCAGTTGAGGTCTAAAGGGATCTTAAACTTGTGTTAAACTTTAGCTTACAACGTTAATTATTCAAGTGGTAAGGTTAATCCATCACTTACGAAGATGATAAATACATTGTCTTGTAATGATAGAATCATTTATTAGAATACACGAAATTAGTATTACGCTACACATTTATTGATGAGTTTGGTTTGACAAGTATATAGGATATTATGCAAGTCTCATTTTACGCTTGGCAACATAGCCTCGAGTTGTAGTTACGCTATATTGATTCATTTCTCTAGCCCTAAGGTTTCCTTCTTTGGTCAAGTATGTACACTGCACTGCATTCTGGGGATGTTTGGTCAGGGAAAATTAATATGGTCCCATTACTTGCCGAATAGTGAAACCTTTTATTGTCCTCTCTGATCCTATTATCGAATTTTGTTAATAGCTTTATAAAGCCTACTATTGGCACATGATCACTGATTAATCGTGGGAAATTTTGCTGAATAGTTGTTTCCGCACGTTCGTTTTGTTCATATTATCCAGTTTAACTGTTATTCCGTTTTAGTGCTATGTTCTAATACGATACGTGACAATACACATTTATATCTACTTATCGTAATTCTTTTTCTGCTATCTTTCTTATTCTGTATATTTACCTTTAACCTGGATTTAAGTATTTGGAGGAAGTTACTATATTTATCAATTGCACTGTATTTCGCTATAAAGCCCCACGAAATGAGCATAAAATAAATGCACCTTACAAAATTTTATAATTTATAAAAGCTCAACTCAGTCGGCGCACAAACTTACTCTTATCTCAGGGTACCTTCCTCGACACTTCTCAAAACGTGGCTCCACTAAATAGCTGGGATAATAACACAAAATTTCTTTTACAAAGCTGCCCAATTGCAGCCTCCAAAAAAAAATTTTTACTTACTAAATTAAAATTAAAACAAACAAAACAAAAATAAAAACTCTATCAAGCCCTTGCTTAAATGTCTTTTAACCAACCCAATGAAATCCCCTTTAAATAATATGTTCAAAATTCGTCACTTATCTTGTTGGAAAACCTTTTAACCTTCTCCTGTATATGTTTATCCTTGAACTACTACCAAATCAAACTTCAGAGTCTTCAGATACAAAACGTAAACAAACACATCAAAAATGGCGCACACACAACCTTTCTTTCTTAAACTTCCAGATTTAAACTGGTGTGGAGTCGACGTTTGCTAATTTTCGACTGATTTTCTTCTGTCTGAATTTTCCATTTATAGGTGAGCTCCATTTGTTCATAATTTTGCTTGGTTTCCAAGGTGATATCAAACAATATGACGTCACACTCGTAACTTTGTTGATAATTCCATAATTCAATTGTTTTATGTAAATTTATAAAATCCTTTTATTGCCTTTATCTTCCTTATTTAATCTTGCATGTTCCTTCCGAATCCAGCATTGTCTTCCTTGTAAAATTCCTCACATTTTGATATGTAATTTGTCCATCTTTCAAAAAATGATGTCAATTTCATTATTTTATTCTTAAATTTCTTTTCACTTAAAACTCATGCCCAATTTCCAATAATTGCATGTTGTTCAGCATAAAATTCTCCATCCTTCCATGTATTTAGCTCTGGTACCACTTTTCTTGTTAAATACAAATTTCACCCAAAATCACTTTGTCATCTTCAATTTTAATGTTCTTTTTTGTTTTAGACGAATCGAAAGTTTTAACACAACCCCACAGTTTATTTAGATACCCCCTTTTACAACTATAGCTATATCCCCTTTTGAACCCCAATCCCATGGACTTGATAGACTGTACAAATTTTATTATCGACTATCGTTAAACAACTAAAAGTAAAACGTAAGGCACTAAAATTATTTATACAATTATACAGATTAAAACAATTATTACAAATTATACACACTTATTTGTCTTTCCTTTTTAGGCAGCTTTATATGAACACAAGAAATAGTGATAGAAACTTTACCACATCTTTAAAAGTTAATCGTAATCAAAACACGTTTGAGGTTTGTCTAACTAAGACAACCCTGAGTAATCGGCATGAGGTATAATTAAAAATGAAATAAAATTTGTCACCGCAATTACTGGTAATTAAATATTCGTAAAAAGTATCCTTTTCTGATGTATTTATTCTAATACTCATCTACCCAAGCTTATATCATAGCACAATATATTCTTCTGGTTATCGCTTGTCAGCACTAGGTTGACTATCTGCTATTTCTCAACATGCTTTTATTGACTGTTAATTACTTGGAATTTACTCCCAGTTTAAGGTATTTTCAAAAAAAACTTTGACGTGTTACATTTACCTTTAAATTTATATACAGTATTATTTTTTTATATTTTAAACTAACAATTAGTATGAAATGTAAAAAATGTAGTAGTAAACATAACTAATGTTTAGAATTGTAAAACTAAGACTTAATTCTGAATGTAAAGTACACGAACATAAATATTTAATTTATAATTTTTAGAAAATGTAGCATTTTAATTGGTAGTGTTTCCTAAAACACCATCGCATTGCGAGTTGTTAGTGTGGGCATAATTTAGACGTGCGGAGGATTTAAATGGAATTTTTGTAGTCATTTTATACAAGGAAGTTGTCTATCTATTTTTGTAAAATTTAGACGTTGAAGGTCTGTTGTTTCATTTTGTTTTATCAAAGGCGTTCATCCCTGTTAACTCGGAGGTGTAAATTCATCCGCATCTTTCGTTGAATAATCAAAGGATAATTCCATTCCGTGAAAGTGAATCCATCTTTTGTTGTTTTGTAAAATCACTCGGGCTTATTTGTATTTGCGCTAATTAATTTAGTTAACAAGCAGTTACGAGTTCATAAATAATAACACTAAGGAGAGCCCATACAGTTTGCGTTCGTGTTTTGTACCCTAAATTGTTCGGGACCCTCCTTAATTAATCTAAATATTTCTATGAATATTATCGTCTAAAGATATGAATTTCTAACAACCCCGCTTATCTACATCTTTATCGTGTGGTAGCAGCGTTATTGAAATGGTTAACTTTTTAATATCCCGAGTGGGTTGTTACTCAGTGTCCATTGCGTTTTAATTCCTATCATTAATGGCCGAAATTAAATTAAAAAATTGATGAAGTAAATTAGTTGAAACGACAGTTATATCTAAGTCGTCTGTATCCTAACAATTAAGGTTTTTATCCGACCATTTGTACTTGTTAGTCATTACTCATTACATTGCCACTCGACGGATGTAAGAAATTAAACTAAACTTACTTCACCAACAAGATTTATAATTAAGGATAATGTAATTACATTCGATTAATTACATTGTTTCTTATTATTTTTGCATATTAATTGAGCTTGTATTTTTATAGCAGTTAATTGTTAAGCCTACATCTTGATCCAGGTCGATTATATCCTTGTGTATTGAATATTAAAATATTCTAAACGATACCTTAAATGATTGCTTAATTATGTTGATGTTTAAATAACTACTTGATTTTAACTTATATTACGCGCACTATTTAATTGCATCAATTTCTTAATAAATTACGAACATGAGTTAGCATTGAGTGAAGCCCACGTTCAGATTGCATAAAAATTACAAATTCTTATCCCACATAGGTGGAGTTACAAATCTTGCAATCTAATGATTAAACTTAAACAACCAATTGTTCACACCTACACACCACTAAGTTAATTTGCTGTTATGAAGACGTCCAGTTCTTCAAAAAAAAAAGAAATGTTTGAGGTCATTCATAAAAATTTATTAAGGTAATTTCGAAATTTTTTAATCAATGATAACCTATGTGGGTGTTGCATGAATAATATTAAGCGTTCGATGAGGTTTGGAGAAAGTTGTCGATCTGTAAAGTGAAGGTCGATAAACAAGCATGTCGCTGTTTATTTATACATTGTATTTGAAAATTCGTCAAAATTGAACAATAAAATATCCAGGAATTGTAGGAAATTTCATAGTTTTACTGCTTTGCACCATTTTAAAAATGCAGAAGATGAGAACTGTTATATCAGCGAAACCATTTATCCAGCAGTTTAACAACGGGCAGCGAAATCCCTAACGAACTGTAAAAACTTAACTTACGTTACCCCCGACACAGTCAATAGCGTTTATTGTTCAACTCGTTCTGTCTACAAGCTCTGTTATAATTAATCACGTTTCAATTACAACGTTGGTAAGCTGCGATGTCAGAAAAATAATAATCAGAGTAAAATCGAAGTGTTCCTTTTTAGTCGCGCGAAAAACTCTTGGCCGAGAGGCTTTTCATCAATCAGAATCTAGCGTTTAAGCAGAAAACTCATTTCAATAACGATGTTAATACAATACGATTAATTATCATGCAAATTAAATAAACGGTTTTAAATAGCAAAGGTTAAACTCAAGATAATTGCGTACAAGGTCGTGCTGTAACAATCAACCCACAACTTTTTTAAACACAATGGAGATGAATTTTTATGTCTCGTCCTACAAACTTTATAATTTCCATGTTTTAGAAATCGAACAAAATAATTCCTACCCCTCTGCTGGGAAAATATATCAGATTTATCCAAAGAATTAAAATCCAAGGAAAATCATAAACTTAATTGGAAATTAATAAGTTTACAAGTTAAGTTAAGGTCAATTATTACTGGAAAATGAATATAAGCTAAATAATTGGCTTCTCTTCTCATTTTGCATCAATCACTTTACGAGGGTTATTTGTGGAGTGAGAGAACGTTAATCAAGTTTGTTCTTGCTATAAAGTTTGGTTTCCTGGTAATCGGAGGAAGCGGATATTTCGCGGTATGGTCATCGTAAAGCAAGTACAGTATATTTGCAAGTTTATAGTACTTCATAAAATTCAATATTGTCGAGTTGAATTGAATTACTTTGGTTTTTAAAGATGGCTGAAACGGAACAGTAAAAGTAACTTTACGTTGGAGAGGCTGCGTCGATTTTCTTCTTTATTAAAAAACTAATCGTAATTTATATGGAGCAGGAATTGTCGCTTTAATTTCGACTGTAATAAGCTATAGGGAGTAAAATAAAAAAATTTACGATTGTCTTTAGGTAGCTGTTTTCTTCAATTATAGTTACAGTTAGGTTTATTAAGCTATTAAATCCACTGTGCTTTGACTCACCTGTGCAATTACATCCGTTGTCGCCACCGAGAATAAACGAGATTACGCAAGTACGTAAAATGAATAATCCCAGCACTCCCGCTTTAAAGAATTTATTCAAGTAATACCTTTGCATACTGAATAGATTTTTTAATACGATATCTTACAGGAAACAGTGAGCTACTAGTAATTGCTTTTACTATTTTTTTACCCCTCCTTCAATTTTCTAGAACATACGTTTTGTCACTTCCATTCACAACATATTGAAATATTTATTTTATGACGATAAATATAACTCGGAAGTTATAGATTTTTACCTCGTAACTCTGCATATGATATCTCAATAACTTTTATTTTCAAATAATAAACTAGGTACCTATCTACTAGCTATACTGTTATTGGCCGGCGCCTCCACCAATTTTTCACAAAGATCGTTACGATTTTTCGATTCTGTCCACGAATTATCTATTGTCTATTATCATAATATTCAATACTTTTTAACTATCCTGACAACATATTTCAAAAATCTAACTGATTTGTACCCTACAAAACCCTATCCAATTCACCCCATTACAAAAATATCCTTCCCCACCTGCTGGTATTGAGTGAGTCTGGTTGAGTGTAATCCAGTATTGGCAGAAATGGCAAGTCCATGTTCACATGAATCTCGTTTAAACAGACGGTTTAAGTTGTACTAGAAATCTATTTGGCATAAATGTTCTATCAAATAGATCGTTAGTGTGATTAATACAAGCAAAGACAAAAGAATCCCATAATTATTGTAAAGGAAAAATTAGAAAATGATTCATTTTAAATTAAATAACAGTCATGAATGTCCATTGAGGGGATTTTATTTAATACTAAATAATTCAGAAAATATATGAATGAATGAATTCAAAGTAAAAACAACCTTTTAATCATGAAGCCTGCATGTTGGTATGAATAGATTCATTGCAGCTCGCATTACAGGTGACTAATTCAATTCTATGTAATGCTATTAGCATTATTAATAAATAAATAAATATTCAAGATTTTTGTTGAAAAATAGAATAGACTAAACAACATGATTGAAGTGCCATTCGAATCGGGTACCGTTAGTTTGCTTTCTTTTTTGCCAAGAAAATTTAAAATATTATAAAATGACTTTGATAAACCATTTTGATATTTACAGGTTATTCTTGTTTCATGTGCAGAATATGGGTGTAATAAAAAAAATTTGAAAATAAATTTCATAGATATAAAAGAATGTAGGTAATTAGTGACCCTGCCCGGAAGCCTTAAAAGCATCATATTTTGTGTTTCTTTTCTTGAACTTGTTGAATATGAATAGAACAAATGTCGAATGAAAAGGGTCCTGATTGATATACAAAAGCAGAGATTGCATTGAAACCACATTAAAAGAAGTGGAAATTGTTTAATAAAGCGGCAGTTCGAGCAATTGAATTATATCTCTCTCTGTATGAGCGTTTGAAATATATTTTTGTGGGCGCGCGTGATGCTTTAACCTTCGTTTGCATATTGTGGCCGGAGATCGAGTTAAGTCTGGCGTTCTCTCCTCAATTATAGGTCGGATTTCTAAGAGATTTACTAATCCGTCGTAATTAATTCTGTTTTCATCCTTACCACGCTTCGGATCGTTCCGATCGGGGATTTACTGGATAGCTGGAAGAACGAGGTATTATTTTAAAAAAGGTGGAACTTTTCAAAATTTATATTATCTAACCAGACTTGTAATATAAAACCATTTAAGTCGGCGAATCTGTTCAAGGGTTCTAATCAACGTAATTTGTATTCTGCTACTATTCTAGTGCCCGTTTTCATTTGGTCTCAATATCGGAGTACCTACGTCTCTTGAATATAATTTTGTAATTCTTATGATGCGCGTAGCAAAAGCAGAACTGCTTTCAGCCAGGAAATTGCGTTTTCGGGAGTAAATATTTCGTAATATTATAATATCCTTTTCGGTATAATATTACATCGTTGGAACTTTTTGTGTCTGTGGAAACCCCAAAGCTTTACGTGTACAGCCGATTTTAAACTTTGGAGTGCTTTGCGCTGTATTGTTGCTTATAATCTAGGCATTAAATATTAACCAGTCGTTCGTAATTTTACGCTTCTGTAGTTTCCTATTCTGGTAAGAATTTTCTAGATAAAAGGGAATCTGGGAAAGCAAAGAGCACTTAGGAAAAGTAAAAAAGCGAGTTTCTTTTTATTTGAAAATTCTTTCAACTCCTTCTAGTCAAGTGTCTTTTAATACAAAAAGGAATGTCTTCGTTTTTACTACCGTTTTTATCCGAGCTTCAATGTTCTCGTTCGTTCGTCTGTCCGTCGTTGACTCTAGTTCGTGTAAATATTCTCAATGTGCAGGTGTTATGTTCAGATAACGCAATATCTGCTGATGGCTGTAGAAAGATAATTCGAAACTTATGTTGATACATCACGTTACGGGATTAAAAACTACGATAATTGCGACTTGCATGTAAATTATCCGACGATGTAACGTATTATTTAATTTTATTTTATTTTTATGTTCCCTCGTAAAAAATTGTAAATTTGAAAACACTTCCTCCCGTGTGTTTGAACTAACTTCAGATTCTCGCCACCCCTTGTGTCGAAAGTAGTTCATAAAACGACCGTTTAATGCTATTCGGAAAGCTTTCTATTGTGATCCCTTGTGGCGCAGACAAACTCTTAAAACTACATTAAAAATTCCAAACATCGGCGCCGTGATCAATATTGCTAGCGAATGAATTGCACGCGCCTTGACAGGACCGGATAATGTCTCTACCTTAGCCCGGATGCGGGCCGGTATCATCTACTATCTGCTTTATTGGTTTTCAATCTGCATAGTCATTGAGTTGTTGAGTGTTCCGTACTCTCTGTGTAACGTCTTCGGTTCCAAAACCCCAATATATCGAATATGCAAACTATATTCCCAAAATTACCTTTAAAATTAATACAGGATTTCGTGTCACTTAATCACTAAAGCCTTTGTAATTCGAAATTGAAAAATGTTGTAAACGATTCAACCACTGTATTTGTAAACGTTTTATCGTAACTTTCACAGTTGTTGGGAAATTGTTTATTAGGTTATCATTGTTTGTTCCACAGAATAACTTGTTATGTGTAATAGTTTCCGGAATTAACTGAGTAATGCGGTATTTCTAGGAAACAGCAGAATTTATTTCTAATTACAGTTTTAGGAATTAAATGAATGAATGTTAGATTGCTCATGTAATAATATACGATTGACAGCTACCTATACAGTGTAGAAATTAATTTGTTTACTGTTGGTGGCATAAATGTATTTCATGTTGGCACGTTGGATGACATTTATAATCATTACTGGTTTTTATCCGAACTGAAGAAATTTTTCCAAACATATTCCTAGTTCTGTTACCGACACTACTCAATTTTTCAATAAAGCCAACTAAATGAGTTGAAATAAACAAAGTCTTGTTACTATCTAAAGTGAAATATTGAAAAATGTTGTCGTATTAACTTGCACATTTTATATATAAATCTATACTCATATTTAATTGAAGTATGGAACCCACTAAAATAGTGATATTGTTTGTTGAACTTCGAAAGTGCATTAATGTAAAGACGAATGCGGTATTGTTTGAACTATTATGAGTGAGCGTTGTGTGTGCAGATTTTCATTTCCTAAATGAGAACGTTCCCAGTGTTTTATTAGCTTCCGATTCGATTCAAGTTGATGCATTAGTGGTTCAGTTTCGTTCGCTTATTCGCTCTGTTTTACTTCTAAATCTAGACAAATCCTAACGGTTTACCTCAATCTTCAAATAGTAGTTAGCTTTCTGTAGCAATGGGGTTGGAATAAATCAGTCGAGGAATCGAGCCCTTTGCAAGAGCACACGATGAATGAACTTTACCATCCGCTAAACACGAACGTGTGTAGAAATAAAACAACATGTGGAAAGTAAAGGGTTTCGTATTCAAACACGATACCAATATAAAGAAACATGTAAATTCCAGAATAAAATAAATGCTCAAGAAGTCGGTTTGGTTCCACAAAGATCTAGAGGGAACTCATTTTGTCATACAGATTCAAGTGAAGGTAGAAATCCCTTTGTTCTCTTAGCGGTTTCCCTATATTCAGTCTTCTTTTAGTCCCTCGTAAATATGTAGTGCTGTAAAGAGAAAGCATGACGATACTATATAGGGCTAATCGTCGTATATATATCCCTTAATATCTCTACTATTGCGTGCTGGAAAGATCTACACAATGTTTGTGGTCAATAGGGTAACTATCTCCTATAACAATACACCCTAAGGCAATCAGTGGATTATTTGTTTTAGGACCTTACTAATTATAAGACGGTTGAATTTCTCCCCGTTTATATAAAGTTGAATAGTAAAATTGAATTAAAGGTTGGTCTGTTTAAAGTTATTTATTAATTTTTCTTATTCGTGACGCTTCGTAAGGTGTTTTTATCTTAAAACACGGCTACAAAATATTTACTGTTTGGAAGCTCTAGAAGGTGAATTGAGGGTGATATTTGTTAGAATGAAACCAATCTTGACATTTTCAGCATTTTCTGTTGTTTAGGGTACAGGTTAAGTTAGGGATAGAGGGCGCTAAGGTGCAGTTTGGGACAGTATTTGAAATGAGGGGAAGTTGTTGACATTTTAGGGTATTTTGGAAGGTGTAAGTACATTAAAGGAATGACTAATGCCGATTTTTATTGAATAATATTACAAGTTCCCATACCAATCATCAGTTTATGTGTAAAAACTTATGGAAACTTTTTTTTTCAGGTTCAGGTTCAGTTGAACCCATGCTGACTTCGAGGTGTTAATTTAAAATTTCATTTATTGAAAGGGTTCGCACCTAAATAAATATTTATTTGTAATTAGTATAATTTTAATTTTGTTTAAGAATATCACTTTACTAATCGGTAATTCCAGATTTAAAGGGTTAGATTATGCCACGATTAGTTCAGATGATTGAGGATAACAGAAGGAGCAAAAAAATTAAAGCAATAGGAGCAGCAATAAAAATCGTTTCGACTTAGGTTTCCATCCCCTTCGATCTAGAACGGAAAACGATAAAGTTGCAGCAGTGTGCCGCCATTTTTCACGCTACTTGAACTTTTTCACTTTGGTGCTGCGTATTTAAAACTGAGCACGCTAGATTTTGAGTGAAAACTGAATACCGGATTTTTCCACATCTGTTGTAAACTACGGACTCTAATGATGTTCTCTGTACTTTATGCTTTTATTAAATGAATATCCTTAATTGGATTACATAGACTGTTATGTTAGGTACTGATAGGGTGGAATTATTATCATTTGATACGGTTGTGGTTTCTCTATTTTTAGTGTCGTAATGTATGTATGTTTGCTGGTATTAAAATGCGACTTTGTAATAAAAATCTTTGATTAACGGGTTTCCGTTTCGAGAATTTCCGTTTTCCTTCGCAATGAAATAAAAACATAGGTACAGCTGTAAGATATTTGGAAGCTTTGTTACAATCTTGCTTGTTTGATACAAAATATTATAGAAGAAAAATTACATGTTCTTTCTGATTACATTGGAATAAATTGGGGTGGAAAATATTTAGTAGCAGATACTTGTAATCAAATATTGAGTCAAAATATGCATTTTTGATGGTTTAAGTTTTTAGTTTTAATGGAATCAAATGGAAAATAATAAGTCTATCATTCATTTAAATATCAAGCGGTCGGTCGTTCCATAATAATGCTTATACCTGGTTTGCAATAAAATTAAAGAGTTAAATTGACAGATGTCCGTAATTTATATATCAAAGTGGCTGTAAAAGGTTCGCTTTGTGAAATTCTGTTAGTTCAAGCATTAGTCAAAGCGAATTTCCGATTTTGGTTGATTATAATGCGATATCAGAACTTCATCTAATAATACCGAATGCGTGTATAGAGACGGCGACGTAGCCTAGCGGTCGGATCGGAAGGTGGTTGAACAATTTATTTCATAAATCATTTCATTAGTTTTGGTTTGGACGATCAATACGAGTAGGACACATTGTAAAACGTTTTGAGTCCTTCTGGTCCTCGGCCATCGAATTTCCGAATGTGAAGCCTCAGACCGCGCATGGTCGCACCCGCATCTCATCGATTACAGCTCGTCAATGTAAACTCGGATTTTTAATTAATTACTAATAAATATTGACACACGACCCTTCCGCCAGGTATTTGGATAACTGTGCCGGAAGATTACAGATTATTGGCTAACGTTGCGAAGCGACAACGTAAACAAAAGATCATTCCGACGCGGAGCCTAGAAACTGCCCGAAGAATTTTCCTCCCCGAATGATATCCAAATCCCGATCTTTTTCGAGAAACTAAACGTGATATGCAATCAAATCTCTACTTATCCGGGTCTTGATGCAATATACGTTTAGTCCGCTCCACTGTGTTTATACAACGTGATTTAATTTTGCGTGAAAATTTTATTTGGGTTTCCTCCAAGACCGAAGTGGACTCGCAGGAAATATGTCGAGATCAGTTTGATAACTTCCAGTTGTTTGTAGTACTCCGAAGTAATGGAGAGTGGCCAGATGTTCCTCGTTTCTTATTGTTGAATCGAGTTAAGACAAGCCGTTATCATTCCGACCTGATCATACATTTGCGGGTCGCCACTTTCTCTCAATTAAACTTTTGCCCAGTCGGTGGTTCTAACCGGACTCGCTTCCTCGTTCGCGATATTTCCCCCGAAATCCCAACCACCCCACAATTCTATTTCCGGTTAGTCTCCTAATATTAATAATGTTTCTCATCCACTGACATTTCCTGCTCGTAATGTAGGTACCTATATTCTTCCTTGATATTTGGTTGGCCCTGCCATTCGTCACCGACCTCTGCGATATAACGTCGCTCTTTACTAACAGTTTTTTTTCTAAAATGACGAATGTTTCAATAAGTTTATGTAAGCTAAAAAATTACTGAATTTTTGTAAAATTCTACTCTAGAATCAGAATAATCAATAATATTTTTATACTACAAAAGAGTGAAATTATTCTTATCATCATTGCTACTTTTATATTCAAATAAATTTCTTTTTGGGAAATAAATTACTTATATCTACGTAGGTTTGATAAAATGTAATACTTTTTTAATTTTTTCGGAAAATAATTTATATATTTTCATAACTTCCACGGAATTGGAATAGATGTTGATATTTTTGTTGAGCTATATCAGTGTCTTCTCTTTTGCTTACACATGGTGGTTCGTTTGCGTGTTGGCGCTCAATTTGTTTTTCATCTCATAATAATTGCTGCCGTTAAAGTTATCGGAAAACTGCTCTCCACAACATACTTAGGAGATTCGATCTTGAGTATTCGTTATTGATATTTTATACGCCCGTCGTTCGAGTCGACAATAAATTATGAAATGTCTGTTTATTTTACATCTCCCACACTTTTATCACATGATCAATTACATTTATATACATCCAATATTATTTTATTTTGTTACTACGTACAATTTATTTTTATTAAACATCCTTGAAAGAATAAACCACAAAATATAAGGTTTTCTTCATTGGGGCTTTACATTTTTAAATATTCCAAATAATTGCGTGTTAGCGGTCTATAAAATAACTCCTACATTTGGACCCTTACTTTCTGGAAATGGGGTCGATTTTCTGATGGTAAATTTCTGGATGACAACAGTCCAAACTCGCTTTTCTGAAAAACTTTGGAATAGGAACTTGTCTTATTTAAACAAAATTCTGTTTGTTTTAAGATCTGTTTTGCGTCTCCAAACGTTACCATCGCTCCCCAGCTATACTCGGCACCTTAGCGGTACTACTTGGTTGTTGATATTACTGTTTCAAATTGTCGTTTATATACCCCATTTGTCTGAATTCTTTATTACGTTTAAGTTTTTATTATAATTTGAGCGAATACTGTTACAAATAATAGGGCTTATTATCACTTTTAAAGTTGGTAGATATTCAAAAACTAGATTCAATGGAACGTCGCTGCGCGATCTTACTTGTTCTTATGTGAAGTACTAAAGTAGTTTGAAATTATTATACGTGCAGCGGCTGTTCAACAAACTACGTTTATGTAGTGCCGTATTTGTTGGAATTGTCGTATTGTTCGCAAACAGTGCAAGTTTGGAATCCAGTTTAGTTTGCAGTTTCCAGAATAGTTATAATTATAGTTGATGTGTCCTCATAAATTGCGCTACTCAGAAATATCCGTTTGTCAAACTGAATGGAATGGAAGATGTATAAACGCATTTGGACTAACTACGTACCGGGAAAGTTTGGATAAAAGCAAACTCGGTTGCAATCATATACATGTTATAAATACAACATGGAGCTTTTGTTGAGGAGAAATTTAAATTGGATGTTGCATATTCCTCTCTTTAGCGTAGTTATATGCCAGCTGTAGAATAACAAAAATATTTCTAAAGCTTTTGGGTAACAAGAACTTATGACTTCATTAAGAAGTGATGCGTAAACAATTTAAATAGACGTCACCCTTAATATAGTCTTTCGACAGTTTCTTCTTATTTTTGTGCCGGTGGAAAATTCCGACGTTTAATTTGCAGCTGACATCAGTGGGCTGCATCTAATTGCTCTTAGTTTCCCGGTTTTATTTTTATTGTCAACCTTTGTACCAGGCGGGTTAAAAGGCGCATACCTACAGGTCGTAATTGTTTCTGGATAATAAAACTGAATTTTTCAGGTTTTTCTTTGACGTTCCCACACTAATCATCTATAATTTACAACAGAAAATGAGATGTGCATTTTATTGAACATTATGGTACATTCCGCTTAAAACATGCCCAAGCCAGTCGGGCGTAACGCTCGTATTCTTATATGTTCCAACAGCACTGGCTTTCGTAACATTGCCTGTAACAAAGAGTGGCTTCCATTTACTCTTTGATTATTTTGGTCTATTTTGTTGTTTTATTACTTTGTCCGGACTTCCTTGGTTTTATGCTTCTGATAAAGAAAGGTTTGTTAGGATATTTAACTCTACTTTGCTTGAAATCGCAGTCTCCCGTTCATTAATTTTGCGGTTGTACTCTTAAATCTTTCCCATCAATCTTAGTTTTAGTAAACCTAAATACACAGACGAAAAATATCTCCAATTTTGAAATTTTAATGTCGCAGAAATACATAAAGCCAGTGTTTTTATAGCTGAAAAAGCTTTTGGTGCGAAATTTCGTGGCTTACCTCGGAATTTTCTCTGCATAACGTGTCAAGGGTGTTTTACCTAAATAAAATAAATATTCGAGCGAAGGCGACAGGGTGAAAAACTCATAAAGAAGTTAACTTTAAAATGTTCCCGTAAGGGAAGCATAACACTTGTGAACGCGCACTCTGATGGTGGATTACAATTTTGTTTTCTTTACTCACCTCTTTCCATCGGTTTATTTTAATTAAAGCTGGAATGAATTGCTAAAATATTTAATTTGTTTAACTGTTGTTATTAATGCCTCTTTTCAGGATTCTAGATTAAACGGTTACCGTATATTTGAATCGGATTTTTACGACGGAAATTATATTGTAAGCGCCGAGTTGACAGATACAGCTTTCAACGTTGTATCTTCCATTTTATCTATTTACTTCTCGAGAACCCTTCTATTACCTACAACCAGGTAAATCTCAGCCATAAACTGCCTACATATGAATAAGTATCTTGTTTGTTCACGTACATATAATAAGGCAAGTATGCTTATAATTCATCCAGGACGTTCTCATCTTGGAAAATAGATGCGTGCTTTATGCGCGTTATTATACTAAATATACATTCATAAGCGTACTCTTAACCAGAAGCCATTACAATTTTACGTTTTAAATCCGGTTAACAATCCTTGTTTTATATTTTCAAGTACCAATGAAAATATTCTGTAGAACTCTTCCTGAAAATAAAGCAAAAATTCCTGCCAAAATAAACCTAAAATAATATTGGGCTTATAGCCCATCATTTTCTTTTGTCAATTAAATTATATAAATGTGAACGTCATAATTACAAGTCTCTTTGGGCAAAATCGATTTGCAGCTTTTTTTATGAACTGTTAACTCAAAGGAACAATTCTAAATCTACAAAGACTTGTTAACGATGCTACTGGTCTTTTATTTTGCTTTTAACTCTATAGAGTTCGATCAATACTGCAAAAGACTGTTGCGTAATTAGTTAGGAAAACTTTAGTTTTTGTAACTTGTTAGCTAGGCAAATCCTAATTGTTTGATTATGACAAGCTATCGTTATTAAACGCAACCAATCAATTGCGAACCAAATATAATATTCCATTTAATTTTAACCTGGTACTCGAACCGGGCTTGAGTTAGTTTTGTTTCTGACAGGATTTATCCTGTTTTAGAAAAAATTAAATTTAGATATACGAGCAGGTTACGATAAAATTAAAAAACATTTAATTACATAGTGCTACTTTGTTGAGCTGTACCAGTACATAATATATAATGATATTGCATATTGTATTGAAATTTATATTTAAGCCGATTACAAGTACAAAAACAAAAAATATTTGAATTCAATGAGTGTATAGACGAATACATTACTGGAAAATGATGGCTAGTTTTTCATCCAAACCATGCAGGTGATTGCAAAACTAAACAATATTTACTTATTTTTTTATTTGACTTAACGACAAGTAAAGTTAATGTGGAAATGCAGTCGCAATGGTTGTGAACAACACGCGATGTCGCGTTGGAAATATAAAAACAAAAATTTAATAGCCAAAAAAACACGTAAAATGTGCTCTCCATTACAAAATTATATTGCATTATTTTATAGTTTTTGCAACATTTACTTCTTAGCCATAATTTTTTAATGAGTTTTACTGAATCTGATAATAAATAATTTCAATTACTCTCTATCGAATTTCTAGTATGACATCGATCATGAGACTTAACGTCACATGGTTTAGTAGGTAGGAATAGGAATACACCCTATAAGAGATGTTCATATGTCATATCCTTTGGATTCTATGGTCATAGGACTTTTGTTCGAGTATCCGCCTTTCTAAATAGTAAAGGTGCGCCACTGAACAGTATTTTGACTTGAGTGCTACCGGTGTTGGGTTTAATTCCGCTGGAGGGTTTGGAGCAGTTGTTTTAGTGTAACAGTTAGCATTTCTAGAATTTGGTAAAAGTGGTTTGAATTTTCGAAGAATGGCAGGTGTGTCCTGGAAAACGGGAGGTTTTATTTAGGAAGTCACGATCATTTATAAATATTAATGTTTGCAAAAACCGTTGCTTATTAACGATATTAATATTAATTATTTAAGGCAACCGTAGCACTATTGGGAGTCTCTCACGTACGTCTTTGTAAGTTATGGCCTAATCGCGAGGAATAATAATATAAGTGAGTATTTCTCGGTGTAAGCAAGCAAATTAGCCCACAAATCAATTTTATGATGAAATAAAATCCAATGTAGGAATTTCGTGCGGTAAACACAGCGTATCGGATGCAGCATCACGGAATTCAGACTTAACAACATCGCCAATTTGCCTTTATCCGTTCACCTTTGCTCTACGGTATGCGCCTTGTACCCGAACCTGCGCCATGCCTTACAGCTCTAATCCCGCACAAATTACAATAATGATTAATAGGCAATTCGGCATCGCTAGGATGTTTCTCTCTATACACTGGAGTTTCTCGTTTTTAAAGTACATTTCACGTTTCCGGTAATTTTAGGGAAACGTCCCCTTGCATTTTAATTCGAAACAGGCAGAGAGGTACAAAGTTAATCTCCAACTCGGCATCTCGTGTTTGTTTTTTGATGTCGAGGGTAACTAACAACATTTTACCAGCAGTCGACATTGCACCGCGTTACACAAAGCAGAGCTACGTTAAAGACCAGCGCATTTCTAATTAAATAGTTGTGAAACAGATAAGGCAACAAAACAGCGCTCCTTCCGACACGTTTCATGAAGCTCATTCGTAGTGAGTAATTCCCGGGGAATCACAAGGGTCAGACAGCACCTGACTACCGAAAATGGCACTCGCTTTTGGAGGTCGAGCACTCATTAGGTTAGTCCTGATTAACTCGCGTTTGCATAACAAAGTAAATGTAAATAACACAGGGAGAGAAATGTGGACAACCGCGATTTGGCTCGTTAAGGTTTCCCAAGAAAACTACGGCTAAAAGTTTAATTTCAGGTTAGGGGTTAGGTCGAGCGGTTGACGCCGGACGATAAAGTTGGCCACATTACCGCGAACTATCGCTTCATGAGCGTCTTTTTCCGGCCGATTAACCACACTCGAGCCGCACTCATTCTACACATCTGTTTATTTATGCCTGGTCCAAACAGACCCAGGTGATCTAAGTGCGGTATCCCGTTGTCCGAGGTCGCGCGGTCGTACAAATGCACAGATTCTCACGATCCACGGTCTCGACATCGCATTACAATATTTTAATAGATACGCTGGATGTGACTGCAGCACGACTTGTAATTACTCGCATTAGCTTTGCGCGCCCGCCCGTATGGCTCCGAGTACGGCGGAATCTGTCTACATTCCTCCTCTTGTCAAACTATCAGGATATCGTTAAATAACAAGGAAGGAACCCGCTGTTTCCTTTGTTTACCATAAGATCCGACTCTGTCCAAATTTTCCACTCTACTCCTACTCGTTAGTGCTGCTTTACTACAACATTAACTGCTGAACCACCCCCCTTTGTTTACGGCTACATTAACGTTATACGTCATTTGGTTAACTTGGGATTAACTAGCTGCATAAATCATTAAGGTACCCACAGACCATCAAGGTTCCTAAACAACACAAGTCTAAATTGTCAAGTAAACTCTCGTCATTGTTGGGCTTCCACAAACGGTTAAGATAACTGAACATTTTACGCAACCTTACTTGCAACCTCAAACTTGTTATGTAACACGTCCGGTAAACTTGAAGGTTGTAGTCCGACACAGCCTACCAAACTTCCTAAACTTTGCCCTTATGTATGTTACACTTCACTTTCTGATTTTATTTTCTAACCCTTCTTCGTACCCTAAAGCCGCTAAGCTACGAAATTTTAGAAATTACCCAATAATTGTTTTAAGATCGTAACTTGAAGTTCAAGAACATTTTTTACCGCTAAAAAAACTGAATAGAAGAGTTAGATAACAATTGCTTACATCGCTCGTTATAATGCAGTAACTTCTGGTCAAGTAATAATTTTTATTTAGTCTGATATTGAACGTGGTCGGTAGTGTTTCGATAAACTTTAAGCAAATTTTTTGATAGTGTTCTTATTTGGTACCTACTTAATATTTTGAAGTTCTTTAAAAATATTTAAATTTAACTATCGTGTCGTTGAGTGAACGAGTGGTCTATCGTCTCGACTTGGGAACTATCACGAGCAAGGTAACTTTTTATGTTTTCTCCAGATATTTATTTATACAGGATGCAGAATTGATTAACCTCATAAATCTGAGTACTGCAAAAAGAAATTGATTCTGTTTAGGCTTTTCATAAATGTTTGTACATATTAAATGCCATTCGCGATTTAAACTTACAAAGTAATGGTGACATTAAAATTTTAAGTGTATGTAACCATGTTCCTATGTACTTAAATGCAGCTCTAAAAATCGAAACCGATATCATATACTGAAAATCACATGCCGAGTCGGCAATGTTATGCGATTTATTTCATTTTCCGCATTCAATTTTATTAGGGTGTTAGTTCCAAGCGACTGTGTATGGGGAAACAATATGGCATTAGCTCATTAAACTTGATATGCGTACATAATAACTATTCATTGCTTTAATTTTTAACACGTAATACCTATGAGCTTAGTAAAAAAAAGTATTTCCTATAAAGGTTTCAACCCCAAATCTTGATATTAGTGAGTTTCGGGCAATCCGCACTTCGTCGAAGACTGCTGATTAAATTTCTGTTTATAAACATCTATGTGTTATATCAACATCAATAGAAGGAATTTTTTTGTTTTAGTACATCACAGTTAGTTAATAGTGAATGTTCCCGTTTTGGGATTAACACCTAAATAGGCGAAGCTTAAAAGATAATGGGGCAATGCTATTGAAACATGCAACGCAGAGTGTGTTCAGTTAATAAATTCGTGGGGCGATCTTTATCCCTTTTCCTTTGATTCTGTCAAACCCCAGTGTTAGTGCCGTAGTGGATACGAATTACATTTTTTACTCAACAATATGACGTTGCGTTCTGAATCCGAGTAAATTCGTTACACGTTTTTGTATCGTACAATATAGAAGCACTTGTTATCCTTATCACCATCGTGAAGAAAGCTCAAAATTGATTTTCTGTTTTTCAAAACATGTTTACAAGAGAAAATTGTTGGTTGGGAATACGTCGCGCCATGACGTAGTAAGTAACCTCTGAAATGTTAATTTAGTATTCCCAAGGAATTATGTGTATAATTTTTATGTGAAATTTTGGTACTTATCCTCGAGACTTTTAGAAATGAAGCATTCGTCTTTCAGTTAATGAGTAACAGCCTGCTTAAAATTTTAAAACGCTCGAGGGGGTTGGCTCATCATAACTAGAATTCGCAAGAGAATTCTAATTTACCATTCTGTGTTTATTTTCAGAAACTCCAAACCATCGGAGAAGACTTCTGCGGGTTGGATGTAAACACGCCATTGGGAGGAGAGCAGCCCATCTCCGCCGTGCCCGTTCTCATTTTCAACACCAGGTTGACAGCGGTCGCAGCCACCTCCACGGGCGACTTTACAGTCGTCTTCGTGGGCACCGCCACGGGACATCTCAAGAAGGTTAGTTGGCATGTTGTATTCCCTTAACGGCCCTCTTGCCTTCACGATACTCGAGCCGTGGTCCCTTGTCGGATCTAACGATTGTTCCTGCGATCTCGCTCAGAGAAAATCTGCATTTGCAAACTTGCTTATAAAATTGTAGTTGCTCGTGCACGTACATTAATGACATTTCGCTAACGAATTTTAGAATTATCGAGAGAGCGTTCGTGCTGTGTCATTTGAATTAAATTAAATGCAAAATTTTGCGGTTACCTAATGAGTTAAATATAGCAATTGACGGTGGATCTATTACTAGCACATTGCGCTATGGTTTTTCCGATTCTACAAAATGAAATCAGTCCCATTTTTCAGACGTGTTATTGCACGCCCAACGAAAGTTAACATTTTGTTTCGGAAGATGTCATAAGAGAGAATTCACGTAGCAACGGCCCGTCACTCGGTTGACAGCTTCAATTTCCAAAGATCTATGGCTTCAGGGCGTCGATTCGTCTCTAAAAGTCGTGCCGTTTCTACAAGCATATACTATCGGATTTTCTGAATACCCGGCTATTCAAAGTTGGTAGTTATTTTCGGTGACAAGCTTCGAGTAAATTGGATTTCGCTATACATATATCACTTCTATCACCACACGATACCTATGTTATTATAAAACAATTTTTTTTTATAAAAAAATTAATAGTGTTAATGTTTGTGTAATATTAGATTTTGTAGAAGCATCAGTTAACTACAAAAACAATTGGTTTAGCGTTACTAATCGGATAACTTTCTAAAACAAGCACCAAAATCTCGCTACGAAGCACAGAGTCTGCATACTACAAAGTACATACAGTATAGTATGTAAGCTATCTGAATTCGAGAACGTACTCAGCTCTTTACGAGCAATCTAGCATTTCCACATACGCTCTCCGTGCACTTTTATGATCACGCTTATGAATATCATGGGCGACTTGCGATGTCGGTAGATTTGAAAATACATATCCGCTTTGCGAGTACTCCCTGAAAGAAATTGACGCTTTCGATACGATTTCTAATTTCCATACCGACCAGAATTTTTTTTCGTTTAGATTTTTGGATTGAATTATTTTTATCTCGTCTCCAAGATGATAACGTTATCGCCTTAGAATTTAGGGGGTGGATATTGTAGAAACTGTAATAATGTACTTGAAAGGGGTTATTCCGTTTCGCGTAGCTGCAATTATTGCTCTGCGATAGGAAAGACGACACTTCAGGCGATTAGAGTTGCAAATAATTAAGATTAAGATTGCCTCTTTCTTGGTACCCATCGCCCGAGGGTTAGAATTCTCGTCGTTTCCCCTCGAATAATGTCGCATATAATCCACACCTGTGCGAAGCTACGCCAACGATGTCGATCTAACATTTAATGTTTTTGGGCCGCGCATTTTCATTTGATTATGCGAATGATAATTGAATTTGGGTTATTTCGAATTAGTACATCGGAAAAACCAACAGAGACCGATGTTCGTGTGCCAGCACATGGTCGATCAGCACAGGTAGTTGTCCCCATGGACCACACATTCGTCTATGGATTCGGATGCTTTCAAACTAAGGAGACCAACGGACTGTGAAATTGAAACATTCATATTCACCGTGAGGGCGCGCGATCCGTCCGCCATCTGCAGTTACACACACACCCTCGCCCCACATAACCTTGCCACAATGTCGACCAAAATTTTGTATTCAATTTAATACAATTGTTGTCCAAAAGGAACTACAGTATACACTAAATTTCTACCGAATTGAAATTCCGATCGGGTGTCGAGTGAGCCTTTTCCTATATAGGCGTGACGCCCCAGAAATAAAATAATAACCGAATCAAGTTATGATCGCGAGTCGAGGCGTCAACACCCCATCCGCATAAACATTTTTGTTACTCTGGTTTTGAAGATTTGCCTCTAACTTTCTATTTTCAGCTATCAGATTCAAGAATATTTAATCTGTATTATCCAACATTAAAACTCGAATAATCAAGCAAGAGAAGAATTATTTTACTTTGAAATTCCTCCCAACTTTTAATATTAATATATCTTGTTATGTTTGACATTCCCAACTACAATTGTTCTGTACTCTGGTATTCATTTTTAATATCAAGCTTTAATACTGCATGTAATAAATAAAGCATCTGGAATTTGGTTTAGTTTGTCAGCTTGGAAGGTTTTAATCAGGGAGTTACATTTGAAGTGCAACTTGTTTAGTAGAATTACAAAACTCGAGTGCAAATTTCCATTGTACATGACAACACAGAACGTCATATGTTCTACACGCATCCCTGAGTTGAGGATTGAAATACAGAATAGCGCGAGAATTTATATCGGATTATATGGTGTTAACGTCAGTTTAATTCTGAAGGTAACTTATGATAATTGATACACGAAACAATTGAGATTCCGAATTTGCGACTAGTGTTAGTTTGTCCTAAATCTAGCAAAACTTGGGTCTGGAGATTGGGGAGGCAAAAGTTTATTTTCTTGGCCTTTTAAAAAACTTGAGTTTGAGGGAATGATTTTGTTGCACAATAATATCGTAGTGATTAGCGAATATGTAACAGAACAATAATGAGAAACTACCGCAAACTGACCGACAGCTAGTTGGGTCGACTAGCCGGAAACTTATTACTCAGTGTGCTAATGAACAGATTCGCTATTCGCAGTGATTGTATCCCTTAATCAAATACTGAATTCCACTCTGCTATAATTCAACCGTATAATTCAATCAGGCGGTTATGGAATTTAAATGTGGTGTTTGTAGTGATTATTCGTCACAATTATCCAAATTACAATTTTTATTTAAAAAAAAATAATAATTTTTCTTGAGCATAATAATCTAATAATATTAAAACTTAATATCTGGAGAATAACAATCTATTTTCCTCCGAACATAAACGGGGGAGAAACGTTGGTAATTTCGTGAAGTTCGCAATTAATCCCCAAGCATTTAATGATTACTAATTAAATTAAATTGATAATCGATAATTTCATGATACATTTCAGTAACTAGGATCTTTTGGTAGGATTAGCAGTATCCGTTACTAGGTTACAAATCGGTCTCTTGAATATTGTGGTAAACAAAGCGAGTATTGAAAGCTCTGGAAAAAATTTTGTTTGTTCGTTTTCTGAAAACCGAGGTTTGTGTGAATTAGAAGTCTTTGTGACACGATAAAAATAGGTTGCTCGTTTTCAACTTGTAACCAAGTTGTCGCTGGGGTCGCTGAAAAACGCGTAGTGCTTGTTAAATCGGTAAACAAATCATTTTTTGCTTGAATTCGAAAAAACTAAATCGAGCATTCGTACAAGAAGAGCGGCTGGTTTAAACTCTAAGTTTTTCTCGGGGAAAAAAAATGAAAAACGAGACGAGTTCGCGTTTTTGTTTCGTCCAAGTCTGGGAATAAATGTTCTGCTTTTCTATTCTCTGGTTTGCTTTCTAATGCGAGGCCGTTCGTGGTCACGAATGATGGGTGTATTCGCTATACATTAATGTTTTAATACAAAAGGATGACCTATTATTCGTCAAGTTTTTAAATTCCTATTTATTCTGCTGCATGATTTATTATCGCGAAGTGATATAATAATAGTAAAATATGAGAAGAATTTCTAGAATGATATCACGATTACTAAATCTTCGCAGTCTTGAATACTATTATTCTGCGAGAAGTAGTAAATTGTCTCAACAGATGTTAGTGCTTGGACATCCTTTCTATTTTTTATTCAAAAGTCTAGTTATTTCCTTTGCGTTTATTTCCTGTTTTACTTAGATGTAATAGATATATTTCGTAATCGAAATATGTGTACATAAGGAAAATACGAAACCTCTTAGGTATTAATTATGGTTTACTGCGAGGACGACTTTTCGAAATTCACGATCTTATCGTTCATAATCGCTAGTACATGATCGGATGGTTCCTTCCTTTCATAATGGTTTCGTAACGGTTATTGTTCATGATTTTTCGTGTTTATCCTGCATAAATCTTAAACGTTTTCGTCAGGAATAGATATTTAAGAGGTTTTAGGAACGATACTTGATTGTCTGAACCCCCGTATTTAGAAATTAAATTTCCTGGTTGTTAATTTTTAACTTTCCCATAGTATAGAAAATTATGGATCTTTAATTTTTTAATAAAAACCTTACCCAATCGTGCATCGATTTTTTTATCTGGGATGGTTGGTGAAGCTACTTGTTACTACTAGCTAGAAGCGCAAGTTTATTGAGTAATATTCCGTTTTCTATTTACAGTTGTTTAGGTATGGTTATGAATTTTATAGGGTGCGTGGATAAATAGACTATGTTTGATAAAATTAAACACAAAGCGAGATTGCAGGTGAAGTGCATTGAGGTTCAATAATGCACTACATTGCAACTTTTTGCTAATTTGCTTTTATATTGCATGTTATACCAACAGTAAGTGTGCCACTGGAAACACGTTCGTGTAACTTTGAACTTAATGTAAATTTTATACGCGAACTCGTTTTATTTACACTGCTAAATTGTGGATGAACACAGCTGGACCATCGAAATACTAAAGTTGGCGAAGCTAATCAAAATGAACACGCATACAAACATGTAAAATGTGGTTTTACACATAAAAAGAGCAACTAGAATCACCACAAATTATAAATTATATCGGAACCTATTGCGAAAATATCTAAAAGCTCTTTTAAATAGAAAAAGCTGTAGAAAAGCGGATCGGTTTAAATTTATGTTAATTAAATATTTGAGCTAACTATGGAAGACGCAGGCTCAAAAGAAAATAATAATTGGACTCTACCTGGTTAATCTCCACAAAGACTTAACCTAATAAGCTGGCTTTTTACTAAGATAAAAAAAAGCTTAAACTGGGGTATGTTTTTAATTAAGGAGAATATTTTTTACTTCCTTTCTTTGTGAAACTCGTTTCATGTACATTAAATATCGCAACAGTGAATAACGTAATTTTCCTACACCGATGATTTTAAGTCTTTTATGTTAAATTGAAAAATACTACGTTTAACCTGAAAAATTTCCTTTTAGTCTTTTAAGAGTTCTTGATGGACAAGCAAACCAACCGTAAGAAAATGTTAGCGAAGTTTTTTTATTAAACAGATTTATAACAGGCTTGTACTTCTGCGATAAAATTGAAGAAAAAAAGCTTGATTAAACTCCAAACAAGACACTAGTCGCTGGAAAATTGTTGGTTGTACCACATTATTTTCCGTCAAAAAATTCTGTTGTACAGATATTTTTTAAATATTAACAATTTCATCACGCTGTTTATACGTAGGTAGGTACCTGAATTTTTTAATGCACATAACCGTAATCGGAACCGTAACAGCAGCAGCTGAGTGATGTTATTTACTACTTTACATTAATGTTGCTCGTGTGTGATTACTTTTAATTTGATAAATTCTAGTTTTTGCAGTTTTTGTTACTCAAAATGAACCAGAAAAAGGGACATTAGCGAGAGACTAAGGAAACACGTATATTTGTTTTGATAAGGGTCATTAAAGTGTAAAGTAGCAGCACTGAAGCTGAATAATCACGTTCCGGAATTACGAGTAATAATTCTTTATTGCTTATGCTTTTTTTACATATGTCATTCGTCCAACACGTATAAAGGGATTTTTTACCCTCCCTAGTTTTCTAAAATTAAAAAAGTTTAAATGCTAATTGCATTTTTACTCGTATTCCTTAACTTTATTTTATCGAACCCACTGCTATGGTCATATTTCCTTCCCCATCTCCTATTCAGTTCCTAAATTTGTGGTCATTGAATATCCGCTTCATGTGTTGAATCCCTTTTCTGGTAACCGCGATTTTTTCAAAATTCTATAGTAACTATGGGGTAAATCCGTTAGGGAGATGTTACGAGGGTGGGAGACGTTTCATGTGTATAGCGCTTCTTTAGTGAATCTCATGTAAACAGGGTGGACAGAAACTCCTCCATGATTCTTACAAAATGTAATCAAATTTTCTGATATGAGATGACCTCTTATATGTTGTTGCGGAATCTTAAAAGGTTGGATTTTATATAAGCGCACCGCGATTGTTTGAAGTCTTGTAATCTGTCATAGAAATGTCGGGGCTAGGATTGGGATAATGTGATAAGTTTTCCTAAAAAGGAAAGTTGATCCACCTAGGTTGACGGATGGTGATGATGTAGCTGACATCTTGAACACAGCTGCACGGCACAAAAACTGATAACCTGTTGTTATCAACGGAAACAGACCGCGTTGCAATCAGTACTGACCTCAGTCCATTTGTCTAGTTCAGTTATACCCAGAAAAAGAATTACAGTTACTTTTCCAAAATGTTATTTTAAGAGAAAAATTGAGGCTTAAATTACCAGATATTTTTCTACTTTAAACGAGCCAAGATATTTAGGTTAAATACATAGCTTAATTGGATAGCAAATTAACAATTTCATCATTAGGTATGAAAAACAATAAAGTAGTTGTTCATAATTATTTTTTGACCTTACATAGGTCTAACAGGAATTAAATAAATAATTGAGAATACAAAACCAGACTGTTAGACACCGCTTTTGTAGGCCAACGAGATACAAATACTTTCTCTTTTTAAACAGTGCAAGGAATATTTAAAAGTGATGTACTTAGATAACAGATGCTTGTTTTACGCCATCGCAAAATGCAGCTTTTAATTTTCACTTTGTAATTGTATGTAAATGTTGGTCATATATCCATATCATTAGAAGGTTTTAGTCTGATTAACATTTTATTTCATTTCGCAGTCTATAAATTACCATAATTCGCCTACGCTTGGAACAATCAAGACACTAGAGACTAATTGAGACAGAACTTTTTGTTTTATAGAAGTAGGGTTTCTGTGGATTCTTAAAATAGAAAAGGAATTTGTTTCCCAGAAAATTTACATTTTTCCAAAAGATTTTGTAGCAATAAAAATAAAACTGATGTGTAAATAAAGTTCAGATTGAATTTTCAATATTTACCAATACTAGAAGGTTTTTGTTATGAACATGAAACTTATTTTCCATGGAGAAAATGTTACGATATTTGAGCATTATTGTGCAATAGAACAGACAGACAACAGCAATAGAAGATGAATTGAAATACTTTTATTAAAGTAAAGAATGATTTTTTTTTCTTAATTGTTTAATCGTTTAGTAATGAATCAAAATAATAGTAAATAGGGGTAAAAATAAAAATGTGATTTTCGAAATTCCTTCAGGGAATTATTTTGTAGTAAAATTTTATATTACCAAACATGTAGTTCATTGAATCCGCGAGAAAAACAAGAAGAATCTTTTAGATTAGATTAAGCATGTTTGTGGGAAAAATAGCTTTTAGCTAAACGCTTTTTATTTTTTCCCTGGAAAGTGAAATCCTAAAACTACGAATATGTGAATAAAACAACTTTGTAAGTTTTTCCCGAGTAAGTATTTCGTTGTTGAGCTCGCGAACGTAGCGAATGAAATTAAATCTTGTTTTATATTTGCTTTTTTTCTCTGTTTGACAATCTCATTATAAAATACTTCGTGTTTTAATATATTTACTGAATTACATGCTTTTCCGGGTGGAATAGTTCAGGAGTTGAAACGTGTATTGAGTTTATGTATGTACATTTTTGCACTCGTTTGTTTGTTTAAATATTTGCTTATGTCTTTTCTCGCTTTTCGTTTGCGACGTTTGAATTGCTTTACATTTAAGAGCACTGGCAGTTTCAAACGGTTCGATGTTTATTCGGTCTTAAATAAAATAATTCCGAATTCCATTTAATGCTTGCATCTAGAGCTGGTATGTAATTAAAGTTTAATGCAGCTCGAACGTTTTCTTATATCGGTAAATATTAAAGCGCCCCTCGTAGTCGTTTTTTTACGGTTACGACCTATAGCAGTTGCCAAACCCAAGGGCTGAGTGAGAAGTACGCACATTTATTAAGGAGCTTGTTCATCACCTCTTATTTATTTTCGCGGTGTCCTAAGCTGATTGCGGTTGGGAAGCCCGCAGACGCGCCTTGTAAGACTATTTAAATTTGCCTTCCCTTCATTACGACCACCTGCTCTAACCGCGCTCCCACACAGACGCGTACAAAGAATTAATATACTATGGAAATTATTTTTTTATTGTCCCTTTTGTTTGCTAAATTAGTACCGCTAACATAAGATCAAGATATGTTTTATAATAAAACAAAAAAAAAATGGAAATTTTCACCCCTTGCTAAGTCAAAATTGCCTATTCGTTTTTCGAAGAACAAAACATAATAAAAATAGGGGTTGTAACGCACCCTAACCGGACTTTATGGCTTTTGTTTCCCGGAATTTTTCTTTATAAAACATAAACCTGTTAACGCGGAAATATTTAAGGCATAAAATAATAACCCAAATACCTTCGAATCTCGACGACATAAAAATCAGTATACATTTCTAAATGGTCGAGTGGCTACGAAACTACCCTAGCTTCACATTGCGTGGCACGGCTCCCTTTCCCTATCCCTTTGTGGCGCAGAAAAGTCCTGGCGAAAACTTCAACGTAAGGGGACTCCTCTCCCCTAACTAACGCTGTCACATTAATCGAAACAAAGTAATATCGATGGGTCTTGGAACACCTAACAGAATGTAGGGAGCCGGGATCAGGGTATTACACCGTCCGCCCCAGTGTACACTCGTCCTTTAAAACAACTACCCACTCGATGAACTAACAGCATTTTCATTCCAAATTCAATTATTTTCGTTTCACATTATGTGAAGCACTATGGGTTGAAAATCGCGAAATTTAATCATTTTCTCAGATTACTTCAAATATTATATAGAAGTTTCAAGGCTGTGAGCGAAACATAATGAAATTCCTTACTCGTTTTTTCTAGTATTGGCTTTGTAGCCGGAAGAGGATTACCTAGAATGTTTTTTTAGTTTTTTGCGAAACGTAGTTTTGTAACAATTTTTTTTATTAAAACAATATGACTTTATAATACTCTGAACCATGCTTTTATCATAAACTTTGTATGTAAACACCTTCATGGAAATAATATAAATTTAATAAAAAGTTAACACAGATACGGAAATTGTTGCAACATAAAAAAAATTATATTTCCTCGAAATATTATTTACCTTGAAAACATTATTAGGTATAGTTTTGTGTAAAACAAACTCTTCATTCAAGTTTCTGTCTAATATACGTCATCATTTAACATTTCTCGTTTTCTGCTGTCTTGCTGTCTAGAAATATTTGTGGTCAAATCTAAAATTATTCCCTTGTTCTTTTCTGCAAGGTCGAAGTGGCTGTTTTCGGTTCGCACACACCGTATAGCTGTTAACTAACAACAAGAAAGACTAACAAGAAAACTTTTAATAGGTATTAGTCAATAATAAGCTAAACTCTGTCGTAAACTATCATCTGTGGCCATCTGTTGATAGCGTATCCAGATTTTTTAACCACTACACACAGTAGTCTGGTTAAACTATTAAATTTGTGGTATACATATTAAATTTTTTTATTAAATGTGTAAAATGCGATTTTCATAACCAGTCTGAAAATTTTATAAAGGAAATTTTTAATTTTATTTAAAAGGTTGATCAATCATTTAGCTGTAGTTTTTTTGTGTTTTGTAAAAGTCATTAATTTCTGAACCTCAAAAATTCATACAAACACAGATCGGGATATAAGAGAAGAGTTAACGACATTTAACTTCAGTAACATTAATTATTTTTTAAATTAATTTATTCTGAATAAGAGCCAACCTACAACTGTGCCTGAAACGTTTATTTAGTTAGTATTTATCTGAAAAGGTACTGAATTTTTTAAATTGATAATTACTGAAATGTTTATGTTTCGACCATTTGTTTTGTTATTTCTGGTTTAAACGGAAGTATTTTGAAAACACTTTCCTCTGCGTAAAATTTAATTAACGAAAGGGTGTTCGTTCTTTTTTGTACAAAATCATTTCCAATGCGGGTTTTTAAAAAAAATTGTAGATAATTTAAAATAATAAAATAAATTCACCTGCATTGATCGTATTTGTTATACATATTCATACATATACATATTGGAAAAGATATTGTTTGCGATCAATGAGTATGATTGCTATTTTATTCCAGCGTCCAGTTTTTCGACATGCGGCTCTTTTCTGTGCATGTTTGAGACGCGTGTATTCCACTGTGAAATATTTAGAGTGGCAAATTCTAGAGTTAGATTTTATTCGGGTAGCGAACTCACGCAATCAACAGTAAAATGTAAAGCACCCCAAATAAACAGGAAACCATAAAAAGTATCATGAGAACCTGTCTCTAAGTATGTAAAGAGTAAACACGCGGTTTGCGATATCAAATAACAACGCCCTGTTTGAGTTGTTAGCGTTTTTACGCTGTTGCTGTTTCGGCAAACGAAGTTCAAAGTGCATGGAAATCCGGAAGCGGAATTATTAAGAAATGACGAGGGGTACCTATCTTGAGCATTCTGGCATTTATCAATGGGGGTGTGATGTGCTCCCGCTATCATATTGCTCGCCGGATACAGCATCCGGAAGTCTCGGCAGCACCGCAGTACTGCAACAAAGGTGTCGTTCGCCATAATAGTAATATCGTTATTGTATATAGCGTCTCTTGTTATATCTCTATTTGTTTATGTCCTGTTTATTGAAACTAAGACTATTATTGTTGTAATTGCACGACATCTAGATAGGTTTATTATTACTACATATGTCTATGAATTTAGATACATTCGAGTAGTTTCATTTCATTCATTTAACCTTCTCTACCTATTACTGAATTTTCTATATAGACAAGGGATAATTAAAATCCCTTATATAACGTTAAATATTTTCTTTTGCATTCGTTATCTTATAACCAATATTTAACATAATTTATTGCACTTTTTATTCTTGCAGTTTTTCTTTACCTTTCACTGAATTAGAATAAAATTAAAAATGATTTTCGATTTCGTGTTTAATAAAAGGTAATTAATTACTTCTCGGTCAAGAATTTTATTGGTGTTTTTAAGTATTTAATGTTAGAGAAACAAATGTGTATAATCGACCTTTTCGTTGAAGATTAATTGAATTTCGCGGGAGGCTGTTAACTGCGCTCAATTTAAAGCAAATTATTGAATAGTTTTAATAGCACCTGTAATTAATTTAGAAATGAGATTAATTAGTGCAGTTGTTGGGCAAGTTATTAAGCTTATATACGTTATTAAATTTTCTACAGTATTTCAAATATTTTAGGATGAAATTCCTTCACTTTTAAATATTTTTATGGTGTTTAATATACTTAATTATTATTAAACTATGCTGATAAAATTCCTAATGTTCAGGAAATTAATTAGAAAATTTGGTATTTGGAACTGCTACTTTTCCGATCGATGTTGAATATAAAACTGATGTTAAATGAGCTCATCTTGAATTAAGCGTGTTGATAAATTAGTGATATCTGTGTATGACTAATCCGTGATTACATGTAATTGCTGGATTAATCAAAGGTGGAATTAACTAACGTAAATCTGCCGATTGTGTGTGATCTCATGCTTGCTTGGAAACGAGAATACAAACTGCTAACCCACGTAATATAATTAGTTCAACTAAAATTTAGGGTTTACCAGCAGTCCAGATAATGGTGATGTCTTAACCCTGCTTTATCTTTTGATTGTATTATTTGAACCCTGTAAATTTTTAAAATCTTAATGTAAACCAGAAAATGAAGAGAAAAAATTATGTACCTACTATATATTTGTCTTCTTCGGTTGAGTAAAGTAAATGTTTATATAGTTACCTACCTATAGTTAAAATTTGCAAAATTGCAAAGCGTTTGTAAAATAATGTTTTTGGCATGTAGAATATACCCAACGTTGAGAATAATTAATTAAGATTTAAGGAGCGGCTTCATTTTACCCAAAAGGAAGCTTATTTTATATTCCTTTTATCTTTCAGGAATTATTGAATTCAGAACGTTATTACCATACCCAAACATCTATATTTTAGTAAAAAAAATTTCATTAACTTCAATTCTAAATCAAATATACCTACTATAATTTTATATTCGTATTTTCTGTTAATATCCAAAGTATAATGAAGTTAGTCTTTTTAATAAAATTCGTTGTTTGTTTTTCATGTCGTATAACCACGTGTCTCAGTTACGTAATGTTCCTTTGCGAATCCCAAACTTGAGTGCTTTGCATTGAAGTATGCCCAAATTATCTTTGAGTTCCCTTTGAAGTCGGTTCTTCCTTTTTTGGATAAAAATCGAGGAAACGTGTGTGTCGGTGTTTGCGTTTTCATTTAAGAACCCCCTAAATTTCCGCAAAGTTAGCGGTAAACCTTTAGGCGATTTTATAAATTCAGATTGTACAACATGTTACGCCCCTGGAGTATACCTTCACCTTTCAACCTTAACATCCGCAAAACTGTTTTCTTTGAAAATTCTTTCCTTCTTCCGCTCATCTTTGAGACTAATTCTCATAATACGCCACCATCACCACTACAGTTAATAAAAATTCAGGTGATTAATATGCAATTAGGAACACAATCACGATATCTAATTAACAAGCAAAAGAGCAAAGAGGGCGTTCGTTTTTTCCCTATAAGTCTGAAAGAAAATCGAAGAAAGCGGTCGGTGTCAACTAATGAAAGTTTCATGAGTAATTTCGAGTTCCAGCACCAAATGACAAAATGTTGGAGGATGGTGGCAGCTATTCCGTTGACAGTTATATTTCCACAAATAAATTATGTACACATTCTCCTCTTTAGGGGTTTGCATAAGCTTCCTTACGTGCTCTAGAAATTAAGCTCGCAGTATTTTACGTTGCGCTGTCATTTAAAATTGATATACTCGGGGTCTAAATAAGTAATGTTAGCGAAATTTCATTGTTAGCTTAAAAGGATGCGTGTTACGTACTTAAACTTTGTAATATACAAGTATCTCTCTTATATATCAAGCTTATAGAACTAACTTTCTAAAGGAGCAAAACTAATTCAACTGGAAATAATTCCTGGTTTTTTTTCAATATATTTTGGAAAATATTCAACGCTTGAATTGTTAAATCCGTTAAAATTAATTAAGGATTTCAAATTATAAACCTTCAGCTTCACTAATTTATGCGTAGGTATACGTTGAAGGTCTTTGCTTTATCTCTGTAACATTTTACTTTAATCTAAATTGAAGTGGCGCAACACATCAACCCCCTGGTTGTATTTAATTGACGTTTTTAACTAAAACCGTCTACCCCCGGAGCGACTGATAGGGCAGGATGCTCCGTGTACATACAACAAGTGCCTAATGAATATTTATAGATTAATTATTGATAGAACTTTATTAAACAAAAAAGCGACTAGCAAAAGAGCTTATAATAACCTCAAAGAGATTCTACTTAAAATAAAATAACGAGAATGAGTTTTTCAGGCTTGTATATTTTCATAGAGAACTATTTGGAAATCATTTATTTTTTTATTTTCTGTAAATACATTTTGATATTGTAATTAATTAATTTTATAATGTAAATAGAATAATAGATGTTTTAACTTTTAATTATAGAAAGCAGGTCCGGCCGCATGTTCGGTTTTAACAATACATACATATACTCTTTGGAAATATACTCGATCAAACAATTGGAATTTAATTACTGTGTGGTTACGTTCATTTCAACTTTGAAATGAAACGGAAATAAATATTTGAGTTGTAGAAAACGATCCTATAATTTCAGTTCTATATAATCCGGAGTATATTAGATTGTACAAATATTTGATCGTATTGTATCACTTAAATGTATAGCAAACTTGAATTGTTAACTTTGTTTCAAAATCCTTTTTTTTTTACCTGTTCAGATAATCTACTAAACGAAAGACTTTATATTAGCAAATATTATTCCCGATTAGTGAAAATATATATATATATATTGCTATGTTATATGAGTTCGGGTTCAGATAAGTTTATTTTTTATAGGTAGAACACACCTGGTACTGACACGATCGCTCTGATTTTCTTTTTATATGATTCATTACCTATATTAAAAATTTTACTATCGTAAAGAATATTAAAAAGTTGTTTTCAAAAAAAAAAAAAACTTATATAGGTTTATCTGGGTGCATTTTTATAAAGAAGTAAGTTTGTCATGTGATACTGATTTGGTATCATTATATTAATGTTTGTTTAAATCTGAATTAAATTTGAAATAATTGAAATTCCATAATATTTTACATGTACGGAAGCACATAATAGAGTTTGGTTAGTAAACGCTTAAATATTATCAAAACTTAAAACGTATCTAAAAAGGATACTATGTAAAAGGTTTTATAGCTAGAGATGTATTACTAGTATGTTCTTGTCTTGTATTGTCCAATATTTCATGTAATGTTGTTTTCCGAGGATTCATCCGAGGTTATGAATATGTGTTGGTCTTCAACCTGGTTTTAATTTAATGTAATTTTTATATTTATAAGATGTCTTAGCTAGAGCTGTTAACAATCTTATCTAGCCTTCAGCTACATTCGATTCTGTAAAATAATAAAAATAATTTAAACATGTGCTCAGATATAAGGTTAAGTTAGTCAATTTTTGATAAAAACTTAAGATTGAGTCCTAAGTTGGAGTTCAAAATGAAGCTTAGATAAAGAAGAAGAAGTTATAAGTCAAGAAAGGTCGAGATGATTTTGGAAAATAGAGAATTTGGAAAATTAAATTTTGAGGTTAGCATACAAAAATTTGTTAAATTTTCAAAATAAGTCAAGTTGGATATCGAAAGAAGAAGAAAGACGCAAGGATTCTAAATTTGGTGATATTTTGAAATCAAATGAAAATTAAGGAAGTTATGAAGAAAATTAAAGATTTAGCCAAAATTTACTATTGAAGCCATTTTGGACAGTACCCAGGAGAGGGTAAAAATTTTGAGAAGAAAGGGAAAACTTATATACGTATACGAGTGCAGAGCATTTTCAAGGGCGTTAGAAAAATTGATACCGAAGAAACCACGTCGTGTGGTTTGGCAAAACCGTTTTATTGTCAAATGTTCTAACCCATGTTATAATGAGAACGTCAAAATAAAATCTTTCAAACAACAAATTTCAACAAAGTTAACAGTAATCATCGTAATCTTTCAAACAACAAATTTCAACAAAGTTAACAGTAATCATCATAATCTAATAAATAATTTTGGGAATGGAAACTTAAATAAATTTAAACAAATTTTAACCTACCCAATAAAAGAAGAGGAAGAATTTAAGTTGGTGATGTGAAGTGATCATTCTCTGGATGCAGTTTGTCTTTGGATGCAGTGCTAAACAAAAATTAAGAAGAGGAGAGATACGGTGTTATGTGCAGTGGATACGATTAAAGTCAAGATGGAGTAGCGACCTTGAAGAAGTAAATTACAGAGAAGCAAGAAAATTTAGGATGAAACGTAAAAATTAAGGTAGAGTAGTGATAAAAGTAGGGAGGATAGGATCAAATTTAGGATTTCATTGGTAATTATAAAAATGTATTTCATGAAAGGTTTGGTAATATTTTCAACGAAAATAATTTAAAGTTGGTGTAAATAAATAAGCGTTCAATGTCCAGGTAATTGGTAATTTTATTTTGCATTTTTTTTTAAATTTAAACAGTATAGTTCAGTAGCGACCCAGAGACCCGGAGATAAGAGTGTGTTTTTTTTATGTTTAATTTAACAGTTAGCCGGTGCAATAGAAAGAAGCTTGGCAGCCGTCGAGTACGAGGTGTGTTCCAGGTTTTTTTTTTATAATTTATAATTTTTCTATATGTTATATTTTAACCCATATAACTTAGCAATATATATTGTAATTTTAAATTAAATTTCATGTTGTGTTCATGTACCAACAATGTTTATCATTGGTCTCCACTTAAACAAACTTCCTATTTCCGTTACTGCAATAACTGCATTATGATAACAGTTTCGGTATTTTTGATTTCCCATGCTTTGATATAATATTATCCGTATTTAATATTTTCCTATTATGATAAATAAGATTATTATTATAATAACAGGCCAATGTCCCATTAGGATCAAACATTATGTGTACAAATTAACAAAACATGGTACAACACGATATTTGCTGAAAATTGGTTTGTCAGCAATGACTCACTTCTACTTTATTTAAAAAACTTGTTTTCATTGCAAACACGACTATATCGCATCGTTATAATATAAGCGTTCGGATGCCTGTCTGTGTTGATAAGCAAAGTTTAAATTATGTCAGTTGTGGGCCATAAACGAATCTTTAATAAATTATAGTTCACATTGTGTAAACCTATAGTTTAAAGTTATTTTACTGAAAATTCGATTAATATCGTCGATAACCAGCGCTAATTAAACAATACAATGTATATCCTGAAACTTTCACAGTAAAGTGATAAATGAAACATGCGTTAGTAGTTTGTATTGACATTCAATGATTCAGCAACGGTTTGAAACAACTCCAAGGGGTGGGTTTGTTTAATCTTTTAGCAGAATTGATTGGCAGGTTTCTTTTAAAGGTATTTGCTAAATTGTAGGAATATAAATATTTTTCATTTAATTTTACTCTGGAACAAGTGACGGCTGATGTTTTGCCGTTTCGGAATTAGTATCGGGGTCTTGATTTCCTGAAAATGAGTTACTGGAAATATTAGCTTTCAATTGTTCGTGCGGATTAACAAGCTGTAATGGGGCCAGCGTTCGCAGAAAACGAAATGTAACTCTAATCCGTAGATGCGAACCCTCGCGATTCAATTTTTGGCAGCAAGAATGAAATACTACCTTCTTCTGAATTAAAGTATAGAGTTGCACTGTTCTGTACATTTCTCAAACGTTCTAAATATTCAATTAATTGTATAGTACCGTATAATCTTTTAATTAATTGATTGAACCGTTCATTTAACTAATCAGGAATATAATCAATTGATTAGTTATTCAAAAAACGGTAACAGTTTAACGTTCGATCACTGATTAGTATCTTTAAAAGATGCACTTGGTTAATAAGCAAAATCTAGTTACCGTAGAAATGGTTACCAAGCAACAACAAGCCTTTTAGTCTGGACGTTTAGCGTATATTTATGTTTTTTTGATAATATTGCAAATGTACATAATCAATTATGTACTAATTAATTATTTTTACAATTACAACGCTACATCGGGATAAACATAACAAGGCTATACGTATCACAATTAATTCCTAACCACTAACTGATGAGGGGTAAACTTAATGTACTAATCGAGAATACAAACTTGT
Source organism: Hemicrepidius hirtus (assembly GCA_963082805.1). Classification (NCBI taxonomy): domain Eukaryota; kingdom Metazoa; phylum Arthropoda; class Insecta; order Coleoptera; family Elateridae; genus Hemicrepidius; species Hemicrepidius hirtus. The sequence goes on from OY720168.1 coordinate 21,942,177, forward strand.
TGGCTCCATGTCAGGTTATTTCGAAATCATTAAACTCAAGGGGCAATTTTTCCAATTCGTAAGTTATTTTTCTATACGTTTCCTTAGCTATTCTACTGATTATAAAGTTTTCCGTAGGTTTACGTTTCAATTCCCAAAGCTGTCTTCTTTAAGCGATATTTTTTTTGTAATTTTCCGAATTAACTGTCAATTCTTTTCTCTACAACTTCATCCATCCCCATTCTGTTTTTGATGTAAAATAAACTTTGGGCACTAATTCCCGCTCTTCAAGGGGCGTTGAAAAAGTTATTTGTTTCAAGCAAAGTCTTGTCGTAAATGGTGTTACATTAATAATAAATTTCGATAATGCACCTGTTGTATCTGGATAGATTTTTTTTTTATAGAAAGGAAAGTAGTTCTGATGTAAATATTGACGCTTGTCCCGAGAATCTTATTGAAATGGGATTTTGGGTACTTGTTTCGGGGTATGGATCATTGGGATATAAAAGGAAAAATATAATAATAGCTATCGGTCCGGAAGGCAGATATTTAAGTAAAAACTCGAGCGGAAATAGAATCAGAGGATGCGTGGTAAAAGAGATACGCAAGCTGTGTGCAACAGATCGAGCAATCGCACAGCTACCACCCGATCCAACAGACGCAGCCACCCTATTTATTTCACTCCGGGTTCAGCCGAGATTGTCTCGCGCTAATTCCAAGTTTGTGTTCCTGCACTTGTCACGCCCTTACAACCGTTGGGAAAGGAAATATGCCCTCTCGACGAGCCTGCATTATAATACCTCATTGATATGTGCGGCATATGACGTACAGGGAGTGTTCTACCTCTGTGAGTTAGTCCTTCATAACCCCCTGCTCCAGCGGTTCCTCACCAAATCCGCAGCTGTGGAACACCGTCGCTTAGATCTCGAGTCTTTGGGCGACGTCTTAAGGATGCTTGCTAACCCGTGTAGATCTTATGAAACCCAGATAATAGACACAATAGACGCGCACAAGTGTGGATGATTGGCGGAAGTAGACCGATTAGGAACTGCAAAGTAATTGCGTATTCCACTAGCACACGCATTCTCCCTCATTGTAAAACCCATTTATTGTGCCAACGTGTGTACTTTTGCTTGTCACAAACTTATTATGGATATGGGAAAAAATTTGCATGGAGTAGTGTGTTGGTTCCGATATTCATATACCGCGTTTTGCATTATTTATTAATATAGAAGACCCTTGTGAATTATCGGCATGTAATGATCGATCGCATTTTCAATTGGAAACGGAGGGGTCTCCAGTTTCTTGTTTATTCATATCGAATTGGAATCTTAACACGTATTGTGTGAAATATTCGTCACACAGATTTTCTAAATGCAGATCTAACGTGCCAATTTTACTATCCGCATAGCTGTTTCTTATTTCCAATTTGCCCCGTCAACACGGTGCGGTACTCACACTGGCAATTGCGGTGTGCCAGTATGAGATCTTCCCTTATTACCACCGCTATTGCTTGGTATGCAAGATTGGAGCCTTCATTTGCATTCACACAATCTCCACTCTTGATTTTGTGGGGTTCTCAAGGTGACAAGAATCCATCTTTCTAATTATTATCTACTTTATTTAACTTATTTTCGCCATATGCCCATTTTCATTGCTCATTTTTGTCACAAATCCAATTTTGCGTACACAGGGATTCTCATTTATATAGTAGCCTTTCTCAAAGACGATGATTAGCATCTCGATCGGCTTTCTTAGATATCCTGATTTTCCGAGAAGGACTATGTTTAAGGCGGAAAATTAGAAAACCGTCTTGTCTTATTCTTTTATAAAGTTCGCTTTCTTTTTACTTCGAATTGCCATGCCGTGCGTTTCATCAAGTAAATTATATACATAACATCAATTATCTACCAACTAAATAATGTTGCAACCATCTAATAAAGGGCTTACTCATAGTAGTATATATTAACTAATTTGTTCTTATTCAACAAAACTTGGTTCCGTATATATTTTTGGATTATACCATTAATATAAGTAATAGCAAAATATAGGCCCTGGAATAAATCCCTGGGGTTATGTCAAGTTTAGTCAGACTGCATATTAGTTTCATTTTTTCCACCCCAATATATTTATATCTTGTCATGTTCTTTTTCTATAATATTTAATATGGCAAATAAAGTTCAAACGACGATTGTGTTCTAGAGTATTTTCAGCATAAATGAATATCGAGTGAAATCTGAAAGTATCGCGTTCGTTCGTTAATTTGCAAAATTAACCTAGTTGAGTTTTAGGCCAATTAGGTCAAGGATACATTTTACTGAAAAACGAACCCGTAGTTGAGATCAATCGAGTTTGCGTAAAAGGCAATCGGTGCGTTGGTAATTCGAGAATATTTTTTTGTGGTATTTGGAATTTGAAAAGGAATTTATCCGTTTTATCGTAGAGGAAAAATATGCATGAGTAGAAGTTAATTGATTAACCGTGTGGAAGTTCAGTTGGTTCTTTTGCGGAGAATTCAACTGTGTTGAATTCAAAGGTTGAAGGTGTTGAAAGTTTCACTGAGTATCGCGCACGTTTCCTTTCCGTACATTTTTACTTTCTCGGTATAAAATATAGAATATAGAGGCAGTCATATTATCCTATCATACACAACAGGGAAACAGTTTGAAATTGAAAATCAAAGTGATTAATTTCTACTTAAAATGAAAATATTTTTAGGTAACTTCAAATGAACTTTAATTTTTACTTTTACGACGTGGAGACCATTATTTTTATGTCATCCTCCGATAAAAATTTTTGTGTTCCAGCCTTCATTACGTTTTATTGGTCTCTAATTCCTCGTGAATGGACCCATATTTGTATTTTTAGGAATAGGTTAAAAAAGAATCCTGGACGGGCAAAATTAAAGCTTATGAGCTTTTTGGTTCAACATAATTTGGTTTTTATAATATCAAAACTGTGTGAAAAACTGTTTTTGTAAGAAAATTCAAAGCAGATTCTTTCTCCATTTTTCGTCGAAAATAGGAAAAGGTTCTTTGATATGTTGTGCGTGTTTCTTTGGATTTTTAAATTTCAAATGACATCTCATGCATTAAGTTACGGCAGGGTAGCTATGAAGTATGCGCTTTTGTTTGAATTATAATTTCATATAAGAAGTAAATATGAATGAGTTAGGAGTGTCATCTTTTACAATAAGGTGCCAGTAAGTTTGTTGGCGGTGTAGGAAAGCGGTGTAATAATATATGCGCCTAGCTGTGGCACATTCCAGGGAGGTAAAATTATTCTAGTTAGACTATATCAATTTGTCACAGGAGTCTGCATTTACCTAACCTCAATAATGAGGTAAACACTGTCCTCGGTAAACGTTGGGTTTGCTGCGTACAACTACACAGTAATTTAGCTATCAGCATTGCAGAATAACATGGTCCATTTTCCATTGTTGTTACCGCATAGTTCCGAATTTTAAAATCGCGAAAGAAATAAATTCCACTCTGGGCTTCTGGGTTTCTCCAAATAAACGCGCCACAGTACTTAATTGGAGTGTGAAACATTGCAGTTATAAAACGCCACACATGACTCATTTATGGTAAGAAAACTGCGCCATCCGCGCTATTATACAGTGCTCTGACTCGGAATTTGGCTTACTAAATACTGACTTTTACTCGAGCGTAATAAAAAGTAATAAAACGACATGTATAACAAACAACGCTTTCCGGGACGCAACGCATACGTGCGGTAGCTCGAAAAAGCCACCACTTCATTCGGAGGTTTTTCAGCAAAAAAGGTCGGAATTTTAGTTGCAAGGGAGGGCTCGGTAGCTTGTTTCTACAGGAACCTCGTTTCTTGCTATATTTTCATTTTCAGTTGCTCTTCTCCTCCTACATTTATTGTTTCGCCTAATTTCATTATTAACATAATCCTGTGGGTTCGCAAAAGACCTGCGTGTTTAAAATGCCTTATAAATGTATTGTTATATCGGAATTTCGATTAATATTCATAAGCATATAAATTTTAATTTATGCGCGCGAACTCGCGAGTTTCCGAAACTTTCGTTTTCGGTATTTAGATTTTAGGAAGATTTACTTGCGCATGTTGAATCGTTGAATCCTCAATTAGTATTAAAAATCGTTTTTGTCACGCCTTGTATATGTTCTACCGCCAAACCACTTTCATAAAAAGAAATACAGCGTGACTGGAATAATTTTTCCAATTTATCAACATTTAATTACTATACCTAGTCCTTATTTTTCTGTAATTATGAAGTCTTACAAAAATTATTTTCAAAAGAAAATTATTCTTGGTAATATTAGAAAGTCGCATAGAGGTTTGAATTTTTTTTATTTATATTCTAAAACTCGGAAGCGGTTCTATATTGTTTACAATTTAAATTTTTGTTGTATATTACCAAAATCGAAAAAATATTTTGATGAAAGAGAGGCAGATTACGTACCTGTAACCTTCTTGTAATTACCTTATATCATGTCGGAGTAATATATGTCTTATATAATAAATAATTCTAGAAGAATCTAGTTCCTTGACAGAGGATAAATCGAATTTAAAATTGCAGCTTAAAAGTCGCCAGTAGTAAATTTAAATTCGACGAGGGTTTGTGAGAGGTTAGCATGCAAAAGAGTGACATACCTTGCAGAGATTCTTGGTTCATCATGCTATCTGGTTCCGATTAGTGTGGCTGATCATGAATCACCCTCCCGGGTCACTAGGGGATGCATCATCGGCTTACAGATTGAAGTCTGCAGCATTTTCTGATCCTGCTTTACACGGGTTCCAATCTTGCAAATTTTTGTAAAGAGATATAGTACATCAAAGATCTTCAAAGCGATAATCTTCTTATCAAGAAATATTTTTCCTATTCAATTCAAAACCAGACAGACATAAGACATCTTAAGAAAAATCTTATTTTGCTTTAAAGTAAAAAATTATTTTCCTCAAAATTCTGTTTATTCCCCTTACGTAATATCTTAATTTTATAAAAAGCTCATTGCCTAAAATAGCAGAGATTGACTGACATCCTATTTTTAAAATTCGATATTCGCCAAATTTAATTAAGCCGAACCATGTTACACCAAGCGAACGTATAAGCGTCAAAATTTGGTGAATTGTTCACTAAAATGGAAAAATTAATTTTCGAAGAGTTCACTAAATCGTCCCAAAATAAAATTTATATTTGATAACTAAATTAAATTCCTTTCAAGTACATAATAAACGTTTCATTTTTTTTCTGTTAGTTGCTAATGAAACTTAATATCATTTTTCTTGATTGAGCAAAATCCAACGGATTTTCTTAAAAATTCAAGGAAAACCTTAGACTAACGAAAATTGAAATGCGCTCTAGGGAAAACAGATTAATGAAATTGAATTTGGAATTGGAGACTCGGCAAACTGGGATTGTTGTCATTGTGATTGTCGATATGATCTTAAGTTGTATAGTTGTTTTATATGCTTAGTTAAACAATAAATCTAGGTCCATATTAGTGCGAAAGTATAAAAATAATTTGAATGTTAAATTTATACAACAAATACGAAATACGTAATAAAACCCAAATTAATACATAGGGTATATTAAAGGGGGGTGGGGATGGAAAGCTGTAGATTTCGAAGATTAAATTTAGAACGGTAAAAATGGTGGGATGAATATAACTTTATAATCTACGTAGAATACGAATCTGAGCTTATTCATATTCGTAACTCCTTAACATTTTTTTCCCTCTTTTCCTCTCATATCCTTTTTTTTTAAACCTAAATTAGTTTTTGCGTGTCAAAAAGATTGTAAAAATAATGACGGAGAAGGATGCGTCCTAAAATTAATTACTCATTAATTTTTTTGTTATTCAACAGCAGATTGATAAATTTCATCAACCATATGTGGTTTTGTTGTTAAATCCCAAATGGTATCCTAAAATTTTTGAGTAGAAAAGTCTATGCATTTCCCTCGGAAAACGTTTGTTCGTAGTATCCTTTGTCTGAAGCAGTTTCCAGCTATTGTTATTTTTATTATCGTTATTTCGTAGAACAGTTACGTTGAAATCTCTGGAGGCAACTGAGCTGTGCGGACAAACTGACAAAAATTACTGTACTAATAATTCCGTGTGCCCAATGCAGAAACGTATTTTGGAATTCCTTATAATTTCGCATTCCAATCATCTGGTTATATTTAAGTAAGGAATTCAAATGAGTTAGTTCTGAGGAAAAGCAATCATGAGTCATTTGTGAGTATGCAAAGCATACCAATGTTATTGACTACTTTTATTATTTAGTTTATTGATACCTTTTCTAGGTTAACACATTATTAAATGGTTATGTAAAATTAAAATGCAAACATAAAAAATTAATCTGATTGATAAAATATTAACTGGTGATTAAGCATTTTATTAGTAAATTGAATAAATTTCTTTGTACTGTAGGTTATATGACCCAATCATGTATTGTTTATATGCAACCCGCCCACAGTTTTGGTAGGTATTCAGGAATGTTAGGCACTTGAGAAAGTTTTTGTTACTAAAATTTTCCTTCGTTCCAGTGGTTATCGTATTCAGAAAACTTATGCATACGATCAAAACAGGATTAAGGTCTTCTAGGGCTCGGGGTTGATGGTAATTTCGGACGCCCTGGATTGATTTTTGAATATAGACACCGTTTGACATTTTATTTCACCGTTAGAAACCAGATTGACTTGTTATAAAATTCGCGTAATAGTGTGGCTACTGTTGGTAACCGAAAGAAAATTTCAATTTTTTAAATCAATATTAAAAAATATTTATTTTAAGTGAAAGTACTATAGTATTGTGGGCTTATAATATTGTGGTTTAAAACCACATACGAGAGATATATATTTCACTTCCTTTATGGTTTTGTCCTTATTTCTTAATTTGATGGGTTCTCATCGTTTGCGGTTTGTTTATTTCATCCGGTACGGTTCGAGATTAATATACATTTATTTCTATAAATAACATCGGACAAAGCTTACATACAGTCGTTTGAAGAAATTAAAGTTTACATTTGCTAATAATTCTGCATTAAAATACAGCAACATAAATTATTCTAAAATATAGCGCTCGTGGGATTAATTTGCCCCACAGAAACATTTCCTTAATTGTAAATGTTGCACACTGATAAAGTTTCTCACATCCCTCCAACATTAACATGTTTAGTTTTGGAATAGCTAATTTTATTGTTAAATTGTTCAAATCAGAAATTTATGATTTGATAATACTGAAAAGTTTAAGTATTTACAAATTAAATTTTCATTAAATCAATTGAAGCAAAATGTAATAAAAGTGTTTGCTAACATCTAGAAAAACCGAAAAGTTTAGCGCATAATAAGTTTGAATTGAATTTGTTGCATAACTTGCAATACACTTTAAGATAGTAATAGAAGGCTTTACATTTCCTTTTAGTTGTATTTATTTTTCCAGCAAGTTGATTTGGTTATTGATTATTTAGCTAAAACTTCTTTCCAATTGTGCTAGTCAATATTGCCAATCTGTGGTTTTATAAGAAGGTAATATGATTCACCGTAATAATAAACCCATTCTCATAAATTATTTAGGCATTCAAAATCCGTCTTTTCAAGCTTCTTAATTTTTAATGTAACATTCAGTAATCAAAAAATTAATCTTTAGAAGTAGAGTGAAAGTCAAAACAAATACAAGTTGGTAATTTTTTCTGTGTATAAATGTAAAGTTGTTAGTGATTTTAATAACAAAGTAAATGACTTTGCTTTTCCTATTTTACACGGTTGCATGTCCTTGCCCGTGGCTAGATTTTGCCGCAGAACGTTGTTGCGTCATGGTTTGACCGGTTCTTTATGTTACAAGTTGTTGTAGCCAAGATTTATCCTAATTATGTGTGAAAATGAACTAAATACGATTTCTACGGAGATTATTGACCTCACAACACTCGTAGTGTATGTCTAAATGATTGCAATCTCGAACATCCAGTTTACTACTGGTGTTTTTTTAATGTGATTAGTGTCGCCGTTAGAATATCGATAATAATTGGCGCCGGAAAATGTTCACATAATCAATGCCATAGTAAACTTTTGACAGTTTCCATATCCATCCAACGTAAAATATCACACTAATCATATTATAGCAAAACCGCAGCCGTTAATATCAGAGAGAGGGTGTCGTTTTTAAAAGGTCGACGGTGAAAGCGTAGAAATTATTCAGTTGGGGATTGTTTTAGTTTTTCGTGCCAACGGATCCGTTTAGAGTTTGACGTTTCCATCCATTTTAAACGAGCTGAAATTTTATTAGGGGTATATTCGCTTTTTTCCCACAATAGTTTGCTCGCTTTCAATTTATAACATATAGAATGTTTCATTATATCTCATTTATAGGAGAAGTGCAATACATTTAATTAAAAACCAGCAACGATGATCGTGCACCCTTTTAACAATTTGCTAGTCATCCATACAACCAGTTTAATTTAAATGTCGGCTCTTTTGAAACTCGAATACTGCAATTTAATAATCGATTATTATATACAGAATTAAAAGAACCGATTTATGGTTTATCCGTTGGTAATGATTTTACATCGATATTTAATGTAATCTCCCAGTTTTTAAGGAATATTTACAAGGTTGTAAAGTAATAAAATGTCTCCGGAGGACCACACACGACGCACGTCCGTGTTGATTTCACCGTCTCAAGTGTATCCTCCAAGCTACATTTGTGGAATTAGTAATCGATTTAATGGTAGTCAAAGTTTCCTCCAAGGACGATGCAGAAATTGTGCAAAAGCATTTGAACCAGAGGGAGGTTTGCAATTCCTGCTATTGGAGTTGATGTAGCCCGAAACATATGTCATTTCGTAGAAACGATCCGTTTATTGCTGCAAAATGGGAAAACCGTGTTAATCTGATGCTGCAGAAATATGGAGCTATAACATTTCAACTCGGGAACGAATGCACCTGCATTGTTCAATATATACACCATTGTAATTTCGAAAATTCGGTTGTTGTACGAGTTGGATGGTATTAAAAATTTACTGCGTGCCGAGTTTTCTTAACGGTGGATTTCAGAACGCGTTATAGGCATCGTGCCGAAGTATTTCAATTTGTATCGACGATAAAACCACTTTTCCCCATCGGGAAGTTCTAAGATGCAAGTGGGACGAGCGTCGTTTTGCTTTAATAGTATTACCAGAAAAGTAAATTATGCCCAAAACGGAAGCCGTAAATATCACCTGTCAATAGTTATAGGTATCAATTGAACTCTCCCACTTAATTAATGTCTGCTAACGCGATTACGAATATGTGAACCAGTTTTTCTTTGGGAATCTTTCCTTCGTGATGAAGTAGGCGGCGATAATTAATTAAGGCCTTTTTTTGTCTTTTTCGTTGCTTATGCAGGATTCACCGCGCATTTTCCGTAAATAAATGCTCTCTATAAATATTTAACGGATTGATTAAAGTTGGAAATCCAAATAATGGTTAACCCCTGCGATATTGGAAATGTCCTCTCGATCCCAGAGTTTCAAAAAGCCGCGGAAGGGCGTTGCTACCCTTGCTTGCTTGTCCAGGGTTGCTAGCGGTGATAATTGCGAGCTGTAATAGGGCACGGGTACATCTGTTTACAGTTCTCAGGATCAGACTGGGATTACAGCGCGATTACCTCTAGCACATCGCATCGCGTAACCTCCCTTCGCATACTATTTCCACACATTTTCAATTACTTTTGGTTTCGTGTAGCTTATTTACGTAGGTACTAACACTTTTCAGACTATCACCGTTTTTTATCTTGCAGTAATAGATTTGTTATTCAAGATTTTAACGCTTTGTTTTACCATCTTTGATATGTTCCATAATTTCCTCGGCATTAATTGGAAAATGTTATGCCGACGTTTTGGTATCAACGAAGCACCACTTTGCCGCATGTGTTCGCAGCCGTACAGCTTAGTAACCAATTACGGCACCCCTCAACTTTAAAATTATAGCCGCCCCTTTACTACAAGTCTTATTGACGTCGATAAAGGTCACCGCTAGTTTTTTTAATTCACTCTGTTGCTTTGTACAATTTTGTTTTTGATCAATCTATTACAAAGAGTAAATTTTAATTGAAGGCCAGGTAATTGCTTGGCATTACATAATTTTTCGTAACGTTAACAATTATATGAACGTGAAGTTTACAAAACGAAGGAATTTTTTTCTTTCAATTGCAATATATTTTTCTTATAGTTTTCATCGGTCAAAACTGTGGAAACGGTCCGGCACGTATTCGAACGTAATTGAGTGAAAGCGTATGGGCAATATACCTTTCCTGCTATTCGCATCGATATATGTAGGTTTTGTGCACTTGTAATTCTTCTCCAGTCCGTGATTCTAGCGTGCATTGTGTGCAGAGTTCCTCACAATATGCGTATTGTAATATTTCCCTATGCTATATTTTATATTTTATTTCAACGTAATCCCAGTCCCCTTCGAGCATCCCCATGCCAATACCAGTATGTCGAATCGCAACGAGAACTTATTATTTATATCAGAGAGCGAGATGTTCGATATATCTCTAGGTAAAATTTGCCCGCATGTTTCATCTACGGAACTTTCGTTAGTAGAGGTCTAATTAGATTTCAATATTGATTCGCGGTGATCCTTTTTGAAGTCGGTGGTTGTACATACGGTTAATCCCAAGACGAGCTTCTATCAAATTAGCTACAAGTTGTAAGTATCGTTTAGTTATTTTCCGCGTTCGTATTCCGGTCGCGCTCCGGCAAAGAACCTCTAACAACGATCTTATATCTTATATTTGTAGAAAAAAGTTTTCCTCGGAGGACAGGATTAATAGAGTTAGCACTTGGTCCATATATACTCTTGACACGTGATAGTTGGTTGAAGCTCGGCTCATGCTTAGAAGAAGTTTGGCCGCATCGTTTGCAAGCTCCCTGTATCGCGCCCGCCCTACCGACGTTGTTCTTGTAATAAGATTTGCCCTGGCCCTCACCTGCTCCAACCCAGACTTATTCCCAAGACAACCGTTTAGGAGCTTCGCCGCTATATTGCTCCCAACAAGGAAAATTACGCTCAGAATGGAATTTAGCTGGTCAACATAAATAGTTGTGCTGCTCCCAAATTAGTCGCACTTTACACACCGGCATTGGCCGAGACGCGCGTTTGGGGATATCTGCAACAATTGGAAGTAATTCTTGGGGTAACTTTTAAAACGACACCCAAACGTTACTACTTCATGGCGAGTTGGATCAATACGTATACGCGAAACATATCAATCTATACTGGACCGACTATCACCTGTTTCGCGCCCCTCACGAATACCCTTTTTGGTGGAGGTGCGGCGTGCTATTGTTTTATTGTAACATATTGTAGTTGTCAGCAACACTGGTGCTCTCGTAAAATCGATAAGAGCTGAAAACAAAAGTAAACTTTTGTATCTAAGTTTGGTTTCGCATTGTCGGGGAATAGGTTTTGCGCATCCCTTATATGATTCGCATCGCTGCTCATTAGTTTAAGTGACCGAGTGCAAAATTTATGTCTGTTACGTAAGTTGCAGTATAAAATTGTTCCGGGTTTCCTTGGGAATACATGCACTCTGTTCTCGACGTGCCTCGTCGACCATTTGAATCGATTGAGGGAAAGAACCATTAGCCGTTATTAACGAATTCTGTTATTCGCCACAGCTCGTATTCTAGCCACCTAAACTTTTGTTATATCGATCAGTTCTAAGCTTAAGGGAACATTTCTACACGAATTCAAAATCAACTCCGATTTTATTTTACTTTAACACCGAAAATACCACTTTCCTACTAAAACGTCCTTTTCCATTGTGGCAGATCTTTTGCCCTTTGGATGCTACCCGACGACTTCTCTTATTCAGCAGTTCAATTTCAATTACAGTAGCTTCTTAGAAGCTTTGGTTTTACCGCTGGATAGCTGGCCATCGTTGTATTTTTATAGCTCGATGCGTAATAAAAACATCGAATGGCTTTGTGCTTCAGACGCATTAAAGTGGACAGTATTAATAATTTATTAAAACGGCGGAAAAGCTCAAATAAGACATTACTACGAATTCTTCTATTTCTAAACCCTATACGAAGGAAACAATATTTGATTCAAAATTTCATTCAATTTCTTTATATCCCCTACCTTACAAAAGAGCCACAGGTAAGACCATGTAGTCTCGGCTTTTTATTAGGAAGTAGGAGTGTCTTAGAGGGTGGCGTTTTTAAAAAGATTAGTCTCCATGTTTTTAGACATTTCAAAAAAGAAACGGTTCCCCATGTTTTTAGACATTGTTTGTAGGGGTGAGGATGTACAAGGGTGTCATTTAAAGGTGATATTTATAAGAGGGGAATGGGATTATTTTGTTGAGGGTATATTCGTCATGATATTGACCGTTGTTTGATTTTCGTAACTACTATTTTCTTTGCTAGACTTGTAATTTATCATCAAATTTTTTCTGAAAACTTTGCTACAATTGCTACAATTTGGGTATCGTGTATTTTTGTTTGAACAACATTTTATTAAATAGAATATTTTTACGTGGTTAGGTGTTATTTTTTTCCGTTAAAAATAAATACCCCAAAATAATGCTGCGCAGTTAGATGATAAAATATGTATGAGCTTTCGGTATATGTAAATATAAGCTGATCAATGAAGTTCAAATGTAGAACCGAACGGAAGTTGTTACGATGCGTTTTATATTTTCACACAATTTTTTATATATAGGCTTTGATGTAAACAAAACGTATTAAAGGAAGTTTTAGAAAAATTATCAGTTTCGTTGTAAAGTTTAAGATAATATATTGAACTGGGTGACTTATAAAAAAATTAATTGTGTCCTTTATTCTGAAAGCCCGAAACCATTTGTCAACTTTTATATGTTAGAAATGTTTTGTAAAGTAATCTGAACTCATCCATGGCGAAACGAACTAGAAATATTGGCAAGTAGAAAAGTTTCTGTCGCAAAAAAATCAGAACAAATTCTGAATCTCGAAAACATAAATCATAATGTTGTCTAAAATTATTATTGACGTATTAGGAAAAACCAAAAAAGTTTCTCGTATATTCATTTTCTTTTAACGAACTGTAATTATATATTCCGTATAAAATACAAACTTTGTTATGAAACTTTTAATAAAGGTAGAATATTTTTTAGATTTTGAATAGCACATTGAGACTTCTCATAAGGTATACAAATTATACGATTTCATTTTGTATTGTTTTACAGTTTGTAAACTGGCTTAATTTCATACATATTCCTGTTTTTCTCCTGAGGGCATGAATTATTACTCCTACATAAATCTTGAATAATGTAATCATTTTTATTTAAAAAGTTTCTACGTAAAATTTTTGTGTTTTTTTTCTTGTTATCAAGAAATATTAAAAGTGTTTTTTTTTTCAAATTATTAGGAAACCAGTGGTTTCTTTTTAGATTGTTAAATCATATAAATATGTTTGTGACTGATTATAAATTTTGTTACAGGTTGTGGTGGAATCAACAGGTTCTGCATTGGAATATGGTGATCTAACCGTAGTAACAGATTCTCCAGTAAATCCAGATTTGCACTTCGATTCCCAACTCATGCACCTTTACGTCATGACTGAAAGAAATGTAAGTACCTACAATAATAGAACCAGGTTTGATAGGCGGTACCCGAAAGGGCGTTCATTCATTCTAATTTCAACTTCTTGGAGATCACGCTCCCTCGCTACATTCAATTGAAGCTACATTGAGCCCCCGCGTAAGGGGTATAATTAAAACAAACATTCCGCCGTGGCACCAGTTTGGATTTTACGGGCGAAAAAGTGATTTTCGGACTCCGCAGGGAAGAAACTGCGTTGGTGCTGTAATCGATACGAATTAAAACCCTCTGGGAACAACGGGTCTCGCGAATATCTCTCAGTTTTCTTAAACGTGTTAAATTTTACAGGGATGTTTCATGATTGAACGGTTAGGAACGCGAAATTTCGCCTGGTGTTTTGTCTGAGACTACGCTAAGCGGCAGCGGCGACTGCGGCGGCGGTCAGCGGCCCTGGGGAGCACCCTCAGCTTTAGCTGTATCGAATTACGCTGGTCGGTATATCGACCCATCCGAGATGACATTACCTCATCTTTACTCTTGTCACAAGTAGATTTAGAGATTATAGGTTCTCGATGGAATATTATACTGTTCCAATCACAGGTCTCTGATCCAAGCCCTTATTGTATTGTAATACTTTTCCAGATGGAATTTCTTATAAGGTTCCATTTGATATATCTTTTTGGAAATGTTTCAATGACGCTAACTGGCTAAATGTATACTGTTTAAAATAAAGAAATAGATGTTAAAAATGCAATAACTTCACTGCCTGCTGCCACCGGAGACTCCCAAGCGGTGAAGGATATTCTACTTAATCCTATCCGTAGATCATTTCTATCTAGCTAGCACCCACACATCTCGAAGAGGATTGGCGTAAATAGAAAACGTACTCTTGCTAAGTATTTATTTTGTTTTATGCCCGCCTATTTAAATACGAATTTTCCACCCCTCGAGTGAGTTTGTTTACTTCCAAAGTACTGCGATTTCCATACGTGTTTACTAACTCCATGGAGAGAATTGGCTGGTGCTGAGGTTTGATTGATGTCGCGATAATAAACACGACCCTGTCCAATTCTCCCCTGTCTCCGTTTCAGATACTAGCTGCATGAGGGATGAAAGTGTTCAGAGTAAAAACTGAAAATACTAACAACCAACATCGAAAGTCAATGACGATGGGAAAGTATGAAATCGAACGAAGTCTGCACGAACTTACGCTACAGACAACTCAATAAACTTGGCCCAGTCGGAAAGGAGAATATGATCAATGAAAAGTTTGTTCCCCTCGTAGAAGACGCAGGCGCGTCGATGGCGTCCCGGCGCACCTTGTGCGTGCATTGCCTTGGCGTGAGCCGCTCGCCGCTGTGCGTGCACCAACGTTGTCGTTTACCTTTTATCGTACATTCAGTTGCAGCTTTTCGAGCTTTTGCCAATTTTGCCGCGCATGCATCGTCACCCGCCTTCGTTAATGCAACAACCCACTCTTTCATAGTTTACTTCAGACTATTTCGGTTCATTTGGCATTACTATTGTCAGCAAAGTCTCTCCAATCAACCACTCGATTGAAATGTTTCCATCCACGTTTTCCGCTTCTCGTTAAAACAGCGCGCCGAATGGTAATCGCAAATAAATGTTTACGTTGTAATCCCGCTATTGTGCGTCTAAATTTATCCCCTTATTACCCAGAATACACTTTCAGACAATCTAGTTACGAATTAAAATCGTGACTTAACCTGCATCAAAGACACCAGGTGCTCACCAATATCCATTACACGTCTTTTAATTTAAGTTTTATTGGTTTTTGCAATTTGCTTTACATAACAGACCTTGATTAAACGAACACTAATAGGGTTACACGTTACATCGTCTTTAGTTAAATGATGCCAAAGTGTTTATAAGCAAAAATTCAAATAGACCTAATAATTCAAACGATACAAAGTTCCAATAAATAAGTCACTAGTAGTTAACTATTTATGATCATGAAAATGATATATCAGACGGCGGATTCGTTTATTTGAAACAAGTGCCACGCCGCAAGGGAAATGTTCTTAAGTGGGCGTGGTTGTTTAAGAAATTATGAAAGAATAGAGAATATTCCTTACTTGTAATATAAAAACAATTGCTGGTCTGGATAAATAAAATATCCCTTAATTTTTCCTAAAAGCTCTTAAGTGGAAAGAAAATATTAAATTTAAAGGAATATCAAATAGGTCGTCCTTAAATACCGCTTCCTAATTGGGTTTAGTTTGGGTAAAGTGCCATCGTACTTATTCATTATTGCTCCTTGTAATCTATTTATGTTTGGAAAAAAAGTTTAGGATCGAGTCTTAGTTCACACCCGTTTTAGAAACGAAAATAAAAAAGTGGAGGTGCAAACCTCCCCTGGACTTTCCCATACTAAAAATAAACATTTTGTTTTTGCTATTCAACAGTAGTTCGCGAGGCAGCATTGGAAATCATTTGAATGCCTCGCGAGAAAAATGAGACTATACGGGTTCGATATGAACAAAAGAAAGATACCAAGATACGCATCTATCTGTACTCTGTAGTAGGTACTCGGTAAAATGCTGAAACTCGGTAGGTAGACTGTTGACGTCTCCGTCTTTCCAACGCCGTCGAGCAATTTAAGCTACGACGTTCCGTTCTCGTTCGGATCAGATCGGCTAACATCGGGTTTCGCTCATAACTCCCTTATCCTTTGAGCTACAATGCTGAAACTCGGTAGGTAGACTATTGACGTCTCCGTCTTTCCAACGCCGTCGAGCAATTTAAGCTACGACGTTCCGTTTGGTAACTCGCTTGTTCTTTGACCTAGGGGCCGGAAACAAAGTTTTTCTGACTCGGCAAGGCATGCCCTTTCCAACGCTGCCAAGCAAGTTGAGCTATGACGTTCCTTTCTCGTTCGGATCAGATCGGCTAACATCGGGTTTCGCTCATAACTCCCTTATCCTTTGAGC
Source organism: Hemicrepidius hirtus (assembly GCA_963082805.1). NCBI lineage: Eukaryota > Metazoa > Arthropoda > Insecta > Coleoptera > Elateridae > Hemicrepidius > Hemicrepidius hirtus. Next base: position 21,958,664 of record OY720168.1, read on the forward strand.
TACGATGCTGAAACTAGGTAGGTAGACTATTGACGTCCCCGTCTTTCCAACGCCGTCGAGCAATTTAAGCTACGACGTTCCGTTCTCGTTCGGATCAGATCGGCTAACATCGGGTTTCGCTCATAACTCCCTTATCCTTTGAGCTACAATGCTGAAACTCGGTAGGTAGACTATTGACGTCTCCGTCTTTCCAACGCCGTCGAGCAATTTAAGCTACGACGTTTCGTTCTCGTTCGGATCAGATCGGCTAACATCCGGTTTCGCTCATAACTCCCTTATCCTTTGAGCTACAATGCTGAAACTCGGCAGGTAGACTATTGACGTCTCCGTCTTTCCAACGCCGTCGAGCAATTTAAGCTACGACGTTCCTTTTGGTAACTCGCTTGTTCTTTGACATAGGGGCCGGAAACAAAGTTTTTCTGACTCGGCAAGGCATGCCCTTTCCAACGCTGCCAAGCAAGTTGAGCTATGACGTTCCTTTCTCGTTCGGATCAGATCGGCTGACATCGGGTTTCGCTCATAACTCCCTTATCCTTTGAGCTACGATGCTGAAACTCGGTAGGTAGACTATTGACGTCTCTGTCGTTCCAACGCCGTCGAGCAATTTAAGCTACGACGTTCCGTTCTCGTTCGGATCAGATCGGCTAACATCGGGTTTCGCTCATAACTCCCTTATCCTTTGAGCTAGGATGCTGAAACTCTGTAGGTAGACTATTGACGTCCCCGTCTTTCCAACGCCGTCGAGCACTTTAAGCTACGACGTTCCGTTCTCGTTCGGATCGGATCGGCTAACATCGGGTTTCGCTCATAACTCCCTTATCCTTTGAGCTAGGATGCTGAAACTCGGTAGGTAGACTATTGACGTCCCCGTCTTTCCAACGCCGTCGAGCAATTTAAGCTACGACGTTCCGTTCTCGTTCGGATCAGATCGGCTAACATCGGGTTTCGCTCATAACTCCCTTATCCTTTGAGCTAGGATGCTGAAACTCGGTAGGTAGACTATTGACGTCCCCGTCTTTCCAACGCCGTCGAGCAATTTAAGCTACGACGTTCCGTTCTCGTTCAGATCAGATCGGCTAACATCGGGTTTCGCTCATAACTCCCTTATCCTTTGAGCTACGATGCTGAAACTAGGTAGGTAGACTATTGACGTCCCCGTCTTTCCAACGCCGTCGAGCAATTTAAGCTACGACGTTCCGTTCTCGTTCGGATCGGATCGGCTAACATCGGGTTTCGCTCTTAACTCTCTTATCCTTTGAGCTACAATGCTGAAACTCGGTAGGTAGACTATTGACGTCTCCGTCTTTCCAACGCCGTCGAGCAATTTAAGCTACGACGTTCCGTTTGGTAACTCGCTTGTTCTTTGACCTAGGGGCCGGAAACAAAGTTTTTCTGACTCGGCAAGGCATGCCCTTTCCAACGCTGCCAAGCAAGTTGAGCTATGACGTTCCTTTCTCGTTCGGATCAGATCGGCTGACATCGGGTTTCGCTCATAACTCCCTTATCCTTTGAGCTACGATGCTGAAACTCGGTAGGTAGACTATTGACGTCCCCGTCTTTCCAACGCCGTCGAGCAATTTAAGCTACGACGTTCCGTTCTCGTTCGGATCAGATCGGCTAACATCGGGTTTCGCTCATAACTCCCTTATCCTTTGAGCTAGGATGCTGAAACTCGGTAGGTAGACTATTGACGTCCCCGTCTTTCCAACGCCGTCGAGCAATTTAAGCTACGACGTTCCGTTCTCGTTCGGATCAGATCGGCTAACATCGGGTTTCGCTCATAACTCCCTTATCCTTTGAGCTACGATGCTGAAACTAGGTAGGTAGACTATTGACGTCCCCGTCTTTCCAACGCCGTCGAGCAATTTAAGCTACGACGTTCCGTTCTCGTTCGGATCGGATCGGCTAACATCGGGTTTCGCTCTTAACTCTCTTATCCTTTGAGCTACAATGCTGAAACTGGGTAGGTAGACTGTTGACGTCTCCGTCTTTCCAACGCCGTCGAGCAATTTAAGCTACGACGTTTAGTTACCGTTCGGATCAGATCGGCTAACATCGGGTTTCGCTCATAACTCCCTTATCCTTTGAGCTAGGATGCTGAAACTCGGTAGGTAGACTATTGACGTCCCTGTCTTTCCAACGCCGTCGAGCAATTTAAGCTACGACGTTCCGTTCTCGTTCGGATCAGATCGGCTAACATCGGGTTTCGCTCATAACTCCCTTATCCTTTGAGCTACGATGCTGAAACTAGGTAGGTAGACTATTGACGTCCCCGTCTTTCCAACGCCGTCGAGCAATTTAAGCTACGACGTTCCGTTCTCGTTCGGATCAGATCGGCTAACATCGGGTTTCGCTCATAACTCCCTTATCCTTTGAGCTACGATGCTGAAACTAGGTAGGTAGACTATTGACGTCCCCGTCTTTCCAACGCCGTCGAGCAATTTAAGCTACGACGTTCCGTTCTCGTTCGGATCAGATCGGCTAACATCGGGTTTCGCTCATAACTCCCTTATCCTTTGAGCTAGGATGCTGAAACTCGGTAGGTAGACTATTGACGTCCCCGTCTTTCCAACGCCGTCGAGCACTTTAAGCTACGACGTTCCGTTCTCGTTCGGATCGGATCGGCTAACATCGGGTTTCGCTCTTAACTCTCTTATCCTTTGAGCTACAATGCTGAAACTCGGTAGGTAGACTATTGACGTCCCCGTCTTTCCAACGCCGTCGAGAAATTTAAGCTACGACCTTCCGTTCTCGTTCAGATTAGACCCACCCACCCACAGACAGACATTTTTTCTAGACCACTTTTTTGGGGCCCTGGAGGTCCAAAACACGTATTTCCGCGAAAATCTCGACTTCGAAAATTTTCATGATATCAATACTTCCCATATACCAGTGATGGTATGGGAAAGTAAAAAATAATTAATCGTTTGTTTGAGTTAGGTTAATTTTTTTATTTTAAATTTGTAATAAATTTTCATTCTAGTTTTCACCCTTGGTTATAAATATCGAACCTATTTTGGACGACGAAGTAAATGAATAATATTTATTTCCCAAAAGACAAATAATATTTACATTTTGCCAATCATAAATTTATCTCGAAACTAGAAACTTAATCCCGGTTATTATTCAAAGTCTCTGTACAGATAATTCAAATTTGAAGAGTAAATGAACTTGCAGACTATTATCTTTTCGTCTTTCTTAAGCGAAAGGAAGGAGACCCAAAATCGACTTCCAGAGTCTGAAATGGTTTTGGTTTCTGAACTTCGGAGTCGACAGTAAAATTAAGTTAGCTCCCATTCTTAATTTTAGGAGGAAGGGATATTAAATTCGATCTTCCAACCGTCACGAATTCCGCACTCTTGCAGATACAACATAAAAGCACAAGGTAAAGCAATTCCTTTAGCTTGACGTTGTGGTAAAAGGCTACATGAGACGTTAAAAAGAAAACGTTCAGTCAGTTTCTAGTCTGTATATTCATGAAAATGAATAGACCGCAAATAATTCGAGTGATAAATAAAATTTTGTAAATCGGGGATTTTAGCAAATATCAAATTATTTTTAGCTTTTCAGTAAATAAACATGTTTGTGCTCTAGCATCCACTTAATTAATATTCAGACTTGAATTAAAACAGTTTACTGCCCTAAATTTACTATTCAAAATGTTAATTTCATATTCCAGTTGCAATTCGTCATCGTGGGCTTGTTAGTAAGTAAATAGGTGAAATTTGATGCATATGTTAAATAATGAATGCTTGAAATGTTATGCAAACTGTAGCGAAACTGCAAAACCGTTACGAACAGAGATTTAAATTGTAATATTCAGATTTCAGGTATTCTGAAACGAAACAAGATATTGAATGAATACCTTAGTGATTACATAAATGCTTTCAAATGTCCTTGAAGACAGCATTTCTAGAACCTATAAATAATCACCAACTCTTTTTTTTAAGACGGTGTTAGCTCAGTGAGGTAAATACGTGATTCCGGGTGACCCCAGTTCGATTCCGGGGTTAGGTCATCGCGGTTGAACGTGAATCGCGGAATACACTTCTTTGCAAATGCAACTATTACCAACACCTACAAGCTATAGGTCCACTTAATCTAGAACAGTACCGTTTTTCCCATGCCAGATAGAATCTTGAGTATTTCAAATCGTTTTCGCAATAAACACCAAATGTCGATTATTTCCTTGACCGAAATTTCTTATTCGTTTGAACATAAATGTCTATATTCGATTAGGGATCAGAGGATTCGTTTTTGTAACTTTAATTTGATCCTTGGATCAATCAATTTAATTGTTAATTTTTATTACGGAAAAATTGCTTATTCAAAGTGTTCACAGTTCGCAAACAATGAAAATAGGAGCGCAGACGAATATCCAGATTTGCATAAATGAAACGGGTTTGAGCTTTTTTAAGAAAATACTTTTAGGGTAGTAAATAAATTTTGAAAACCTGAAAAAAGGAAAATGTATTTAAAATCTCCCATTCTGTCAAGCTGCCAATATTTTATTCAATTAAATTTTGCAAGACTTCGTTGGTTAATTGACGGGGCTTTAAATATGAATAACATTTAACTGGCAGTTGTCAGTTCATCAAAGTGTAGCTTTGTGGTTTTATAAATCGCAAGCTACGCTTAAAGTCAGACTTTTAAATTTTAATTTAAATTGTTATACATTTCATAAAATATTTTTAAAATTAGTAGGTACCTATTATTATTTTAAACATTATTCCCGAAACGTTAATGTTGATTCTTCCAGTTGAAGAATTATTGTGTTACGTTGCAGGCATGACTCTGATATTCTAGGTGCGTTTATAGAATATGACGTGAGCGTAATCTTAATCAAATTGAAATTTAGCATCAAACTCTGGTTGGTAGACCGCGCGTGTTATTTGATATGCAAGTTAGTCAGTGTTAACTATCAGTCAAGTAGATTTCTTGGGAAAAGGTAAGAGTCCCTATGAAAACAACTCCCTGCAGTAATATTATTTTAAGGCTTTTTAATTCCAAATTATTACGAATGGAAGCGGCGATCCAGCTCTTGTTGTAAATATAAGACCCACAGTGAAATTTTTACGAAGGTAGTAAAGAATTCTAGAATAACTTTCAACAATGGTGGGAAAAGGCACGAGAGAATGAAATTATCCCGAAGCTATTTAGTTTTATTTTTTGGGCAATGGCACCCGACTAAAAGCACTAAAGAAGTGGGGCACGTAGATTGTGTAGTTTATTTCATTAAGGAGTTTATTGGCGATTTCGCTGCCCACTGCTCTGTGGAATGGACCCTTTATTAATAGATTGTCAGTGTGATAATGGGAAGGCCGCGTGTTGTATACTTCAGACGTGCACACGGCTTTAACGAAATTGCTCTCAGCCGTTTTAGACTCACGATTTTGCTGTCTATTGAGAATTTTACCGTTAGTTGATCTTCGATGTTCTTCCATTTGATAAATGGTGAAATCCACTAAAATTTGCACTCGAAGGCACGCAGCATAAAAAGTTTCATTTATACAGCGCACTGTTGGTGCGCTATTCCGCTTTTGTGTTCGGTTTCCAATCGGTATGAAAGAAATCACACCCGTACACTCTTTTTTAGTTTTTACAGCTATAAAATTTGAAAGAGTAACGCTCTAAATTGAAATCGCGAAACATGCAGGGAGAAAAACGAAGTAATTTCTCGCCGACAATAATTTCAGCTACATTCACAATAACTCGGAAGTCTGGAGATCAATAGGAAGTTTATTTAATGGATGCCAAAAGTAAACGTGTCGCAAATAAAAATAAATGTAAATATAATGCGAAGGGAAAGGCCCAAGCTACGGTGACACGTGGGTCAAAACATCCGTCATTTGCGCTGGCAGGACGAGTCCACAGGGAGGCTTGACCGTCCGAACTTTATAGGTGAAACTCGTGGGGACACTACCCGCCGTTTATAATCAGAAATTCATTTTCCCATTGGATGCGGTCTGGGGCATTCATCACTTCCTGCTTATAAATATGCATTGAAGCAAGACGTGTAAGTAGAACATTACATCTCTATCACGATATTATTTCATATTACATATGAAACTAAATTCATTTTACTACTTTATATTCTATATCAAAAAGTTTTTTAAACAAACTTTCTGTTCGTGTTTCGACAATATAAATCTTGTTCAAGCACTTTTCAAATATTTTTCACAATCGTCGTAATTTTTCTCCAAATTTTAATTAATGTTTATTTAGCCTTAGTCTCTTTTTACTGAAAAGGATTAACACGGATGCTTATAAAGATGAGATCTTTAACCTGCAGCGTTATTTCACCCATTAACGATTCTTTCGAACGGTTACGTCCTTCCCATATATTTTTTCATTCGCTGCTAGGTTCCTACCCTAGTTATTTCAGGCTCACAAACGAAAACGTTTCTTCTGATATTGTTGCATAACCCATTATGTGGAGCAATTTTGAAATTTACAACTTATATTTGAAGGATGTCAATCGTCTATTGGAAACCTCAAGTCAATGGTAGCACATTTCCGGAAACCGCGGCGTTTAGATGATTTAACCCAAAATCGTTTACCTCATATTTTCTGCACATCGGCTTAGCTTCCAGCGAGAAACATTCTTATTTGTTTGCTACAGCCTAAACTTTAAATAACCGAGCTTTCAGTTTAACGGCTGCGTTCTAGGCTGCCTATTTTGCTTTGGTTACTCTAACTTCAAAATTTATTTTCTTCTTTTACAGCAATTTTGAGTTCCTAAACAGCATCATAAGTTTTCCCAAGTACCGCAGATGCGGTTAGTTTTGACAAATAATATTTCACTGTTGAAACTTTATCATACAGAAGGGAACATTTTCTTCCGTCAGTTATTAAATCTTGGATTTAAGATAATTATCTATCGTAAAAACGTAGGATATTGTTTTATGCGAATTTAATTCGTGTTAATAGTTTCAACGTAGCATATTTTTAATCACTTACTCTATTTCCGTCAAGATTTAGAATTGAGTTTAGCGAATATACTTGAGAAAGTAATCAGTAAGATGGCTTTATTTAGTTTGGAATAATGAAAAATAAATATTTATAACACGCGAAGTTATTAGAAATTTATGCATTCCTTTAGAGAGGTCAATTATCGAATAAAAACACTTTAGGGCAGAATATATTAATAAATTGAAAACAATTTCTAAATAACTGTCGATAAATTTGTACGCCCATACCTGTAATATAACAAATACAGAAAAAAGCTCTTTTAATTCTATTAGGTCCGATAGAAAAGTTTTTTGACCTTTGCATTGATTACTTGATTACACCGAAAATTACCCTCAATGCTGGTTGTAAATACGAACTTGGGTACACATATTTTTAATACAGTTAGACCGTAACTTGATTATAGCAATCGTTATCTGCCTACATAAAGGTTTTGTTTTTAGGCAGTGGTTGCAGGTTGATTGGAATAAATGATTCGATACGCCAAGAGCATTAGTAAATATGGGTATATTAACTTCCATTTGCCAATTAATATTTAATAAACCATCCATTCAATCGTATTTATCGGTTTATTTTTACCCCTGTGGTTTACAAATAAAACAACTAAAAAAATTAAACATATAATTAAAATAAAAACTCCTACTTAACTTATGTTCTAAACAACTCTAGAAACTACATGAGAATAATAAACGCAAAAAAGTTTGAGACGACGACGCAGGGATTATCCATTTCACGAAAACGTACCTACAGCAGCTCAAAAGTTCATTGAAATCACCAAGAAAGCGATTTTTTTGAATATAGATTGTATAGAACATCCCCGTTTAGGGCTTGAACCTACGGCCATTATGAATCTAGTTTTGAATTAAATACCACTTGAGTCAACCCAGCTAGTTCATATAATATATCCAGATCATTTTCCAACTTGGATATTACTATTATATTATTATTAGGAACGCTTGCTTAATCGGCAGATCCTAAACATTCCATGAAATTCCGAAAAGTTTCAGTAAATTGCTTTCAGTTAGGATACATAATTTTGGGAATGTGAACCGTTATCAACATGTGCTACAGTTGTAGATAAATTATTATTTAGTATGGAATTGTTTATAATAAATACAAAAAGAATTGACCCATTCACTTTTTATTATTCCTACAAATTTGTTTTCAAATATTTTCTACGATGTTGATATTTCCTTTTCGAAAACAATAAGGTGTTTGTTGAATTACAGAGAAGCAGACAATTGAAACTAACAGCCCCAATATAAAAGACGTTGAAGGGAATCTCAATGAATTTTGCTAAATAAAGGACATTGATAGGTTTACTTCGTTGTAAGAGGATTTATTTATTATTTACGGTTTTATTGCAAAAGGTGCTGGTAAATTAAATTTTATTTCATAAGCTAACCCAGCTATTTTTTCGTAGTAGGCGTAAAAGCAGAACTCGTTATAAAAGGATTCTACTGTGATTGAAAATAGCTTTCATTATTAGATATAACTGTAGATTTAATTAGGTAGCGTTGAATTTACAATTGTGCAACATATTCGATCAAGTAGAAGTAATTTCCAATATAGGATTTACAATATAAAGGAATTTTGAGGTTTACCCCATCACAACCAGAATAATACCCAATAAAGCATATATTGTCTGATAATCAATCGATCGCTATGTATGCGTACCGTGTTGTAGAACCAATGCGGCCCTCGATGTATAATCCTCCCTGTTTGCTTGAGCACCAAAACCTATTTTTAATTCGAATTTCAAGAATTCTAAATGTTAAATGTAATGAAGATACCATAAAATTATTTTCGCTTTCCGCTAAAATACATTATTAACGGAAATATGTCATGTCATAAAACGTATATTATACATAAACTACACCGTATATTAAATACCAATATGTACTCCATTATAAAACCATTTTACAAGTGGATTACACGGTATTATTTGAATCTAAATAATTGTGTTGATTTTACGGTTTGGCGGTTTCAAATTGATTTCAAATGTACAGAATCGTGAATATTTTTGGTAGAATATCTTATCAACTTTTTCACGTTACGTTGTAAAAAAAATTATGTTTGGCTTGTTATTCATGGTAACCGTCCCACAAAAAATAATAGATAATAATGTAGGCTAAAATTGAAGAATACCATCATAAGAAGGAATGTAATCAGCGTGGTGCGTAACAGACGTGAGTTGCGAATTTTAGGAAATAACCCCAATAAATTTACAAACAGTTTATTTCTGTCAGAACTTCTGGTATCCAAAATCTGGTTGTGTTCCATACAATGAAAAGTTATTAAAAGCGAAACGGAAATCGACTTCTTTTTCTGTTATGACACGATATGTATTTAAAGATAAGTTTCATCGCATCAGCAACACATTTAGTGTGTCCTAAAAAAATAAACAAATTTAGAATGTAAGTAAATCGAATTGTATACCGAGTAATCATGGAAATGCCCCCCGTAACTTCCACACCATTATTGTAAAAGTAATCGTGCATAAGTAAATAAATTTAATTAATAATGGTGTACAAACAACTTTACTGTTTATTGGTTTGAATCATCTGATTACATAAACAAACACGATAATGCATGAAGTAGTGAGAATGGATTTTCTTTTAATACTAATAACATTAAATTGTTTTATGTAGGTTTCTTGTACTGTCGTCTAGCTATCTTGTAAACTTTTCAGTAAATTAATTTGTCGTGATAATAGTTAACGCGGAAAATCCCGACTTTTCACATCATTTACACATGATTTGAAACGGTTTATTTCAGCATATGAAATGACGTGATTTTAGGTTTTAATCCTCCATTTCGTTACGCCCAGAGACTTGCGCTTAGTTTTGATCACCGGAACCCAAAGAGCTGGGAACTTATCGACATCAAGGCGCACTAAAAGCGGAACTTCGTATTAATGTAATTGGTTTCTATTATTCACTTTGACCTGCATGCTTTTCTTTTCCAAAACACATTTTCTCATAAAAGAACAATCTGCCGAGAATTGCGTAGGTACTATTATTCTTTTTCTTATTGCGGAAATTTTACCAGGACGATTTAATTAACGCTTTATTTTTTACAGGTATCAAAAGTAAAGGTTCAAGAATGCAGAGTTTATAAAACTTGTTGGGAATGTTTGGGAGCAAAGGATCCCTACTGTGGTTGGTGTTCTCTGGAAAATAAGTAAGTAAAATTTTTTATATAATTAATACGCGATGTATTACGCACGCCATATTTAAAAAACGTTTTAATACCCCAAACTACATAGAGTTTCTCTAAAAGTCTTGCCCGGTTTTATTCGACGCTATTCTTCTGACCAAAGAATAGTTTCAACAGGCTGGGGCTCCAATTCGCAATAATTGTATCCGCAATGTTGAGAATCGAACATTCTATACTTCAATTTGAATAATAAAACATCCCCATAAAGTTATGACCACATCCTTTAGGTCGCCTTGTATAAGGTGTGTAACCTAACGAATCTCATCTCGTCTCATCTTTTATTTTTAGTAACGAAGAACGGTTTTATGTAGAGTTAATATACTAAGAGATGATCTAGTTGGGATGCTTAACAAACTTTTGCAGAGGTAATTGAAAATTTTAATATTAACACCGAAAGAACTATAATTACTTTAACTAAACTTTTTGGTTTATGGTTGTGGCAGTATAAGTAGTTTTAAAAGCTTGTTTGTTAGTTGATTTTGTAATTAGGAAAAATATAAAGTTTGTTCTCAATTTATTTTAGTGGTTGAATAATTCTTTTGTTATCGATCAAAAAATTAGGGACAAGAAAGTTAGGTTTACCGTTTTATTAAACGATACTCAAAATGTCATTATTTAAAGGTGTTTATGTAGGTATAGTACAGTTAATGTCAGTTAACAAACAAACTTTGAATTTCTGACCACTTTGACCGGGATCTTACAGACCTTAGTTAATTTCTCAGTTCGAAACTTTAGTGAAATACAGCACACTCGCGACCACTTAACAATATCTTCATTGGGAATCTAGAGTTTGAGCGGTAATTCGCCCAACTCGCTCGTAGATATGCATACTCTTTCCGCATCGCTTGTTTCTACAATTTATAATGAAAATGTTTGTTTATGTCGAATTAAAATCCGAGGTATTTAATTGTAATCCACTAAATAATCAAGCAACAGGATATATTTAGGAACATTTTGACTTTATGTTTATTTTAAGCTTTACAAACAGTGAAGGCAGTATTTATTCAAACGGGTTCTATTGATTTTATTTCATGAAATGAAATTTTCAAAATTTCATCAAATTTAGGATTTTTAAATCAAATTGTATAATTAAGGACTCTTTTAAGTGTACAAAAATTAATATCATGAAAATGGACTCCCCTTTAAGGGGCTGCATTTGAGTGCTTTAAATTTTTCACATGCCCCTTTTTACGGAATTTAATAAACCTAGATTGTATACGACCCTAGTAAATTTAGAATTTTTAATTTTCATCAGCTTTTCTTCGGAACATTTTCATATTTTCTTAGATGTCTAAAATGCCACTTCGTATGGAATTTAGTAAAAATCAATGTAGAATATTTATATTAGATTTATTACAAGACGTTGCTACTCAATCTTTCGTATTTTTCGTAAAAAGCCAATTTATGTGGAATTTAATAAAATTCCTTAAATTTCTATTTTAGATTTTTAATTTCACGTGGTATCAAAGGAACATGAATTGACTTGTCATGACAAAGAAATTCCTTCCATATTGAAACTATTATAATTTTTTTATTTACAAAGGTTTGCAAATAAATATTACATAATATTTTTATTTTTACAAGGTATTATAATATGTTCGGACATTTATAAAATAAAACGCTAGCCGATAGTCTCGATGACCCAGTGGTTTGGGGAGGAATCCTGCATCTGAAGTTCTGCTTATCATTGATACTGTAGATTTTTTTGTAAGTACCTGTGACTTGTGAGTGTTAACTTATGTGGGGTTGGGGACTCCGGGCTCCAAATAATTATATGTTAAAACGAACCGTTACTTCGTCGATAAAATAATGAGATTAAGTCCCCTTAAAAAGTATGTTATCCCTTGTATTTAAAAGTTCTCCTCTTCGCATGTTTTTGCTTGTAAAAATTTTCATATCGTTTAATATAATGTACATGTTGATTCCGTTATGTTTAGATTTGTATTCGTATTACGTAAAGTAAAAAAAAATATGTAAATAGTAGAGTATTAACGCATCCATCATCCATGGCTTTGTTGTTACTTTGAAATATGTAAATAGGAAAATCATATAGAAGCAAAGTCGAGTATTTGCGTATTTATTTAATACTGCCATGTGAAAATCCACGCCTTGTTGAGCAAGGTAAAGTAAAAAAACTTCTTCATTTAAAATTAAGGGTCTCATCTGAAATAATTAACGAGGGAAATACTTCATTCAAATAAATGGAACTGTGATATTCTTGTTATCTATCTCCCAATCCTCCAGTCTATTTTGCTTGTAGTTAGTTTATTTGCGCGTAATGAGGGTTGGGTATGCTTCGATAATCAAACTTTCTGATCATCAAGACAGCGGATTTAAGAAAAAAATAAGCACGAAATGTTTCATTGAAATGCGAATTCGTGCATGAGAGCGTTGAAAGGATTATAGTCCAAAGTGGCCTGCTTCCTGATTCTGACCGTTTTTTCTACTTTCCCGGTCGCGTGTCGCTATGTCAGGTCCTTGCAGGCTGACAAAGGACGCATTCCTTTTCTACGTCGACGAACTCCAGCGTACATTGCTTGGATCTCTAAAATAAATTATTTGTAGAACTACATACCGAGTGGACTCCTAGTGACGTTCAAATTGTCATCTGACACTCGGTTCAGTTCTGTGGTTTCTGTTGAGGGTATACCAGACAGTATCAATGTTTAATTGTTCATCAGATGTAGGCATTCTGCCCTCAGCGTTTCCAGGTGCACTCGCTAATGGTAAAATCGATAAACACCGTCAACGGCGCCCAATTTGTCAACCAATACACCAGAGCACCCATAAATATTATATTATACATTAAGTTCCAATCGCTATCTATATTACTTATCTTCTCTAACTGCTCCATTTCTTACTAGGAACCGTGTACCAATACAATCTTCGATAAAAAGGTAATTGCATAGTTTGTCTCGGTATTTATTTCTTTATGTCATTTTTTTTTATTTGGCAATATTCGTACTATTACTCTGTACAGCGATGATATTAATTTTACCTCTTTTATATCTTACCTTAATGCTTGAACATTCGTGTTTTCTTTTCCGGAGCATCGCGTCAATCAAAGACGAGTGTTGGTATTTCAGACGGAATATATCATCCTTCATTTAAATGAAAAATTTAACCAGGAATTTCCATTTATCGACTTTTCCTATAAAAGACTAAGTAATAAAAGTGATTTATGTAACAAAAAGTGTAATGGATTTTCATAAAACGCTGGTTAATCTCTATAATAAAGCAAAATATTGGGAACTTTCAGAGCGCAGGAATGGCGGAAACGAGAATTTGCAACTGCAGTCCTTATCACGTTTGATTATACAAATTTCTTTTGACATCAACCAGTTTCCTCGTTGCATTTGTAATTTATATATTTCATATTTATATCTTTAAAACTGCACACCCTAATCATTTATGCTCACTTGTCACAGTATTAATGAAGTTACTTCATTTATTACTGCTACGTTCGGCCACCCTGCTTCACGATAACATTAAAAGAGTTTTCTGCTTCTGAAAACGGCATAGCTTTTATTTAATCTTTTTAAAATTCAGCTGTTTGTACTTAATTTTCATCTACGTAATTTTACGAAGAACGATCTGTCGTATGCTGTACTTATTTCGTATGTAAATCAAAACGAGTGACAATCATTATTTAGTCAAGATAAGCTGATGTAATTCACCACTGAGTTCTGTTATCAGTACTGAAATGTCATTCGGTGACTTGGGGAAAACAGAGGACGAACCCTTTACTACTTTATATGTGAAACTGTATTAACTCGCTATGTATTATTTAGAAACTGTCGGAAATCCTTCATTACAAAGAAAATCAATCCCTACATAAAGTTTGTATGGAAATATTAATTTACAGGTAATAGGGGTTTCACAGGTTTTGTTTGCGTAAATGCTTAATTAAATTTTCAATAAAATAGAAGTAGATTTTCGTTATAGTTCAACACTCCATAAAGCAAATTCAATTCAAGATTACTACTCCTGTTTATAGTTTCGTGATAAAAGAGGAATAATCAAACTCACATACATAACATACCATGCTGTTCCTATATTAATTTTCTCATAAAATATGTTGAAATACATATTCTGTATGTTCATCTTCCACCCACAGTTTCTGGGTAATTGGATAGCCAGTTATTTACCAAAGGCGGCGTAGGCAGAACTATTAACTCGGCTACGTTACTTCGAGATGGGTTTGAAACTTTATCACTTTTTTTTCACGTCTTTATTTTTAATTAGAATTCAGATTTTATATTTTTCATCTTCCAGTTTGTAATGGAAATTTTAAAATCATTAAACGGTATCAATTTTTTTGAAGAATAATACAAAACATTACATTGCATTTAGTTATGTATCCAATTGCTGAGTTTTGTGTCTGTCTAGTTTGTATATCTTTTAGGATACTCGTACAATATAGTCAATATTTACAGAAGTTACAGAATGATAAAGACGATAATCATTCAAATAATTTTTTGTAACACGGCCATGTAGAATATGATTATAACTTCCAACAGACTGTGTCGCCGTAGCAAATAATTTTTTTTTCTAGAACCTATACTCATTTAATTTTAAAGATTATGTTGATACAGTTAGGGTTATTACAACATTTTTGGCACTACAAAAGGTATTATCTGTTGCTACGAAGGGGATCTTTGCTATTACATCTGAATTTTTGTAAAATATTTGTATAGGATCTGAAGGGATGCGTAAAATGCAAGGTAGACGTTAAGTTTACAAAACGTTTTGAGTGTTTTTGGAACATTATTCAGCAAAGGTAAACCTGTACAGACTTTATGTTCGTTACGAGGTTTTCAGTACATTTATCAGGCGTATTGTTAGGGTTACGCATCAACTTTATCACAGAATAGCCCCATTCATATTTACTATTGTAGGACCGGATTATTTAAATGACGATGACGCGCAGCTTACGACCATTGTAACATTAATGCTGGTATTAGATTGAATACACGCTAAGAGAAATTGAACGTTTTGTTATGTGATATTTTCTCTAAATATCGAGGAATTAGGGGCCTCAGTTATTATAGGGAAAAGGCACGACCACCCAACACTCAAAACGGTTCTAATTTATTAAAGGCATTCTTGTCGTATGACATACAAGAAGATACTCTTGTTGAATTTACGGATAATTTTACAGAAAGTCTGAGGCACTCGTCTAGAAGCAACTTTCAATGGCCTAAGACGTTTCTATCTTGCAAACTTGCCGGATTGATTTACCTTTAGCTACTTTGAATAAAAGCATCCTAGATTTCTAGAGCTAGTTTTATAGGTGAAAGTTTTAACATTTTTATTTATTCTTCTGCTAAAAGCGTTTCTATCAGCATCTATTTAGTTTAAAAGTCCAAATTTTAACATTGATATAAACGTTTGTTTTTTGTTAGGTAGACCGTTTTATCCGGTTTGACCCCGAAGCATTTAAAATTTAGAATAAAATGTGTACGCAATTCAAACACCGACATTTTTTATTTAGAAAAATCAGTAATAATAGCAACAAGGTTTGCCTGTTCGCTATTTAGTAATTCTGAAATCAACATTGCTATTAATTTTTTAAGGAGGTTTTTGTTGAAGCCGCATAACGTAACAAGCTATTAATAGATTGTAAAAATTTTATTCAATTGTTGTCAAACAATAGGGTGCTTCATCATAATTGGAGAATGTATTTCCTTGGCTTTGTATGCATTGAGATTTACGAGAATTATTTGCTGCATATTGTGATTTATAAAGAGATATCACTGTAGAGTGTTGCCATCGCTACACTTTCTACAATTCCAGATTTCAATTTCTCAATTTAATCATTATTGGAAAGAATTCCTTCATAGTTTCATTTTTTTGCAGGGTAAAATAATAATGCACCTGGGCTACAGGTCTGTGTTGGTTATCATTTCAGGTTTATTGCGTTCTACTGAAAAAAATAACAGATTTATCGTAAATAAAAGCGTTTGGTAGAATTTAATATTGTTTTCCCTGACATACCTCTAAGCTTGTTTTGTACCAGTTGGAACAAAAATTTAATTAAAGGCGTCAAAGTAATTCGCTTCCATTTAGAGGATTTTTCGTCAATATCAAAATTTAATTGCTTTCATTAAAAATCTTAAGGTAATTCCTAGCGCGGTTATTTGGCAGCTATGTTACACTTGATATAACCCCTTGCAAGGGTCGGGACGAGCTTTCACAGAATTAGAAATGTTGTATAGAGCGACTACCTTCAAAATCTCTTTCTCTACATTTGCGTGACGTTTTAAGATCGCCTGTCTTGATAATACTGCGAATAATATTTAGCTTAAATGATATTTGTGTAAACCGTAAAAAAGAAGCGTTTATCTAATTTTAAGGGTATTGGATTAGTTATTATGGAATTAAATTTAAAAGCTTTACATTAATTTTGATTTGCTTCAAATTGTTGCACATTAAAAATATAAATTTGTAACTAAATATAATTAACCGGAATTTTCGTAAATGTCTACGTTTATACGAATCTGTGAAGAGCGTAGGTGTGCGAAGGGGTTGCTTTATTTATTGTTCTATCTGTAATGAATGGCACTCATTTGCGTGGACTCGCGATGTAGTTGGAGTCCATCTCGTACTAGAAACGTAATTTCCTAAAATTTAAATTACTTCCGACTGACAGCGTTCAAGTTCACACTTTAATGTAATGTTGATGGGGATTTGTCACTCGCACAAACAAGAGATTGTGCTATGAAAATTATATGAACTAACATTATTACTAAAACATAAAATATTGACGAGCTTATAGATATCATCAGTAGACTACGTGTAGCGTAGCGTGCGTGTTTGTTTATTGTTTGAGAGTACAACACCATTATTCCAATATAAAGGGTGTTTCGAACTATTTGGATTAAATTATTTATATCTAAATTATGGTCACTATTTCGCTAAAATTTTAACCATTGATTTACGATTTTTTAAATATTTGTGAAATTTTCATAAATATTTTATCGATTTCTTAAACAAATTATTTTTAATTCTAAATTTAAAAATTGTATCAAAATATACCTTGTACAGAGTATAAAATAATGTCATTGAAGTATAAAAAATATGACAGTTTGGTAAATGATTTTATAAAACAATTACATCTATGGCATAATTGGAAAAATGAACAAAAATATAACAGCAAATTTTCCGGATAATTGAGCGGGTAATCACATTTCGAATATTACGTTAATACGTATCATGAAAACTGGAATTTATGAGGATAACAATGTTGTATGTAAAAATCGACACCGCATGAGAGTGTTAAATCTGTTTTATGAAAACTGATAATTTTTCACTTCAAAGCAATTATCTGAAACAAGCTTGTACAAAATTTAATACAAAATTCTTTCACGGTAAAAGCTGTAAATTTTAACACTTCACACCGATAAATTATGGCATTTCCTCTCGATTCTTCATTACAATCGATCATCAATAATATTTAAAAAAAAAATAAGATGAAATAACGTTTTATTTTTTAAACAAACACATTATTTTTTTAATCCATTGGAAAGTAATCAGTAACAATCGCTACTATTATTTATTAACCTTATTAACAAATTACTCTTTGTCTTTAAGTATTTTGTAACGCTATAGTAATTGTGTACTGTGGCTCAAGACTTGCCTCAGCTTGAAGTTGTAATTAGTTTTAATAATACATTCAGTAACATTTCTAGTACTAACTAGCGGAAGTAATAACGAAAACAAGTTTAGGTTCTAATGAATTTGAATCGTCAGATTACAAAGTACCAAGTTCTGCTATGAATTTAATCGATATTTAGGTAGCGCATGCATAACCAATGATTGAATGCTTTCTTAACTGCTATTTTATAATTCATAAACTGAAAATATTACCGTTTATGTACCTACTGGACACTAGAAATTATATCTTTTATTATTTAGGATTAAATGTATATATGGTGTCGCCCAGAAAATATAGAAGTTAATGACATTTTGTTATTGTGAAGCCGAAAATTTATTTTCAGTCTATAATTTCCTAACATTATTTACACAAAACCTTTCTTTCTAGGGTAATTGAATTTTGTTATTATCTAGGGATCATTACCCGGTAGTTATTTAATATTCATGTTTTGCTTCATTTATTATCAGATATCCACAAAGTAAAGCATAATGTATCAAAGAAATACTTTAGGCATTGTTGCATAAACTTTGGTTTATCACTTGATATTTTCCAAAAGATAATAGTATAAAGTTGAATCACCATGTTAGTCATTGTTAAAAATAGTGTCCGTAATGTGTGATATCATTGCTATCATTGGTGTATTCGCTAGCGTTGGTGTTACACCGCAGCAGCAGTAACAGCTCTACGTCGAATATGACTTTGGATTTGGAATCCCTATTCGTGTAAGGGTTAGGGTACTTAAATTTGATTGTTTAAGAATAACAATAGGCTAGTTATGAATGTTTGTTTGCCTTGATTTCCATAAAGGTTGTTTTTCCTAGATTTGGGTAACGTAAAATCAATAAGAAGGGAATTACAGGGGTAGATGTAATTGTTTCGGCTGTCTGCCTTATTCGTTTAAAATGGTTAGTCTGTTTTTAAAAATGTTTCCTTAGAATGTAAAACAATTCATTTCCGAGCCCCCCATTCAGGTAATATTTCGGTCGCGCCAATAGTTTGACAATTTATCCGCGTCCCTGCACCTCACCTTCTAGTTAATTACGTGGATTCCTTCATTCTACAGCCGTTCTTACATGCAATATCTATCTGGTTGGTAGATTTCCCTTCGTGAACTTACCTGTAAATTTCTTCTTTCTCAAAGTTTCCATTGCCTTTTTCGTATCTAAATTCATCGACTTCATTAGCAGAAAGTCTTATTTAAGTTACTCGCCGTTTCTTTGTACTGAAATATATTGAAATTCGACACTGCTAAAATACTAAATTATTTATTTAAATTGAACCATTCATTTCCGTCTAGGTGGTTTACACCACGAACTCTAGTGTGCGAATACTGTTTGTAAATCGCGTGCAAAACGTCGGTAAATTTTAGATGTGGTCGTTAATTTAAATTTTGGTGATTAAGAAGGGACTAGAACTGTTACGAAGTTTTGCTTTTCTGCAACAACATACAGAAACGTACCTTATTTTTTACATTTCGTTTTAATTAAATTACACGAAAAAATTATATGAGCAACTGATGAAATTCCTTTTTAAAAGATTTGGTTATATCATTATGTTATATATTTTTCATTTCACATAAATGAAAAATTCATATGTTTAATATTGGTTCCGCGTTATGCATCACATTCGAGATAAAAATAAAGTAAAGTGTAAATTAGATCTATTTTTTTAATCAAAAATGAATCTTGATTCTGAGATGATTACTTAACCCCTAAGTGGTTTTTCCGTCGATGGCCCACACCTAGTAATTTACCTCGGTTTTGCACGCTTCACTATTATCAACTCTGCATGCTTCTTCATGGAAATTGGCCTCTTACAAGGTTAATCGAATCGGTTTCACTAGGTTTACCGTTATTTTAGTACCTCGAATTTTGCCCTGAGTTTACTTAATTTTATCGAAATCGTGATAACAGAATTTTATTCGGAAGGTTTTATGAAAGCGGTTTTTTTAGACACTCATTACGGTGAGAAATTGAATTGTTTTCTTTTGTTATTGAATGGACTTAAATTATCGAATTTCTTGGTATCTGTACATTTTATAAATGTGATTCGGCAAAGTTCATTTAAAGTAATGGAAATAAGTAAGAAAAGAGTTCGGTCGTATTTCGCTACGAGATTGATTGTGCAAAGTTAGAATCAGATTGGGTTCCTCTTCCTTAATAGTGTTCTTAGTTGAAATGATCAGCGAGAAGAAAATCGAAAACATTTACACGCTTTTTGGAACAAAAGAAACTGATTTCAACGTTATTTATTTTTAGTAGAAACAGTTTTATAACTGATATCTTTTTTCCTGTTTAAAATATTTTAATGTTGACTCAAATATTATTCATTATTGAAAAATTTAATCTTTTTGATAATTATAATTATGAAACATTATTACCATAACACTACAAATTAACACTACTAGGTGAAACTGACACATCACAAACAACAGACAATGACAATGTATTGCTGTGATCTGATCACTAAGGATTAAAAATACAGATTAATAATGTTAGTTTTATTCTTAAAAAATACCATTAGTTAATGGGTTAGTAATATTGTTGAGTATGAAACACAAAATAATAAAAACTAGGGTTGCGAGTATCATTTCCGATATAAGTTTTCAGTTCAAAATTAATTTTCTTTCATTTAACTCTTTTCCATATGTTGTGTATTTTAGTTCGTCGATGGTTGTATTCCATTTCAATTTTTAATTATAGATAGAACTTCTTCTTTAGATGGCTAAAAACCTATAAAGTAAATTTTATTAGAACGGTAAAGTTAAAACATAAAAATTGAACTGGTTAATGGATTTTGATGATTGTAATTGGGGTAAAAAGTATGTATAATCTTTGTAAATAGTTAATTTTGTTGTATAATTTATGTATAATTAATATTAAGGTGTGAAAGTATGTATGACTGGATATTTTTATAAATCGGGAACTGTCAAAAGTTTTGTATTTATTTAAATAATGATAAAATTATCAAAAAGTGTTAAAAGTGTTCGAAGCCAAACCAAGGTTGTTATACATCAAATTAAAGAAGAAAATTATTAGAACAAGAATATGAATTCAGATTTAAGAAGTTGTTAGGCGCCAGAAAGGCACATGTAAAAGAAAATTATAATATTTTCTAGTGATTAACTTGCAATTGTTTCTGGTTACAAAACTAGAAAATATAATTAAATGTTGAATTTACCATGACAACGATCTTCTTTTGTCCAAAAATTTGCAGAAGTTATAAATACAAGAGCGCAGGAAAAACAGCAGCTTATTGAATGTTTGTCGTTAACAGATTCGCAGCTCCACGTGAAATTTTATAACCTAAAATTGAGAAAAAGTTGTTGTTTGGAGTTGTGTAGTGAAGTTTCACCAAAGTTACACGTTGTTTGGAGTTGTGTAGTGAAGTTTCACCAAAGTTACACTTTGTTTGGATACGTTTTTGGGTTGCATTCTGCTGCCGACATTTTAAACTGGAATCATTTTGGATTGACTTGCGCAAAAGTCTGGAATAACTTCAAACTGCAGCACCGGGTTTAGGATTAACAGAAATTTAAGATAAGTTTAATTTTAATTTGTGTCAATTTATAATTTATTTGGGGGGTTTTATTGTTGGACGTTGACAGTTCAATTTTGTGTAATTTTAGAGTGAATGATTTGGTTTGAGTCGTAAATAGTTAATTTTTTTTTATTTGTTTGTTTGTTGAATAAATTTATTTTTTTTGCGTTCAATTAAAGAAGGAGGTTTTATTTAAATTTTTGTTGTGTTCTATTACTAGCTCTATTCATCGACGACCTGGAACGACCCTGAGGAAAAAGAGTTGTTTTTTTTTATTTTTGTATTCAAAAGAAGAATACTGGCGCCCAACATTTTTTATTGTGTGTTTCAGGACATTAAAGTCTCGTACCACAGCATTTATTTTTGGCTTCCACAACGTGGGGCATTTTTCAACAATTATATTTGCGTATCATAGCAGTATATTGTGTGTTCGATGTACACAACATCCAAAGCACTAATTAATCTCTTGTTAAAAATATCAATGGGGTTTGCCTATGGGTAATTGGACGCACGGTATATATTAGTATAGGAGGGAAAATATAAAAAAAAAATCATACATTTTTAATTTCCTACAACCATCGTAAGAATTAATAGTAGATTCATGTAATGCTGCAAAAGCATGTTGTAATTTGGTTATAGAGCATTCCTCTGCGATATGTCTCACGTTCTTAGTCATATTCGCTAACTGGATTATCAAGAACATTCCATTTACAGCGTTCATGACCTGTTCTAAGACGATTTAACTTCCTCTAGATTTTCCTTGGTTACTCAAAACCCGGAACATCTTCGACGGATCAACAATTAAATTTTGATTGAAAACTTGATTTGCTTGCAAGTGTAGAAATAGTAAATAGTTGATTTAGAAGGACTTCATTTTAACCTGTCAAGTGGAATATTTTGAAGATCTTCAGTAATTCATCTTTCATGACTTCTATATTGTATGGCGGAATATTTGCTATAACACGTCATATAACCAAGTGACGGGGTAGATTTTAGATTACCACATATAAACATACCGTGTAACCGAACATTAATTTTCTACACAAGTCTATCGCATTCGGCAACAGTACTTTGCAGTTAGATAAACTACAGTTAGTCCTACTACTAAACACATTGTATTCACATTCACTCTTGAATTGATACCTGTAAGTTTATTCCAAGGAAATGCCTATTTTATTTTAATTTTTCCTGCATTTACAAAGTAAGACCATGCACAAGAATCCACGACTGATGTGTAAATTCGAACCCCAGAGCCCTCTGGCAATCATACATAGAAATGTTAAATTAAATACTCAAAATTGATTTTATTTAACCGACACTTGTACGATAAAAATAGACACGCAAGTTTTTATAAATAAGCATCGGAAAGTCTTTGGAAATCCCTGTGTTAAAATATCAAAACAAGGCTCGACATGAAACGTGCGTTTGTTTTTTCTTTGCGATTAGTGTTGTAGTTTGCAATAATTAAGCATTCAAACCGGGTGTATGTTTTTTGGTATGTCTTGTATGTGTCACATACAAATCAGATTCGACCTCCCAAGAGTCAAATACCTTTAAGATTGTAACAAAATTTTTGTTCAAATATTGTTTATCGAAAAATTCTAGAAAATTTAAAGTTAATTTTCTATACCTTTGGTTTTTACTTTGATATCATATCCTCTTGTTTTCTACTGTGGGTAAGGTCAAAAGCTCAAAGAATATTATTTTGTCGATATTTTGTCTTGATACCGCTACACGTTTGAACAAGATCGACGAATTACTTTTGCCTTGAAAATGGGGCAAATTTTACACTTTGCACACTTTTATGTATCACCGTGATTTTGGACATAAAAGATTTTCTAGCTGAATACTTAACAGCTGGTTGGATACATTGATTGAACTTTACTTGTACATACAGCAACCATTCAAAAGAATATCTGACCTGTAAAGAAGTAACTTCAGTTCCGTAGTTATATTTTCAAAACAACATAGTATTTTATTAATTCTTTTGTTACAGATGTAGCCTAAGATCAGACTGTCAGGATGCAGCAGAAGATCCACTTTATTGGATTAGTTACAAAAGCGGAAGGTGCACCACAATAACAACTGTTACACCTAATCAATTACAAAGAACTACGGCGAGAACTGTAAGTACATCCTTGTTATAAGTTTATTTTTATTTTCGTATTCCCACAAGTCTTAAACAATCGTAATGGAGAATAACAACACGTATTTGGTGTAAACTGCTTTCAAATAAGCAATTGTTCAATGTAAAAGTGTAAGGTTTTTGACCATAACGACGTGAATTTCAGTGTTGAACGTTTACTTTTATTTGGACCCTTTAAAAAAGCCTTTAGGGCAAATTTGTAATAAAACTAAATAAATGAAGGTTACAAAGGGTAAGGAAATAGTGAACCGGGTAGTAGGTGGAGAGATAAAAATATATCAGGAAGGACCCAAAGGAACAACGATAACAAGGAACACAAAAACATGCTACAAGTGGTTTGTCATTAGGAAAATTATTAAAAATCGGCAAAAGGAACAAAAAATAATAGATAATAATAGAGGGGGAATATTAAATAAAATCAAAAAAAGTGATAAATAATATGAGGATAATGGAAGAAAATGAAAGACAGGCCAGAAGCACAAGGAACGAAACTCTTTGGGAACCCCTAGGGAATCAAAATAGACAAAAAAAAGTGTTATCCACGTACGTTCAATTACGAATATAATTAGTAACATTTCTTGAAAACCTTGAGTACAGTATCAGAGCCTACTATAACTTAAACAGTATTCAATGCTCATTGTAGTTTGAAAATTTTAGTTTGAAACATGGACCGAAAATACGGCCCTGTGTTGTACTCAATTTTGTGTAACTAAAATTGAGGTAAATATAAATCGGATTTTTCTTAAAAATAGCAAAATGCACGATTCTTTAAAAATTTAAATGTACATTACGACTTTTAAACGGCATATTTAAGTGAATATGTCGGCCTTTTACAGAGCATAAGTGCATGCATATTTTAGCATTTTTAAGTGCATACAAATCCTATTCTAGTGATAACAGTGAAGGTTCTAATGATTCAAAATTGACTAAAAGTTGTAGTGCGAATACGACAGGGGTGAGAAATCGGATAATCCATAAAAAGTGTCTGTGAAATAGACAATAAGTGTAATACAAAGAAATTGCAGTTTACACTAGAAATGCCTGAATGATCCTGGAAAAACGGTGAAACTCGGGAGATGGCAGAGGAATTATAACAATAACTGTTTTTAATTATAAACCTCCCCAATTATCGTTTGCTTAGTATCTGTTATCCTCAGTAATTCACTATTTGTCAAAGGGAAATATATTTTTAATTGACTGTCATGAAACCTGATATTGTGATTAATATCACATCATATTTGTTGATGGGTATTACACTAGATTGAACAATGGAAAATATTAGTCTGCACTTACAGCATACTGCAGTTATGTATTTGAAATATTGTATTATTTTATTTAATAATGCAAATATTTTTCATTGTTCCAGCTGGACTTAGTAATAGACAACTTGCCAAGTTTATCAGGACAATTTTTATGCGCTTTTACGGCATTAGATAGAACTCTTATAACTAATGCTACAAGAAAAAATTATGGTGTAAATTGTACAACTCCTCGTACAGATTTACTACCACCTATTCCAGTAGGCCAACGTAAGTATTTTTAAAAGCGTAACGAAATTTTTTTGATATAATCTGCTAATATTTTTAGATCATTTTACTGCAAAATTGTCAGTTCGCATGACGTCAGGTCCAGATTTTGTTGCAACAAATTTTACATTTTTTGATTGCAACACTTATAGTTCATGTACTCAATGTGTTTCTTCCTCTTTCCCATGTGATTGGTGTGTTGATGGTCATCGATGTACCCATGATACTGCCGAAAATTGTAGGAATGATATCCTTGTTACTGGTGTCAATGTAAGTACCAAGAATTAATTTTAATTACGTGATGATTAATTAAAAAAATTTATTACAGAGAGTAGGTCCTAGCTATAGATCAGGTCCTGCATTTTGTCCAACAATTAATGCTACTGTTGGACGATCTCCCGAAATTTTAGTTGCATCAGGGTTAAAACAGTCAATTAAAGTAAAAGTTCATATCATAGGACAATTCATAGTACAAACCAGATTTGTTTGTCAGTTTAATATTGAAGGCCGTGTCACAAGTGTTAATGCTCAGTTGCTAGGAGATACGATTTATTGTGATCCTATGGATTTCATTTACACATCTAAATTACCTAATACCACAGCCACCTTTGCTGTTATATGGGGTGGTTCTAAACCATTAGATAATCCTGACAATATTCATGGTATGTGATAACATTACAAAGTTGTAACCTTTACTAACATGTAATTTTTAGTTGTTATTTATCGCTGTGGAGATATGGCAGACAACTGTGGTATGTGTTTAGCTTTAGATGAAAAATATAAATGTGGTTGGTGCCAAAGTTCTGATAGTTGTGAAGTAAAAGAACAATGTGGTCGTGGTTCAGCAGTGTGGTTAAACCGTAGCCAAACTTGTCCTAATCCAGAAGTCACATCTTTTAGTCCTGAACTTGGTCCATGGGAAGGAGGCACAAACATTACAATTGAAGGAATTAATTTAGGAAAAACATTTCAAGATATCTATACAGGAGTTAGCATTGCAGGTATCAACTGTCAACCATATGAACATCTTTACATAGAAACAAAACAGATTGTATGCAAGGTAATGGAATCAAAATATTTTATATTCATTTTCTGACCTAATATATAATTTTCTTTAGGTTGATGGTCCTGGTACTAGTGAACCACGCCATGGACCAGTTGTTGTAAGAGTTGAAGATTATAGAGGGGAATCAAAATCTCATTATCGTTTTGTGGATCCTGTTATTACTGGAATTTCGCCAAAATATGGACCACGTTCTGGAGGAACCATGTTAAAAATTACAGGGGAATACATGAATGCTGGTAGCAATATCCAAGCCTTTATTAATGGATTACCATGTAAAATTTTATCGTAAGTATACTCTTCTTGTTTTAAAAAAATAGAGACTCTTAAACTTCTGTTTTAGCACTGACCAAAAACAAGCACTGTGCATGACAAGTGTATCAGAAGAACCAATTGCAGGAAAATTGAGAATGAAATTTGATAAAGGAGATCGCGATTTTGAAAAAGAATTGTTCCATTATGTAGAAGATCCTGTTATAGAATCTGCTGAATCAGGAGTTGCTAGTCAAATTAAAGTTCCTAAAGGCATACCTGCAGGAGGAATTCGAATCACGGTATCTGGTAAAAATTTGGCATACATACAAAATCCGCAAATGTATGTGTACTATGAACAAAAAATGTTTTTTAGTGTAAGTCATTGTAAAATTATTTTCGACGCAAATTGTGTAGTAAAAAAATTTTCTTTTATAGCAATGTATTGTGCAAAGCAATACCAGTATGGTTTGTGATAGCCCAAAAATTGAAGCAGATGATTCAAGATTGGATGCTGATTATCCACTTAAGTTGGAATATGGATTTAAAATGGATAATGTATCAGGAGTATTAAATTTAACAATGAAAAATGGTTTTCCACATTTCCTTTTATATCCCAATCCTGATTTTGAACCATTTGATAAAGAAGTAAAATATTATAAGTCGGATTATTTAAATATAAATGTAAGTAAACAATTTCTGATTAACTTCTTCATTTTCAACATCTTTTAATTTTTTTAGGGTCAAAATATTGATAGGGCATGTCAAGAATCAGATGTGGTAGTAAAAATTGGAAACAGTTACTGCAATGTTACTTCTTTGTCGCGTCAACAACTTACGTGCCGCCCTCCAGAAACACAACCTCCAGCAGTGGATGCGCAAGGTCAAGAAAGTGGTGAAATTTTGCCAAAAGTCGTTGTAATTGTTGGAGGATCCTTGAATTTTACCATAGGAAGTTTATCTTACTCCTCGCCACAAGGATTAAATGGTTCCATTTCTAAACCAACATTGATTGCTGTTATTGGAATTGGTGTTGTGATTATTATAGTTTTTATTGCATTTTTGATTGCATATCGAAGAAAATCAACAGAAAGCAATCGTGTTTTGAAAAACATGCAAGAACAAATGGATATCTTGGAACTTCGTGTAGCTGCTGAATGTAAAGAAGCCTTTGCTGAACTTCAAACTGAAATGACTGATTTAACTGGAGATTTAACATCTGGTGGTATTCCTTTCTTAGATTACAGAACATATGCTATGAAAATATTATTCCCAAATATGGATGACCACGCCGTATTGCAATGGGAAAGACCAGAATTGTTAAGAAAGGAAAAAGGATTGCGTCTTTTTGGACAATTAATTATGAACAAAACATTTTTACTTTTGTTCATTAGGACTCTTGAAAGCAACCGTTACTTTTCAATGAGGGATAGGTAAGTTTCCAAATTATCTAAAACACATTTGGATTTTAATCGAATTTCTTTCTACAGAGTCAATGTAGCATCCTTAATCATGGTAACATTACAAAGCAAGATGGAATATTGCACAGATATACTGAAAACTTTACTTGCTGAATTAATAGAAAAATGTATGGAGGGTAAAAGTCATCCTAAACTACTTCTAAGGCGTACTGAAAGTGTCGCTGAGAAAATGCTCAGTGCATGGTTTACATTTTTACTTTACAAATTTCTTCGAGAGTGTGCAGGGGATCCATTATTTTTATTATTTAGAGCTGTAAAGCAACAAGTAGATAAGGGACCTGTTGATGCCATAACTTCTGAAGCAAGATACTCTCTTAGTGAAGAAAAACTTATAAGACAATCAATAGATTTTAAGCCAATGGTATGTTTAATAATATTTAATCAATTTTATTATTCATTTTATATTTTTTTCTAGACTGTTTATGTCTCAATTTCCCAACAAACTGTCTTTGTTGGAGGCCTAGATCCCAACACCGATAATGTTCCTGTTAAAGTATTAGATTGCGATACCATCAGTCAAGTTAAAGAAAAAGCTTTAGATACAATATATAGAGCAACACCATATTCCCAAAGACCACGCAAAGATGATTTGGATCTTGGTAAGTTATGACCTCATCTTATTGTTTAAGGTGGATTAGTCTTTTTTACTCTTCCTTGTTTGTATACTTTCTTCTTCCTGTTTTCAACTGTTGCTCTCTATTCCTTTATACCCATTGCTTTTGATCATATGAATATTATATCCCCTCATCTATTGACTTGCGCCTTGGTTTATCTCTTCCATTGTTCTAAGTGATTGCAACCCATTGTTTAAAGTGGATTAGCATTTTGTACTCTTCCTTTTACTGTGTTTAGTTGTTGCTCTCTATTCCTTCATACCCATTGCTTCTAGATGCTATGGTATTGCATCTCATGATTTGTTCTTTTTTCCTTGGTTTATCTCTTCTATTGTTCTAAGTGATTACAACCCATTGTTTAAAATGGATTAGTATTTTGTACTCTTCCATGTGTTTATAGTTTCTTCTTGCTCTTTTCAACTGTGACTTTCCATTCCTTCATACCCATTAGTTTTAATGATTCTATGGTATTACATCCCATCATCTATTCCTTTTGTGGTTTATCTCTTCCATTATTCTAAGTAGTTTCTATTCAATTATCTTATTTAAGATATTAAATTTCCTCTCTTCTACTCTTTAAAACATGTTCCATATCACACTCAATATTATGTTTCTCTAGTACTATATAAGAAAAATTAATAAAACTTTGATTTTTAGAATGGCGTACTGGAACATCAGGAAGATTAATTTTGTATGATGAAGATAGCACAACAAAAATAGAAGGAGAGTGGAAGAAGAGAAATACATTGCAACATTACAGAGTTCCTGATGGAGCATGCTTGAATTTAGTATCGAAACAAAGCTCTATATATAATCTTAGTATATTTTCTGAGAAAAATGATAAATCCCACAAATATGAAACTCTTAATCTTAGTAAATTTAGTTCTGCTAGTCCACCATTGAGTCGTGCAACAAGTCCTTTGAATCATGATCATGATCAAGGAATGAAAGTATGGCATCTTGTAAAACATCATGACAATGATGCCCAGAAGGAGGGTGAACGAGGGAATAAAATGGTCTCTGAAATTTATTTAACAAGATTACTAGCCACAAAAGGCACACTTCAAAAATTTGTGGATGATCTCTTTGAAACAATATTTAGTACTGCACATAGGGGCTCTGCATTGCCATTAGCAATTAAATATATGTTTGATTTCCTTGATGATCAAGCACTACAACATGGGATTTCGGATCCTGAGGTTGTACACACATGGAAAAGCAACTCTTTACCATTAAGGTTTTGGGTCAATCTTATCAAGAATCCCAATTTTGTCTTCGATATTCATAAGTCCAATATAGTAGATTCCTGTTTATCTGTCGTTGCTCAAACATTTATGGATTCCTGTTCTACTTCTGATCATAGGCTAGGTATGTTATTTTATCACAATATATTAAAAAAACAAAAACATTCAATATTACTTCCAAACCTAAATATTATTAGTAGAGAAATTTTGAAAACATTTTTCTCTTTGGTGTACATGTAACACAAGTACTCTGACACATTTGATGTGTCGTATTTATGTGGGCTACTAGGCTGGTACTCTAGTACCTGATAACTTGTTGGATATGGTTACATTAAAAACTACAACAAGTGTTAAAAGATTTGGATCAAGAAAGAGTACAAAACTGGAGAGTCAAATTGTTCAGAAAATCTCCAAATAATTTTTTTTAAGAGGAACATATTTTCAATAATTTCCAAGTACAAAAGAACATTTCAAAAAAATTCTAAGAATTTGAAAAATCTTGATATTGTTTGAGAAAACTTTTGTGTTTAGTACAGAATAATTGTTAAACCTGCAATTATAATTAATTACCCATTAATTAGATGATCAAATTAATTCTTTTGATGAACAGAGTGTTGTATTTAATCCTCTGTATTAATTAATTATTTAAAATTAATTATTATTATTTTAATTATTTATTTATTTATTTATTTATTTATTATTATTAATTTGTATTTTTTAATGTTATTTAATAGGTAAGGATTCCCCAAGTTCCAAGTTATTATATGCTAAAGATATTCCAAGCTACAAAGAATGGGTGGAACGATACTATTCTGATATTAAAATGATGCCTGCTATTTCTGACCAAGATATGAATGCTATGTTGGCAGAAGAGTCAAGGGTAAGTTCTATTATTTCAGAAGTTTAGATATATAAGTAAATCTTTTAAATGCTTCACATAATAATTCATATTTATACTAGTCTTACAGAGTGAGTAAAAACCTATTGAGTTTTAGCAAATAATTATTTTAACAAGAGTTATGTTAATCTAGGGTGTCCCAAACTTGTGTCCTCAGGTCTAAAACTTTCATTATGTTTTTAAAAATAACTGATAAAGTATATTATATATTCATAAATGGAAGTAAATTCTCTATAGTGAAAGAAATGTTATAAAATCTGCAGTTTCATAATGGCAGCGTTATTAAACTTTTTTTTTTCAAATGACATGTTAAACTTTTTTTTTAGATTTTTCTGATAGTAATTTTTAGTTAGCTAACTCTGTTTCGGAGAAAATCGAAATATCATTTTTTTTCTTCTAAGTTTTTGAAAGTTTCGGCGCTGGGGAGTCAAGTTTGGGACACCCTTGCATAGTATTTTTATTAGTACAGTAAAGTAACTTTTCCAGCCTCAGCTATGCAACAGATATTATGTCATTGGCATAGTAAAACTTTAAGTGTTGGTTGGGGGGGGGGCGGAATTTAACCCATTGGCGCCCCCTGTAGTGCATGTGTTCTTTATAAAAAAAAAGAAATGGTATGGGTAGGTAGAGTTGTTTTGCTCACTCTGTATAATCTTTCCATATAATGAATGTAATAATGTTTAGTATTTGTTTGTTGTGAATAAATTCTATTTCAAAAATTTATTCTTGAGGACAGTTACAAAAACTGGTGAGTGCTTAAAATTATATTAAATGATGGGAAAAAAAAGAATAGAGTTTTATAAATAGTGAATTAAAATTGAAAATAGTAATGATGTAATTTTTTTTATAGTTGCACACAACAGAATTCAATACAAACTGTGCTCTGCACGAGCTGTATACATATGCTATGAAGTACAACGAGCAACTGATGGTAACTCTAGAAGAAGATGAGTTCTCCCAGAAGCAGCGATTGGCCTATAAGTTAGAACAAGTTCACAACATAATGGCGGCGGACGTGCAACCGTGATACTGGCCTGATCTGACGCGTCCCACCGCGCCGCCAATGTCTCCCACAACAGTGCCGCGACCGTCGGCCCCTCAGGAGCTTGCCTGCTGATAAGTGGCACAGTTTCCTGAGCATACATATCCATCGGACTTTTTATATGTGTTGTTGGATCGCTGTTTAATTGTTCAGTGTCGGGGTCGGTGCGCACTCAGTGACTTTAAGTGCCTCTGGTAGAATTGAGTGATGTGCTGTCTCCATAAAATTAGTGTACTATATTTTTATCATCTGACAGTGAATCTGTTGATTGCTTTGCTATGCTGATCTTCAGCATTAGTCCATATTACTGATATTTACGTAACATCACAAAGTCTAATGCTTTTTGATAATTGTATAATGAATGTACCTTATATTTATCATTGTACAGTTTAATATTTTTATATTTTGTTTGATGCAATCATGATGATTGTCTTCCGCATTTAAGGAAGCACCAGGGTGTAGTGTTTATTTGCGACCTCTCAATCATCCATGTCCCAATTGTACATACTGTGCACGGGTCGTATCAATGTTGGTGTGTGTAAGTGTAAGAAGGCTGTGTACATTTTCGTAGTGAACAGTACTGTGTCAATCGCAGCTGCGAAACGACCGAACTGTTATTGCACCCAGCTCGTCACCTGTGTTCCTCCACGTATGATTATTATTATCATGTACATTCAGGTGAAAATGTTTTCGAGCTATTATTTTATCCACTAAATACAAGATTTTTCAAAAGACTATTTTCAAATATTCCAATTTTTTTCTTTAAACAAATAAACATTTAAAAATCAAAACAAACCATACTTCTAAAAAAATACATTCCTAAATTAAAATGAATATTAAAAAAATATTTTATTTTATTCATTTAAATATATCAAACTTTAATACCAAATTTTTACTTGTACTATTTAATAAAAAAAAAAATAAAAGAAAAGAAAAAAAGCTTTTGGATGTTTATTTCTTTAAAATAAAAATGAGTAAACTTGTATAATATCTGATGTAAAATCTTGTATGTCTATGAGTAAATTTGGGGATTCTGTGATTGATTTATAATTTATTGTCAACAAATTGTACCATGTTGTCATTTAATACGAACTATAACCGTCCTTAAAGTATTATTGTTATCAGAATGTGTTTTAACAATGAATCCTCAATTTGGTTTATGGACAACTGTCAGATCCAGTCTAGAATAATCTTAGAAGCATATTTCCAACATTTTAAATTTAATTATTAATTGCGTGATCTGTCTTTAAAATTTTATTAAATAAATTGGGAAAATTATTTTTTAAGTCAACTCTGGATTTACTAGACTGGTATGCAGTAACAGTGTACATATTCAGTGTGTGTGCACGGTGTATTCATAGTACTGTGTGTAACTCAATTGCGTTTGCAATAATATGAATGGTCATGTACTACTATATGTTTATTATAAAAGACTGAATGGAGTTATTTCAAATACTGAATAGAAAACATCTCTATAAAATCTTTTTATTTTACCAATTAACCCTTCTAGAATCAGCGGTATTTTAGGAATAAAGTCCTAAAACAGCCATATGGACTACATCTGTTTAATAATGGATGACATTTCCCCAGCGTTTTAATTACAAATTAAAGATGGGTAAGTAACATAATACAGAAAAAAACGGAGTCTCAAAATATTCTGAATTTTTTTTTACTAGATTCAAGTGTTTAGCCTTCATATTACATTCTGGGAATTTTATAAGAAAATCGGAGCGGGTGAGAAAAATTACCAAAAAAAAGGAAAGACTGTCTTTGCTCATTTTTTGGAAAAATTTTGGACCCCTTCAAATCTCGTCAGGATATTCCCAGAATGTTATTTGGAGGGTGTACGCTTAGAAATTATGGGGCAAACTTCCCTCACCCCTTCCCACTGATTCGCACCTGCATAGAAAATATTCAGAATTGGATTTTTTCTGACACCTTTCTGAATTTTTTTAAAATAAAGTTTGACCCACCTCTTTGGATACCCTTAAAATAAAGGTTGACCCATCTAGTTGGAAATGCTTAAAATAAAGTTTGACCCACCTCTTTGGAAATGCTTAAAATAAAGATTGACCCATCTCCTTGGAAACGCCAACTTGGTCACAGTCTAAACTCGCAAAACCGCCCACATGGTTTTCAGGACTAGAAACATGAAAACAGTCCTTTTTAGGACTAGCAAAAGTTTTAGAAAAAGGTTTTTCAAAGACAAGCGCAGATACGATCATTTCACAAAAATTGGGTTTGCGGGGAGCGTTTAGACTGTGACCAAGTTGGTGGAACGAAAATGTACATTAGAATGTAAGCATGTGCGGTTTTGCGTTGGGCAGCGTTTAGACTGTGACAAAGTGGGCGGGCCGAGGTGTACATTAGATCATTGTTAGATTGTGGCCATGCTCGGTTTCGCGGGGAGCGGTTAGACTGTGCCCAAGTAGGCAGGTCGAAGATGAATATTGCAGTGTGAACGCACCTTTATATAATAAATTTTGCAGTGTAAACGCATCTTTAGCTAATAATAGTTGCAATGTGAACGCACCCTTAGCTAATAAAAGTTGCATTTGAACGCACCTTTAGCTGATAAAAGTTGCAGTGTGAACGCACCTTTAGCTAATAAAAGTTGCAGTGTGAACGCACCTTTAGCTAATAAAAGTTGCTGCGTGAACGCACCTTTAGCTAATAAAAGTTGCTGTGTGAACTCACCTTTAGCTAATACAAATTGCTGTGTGAACGCACCTTTAGCTAATAAAAGTTGCAGTGTGAACACACCTTTAGCAAATAAATTATGCTGTGTGAACGCACCTTTAGCTAATAAAAGTTGGAGTGTGAACGCACCTTTAGCTAATAAAAGTTGCAGTGTGAACACACCTTTAGCTAATAAATTATGCTGTGTGAACGCACCTTTAGCTAATAAATTATGCTGTGTGAACGCACCTTTAGCTAATAAAAGTTGCTGTGTGAAAGCACCTTTAGCAAATAAATTATGCTGTGTGAACGGACCTTTAGCTAATAAAAGTTGCAGTGTGAACCCACCTTTAGCTAATAAAAGTTGCAGTGTGAACGCACCTTTAGCTAATAAAAGTTGCTGTGTGAACACACCTTTAGCTAATAAAAGTTGCTGTGTGAACGCACCTTTAGCTAATAAAAGTTGCTATGTGAACGCACCTTTATCTAATAAAAGTTGCTGTGTGAACGCACCTTTAGCTAATAAAAGTTGCAGTGTGAACGCACCTTTACCTAATAAAAGTTGCTGTGTGAACGCACCTTTACCTAATAAAAGTTGCTGTGTGAACGCACCTTTAGCTAATAAAAGTTGCTGTGTGAACGCACCTTTAGCTAATACAAATTGCTGTGTGAACGCACCTTTAGTTAATAAAAGTTGCTGTGTGAACGCACCTTTAGCTAATAAAAGTTGCATTGTGAACACACCTTTAGCTAATAAATTATGCTGTGTGAACGCACCTTTAGCTAATAAAAGATGCTGTGTGAACGCACCTTTAGCTAATAAATTATGCTGTGTGAACGCACCTTTATCTAATAAAAGTTGCTGTGTGAACGCACCTTTAGCTAATAAAAGTTGCGGTGTGAACACACCTTTACCTAATAAAAGTTGCTGTGTGAACGCACCTTTACCTAATAAAAGTTGCTGTGTGAACGCACCTTTAGCTAATAAAAGTTGCTGTGTGAACGCACCTTTAGCTAATAAAAGTTGCTGTGTGAACGCACCTTTAGCTAATAAAAGTTGCTGTGTGAACGCACCTTTACCTAATAAAAGTTGCTGTGTGAACGCACCTTTAGCTAATAAAAGTTGCTGTGTGAACGCACCTTTAGCTGATAAAAGTTGCAGTGTGAACGCACCTTTAGCTAATAAAAGTTGCAGTGTGAACGCACCTTTACCTAATAAAAGTTGCTGTGTGAACGCACCTTTAGCTAATAAAAGTTGCTGTGTGAACGCACCTTTACCTAATAAAAGTTGTTGTGTGAACGCACCTTTAGCTAATAAAAGTTGCAGTGTGAACGCACCTTTAGTTAATAAAAGTTGCTGTGTGAACGCACCTTTAGCTAATAAAAGTTGCTATGTGAACGCACCTTTATCTAATAAAAGTTGCTGTGTGAACGCACCTTTGCCTAATAAAAGTTGCAGTGTGAACGCATTTTTTTCACCCCTTCGGATCTGGTTCGGATTTTCCCAGAATGTTATTTGGAGGTTGTACACTTGCAAAATATGTGCCAAACATCCCTCATCCCTTCCCACTGTTCACTACGTGGCGAGTAAAGTTTCAGAAATGGATTTTTTCTGAACACTTCCTGAATTTTTTTCCACTAGAGGGGAGGGGTTGGGGGATGTTTGGTACATATTTTTCAAGTGTTTACACTTCATATAACATTCTTTGAATTTCCTAAGGAAATCGGAAGGGGTCAAAAATTTTTCCAAAAAATGAGGAAAGACTATAGTCTTTGCTCTTTTTTTGGACATTTTTTTCACCCCTTCGGATCTGGTTCGGATTTTCCCAGAATGTTATTTGGAGGTTGTACACTTGCAAAATATGTGCCAAACATCCCTCACCCCTTCCCACTGTTCACTACGTGGCGAGTAAAGTTTCAGAAATGGATTTTTTCTGAACACTTCCTGAATTTTTTTCCACTAGAGGGGAGGGGTTGGGGGATGTTTGGTACATATTTTTCAAGTGTTTACACTTCATATAACATTCTTTGAATTTCCTAAGGAAATCGGAAGGGGTCAAAATTTTTTCCAAAAAATGAGGAAAGACTATAGTCTTTGCTCTTTTTTTGGACATTTTTTTCACCCCTTCGGATCTGGTTCGGATTTTCCCAGAATGTTATTTGGAGGTTGTACACTTGCAAAATATGTGCCAAACATCCCTCATCCCTTCCCACTGTTCACCACGTGGCGAGTAAAGTTTCAGAAATGGATTTTTTCTGAACACTTCCTGAATTTTTTTCGACTAGACGGGAGGGGTTGGGGGATGTTTGGTACATATTTTTCAAGTGTTTACACTTCATATAACATTCTTTGAATTTCCTAAGGAAACCGGAAGGGGTCAAAAATTTTTCCAAAAAATGAGGAAAGACTATAGTCTTTGCTCTTTTTTTGGACATTTTTTTCACCCCTTCGGATCTGGTTCGGATTTTCCCAGAATGTTATTTGGAGGTTGTACACTTGCAAAATATGTGCCAAACATCCCTCATCCCTTCCCACTGTTCACCACGTGGCGAGTAAAGTTTCAGAAATGGATTTTGTCTGAACACTTGCTGAATTTTTTTCCACTAGACGGGAGGGGTTGGGGGATGTTTAGTATATATTTTTCAAGTGTTTACACTTCATATAACATTCTTTGAATTTCCTAAGGAAATCGGAAGGGGTCAAAAATTTTTCCAAAAAATGAGGAAAGACTATAGTCTTTGCTCTTTTTTTGGACATTTTTTTCACCCCTTCGGATCTGGTTCGGATTTTCCCAGAATGTTATTTGGAGGTTGTACACTTGCAAAATATGTGCCAAACATCCCTCACCCCTTCCCACTGTTCACTACGTGGCGAGTAAAGTTTCAGAAATGGATTTTTTCTGAACACTTCCTGAATTTTTTTCCACTAGACGGGAGGGGTTGGGGGATGTTTGGTACATATTTTTCAAGTGTTTACACTTCATATAACATTCTTTGAATTTCCTAAGGAAATCGGAAGGGGTCAAAAATTTTTCCAAAAAATGAGGAAAGACTATAGTCTTTGCTCTTTTTTTGGACATTTTTTTCACCCCTTCGGATCTGGTTCGGATTTTCCCAGAATGTTATTTGGAGGTTGTACACTTGCAAAATATGTGCCAAACATCCCTCACCCCTTCCCACTGTTCACTACGTGGCGAGTAAAGTTTCAGAAATGGATTTTTTCTGAACACTTCCTGAATTTTTTTCCACTAGACGGGAGGGGTTGGGGGATGTTTGGTACATATTTTTCAAGTGTTTACACTTCATATAACATTCTTTGAATTTCCTAAGGAAATCGGAAGGGGTCAAAATTTTTTCCAAAAAATGAGGAAAGACTATAGTCTTTGCTCTTTTTTTGGACATTTTTTTCACCCCTTCGGATCTGGTTCGGATTTTCCCAGAATGTTATTTGGAGGTTGTACACTTGCAAAATATGTGCCAAACATCCCTCATCCCTTCCCACTGTTCACCACGTGGCGAGTAAAGTTTCAGAAATGGATTTTTTCTGAACACTTCCTGAATTTTTTTCGACTAGACGGGAGGGGTTGGGGGATGTTTGGTACATATTTTTCAAGTGTTTACACTTCATATAACATTCTTTGAATTTCCTAAGGAAATCGGAAGGGGTCAAAAATTTTTCCAAAAAATGAGGAAAGACTATAGTCTTTGCTCTTTTTTTGGACATTTTTTTCACCCCTTCGGATCTGGTTCGGATTTTCCCAGAATGTTATTTGGAGGTTGTACACTTGCAAAATATGTGCCAAACATCCCTCATCCCTTCCCACTGTTCACTACGTGGCGAGTAAAGTTTCAGAAATGGATTTTTTCTGAACACTTCCTGAATTTTTTTCCACTAGAGGGGAGGGGTTGGGGGATGTTTGGTACATATTTTTCAAGTGTTTACACTTCATATAACATTCTTTGAATTTCCTAAGGAAATCGGAAGGGGTCAAAAATTTTTCCAAAAAATGAGGAAAGACTATAGTCTGCTCTTTTTTTGGACATTTTTTTCACCCCTTCGGATCTGGTTCGGATTTTCCCAGAATGTTATTTGGAGGTTGTACACTTGCAAAATATGTGCCAAACATCCCTCACCCCTTCCCACTGTTCACTACGTGGCGAGTAAAGTGCCGTTCATCTCTGGTAGTAATTTAAGCTCATTCGACTGTTGCGTTCCAATGTTACGACATTTTGAATTATCTCCAACGATTTCCTTCGTTCGCGTTTTAAGAACTTTTGGGTTGTATGTACAGGGCCGTTCTAACCAGTTTCTGGTTGGTCATCCTATCGTTCATCTCTGGTAGTAATTTAAGGTCATTCGACTGTTGCGTTCCAATGTTACGACATTTTGAATTATCTCCAACGATTTCCCTCGTTCGCGTTTTAAGAACTTTTGGGTTGTATGTACAGGGCCGTTCTAACCAGTTTCTGGTTGGTCATCCTATCGTTCATCTCTGGTAGTAATTTAAGGTCATTCGGCTGTTGCGTTCCAATGTTACGACATTTTGAGTTATCTCCAACGATTTCCCTCGTCCGCGTTTTAAGAGCTTTTGGGTTGTATGTACAGGGCCGTTCTAACCAGTTTCTGGTTAGTCATCCTATCGTTCATCTCTGGTAGTAATTAAAGGTCATTCGGCTGTTGCGTTCCAATGTTACGACATTTTGAATTATCTCCAACGATTTCCCTCGTTCGCGTTTTAAGAACTTTTGGGTTGTATGTACAGGGCTGTTCTAACCAGTTTCTGGTTGGTCATCCTATCGTTCATCTCTGGTAGTAATTTAAGCTCATTCGGCTGTTGCGTTCCAATGTTACGACATTTTGAATTATCTCCAACGATTTCCCTCGTTCGCGTTTTAAGAACTTTTGGGTTGTATGTACAGGGCTGTTCTAACCAGTTTCTGGTTGGTCATCCTATCGTTCATCTCTGGTAGTAATTTAAGCTCATTCGGCTGTTGCGTTCCAATGTTACGACATTTTGAGTTATCTCCAACGATTTCCCTCGTCCGCGTTTTAAGAGCTTTTGGGTTGTATGTACAGGGCCGTTCTAACCAGTTTCTGGTTAGTCATCCTATCGTTCATCTCTGGTAGTAATTAAAGGTCATTCGGCTGTTGCGTTCCAATGTT
Source organism: Hemicrepidius hirtus (assembly GCA_963082805.1). Classification (NCBI taxonomy): domain Eukaryota; kingdom Metazoa; phylum Arthropoda; class Insecta; order Coleoptera; family Elateridae; genus Hemicrepidius; species Hemicrepidius hirtus. The sequence goes on from OY720168.1 coordinate 21,998,158, forward strand.
ACGACATTTTGAATTATCTCCAACGATTTCCCTCGTTCGCGTTTTAAGAACATTTGGGTTGTATGTACAGGGCTGTTCTAACCAGTTTCTGGTTGGTCATCCTATCGTTCATCTCTGGTAGTAATTTAAGCTCATTCGGCTGTTGCGTTCCAATGTTACGACATTTTGAATTATCTCCAACGATTTCCCTCGTTCGCGTTTTAAGAACTTTTGGGTTGTATGTACAGGGCTGTTCTAACCAGTTTCTGGTTGGTCATCCTATCGTTCATCTCTGGTAGTAATTTAAGCTCATTCGGCTGTTGCGTTCCAATGTTACGACATTTTGAATTATCTCCAACGATTTCCCTCGTTCGCGTTTTAAGAACATTTGGGTTGTATGTACAGGGCTGTTCTAACCAGTTTCTGGTTGGTCATCCTATCGTTCATCTCTGGTAGTAATTTAAGCTCATTCGGCTGTTGCGTTCCAATGTTACGACATTTTGAATTATCTCCAACGATTTCCCTCGTTCGCGTTTTAAGAACTTTTGGGTTGTATGTACAGGGCTGTTCTAACCAGTTTCTGGTTGGTCATCCTATCGTTCATCTCTGGTAGTAATTTAAGCTCATTCGGCTGTTGCGTTCCAATGTTACGACATTTTGAGTTATCTCCAACGATTTCCCTCGTCCGCGTTTTAAGAGCTTTTGGGTTGTATGTACAGGGCCGTTCTAACCAGTTTCTGGTTAGTCATCCTATCGTTCATCTCTGGTAGTAATTAAAGGTCATTCGGCTGTTGCGTTCCAATGTTACGACATTTTGAATTATCTCCAACGATTTCCCTCGTTCGCGTTTTAAGAACTTTTGGGTTGTATGTACAGGGCTGTTCTAACCAGTTTCTGGTTGGTCATCCTATCGTTCATCTCTGGTAGTAATTTAAGGTCATTCGGCTGTTGCGTTCCAATGTTACGACATTTTGAATTATCTCCAACGATTTCCCTCGTTCGCGTTTTAAGAACATTTGGGTTGTATGTACAGGGCTGTTCTAACCAGTTTCTGGTTGGTCATCCTATCGTTCATCTCTGGTAGTAGTTTAAGCTCATTCGGCTGTTGCGTTCCAATGTTACGACATTTTGAATTATCTCCAACGATTTCCCTCGTTCGCGTTTTAAGAACTTTTGGGTTGTATGTACAGCGCTGTTCTAACCAGTTTCTGGTTGGTCATCCTATCGTTCATCTCTGGTAGTAATTTAAGCTCATTCGGCTGTTGCGTTCCAATGTTACGACATTTTGAATTATCTCCAACGATTTCCCTCGTTCGCGTTTTAAGAACATTTGGGTTGTATGTACAGGGCTGTTCTAACCAGTTTCTGGTTGGTCATCCTATCGTTCATCTCTGGTAGTAATTTAAGCTCATTCGGCTGTTGCGTTCCAATGTTACGACATTTTGAATTATCTCCAACGATTTCCCTCGTTCGCGTTTTAAGAACTTTTGGGTTGTATGTACAGGGCCGTTCTAACCAGTTTCTGGTTGGTCATCCTATCGTTCATCTCTGGTAGTAATTTAAGGTCATTCGACTGTTGCGTTCCAATGTTACGACATTTTGAATTATCTCCAACGATTTCCCTCGTTCTTGTTTTAAGAACTTTTGGGTTGTATGTACAGGGCCGTTCTAACCAGTTTCTGGTTGGTCATCCTATCGTTCATCTCTGGTAGTAATTTAAGGTCATTCGGCTGTTGCGTTCCAATGTTACGACATTTTGAATTATCACCAACGATTTCCCTCGTTCGCGTTTTAAGAACTTTTGGGTTGTATGTACAGGGCCGTTCTAACCAGTTTCTGGTTGGTCATCCTATCGTTCATCTCTGGTAGTAATTTAAGGTCATTCGGCTGTTGCGTTCCAATGTTACGACATTTTGAATTATCTCCAACGATTTCCCTCGTTCGCGTTTTAAGAACTTTTGGGTTGTATGTACAGGGCCGTTCTAACCAGTTTCTGGTTGGTCATCCTATCGTTCATCTCTGGTAGTAATTTAAGCTCATTCGGCTGTTGCGTTCCAATGTTACGACATTTTGAATTATCTACAACGATTTCCCCCTTTCGCGTTTTAAAAACTTTGGGGTTGTATGTACAGGGCCGTTCTAACCAGTTTCTGGTTGGTCATCCTATCGTTCATCTCTGGTAGTAATTTAAGGTCATTCGGCTGTTGCGTTCCAATGTTACGACATTTTGAATTATCTCCAACGATTTCCCTCGTTCGCGTTTTAAGAACTTTTGGGTTGTATGTACAGGGCCGTTCTAACCAGTTTCTGGTTGGTCATCCTATCGTTCATCTCTGGTAGTAATTTAAGCTCATTCGGCTGTTGCGTTCCAATGTTACGACATTTTGAATTATCTACAACGATTTCCCCCTTTCGCGTTTTAAAAACTTTGGGGTTGTATGTACAGGGCCGTTCTAACCAGTTTCTGGTTGGTCATCCTATCGTTCATCTATGGTAGTAATTTAAGGTCATTCGGCTGTTGCGTTCCAATGTTACGACATTTTGAATTATCTCCAACGATTTTCCTCGTTCGCGTTTTAAGAACTTTTGGGTTGTATGTACAGGGCCGTTCTAACCAGTTTCTGGTTGGTCATCCTATCGTTCATCTCTGGTAGTAATTTAAGGTCATTCGGCTGTTGCGTTCCAATGTTACGACATTTTGAATTATCTCCAACGATTTCCCTCGTTCGCGTTTTAAGAACTTTTGGGTTGTATGTACAGGGCCGTTCTAACCAGTTTCTGGTTGGTCATCCTATCGTTCATCTCTGGTAGTAATTTAAGGTCATTCGGCTGTTGCGTTCCAATGTTACGACATTTTGAATTATCTACAACGATTTCCCCCTTTCGCGTTTTAAAAACTTTGGGGTTGTATGTACAGGGCCGTTCTAACCAGTTTCTGGTTGGTCATCCTATCGTTCATCTCTGGTAGTAATTTAAGGTCATTCGGCTGTTGCGTTCCAATGTTACGACATTTTGAATTATCTCCAACGATTTCCCTCGTTCGCGTTTTAAGAACTTTAGGGTTGTATGTACAGGGCCGTTCTAACCAGTTTCTGGTTGGTCATCCTATCGTTCATCTCTGGTAGTAATTTAAGGTCATTCGACTGTTGCGTTCCAATGTTACGACATTTTGAATTATCTCCAACGATTTCCCTCGTTCGCGTTTTAAGAACTTTTGGGTTGTATGTACAGGGCCGTTCTAACCAGTTTCTGGTTGGTCATCCTATCGTTCATCTCTGGTAGTAATTTAAGGTCATTCGACTGTTGCGTTCCAATGTTACGACATTTTGAATTATCTCCAACGATTTCCCTCGTTCGCGTTTTATGAACTTTTGGGTTGTATGTACAGGGCCGTTCTAACCAGTTTCTGGTTGGTCATCCTATCGTTCATCTCTGGTAGTAATTTAAGGTCATTCGGCTGTTGCGTTCCAATGTTACGACATTTTGAGTTATCACCAACGATTTCCCTCGTCCGCGTTTTAAGAGCTTTTGGGTTGTATGTACAGGGCCGTTCTAACCAGTTTCTGGTTAGTCATCCTATGTTCATCTCTGGTAGTAATTAAAGGTCATTCGGCTGTTGCGTTCCAATGTTACGACATTTTGAATTATCTCCAACGATTTCCCTCGTTCGCGTTTTAAGAACTTTTGGGTTGTATGTACAGAGCTGTTCTAACCAGTTTCTGGTTGGTCATCCTATCGTTCATATCTGGTAGTAATTTAAGCTCATTCGGCTGTTGCGTTCCAATGTTACGACATTTTGAATTATCTCCAACGATTTCCCTCGTTCGCGTTTTAAGAACTTTTGGGTTGTATGTACAGGCTGTTCTAACCAGTTTCTGGTTGGTCATCCTATCGTTCATCTCTGGTAGTAATTTAAGCTCATTCGGCTGTTGCGTTCCAATGTTACGACATTTTGAGTTATCTCCAACGATTTCCCTCGTCCGCGTTTTAAGAGCTTTTGGGTTGTATGTACAGGGCCGTTCTAACCAGTTTCTGGTTAGTCATCCTATCGTTCATCTCTGGTAGTAATTAAAGGTCATTCGGCTGTTGCGTTCCAATGTTACGACATTTTGAATTATCTCCAACGATTTCCCTCGTTCGCGTTTTAAGAACTTTTGGGTTGTATGTACAGGGCTGTTCTAACCAGTTTCTGGTTGGTCATCCTATCGTTCATCTCTGGTAGTAATTTAAGGTCATTCGGCTGTTGCGTTCCAATGTTACGACATTTTGAATTATCTCCAACGATTTCCCTCGTTCGCGTTTTAAGAACATTTGGGTTGTATGTACAGGGCTGTTCTAACCAGTTTCTGGTTGGTCATCCTATCGTTCATCTCTGGTAGTAATTTAAGCTCATTCGGCTGTTGCGTTCCAATGTTACGACATTTTGAATTATCTCCAACGATTTCCCTCGTTCGCGTTTTAAGAACATTTGGGTTGTATGTACAGGGCTGTTCTAACCAGTTTCTGGTTGGTCATCCTATCGTTCATCTCTGGTAGTAATTTAAGCTCATTCGGCTGTTGCGTTCCAATGTTACGACATTTTGAATTATCTCCAACGATTTCCCTCGTTCGCGTTTTAAGAACTTTTGGGTTGTATGTACAGCGCTGTTCTAACCAGTTTCTGGTTGGTCATCCTATCGTTCATCTCTGGTAGTAATTTAAGCTCATTCGGCTGTTGCGTTCCAATGTTACGACATTTTGAATTATCTAGAACGATTTCCCTCGTTCGCGTTTTAAGAACTTTTGGGTTGTATGTACAGGGCCGTTCTAACCAGTTTCTGGTTGGTCATCCTATCGTTCATCTCTGGTAGTACTTTAAGGTCATTCGGCTGTTGCGTTCCAATGTTACGACATTTTGAATTATCTCCAACGATTTCCCTCGTTCGCGTTTTAAGAACTTTTGGGTTGTATGTACAGGGCCGTTCTAACCAGTTTCTGGTTGGTCATCCTATCGTTCATCTCTGGTAGTAATTTAAGGTCATTCGACTGTTGCGTTCCAATGTTACGACATTTTGAATTATCTCCAACGATTTCCCCCTTTCGCGTTTTAAAAACTTTGGGGTTGTATGTACAGGGCCGTTCTAACCAGTTTCTGGTTGGTCATCCTATCGTTCATCTCTGGTAGTAATTTAAGGTCATTCGACTGTTGCGTTCCAATGTTACGACATTTTGAATTATCTCCAACGATTTCCCTCGTTCGCGTTTTAAGAACTTTTGGGTTGTATGTACAGCGCTGTTCTAACCAGTTTCTGGTTGGTCATCCTATCGTTCATCTCTGGTAGTAATTTAAGGTCATTCGGCTGTTGCGTTCCAATGTTACGACATTTTGAATTATCTCCAACGATTTCCCTCGTTCGCGTTTTAAGAACTTTTGGGTTGTATGTACAGGGCCGTTCTAACCAATTTCTGGTTGGTCATCCTATCGTTCATCTCTGGTAGTAATTTAAGCTCATTCGGCTGTTGCGTTCCAATGTTACGACATTTTGAATTATCTACAACGATTTCCCCCTTTCGCGTTTTAAAAACTTTGGGGTTGTATGTACAGGGCCGTTCTAACCAGTTTCTGGTTGGTCATCCTATCGTTCATCTATGGTAGTAATTTAAGGTCATTCGGCTGTTGCGTTCCAATGTTACGACATTTTGAATTATCTCCAACGATTTTCCTCGTTCGCGTTTTAAGAACTTTTGGGTTGTATGTACAGGGCCGTTCTAACCAGTTTCTGGTTGGTCATCCTATCGTTCATCTCTGGTAGTAATTTAAGGTCATTCGGCTGTTGCGTTCCAATGTTACGACATTTTGAATTATCTCCAACGATTTCCCTCGTTCGCGTTTTAAGAACTTTTGGGTTGTATGTACAGGGCCGTTCTAACCAGTTTCTGGTTGGTCATCCTATCGTTCATCTCTGGTAGTAATTTAAGGTCATACGGCTGTTGCGTTCCAATGTTACGACATTTTGAATTATCTACAACGATTTCCCCCTTTCGCGTTTTAAAAACTTTGGGGTTGTATGTACAGGGCCGTTCTAACCAGTTTCTGGTTGGTCATCCTATCGTTCATCTCTGGTAGTAATTTAAGGTCATTCGGCTGTTGCGTTCCAATGTTACGACATTTTGAATTATCTCCAACGATTTCCCTCGTTCGCGTTTTAAGAACTTTTGGGTTGTATGTACAGGGCCGTTCTAACCAGTTTCTGGTTGGTCATCCTATCGTTCATCTCTGGTAGTAATTTAAGGTCATTCGACTGTTGCGTTCCAATGTTACGACATTTTGAATTATCTCCAACGATTTCCCTCGTTCGCGTTTTAAGAACTTTTGGGTTGTATGTACAGGGCCGTTCTAACCAGTTTCTGGTTGGTCATCCTATCGTTCATCTCTGGTAGTAATTTAAGGTCATTCGACTGTTGCGTTCCAATGTTACGACATTTTGAATTATCTCCAACGATTTCCCTCGTTCGCGTTTTATGAACTTTTGGGTTGTATGTACAGGGCCGTTCTAACCAGTTTCTGGTTGGTCATCCTATCGTTCATCTCTGGTAGTAATTTAAGGTCATTCGGCTGTTGCGTTCCAATGTTACGACATTTTGAGTTATCTCCAACGATTTCCCTCGTCCGCGTTTTAAGAGCTTTTGGGTTGTATGTACAGGGCCGTTCTAACCAGTTTCTGGTTAGTCATCCTATCGTTCATCTCTGGTAGTAATTTAAGCTCATTCGGCTGTTGCGTTCCAATGTTACGACATTTTGAATTATCTCCAACGATTTCCCTCGTTCGCGTTTTAAGAACATTTGGGTTGTATGTACAGGGCTGTTCTAACCAGTTTCTGGTTGGTCATCCTATCGTTCATCTCTGGTAGTAATTTAAGCTCATTCGGCTGTTGCGTTCCAATGTTACGACATTTTGAATTATCTCCAACGATTTCCCTCGTTCGCGTTTTAAGAACTTTTGGGTTGTATGTACAGCGCTGTTCTAACCAGTTTCTGGTTGGTCATCCTATCGTTCATCTCTGGTAGTAATTTAAGCTCATTCGGCTGTTGCGTTCCAATGTTACGACATTTTGAATTATCTCCAACGATTTCCCTCGTTCGCGTTTTAAGAACATTTGGGTTGTATGTACAGGGCTGTTCTAACCAGTTTCTGGTTGGTCATCCTATCGTTCATCTCTGGTAGTAATTTAAGCTCATTCGGCTGTTGCGTTCCAATGTTACGACATTTTGAATTATCTCCAACGATTTCCCTCGTTCGCGTTTTAAGAACTTTTGGGTTGTATGTACAGCGCTGTTCTAACCAGTTTCTGGTTGGTCATCCTATCGTTCATCTCTGGTAGTAATTTAAGCTCATTCGGCTGTTGCGTTCCAATGTTACGACATTTTGAATTATCTAGAACGATTTCCCTCGTTCGCGTTTTAAGAACTTTTGGGTTGTATGTACAGGGCCGTTCTAACCAGTTTCTGGTTGGTCATCCTATCGTTCATCTCTGGTAGTACTTTAAGGTCATTCGGCTGTTGCGTTCCAATGTTACGACATTTTGAATTATCTCCAACGATTTCCCTCGTTCGCGTTTTAAGAACTTTTGGGTTGTATGTACAGGGCCGTTCTAACCAGTTTCTGGTTGGTCATCCTATCGTTCATCTCTGGTAGTAATTTAAGGTCATTCGGCTGTTGCGTTCCAATGTTACGACATTTTGAATTATCTCCAACGATTTCCCTCGTTCGCGTTTTAAGAACTTTTGGGTTGTATGTACAGGGCCGTTCTAACCAGTTTCTGGTTGGTCATCCTATCGTTCATCTCTGGTAGTAATTTAAGGTCATTCGGCTGTTGCGTTCCAATGTTACGACATTTTGAATTATCTCCAACGATTTCCCTCGTTCGCGTTTTAAGAACTTTTGGGTTGTATGTACAGGGCCGTTCTAACCAGTTTCTGGTTGGTCATCCTATCGTTCATCTCTGGTAGTAATTTAAGCTCATTCGGCTGTTGCGTTCCAATGTTACTACATTTTGAATTATCTACAACGATTTCCCCCTTTCGCGTTTTAAAAACTTTGGGGTTGTATGTACAGGGCCGTTCTAACCAGTTTCTGGTTGGTCATCCTATCGTTCATCTCTGGTAGTAATTTAAGCTCATTCGGCTGTTGCGTTCCAATGTTACGACATTTTGAATTATCTCCAACGATTTCCTTCGTTCGCGTTTTAAGAACTTTTGGGTTGTATGTACAGGGCTGTTCTAACCAGTTTCTGGTTGGTCATCCTATCGTTCATCTCTGGTAGTAATTTAAGCTCATTCGGCTGTTGCGTTCCAATGTTACGACATTTTGAATTATCTCCAACGATTTCCCTCGTTCGCGTTTTAAGAACTTTTGGGTTGTATGTACAGGGCCGTTCTAACCAGTTTCTGGTTGGTCATCCTATCGTTCATCTCTGGTAGTAATTTAAGGTCATTCGACTGTTGCGTACCAATGTTACGACATTTTGAATTATCTCCAACGATTTCCCTCGTTCGCGTTTTAAGAACTTTTGGGTTGTATGTACAGGGCTGTTCTAACCAGTTTCTGGTTGGTCATCCTATCGTTCATCTCTGGTAGTAATTTAAGCTCATTCGGCTGTTGCGTTCCAATGTTACGACATTTTGAATTATCTCCAACGATTTCCCTCGTTCGCGTTTTAAGAACTTTTGGGTTGTATGTACAGGGCCGTTCTAACCAGTTTCTGGTTGGTCATCCTATCGTTCATCTCTGGTAGTAATTTAAGGTCATTCGACTGTTGCGTTCCAATGTTACGACATTTTGAATTATCTCCAACGATTGCCCTCGTTCGCATTTTAAGAACTTTTGGGTTGTATGTACAGGGCCGTTCTAACCAGTTTCTGGTTGGTCATCCTATCGTTCATCTCTGGTAGTAATTTAAGGTCATTCGGCTGTTGCGTTCCAATGTTACGACATTTTGAATTATCTCCAACGATTTCCTTCGTTCGCGTTTTAAGAACTTTTGGGTTGTATGTACAGGGCTGTTCTAACCAGTTTCTGGTTGGTCATCCTATCGTTCATCTCTGGTAGTAATTTAAGCTCATTCGGCTGTTGCGTTCCAATGTTACGACATTTTGAATTATCTCCAACGATTTCCCTCGTTCGCGTTTTAAGAACTTTTGGGTTGTATGTACAGGGCTGTTCTAACCAGTTTCTAGTTGGTCATCCTATCGTTCATCTCTGGTAGTAATTTAAGGTCATTCGACTGTTGCGTTCCAATGTTACGACATTTTGAATTATCTACAACGATTTCCCCCTTTCGCGTTTTAAAAACTTTGGGGTTGTATGTACAGGGCCGTTCTAACCAGTTTCTGGTTGGTCATCCTATCGTTCATCTCTGGTAGTAATTTAAGGTGATTCGACTGTTGCGTTCCAAAGTTACGACATTTTGAATTATCTCCAACGATTTCCCTCGTTCGCGTTTTAAGAAATTTTGGGTTGTATGTACAGGGCCGTTCTAACCAGTTTCTGGTTGGTCATCCTATCGTTCATCTCTGGTAGTAATTTAAGCTCATTCGGCTGTTGCGTTCCAATGTTACGACATTTTGAATTATCTACAACGATTTCCCCCTTTCGCGTTTTAAAAACTTTGGGGTTGTATGTACACGGCCGTTCTAACCAGTTTCTGGTTGGTCATCCTATCGTTCATCTCTGGTAGTAATTTAAGGTCATTCGACTGTTGCGTTCCAATGTTACGACATTTTGAATTATCTCCAACGATTTCCCTCGTTCGCGTTTTAAGAACTTTTGGGTTGTATGTACAGGGCTGTTCTAACCAGTTTCTGGTTGGTCATCCTATCGTTCATCTCTGGTAGTAATTTAAGCTCATTCGGCTGTTGCGTTCCAATGTTACGACATTTTGAATTATCTCCAACGATTTCCCTCGTTCGCGTTTTAAGAACTTTTGGGTTGTATGTACAGGGCTGTTCTAACCAGTTTCTGGTTGGTCATCCTATCGTTCATCTCTGGTAGTAATTTAAGCTCATTCGGCTGTTGCGTTCCAATGTTACGACATTTTGAATTATCTCCAACGATTTCCCTCGTTCGCGTTTTAAGAACTTTTGGGTTGTATGTACAGGGCCGTTCTAACCAGTTTCTGGTTGGTCATCCTATCGTTCATCTCTGGTAGTAATTTAAGGTCATTCGGCTGTTGCGTTCCAATGTTACGACATTTTGAATTATCTCCAACGATTTCCCTCGTTCGCGTTTTAAGAACTTTTGGGTTGTATGTACAGGGCCGTTCTAACCAGTTTCTGGTTGGTCATCCTATCGTTCATCTCTGGTAGTAATTTAAGGTCATTCGACTGTTGCGTTCCAATGTTACGACATTTTGAATTATCTCCAACGATTTCCCTCGTTCGCGTTTATTAGCTAAAGGTGCGTTCACACAGCAACTTTTATCAGCTAAAGGTGCGTTCACACAGCAACTTTTATTAGCTAAAGGTGCGTTCACACAGCAACTTTTATTAGCTAAAGGTGCGTTCACACAGCAACTTTTATTAGCTAAAGGTGCGTTCACACAGCAACTTTTATTAGCTAAAGGTGCGTTCACACAGCAACTTTTATTAGCTAAAGGTGCGTTCACACAGCAACTTTTATTAGCTAACGATGCGTTCACACTGCAACTTTTATTAGCTAAAGGTGCGTTCACACAGCAACTTTTATTAGCTAAAGGTGCGTTCACACAGCAACTTTTATTAGCTAAAGGTGCGTTCACACAGCAACTTTTATTAGCTAAAGGTGCGTTCACACAGCAACTTTTATTAGCTAAAGGTGCGTTCACACAGCAACTTTTATTAGCTAAAGGTGCGTTCACACAGCAACTTTTATTAGCTAAAGGTGCGTTCACACAGCAACTTTTATTAGCTAAAGGTGCGTTCACACAGCAACTTTTATCAGCTAAAGGTGCGTTCACACAGCAACTTTTATTAGCTAAAGGTGCGTTCACACAGCAACTTTTATTAGCTAAAGGTGCGTTCACACAGCAACTTTTATTAGCTAAAGGTGCGTTCACACAGCAACTTTTATTAGCTAAAGGTGCGTTCACACAGCAACTTTTATTAGCTAAAGGTGCGTTCACACAGCAACTTTTATTAGCTAAAGATGCGTTCACACTGCAACTTTTATTAGCTAAAGGTGCGTTCACACAGCAACTTTTATTAGCTAAAGGTGCGTTCACACTGCAACTTCTATTAGGTAAAGGTGCGTTCACACAGCAACTTTTATTAGCTAAAGGTGCGTTCACACAGCAACTTTTATTAGCTAAAGGTGCGTTCACACAGCAACTTTTATTAGCTAAAGATGCGTTCACACTGCAACTTTTATTAGCTAAAGGTGCGTTCACATAGCAACTTTTATTAGCTAAAGGTGCGTTCACACTGCAACTTCTATTAGGTAAAGGTGCGTTCACACAGCAACTTTTATTAGCTAAAGGTGCGTTCACACAGCAACTTTTATTAGCTAAAGGTGCGTTCACACAGCAACTTTTATTAGCTAAAGGTGCGTTCACACAGCAACTTTTATTAGCTAAAGATGCGTTCACACTGCAACTTTTATTAGCTAAAGGTGCGTTCACACAGCAACTTTTATTAGCTAAAGGTGCGTTCACACAGCAACTTTTATTAGCTAAAGGTGCGTTCACACAGCAACTTTTATTAGCTAAAGGTGCGTTCACACAGCAACTTTTATTAGCTAAAGGTGCGTTCACACAGCAACTTTTATTAGCTAAATGTGCGTTCACACAGCATAATTTATTTGCTAAAGGTGCGTTCACACAGCAACTTTTATTAGCTAAAGGTGCGTTCACACAGCATAATTTATTAGCTAAAGGTGTGTTCACACTGCAACTTTTATTAGGTAAAGGTGCGTTCACACTGCAACTTTTATTAGCTAAAGGTGCGTTCACACAGCAACTTTTATTAGGTAAAGGTGAGTTCACACAGCAACTTTTATTAGCTAAAGGTGCGTTAACACTGCAAAATTTATTAGCCAAAGGTGCGTTCACACTCCAACCTTCGGCCAACTTGGTCACAGTCTAAACGCTCCCCGCAAAACCGCCGACATGGTCACATTCTAATGTACAACTCGGCCCGCCAACTTGGTCACAGTCTAAACGCTCCCCGCAAACCCAATTTTTGTGAAATGATCGTATCTGCGCTTATCTTTGAAAAACCTTTTTCTAAAACTTTTGCTAGTCCTAAAAAGGACTGTTTTCATGTTTCTAGTCCTGAAAAGACCGTATTCCTTGAAGTCCGGGATTTTCATCTGGGATACTTCGTGGAAGGTATGCTGAACGACTTCTCCAGAATGGCATCCTAGGAGGTATTCGGAAAATCATAGGGTAAACTTCCTTCACCCGCCATTCGCACTGCTTCCTACCTGGTTAGAAAATATTCAGGAATGAATTTCTTCTGAAACGTTTCTGAATTTTCTAAATGGATTTTTTCTGAACACTTCCTGAATTTTTTTCCACTAGACGGGAGGGGTTGAGGGATGTTTGGTACATATTTTTCAAGTGTTTACACTTCATATAACATTCTTTGAATTTCCTAAGGAAATCGGAAGGGGTCAAAAATTTTTCCAAAAAATGAGGAAAGACTATAGTCTTTGCTCTTTTTTTGGACATTTTTTTCACCCCTTCGGATCTGGTTCGGATTTTCCCAGAATGTTATTTGGAGGTTGTACACTTGCAAAATATGTGCCAAACATCCCTCATCCCTTCCCACTGTTCACCACGTGGCAACTAAAGTTTCAGAAATGGATTTTTTCTGAACACTTCCTGAATTTTTTTCGACTAGACGGGAGGGGTTGGGGGATGTTTGGTACATATTTTTCAAGTGTTTACACTTCATATAACATTCTTTGAATTTCCTAAGGAAATCGGAAGGGGTCAAAAATTTTTCCAAAAAATGAGGAAAGACTATAGTCTTTGCTCTTTTTTTGGACATTTTTTTCACCCCTTCGGATCTGGTTCGGATTTTCCCAGAATGTTATTTGGAGGTTGTACACTTGCAAAATATGTGCCAAACATCCCTCATCCCTTCCCACTGTTCACCACGTGGCGAGTAAAGTTTCAGAAATGGATTTTGTCTGAACACTTGCTGAATTTTTTTCCACTAGACGGGAGGGGTTGGGGGATGTTTAGTACATATTTTTCAAGTGTTTACACTTCATATAACATTCTTTGAATTTCCTAAGGAAATCGGAAGGGGTCAAAAATTTTTCCAAAAAATGAGGAAAGACTATAGTCTTTGCTCTTTTTTTGGACATTTTTTTCACCCCTTCGGATCTGGTTCGGATTTTCCCAGAATGTTATTTGGAGGTTGTACACTTGCAAAATATGTGCCAAACATCCCTCATCCCTTCCCACTGTTCACCACGTGGCGAGTAAAGTTTCAGAAATGGATTTTGTCTGAACACTTCCTGAATTTTTTTCCACTAGACGGGAGGGGTTGGGGGATGTTTGGTACATATTTTTCAAGTGTTTACACTTCATATAACATTCTTTGAATTTCCTAAGGAAATCGGAAGGGGTCAAAAATTTTTCCAAAAAATGAGGAAAGACTATAGTCTTTGCTCTTTTTTTGGACATTTTTTTCACCCCTTCGGATCTGGTTCGGATTTTCCCAGAATGTTATTTGGAGGTTGTACACTTGCAAAATATGTGCCAAACATCCCTCATCCCTTCCCACTGTTCACCACGTGGCGAGTAAAGTTTCAGAAATGGATTTTTTCTTAACACTTCCTGAATTTTTTTCCACTAGACGGGAGGGGTTGGGGGATGTTTGGTACATATTTTTCAAGTGTTTACACTTCATATAACATTCTTTGAATTTCCTAAGGAAATCGGAAGGGGTCAAAAATTTTTCCAAAAAATGAGGAAAGACTATAGTCTTTGCTCTTTTTTTGGACATTTTTTTCACCCCTTCGGATCTGGTTCGGATTTTCCCAGAATGTTATTTGGAGGTTGTACACTTGCAAAATATGTGCCAAACATCCCTCATCCCTTCCCACTGTTCACCACGTGGCGAGTAAAGTTTCAGAAATGGATTTTGTCTGAACACTTGCTGAATTTTTTTCCACTAGACGGGAGGGGTTGGGGGATGTTTAGTACATATTTTTCAAGTGTTTACACTTCATATAACATTCTTTGAATTTCCTAAGGAAATCGGAAGGGGTCAAAAATTTTTCCAAAAAATGAGGAAAGACTATAGTCTTTGCTCTTTTTTTGGACATTTTTTTCACCCCTTCGGATCTGGTTCGGATTTTCCCAGAATGTTATTTGGAGGTTGTACACTTGCAAAATATGTGCCAAACATCCCTCACCCCTTCCCACTGTTCACTACGTGGCGAGTAAAGTTTCAGAAATGGATTTTTTCTGAACACTTCCTGAATTTTTTTCCACTAGACGGGAGGGGTTGGGGGATGTTTGGTACATATTTTTCAAGTGTTTACACTTCATATAACATTCTTTGAATTTCCTAAGGAAACCGGAAGGGGTCAAAAATTTTTCCAAAAAATGAGGAAAGACTATAGTCTGCTCTTTTTTTGGACATTTTTTTCACCCCTTCGGATCTGGTTCGGATTTTCCCAGAATGTTATTTGGAGGTTGTACACTTGCAAAATATGTGCCAAACATCCCTCATCCCTTCCCACTGTTCACCACGTGGCGAGTAAAGTTTCAGAAATAGATTTTTTCTTAACACTTCCTGAATTTTTTTCCACTAGACGGGAGGGGTTGGGGGATGTTTGGTACATATTTTTCAAGTGTTTACACTTCATATAACATTCTTTGAATTTCCTAAGGAAATCGGAAGGGGTCAAAAATTTTTCCAAAAAATGAGGAAAGACTATAGTCTTTGCTCTTTTATTGGACATTTTTTTCACCCCTTCGGATCTGGTTCGGATTTTCCCAGAATGTTATTTGGAGGTTGTACACTTGCAAAATATGTGCCAAACATCCCTCATCCCTTCCCACTGTTCACCACGTGGCGAGTAAAGTTTCAGAAATGGATTTTTTCTGAACACTTGCTGAATTTTTGCACTAGACGGGAGGGGTTGGGGGATGTTTAGTACATATTTTTCAAGTGTTTACACTTCATATAACATTCTTTGAATTTCCTAAGGAAATCGAAAGGGGTCAAAAATTTTTCCAAAAAATGAGGAAAGACTATAGTCTTTGCTCTTTTTTTGGACATTTTTTTCACCCCTTCGGATCTGGTTCGGATTTTCCCAGAATGTTATTTGGAGGTTGTACACTTGCAAAATATGTGCCAAACATCCCTCACCCCTTCCCACTGTTCACTACGTGGCGAGTAAAGTTTCAGAAATGGATTTTTTCTGAACACTTCCTGAATTTTTTTCCACTAGACGGGAGGGGTTGGGGGATGTTTGGTACATATTTTTCAAGTGTTTACACTTCATATAACATTCTTTGAATTTCCTAAGGAAACCGGAAGGGGTCAAAAATTTTTCCAAAAAATGAGGAAAGACTATAGTCTTTGCTCTTTTTTTGGACATTTTTTTCACCCCTTCGGATCTGGTTCGGATTTTCCCAGAATGTTATTTGGAGGTTGTACACTTGCAAAATATGTGCCAAACATCCCTCATCCCTTCCCACTGTTCACCACGTGGCGAGTAAAGTTTCAGAAATGGATTTTGTCTGAACACTTGCTGAATTTTTTTCCACTAGACGGGAGGGGTTGGGGGATGTTTAGTACATATTTTTCAAGTGTTTACACTTCATATAACATTCTTTGAATTTCCTAAGGAAATCGGAAGGGGTCAAAAATTTTTCCAAAAAATGAGGAAAGACTATAGTCTTTGCTCTTTTTTTGGACATTTTTTTCACCCCTTCGGATCTGGTTCGGATTTTCCCAGAATGTTATTTGGAGGTTGTACACTTGCAAAATATGTGCCAAACATCCCTCACCCCTTCCCACTGTTCACTACGTGGCGAGTAAAGTTTCAGATATGGGTTTTTTCTGAACACTTCCTGAATTTTTTTCCACTAGACGGGAGGGGTTGGGGGATGTTTGGTACATATTTTTCAAGTGTTTACACTTCATATAACATTCTTTGAATTTCCTAAGGAAATCGGAAGGGGTCAAAAATTTTTCCAAAAAATGAGGAAAGACTATAGTCTTTGCTCTTTTTTTGGACATTTTTTTCACCCCTTCGGATCTGGTTCGGATTTTCCCAGAATGTTATTTGGAGGTTGTACACTTGCAAAATATGTGCCAAACATCCCTCATCCCTTCCCACTGTTCACTACGTGGCGAGTAAAGTTTCAGAAATGGATTTTTTCTGAACACTTCCTGAATTTTTTTCCACTAGAGGGGAGGGGTTGGGGGATGTTTGGTACATATTTTTCAAGTGTTTACACTTCATATAACATTCTTTGAATTTCCTAAGGAAATCGGAAGGGGTCAAAAATTTTTCCAAAAAATGAGGAAAGACTATAGTCTTTGCTCTTTTTTTGGACATTTTTTTCACCCCTTCGGATCTGGTTCGGATTTTCCCAGAATGTTATTTGGAGGTTGTACACTTGCAAAATATGTGCCAAACATCCCTCACCCCTTCCCACTGTTCACTACGTGGCGAGTAAAGTTTCAGAAATGGATTTTTTCTGAACACTTCCTGAATTTTTTTCCACTAGACGGGAGGGGTTGGGGGATGTTTGGTACATATTTTTCAAGTGTTTACACTTCATATAACATTCTTTGAATTTCCTAAGGAAATCGGAAGGGGTCAAAAATTTTTCCAAAAAATGAGGAAAGACTATAGTCTTTGCTCTTTTTTTGGACATTTTTTTCACCCCTTCGGATCTGGTTCGGATTTTCCCAGAATGTTATTTGGAGGTTGTACACTTGCAAAATATGTGCCAAACATCCCTCATCCCTTCCCACTGTTCACCACGTGGCGAGTAAAGTTTCAGAAATGGATTTTGTCTGAACACTTGCTGAATTTTTTTCCACTAGACGGGAGGGGTTGGGGGATGTTTAGTACATATTTTTCAAGTGTTTACACTTCATATAACATTCTTTGAATTTCCTAAGGAAATCGGAAGGGGTCAAAAATTTTTCCAAAAAATGAGGAAAGACTATAGTCTTTGCTCTTTTTTTGGACATTTTTTTCACCCCTTCGGATCTGGTTCGGATTTTCCCAGAATGTTATTTGGAGGTTGTACACTTGCAAAATATGTGCCAAACATCCCTCACCCCTTCCCACTGTTCACTACGTGGCGAGTAAAATTTCAGAAATGGATTTTTTCTGAACACTTCCTGAATTTTTTTCCACTAGACGGGAGGGGTTGGGGGATGTTTGGTACATATTTTTCAAGTGTTTACACTTCATATAACATTCTTTGAATTTCCTAAGGAAATCGGAAGGGGTCAAAAATTTTTCCAAAAAATGAGGAAAGACTATAGTCTTTGCTCTTTTTTTGGACATTTTTTTCACCCCTTCGGATCTGGTTCGGATTTTCCCAGAATGTTATTTGGAGGTTGTACACTTGCAAAATATGTGCCAAACATCCCTCATCCCTTCCCACTGTTCACCACGTGGCGAGTAAAGTTTCAGAAATGGATTTTTTCTGAACACTTCCTGAATTTTTTTCGACTAGACGGGAGGGGTTGGGGGATGTTTGGTACATATTTTTCAAGTGTTTACACTTCATATAACATTCTTTGAATTTCCTAAGGAAATCGGAAGGGGTCAAAAATTTTTCCAAAAAATGAGGAAAGACTATAGTCTTTGCTCTTTTTTTGGACATTTTTTTCACCCCTTCGGATCTGGTTCGGATTTTCCCAGAATGTTATTTGGAGGTTGTACACTTGCAAAATATGTGCCAAACATCCCTCATCCCTTCCCACTGTTCACCACGTGGCGAGTAAAGTTTCAGAAATGGATTTTGTCTGAACACTTGCTGAATTTTTTTCCACTAGACGGGAGGGGTTGGGGGATGTTTAGTACATATTTTTCAAGTGTTTACACTTCATATAACATTCTTTGAATTTCCTAAGGAAATCGGAAGGGGTCAAAAATTTTTCCAAAAAATGAGGAAAGACTATAGTCTTTGCTCTTTTTTTGGACATTTTTTTCACCCCTTCGGATCTGGTTCGGATTTTCCCAGAATGTTATTTGGAGGTTGTACACTTGCAAAATATGTGCCAAACATCCCTCACCCCTTCCCACTGTTCACTACGTGGCGAGTAAAGTTTCAGAAATGGATTTTTTCTGAACACTTCCTGAATTTTTTTCCACTAGACGGGAGGGGTTGGGGGATGTTTGGTACATATTTTTCAAGTGTTTACACTTCATATAACATTCTTTGAATTTCCTAAGGAAATCGGAAGGGGTCAAAAATTTTTCCAAAAAATGAGGAAAGACTATAGTCTTTGCTCTTTTTTTGGACATTTTTTTCACCCCTTCGGATCTGGTTCGGATTTTCCCAGAATGTTATTTGGAGGTTGTACACTTGCAAAATATGTGCCAAACATCCCTCATCCCTTCCCACTGTTCACCACGTGGCGAGTAAAGTTTCAGAAATGGATTTTGTCTGAACACTTGCTGAATTTTTTTCCACTAGACGGGAGGGGTTGGGGGATGTTTAGTACATATTTTTCAAGTGTTTACACTTCATATAACATTCTTTGAATTTCCTAAGGAAATCGGAAGGGGTCAAAAATTTTTCCAAAAAATGAGGAAAGACTATAGTCTTTGCTCTTTTTTTGGACATTTTTTTCACCCCTTCGGATCTGGTTCGGATTTTCCCAGAATGTTATTTGGAGGTTGTACACTTGCAAAATATGTGCCAAACATCCCTCACCCCTTCCCACTGTTCACTACGTGGCGAGTAAAATTTCAGAAATGGATTTTTTCTGAACACTTCCTGAATTTTTTTCCACTAGACGGGAGGGGTTGGGGGATGTTTGGTACATATTTTTCAAGTGTTTACACTTCATATAACATTCTTTGAATTTCCTAAGGAAATCGGAAGGGGTCAAAAATTTTTCCAAAAAATGAGGAAAGACTATAGTCTTTGCTCTTTTTTTGGACATTTTTTTCACCCCTTCGGATCTGGTTCGGATTTTCCCAGAATGTTATTTGGAGGTTGTACACTTGCAAAATATGTGCCAAACATCCCTCATCCCTTCCCACTGTTCACCACGTGGCGAGTAAAGTTTCAGAAATGGATTTTTTCTGAACACTTCCTGAATTTTTTTCGACTAGACGGGAGGGGTTGGGGGATGTTTGGTACATATTTTTCAAGTGTTTACACTTCATATAACATTCTTTGAATTTCCTAAGGAAATCGGAAGGGGTCAAAAATTTTTCCAAAAAATGAGGAGACTATAGTCTTTGCTCTTTTTTTGGACATTTTTTTCACCCCTTCGGATCTGGTTCGGATTTTCCCAGAATGTTATTTGGAGGTTGTACACTTGCAAAATATGTGCCAAACATCCCTCACCCCTTCCCACTGTTCACTACGTGGCGAGTAAAGTTTCAGATATGGATTTTTTCTGAACACTTCCTGAATTTTTTTCCACTAGACGGGAGGGGTTGGGGGATGTTTGGTACATATTTTGCAAGTGTTTACACTTCATATAACATTCTTTGAATTTCCTAAGGAAATCGGAAGGGGTCAAAAATTTTTCCAAAAAATGAGGAAAGACTATAGTCTTTGCTCTTTTTTTGGACATTTTTTTCACCCCTTCGGATCTGGTTCGGATTTTCCCAGAATGTTATTTGGAGGTTGTACACTTGCAAAATATGTGCCAAACATCCCTCATCCCTTCCCACTGTTCACTACGTGGCGAGTAAAGTTTCAGAAATGGATTTTTTCTGAACACTTCCTGAATTTTTTTCCACTAGAGGGGTGGGGTTGGGGGATGTTTGGTACATATTTTTCAAGTGTTTACACTTCATATAACATTCTTTGAATTTCCTAAGGAAATCGGAAGGGGTCAAAAATTTTTCCAAAAAATGAGGAAAGACTATAGTCTTTGCTCTTTTTTTGGACATTTTTTTCACCCCTTCGGATCTGGTTCGGATTTTCCCAGAATGTTATTTGGAGGTTGTACACTTGCAAAATATGTGCCAAACATCCCTCACCCCTTCCCACTGTTCACTACGTGGCGAGTAAAGTTTCAGAAATGGATTTTTTCTGAACACTTCCTGAATTTTTTTCCACTAGACGGGAGGGGTTGGGGGATGTTTGGTACATATTTTTCAAGTGTTTACACTTCATATAACATTCTTTGAATTTCCTAAGGAAATCGGAAGGGGTCAAAAATTTTTCCAAAAAATGAGGAAAGACTATAGTCTTTGCTCTTTTTTTGGACATTTTTTTCACCCCTTCGGATCTGGTTCGGATTTTCCCAGAATGTTATTTGGAGGTTGTACACTTGCAAAATATGTGCCAAACATCCCTCATCCCTTCCCACTGTTCACCACGTGGCGAGTAAAGTTTCAGAAATGGATTTTGTCTGAACACTTGCTGAATTTTTTTCCACTAGACGGGAGGGGTTGGGGGATGTTCAGTACATATTTTTCAAGTGTTTACACTTCATATAACATTCTTTGAATTTCCTAAGGAAATCGGAAGGGGTCAAAAATTTTTCCAAAAAATGAGGAAAGACTATAGTCTTTGCTCTTTTTTTGGACATTTTTTTCACCCCTTCGGATCTGGTTCGGATTTTCCCAGAATGTTATTTGGAGGTTGTACACTTGCAAAATATGTGCCAAACATCCCTCACCCCTTCCCACTGTTCACTACGTGGCGAGTAAAATTTCAGAAATGGATTTTTTCTGAACACTTCCTGAATTTTTTTCCACTAGACGGGAGGGGTTGGGGGATGTTTAGTACATATTTTTCAAGTGTTTACACTTCATATAACATTCTTTGAATTTCCTAAGGAAATCGGAAGGGGTCAAAAATTTTTCCAAAAAATGAGGAAAGACTATAGTCTTTGCTCTTTTTTTGGACATTTTTTTCACCCCTTCGGATCTGGTTCGGATTTTCCCAGAATGTTATTTGGAGGTTGTACACTTGCAAAATATGTGCCAAACATCCCTCACCCCTTCCCACTGTTCACTACGTGGCGAGTAAAGTTTCAGAAATGGATTTTTTCTGAACACTTCCTGAATTTTTTTCCACTAGACGGGAGGGGTTGGGGGATGTTTGGTACATATTTTTCAAGTGTTTACACTTCATATAACATTCTTTGAATTTCCTAAGGAAATCGGAAGGGGTCAAAAATTTTTCCAAAAAATGAGGAAAGACTATAGTCTTTGCTCTTTTTTTGGACATTTTTTTCACCCCTTCGGATCTGGTTCGGATTTTCCCAGAATGTTATTTGGAGGTTGTACACTTGCAAAATATGTGCCAAACATCCCTCACCCCTTCCCACTGTTCACTACGTGGCGAGTAAAGTTTCAGAAATGGATCTTTTCTGAACACTTCCTGAATTTTTTTCCACTAGACGGGAGGGGTTGGGGGATGTTTGGTACATATTTTTCAAGTGTTTACACTTCATATAACATTCTTTGAATTTCCTAAGGAAATCGGAAGGGGTCAAAATTTTTTCCAAAAAATGAGGAAAGACTATAGTCTTTGCTCTTTTTTTGGACATTTTTTTCACCCCTTCGGATCTGGTTCGGATTTTCCCAGAATGTTATTTGGAGGTTGTACACTTGCAAAATATGTGCCAAACATCCCTCATCCCTTCCCACTGTTCACCACGTGGCGAGTAAAGTTTCAGAAATGGATTTTTTCTGAACACTTCCTGAATTTTTTTCGACTAGACGGGAGGGGTTGGGGGATGTTTGGTACATATTTTTCAAGTGTTTACACTTCATATAACATTCTTTGAATTTCCTAAGGAAATCGGAAGGGGTCAAAAATTTTTCCAAAAAATGAGGAAAGACTATAGTCTTTGCTCTTTTTTTGGACATTTTTTTCACCCCTTCGGATCTGGTTCGGATTTTCCCAGAATGTTATTTGGAGGTTGTACACTTGCAAAATATGTGCCAAACATCCCTCATCCCTTCCCACTGTTCACTACGTGGCGAGTAAAGTTTCAGAAATGGATTTTTTCTGAACACTTCCTGAATTTTTTTCCACTAGACGGGAGGGGTTGGGGGATGTTTGGTACATATTTTTCAAGTGTTTACACTTCATATAACATTCTTTGAATTTCCTAAGGAAATCGGAAGGGGTCAAAAATTTTTCCAAAAAATGAGGAAAGACTATAGTCTTTGCTCTTTTTTTGGACATTTTTTTCACCCCTTCGGATCTGGTTCGGATTTTCCCAGAATGTTATTTGGAGGTTGTACACTTGCAAAATATGTGCCAAACATCCCTCATCCCTTCCCACTGTTCACTACGTGGCGAGTAAAGTTTCAGAAATGGATTTTTTCTGAACACTTCCTGAATTTTTTTCCACTAGACGGGAGGGGTTGGGGGATGTTTGGTACATATTTTTCAAGTGTTTACACTTCATATAACATTCTTTGAATTTCCTAAGGAAATCGGAAGGGGTCAAAAATTTTTCCAAAAAATGAGGAAAGACTATAGTCTTTGCTCTTTTTTTGGACATTTTTTTCACCCCTTCGGATCTGGTTCGGATTTTCCCAGAATGTTATTTGGAGGTTGTACACTTGCAAAATATGTGCCAAACATCCCTCATCCCTTCCCACTGTTCACCACGTGGCGAGTAAAGTTTCAGAAATGGATTTTTTCTGAACACTTCCTGAATTTTTTTCCACTAGACGGGAGGGGTTGGGGGATGTTTGGTACATATTTTTCAAGTGTTTACACTTCATATAACATTCTTTGAATTTCCTAAGGAAATCGGAAGGGGTCAAAAATTTTTCCAAAAAATGAGGAAAGACTATAGTCTTTGCTCTTTTTTTGGACATTTTTTTCACCCCTTCGGATCTGGTTCGGATTTTCCCAGAATGTTATTTGGAGGTTGTACACTTGCAAAATATGTGCCAAACATCCCTCACCCCTTCCCACTGTTCACTACGTGGCGAGTAAAGTTTCAGAAATGGATTTTTTCTGAACACTTCCTGAATTTTTTTCCACTAGACGGGAGGGGTTGGGGGATGTTTGGTACATATTTTTCAAGTGTTTACACTTCATATAACATTCTTTGAATTTCCTAAGGAAATCGGAAGGGGTCAAAAATTTTTCCAAAAAATGAGGAAAGACTATAGTCTTTGCTCTTTTTTTGGACATTTTTTTCACCCCTTCGGATCTGGTTCGGATTTTCCCAGAATGTTATTTGGAGGTTGTACACTTGCAAAATATGTGCCAAACATCCCTCACCCCTTCCCACTGTTCACTACGTGGCGAGTAAAGTTTCAGAAATGGATTTTTTCTGAACACTTCCTGAATTTTTTTCCACTAGACGGGAGGGGTTGGGGGATGTTTGGTACATATTTTTCAAGTGTTTACACTTCATATAACATTCTTTGAATTTCCTAAGGAAATCGGAAGGGGTCAAAATTTTTTCCAAAAAATGAGGAAAGACTATAGTCTTTGCTCTTTTTTTGGACATTTTTTTCACCCCTTCGGATCTGGTTCGGATTTTCCCAGAATGTTATTTGGAGGTTGTACACTTGCAAAATATGTGCCAAACATCCCTCATCCCTTCCCACTGTTCACCACGTGGCGAGTAAAGTTTCAGAAATGGATTTTTTCTGAACACTTCCTGAATTTTTTTCGACTAGACGGGAGGGGTTGGGGGATGTTTGGTACATATTTTTCAAGTGTTTACACTTCATATAACATTCTTTGAATTTCCTAAGGAAATCGGAAGGGGTCAAAAATTTTTCCAAAAAATGAGGAAAGACTATAGTCTTTGCTCTTTTTTTGGACATTTTTTTCACCCCTTCGGATCTGGTTCGGATTTTCCCAGAATGTTATTTGGAGGTTGTACACTTGCAAAATATGTGCCAAACATCCCTCATCCCTTCTAACTGTTCACTACGTGGCGAGTAAAGTTTCAGAAATGGATTTTTTCTGAACACTTCCTGAATTTTTTTCCACTAGAGGGGAGGGGTTGGGGGATGTTTGGTACATATTTTTCAAGTGTTTACACTTCATATAACATTCTTTGAATTTCCTAAGGAAATCGGAAGGGGTCAAAAATTTTTCCAAAAAATGAGGAAAGACTATAGTCTTTGCTCTTTTTTTGGACATTTTTTTCACCCCTTCGGATCTGGTTCGGATTTTCCCAGAATGTTATTTGGAGGTTGTACACTTGCAAAATATGTGCCAAACATCCCTCACCCCTTCCCACTGTTCACTACGTGGCGAGTAAAGTTTCAGAAATGGATGTTTTCTGAACACTTCCTGAATTTTTTTCCACTAGACGGGAGGGGTTGGGGGATGTTTGGTACATATTTTTCAAGTGTTTACACTTCATATAACATTCTTTGAATTTCCTAAGGAAACCGGAAGGGGTCAAAAATTTTTCCAAAAAATGAGGAAAGACTATAGTCTTTGCTCTTTTTTTGGACATTTTTTTCACCCCTTCGGATCTGGTTCGGATTTTCCCAGAATGTTATTTGGAGGTTGTACACTTGCAAAATATGTGCCAAACATCCCTCACCCCTTCCCACTGTTCACTACGTGGCGAGTAAAGTTTCAGAAATGGATTTTTTCTGAACACTTCCTGAATTTTTTTCCACTAGACGGGAGGGGTTGGGGGATGTTTGGTACATATTTTTCAAGTGTTTACACTTCATATAACATTCTTTGAATTTCCTAAGGAAATCGGAAGGGGTCAAAATTTTTTCCAAAAAATGAGGAAAGACTATAGTCTTTGCTCTTTTTTTGGACATTTTTTTCACCCCTTCGGATCTGGTTCGGATTTTCCCAGAATGTTATTTGGAGGTTGTACACTTGCAAAATATGTGCCAAACATCCCTCATCCCTTCCCACTGTTCACCACGTGGCGAGTAAAGTTTCAGAAATGGATTTTTTCTGAACACTTCCTGAATTTTTTTCCACTAGACGGGAGGGGTTGGGGGATGTTTGGTACATATTTTTCAAGTGTTTACACTTCATATAACATTCTTTGAATTTCCTAAGGAAACCGGAAGGGGTCAAAAATTTTTCCAAAAAATGAGGAAAGACTATAGTCTTTGCTCTTTTTTTGGACATTTTTTTCACCCCTTCGGATCTGGTTCGGATTTTCCCAGAATGTTATTTGGAGGTTGTACACTTGCAAAATATGTGCCAAACATCCCTCATCCCTTCCCACTGTTCACCACGTGGCGAGTAAAGTTTCAGAAATGGATTTTGTCTGAACACTTGCTGAATTTTTGCACTAGACGGGAGGGGTTGGGGGATGTTTAGTACATATTTTTCAAGTGTTTACACTTCATATAACATTCTTTGAATTTCCTAAGGAAATCGGAAGGGGTCAAAAATTTTTCCAAAAAATGAGGAAAGACTATAGTCTTTGCTCTTTTTTTGGACATTTTTTTCACCCCTTCGGATCTGGTTCGGATTTTCCCAGAATGTTATTTGGAGGTTGTACACTTGCAAAATATGTGCCAAACATCCCTCACCCCTTCCCACTGTTCACTACGTGGCGAGTAAAGTTTCAGAAATGGATTTTTTCTGAACACTTCCTGAATTTTTTTCCACTAGACGGGAGGGGTTGGGGGATGTTTGGTACATATTTTTCAAGTGTTTACATTTCATATAACATTCTTTGAATTTCCTAAGGAAACCGGAAGGGGTCAAAAATTTTTCCAAAAAATGAGGAAAGACTATAGTCTGCTCTTTTTTTGGACATTTTTTTCACCCCTTCGGATCTGGTTCGGATTTTCCCAGAATGTTATTTGGAGGTTGTACACTTGCAAAATATGTGCCAAACATCCCTCATCCCTTCCCACTGTTCACCACGTGGCGAGTAAAGTTTCAGAAATGGATTTTGTCTGAACACTTGCTGAATTTTTTTCCACTAGACGGGAGGGGTTGGGGGATGTTTAGTACATATTTTTCAAGTGTTTACACTTCATATAACATTCTTTGAATTTCCTAAGGAAATCGGAAGGGGTCAAAAATTTTTCCAAAAAATGAGGAAAGACTATAGTCTTTGCTCTTTTTTTGGACATTTTTTTCACCCCTTCGGATCTGGTTCGGATTTTCCCAGAATGTTATTTGGAGGTTGTACACTTGCAAAATATGTGCCAAACATCCCTCACCCCTTCCCACTGTTCACTACGTGGCGAGTAAAGTTTCAGATATGGATTTTTTCTGAACACTTCCTGAATTTTTTTCCACTAGACGGGAGGGGTTGGGGGATGTTTGCTACATATTTTTCAAGTGTTTACACTTCATATAACATTCTTTGAATTTCCTAAGGAAATCGGAAGGGGTCAAAAATTTTTCCAAAAAATGAGGAAAGACTATAGTCTTTGCTCTTTTTTTGGACATTTTTTTCACCCCTTCGGATCTGGTTCGGATTTTCCCAGAATGTTATTTGGAGGTTGTACACTTGCAAAATATGTGCCAAACATCCCCCACCCCTTCCCACTGTTCACTACGTGGCGAGTAAAGTTTCAGAAATGGATTTTTTCTGAACACTTCCTGAATTTTTTTCCACTAGACGGGAGGGGTTGGGGGATGTTTGGTACATATTTTTCAAGTGTTTACACTTCATATAACATTCTTTGAATTTCCTAAGGAAATCGGAAGGGGTCAAAAATTTTTCCAAAAAATGAGGAAAGACTATAGTCTTTGCTCTTTTTTTGGACATTTTTTTCACCCCTTCGGATCTGGTTCGGATTTTCCCAGAATGTTATTTGGAGGTTGTACACTTGCAAAATATGTGCCAAACATCCCTCATCCCTTCCCACTGTTCACCACGTGGCGAGTAAAGTTTCAGAAATGGATTTTGTCTGAACACTTGCTGAATTTTTTTCCACTAGACGGGAGGGGTTGGGGGATGTTTAGTACATATTTTTCAAGTGTTTACACTTCATATAACATTCTTTGAATTTCCTAAGGAAATCGGAAGGGGTCAAAAATTTTTCCAAAAAATGAGGAAAGACTTTGCTCTTTTTTTGGACATTTTTTTCACCCCTTCGGATCTGGTTCGGATTTTCCCAGAATGTTATTTGGAAGTTGTACACTTGCAAAATATGTGCCAAACATCCCTCACCCCTTCCCACTGTTCACTACGTGGCGAGTAAAGTTTCAGAAATGGATTTTTTCTGAACACTTCCTGAATTTTTTTCCACTAGACGGGAGGGGTTGGGGGATGTTTGGTACATATTTTTCAAGTGTTTACACTTCATATAACATTCTTTGAATTTCCTAAGGAAATCGGAAGGGGTCAAAAATTTTTCCAAAAAATGAGGAAAGACTATAGTCTTTGCTCTTTTTTTGGACATTTTTTTCACCCCTTCGGATCTGGTTCGGATTTTCCCAGAATGTTATTTGGAGGTTGTACACTTGCAAAATATGTGCCAAACATCCCTCATCCCTTCCCACTGTTCACCACGTGGCGAGTAAAGTTTCAGAAATGGATTTTTTCTGAACACTTCCTGAATTTTTTTCGACTAGACGGGAGGGGTTGGGGGATGTTTGGTACATATTTTTCAAGTGTTTACACTTCATATAACATTCTTTGAATTTCCTAAGGAAATCGGAAGGGGTCAAAAATTTTTCCAAAAAATGAGGAAAGACTATAGTCTTTGCTCTTTTTTTGGACATTTTTTTCACCCCTTCGGATCTGGTTCGGATTTTCCCAGAATGTTATTTGGAGGTTGTACACTTGCAAAATATGTGCCAAACATCCCTCATCCCTTCCCACTGTTCACTACGTGGCGAGTAAAGTTTCAGAAATGGATTTTTTCTGAACACTTCCTGAATTTTTTTCCACTAGACGGGAGGGGTTGGGGGATGTTTGGTACATATTTTTCAAGTGTTTACACTTCATATAACATTCTTTGAATTTCCTAAGGAAATCGGAAGGGGTCAAAAATTTTTCCAAAAAATGAGGAAAGACTATAGTCTTTGCTCTTTTTTTGGACATTTTTTTCACCCCTTCGGATCTGGTTCGGATTTTCCCAGAATGTTATTTGGAGGTTGTACACTTGCAAAATATGTGCCAAACATCCCTCACCCCTTCCCACTGTTCACTACGTGGCGAGTAAAGTTTCAGAAATGGATTTTTTCTGAACACTTCCTGAATTTTTTTCCACTAGACGGGAGGGGTTGGGGGATGTTTGGTACATATTTTTCAAGTGTTTACACTTCATATAACATTCTTTGAATTTCCTAAGGAAACCGGAAGGGGTCAAAAATTTTTCCAAAAAATGAGGAAAGACTATAGTCTTTGCTCTTTTTTTGGACATTTTTTTCACCC
Source organism: Hemicrepidius hirtus (assembly GCA_963082805.1). Taxonomy (NCBI): domain Eukaryota; kingdom Metazoa; phylum Arthropoda; class Insecta; order Coleoptera; family Elateridae; genus Hemicrepidius; species Hemicrepidius hirtus. Next base: position 22,026,593 of record OY720168.1, read on the forward strand.
CTTCGGATCTGGTTCGGATTTTCCCAGAATGTTATTTGGAGGTTGTACACTTGCAAAATATGTGCCAAACATCCCTCATCCCTTCCCACTGTTCACCACGTGGCGAGTAAAGTTTCAGAAATGGATTTTTTCTTAACACTTCCTGAATTTTTTTCCACTAGACGGGAGGGGTTGGGGGATGTTTGGTACATATTTTTCAAGTGTTTACACTTCATATAACATTCTTTGAATTTCCTAAGGAAATCGGAAGGGGTCAAAAATTTTTCCAAAAAATGAGGAAAGACTATAGTCTTTGCTCTTTTTTTGGACATTTTTTTCACCCCTTCGGATCTGGTTCGGATTTTCCCAGAATGTTATTTGGAGGTTGTACACTTGCAAAATATGTGCCAAACATCCCTCATCCCTTCCCACTGTTCACCACGTGGCGAGTAAAGTTTCAGAAATGGATTTTGTCTGAACACTTGCTGAATTTTTGCACTAGAAGGGAGGGGTTGGGGGATGTTTAGTACATATTTTTCAAGTGTTTACACTTCATATAACATTCTTTGAATTTCCTAAGGAAATCGGAAGGGGTCAAAAATTTTTCCAAAAAATGAGGAAAGACTATAGTCTTTGCTCTTTTTTTGGACATTTTTTTCACCCCTTCGGATCTGGTTCGGATTTTCCCAGAATGTTATTTGGAGGTTGTACACTTGCAAAATATGTGCCAAACATCCCTCACCCCTTCCCACTGTTCACTACGTGGCGAGTAAAGTTTCAGAAATGGATTTTTTCTGAACACTTCCTGAATTTTTTTCCACTAGACGGGAGGGGTTGGGGGATGTTTGGTACATATTTTTCAAGTGTTTACACTTCATATAACATTCTTTGAATTTCCTAAGGAAACCGGAAGGGGTCAAAAATTTTTCCAAAAAATGAGGAAAGACTATAGTCTTTGCTCTTTTTTTGGACATTTTTTTCACCCCTTCGGATCTGGTTCGGATTTTCCCAGAATGTTATTTGGAGGTTGTACACTTGCAAAATATGTGCCAAACATCCCTCATCCCTTCCCACTGTTCACCACGTGGCGAGTAAAGTTTCAGAAATGGATTTTGTCTGAACACTTGCTGAATTTTTTTCCACTAGACGGGAGGGGTTGGGGGATGTTTAGTACATATTTTTCAAGTGTTTACACTTCATATAACATTCTTTGAATTTCCTAAGGAAATCGGAAGGGGTCAAAAATTTTTCCAAAAAATGAGGAAAGACTATAGTCTTTGCTCTTTTTTTGGACATTTTTTTCACCCCTTCGGATCTGGTTCGGATTTTCCCAGAATGTTATTTGGAGGTTGTACACTTGCAAAATATGTGCCAAACATCCCTCATCCCTTCCCACTGTTCACCACGTGGCGAGTAAAGTTTCAGAAATGGATTTTGTCTGAACACTTGCTGAATTTTTTTCCACTAGACGGGAGGGGTTGGGGGATGTTTAGTACATATTTTTCAAGTGTTTACACTTCATATAACATTCTTTGAATTTCCTAAGGAAATCGGAAGGGGTCAAAAATTTTTCCAAAAAATGAGGAAAGACTATAGTCTTTGCTCTTTTTTTGGACATTTTTTTCACCCCTTCGGATCTGGTTCGGATTTTCCCAGAATGTTATTTGGAGGTTGTACACTTGCAAAATATGTGCCAAACATCCCTCATCCCTTCCCACTGTTCACCACGTGGCGAGTAAAGTTTCAGAAATGGATTTTGTCTGAACACTTGCTGAATTTTTTTCCACTAGACGGGAGGGGTTGGGGGATGTTTAGTACATATTTTTCAAGTGTTTACACTTCATATAACATTCTTTGAATTTCCTAAGGAAATCGGAAGGGGTCAAAAATTTTTCCAAAAAATGAGGAAAGACTATAGTCTTTGCTCTTTTTTTGGACATTTTTTTCACCCCTTCGGATCTGGTTCGGATTTTCCCAGAATGTTATTTGGAGGTTGTACACTTGCAAAATATGTGCCAAACATCCCTCATCCCTTCCCACTGTTCACCACGTGGCGAGTAAAGTTTCAGAAATGGATTTTGTCTGAACACTTGCTGAATTTTTTTCCACTAGACGGGAGGGGTTGGGGGATGATTGGTACATATTTTTCAAGTGTTTACACTTCATATAACATTCTTTGAATTTCCTAAGGAAATCGGAAGGGGTCAAAAATTTTTCCAAAAAATGAGGAAAGACTTTGCTCTTTTTTTGGACATTTTTTTCACCCCTTCGGATCTGGTTCGGATTTTCCCAGAATGTTATTTGGAGGTTGTACACTTGCAAAATATGTGCCAAACATCCCTCACCCCTTCCCACTGTTCACTACGTGGCGAGTAAAGTTTCAGAAATGGATTTTTTCTGAACACTTCCTGAATTTTTTTCCACTAGACGGGAGGGGTTGGGGGATGTTTGGTACATATTTTTCAAGTGTTTACACTTCATATAACATTCTTTGAATTTCCTAAGGAAATCGGAAGGGGTCAAAAATTTTTCCAAAAAATGAGGAAAGACTATAGTCTTTGCTCTTTTTTTGGACATTTTTTTCACCCCTTCGGATCTGGTTCGGATTTTCCCAGAATGTTATTTGGAGGTTGTACACTTGCAAAATATGTGCCAAACATCCCTCACCCCTTCCCACTGTTCACTACGTGGCGAGTAAAGTTTCAGAAATGGATTTTTTCTGAACACTTCCTGAATTTTTTTCCACTAGACGGGAGGGGTTGGGGGATGTTTGGTACATATTTTTCAAGTGTTTACACTTCATATAACATTCTTTGAATTTCCTAAGGAAATCGGAAGGGGTCAAAAATTTTTCCAAAAAATGAGGAAAGACTATAGTCTTTGCTCTTTTTTTGGACATTTTTTTCACCCCTTCGGATCTGGTTCGGATTTTCCCAGAATGTTATTTGGAGGTTGTACACTTGCAAAATATGTGCCAAACATCCCTCATCCCTTCCCACTGTTCACTACGTGGCGAGTAAAGTTTCAGAAATGGATTTTTTCTGAACACTTCCTGAATTTTTTTCCACTAGACGGGAGGGGTTGGGGGATGTTTGGTACATATTTTTCAAGTGTTTACACTTCATATAACATTCTTTGAATTTCCTAAGGAAATCGGAAGGGGTCAAAAATTTTTCCAAAAAATGAGGAAAGACTATTATAGTCTTTGCTCTTTTTTTGGACATTTTTTTCACCCCTTCGGATCTGGTTCGGATTTTCCCAGAATGTTATTTGGAGGTTGTACACTTGCAAAATATGTGCCAAACATCCCTCATCCCTTCCCACTGTTCACTACGTGGCGAGTAAAGTTTCAGAAATGGATTTTTTCTGAACACTTCCTGAATTTTTTTCCACTAGAGGGGAGGGGTTGGGGGATGTTTGGTACATATTTTTCAAGTGTTTACACTTCATATAACATTCTTTGAATTTCCTAAGGAAATCGGAAGGGGTCAAAAATTTTTCCAAAAAATGAGGAAAGACTATAGTCTTTGCTCTTTTTTTGGACATTTTTTTCACCCCTTCGGATCTGGTTCGGATTTTCCCAGAATGTTATTTGGAGGTTGTACACTTGCAAAATATGTGCCAAACATCCCTCACCCCTTCCCACTGTTCACTACGTGGCGAGTAAAGTGCCGTTCATCTCTGGTAGTAATTTAAGCTCATTCGACTGTTGCGTTCCAATGTTACGACATTTTGAATTATCTCCAACGATTTCCCTCGTTCGCGTTTTAAGAACTTTTGGGTTGTATGTACAGGGCCGTTCTAACCAGTTTCTGGTTGGTCATCCTATCGTTCATCTCTGGTAGTAATTTAAGGTCATTCGGCTGTTGCGTTCCAATGTTACGACATTTTGAGTTATCTCCAACGATTTCCCTCGTCCGCGTTTTAAGAGCTTTTGGGTTGTATGTACAGGGCCGTTCTAACCAGTTTCTGGTTAGTCATCCTATCGTTCATCTCTGGTAGTAATTAAAGGTCATTCGGCTGTTGCGTTCCAATGTTACGACATTTTGAATTATCTCCAACGATTTCCCTCGTTCGCGTTTTAAGAACTTTTGGGTTGTATGTACAGGGCTGTTCTAACCAGTTTCTGGTTGGTCATCCTATCGTTCATCTCTGGTAGTAATTTAAGCTCATTCGGCTGTTGCGTTCCAATGTTACGACATTTTGAATTATCTCCAACGATTTCCCTCGTTCGCGTTTTAAGAACTTTTGGGTTGTATGTACAGGGCTGTTCTAACCAGTTTCTGGTTGGTCATCCTATCGTTCATCTCTGGTAGTAATTTAAGCTCATTCGGCTGTTGCGTTCCAATGTTACGACATTTTGAATTATCTCCAACGATTTCCCTCGTTCGCGTTTTAAGAACATTTGGGTTGTATGTACAGGGCTGTTCTAACCAGTTTCTGGTTGGTCATCCTATCGTTCATCTCTGGTAGTAATTTAAGCTCATTCGGCTGTTGCGTTCCAATGTTACGACATTTTGAATTATCTCCAACGATTTCCCTCGTTCGCGTTTTAAGAACTTTTGGGTTGTATGTACAGGGCCGTTCTAACCAGTTTCTGGTTGGTCATCCTATCGTTCATCTCTGGTAGTAATTTAAGGTCATTCGGCTGTTGCGTTCCAATGTTACGACATTTTGAATTATCTACAACGATTTCCCCCTTTCGCGTTTTAAAAACTTTGGGGTTGTATGTACAGGGCCGTTCTAACCAGTTTCTGGTTGGTCATCCTATCGTTCATCTCTGGTAGTAATTTAAGCTCATTCGGCTGTTGCGTTCCAATGTTACGACATTTTGAATTATCTCCAACGATTTCCCTCGTTCGCGTTTTAAGAACTTTTGGGTTGTATGTACAGGGCCGTTCTAACCAGTTTCTGGTTGGTCATCCTATCGTTCATCTCTGGTAGTAATTTAAGGTCATTCGGCTGTTGCGTTCCAATGTTACGACATTTTGAATTATCTACAACGATTTCCCCCTTTCGCGTTTTAAAAACTTTGGGGTTGTATGTACAGGGCCGTTCTAACCAGTTTCTGGTTGGTCATCCTATCGTTCATCTCTGGTAGTAATTTAAGGTCATTCGGCTGTTGCGTTCCAATGTTACGACATTTTGAATTATCTCCAACGATTTCCCTCGTTCGCGTTTTAAGAACTTTTGGGTTGTATGTACAGGGCCGTTCTAACCAGTTTCTGGTTGGTCATCCTATCGTTCATCTCTGGTAGTAATTTAAGGTCATTCGACTGTTGCGTTCCAATGTTACGACATTTTGAATTATCTCCAACGATTTCCCTCGTTCGCGTTTTAAGAACTTTTGGGTTGTATGTACAGGGCCGTTCTAACCAGTTTCTGGTTGGTCATCCTATCGTTCATCTCTGGTAGTAATTTAAGGTCATTCGACTGTTGCGTTCCAATGTTACGACATTTTGAATTATCTCCAACGATTTCCCTCGTTCGCGTTTTATGAACTTTTGGGTTGTATGTACAGGGCCGTTCTAACCAGTTTCTGGTTGGTCATCCTATCGTTCATCTCTGGTAGTAATTTAAGGTCATTCGGCTGTTGCGTTCCAATGTTACGACATTTTGAGTTATCTCCAACGATTTCCCTCGTCCGCGTTTTAAGAGCTTTTGGGTTGTATGTACAGGGCCGTTCTAACCAGTTTCTGGTTAGTCATCCTATCGTTCATCTCTGGTAGTAATTAAAGGTCATTCGGCTGTTGCGTTCCAATGTTACGACATTTTGAATTATCTCCAACGATTTCCCTCGTTCGCGTTTTAAGAACTTTTGGGTTGTATGTACAGGGCTGTTCTAACCAGTTTCTGGTTGGTCATCCTATCGTTCATATCTGGTAGTAATTTAAGCTCATTCGGCTGTTGCGTTCCAATGTTACGACATTTTGAATTATCTCCAACGATTTCCCTCGTTCGCGTTTTAAGAACTTTTGGGTTGTATGTACAGGCTGTTCTAACCAGTTTCTGGTTGGTCATCCTATCGTTCATCTCTGGTAGTAATTTAAGCTCATTCGGCTGTTGCGTTCCAATGTTACGACATTTTGAATTATCTCCAACGATTTCCCTCGTTCGCGTTTTAAGAACTTTTGGGTTGTATGTACAGGGCTGTTCTAACCAGTTTCTGGTTGGTCATCCTATCGTTCATCTCTGGTAGTAATTTAAGGTCATTCGGCTGTTGCGTTCCAATGTTACGACATTTTGAATTATCTCCAACGATTTCCCTCGTTCGCGTTTTAAGAACTTTTGGGTTGTATGTACAGCGCTGTTCTAACCAGTTTCTGGTTGGTCATCCTATCGTTCATCTCTGGTAGTAATTTAAGCTCATTCGGCTGTTGCGTTCCAATGTTACGACATTTTGAATTATCTCCAACGATTTCCCTCGTTCGCGTTTTAAGAACATTTGGGTTGTATGTACAGGGCTGTTCTAACCAGTTTCTGGTTGGTCATCCTATCGTTCATCTCTGGTAGTAATTTAAGCTCATTCGGCTGTTGCGTTCCAATGTTACGACATTTTGAATTATCTCCAACGATTTCCCTCGTTCGCGTTTTAAGAACTTTTGGGTTGTATGTACAGCGCTGTTCTAACCAGTTTCTGGTTGGTCATCCTATCGTTCATCTCTGGTAGTAATTTAAGCTCATTCGGCTGTTGCGTTCCAATGTTACGACATTTTGAATTATCTCCAACGATTTCCCTCGTTCGCGTTTTAAGAACTTTTGGGTTGTATGTACAGGGCCGTTCTAACCAGTTTCTGGTTGGTCATCCTATCGTTCATCTCTGGTAGTACTTTAAGGTCATTCGGCTGTTGCGTTCCAATGTTACGACATTTTGAATTATCTCCAACGATTTCCCTCGTTCGCGTTTTAAGAACTTTTGGGTTGTATGTACAGGGCCGTTCTAACCAGTTTCTGGTTGGTCATCCTATCGTTCATCTCTGGTAGTAATTTAAGGTCATTCGGCTGTTGCGTTCCAATGTTACGACATTTTGAATTATCTACAACGATTTCCCCCTTTCGCGTTTTAAAAACTTTGGGGTTGTATGTACAGGGCCGTTCTAACCAGTTTCTGGTTGGTCATCCTATCGTTCATCTCTGGTAGTAATTTAAGGTCATTCGACTGTTGCGTTCCAATGTTACGACATTTTGAATTATCTCCAACGATTTCCCTCGTTCGCGTTTTAAGAACTTTTGGGTTGTATGTACAGGGCCGTTCTAACCAGTTTCTGGTTGGTCATCCTATCGTTCATCTCTGGTAGTAATTTAAGGTCATTCGGCTGTTGCGTTCCAATGTTACGACATTTTGAATTATCTCCAACGATTTCCCTCGTTCGCGTTTTAAGAACTTTTGGGTTGTATGTACAGGGCCGTTCTAACCAGTTTCTGGTTGGTCATCCTATCGTTCATCTCTGGTAGTAATTTAAGGTCATTCGGCTGTTGCGTTCCAATGTTACGACATTTTGAATTATCTCCAACGATTTCCTTCGTTCGCGTTTTAAGAACTTTTGGGTTGTATGTACAGGGCTGTTCTAACCAGTTTCTGGTTGGTCATCCTATCGTTCATCTCTGGTAGTAATTTAAGCTCATTCGGCTGTTGCGTTCCAATGTTACGACATTTTGAATTATCTCCAACGATTTCCCTCGTTCGCGTTTTAAGAACTTTTGGGTTGTATGTACAGGGCCGTTCTAACCAGTTTCTGGTTGGTCATCCTATCGTTCATCTCTGGTAGTAATTTAAGGTCATTCGACTGTTGCGTTCCAATGTTACGACATTTTGAATTATCTCCAACGATTTCCCTCGTTCGCGTTTTAAGAACTTTTGGGTTGTATGTACAGGGCCGTTCTAACCAGTTTCTGGTTGGTCATCCTATCGTTCATCTCTGGTAGTAATTTAAGCTCATTCGGCTGTTGCGTTCCAATGTTACTACATTTTGAATTATCTACAACGATTTCCCCCTTTCGCGTTTTAAAAACTTTGGGGTTGTATGTACAGGGCCGTTCTAACCAGTTTCTGGTTGGTCATCCTATCGTTCATCTCTGGTAGTAATTTAAGGTCATTCGACTGTTGCGTTCCAATGTTACGACATTTTGAATTATCTCCAACGATTTCCCTCGTTCGCGTTTTAAGAACTTTTGGGTTGTATGTACAGGGCCGTTCTAACCAGTTTCTGGTTGGTCATCCTATCGTTCATCTCTGGTAGTAATTTAAGGTCATTCGGCTGTTGCGTTCCAATGTTACGACATTTTGAATTATCTCCAACGATTTCCCTCGTTCGCGTTTTAAGAACTTTTGGGTTGTATGTACAGGGCTGTTCTAACCAGTTTCTGGTTGGTCATCCTATCGTTCATCTCTGGTAGTAATTTAAGCTCATTCGACTGTTGCGTTCCAATGTTACGACATTTTGAATTATCTCCAACGATTTCCCTCGTTCGCGTTTTAAGAACTTTTGGGTTGTATGTACAGGGCCGTTCTAACCAGTTTCTGGTTGGTCATCCTATCGTTCATCTCTGGTAGTAATTTAAGGTCATTCGACTGTTGCGTTCCAATGTTACGACATTTTGAATTATCTCCAACGATTTCCCTCGTTCGCGTTTTAAGAACTTTTGGGTTGTATGTACAGGGCTGTTCTAACCAGTTTCTGGTTGGTCATCCTATCGTTCATCTCTGGTAGTAATTTAAGCTCATTCGGCTGTTGCGTTCCAATGTTACGACATTTTGAATTATCTCCAACGATTTCCCTCGTTCGCGTTTTAAGAACTTTTGGGTTGTATGTACAGGGCCGTTCTAACCAGTTTCTGGTTGGTCATCCTATCGTTCATCTCTGGTAGTAATTTAAGGTCATTCGACTGTTGCGTTCCAATGTTACGACATTTTGAATTATCTCCAACGATTTCCCTCGTTCGCGTTTTAAGAACTTTTGGGTTGTATGTACAGGACTGTTCTAACCAGTTTCTGGTTGGTCATCCTATCGTTCATCTCTGGTAGTAATTTCAGCTCATTCGGCTGTTGCGTTCCAATGTTACGACATTTTGAATTATCTACAACGATTTCCCCCTTTCGCGTTTTAAAAACTTTGGGGTTGTATGTACAGGGCCGTTCTAACCAGTTTCTGGTTGGTCATCCTATCGTTCATCTCTGGTAGTAATTTAAGGTGATTCGACTGTTGCGTTCCAAAGTTACGACATTTTGAATTATCTCCAACGATTTCCCTCGTTCGCGTTTTAAGAAATTTTGGGTTGTATGTACAGGGCCGTTCTAACCAGTTTCTGGTTGGTCATCCTATCGTTCATCTCTGGTAGTAATTTAAGCTCATTCGGCTGTTGCGTTCCAATGTTACGACATTTTGAATTATCTCCAACGATTTCCTTCGTTCGCGTTTTAAGAACTTTTGGGTTGTATGTACAGGGCTGTTCTAACCAGTTTCTGGTTGGTCATCCTATCGTTCATCTCTGGTAGTAATTTAAGCTCATTCGGCTGTTGCGTTCCAATGTTACGACATTTTGAATTATCTACAACGATTTCCCCCTTTCGCGTTTTAAAAACTTTGGGGTTGTATGTACACGGCCGTTCTAACCAGTTTCTGGTTGGTCATACTATCGTTCATCTCTGGTAGTAATTTAAGGTCATTCGACTGTTGCGTTCCAATGTTACGACATTTTGAATTATCTCCAACGATTTCCCTCGTTCGCGTTTTAAGAACTTTTGGGTTGTATGTACAGGGCTGTTCTAACCAGTTTCTGGTTGGTCATCCTATCGTTCATCTCTGGTAGTAATTTAAGCTCATTCGGCTGTTGCGTTCCAATGTTACGACATTTTGAATTATCTCCAACGATTTCCCTCGTTCGCGTTTTAAGAACTTTTGGGTTGTATGTACAGGGCTGTTCTAACCAGTTTCTGGTTGGTCATCCTATCGTTCATCTCTGGTAGTAATTTAAGCTCATTCGGCTGTTGCGTTCCAATGTTACGACATTTTGAATTATCTCCAACGATTTCCCTCGTTCGCGTTTTAAGAACTTTTGGGTTGTATGTACAGGGCCGTTCTAACCAGTTTCTGGTTGGTCATCCTATCGTTCATCTCTGGTAGTAATTTAAGGTCATTCGGCTGTTGCGTTCCAATGTTACGACATTTTGAATTATCTCCAACGATTTCCCTCGTTCGCGTTTTAAGAACTTTTGGGTTGTATGTACAGGGCCGTTCTAACCAGTTTCTGGTTGGTCATCCTATCGTTCATCTCTGGTAGTAATTTAAGGTCATTCGACTGTTGCGTTCCAATGTTACGACATTTTGAATTATCTCCAACGATTTCCCTCGTTCGCGTTTATTAGCTAAAGGTGCGTTCACACAGCAACTTTTATCAGCTAAAGGTGCGTTCACACAGCAACTTTTATTAGCTAAAGGTGCGTTCACACAGCAACTTTTATTAGCTAAAGGTGCGTTCACACAGCAACTTTTATTAGCTAAAGGTGCGTTCACACAGCAACTTTTATTAGCTAAAGGTGCGTTCACACAGCAACTTTTATTAGCTAAAGGTGCGTTCACACAGCAACTTTTATTAGCTAAAGGTGCGTTCACACAGCATAATTTATTAGCTAAAGGTGTGTTCACACTGCAACTTTTATTAGGTAAAGGTGCGTTCACACTGCAACTTTTATTAGCTAAAGGTGCGTTCACACAGCAACTTTTATTAGCTAAAGGTGCGTTCACACAGCAACTTTTATTAGCTAAAGGTGCGTTCACACAGCAACTTTTATTAGCTAAAGGTGCGTTCACACAGCAACTTTTATTAGCTAAAGGTGCGTTCACACAGCAACTTTTATTAGCTAAAGGTGCGTTCACACAGCAACTTTTATTAGCTAAAGGTGCGTTCACACAGCAACTTTTATTAGCTAAAGGTGCGTTCACACAGCAACTTTTATTAGCTAAAGGTGCGTTCACACAGCAACTTTTATCAGCTAAAGGTGCGTTCACACAGCAACTTTTATTAGCTAAAGGTGCGTTCACACAGCAACTTTTATTAGCTAAAGGTGCGTTCACACAGCAACTTTTATTAGCTAAAGGTGCGTTCACACAGCAACTTTTATTAGCTAAAGGTGCGTTCACACAGCAACTTTTATTAGCTAAAGGTGCGTTCACACAGCAACTTTTATTAGCTAAAGATGCGTTCACACTGCAACTTTTATTAGCTAAAGGTGCGTTCACACAGCAACTTTTATTAGCTAAAGGTGCGTTCACACTGCAACTTCTATTAGGTAAAGGTGCGTTCACACAGCAACTTTTATTAGCTAAAGGTGCGTTCACACAGCAACTTTTATTAGCTAAAGGTGCGTTCACACAGCAACTTTTATTAGCTAAAGATGCGTTCACACTGCAACTTTTATTAGCTAAAGGTGCGTTCACATAGCAACTTTTATTAGCTAAAGGTGCGTTCACACTGCAACTTCTATTAGGTAAAGGTGCGTTCACACAGCAACTTTTATTAGCTAAAGGTGCGTTCACACAGCAACTTTTATTAGCTAAAGGTGCGTTCACACAGCAACTTTTATTAGCTAAAGGTGCGTTCACACAGCAACTTTTATTAGCTAAAGATGCGTTCACACTGCAACTTTTATTAGCTAAAGGTGCGTTCACACAGCAACTTTTATTAGCTAAAGGTGCGTTCACACAGCAACTTTTATTAGCTAAAGGTGCGTTCACACAGCAACTTTTATTAGCTAAAGGTGCGTTCACACAGCAACTTTTATTAGCTAAAGGTGCGTTCACACAGCAACTTTTATTAGCTAAATGTGCGTTCACACAGCATAATTTATTTGCTAAAGGTGCGTTCACACAGCAACTTTTATTAGCTAAAGGTGCGTTCACACAGCATAATTTATTAGCTAAAGGTGTGTTCACACTGCAACTTTTATTAGGTAAAGGTGCGTTCACACTGCAACTTTTATTAGCTAAAGGTGCGTTCACACAGCAACTTTTATTAGGTAAAGGTGAGTTCACACAGCAACTTTTATTAGCTAAAGGTGCGTTAACACTGCAAAATTTATTAGCCAAAGGTGCGTTCACACTCCAACCTTCGGCCAACTTGGTCACAGTCTAAACGCTCCCCGCAAAACCGCCGACATGGTCACATTCTAATGTACAACTCGGCCCGCCAACTTGGTCACAGTCTAAACGCTCCCCGCAAACCCAATTTTTGTGAAATGATCGTATCTGCGCTTATCTTTGAAAAACCTTTTTCTAAAACTTTTGCTAGTCCTAAAAAGGACTGTTTTCATGTTTCTAGTCCTGAAAAGACCGTATTCCTTGAAGTCCGGGATTTTCATCTGGGATACTTCGTGGAAGGTATGCTGAACGACTTCTCCAGAATGGCATCCTAGGAGGTATTCGGAAAATCATAGGGTAAACTTCCTTCACCCGCCATTCGCACTGCTTCCTACCTGGTTAGAAAATATTCAGGAATGAATTTCTTCTGAAACGTTTCTGAATTTTCTAAATGGATTTTTTCTGAACACTTCCTGAATTTTTTTCCACTAGACGGGAGGGGTTGAGGGATGTTTGGTACATATTTTTCAAGTGTTTACACTTCATATAACATTCTTTGAATTTCCTAAGGAAATCGGAAGGGGTCAAAAATTTTTCCAAAAAATGAGGAAAGACTATAGTCTTTGCTCTTTTTTTGGACATTTTTTTCACCCCTTCGGATCTGGTTCGGATTTTCCCAGAATGTTATTTGGAGGTTGTACACTTGCAAAATATGTGCCAAACATCCCTCATCCCTTCCCACTGTTCACCACGTGGCAACTAAAGTTTCAGAAATGGATTTTTTCTGAACACTTCCTGAATTTTTTTCGACTAGACGGGAGGGGTTGGGGGATGTTTGGTACATATTTTTCAAGTGTTTACACTTCATATAACATTCTTTGAATTTCCTAAGGAAATCGGAAGGGGTCAAAAATTTTTCCAAAAAATGAGGAAAGACTATAAGTCTTTGCTCTTTTTTTGGACATTTTTTTCACCCCTTCGGATCTGGTTCGGATTTTCCCAGAATGTTATTTGGAGGTTGTACACTTGCAAAATATGTGCCAAACATCCCTCATCCCTTCCCACTGTTCACCACGTGGCGAGTAAAGTTTCAGAAATGGATTTTGTCTGAACACTTGCTGAATTTTTTTCCACTAGACGGGAGGGGTTGGGGGATGTTTAGTACATATTTTTCAAGTGTTTACACTTCATATAACATTCTTTGAATTTCCTAAGGAAATCGGAAGGGGTCAAAAATTTTTCCAAAAAATGAGGAAAGACTATAGTCTTTGCTCTTTTTTTGGACATTTTTTTCACCCCTTCGGATCTGGTTCGGATTTTCCCAGAATGTTATTTGGAGGTTGTACACTTGCAAAATATGTGCCAAACATCCCTCATCCCTTCCCACTGTTCACCACGTGGCGAGTAAAGTTTCAGAAATGGATTTTGTCTGAACACTTGCTGAATTTTTTTCCACTAGACGGGAGGGGTTGGGGGATGTTTAGTACATATTTTTCAAGTGTTTACACTTCATATAACATTCTTTGAATTTCCTAAGGAAATCGGAAGGGGTCAAAAATTTTTCCAAAAAATGAGGAAAGACTATAGTCTTTGCTCTTTTTTTGGACATTTTTTTCACCCCTTCGGATCTGGTTCGGATTTTCCCAGAATGTTATTTGGAGGTTGTACACTTGCAAAATATGTGCCAAACATCCCTCATCCCTTCCCACTGTTCACTACGTGGCGAGTAAAGTTTCAGAAATGGATTTTTTCTGAACACTTCCTGAATTTTTTTCCACTAGACGGCAGGGGTGGTGGGATGTTTGGTACATATTTTTCAAGTGTTTACACTTCATATAACATTCTTTGAATTTCCTAAGGAAATCGGAAGGGGTCAAAAATTTTTCCAAAAAATGAGGAAAGACTATATAGTCTTTGCTCTTTTTTTGGCCATTTTTTTCACCCCTTCGGATCTGGTTCGGATTTTCCCAGAATGTTATTTGGAGGTTGTACACTTGCAAAATATGTGCCAAACATCCCTCATCCCTTCCCACTGCTCACCACGTGGCAACTAAAGTTTCAGAAATGGATTTTTTCTGAACACTTCCTGAATTTTTTTCGACTAGACGGGAGGGGTTGGGGGATGTTTGGTACATATTTTTCAAGTGTTTACACTTCATATAACATTCTTTGAATTTCATAAGGAAATCGGAAGGCGTCAAAAATTTTTCCAAAAAATGAGGAAAGACTATAGTCTTTGCTCTTTTTTTGGACATTTTTTTCACCCCTTCGGATCTGGTTCGGATTTTCGCAGAATGTTATTTGGAGGTTGTACACTTGCAAAATATGTGCCAAACATCCCTCATCCCTTCCCACTGTTCACTACGTGGCGAGTAAAGTTTCAGAAATGGATTTTTTCTGAACACTTCCTGAATTTGTTTCCACTAGACGGCAGGGGTTGGGGGATGTTTGGTACATATTTTTCAAGTGTTTACACTTCATATAACATTCTTTGAATTTCCTAAGGAAATCGGAAGGGGTCAAAAATTTTTCCAAAAAATGAGGAAAGACTATAGTCTTTGCTCTTTTTTTGGACATTTTTTTCACCCCTTCGGATCTGGTTCGGATTTTCCCAGAATGTTATTTGGAGGTTGTACACTTGCAAAATATGTGCCAAACATCCCTCATCCCTTCCCACTGTTCACTACGTGGCGAGTAAAGTTTCAGAAATGGATTTTTTCTGAACACTTCCTGAATTTTTTTCCACTAGACGGGAGGGGTTGGGGGATGTTTGGTACATATTTTTCAAGTGTTTACACTTCATATAACATTCTTTGAATTTCCTAAGGAAATCGGAAGGGGTCAAAAATTTTTCCAAAAAATGAGGAAAGACTATAGTCTTTGCTCTTTTTTTGGACATTTTTTTCACCCCTTCGGATCTGGTTCGGATTTTCCCAGAATGTTATTTGGAGGTTGTACACTTGCAAAATATGTGCCAAACATCCCTCATCCCTTCCCACTGTTCACCACGTGGCGAGTAAAGTTTCAGAAATGGATTTTGTCTGAACACTTGCTGAATTTTTTTCCACTAGACGGGAGGGGTTGGGGGATGTTTAGTACATATTTTTCAAGTGTTTACACTTCATATAACATTCTTTGAATTTCCTAAGGAAATCGGAAGGGGTCAAAAATTTTTCCAAAAAATGAGGAAAGACTATAGTCTTTGCTCTTTTTTTGGACATTTTTTTCACCCCCTCGGATCTGGTTCGGATTTTCCCAGAATGTTATTTGGAGGTTGTACACTTGCAAAATATGTGCCAAACATCCCTCACCCCTTCCCACTGTTCACTACGTGGCGAGTAAAGTTTCAGAAATGGATTTTTTCTGAACACTTCCTGAATTTTTTTCCACTAGACGGGAGGGGTTGGGGGATGTTTGGTACATATTTTTCAAGTGTTTACACTTCATATAACATTCTTTGAATTTCCTAAGGAAACCGGAAGGGGTCAAAAATTTTTCCAAAAAATGAGGAAAGACTATAGTCTTTGCTCTTTTTTTGGACATTTTTTTCACCCCTTCGGATCTGGTTCGGATTTTCCCAGAATGTTATTTGGAGGTTGTACACTTGCAAAATATGTGCCAAACATCCCTCATCCCTTCCCACTGTTCACCACGTGGCGAGTAAAGTTTCAGAAATGGATTTTTTCTTAACACTTCCTGAATTTTTTTCCACTAGACGGGAGGGGTTGGGGGATGTTTGGTACATATTTTTCAAGTGTTTACACTTCATATAACATTCTTTGAATTTCCTAAGGAAATCGGAAGGGGTCAAAAATTTTTCCAAAAAATGAGGAAAGACTATAGTCTTTGCTCTTTTTTTGGACATTTTTTTCACCCCTTCGGATCTGGTTCGGATTTTCCCAGAATGTTATTTGGAGGTTGTACACTTGCAAAATATGTGCCAAACATCCCTCATCCCTTCCCACTGTTCACCACGTGGCGAGTAAAGTTTCAGAAATGGATTTTTTCTGAACACTTGCTGAATTTTTGCACTAGACGGGAGGGGTTGGGGGATGTTTAGTACATATTTTTCAAGTGTTTACACTTCATATAACATTCTTTGAATTTCCTAAGGAAATCGGAAGGGGTCAAAAATTTTTCCAAAAAATGTGGAAAGACTATAGTCTTTGCTCTTTTTTTGGACATTTTTTTCACCCCTTCGGATCTGGTTCGGATTTTCCCAGAATGTTATTTGGAGGTTGTACACTTGCAAAATATGTGCCAAACATCCCTCACCCCT
The DNA here is from genome assembly GCA_963082805.1 of Hemicrepidius hirtus. NCBI lineage: Eukaryota > Metazoa > Arthropoda > Insecta > Coleoptera > Elateridae > Hemicrepidius > Hemicrepidius hirtus. The sequence continues at coordinate 22,042,928 of OY720168.1, forward strand.
TCCCACTGTTCACTACGTGGCGAGTAAAGTTTCAGAAATGGATTTTTTCTGAACACTTCCTGAATTTTTTTCCACTAGACGGGAGGGGTTGGGGGATGTTTGGTACATATTTTTCAAGTGTTTACACTTCATATAACATTCTTTGAATTTCCTAAGGAAACCGGAAGGGGTCAAAAATTTTTCCAAAAAATGAGGAAAGACTATAGTCTTTGCTCTTTTTTTGGACATTTTTTTCACCCCTTCGGATCTGGTTCGGATTTTCCCAGAATGTTATTTGGAGGTTGTACACTTGCAAAATATGTGCCAAACATCCCTCATCCCTTCCCACTGTTCACCACGTGGCGAGTAAAGTTTCAGAAATGGATTTTGTCTGAACACTTGCTGAATTTTTTTCCACTAGACGGGAGGGGTTGGGGGATGTTTAGTACATATTTTTCAAGTGTTTACACTTCATATAACATTCTTTGAATTTCCTAAGGAAATCGGAAGGGGTCAAAAATTTTTCCAAAAAATGAGGAAAGACTATAGTCTTTGCTCTTTTTTTGGACATTTTTTTCACCCCTTCGGATCTGGTTCGGATTTTCCCAGAATGTTATTTGGAGGTTGTACACTTGCAAAATATGTGCCAAACATCCCTCACCCCTTCCCACTGTTCACTACGTGGCGAGTAAAGTTTCAGATATGGATTTTTTCTGAACACTTCCTGAATTTTTTTCCACTAGACGGGAGGGGTTGGGGGATGTTTGGTACATATTTTTCAAGTGTTTACACTTCATATAACATTCTTTGAATTTCCTAAGGAAATCGGAAGTGGTCAAAAATTTTTCCAAAAAATGAGGAAAGACTATAGTCTTTGCTCTTTTTTTGGACATTTTTTTCACCCCTTCGGATCTGGTTCGGATTTTCCCAGAATGTTATTTGGAGGTTGTACACTTGCAAAATATGTGCCAAACATCCCTCATCCCTTCCCACTGTTCACTACGTGGCGAGTAAAGTTTCAGAAATGGATTTTTTCTGAACACTTCCTGAATTTTTTTCCACTAGAGGGGAGGGGTTGGGGGATGTTTGGTACATATTTTTCAAGTGTTTACACTTCATATAACATTCTTTGAATTTCCTAAGGAAATCGGAAGGGGTCAAAAATTTTTCCAAAAAATGAGGAAAGACTATAGTCTTTGCTCTTTTTTTGGACATTTTTTTCACCCCTTCGGATCTGGTTCGGATTTTCCCAGAATGTTATTTGGAGGTTGTACACTTGCAAAATATGTGCCAAACATCCCTCACCCCTTCCCACTGTTCACTACGTGGCGAGTAAAGTTTCAGAAATGGATTTTTTCTGAACACTTCCTGAATTTTTTTCCACTAGACGGGAGGGGTTGGGGGATGTTTGGTACATATTTTTCAAGTGTTTACACTTCATATAACATTCTTTGAATTTCCTAAGGAAATCGGAAGGGGTCAAAAATTTTTCCAAAAAATGAGGAAAGACTATAGTCTTTGCTCTTTTTTTGGACATTTTTTTCACCCCTTCGGATCTGGTTCGGATTTTCCCAGAATGTTATTTGGAGGTTGTACACTTGCAAAATATGTGCCAAACATCCCTCATCCCTTCCCACTGTTCACCACGTGGCGAGTAAAGTTTCAGAAATGGATTTTGTCTGAACACTTGCTGAATTTTTTTCCACTAGACGGGAGGGGTTGGGGGATGTTTAGTACATATTTTTCAAGTGTTTACACTTCATATAACATTCTTTGAATTTCCTAAGGAAATCGGAAGGGGTCAAAAATTTTTCCAAAAAATGAGGAAAGACTATAGTCTTTGCTCTTTTTTTGGACATTTTTTTCACCCCTTCGGATCTGGTTCGGATTTTCCCAGAATGTTATTTGGAGGTTGTACACTTGCAAAATATGTGCCAAACATCCCTCACCCCTTCCCACTGTTCACTACGTGGCGAGTAAAATTTCAGAAATGGATTTTTTCTGAACACTTCCTGAATTTTTTTCCACTAGACGGGAGGGGTTGGGGGATGTTTGGTACATATTTTTCAAGTGTTTACACTTCATATAACATTCTTTGAATTTCCTAAGGAAATCGGAAGGGGTCAAAAATTTTTCCAAAAAATGAGGAAAGACTATAGTCTTTGCTCTTTTTTTGGACATTTTTTTCACCCCTTCGGATCTGGTTCGGATTTTCCCAGAATGTTATTTGGAGGTTGTACACTTGCAAAATATGTGCCAAACATCCCTCACCCCTTCCCACTGTTCACTACGTGGCGAGTAAAGTTTCAGATATGGATTTTTTCTGAACACTTCCTGAATTTTTTTCCACTAGACGGGAGGGGTTAGGGGATGTTTGGTACATATTTTTCAAGTGTTTACACTTCATATAACATTCTTTGAATTTCCTAAGGAAATCGGAAGGGGTCAAAAATTTTTCCAAAAAATGAGGAAAGACTATAGTCTTTGCTCTTTTTTTGGACATTTTTTTCACCCCTTCGGATCTGGTTCGGATTTTCCCAGAATGTTATTTGGAGGTTGTACACTTGCAAAATATGTGCCAAACATCCCTCATCCCTTCCCACTGTTCACTACGTGGCGAGTAAAGTTTCAGAAATGGATTTTTTCTGAACACTTCCTGAATTTTTTTCCACTAGAGGGGTGGGGTTGGGGGATGTTTGGTACATATTTTTCAAGTGTTTACACTTCATATAACATTCTTTGAATTTCCTAAGGAAATCGGAAGGGGTCAAAAATTTTTCCAAAAAATGAGGAAAGACTAGTCTTTGCTCTTTTTTTGGACATTTTTTTCACCCCTTCGGATCTGGTTCGGATTTTCCCAGAATGTTATTTGGAGGTTGTACACTTGCAAAATATGTGCCAAACATCCCTCACCCCTTCCCACTGTTCACTACGTGGCGAGTAAAGTTTCAGATATGGATTTTTTCTGAACACTTCCTGAATTTTTTTCCACTAGACGGGAGGGGTTAGGGGATGTTTGGTACATATTTTTCAAGTGTTTACACTTCATATAACATTCTTTGAATTTCCTAAGGAAATCGGAAGGGGTCAAAAATTTTTCCAAAAAATGAGGAAAGACTATAGTCTTTGCTCTTTTTTTGGACATTTTTTTCACCCCTTCGGATCTGGTTCGGATTTTCCCAGAATGTTATTTGGAGGTTGTACACTTGCAAAATATGTGCCAAACATCCCTCATCCCTTCCCACTGTTCACTACGTGGCGAGTAAAGTTTCAGAAATGGATTTTTTCTGAACACTTCCTGAATTTTTTTCCACTAGAGGGGTGGGGTTGGGGGATGTTTGGTACATATTTTTCAAGTGTTTACACTTCATATAACATTCTTTGAATTTCCTAAGGAAATCGGAAGGGGTCAAAAATTTTTCCAAAAAATGAGGAAAGACTAGTCTTTGCTCTTTTTTTGGACATTTTTTTCACCCCTTCGGATCTGGTTCGGATTTTCCCAGAATGTTATTTGGAGGTTGTACACTTGCAAAATATGTGCCAAACATCCCTCACCCCTTCCCACTGTTCACTACGTGGCGAGTAAAGTTTCAGAAATGGATTTTTTCTGAACACTTCCTGAATTTTTTTCCACTAGACGGGAGGGGTTGGGGGATGTTTGGTACATATTTTTCAAGTGTTTACACTTCATATAACATTCTTTGAATTTCCTAAGGAAATCGGAAGGGGTCAAAAATTTTTCCAAAAAATGAGGAAAGACTATAGTCTTTGCTCTTTTTTTGGACATTTTTTTCACCCCTTCGGATCTGGTTCGGATTTTCCCAGAATGTTATTTGGAGGTTGTACACTTGCAAAATATGTGCCAAACATCCCTCATCCCTTCCCACTGTTCACTACGTGGCGAGTAAAGTTTCAGAAATGGATTTTTTCTGAACACTTCCTGAATTTTTTTCCACTAGACGGGAGGGGTTGGGGGATGTTTGGTACATATTTTTCAAGTGTTTACACTTCATATAACATTCTTTGAATTTCCTAAGGAAATCGGAAGGGGTCAAAAATTTTTCCAAAAAATGAGGAAAGACTATAGTCTTTGCTCTTTTTTTGGACATTTTTTTCACCCCTTCGGATCTGGTTCGGATTTTCCCAGAATGTTATTTGGAGGTTGTACACTTGCAAAATATGTGCCAAACATCCCTCATCCCTTCCCACTGTTCACCACGTGGCGAGTAAAGTTTCAGAAATGGATTTTTTCTGAACACTTCCTGAATTTTTTTCGACTAGACGGGAGGGGTTGGGGGATGTTTGGTACATATTTTTCAAGTGTTTACACTTCATATAACATTCTTTGAATTTCCTAAGGAAATCGGAAGGGGTCAAAAATTTTTCCAAAAAATGAGGAAAGACTATAGTCTTTGCTCTTTTTTTGGACATTTTTTTCACCCCTTCGGATCTGGTTCGGATTTTCCCAGAATGTTATTTGGAGGTTGTACACTTGCAAAATATGTGCCAAACATCCCTCATCCCTTCCCACTGTTCACTACGTGGCGAGTAAAGTTTCAGAAATGGATTTTTTCTGAACACTTCCTGAATTTTTTTCCACTAGAGGGGAGGGGTTGGGGGATGTTTGGTACATATTTTTCAAGTGTTTACACTTCATATAACATTCTTTGAATTTCCTAAGGAAATCGGAAGGGGTCAAAAATTTTTCCAAAAAATGAGGAAAGACTATAGTCTTTGCTCTTTTTTTGGACATTTTTTTCACCCCTTCGGATCTGGTTCGGATTTTCCCAGAATGTTATTTGGAGGTTGTACACTTGCAAAATATGTGCCAAACATCCCTCACCCCTTCCCACTGTTCACTACGTGGCGAGTAAAGTTTCAGAAATGGATTTTTTCTGAACACTTCCTGAATTTTTTTCCACTAGACGGGAGGGGTTGGGGGATGTTTGGTACATATTTTTCAAGTGTTTACACTTCATATAACATTCTTTGAATTTCCTAAGGAAACCGGAAGGGGTCAAAAATTTTTCCAAAAAATGAGGAAAGACTATAGTCTTTGCTCTTTTTTTGGACATTTTTTTCACCCCTTCGGATCTGGTTCGGATTTTCCCAGAATGTTATTTGGAGGTTGTACACTTGCAAAATATGTGCCAAACATCCCTCATCCCTTCCCACTGTTCACCACGTGGCGAGTAAAGTTTCAGAAATGGATTTTGTCTGAACACTTGCTGAATTTTTTTCCACTAGACGGGAGGGGTTGGGGGATGTTTAGTACATATTTTTCAAGTGTTTACACTTCATATAACATTCTTTGAATTTCCTAAGGAAATCGGAAGGGGTCAAAAATTTTTCCAAAAAATGAGGAAAGACTATAGTCTGCTCTTTTTTTGGACATTTTTTTCACCCCTTCGGATCTGGTTCGGATTTTCCCAGAATGTTATTTGGAGGTTGTACACTTGCAAAATATGTGCCAAACATCCCTCACCCCTTCCCACTGTTCACTACGTGGCGAGTAAAGTTTCAGAAATGGATTTTTTCTGAACACTTCCTGAATTTTTTTCCACTAGACGGGAGGGGTTGGGGGATGTTTGGTACATATTTTTCAAGTGTTTACACTTCATATAACATTCTTTGAATTTCCTAAGGAAATCGGAAGGGGTCAAAATTTTTTCCAAAAAATGAGGAAAGACTATAGTCTTTGCTCTTTTTTTGGACATTTTTTTCACCCCTTCGGATCTGGTTCGGATTTTCCCAGAATGTTATTTGGAGGTTGTACACTTGCAAAATATGTGCCAAACATCCCTCATCCCTTCCCACTGTTCACCACGTGGCGAGTAAAGTTTCAGAAATGGATTTTTTCTGAACACTTCCTGAATTTTTTTCGACTAGACGGGAGGGGTTGGGGGATGTTTGGTACATATTTTTCAAGTGTTTACACTTCATATAACATTCTTTGAATTTCCTAAGGAAATCGGAAGGGGTCAAAAATTTTTCCAAAAAATGAGGAAAGACTATAGTCTTTGCTCTTTTTTTGGACATTTTTTTCACCCCTTCGGATCTGGTTCGGATTTTCCCAGAATGTTATTTGGAGGTTGTACACTTGCAAAATATGTGCCAAACATCCCTCATCCCTTCCCACTGTTCACTACGTGGCGAGTAAAGTTTCAGAAATGGATTTTTTCTGAACACTTCCTGAATTTTTTTCCACTAGAGGGGAGGGGTTGGGGGATGTTTGGTACATATTTTTCAAGTGTTTACACTTCATATAACATTCTTTGAATTTCCTAAGGAAGGGGTCAAAAATTTTTCCAAAAAATGAGGAAAGACTATAGTCTTTGCTCTTTTTTTGGACATTTTTTTCACCCCTTCGGATCTGGTTCGGATTTTCCCAGAATGTTATTTGGAGGTTGTACACTTGCAAAATATGTGCCAAACATCCCTCACCCCTTCCCACTGTTCACTACGTGGCGAGTAAAGTTTCAGAAATGGATTTTTTCTGAACACTTCCTGAATTTTTTTCCACTAGACGGGAGGGGTTGGGGGATGTTTGGTATATATTTTTCAAGTGTTTACATTTCATATAACATTCTTTGAATTTCCTAAGGAAACCGGAAGGGGTCAAAAATTTTTCCAAAAAATGAGGAAAGACTATAGTCTGCTCTTTTTTTGGACATTTTTTTCACCCCTTCGGATCTGGTTCGGATTTTCCCAGAATGTTATTTGGAGGTTGTACACTTGCAAAATATGTGCCAAACATCCCTCATCCCTTCCCACTGTTCACCACGTGGCGAGTAAAGTTTCAGAAATGGATTTTGTCTGAACACTTGCTGAATTTTTTTCCACTAGACGGGAGGGGTTGGGGGATGTTTAGTACATATTTTTCAAGTGTTTACACTTCATATAACATTCTTTGAATTTCCTAAGGAAATCGGAAGGGGTCAAAAATTTTTCCAAAAAATGAGGAAAGACTATAGTCTTTGCTCTTTTTTTGGACATTTTTTTCACCCCTTCGGATCTGGTTCGGATTTTCCCAGAATGTTATTTGGAGGTTGTACACTTGCAAAATATGTGCCAAACATCCCTCACCCCTTCCCACTGTTCACTACGTGGCGAGTAAAGTTTCAGATATGGATTTTTTCTGAACACTTCCTGAATTTTTTTCCACTAGACGGGAGGGGTTGGGGGATGTTTGCTACATATTTTTCAAGTGTTTACACTTCATATAACATTCTTTGAATTTCCTAAGGAAATCGGAAGGGGTCAAAAATTTTTCCAAAAAATGAGGAAAGACTATAGTCTGCTCTTTTTTTGGACATTTTTTTCACCCCTTCGGATCTGGTTCGGATTTTCCCAGAATGTTATTTGGAGGTTGTACACTTGCAAAATATGTGCCAAACATCCCCCACCCCTTCCCACTGTTCACTACGTGGCGAGTAAAGTTTCAGAAATGGATTTTTTCTGAACACTTCCTGAATTTTTTTCCACTAGACGGGAGGGGTTGGGGGATGTTTGGTACATATTTTTCAAGTGTTTACACTTCATATAACATTCTTTGAATTTCCTAAGGAAATCGGAAGGGGTCAAAAATTTTTCCAAAAAATGAGGAAAGACTATAGTCTTTGCTCTTTTTTTGGACATTTTTTTCACCCCTTCGGATCTGGTTCGGATTTTCCCAGAATGTTATTTGGAGGTTGTACACTTGCAAAATATGTGCCAAACATCCCTCATCCCTTCCCACTGTTCACCACGTGGCGAGTAAAGTTTCAGAAATGGATTTTTTCTGAACACTTCCTGAATTTTTTTCGACTAGACGGGAGGGGTTGGGGGATGTTTGGTACATATTTTTCAAGTGTTTACACTTCATATAACATTCTTTGAATTTCCTAAGGAAATCGGAAGGGGTCAAAAATTTTTCCAAAAAATGAGGAAAGACTATAGTCTTTGCTCTTTTTTTGGACATTTTTTTCACCCCTTCGGATCTGGTTCGGATTTTCCCAGAATGTTATTTGGAGGTTGTACACTTGCAAAATATGTGCCAAACATCCCTCATCCCTTCCCACTGTTCACTACGTGGCGAGTAAAGTTTCAGAAATGGATTTTTTCTGAACACTTCCTGAATTTTTTTCCACTAGAGGGGAGGGGTTGGGGGATGTTTGGTACATATTTTTCAAGTGTTTACACTTCATATAACATTCTTTGAATTTCCTAAGGAAGGGGTCAAAAATTTTTCCAAAAAATGAGGAAAGACTATAGTCTTTGCTCTTTTTTTGGACATTTTTTTCACCCCTTCGGATCTGGTTCGGATTTTCCCAGAATGTTATTTGGAGGTTGTACACTTGCAAAATATGTGCCAAACATCCCTCACCCCTTCCCACTGTTCACTACGTGGCGAGTAAAGTTTCAGAAATGGATTTTTTCTGAACACTTCCTGAATTTTTTTCCACTAGACGGGAGGGGTTGGGGGATGTTTGGTATATATTTTTCAAGTGTTTACATTTCATATAACATTCTTTGAATTTCCTAAGGAAACCGGAAGGGGTCAAAAATTTTTCCAAAAAATGAGGAAAGACTATAGTCTGCTCTTTTTTTGGACATTTTTTTCACCCCTTCGGATCTGGTTCGGATTTTCCCAGAATGTTATTTGGAGGTTGTACACTTGCAAAATATGTGCCAAACATCCCTCATCCCTTCCCACTGTTCACCACGTGGCGAGTAAAGTTTCAGAAATGGATTTTGTCTGAACACTTGCTGAATTTTTTTCCACTAGACGGGAGGGGTTGGGGGATGTTTAGTACATATTTTTCAAGTGTTTACACTTCATATAACATTCTTTGAATTTCCTAAGGAAATCGGAAGGGGTCAAAAATTTTTCCAAAAAATGAGGAAAGACTATAGTCTTTGCTCTTTTTTTGGACATTTTTTTCACCCCTTCGGATCTGGTTCGGATTTTCCCAGAATGTTATTTGGAGGTTGTACACTTGCAAAATATGTGCCAAACATCCCTCACCCCTTCCCACTGTTCACTACGTGGCGAGTAAAGTTTCAGATATGGATTTTTTCTGAACACTTCCTGAATTTTTTTCCACTAGACGGGAGGGGTTGGGGGATGTTTGCTACATATTTTTCAAGTGTTTACACTTCATATAACATTCTTTGAATTTCCTAAGGAAATCGGAAGGGGTCAAAAATTTTTCCAAAAAATGAGGAAAGACTATAGTCTGCTCTTTTTTTGGACATTTTTTTCACCCCTTCGGATCTGGTTCGGATTTTCCCAGAATGTTATTTGGAGGTTGTACACTTGCAAAATATGTGCCAAACATCCCCCACCCCTTCCCACTGTTCACTACGTGGCGAGTAAAGTTTCAGAAATGGATTTTTTCTGAACACTTCCTGAATTTTTTTCCACTAGACGGGAGGGGTTGGGGGATGTTTGGTACATATTTTTCAAGTGTTTACACTTCATATAACATTCTTTGAATTTCCTAAGGAAATCGGAAGGGGTCAAAAATTTTTCCAAAAAATGAGGAAAGACTATAGTCTTTGCTCTTTTTTTGGACATTTTTTTCACCCCTTCGGATCTGGTTCGGATTTTCCCAGAATGTTATTTGGAGGTTGTACACTTGCAAAATATGTGCCAAACATCCCTCATCCCTTCCCACTGTTCACCACGTGGCGAGTAAAGTTTCAGAAATGGATTTTTTCTGAACACTTCCTGAATTTTTTTCGACTAGACGGGAGGGGTTGGGGGATGTTTGGTACATATTTTTCAAGTGTTTACACTTCATATAACATTCTTTGAATTTCCTAAGGAAATCGGAAGGGGTCAAAAATTTTTCCAAAAAATGAGGAAAGACTATAGTCTTTGCTCTTTTTTTGGACATTTTTTTCACCCCTTCGGATCTGGTTCGGATTTTCCCAGAATGTTATTTGGAGGTTGTACACTTGCAAAATATGTGCCAAACATCCCTCATCCCTTCCCACTGTTCACTACGTGGCGAGTAAAGTTTCAGAAATGGATTTTTTCTGAACACTTCCTGAATTTTTTTCCACTAGAGGGGAGGGGTTGGGGGATGTTTGGTACATATTTTTCAAGTGTTTACACTTCATATAACATTCTTTGAATTTCCTAAGGAAATCGGAAGGGGTCAAAAATTTTTCCAAAAAATGAGGAAAGACTATAGTCTTTGCTCTTTTTTTGGACATTTTTTTCACCCCTTCGGATCTGGTTCGGATTTTCCCAGAATGTTATTTGGAGGTTGTACACTTGCAAAATATGTGCCAAACATCCCTCACCCCTTCCCACTGTTCACGACGTGGCGAGTAAAGTTTCAGAAATGGATTTTTTCTGAACACTTCCTGAATTTTTTTCCACTAGACGGGAGGGGTTGGGGGATGTTTGGTACATATTTTTCAAGTGTTTACACTTCATATAACATTCTTTGAATTTCCTAAGGAAACCGGAAGGGGTCAAAAATTTTTACAAAAAATGAGGAAAGACTATAGTCTTTGCTCTTTTTTTGGACATTTTTTTCACCCCTTCGGATCTGGTTCGGATTTTCCCAGAATGTTATTTGGAGGTTGTACACTTGCAAAATATGTGCCAAACATCCCTCATCCCTTCCCACTGTTCACCACGTGGCGAGTAAAGTTTCAGAAATGGATTTTTTCTTAACACTTCCTGAATTTTTTTCCACTAGACGGGAGGGGTTGGGGGATGTTTGGTACATATTTTTCAAGTGTTTACACTTCATATAACATTCTTTGAATTTCCTAAGGAAATCGGAAGGGGTCAAAAATTTTTCCAAAAAATGAGGAAAGACTATAGTCTTTGCTCTTTTTTTGGACATTTTTTTCACCCCTTCGGATCTGGTTCGGATTTTCCCAGAATGTTATTTGGAGGTTGTACACTTGCAAAATATGTGCCAAACATCCCTCATCCCTTCCCACTGTTCACCACGTGGCGAGTAAAGTTTCAGAAATGGATTTTGTCTGAACACTTGCTGAATTTTTGCACTAGACGGGAGGGGTTGGGGGATGTTTAGTACATATTTTTCAAGTGTTTACACTTCATATAACATTCTTTGAATTTCCTAAGGAAATCGGAAGGGGTCAAAAATTTTTCCAAAAAATGAGGAAAGACTATAGTCTTTGCTCTTTTTTTGGACATTTTTTTCACCCCTTCGGATCTGGTTCGGATTTTCCCAGAATGTTATTTGGAGGTTGTACACTTGCAAAATATGTGCCAAACATCCCTCACCCCTTCCCACTGTTCACTACGTGGCGAGTAAAGTTTCAGAAATGGATTTTTTCTGAACACTTCCTGAATTTTTTTCCACTAGACGGGAGGGGTTGGGGGATGTTTGGTACATATTTTTCAAGTGTTTACACTTCATATAACATTCTTTGAATTTCCTAAGGAAACCGGAAGGGGTCAAAAATTTTTCCAAAAAATGAGGAAAGACTATAGTCTTTGCTCTTTTTTTGGACATTTTTTTCACCCCTTCGGATCTGGTTCGGATTTTCCCAGAATGTTATTTGGAGGTTGTACACTTGCAAAATATGTGCCAAACATCCCTCATCCCTTCCCACTGTTCACCACGTGGCGAGTAAAGTTTCAGAAATGGATTTTGTCTGAACACTTGCTGAATTTTTTTCCACTAGACGGGAGGGGTTGGGGGATGTTTAGTACATATTTTTCAAGTGTTTACACTTCATATAACATTCTTTGAACTTCCTAAGGAAATCGGAAGGGGTCAAAAATTTTTCCAAAAAATGAGGAAAGACTATAGTCTTTGCTCTTTTTTTGGACATTTTTTTCACCCCTTCGGATCTGGTTCGGATTTTCCCAGAATGTTATTTGGAGGTTGTACACTTGCAAAATATGTGCCAAACATCCCTCACCCCTTCCCACTGTTCACTACGTGGCGAGTAAAGTTTCAGATATGGATTTTTTCTGAACACTTCCTGAATTTTTTTCCACTAGACGGGAGGGGTTGGGGGATGTTTGGTACATATTTTTCAAGTGTTTACACTTCATATAACATTCTTTGAATTTCCTAAGGAAATCGGAAGGGGTCAAAAATTTTTCCAAAAAATGAGGAAAGACTATAGTCTTTGCTCTTTTTTTGGACATTTTTTTCACCCCTTCGGATCTGGTTCGGATTTTCCCAGAATGTTATTTGGAGGTTGTACACTTGCAAAATATGTGCCAAACATCCCTCATCCCTTCCCACTGTTCACTACGTGGCGAGTAAAGTTTCAGAAATGGATTTTTTCTGAACACTTCCTGAATTTTTTTCCACTAGAGGGGAGGGGTTGGGGGATCTTTGGTACATATTTTTCAAGTGTTTACACTTCATATAACATTCTTTGAATTTCCTAAGGAAATCGGAAGGGGTCAAAAATTTTTCCAAAAAATGAGGAAAGACTATAGTCTTTGCTCTTTTTTTGGACATTTTTTTCACCCCTTCGGATCTGGTTCGGATTTTCCCAGAATGTTATTTGGAGGTTGTACACTTGCAAAATATGTGCCAAACATCCCCCACCCCTTCCCACTGTTCACTACGTGGCGAGTAAAGTTTCAGAAATGGATTTTTTCTGAACACTTCCTGAATTTTTTTCCACTAGACGGGAGGGGTTGGGGGATGTTTGGTACATATTTTTCAAGTGTTTACACTTCATATAACATTCTTTGAATTTCCTAAGGAAATCGGAAGGGGTCAAAAATTTTTCCAAAAAATGAGGAAAGACTATAGTCTTTGCTCTTTTTTTGGACATTTTTTTCACCCCTTCGGATCTGGTTCGGATTTTCCCAGAATGTTATTTGGAGGTTGTACACTTGCAAAATATGTGCCAAACATCCCTCATCCCTTCCCACTGTTCACCACGTGGCGAGTAAAGTTTCAGAAATGGATTTTGTCTGAACACTTGCTGAATTTTTTTCCACTAGACGGGAGGGGTTGGGGGATGTTTAGTACATATTTTTCAAGTGTTTACACTTCATATAACATTCTTTGAATTTCCTAAGGAAATCGGAAGGGGTCAAAAATTTTTCCAAAAAATGAGGAAAGACTATAGTCTTTGCTCTTTTTTTGGACATTTTTTTCACCCCTTCGGATCTGGTTCGGATTTTCCCAGAATGTTATTTGGAGGTTGTACACTTGCAAAATATGTGCCAAACATCCCTCATCCCTTCTCACTGTTCACCACGTGGCGAGTAAAGTTTCAGAAATGGATTTTTTCTGAACACTTTCTGATTTTTTTTGGCTAGACTATTTTTCAAGTGTTTAGACTTCATATTACATTTCTCTTCCCCCTTTAAACTGTCTTACTTGAATAACAAATTACATTTTTAAGAGTTGATAATGCAGGTTTTGGTTTCATATCTCTGTTTGTTTGTGATAGACTTGCACCTGCCTTTTACTTTATATATTATTACTATCTGTTCTATTAATTAGAATGTTTTCTCTACAAAAATAATTGTAGTTTTTCCCTGTTGTAACTAGTAAGTGTATGTATAAAAATAATAAATAAAATCACAATCCTTTTAATTTATTTTTTCGTTTCTTCCGTTGCCAAACAATTTACCTAAACTACACATAGACTACATGTACAACGTGGTCACAATCTAACGGACATACTCGGTCCGCCGATGGCCACAGTCTAAACGCTCCCCACGAAACCGCTACATCGTCACATCTAATGTACACCTACGACCCGCCAACACGGTCACAGTCTAAACGCCCCTCCCCTACCACCCTAGTTCCGGAAACGCGTTCCCGGCCGGCACACGGGAAGCGCCGATTTTTTTACTATCTTACGTTGCTACCGAATGCTCTAAACCGCGAAAACTCCTCCTGGCCCTCGCAGTCCCCCGAGCGAGCTTTAGCCAGACCTAAAAGATGCGGGGTGTGGAGCCGCTCCTACCCCCAAACCGCGTTCCGATCACTCCTGAAACGGCCGAGCTGCACCGATTTCCGCGCGAAAAAAACATCGAAAATCCCGGGTTTGAAGCCCGGTAGCGGAATTGCTCGCTTCAGTCTATCCCCGAGCCGTTAGGCGCCTGCGGCGAAAGTACGATGATATTGGGGATCATGTTGGGGATAGTCTTTACTCCATTATTATATTTATAGTATAAGGGGTTTAGTTAAAAACTAGATCGTTTAGATATGAAAAATGCTATTGGAATCAAAACAAACTTCAAATGATGTCCGAAATCTGAATGAGTAAATACTTAGTTGCTTCACTGTAGGTTATCATCTGAACTGACATTTTAACCTTTCATACCATCAGGTTTGAGCGTGGATAGGGACACGAGCATCACAACCTTTTTTATGAAATATAAAAAAACTAATAAAATATTTTAATCAAAGCTGCTTATCACTACTACGAGCACTTGAGATATGTGGCATTCTAACATACAAATTTGTAATAATTTGTAAACGATTTAACTCGGCAAATTTGAAGGACAAACCTAAATTCTTAAGTTTGTTTATAAGAAAGAGTGTTAAAACATTTATAGTATCTATTATTTACGAAATAATAAAATTTGTAATTTCGTAATGGCACCTATTACATTTAGACATTATTTTTTATTGGTAAATAATTAATTATTATGCTTTTTTTAATAGAAGGGGTTCAATAAAGAGTTAAGTGTTGTAATTGAAAGATATTTTATGCGTTAAGATTTGTTTACAAACGAAGTAAGTACCTACAATATTCTGAAAGTTATTGTATGGTAAAATACAAGCGCGGATGTCGAGAAAAAACCATAACTGCCTCAATCTACCCCGGCACATCCAATCTGGGTGCGACTCCCATTAATACTATTACCTTCTCCTCCGTATCATTGACTACTGTACCCTCTCCCACAAATCTTTTTCTGTAACCCCCCCGTGTAGGTATTATCTTAATCCCGATACCAAACTTAGTAACCAAGTCCGTCAGTATACCCAAACTAATATTCCAATATCCGACCACTCTGTTTATACCAATTCCATCGAGTTAGTATTACCTTTCAATCAACACCAAGAAGCACAGAGCTAAGGAGGGAAACTATAACCCAGAGAAAAACAGTATAAACCCCGGCCCTTAACTAGAATTTCATTCCTTACTCCTAGAAAACTCAAGCGCAAATTTTGAAAACCCAACCCTATTATGTTTCTATCTTAATTTTTTGAAATAGCCCATCAATTTCCAAGCAACCACCATATAACACGAAGAAGCCTAGGACTAAAGGAGGAAACTCTAAAAGCCAGGAATAACTAACACGACCAGCTCAAATGAAGGCCGGGATCCAACCAGGACTAAAGAGGCCAACACTCTCAATTTTTTGTAAATAAAAAATGATTTTTAAAAATATTATGCTGTGTGATCAAAATTTGAAAAATTTACAATCTAGTAAACCAAGCGTTTGTATTTTCTATTTGTCACCATCCTTGAATTTCTGTACTTTTTGAAAGATCACAAGTCGTTTCCAAAATTATTTTTGAAAACGAAAGCAATTATTCTTTCATATTCCCAATTGCCTTTTCTCGAAATAAATGTTTTTTGGTCTCTGGAAATCTTTAATAATATTAATGGTTAAAATATGAACCTGCACTTTATTTTTTATTGATTAGATTAGTTTATTGTTTTCGAAAAATCTAATCTATTAAATGTTATTACTAAAATTGAAGTTAATAATAATAATGCCAAGCTAAATTAAAAGTTATCGCAAGCGGTTCAACAGGATACGATAGATTAAGTCTCTATTTAAATAATAAATGGTAGCAAATTGAGTTTCTATAACCATACTTGTGTCTCTATCAAGAAATAACTTTGAGTTGTTGTCCATTCGCATTAATCACTGTTTGCGTAGTATAGAAAATAGAAATATTGCGTATATGGAATTTGAAATTAAACTTCCTGTTTTTTTGACTGATAAGTTGGAAATTTAATTTCATTCAAATCCTGTTTATAAAATCGACAAAAATATTTGTTATTTAACATAGAACCTATTGCATATATCTTCCGAAACCCTCTTTTCAAAATATAATTCTTTAATCTTAATTAATACCCCTTAAATTTTTGAAGCTCTAAGTTAAAAAAATATGTTTTCACATTTTCACACGGTCGATAATTTCAAAGTACATTCTTTATTATTCTTCTCGTTAACACTGATAAGATAATTTCGGTTATTATTTAACAACATACCAGCTGTAATAGTTACGAAATGCATTGTAAATACACAATAGTAATGCAATACAATGGTTATAACAAACAGCGATTGGATCCAGATTATTCAGAAACACTTCGTTATACACGGACTTGATTGGAATACTCAGGGTGTCAATTTGAAAACGTGCAATATGTTATATTTCTGGAATGAAAAGAAGGAAACTTTCTTGATAATCTTTCTTTAGCATGGAAAAAGAAGCTTCATGACTCATAAGGCAACCTTTCCCATTCAATCTTCTCTAACTACCACAAAATAATAGCAACAAATTGTTATGGTCATGCTTCGAGTAGTAGCTATCCTCTTTTATCATCGTTCGTGATTCCAAACCATATACGTATACCGCAGAATCTTAGGGGTATCATTAATAAAAAAAATAATGTTTTTTTTATTTTTAAAGAAAAGTTTTATTTTTATTTTGAGGCCACCCCTGTACCATTTATTGTTTTAAATAAAAATAAGAATGATTGTCTTTTTCTTTTTCCATATGTTTTTGAAGATATCTAAATAAATAAACAAGATATTACGAAATCCATTGTAAGATTTATTTTTGGCAATATTTTTTTGATAAGAAAACCAGCAACATACTAATCAAAAAATTTAATCTTTACGACATATTTAACGCATTTTGATTACCGCATATCTTTATGAAATTTATTCCTCTTCTCAATGTTCAAATTTCTATGATAAATTTTTCAAACCCTCATCTTGGGATGTTTCTTAAGTAGTAATTATATCAATGAACCCTAATTAACAAATTATGGCCACTTCACATCTTTACTTTTAATTAGGATTATTCACTGTGAAGATTAATTAGAATAGGTAGATTTTTTCTATGCGTATGACCAATTGTTTGTAAAGTGCCGCGCAAAAGTAGTTTTCAGAAATCGTTTATAGCAGCTTCATTATTTATGAACTCTGAACCGGCCTTAGTTTAATCTGTATAAATGACCCCTGGAAGTTTATGAACTACTGCCCTATCAGTGTTAATCTTTCAGTACTACAGGACACTCGGCTTTAAGTTAGCGGTAAATTAATTGTGTTTTAATTTTACGTGTGTTTTGTGAAAAGTGTAATAGGATTAAATAATAATAAGTGCCTAAACCTGGGGGAGTAAATTTTATCAGAAGCCATGAGGGCTTCGTTTCTTTTCTTGTTAAGTGTAGTGGCCTTTTCAGTCGGTGAGTTCTATTTCTTAAAAAAAAAATCTTCAGATTAAACTCATGACGTACAATTTTGCGAGTCATAGATTTAACTAGAAAACCGTAAACATGATCAATTTTTAAGTTAAAAACAAATTGAGAAATCTTCAATACACAAATGAGAAAAAACTAAGTATGGAATTTTCCAAAAATTTTATTTTTCAGGAAATGCCTTGCCGACAACATTTCAGTGTTCTAGATACTGTAAAGGTTCGTTATTTAATATCTACAACAATACACGTATTGTGTTTAAACTAACAACAAAAAATTCAAACATTTGTAGAAGATTGGAGCAAATTTGGTTACGAAGTTGGAAGTTCCTATCTATACAATTACAATGGGGTTGTTAAAACTTTGGTCAATGCAACTGTAAAAGATGGAGCAAATACTGAAAGTAGATTACAGTTCACAACCCAAGTACAAATTAGTGTTGTATCGGCTTGTGATTATGTTATGCACTTATCAAATACAAACTTTCAAGAAATTTTCACAAACAAGGATGCTATTATTACAAACACCCCGGAAAAAGCCAAGGAAATTACCTCTTTTACCAGAAATCCATTATATTTTTCTTTTCAAAACGGCCGTATTGAAACCGTTTGTGCTGAAGAAGAAGCTCAAGATATTTTGAATATAAAAAAAGGTATTTTATCAGCTTTTCAAAACAGTATGCCTAATTTAGAAGAAGATGCTGTTGTTTACGAGGTTTGAACATTTTATTTAATTACTTTCCAACAAGTCCCTACAACAAATAATGTTACAGACTGATATATCCGGTAACTGTGAAACCCAATACCAAATTGAAGATTCAACATCTAGTCTGGTTATTAAAAAAATCAAAAATCTAGAAGCATGTTCTCATAGAAAATCTCGCCATTTGTCTTGGTTGTCCGTACCATACGCCAAAAGCTCCAAACATTCAATTTCGTTGTTAAGGTAAAAAGTGTCTTCGTATTGATGTCGAGTTTAGAATTTCTGTTTCAGGAGTAAGCAAATATGTAAACAATGGTTTAATGAAGATTTAACTTTAAAATCAACTCATTGTTCTGAAGAACATTTGTTCCAACCCTTTTCAAATGGTGATAATGGAGCTGTTACTTATTTATCTCAAAATCTTGAATTTGTGTCTAAAAGTAAAATTGGAAAAATCCCCTGTAAGTGTTTAAATTTTAAAATTTAGCTGAATAATCTTCCTTCTTTTTCAATTTTAGTACCAAAAAGTATACGTTATGAAACATTACTTAACAATTATAAGGTTAATAAAGATCCTAAAAGTAACAAATTTTCATCTGTTACAAATATTTTGAAAATTCTTGAAAAGAGGACTACAGATGGAGTTGAACCAGATGTTCCAAAATTATTTTCTCAACTTGTCCACGAATTACAAACTTTAGATCATAACACCATGATCAAAGTTTTTCAATCAATTAAATATTCAACAAAACAAAAGTATTATTCTCCATTTTTTTGTAATAAAACATTCAAGATTTAGGATCTTTAATTTCTAGAAAATTTGTATTGGATGCATTGCCTTTAATAACAACGGTAGATGGAATAAATACAATGAAAATGTTATATAATGATGAAGAAATATCTGATGCTCAAATGAATTCTTGGATAGGATCTCTCGTATTTTTTACAAATATTTCCTTGTCAACCATAACAGCAATAACGGTCAGTATTAATTTTTAGTATTATTAGAAAATAACTTTATTAGAAATGTTTCAGCCTTTAATGGAAGCAAATAAGGTTATTAAACAAAAAGCTATCTTATCAGGATCCACTTTGGTTTATATGTACTGCAAGGAAGATATTCGATGCCTTGAAAAAGCTGAAATTCAAAAAGTTATAAAAATAATTCAGGAACCCATAATATCTAATTGCATTCCGAACAGTCCTAATAATTACAACGAAATTCTCCTTGCTCTTAAAGGAATTGGAAATATTGGCCTTGTCACTTCTTTGGATTATTTAAGAAACTGCTATTCGGTAATTTAAAAATTAAATGTTGAGGTTTTTTTTACAGTTTGATTTTTCAGAACGCAGATTCGCCAACTGAATTACGTTTAGCAGCGATTGCAGCACATCGAAGAATAAATTGTGCTGGAAATGAAAATCTTGAACAATTTGAAGATTACTTCGCTGATATTCGTCAAAATACCGAAATTAGAATTGCTTCTTATTTGGCAGCTATGCAATGTGCTTCTTATGCAACTTTCGCTCGTGTTAAGGATGTTCTACGCACCGAAGAAACAAATCAAGGTAAACATTTATTTAATTAGTAACATTATTTAATTCTAATCTTCTTATTCCACATTTCAGTTGGTTCCTTTGTTTGGACGCATCTTACCAATTTACAAGAGTCTGCATCCCACTGGAAGCACAATTTGAAAAATTTAGTAGAAAATGAATTTTTACGTAACAAATTCAGCACTGATATGAGAAAATACTCGAGAAACTACGAGGTGTCTACGTATTTCGAATCATTAAACACCGGAGTGACCATGGAAAGCAACGTGGTATTTACATCCGAATCCTACCTGCCTAAATCCGCCATGTTAAACTTTACTTTAGATTTATTTGGAGAAGCTGTGAATATGTTTGAAATTGGAGCGAGAATGGAAGGTTTTGAACAAGTTGTCGAAAATTTATTTGGACCTGAAGGATATTTCCCAGAAGAATCAATTCGAAACGTGTTAGAAAATGCTCGAAATAAAGAAAATGATCCTCAAGACAAAATTCAAGAATTACGAGATTCATTTACATCTCAAACTATTTTTAAGGAACCAACTGGTCTTTTATATGCGAAAATATTCGGAAATGAAATTGCATACACACATTTTAAAGATCTTGAAGGTTTTATGGGTGGACGAATTGATGGGCGTAGTATCTTGGATGCCTTAATGAAAATGTTTAGACAACAAGATATTGATTACACGAAATCTTTCGTGTTTTTAGATTCGTCTTACAAAGTACCAACAATGCTTGGATTTCCATTAGAATTAGCAGTAAATGGTACAGCTACCGTAGGATTGACAATTAAAAGCAAAATTGATTTAAAAGATTTATGGGCTCATAAAATAGCTATTGAAGGCAAAATTTATCCAAGTACTGCTGTGGAAGTTATTGGAACCATGACAGTGGATGCTTATATCAGCAAAATTGGGTTAAGATCAGTGAATACTTTAAATTCAAACACCTACTTAGATGGACATGCCTTTATCAACAAAGGAAGATTAGTAGATATCAAAATTAACGTCCCTAAACAACAGATGGATATAATAAACATGGAATCTCAAGTTTTTGTTCTTCAAAATAATCGGGAATATCCAATGGATGATATTACCGATAATGTGGAAGATTGGCAAGGGTGTACTCAAAAATTATTCAGTACAGTTACCGGTTTAGAATTGTGCTACAAAATGCATTATACGAATGCTTCGTTATTACCTAATGCACCACATTTTCCTTTAACGGGACGTTTTAAATATTCCATGGATGTTAAAAAAACAGACGTGTTTAATAGTTATCAATTAAGTTTAAAAACACACACCCAAATAAAACAATTCCGACCAGTTTATTCTATGTCATTTTATTTGGATACACCAAATTCCTTAATCGATCGTAAAATTGAAACTTCTTATCTTCTCGATTTTGAAAACTTATCTCTCAACGCAACTCTTATATCACCGTTTGCAAATTTAGAAATAAACAGCAAAATTGGAGATGACTTCGATAATTTAGGATTCCTTTTACAAACAAAATTTAATAATAACGAAGTTTTATCAGCAAAAATGACTTTAAAATCAGCAAAAGTGGAAAACACGTGGAAATATGAACCGTTAGCTGAATTAAATTATAAAAATAAACAAGTTGCTGCATTATCAGGAAATGTAAACTACCTTCAAGGAAAACGATACAACGCCGATTTAAAATTAAATGGTTTATCAAAAGAACCTGTTCTTATCTCTGGTGATTTACATCTTGGTGCAAAAAAGTTTAAACTAACTGCTTCTATAAAATCCAAAGATATCAATGGAAACGCCCACGCTGTTGTCATAAAGAAACCGGAATCAATTTCAATCAACGCTAAAACAACTTATGATTATCACAATTTTAAAGGACAAGTACTTGACTTTGAATTTAAACAGCATACGATAAGAATAGGAAGTGTTTCTGAAGAAATTTTATATTTAAGTTCTAATTCAACGCAAAACCCCTTATATAATACCATGCTCTCTTTCAACATACGAAGAGATAAATTGTATTTTGAAACAAAAGGACTTGCAACTATATTTGGTACAACATGGAAAACACAACAATTATTTAAATTTTTAAGAACTATAGATCAGAATGATATGGCTTTAAAATGTTCCTTTACTTGTCTTCAAAAAAACATAGACTATGACATCAATTTATCACATGTTAACTCGGAAAATGTTTTTAAAATTCACGGTTTACTCCAACTTAATAAAATTCAAAGATTAGAAGCACTGATTGATTACAATAGAGTTATAGATAAAAATCGTACCTTAGATTTGTTACTGTACTATCCTAGACAAGCTTGGAGTATTAACGGGATTTTCAATCAAAAAACTGAACAAGTCTTTAACGTGTTCGTTCAAAGTTTTTACGAACTCAATGATAATAAGGAATGCTTGTTGGTACTTACAGGACAATACGCGAATTCAACAATTCCCCATTTCCAGAACCACACCGTTACAGGAACTGTTGAAATTCCGAAAAGTAATGGCGAATTTGATACACCTTGGACAATCACTTCGTCTTTACAAATCTCTCCTGAATTATTTCTCAACACAGCCCAGCTTAGAACAAGAAATGATTTATATGTATCTCATGTTACATGGTCAGATAATACTTTCGCAGGATTATTACAAACCAACAACAAACAACTTCTTGTAGTAAATGGACTGAAAACAGCAGATGAGTTTAGCATGTCATTTGGTTTAAACATTTACCAACACTTTGAAACGTCTGCAAAATTAATAATGCCATACCAACAATTCCAATTCATATTATATTGGGATAAAGACAGGGATGTTAATCAAAAAATATCCTTAATTATTGATCGCCAAGTAAATAAAGGATTGTATTTGGTGGACCTGGAATATCCAAACCAAAAAGTGATGGCGTCTTTTATTTTATTGTACGTATTTTTTAAATAATTTTTATTTGCCAATAACCACGTTAATTCAAGGTATCTTTTAGGCCTGCACAAGTTACAATGAACGTTACATGGGGTATTGATTCAACACAAAGAATTTATTTGAAAGCTGGTAACAAAGTATACGACATTGGAGGAATTTGGTTTGCTAAACTAGAAACACCTTTTATATATCTAGAAAACCAAGAATTTAAAATGAGTTATTATATTCTTCCTGAAAACGCTGAATTAAAGGTAATTTTCATTTCCTGTTCTTCGAATGGTAATGTTAACAGAATTTCCTCTTGCAGCTTGACGTTTCCTGGCGTGATCAAAAAATCAATCTGATAATGTCTGGAATAAAATCAACTCATCATCTCTCTGGGTATCTTGATTTGAACACAACCATAGCAGAAATATCCAAAGTCAGCGTTGCGGTAAGTCACATCCATAATAATTCCAATGGTTTGCTGAAAATCAAAAACGACGCTGCTTTCGTTTTCAACAACCACGAAATAAAGGGTCAATGTTTATGGCAATCGAGCGGAACAAACATTTCATCTAATTTTGAAGTGGTTTCTTCCTCAAATACAATTGCCCCCATTATTGGGATGCTTATGGTTAATAACAATCAAACCACTAATCATCTTAGTACGTTTATTGAATGGCGTAGTAAAAGAATTGCTGTAGATTACAAATTTGAAAATTCCCAATCGTACATAAAAATCAAAACACCTTTCAAAGGTCTGGAGATAACAGAATTAGATTATACTCTAATTGGAGAACCAGATAAGTTAGTGCTCGAGGTTAGGGTTAATGTGTTAACCCAATTTCATTACGCCCTAGTCTCTTGGAATAATGAAGGACATGCTAATATAATTAAATTTGAAATTATTTGTCCTGTACTTGGAACCCATAAAGTTATGTTTAAACACAGCACTGTATTTGGACATTTAGAGGAATATCTGATAGTTACACAAGGGGAGAATGATATTTTAGCAGTAAAATTATATGGTGATCTAATACCCATTTTGATGATGGATGTAACCGCTACCATTAAATTTTTAGACCATAAAGCATCAATTGCAATAAAAAATAGCCCTACTCCCATTATTTCAAGATTAACAGCTAATTGGGATGAAACATACATCAAAAGTGGGTTAACAATTGTTTTTGAACATAAAGAAATTTCTGATTTACGTTGGGATTTCAGTTCTTCTCTTCTTAATGAAGATGTAACCTGTAGATACCTTCATACCGATACATCGTATATTTTGGCAGCAACTTTACCCAAAGGTTACAAAGTTAATAACATTTTAACTCTGGATAATTCCTACAAATCAATTAAAAATATTTTAAATGTTGATACACCCTCAAGAACAAGTTCGTTAATTTATTCCCATGTCTTAGCGTTGGATAATCATAGCTTCGATCATGAAATTGTTTTTAAAATGAACAATAACGAAAGTAAATTCGCATTAAATTATAATTTAAACAATGAAATCAATTTTATCGATGCTGCATCAGTGAAATTTATGACACATTGGCAGCATCCTATCACGTTAAATTTTTCAATGCCTCGAAAAGATCAAAACATCTGGAAACCATCTTTCTATTTAGAATACGATGATGAAAGAATGGTAAATATAGAATCATCAATTCAAATCCATCATTTTACTAGTGATATACATGTTGCTGTTGGTTTACCATATTCTAAACCGTTTGATGTTGATGCTACATACGATTTTAGTCAACGGAAAAAAACAATAAACGTTTTTGTTAGAGATGACAACTCAAAACTTCAGATTGCGTGTGATTTTTATTTGGAACAACATGAAGGGTCGTTATCTTTAAACGCCACGAATGGAGAAAAACAATATTTAATCTCCTCTTTATCATATGACGTTAACAAACCTTTAAAAATGGCTAATTTAAAAATATTTCTACCAGAACAAAATAACATATTGGAATATAAAGTTTCTACAATCATGGAAGATACTGTGTGTAAAGCAAATATGTTGTTCCATTCAACAATTCCAGATTGGGAAAAACTATTCCTCGACTTATCAATTGGACTAACTCCTTACGAAAGCTATGTAACATTGGGGAAAAATCAAAAAATCCTTACAGGAAAATATACGTTTAAAAAATCTATTAAAGATGCAAATGTTTATTACGATGGACGAGTGTTTTTGATGTCGCAATTCGAATCAATTAAAAATTGTTCTTTTGATTTATTTTACAAAAATGGCGACAAATTTCAAAATGCCACATTAGGATTTACTTTTGACAAACACAATGCTTCCCTTAAAGGAAATTACCAACTCGTTGATCAAACAAGTAAAGGAACTCAACTTATGTCGTTAGACGGTGGATTAACCATCGATTATCATCAAAAAACAAGCACCATCCCTAAACCTCCTTTTAATATGGATACCAAAATAAAAGGAATGGTTGAAATTAAAAAATCAGGTGGAAGGATTAACGCAGCTTTCATCAGTAACATCCCTAATTTAAAAAATGTAGATGTTGATGCGAATTACGAGCTTCACAAAAAAGGATATAAAATTAAAGCAGCTACAACATACAATAAAGATTATTATTCCTTGGAACATCATCTTCAACCATCTCTTACTAAATTAGAATTTTCTGCAATTCTTTTAACACCTGCTGAACTTTACGGAAACATTGTCGCGAAAATGTTTTTATTAAAACATTCCAATTCTATTGAAAGTAATTTATCTTTTGAAAAAAATTCTGATTTTTATAATGCTTCGATTATAACAAAATATGACTCACTTTTCTCATCTAATACTATAATAAAAATTTTTACACCAGATAAAGAATATAAAGCTGGTATTACAAGTAATGTTACGTTAACTGAAACGCGCGCTGAATTATACGCAATAATAAATAATGATGTAAATCAAGCAAAGTTTTCTATAAAAACAAAAAATTATAAAAAAGCAGAGATTTATGTGTACGTTAATCCAATTACTCTTCAAATTTCACCTTGGACATTAAACGCAAAATACGATTTTTCTTTCCCAAAAAGAAGTTTTTCAATTCGACTAAATGACGATCATGCAACTGGTATGGAAATTTTATTTGATAAACAAAAATTACATGTTAATGTTGATACACCATCAACTAAAAATTTTGTAATCATTACTGGAAATCATAAAACAGATGATATTAATGATTTTTTTATTTCTTATGGGGTTTATTATAATGAAGAAAAAATTAAAGTTGATTTAAAACACAATTCTGACAAAAATAGAGTCATTTCTTTGGACGTAACCACAACTTATAAAGATTGGAATCGATCTTCCTTTAAAGCAGAATTACATGATAACGCATTTGAATTAATGGTGGATTTTAAAAACCATGTAATGTTAGTTTCAGCAAATAAAAACGCGTTGTTTAAGAATCAGGAGATACTTTCGATTCAATTCAATAAATCACCGGTTGTTCTCATTTGGTCCGGAAATGACGAAAGTTGTTTAACTTCAGTAACTCCTTGGGGAAATTACAAATTCCATGTTCTTCATGAAGCGAATCCAAAAATATACGCTTTCAATATATCACAAGATGAAAGGGAATTAATTTTTGTAATTATTGATAATATACATACTGAAGAATTTTTTGATTTTACAGCAAAAATAACTAACTCTTTCTTCCCAAATTATTCAAATCTCACCGCATATATTTACACTGATTATGAAATTCCCAACGAATTTCGACTTACTATAAATAACGGACCTGTAACTATTCTTGCATTGTCATATGATTTTCAACTGGAAGAGGAATGTTATTTAGCGATATTCAATTTTAATTCACGTTTAGAAGCCTTACAAGCTTTTTCCGTTTCATTCAGCCTTGATCCTAAATTTTTATTAGAGTTTGAAATTTCAAAAACACAGCATCGTATAGAAAATCTATATAAACTAACAGTAGGTTTACCGTTGCGTTCAAACGAAAGTCAATTAGAAGTTATTATTCCTTGGCAGGATGAATATTTATCCATGTCGTTACTAATGAAATCTTCTGAAATCGATTTTTATTTCAAAAGTCCCCTGGAAAATTGGAACGAAATTCTTTTAAAAGCAAGTTCTAAAAAAATTGTAAATTCGGTTGGTGGGATATTAGAATTACAAAAAAATAACGCGTATGGAGGAGCAGAATGGTCATACGGATACGATAAAGATTCATCTTTTTTTAATGTAGACGTTAAAAATAATATTGGAGAAACAGAAAAAAATGAAAAAATTATACTAGAAGGAAAATACATATCTAGGACTGGAATCTTATTTATTTGTGATTTAGATGAGTTTGGAAACAAATTAAATGCTAATTATGTTGTAAATGACACGGGTGTGTTCATTCAAACACAAACTTTGATACCAGCATTAAATACAAAAGAACTAACCCTTAACGTAACCATTGAACCTTTCAAAAAAGCTGATGGGGTTATAAAATTAAACGAGGAAAATATTTTAAAATTCGTCATGGCACAAACAGCATCCTCAAATGCTACAGTTTACATTAACGTTTATGAAAATTTATATTATTACGATTTAAATATAAGTTTCGATTATACAAAGTTTTCAGACCCTATAATAACCGGATCTCTTAATAGCAAAACTTATAATTATTTTTTTAATGCAACAACTAATGTCGATGTTGATTACAACATATTAAATGGAAATATTATTGCCAAGACTATTAAAGGATGGGATTACGAAACGCCAACTACGGATAAATACGAAATTGCATGGTTAGTGAATAATAAAAAGGAAGAAAAATCAGCTTTGGTTAATCTAAAACAAAATAATTATCTTACAAGTGTAAATTTACTTCATTTTGCAACCAACGGTAAATTAAAGTCGGAAATTAATATAAGTTGTGGTAACAAAGATTTAAATTTAAAACTAGAAACTATTTTAAATTCTGAAAGGGCTGGTGCTACATTTACATTAACAACTCCCCTGAAAGAGCTAAACCGACTGAAATTAGAAACATTGTTGAAGCGTGAAAATGGTAGTTCTGAATTTTATAATTTCTTATCATGGCCTGATTATCAAAATTTAACACTAAATCTTCGAAGTTATAAAAAATTTAATAAGAGGGTAACAGAACTTTTATTCACATCCCCTTTCAGTGAATCAGTTAAAGCAGAATTATTTTATACTTTAAATTCTAACGAAATTGTTTTCGGCTCTGTTTGTTCTATGGGAAACGACAAACTCACTCTCGGGGGAACCATTTTACCTAAATCATATCTATCTGTTTTATTCACTTCACCTTTTCCAGGATACACATTCTTAAACTTAACCTGCTCCCTCGACCTATCAGCTCAAATAGCAAACGTAAATTTTGTAAAAGAAAATTTAATCACGGAATTTACAGGAGCTGTAAAAACAGGAGAAAATAATATTTATGAAATTAATATGGTTGCTAACAACCCAAATGTTAACGAAAACAAAAGTTTCGCAGAAATTTTATTTAAAATTGATACTAACAGTATGAAAGGTAATGCTGTTATATTTTGGCAAGACAACGACGTACAAATTGGGATTAATTATGATCTGAACAATCCGTTATTAGAGGTAAAATCCCCGTTTGATTTTGCCCAAGAAGTTCGTATTCAAGGGGAATACTTTAAAGAAATTAATGGTCATGAAGTTAAAGCAACGGGAATATGGAACAAAATGACTATAAGTTTTCAAGGTTTACTTTTAACTGATAATAAAAATTTTACCATTTCTTCACAAATCAAAATAGGGGAAAATTATAAAGGTCTTTTAAATTTTTATAACAGTAAAATCGATAATCAAAGAGAAATCAATTTACAAACTTATTTTCCCAATGAAAATTCAAAAATCGTTTTGGAATTTTTATCAGAAAAAAGCAAAAAAGGAGTTAAGTCATATATTTCATTATCAACCCCCTTGGAAGTTATCAACAAATTATCGGCAGAAACAATCATACAAAAAGGATACGTTAAAGCAGAACTTAAAGCAAGTTTGACAGGACAAGAAATCGTGTCTAATTTTAAATCTTCTTTTAAAAATCCATCAGAATTTGATGCAAACTTCATCGTGGTTGTACCTCAAGTTGCAAGCAAATGGGAAGTACAAACGAATGTAAACATTTTTGAACATGGAGTGTTGAAGATACGTTACGCAATAGGGGAGGATTCAAATCAAGTAAACTTAGATTATAATATTGTGGACGCAAAACTTCAATCGAATTATGTTATGAACGGAACGTTTGCTAACATTAGTCATACATTAGAATTATGTTTTAAAAATGAACGTGGTCATAAAGAATATGGTATTGCCCTAAATAAATACAAACTGTTATATAAAGGTATGAATTGGTTTTATCAAACTCGTGGTTTACTAGAAGCAAATATTCCATACTTTGCTATAAAATCTGGAGGGGAATTTAGTGCGAATGCTTTAAAAAGAAAAGCTACAGCAAAGGGTTTTATCAATGATTATAACATTGATTTTAACGCCGATTATTCTTATTCGAAAATTAACGCAACAACAGTTTTAAATTTAGAAACACATAATTTAGGATCCATGTACACAGAAATTGAATTGTCAGATGAATTTTCCCTTAACAATATTATCTCTAATTCTGAGGATTTATGGTTTAAAACTATGATTTTTTATAGTAACAACAAACAAGCCTTAATATTTAAATATTTTGTTAACCACAGCTTATTACAACCTTTTGAAACTAATCTACACATTAGTAAATCTCTAGATATAATATCTATGAATGCGGGTGATTTCTTCCATTTAGATATGAAAAATACACCACCATCATCAAAACTTAATATATTATTTGCAAGAAACCATAATTTACAAGTTGATTTCAAAAATAACAGTTTTAATCTCAACATAAATTCCTCTTTAGTTGATCCTCACAATCTTGAGTTAACACTTGGTTGGTCATCTAAAAGTGATAGCAAACGTTTAGATTTCCGCTACTTAGAATTAAATAATACCGTATTAAGAGGAAGTCTTCATTTGAACTGTAGTAAGCACCCGATGAATGGTACAGAATATGTATTAACCACAAACGCATACAGTTATGATAAAGTAATAACCGATTTCATGGGAAAAATTTTAATTACAAATGTTACACAAGGTTTTGCAACTTTACATATATTAGATAAAAAAAGCCATGTTTATTTTCTTTTGAATCCTTCCGATCCATATATGGCTGGTCTTACTATTGGAAGTCCATTTTTACCCTATGGAGGTATCACACTTGAAACTGGGACATCGGTTAACGCAACCTCTTTTTTTATCTTCGCTGGTAGCGGCCCATCTGATTTATTACAAAAAGGTTTTATACATCTTGAATCCCATGACAAATATATTCTCTTCGAAGCAAGAAGGGAAGAAAATAAACTTTTCATAAAATATGAAGCTCCAGGAGTTGCTTGGTTACAACTTGCAGATTTACAAGCAGAATTGAATATTCAAGATAATTACATAGAATTTTTTGAAAATTTAGAAATAAAATCTGAAATTACTGATAACATTATGTTTAATTCGAAATTCAGTGTTTCAAGAAGTAATTTAGAAACTAATATTAATTACTTGTTGCCTTTTATTACAACACTTAAAAAATTTAATGCTGAATTACTTGTACCTTTTGAGTTTAGCAATGATTTTAATCCAAAAATTTTAATAGAACTTCCAAACGGTATTTACTCAGCACACGTGCTATATAAACGCGAAAATAATCAATTTATAATATCTGGTGGTTACCAATGCGCTGATAGAAGATTCAACGCGTTTCTTCATTTAACAAACATTCCTTTACCATCAATTTCCGCAGAAATTGATCTTCCTTATGGAAACTACAAGCATTTTGCATTATCCCTTAAATGGCCAAAAGATCTTAGTACCGAACAAACTCTTTTCTGTTACCTTGATGTTTTCAATACTAAATTTGATTTGAATTACTTGATCTTATACAAACGTGATCGGAATATATTTAAAATTCTATTGACTAGTCCATTAGAATCTTATGAAAAATTCTCTTTAGATACGGAATATCAAAACGACCAACAAAAGACTCTGAAGGTTTTAATATTTTATCCTTCTTTACAACAAGAATCGGGTTTTGATTTTGGACTTAATTATCGCAACGTAAGAGAATTTAAATTAAACGCGAAAATTGCGCTTCCAGTTGAAATAAATGGACTTACATATGGGGAATTTATAGTTGCTCATAATTTCAACCCTAAGGGTAAAAATAAATCTCACACACTTAATTGTTTCTCGAAAATTAATCAGTTTAACGCCTCGTTTGATTTAGAAACTGCATTAAATTCTGATCTGGTATTGTTTAATTTAGATACACAAATAGGGGAAAATAAATTCTATACAATTGTGAAATCTATTGGAAATATCTTTGAAAGTAGTGATTTCTTATTCGAATTAGGAACTCCGTTAAACGTTGCTAAACATGTAAAACTGTTCCTAGTATCAAGTGTTAAATTAAACAAAGCTCTTCACACCGGTTTTATCTATAACTCAAAAACGATTTTGCAAATTGATTTTACTGTAGCAAATGGGGAAGTTTTCTTAAAATGTGACAATCTTTGGAAACCTTGGTTATTACAATATCAATATTCTTATACTAATTATTTAAAGGTAGGAGGAAAAATATGCTGGGATTTAAACTATCCCAAGATTTCTCAATTTGGGGGTCATATTATACTAGGGAAAAATTTTTCCACCGAATTAATTTTACCAACCCGAGTCTTAACAGTTGATGCAAATTATTTCATTGACGAACATAATGAATATTATTTTGGGCGAATATCTTGGTATAAAGGAAAAGAAATCGCAGGAACTTTATCCTTCTCAAATTACTCCGTAAATGATGTAATGTACTTAAGATCAAATGCTGTAGTAAGTCTACCATTTAGAACGTTTGAAATTATTGATGAGGTCGAAGCAAATTTTCATAGTTCTCCTGAAATTAAATCAAAATTAACTTTTAAATGGGATAAAAATGATATTTCAAGGATATCAATCCAAAATTTTGTTTGTCCTGGAAAACTAGAATCGAGATTATTTATACCAATTTTAGAACATGAAATAATTTTAAAACTTGATGTAGCTGCTTTAACTAAAATTCCATCATACATGAAAGCTGAATTAGAATATTCAAATGACGTAGAAAAACGTATAGAGTTTGAAATGTATTACGACAGAGCATTCACGGATATTTTCAGAACAGAAAGACAATTTGTTCTGAAACATCCAGCATCGAAAATTGATTACTCGTTACATTTTAGTACAACTAGAACACCCGAGTTCACTACAGGAAATGTAACTTTACAATATATGAATTATTTACTGAAAACACGAGAACAAATAAGAAGTTCTCTTAAAATTGGACATGAAAGATTTGAAGTTGCTGGAGAAATAGAAACAAATAAAAATTATTTGAGCATAGCAGGGGCTGCTAAATCAGGAGTTAATTTCCAAGGTTTTCTCATGACTGTACAAATTAATAGGAAGGACCCACTGGTTTTAGAAGGAATTTATAATTTCAAACCCACAGGATCATCTATCAGTCTTACTTCACGTTATGGACATAGCAGACAATATGACTTCTATGCAGGATTACCTTCAAAAAGGGAAATCACAGTTAAACTCTTTCATAAAATGTATGACACAGAAATCACAGATGGGTTATTTACTTTAAAACTAAATAGCTCCCAAATTTTGTGGCTGAAACTTAATTGGAAAAATGAACTTTTGCCGAAATTTAAAAATGCAATTCTTGATGAATACCATGATGTGAGATTCATTATTGAAGAAACTGGACAACAATTAATTGAAGTTATTGACGATGATTTTGGACAAGGATTTATTGGTGATGCCGCAGAAATGGAGAAAAACATATCTGCTTACACAAACCGAGAAATTAACTTGATCAATGAAGACTATACGAAATTTTCAAATGACGTTAAAGAAGGGTATCAGACAAATTCCTTTTACTGTAAAGATATTCAAGAAACAATTAAAATTATATTGTAAGTATTAAAATAAAAATTATCTTTTTTATTGATTTTTCTATTTGCAGCCCTAACATTGATGTTATGCAAACAATTTTGTTTGAACCAATATGGGATTTCCTGGAAATGATTTATAATGGAGCGTATGCAACCATCGATGACATTTTTAGTTCATTACGAAATACCTGTACCATTATCCAGGTTCAAATCAAATACTGTATGAAAGAAGTTAAAGATATTAAAAAATTAAAAGCTCGTGCCAAAGAGGTTTTGAAAAACGGTATTAACGAAGCAAGAGAATCTTTAAAACAATTAGACATCCTTATTACACAATTAATGGATAACATAGATGAATATGTTACTGTTACCAAAGAACAATGTGAAGAATTTTTTGAACCATACCTTAAACTCCTTGACGATTTTGTTATTTATGTGGAACAACGTTTAGCTATTTTACAGCTGTTAGTTTTGGGTAAGTAAAATTTTAAATTTAAAAAATCATTAACTAATCATTACATGCTCATTTAATAATAACTTATCGATTATATTCTTTTTTTAGATATGCTTGATACTGTTCAACATTATATATTAAATTTGCGAGAAAGTAGAGAGGTGGTAAAAATGTATGCACTTTACTTAAACTGGCTTGAAGAATTTCACATTACGGATATTTTGGAACCTATTGGAGATGTAATAGAATCAATACTAGAAACTATAATAACAGATATAAAAAAAGTTATGGATGATTATAGAATATATGTAGATGCAGTATCAGAAGCTGTTTTTGGTAATTACCAAGATCTCAATAATCTCCCACCCTTGACAGAGTTCAGGGAAATACTTAACAGAATGTATCAGAAAACTCTTTGGATTTGGAACTATCATAACTTATCGGAAACTATTAAAAATGCTGTTCATAAAATCATATCAGATTTTGACGATTATTTATCATCATTAATAAAATTGGATAACAGTAGTAATGATTTTGAGAACGTATTAGGACAATCCGATTACATATTTAGACCTGATATGGGTATCATCGAAATAACTCAACCACTTCCAGTGGAATGGGAAGCTTTCGACGAAATGCCATATTTTGAACAAAATCCCTTGTATGACAAAATTAAAAAGAGAGTGGAAAATCTGATTCAACTTGAAAGGTAAGTTACACACAACATCATTGAGTAAAATATTAAAAATATCCTTTCCAGGCATCATTTTAACGACATACTTAATATTATAAAAAGTTACACGGGCGAATCATCAAACGATTTATTATCACCATCCACAAACAACTTTGGAATGGTTGTTGGAAATTCCCATTACATAACATTTGATAAAAAATACTACAGTTTTTCAGGAGAATGTAGTTATCTCCTAGCAAGCGATTTTGTTACAAACACATTTTCTGTTGTAATCAATTATCACTTGGAAAAATCAATAGCCAAAAAGAAATCTATTAATATATTTACCGATAATTATAACGTGGAAATATTTCCAGACTTTACGGTAACATTGAACGATGTAGAAATTGATTTACCTTTAATAACTGGATCGTTAATTGTTACTCGTGAGTACCACTCACAAATTTTAGTTGAAAATTCCAAAGGACTTAAGGTTGTTTGCAACTTACACTACGATTATTGTTCTGTGGAATTATCTGGATGGTTGTTTGGTAAAACTGGAGGACTTCTTGGAACATTGGATAACGAAAAGGTTACAGACATGAGTTTGCCTGATGGAGATCGAGCTTCTGATGTACTTGAATTCGTCCACAGTTGGCAAGTTGGAACTGCCAAATGTAATAATACTAACCATGCTAATGATACAACCAGAATGAATATTTCCCCATTGTCAACTACCCTTTTTGAAACACTCTGTCAAGTATTCTTCATTAACGCCAACTCACCTTTTGGCCACTGTTTTAATTCAATAGACCCTAAACCATTTTACGATATTTGTGTTAACGACATGAAGGATGTGATAAATCCAACAATGTGTTCATCCGCAGCTGCTTATAAGGCTCAATGTGAAGAAAGAAAAATTCACGTTGACATGCCAGAAATGTGTGGTAAGTTTAATTTTAATAATATAGATTTAGGATTTACTCGTCCTCCCCAACCCTCTTCGCCATGCCAAAGAATATTTCTACTGTATAAAAATATTTTTGTAGTTCATTGCAAACATGGTGTGGATTTAAACGGAAACATATTTGATAGAGACAATCCAAAATCAATAGATGTGGTGTTTATAAAAGAAAATACTTGTTACGATAGTAATCCGGATGTCTCGTCCTTTCCTAGCCAAATTAATCAAGCTTTAGAAACGAAAGGTTTTAATGATAATCAATTCGCTGTTGTTGGATACGGAGGAAGTATTGAAAAACCATTTATTTACACTTCCCAAAAACAAATTTGGACAATAGCAGAAGAAACAGCGATAAATGCTAAACTGTAAGTCAACTAAATACGATTGAAATATTTATTCAATCATTCATTCTTTCTAGAAATTTTACCAATGATTCTCAAGACAAAGTATCTGGAATTGAAGCGATTGAATTTGCATCTAATCTAGAATTTCGACCAGGAGTTACCAAATTATTTATTTTGATGCAATGTGATTATTATACAGAAATTGAGAATTTGAACAACTTACATAATATGTTTGGGGAAAAAGATATAACTTTACATATACTGAAAACTAAACCATTGGATCAACCTGGTGAACAATTATTAGAATTAGATAACAAAGGCCATGTTTTATATATTCAACACGGTTTTAATTTACAAGATTCAAATATTGAAGCCACGAACACTACTGTCAACGAATTGGTTAGTATTATGAGCTAACCTCGAGCAAACCAAATTTTTAAATTACATTTTTCTATAGGTTCCCAATCAAATTACAGACGTTTACAGTCTATTAGCCTTGAGTACAAATGGCACAGTTTTGAGTATAGATAATGAACTAACACACAGAATGGATCTAGTTTCAGGATCATGGGCTGAAATTATAAGCCAAACAGCGAAACGTAGTCCATGCCAACGCTGTAAATGTATAGCAAATCCAGATGGAACTGGAAAAGTGCAATGTACCAGATGCATGTCTCCTATTGTTAAACAATTACTGAATGTAAGTATTTTTTATTTAAAAATACGAAGATAAGTTAAATTTTATTTTCAGGAGTACGAGTCAAATATTATGGAATTTCATACAGATCAGGATAGCGAAGAATATGTATAACAAACATTTTCGTCAAATTTGGTTTAAGACATAATTGGATCAAGTTCTTTAGAAAACCTTTTGTGATCTTATTAGTAAACCTTTAATATACGTAATAAGTAAGGTGTCATTTTTTTTAATTCTAAGTGCAATTATCTATGTAATATTTTCTATATGTTTGTATTGTTACTTTAATAAGCTATTTATTAGACAAATGTATGATTATTCTATAGGATTCGTAATAAACATTAAATTATATTAAAGTTTTCTTATATTCTTTGGTATATATTCTGCAAAAATGTTAAAAACGATCTACTGTGATAGTAAAAGAAGTTAATATTGATCCAAATAGACCATTAATTATTTATAAAGGGTGGTTTTGGTAATTTTACGGTTGTTGGTTTGCTAAACCTTCGCTCCCAACCTTCCTCCTTTCGCATCCCGGCTTAGGACAGGCAATGGCGGAGTTAGAAAAAATATTTTCAATAGCTTACTAAACGCCTCTACGAACGACTCGTTAGCTAACGATCATCGTTGATGACTCTCGTATCTCTGGAAACGCGGTCTCGTTCACGGTCAAACCGAGAAAAATCGCCACAGAATAGAGGGGTGTAATGACAAGATTCCGAGGGGTTAATCACTTGCGTAATCAGTTGTACAAATTAATAGTATTTGAATACGTATTCAGTGGTATTCCATGCATTCAAAACATAATCATCGTATTCATTTGAATTCGTGTATTCATTGTTTTTATGCCTTGAATTTAATTGTATTCATTCGTATTTATTCTATATTCACCCGTATTCATTAGTGACCTTGAAATATCCCATAACTGCGCATGACTTCTTTCGGCTCTGCAATTCCCTGAAATACCTAGCTCAGCAATATTGATGCATTGGAGCGTTTTGTTATGAAAAACAACACTTGAAATAGTCTGAGACTTTGCGCGAAGTGATGATATTGAATTTTTGCACCTAGTGCTCAGGACGGCTCAGCTAGTGTTTTTCTCCAAAATTCCACCAAATATTCAGTTATGCAGGATAATGCGAAATTTGAATTCTCATTAGGTAGGTGACTTAATTTTTTGTATTTATTTCTAGCTTATTCATTGATATGACCTTTTTGGCGCTTTTTCTTTAGTCTTTTCGTTAATAATTGTTAAAATTTAGCGATGATTTTGCAGGAGATGCTCTTAAGCAAAACATAGATGGCGATATTCCCGGTGAATACATTCTCCAATACTCCAAAAAGAATACGTGTATTCATATGTAATACGTATTCATTGTACGCAAAAAGTAAGAGTAAGTAACCCCTCGCAAGATTCAGTACATTAAAAATAAGAAAGCAAAGCCCTAAAATGGTATGAATATCATTTTCTAATCCTTCGGTAAATCCCACAAAAAACTTTGCCTTTACTAGGACAAGAAAATTCACAATAAATTGAGGAGCCTGAGACTGTGGGAGGCAAAGACAATTAAGTCATTAGAGAAGAACACTTGAAAAGTTGAAAGTTGCTGAAGACACTGTGCTTACATTTACCCTCATTTGGGGACATAAGAAATAAAACCACAAAAGGCCTGTGAGAAGGTAGTTGATGAAAATATGGATAAAAAGAGGAAGCCAGTACGTTCCTGCTATTATTTGAATTTCCCGCTAGCACTGACGCGCGAACCACAAATTCGTTTGAGAAAGATACCTATAAAAAAGTGTTTTTACTTTTGCTGTATTGCAATACCTACAAAAATGACAAGAATGACTTTAAAGGAAAATCACATGATATTTATTGCTAAAGAATTGGCTTTTGTAATTGTGAAGTATTCAACTTGAACGATTTAGTGCTTGTTTATGTGCAGTGACTTAATGTTCAAGGGAATAACCACTTTCATTATCTACATTTTCTACAGTCAAAGGTTAAACTCTGGTGAGATCAACTAGTCCACATTAAATTGAAGTACGTACAACGATCTAAGATAGCAAATTGTGCTTGAATAATTATGAATACGTTGCGTTGGTTGCATAGAAAAATACTAGTGAAGGATATTCAGAAACTGCAGATATCAGCTGAGCAGTTGCAAAATATTCTGGTGGCCCGGTTGACTTTTAGTGCCAAACGATTAGAAAAAGTAACAATGCCTACAACTACTCCTGGTGAAACCATTCCGAAGACCCTCACTAAGGAAGGTATTCGATTTACAGACTATGATTGCCTAGGCTTCGACTTGGACAACACAATCTGTCGATATAAGATAGGATGCATGGTAAAATTAGAATACGAATCCCTAGCAAAATTTCTAGTAGAGCAAAAAGGTTATCCATCAAAGCATTTGATGCAACCAATTGAAAACAACCTGGATTTCATGCTTAAAGGTCTGATCCTTGATGTAGAAAATGGAAATGTTTTACGGATCACACCCAATGGTCATATCATGCATGGAAGTCATGGAACAACAGAATTAACTAAAGAAAATTTAGTAAAGTATTATGGAACTGAATGTCGTTGGCAAGTAACAGATGAATTTTCTCGTGACCCACTACATACTTGGAATGGACCATTTTCCGAAAAAATGCGCACCCTTTTAGATTATTTTGATATGCCTGCTGGTCTAATATTTGCACGGGCTGTTGACTCATTAGATGAGCAAAATGGGGAACCCCTAAAAAAATATTCCATATGGCCTGATTTATTAGATGCTATACAATATATGTTCCAAAAAGAACATTTTCAACTTGGTAAAGGAGGGTATTTTGAAGAAATGAAAGCTAATCCAGGGAATTACATTCATAAATGTAGTGACGAATTGATTAATTGGTTTAAAGCTCTGCGTAGTCAAAATAAATTATTATTTTTAGTCACAGGATCAAATGTTGATTTTGCATCTCACACTGCCGCAAATTCAATGGGACCTAATTGGCGTGAATTATTCGATATTGTTATTTGTTTTGCTAAAAAGCCTGGGTTTTTTACATGTAATCGACAATTCATTGCTTTAAATGGATTTGAAGAAATAGGTCCTATAAATGAAAAGAATCTTCAGCGTGGTGAAATCTATACTTATGGAAATTGGGCAGGATTGCTTGAATTTCTTAAAAAACACAGTAAATGTGATAATCCTAAGATAGTCTATATTGGAGATAATTTAGTTCAGGATGTTTACACTCCTGCAGTTCATACTAGCTGTGATACTGTAGCCATATGTGAAGAACTTGAAGCAGAAGGAGTTTTTGGACACAATTCCAATCATTCTGATCAGCTCTTTTTAACATCTTTAACTTGGGGTTCCTATTTCTGCCATAGAGATGAAGACAAACATACCATTTGGCGTGATATGATACGTAAACACTCCAAAGCATGCATTCCAAGTTTGGAGTATGTAGCAGAGAAACCATTAAATTATGAATACCATCATATTTAGATGCAATTTTAATTATATCATTTGTTTTTATAGTTATTCGTTTTGTTAACCCTCTAAGGCTGTTGTTGTTTTCGTACAAATTATTAATTTTAAGTTGTTGTAAACCTGAAATATTTATTTTAATACTCTTTGACGAACTCAGCTCGGATTTCTGCCTTAAGAGTTAAATGTTTGTATTAATTACAGTATTGTTTTTGATTATAATTTGAGTAGTTTAATTATTAATCGCTACTTGATCTGTACCAACAATTTAGAGCAAAAAATGCTGTAAAATAAAAGTGTGAAAAGTTAATAAAGTTATTCTTTCATATTTATGTTTATTTATTGGAAATAAAAATTTATTCACACATCTTTACTGTTGAACTCATGTTGAAACTCTCTAGGATTCAAGAAACTGTACAAAAATTAATAGTTTTGGTGTAAGGAGTGCGATAAAACGGTAAGAGCCGCATATACCCTTTGATAGAACCACAGGTACCAGAAATAAGCAACATAGTAGCTTTCTTGTAGTACCTGATTACTTGAGCAATAATCATAATAATAAAAATAATAAAATAGCAATAAGGAAGTAAGTATAATTTTTGCAAACATAAATAAATAAAAAATATTGTAAACTAAATGGGGCTAAGTGAAAAGGCTTAGAGAATTGGGGGGCGTTTGTGTAAGTACAATTATTAATTTAATTAATAAACACTTCAGATACCTGGGGTGTCTACTTTTCGTTGTAAAACTCTGTAATATAATGTCTATGGGTCATTCCCGGACACCCTGTAGTACATACTGCAGTGGCGGATTTGGGGGTGAAGCAAGTGAGGCACCGCCTCATAGCCCTCAAGCAATAAAATAATTTTTTTATAAAGAAATAGAAAATGGTCATATTTATTTCTCTACGATTCTAGATATTTGTTTTTGGTCAACGCTCTAAACGTAAACTTAAAGCAAAGAGTATATTCTATTTATTAATAATATGAGTTTTTAGTAAGTCTAGGTGTATCTGTTGTATAGGCAACCATTAAACAGTAATGCACTCTGCTTATATGCTCAGTGCAAGAGGCGATCATACCAGCCACCTCATAAAATTGTAATTTTAATGCTATGCATCCTTTTTCATTCCTATTTGTTTCTCTTTAATTCTTACGATGTCTCTTGAGGCGAAAAGATCGGTGCCTCTCGTTGTAGTTCGTTTCCAATTCTATGCTTATAGAGGCGATTGTTGTAGGTAGTCGCGTGGTCAATGGTGTAATATCGAAAATACGAAATTATTATTTTTACACAAATGTACAATTTAGCCTCATATTAAAAAAATTTGAAGTATAAAAAACAAATTATTAGATTTAGAATATAAAACATAATTTATTAATGACGATTTTGTTTCTACCTATTTTGCATTAAAATTATGTTTGAAAACTAAAATACATGAAGTAAATAGTACACTAAGTATATAAAAAAGTTTTTTTATTTTCGCCTCACATAAATTTTGTCCGAGATCCGCCACTGACATACTGGTATTTAAAAAAAAACAACAGGAACAATAAATTAATTTTCCTCAATCCTGGAGTGTTTGCAATTATCAAAAGTGTAAAAGAAAATAAATGATCTCTTCCTACTATCTTGGAGTTCTACATCTACAGTCTCAGCAAACTAAATAGTTTAGGTAAGTATTTCCATCATAAAAACAAGTTTGCTAAAATAACTGGACTCAAATTAAAGGAGAAGCTGTAAAGAATGAGAGGGCATTACATTTTCAGACTCTTAAGAATCTGCATTAACAGATGCCAGAATATTGGGAAGTGGTGCAATATTGTCACAAAGCATAAAGGCTCAATTATTTCCAATAACAAAGACGTTTTATTTTATATTTAATTATTTATTCAATCATTTTACAATATTGTAAACTCATTTACCTTTCACCAGTTAAAATCCTCTGGACTCAAAGTCTAGTTATTGGCTTCTTTAGTACTAGTAGTTGGTCATCCAAGCCAGACTTTCTTGTTGCTTGCTATTTATGGATAAATATCTCCTGAAAATAGTAGACCACAAAAACTGTTCTTATTCTGAAAATTTTAAAATCATTTAAGGTATCCTCCTTCTTGTACACTTAATTTTAGTTTTCATATCCTGTGTGGATTGTGTAGAAAAGTTAAACTCCCACCTTTTATAAAATTAACAGTTCATCTGAAAATAAAATGCATTCCAAACTAATACTTTAATTATTCCACAACACTCAAGTAAAACACAACAATTAATTAATAGCAGTTTTTATTTTTTATATCATCCAAACTGCAATAGATGTGTTTATGAAGAAATATTGTTTAAAATCAAAATATAGGCTGTATATGAAATTCAAAGCTGATCTGATAATTAAATCTAAGAAAATACATTCCAAACCAATAATAATATTTGATAACACTCAAGTAAAACACAATAATTAATTAGCAGTTTTATTTTTATATCTTTCACAACTGCAATAAGTGTATTTATTAATAGTGGAAAATAAAAATTTGGTAAATTATTATCAGTTGCAGAAAGAATTCCATTAAATTTTTTATTTTGACGGTGCAGCTTCCATTATCCTGACAAATCAAAGTATAGTTGATATAGAAATACAAAATTAAATTAATAGTTGTTGATAAAACAGAAGCAGTAAGATGCAGTCTAGATAATAGATGCGACATTTACCTCTAAAAAATAAATACCAGACAACATTCTGAAATATAGGGGATGTGTGTATCAATGTCAACAAGGAATAGTTGTAGAACTAGGGATAATAAAGATTAGCTGCAAGAGAATATGCAAGATCAGCAGAGGAATAA
Source organism: Hemicrepidius hirtus (assembly GCA_963082805.1). NCBI lineage: Eukaryota > Metazoa > Arthropoda > Insecta > Coleoptera > Elateridae > Hemicrepidius > Hemicrepidius hirtus. The sequence goes on from OY720168.1 coordinate 22,084,997, forward strand.
TTTGGTTTTAATTACCAAAATGTTTTAAGCACTGGTTAGTTTTCACACCACAAAAAAATAGAGTTAAGACAATATACAAACATTCCTATGTTGAAAGGGTACTTACACAAAAACATCACATTTGATAATGGAATTGCCTGCATAGTGTGAAAAAGTTAATACCTGGGGAGCACTCAGAAAGACATTTGATTTTTAATTATAATGACATAGTTCAAAAATCGTTTACATCAATAATTTATTAGCAATAGTCTTAGAAATTACTGTAACATATGATTAAATATTTAATTCTGTTAATCGTTGGTGATAAATGATGCTTAACAATATGATGTCACTTTTACACACATTGGCCACTTTAAAAAGGACTATCAAATCTGGTTTACGCAATACAGTGTTGCTTAAATCAGAGCAGAGCGCAAAGGCATATGTTTAATGTAGTGAACCAGACTGCATACGAAAAAACGTAATAAACAACATCTTACATATTTAGAGCATTTATAAATATAAGGATATGCCATTTACTGAAAAATACCAACGTGTTCCTAATATGGTGATAACAAGTTTCTACAGAACTGCAATGCCAACCATGAGTGCCCAATTCGTCTTATTCCAATAATTCAGAAATAAACATAAAAAATTTATAAACGACAGCAAGGCATTATGTACCCTGACTAAAAATGCATTATAATACAACTAAAACTAACTGTGCTACAAGATACAGAATGCTGATCTCAAAACACCATGCAGGAAGTAAAAGACCAGCATACCCCATCCACGATATAACATTACAAAACGATTCAATGTACATTCAAGATGACTAGTAAAGACCAAGTCCTATTCATTGGAAGAATACACACGGAATCCTGATCAAACTCTCGATCTTTTAAAAATTTATCAACTGTGTAGCAATTTTTATTAAATAATAAATTATAAACTAACTAATCAGCAGCAAGTCTGGAGGAAACACATTTGAATGTAAAATAGTATAACTTCTACATAATACTGCATGTTTCCACTTCCATTGAACAGACTATTATTACAAATAAATTATGTTTTAACATATATATTAAACATAAAAAGAGAACATACACACTAATAAAACGACCATTACGTGTTGGGTTTCAATTTAATAAAGCCCTATTTGATCAGGATTGTAAAATATAATGTTCAATTCAGTCAGTAGAAATGTAATTTACATAAATGGAATTGCCGATAACACTAGCTCACGCTTATTGCACCCTTCTATTTTAAGATATATCAAATAATAAAGCTCATGAAAATAGCAACGGCAACTACTTGAACAATTTAATATGAAACCTAAAAAAAAGTTGTGATCATATACAAGCACCTATGTTTTATACACATGGCAGTTCACATCAACAAGTCTGTAACAAAAAAAATACAGTCCACCAAAGGTTAATATTTATCTAAACCTTGTTATTTATTAGCCATGCGGATCCGTTTCAAAACAGATATGCGAAAGATTTAAAAATGCAAATGCAAATCTGCACTTTCAGTATTAGTTCTTCCTCTTTGTTATATAAATTGATATAACTAATCAATTTATAAATAGCCATGTAGTAATTTTGAAATTACAGGGAACAGATCCAGGTCCTAACGACCGTATTCACGATTAATCAATCATATTACGAAAAAAACGTTACACAACCAAAATACCATTCAACTCTGTTTTGAAATTTCATTTGTAATGAACACCTTGTATTAGTGCAGTACCTACAACTTAAAAGTATTTTTTCAAACATAGGTATGAGCAAAGAAATCGCCTATATTGCGATAATAGTGCCAATAGTGGTATTAACAATCAACACAGGAGTACCTAAAAGAGAGAAGGAATGGTACAAAAACCGGTTTCTATAGGGATTACTTTTAACCTTCCATAAAGCTGGAAACAAACTTCTTATAACTTTCTAAAAACCCAAAACTCGTTTATTTCCAATAAAATAATTTACACCCGAATTCTTGAAAAATTGCGATTCAAAGGAACAAGTTTGCACAACAACACTATTCATGACAAAATTTGCTTGTGGTGCGTTTAAAATATCAAGACGTTTTAATTTTATAAAAGTTTTGTCAGCTCGTCATTCATCACAATTCCGGGTAAATCTAGTTGCACAACAGGCACTGTTAGGCAATATGATTGATTGGCCGTGAAGAAACCTTTTAGTTTAAGTGTTAAATGAAGGGACATATGACCCTAGTAGTTGGCGCCTCCGGTGTTGCTTTAATAAAATAAAATAAACAAAATAATTGAGATCTGCGAAGAATCTGAACTCGATAGATAATGCTCAATTTTGCTTATTGCTGTAACTATACAATTTTTTGTGCAACAGTCGTAAAAACATGTCTTGTATAGTTCCCAGTTAAGGGGGAAATAATTCCACCCCTAGTTTGAAACTGCATTGCACGATTTATAATTTTGCAAATTTAAAAAAAACATTGAAATACTCTCCTACTGAGAGGCTTAATTATTTTTGTAAATGCCAATGGTAAAAGGAACCGCAGTGCAGTAAATCTTACGAAAAAAATCAACCGATGTGTTTGTTTGTTTGTTTATATTATGTCGCCAGGCTGCCTCTATTCTTGAATAAGCAAAGCCTTAGAAAAACATGTACTATTTATTGTATATATCTGTCTCTCCCTCTCGTTTTATTCGGGATTAGTTTTGTTTACGTTTAAGTACTGTAATATAAAATAGTGACCGAATCCGACCTCTGTGACCATAGAGAGAAGTAATTTTTTCCGAGTTCTACTTTTGTTTACACAGAAGAAAAGCTGAAGAATTTAATCAGTTTTAATTTAAAATAAAAATCACGTCCAAATAAAAATCTAGTGTCACTGAAACAGATCCGCGCGGCTAGTAAATGTAATCAATCCTTAACTTACCAGTTTGGGAGTTTCGCTGCCAAGAATCATTTGAATTAAGTGTATCATCAGTGCTAAGTGTAGTTGCAGTGACTGTATTAGCATTTTTAATAGTGTCCACAGGAATACTAAATACAGAACATATTCTAAAAAAAGAGTTTGAAAATAAAAACAAGACTTACATATTATCAACTGTTTCTAGATCTTTCCCATTTTTATGACCATTTTCTGCCGTTTCAGTTTTGGAACCATTTACTTTACTATCCAATTTATTTTCAGCATTCTTTTCTTCAGTCTTTAAAATTTATAAATCAAATTAAATTTTTTATATTAATTTGTTAACTTACTTGAGGTGCAGAACCTGTATTATTTTTTCCTCTTGTACGAAGCATGATTGCTTCAACTCTTTTACGTCTAGCTTCTCTTTCTTTTTCTTCATTTTTCAGTCTCTCCTGAAGTTCAGCCTTCTGTCTTTCTGCTTCTTCCCTAGCTTTTCGTTCTGCTTCTTCTTTCAATAATTTTAATCGTTGTTCTTCTTCTCGTCTTTGTTTTTCTTCTTCTTCACGTCTTTGAACTTCCCTTATAGCCTAAACAATGCCAAATAAAATTTAATATTAAACTTTTTTTTAAACATACCTCTTTTAAACGTTCTTCTTCAGCTGCTCGTTGCAATTCTATTAATTGTCTTTGTTGTTCTTCTTCTCTTTGTTGATGTTCAAATTCTAATCTAATTTCTTCTTCAATTCGAAGTCTTTCTAATTCTGCTTGTCTTTCTGCTTCTTCACGTGCTATACGTCTTCTTTCTGCCAATGCTGCTTTTGCTTCTTCTTCAGTTGTAATCCTTGGTTTTGAGCTCATTGAAGCAGTCATATCTATCTCCCCACCTTGGATTTCAGTAACTGCTAGAATTGCTTCTGGCTGAGCTTCTATTACAGGCTGTACTACTTCAGGCTTTATCAATGCTGCTACAGGTTCTGGCTTGAGAACCATTTCTTTTTCTACATCAGCCTTTTCTACATTTAATGGGTCACTTTCAATTGGCTTTGGATCAACTTGTTTAGTATCTACTGGTACTGAATGTTGTTCTAAATCTAAAAGCCTGTGAAAAATTAAAATCATAACTGATCCATTGCTATAAAGAATAGAAACTCATATTTATGGGCGAGCGCAAAAAAATTTTGTTCGGCAAATTATCCCTATATAAAGAATAAAAAAGAACTTACTGTGCTACTTGTGCATTATTTTCTGAAATTTCAGCCTCTTTAATAACTTGACTATTGACATCTATAATAATCTCGTCTTTTTCACCACCAGAATGTGACTGCTTTACCCTAGTATCGACATCATTTTTACTTTCTTTATCTAAAACCAGTAGAGGCTGCGGGGTAATAGTGGGACTTTCTAATGTGGTGACAGGAGCAGTAGTTGGCGAAGCTAGGGCTTTAGGGGACCCTTCAGTTGGAGAACTCAAGGACTTCTTCTTAATTATTTTTTCCTGGGATTTAACTAAACTTGACTTTCGAATTTTAGGTAAAGGAGGTTTATTTTCTGGTTTTCTAGGATCCACTGTTCCATTTTTTAGCTCACTTGTTATACCCGTTACCGCTATGCTTACAGGTCGAGGGCGCCGTGGTGCAGCAATAGGACGACTTCGCATTGTGACTGAACTTGTTACACTACTTGTACTTTGCTGACTTAGAGAACTGCTTGGCCGTGAATGTGCTATATATTAAGAGAATCAATAATTACGCAATTGTTTGATAACACCACAGGAGAAAAATGATAAATTAGTAAATATATAAGTCAAATGTAACGAAAATTAACCTTAATAACCAGCAGGATGATGATATGGTACAGATCTATGGAAAGGATTAGGAAAAATGAGCCACCACCTATATTTATAAATAAATTAGATAACGAACAAAGCAATAACTGAAATTGTTATCACAGAAAAGCTCAAATATTTACATATGTATGTATACCTTTATTTGAAGACAATGAACAAAGGGCTGAAATAAAAAAGCACGCATAGTATTAGAAAAGTTGAAAATATTAAAACAGAGAAGAGAATTTTTTACAACTTACTTTTACACCATTTTCCAGGTTAATCGTACTATTATAATAGTTACCACTAAAAAGCAAATAGGTTAGACCAGTTTATTTCAACAACAGTGGGGCCTTCATCCATAGATGAGCAGCAAAAAATGATTTTTACTACCAAAATGTACAATAATTATAGAATTCTTTCGGCGACCCTGGCAAGCCAAGTAATTAAAAGTTCTGGTGCTGGATGAAAAGCAAACTTTAAGTGCGATACATTTTGGACATAAGAGGCTAAATTATATGTTGTAACATAAATATGTTACCTTCGACCTGATTAGAAGAGTTGGCAGCAGTCAACTTCCTCTGTCTAAGTTCAGTGGCACGTGTGGTGCGTGGTGGTGGTAAAGGTAGAGCTGTTGAGAGTTGGTGCATGCTGCGACTGTCGGCCTTTCGCAAGGGCTTCTGAGGCTGTGCAAGCCCCAGTTTACCAACAGCTAAGTGGCTCATACTACGACTAACAGAGGATTGCTGTGGACGGGATAGGGGTCTAAAGGAAGGACTGCTTGTGGTTTCACATAAAGTAGGTAATTCCATCGGCCTTTTCCGTGGCTTGGCCAACTGGTCAAGACGGGACATGGAGTAAGCCCTACCTGGTGAACGCATGAATGGCTTTCGAGGTGGGGTGGACGGTGATTCTTTTGCTGGTATTGTGGGCATCAGATCTGTACGACGACGACCCGCATACCCACTAATACAACCTGCAGGATGTTGGGGTGTAGTGGCTAGAAAAATGATATAAAATTTCGTTAGACTTATTTAGTCATCTATTTTTTTTAGTAATTTTATCATCAAAGATCAAAATTGGTTAGTAATTCAGTGACGGCTCGCCTATGGAGGCACAATGGGACAACCTCTTATTTTTATTATTAAACATTATTGTAAAATTCTTTAAAATAGTATACTCCCAAATACATATTATTAATACGCAACCCGGCACTTAGTAGTATGCAAGGATCGATCCGCGCACGCAATCCGGGCACCCAAGAACTACCACCCAAGTACTTCCCTTTATAAACTATATGTATTGGAACGAGATCATCCTACGTACTATTACTTATTAGTACCGCGAGCCGCCACTGTTTAGTATTAAATGTTTTTCTTCAATTTATTATTTAATTATCTTACATTAATAGTTTTCACACTTTTTTCACAGCACAATAACTTATTAAGCATTTATTTCCAAGAATTTCAGGGATCACATTCAATTTTTAGATTGGGTACGTACTGTTTTCCAACTAAATTGTGTGCAGGAGTGAGTATATTCCTTTTGAAATTTAACCCTGAAACCCTACAATTGCTGACTTGCGTCTGGGGGTTGTTCTCCTTGCAGTAAATTTGGTATAAACTAATATCTTTTTTTGGTATTTTTTTAAAAACTATCAATACCCTTTTTCGCGTGTGATCTTGTTCTGTATATAAATATGAACTCTGGAATTCTTGCTCTAATGCCCGGTTTCTAGAAACAAAAATATTCAACCCATAGATTATGTATTCGATAAAGGCGTAGTCAAACTAGCTACAGACCAATCAGTGTCCTCCACCAAGGTAACGTGATACGTTTATCGAATACATAACTTATGGGTTTCATAAATTTATTTTTAGAATCTGGGTATAAGTCACTTAAAAAGTTACATATGTTCATTACAAGCCTACAAGAAAGCAAAACAAGCTTTGATTACTACAACATAACAATGATGCAGGTTGTTTAAAAATTTCTCTCAGCTGCAGTGGCCTCTCATGCAGAATCCATTAGTTATGTTTTAGCTACAATGAAAAGGCAAATAGGTAATGTAGAATACACTCAGCGTTAAGATTTAGATTACTACAAGAAAAAAAATGGTACTATGCACATAAGATACTGCTAAAGAATATACGATAAAGTAAAGATTTGTAAGTAACAGAACAAAACATAGCAGGCTTTAGGGTTGCACAAGTTGTATCAATTTTATACCAGAATTGGTCGAAGTGTTCTGTGTAATCACTTGTGCAGGGGAACTAGGAATGGGGGGCTTTGAGGAATCAGACTCGTCTCCCCAATGAATAACTGCATACATAGAAGTGGACATTCGCATATCTGTAAAAAAAATCAACAACTACCTAAAACCTGAAACAAAAGTTAGCCACAAAACCCAGCCATAAAATAAATTAATATAAAAATGCTGCCCAAACATGTAATCGAAAAAAATATGTGCATCAAAAAACAGCTCTGCAAGTCGTAAAAACATTTATAGTTAAAAGATACTACAGTAGAACTAACTAACCTTCTCCTGAACGTTCGAGACCTCCAGCTGAAGTAGCTCTCTTCTTGCTGCCGCCATCAAGTTCCCGTTCTGACTGTCTTCTCGTGAGAGGAGCAGCAGAATACGTAATGTTTTGTGTAGAAGTAGCCCTCCTGTGTCCCCAAAAGGAGCTAACACTTTCGCTAGGTCCTAACATCCGCGGAGTTGAAGATCCAAAAGCAAAAACAAGGGAGCTTCGTTCATTTCTTCGTTTTGATTCGATTCTAGCTTCCCTTTCTTGATTTCTCTTTAATATTGATTCTAACCTATCCCTTTCAGCTTCATTTATTGCTCTTTTTCTTTCTTCCACTTGCTGCCTTCTTTCATCTTCTTTTAACCTTAATTCATCTAATCGCTGCCTTCGTTCGTGTTCTTTCTGTTCTTTGAACCGCTGCGCGGCTAATGCTTGATTTTTCATTTCATCTAATTTCTTTTGTCTTTCTTCATTTTGTCGTTCCTTAAAGGATTTTATTTTTGCTTCTCTATCCTCTAAACAAAAATACATAAAAGTGTCATTATTTAGAAAGGGGAATACACGATGACGTTTAAATTGTTCTTACAAAGTGGAGATCAAGTTCTGCGTTCACCAATGGAGCACTTCTCACATATTGTGACCCCCAGGAACTCCCTAAATTAGTACAAAATCTGAAAGGCCCCTAGTTATATTAACAACAGTTGGATTAGTGAAAATTGCTAGTAATTCCTCCCGAGAAAATTTAATTCTGAATAAACTAATTACGTCAATCTTAAGAAATCATTTCGACCCTCTAACTAGGCTTCATTGCTCCTCCCTGGGGGGCGCGGTCATATTAATTTCTTTCGCACCCCATCTTCGATCAAAACAAAAACCAAAACAAACGAGTATATTTTGCTTTCTATGGGGTAGGTATCAAGCATAAGCCATAAGAACAAATTTAACGTCATCTTAGATATTTAAAGCTAATATTCAACTAAAAATTAATAAATAAACTTAACAGTGGCTTGCAATTGAAATATTTGAATGGGCAACAAATAAAAAAAAACAAAAAATTAATTTCATTTGTTGTAAATTCAAGCACCACAGGGATTTGCTTACTCTGACTACTGCAGGTAATATTAAATATAAAAAAAAATTTTGAAAATATAATTTTTAAAAAACGCTAATAAAAAATTTAAGAAAAACCTTCACCATCGTATTTCTCACCGTCAACGTTTTGGTACCCTCCACCGATCAGATCGCTCATCATGTTGATATCATGGGAATATCCCCCAAATCCCCCTGAACTTTTTCTTGGTAAACGTTCCTCTGTAGAAGAAAAACTATTTTCATTTTGAAATTTTTTGCAGATTTTTTATAATAATTATATCTGCATACTTGTTTGATCCAATTTCTTAAAATAAATGTTACGAGAAAATTATTGTCGTAAAGATTTAATGACACAACTGATTAGCTAGCTTCTTACCACAACTAAGTAATATAAAATATATTTGTATCTATTTCTAGTTTAGAAAACAGGATGGGACTAAGGAAATTTTAATTTAGTTCCCAGGTCTACTAATCAGTTCGTTTCCTTGAAATTGTAACAACAAATCAAAATAAAAATTATACGTTTATCAAAGTTAGTTAAAACAACAAACAAAAAAAAACGAAACACAAAGCACAAACAGTATTAAGGGTAAAAAGTACGATTTCGATAATTAGCAGGTTTAATAGTTTTTTTATTATTTAGAATATAATAACCTAAAAGTTTAAGTTAAGTCAATAAATTTAATTGGAGAGTCAATAAGTTTTCTCTTCATTTAAAATCATTAGCAAGAGATATTTCAATTTTTTAAATTTGTATGGCTCATATGCTGTACTTTCTATTAAATTTAATTGATCGATTTACGCCTTGGTTATGAAGGCATCCGATTGCTATTTGTAGATCAATAACCATTGGCAATGTCTATCACATTATTAAGTAATCAATGTTGACATTATTTACTTCAAGAAAGGCTATTACATAAAAATATTTCTTGTAATTCGAAACTTTGGGTTTCACTTCCTAGAAAATTTGTTGGGATTCATAAACGAGGCAACAGCTAAGGTTATATCGCTGTTTAATAACCCCAACAATATATTTCCTTTTAGGGTTGAATCGGAAATTCAATATTAGTATTTAATTTTAAATAAGAAAAAATATTTGAATGTTATGGGCTACGCTACGAATACACGAAATAAATATACCATAGGAACAGCACAAAATAAAGGCAACCACAAGCCACTGTTAATTATTTTTAATTAAAGTGTTCCGACCAGAGATCGGCATTTTCGATTCGATTAGCCCCGAGCTTGGGCGGGTCAAAATTTTTAGAGCGGGGTTTTGCAACATCAGGGTCGGATTTTAACAAAATTTTATGAAAATTATTGAAATAACTAATTGAATGCTTAAAACATGCCAATCACTGGTCTGCATTGTTTAATATCTATATACGTTTACATTTTTTTTTTACAAAAGCAACATTCAAAATTCACACAATCACAAAAATACCATAGGTATACCAAGATTGAACTTGCAAATTATTACAATTTATTTAAAATATTATTCTATTAATTAATTTTAAAAACTAGGATTATTTTATTATATTTTGAAGTGGATTTTGAGAATCTATCAATTTAAATTCTACATGTGTTGAACAATTTCGAAAATGTGTACTACTTTTAAGTTATTTTCAAGAAGTGGAACGTCACTACAACGACAATAAATTAAATTACACAGCTGATAACGAGGAAACTTGATGTTTAGGTATTTTTATAGAACATTGTCCACTGATAAAGCTTTCCTTTCTCTTTCTACTTTAAAAATATAATCAAAGTTCTTGTACGTCATAGTTGTTGTATGCATTTTTAAATATTAGTATGAAGTGCAATTTTATTGATACACACAGCAGATATGCAAATAAATTCTTGAAATTTGTGTTAAGTGTTATACAACTTTTACCCTCTTTTTATGTTTTATATTTTTTACAATGCTAGTGCCACACAATTTACCTTCTGGATCACAGGGATCTGGTCCCAAATATGCAAACCAATGCATTGTTACACCTACAAGGTGTAAAATGTAATATACTAATTATATTTCTAGACAAACCAAATTTGTAATTATAAAAAAAATAAATTTTGTTTGGGTTTATAAGAGTGTAGTGAATCAATTTGTAACTCACCCCTGGTAGCTGACGATGGACGGGACCCAGCTGAAAGAAATTAATTGCATTATTATTTATGAAAATTGAGATGCATTCAACATAACGCAGATTTGGATTTTATTACAAAAGAATTAGGTAATAAATGAGGAAATACTATACGTCCCTGTCCCCACTACACTTACATTCCAGCAACGTCCTTGGTTCCACCTTACCATATACTTACAACACACGACATAATTCAAATTCAACAAGTTGTATCATAGTATCCTTTCAAAATACTTAATACATGATTAAATCACTGGGAATGTTGGCGGTTTGATTACTTGCACCTGCCGATCGCAATTTTGTACACATCAATAATTCAAATCAAAACGAGTCCAAAATTAAAACAACTCCCGGAATTATTTTATGGATATTTTAAAGTTTAACATCCAATTTCTATGACTAGTAATAAAAACACCTTGTTTCTGCATCAAAATGATTAGTTACAGGATATCTAGGTTGGATCTAGATTACAATATTCCTTTTTAGGGCCCCAAAGGTTTCTATTGATTACATACAATCCTCACGTGTTATGTATTATCAGAAAATTATAAAACTAAGTTTTACTATGATGTCATTTTTGATGCTGATAATTATTGATGAACGAAAACATTTGTTTTTGTCATGTTCATTAAAACTTGTTTCCATGGAATTTTTAATTGTTAGAAAAGTGCGAAGGAAAAAAACATGAATATCATTTGATTTAATTACAGAACAATTTAAATGAATACAGTAGTAAGACAAACTATTATTCAGTTCAAAGCTCATAAACAGAAAAAATGAGTAATAATATAAGTTAATCACTCAGATAGGTTTTTAGAACAAAAAAAATTGGCGACCCACGATAAACCCAAATTTGATAATGTTTGAGTAACGATAAGCACGTTGTATGATTAAAAATCGAACCTGTCCTCGAAATTGGCGAATTTAATAATCATATACCTAACTAGCGCTTTTAAACGAGACGTGAAAACAAGCGCGATTTCTTGAGGCAACTTGCAGCCAAAAAAACTAATTGCTGGTTAGCTTAACCAGGTACGAGTTTAGGTATGAGAAACCTTCGCAAGAATGTTGAAACTTCAAAATGTTCATCGAAACCACGAACTCACCTACGGTACAACGATCAAAAGTAACTTTCTTAAAACGTTCCGCTCGTTGCCTGTCATGTTTTCCGATGTTCTCGTGCGGCAAGGACGATATGAGGATGTTCCTAAGATGCTCGAGCGAGCTGCTGGGTATCCCGCAACTTGAATAGGCTTCTGGGCCCATCGCCACAAGAACGAACACTAATCACTCACTCATCGATGGATTTACGCGGATTCCGTAGACCGCGGGCCGAACGACTATCAGCTATTAGTAAAGCAATACCTTAAGTGTTGACGACACGATTCTGCGCAAACAACTAGCAGGAATGGCCCTGGCCGAACATGCTCATATGTTTTACCATTCCGGTATTGTATTATTTGATATTTCTATGAATATTAATACCCTCACGCAGAGATACTAAATTATCATATCCAATTCAACCTTCCTACGACACGCGTTAACGATCTCCGGAGTCAATTCGCACTGATATGCTTCCATCCTCGCCGGCTCTTTAATTTTCTTATCGGCAACAGGAAGGAAACGGTTTCTGGAAGTCACCGCAATTTTTTTGTTCTAACCAAAATTATCCCATTACGTCCACCTATTTACTTCCTTTCACAATAAAATTATTATACCAAGGGCTAAAATTTCCCTTCTTTTTTTTCCTATTTAAAAATTACAATCTGAAATTAAATGACCTTTATAAAAAGTTAAGTGTCGTCTAAAATGGACCGATCAATTGTCTGGAGGCTCTGATTAGTCAGAATGACAGTACTATCTCCAAAACAGTGATCTGTTAAACCCACGATATTTATTATGTAAGATATTCAATTGCATATAATAAAACGAAGCATAATAGCATTTTATGTTTCCTAATCAAGAGTGGAAATCATATAGGGTTAAGTTCAAGGTTAATATTTTTCAATTGAAAGACAGCCCCTTCTCAAAGGGTAATTAATCGAAGCCACTTCTATCCATTATGTTGATTACTTGTAGCCATATACTAATTCTAAAACTTTTATGGGTGTTGCTAAAGAAGTACGAGTCGTTCACCCCATCAATATAAAATACCCTTCACATATGTATCTGTATAAAATTCCTTTCAATCTATTTTTCGACGGAAAGGGAAACCTTTTTGTGCGGATTTTATTGTCAATCAAGTTAATCCTAAAGGCTGTTTCCAATGATTTATGTCATTAGAGTTGACGGTTGCGAGACAATGTTATGGATGAACGAGTGTTCAATATTGAGTATTTAAAATTTTCACCTTGAAGATCTCCCCGTTTCCTGTTTTATATATTTTTGACAAACGTATGTCTAATCAAGGGCAGTTTCTAAGAACTCCGAAATTACAAATCCTTGGATGAAATAATCATCTGTTTTAATTGAATTTATCGTCATGATTACAATCATTTGCATTCGCTATCAGTATGAGCTTATCTAAAAATATCCCGCGTACATGAGGGAAATCACGAAATTCTGAATAAAAAATCTCAATCAAATTTGTTGAGAATATTGGAAATATGTCGCTGATTCAAACCACAAGTTTCTTATGTGTTTGACAGTTATATGGAAAACAGAACTGATGAATACTGAACATCTTAACATGAAAACTTTGAAAACAAACAAGTTCTATACTTCAAACAGTCCGTACGGTTTTACAGTAGTTTAAAATTAATTGCATGTTTTCGGTGTTCTTTTAGGTTCGAATACGTTTTATTATTAGAATTAAACAAACTAAAATTTCAGAAAAGTAATATATTATAATATTACACTATAACATACAGAACACCCATAGACAGAACAGAAAAGTGTCCACGCCGCATAGGACTCGAACTAGCCCACCCCTAAAGGGAAAGTCTACGAGTCATCGTTAGTCGCCAGCCGTTATTTAACGTGGAATATAAATTTCCCTAGTAATTTATTTATGACGTGAGCAGTATAAAATTACACCAAAGAAAATTAATACTGAAAACGTCCCCCTTGATATGAGATTTTGTCAGGTGGTTAATTTAGTTCGACGAAAATAGGACAATAACGGGATATCCGTTCAAAGTGTGTCCCAAAATTCTATAATTAACCCTGTTCACTTAAATTAGGAGATGACAAGTCACGAATGAATGAATAACTGGGCAACCATAATCTGGAAACTCGCATTAAGAAAACAGGTTAAGTCAAACTACTAATCCTAAGTGAAATAACTAAAGGAAGGAAGTACTGTAATTTTATTGCTTGTCTTTGGTAGTCAAGCGCGAATTAACTTTCTCACCTAATTTAATGACAGTGTTAAGCTTTTGTCTGTTACAAATGGCAACTTGACGGTTTCATTTTTAGGGCAAAAGGAATACCGCAGCGTGAATAAGGAAATAGTAAAAATTTTCATCTCACTTGTTTATTGCTGACGCAAACTTAGTAGTTAATGTATTGGAACAGACTCACTTTCCATAGTTCAGATATTCGTGGATGACTAATTTCCATTTCCTTTGTAATTTTCTGCACTCAAATTAATCGGAGGTTATAAAACGCCTACACGGGATTTTATCAATAGATGTTAGAAGTAGTACCTACATAAATCTTTGGAATTTCTAAACAAACCCGAGCAAACACAGTGACGGCAGAGAGATAAAAGTATCGGAACAGACCACACTAGTTGATAATAAAAAATTAAATACAAACAAAATAAATTATAATTAAATGTGAGTTAATTTAAAACTGATTATATAAACTTTCCTAAAGCTACCAACAAATTTCAATTACACGGAGAATATCACGCGTTATCTCCCTAACAACCGAGTTATTTTCAGATAGTTGCAGGTTTGTTTCGGTCCCACCTTGTTTTTTTTTGTTACTAATTACCTTTACAATACGAATTTACTGTTTTGTTGTAATTTGAGTGAGACACTTACCACAAATTCACTTTATATACATAACACTTCCGAAGTATTAGCTCAGATAAAAAGATAATATATCAGATACCGGAATTTTAGTCTTTATCTAATGACGGTAGAAAAATAAACGGAAAGGTATTTGATACGATATTTATACACCAAATACAGGAATTATGAACAAACACGTAGATTGATGTACGCCTAGGATGCTGCGACTAAAAGTCTGGTCTTTCTTTAAATTCTAAAATAAATCCAAACCATGCTGAATATGGTATTCAGATAATGAAATTCTTTGAAAGTTTCAACAACTGAATATTTCTTGAGTTATGTATAGCATAAGATGATATTCTTTAAAGTGGAAATTAAATCCATAGAAAAATTTATATTTAGTTATATAGAATAATTAAATCCTTTATTTTATGAAATATTCCTAGCAGAACGAGTGAAGGCATTTTAATCGTGTAGCATTCACATAAAATTTAAATTTTTCGCTCTAATTTGAACAGTACGTCATTGGTTTCAATTAATTCGAAAGTTTCACAGAAAGGTTATAAATTAAAAAATGTTTATTTAAAAATCTTGATATTTTTGCTTCCTTTTAAAGGATATCGTATCAGAGAAAAAATAATCAGTTCAATGATTAAATTCCATAATCAATGAAAATGGAAAAAAAATTCAATTATACTTTTTTTACTTGGTCCGGTTCTGATAATTTTATTTCGACGCCTTTTCGTCTGGTCTGGTCATTCAAAGCATAAATAACTAAAATTGGGGTATGTGGTTTGGGTAAGGTCATCCCTAACATATTTTTGCTTTCTGGGTGTTGATGTACAATGGGGAAAAAATCAGTGTGGCATGGAATCATTTTGAAGGGTGTGTTAAAATTAACGTTTTAGTGGAAACATGAAGGTTGCTGGTGTAATTTAGTTAATAAAGGCTGTACTCGTGGATCAATAATTTAGGTTGATGGAAACGAAAGCTGCGGATTAATATGAACTGGAAATTGCGATTTTTTTACAACTGACTAGTGGTTGTTGGCACATTAATAAGGGACGACATTTATAAACGATTTATTTTATAGAACAATTTAACACATGGACTTTCTTTCTGCATTTTTAACGTAAACGGAGCATTCTAGTGTTTTCTCCTGTTCTGCACAAGTGAAGCCATGCATGCTCACGTTTAACTATTTTTGCTGTGTTCTTTATTCTGTAACTAGCCAAGCGAGCAATATAGTTAACACTAATCAAACAGCGTTGTATTCCGTTCGCTAGTAAATGCGATGTTTTTATAAATAAAATACTAAAATACGTACTTGATTCGCCATTTTTGTGGTTTAATGCCAACTTTTACCTTTTCCGAAACATAACAGTTATTTCGCAACCATTTCGATTACATCGTTTAAATTTATGATGGTAGATTAAACCAAGACAGTATTTGGATCAAAGTTCTAAAAATGTTTAACCGAAACCGTAATTATTTTTCATGGCAAAATGAAATCACCAAACACAATGCTCCAAAACATCTTTCGCACGTAACAAATATGTGTAATAATAATAGCTGTAATTAGTAGGTACTCGCCCACGTACTTACACATATATTTAAATAATCCAGGAATTCTCAAAACACCTTGGATGTATGACTCAGATAACTGGGAGTGTTTAATAGATAGAATACAACATTTAATGAAATACAAAGTATGCAAAATGCAAGCTCATTGCAGTTTTAACTCCTTGAAATTTTAGTCACGTTTTATGTACAATTTAATATGCACGTTAAGGTGTTACAAAACCAAAAAAACTATATAGCATCCGTTAGTAATAAAATCTTTAAGACTCTGGATATGGTAAATGAAGTTTGTTATGACTAGAAGAGTACCCACCATTGGTAAACCTTCACGCTACTGTAGTACGTAGTACTATATATTATTATTATATGGAATCTCCTACTCCTGGGTTACGAAAGACAAAATAAATTTCTGGAATTACAAAACAAACCGATTTGGATAAATCTAGCATTTTCGAAAACCTCTCCAAAGCCCCAAAAGTAAAAGACGAAAATTTGTAAATAATTAAAAATGTTGAATTGAAAAGATTTGAACTGAAAAATTCTTTTGCAGCCAACCATTTTCTAGAATACAAAATACAAATTTAATTTTGATTATGTCTTACAAAGTCGCCTTAATTTCCTAAAGATCATACAATAGCTCATTATTAATAAATTAAGGTTGAGAAACTTTTAAGTGAAATGTTAGCAAAATATGTTGTATAAACATGACAAATATATTTTCAATAAACAACAACCATGTTTACAAATAATTCACAAAATGTTTATAAATATTGTTTGCAGAGTGAGTACACCATGTTTATCGATAGTCGGTACTATATCTGGTAACGATTGAGGTGTGGAGCAACCGAGCAACACAGAGGGTAGCACGGCCCACTCAAATATTTTGATGATGCTTACCGCGATAAAAATATTTGCAAATACTAAATGTTAGTATATAAAAATAAAATATTATTTAAGATGAAACTAGAAATGATAACATTTCCTTAAAAATGACGTCAATCATAAATTACGTGCTATTGCAAATTCGGTCATAACCAGGAAACAATGAATTTCTCATTAAATCTTATCACTAACGATAAGTTAATGTGTAAACTAAAATTCTCTCTCATTAGGCAACTATGAATAAGAATCATTTTCAAGAATAACATGAAACTATTTTGAACACGATTTTTAGAAAACAGTGTCAAGTTCAACCATTTTTATACACCACGCTAATTCGAAGTGGAAAAATAAAAACTACGTTTGATGGGTAGGTACTATAAGTGATCACTGGTCCGTGGGACCTTTATATTGCGCTATCCAACAGCTCAAAATACAAAAGTGTTCTTACTTTATATGACGCGTATTACGTACACGGTAAATTTTTTTTAGTATTTTTAAAGTAACAAACTGGAGAATTCTACCCAAGGTTTACATGAAGCTCTCAGAACAAGATTTATTTCAAATAAGAAGTACAACAACCCCTATGTAATGATAACACAACAGGACAAACTATCTACAGCAAATATAGTCAGAGGACAGAGTTTGGGACGTAGGACAATATATAAAACATAGGGCAGAGCAAGATAGGATACGCGACACAGGGCGGAGTGTATGACAGTATGCAGGGCATAATACAGAGCAGGTTAGGGCACAAAACGGGATAGAGGACAGGGCATAGGACGGGATAAAGGACAGGACGTAGGACACTACGCAGTATAGGGTAGGACTAGAAGACGGGACATAAGACAGGACGCAGAACACATCGCATAGTAACGATCTGTCTAGTCCGTTTTAGAGCGTGTCTGTCGGCGGCTACTTGCTACACTACTTTACCAAATTTCCCACGACATAACATAATAGTTTTTCTTAGTTTTCTCATTTATTTTTATTTACTGAGTCACTCACAGTAGATTCATGCTGAAAGTTCAAACAGGGTAGCTCTAATAACGGCAAAACACGTCTTAGTTACTCCTGTCATAATTTAGACTACAATAATCGTTTCTCAAGAGGTTTCCAGTTAAAATTACAATGGTCTACCCATTTAAACGTAATTGGTGTACAACAATAAATTTGATTCAATTGTTTTAATATAGTCCACGACATCAATTTAATAATAATTTAAGATAAACATCCTTTTTACCCTGTAGGTAGCTACTATATATCCTATCATGTATAATTTATTCCGTTCCATTATAGAGTTTAGTTCCATGCAAGTTCTCGTGATATGGTAATTTACTGGAAATTTTAAACAGTTGGGTGAATGCTAGATTTTCCTTTCATTCATAATCAGAACCGAGTTGCTAGGCCATCAAGGGCGAATGTTTTGTAAATGCAAACAATTTTTGCAAATGGGGTTGTTTGTATTCTAGAAACCACAGAAAATCAATAAGTTGGCTTTCTTTGCTTTCAATTCAAGCTAATGGGTAATTGGATACAAAAAACACATCTTCCCATATTTGGGATTTTCAATTCCATTGCTTGGATTAAGGGATTAACTTAAACTGCCCTTAATGTAATTAGATTCTATACAATAATTAAATGATAATTAGGACCTTGTTTTTTTGCAATAAATTAAAAGAATAACGTGATGTTAAGTGATCGAGTTGGGAGCAGTATTTCACGAACATGTTTTTTCTCGGGCAATCCTAAATACGACACTCCTTCATAGATATTTACATTATGTCGTTGTCATGATGATGAGTCAAAAGTTATGCATGTTCCTGTCAGTCAACTTTCATTCAAGCAGGTTAATTGAAGTCGCGGATGGGATATATTAAAGTGAAACTTGCAAACTGACCGGAAATATCCCTAACCTTAACCTCTGCAAATTCCTACCGAAGAAGTAGTTTACACCTAATGATTCAAAGAAAGTTTTAATAATCTCCATTGACTCTGTTACAGCCGGATGGATTCTCCACACGTTTTCAAATTGCCTTTCACAGAGCAAATTTTTAAAACAAATCTGCGCCTTTACAATGAGGAAATAACGCGATAGAAGAAAAAACTTTCAAATAACACCGAGATTGACGTGTTAAAATTACTGTGGTTGCCATTGAAAACCTGCTTTTAAAAAGTGATTACTTTGCTTAATAATTAAAACGAACGAAACCATTGTGTAACAATGCTGAACCCAATTTAAAAGAAATGCCTTTCTATATTAAACTTAACATTGGTAGGTAATTTAATTTACGCCGATTATTTTTGCTGATTTATTTATTTGCTCAATCAAGTTTGTACCTTCTTTCTATTGTGTGTTCACATCATAAAACACTAATTTTGTTACCATTGTCTTCAATTAACCTGGTAAAAAACACCATTCGGTTCTACTTTAATATTTGATCTACGGGATCAAAAACAAATTGCAAATAATCCTTAAACGCGTTTCTTTAGCAAGAGAAAATTAGATTAACAAAAGGGGAATATTTTAATACATTTATAGCCTTTTCTTCTTTTTTTAAAATTAAACCACCCCAGGGGAGTAACATCACCAACCTTTACATCCCCATCTCGAAATATCAATTTTTAATGGATTTCTGTGAATTTGGTAGATCGATCCAAGTGATAACTAAATTTTCACAGAGAACAAAATTTCATTATTTTTTCGAACCCTAAATAGAAGAGATAATTACAATGGAAGAACGGTATGGAACTAGATCAACCCCTGGATTAATCTCAGTTCAAACCCCCTTGAGCAAGAAATTTTTTGATCTGCCTTCAAAGAATGTCTGTTGAAAATTTCTTAGACAATGACTTTAGTAAAAAAAATCAAAGTAAGGATGACAAATGACTGTATTGACTAAGAATGACTCCACAACTATAATTTAATTATTCGAAGCCACAAGTGGTGTGTAACGCATTCCAAAGCGTTCAACACCCAAATTGGACGACCGATAACAATAAGCACTTAACCCTGTTAAAATATGTTTATATCCCGTTTAGAAATTCCACCCAAACAGTGCACTTGGTTATATATTTAGACTTACAGAGCCACACGTTTCCCATAGGAGCCTCATGGAGGAGTCGAGCGTCAAAGTCAAGTCCAGCCAAATCCTTTTGAAGGTTCGTGGTGTCCATAGCCAAAACTCTTTCGGGGAGCAAAAACAAATGATCTAGACCCTCCATTGGGGTTAATTCCTTGGGCTGAAGCACAGTTAACATCGCAAAAGTAACATCACTACGAGTATGTTTTCGCGTCGCGGTGAACTAGAGGTGGTGCTGTTCTAATTTTGAACAACCGCTCAAAAGTGAATAAATTGGCACAAGAGTGGCTAATGAAATTAAAATAAACCGAGATTTTCTAAATTAAAATAGGCAATTATAGTTAATGCCAGCAGCCGAATCGTTGAGCATCATCGCCAATTATTTCATTAACTCGAATAAAAAGTTCCAATTTCACATTCGCTCATTAAGTGATACTAAAACAATAGTCACTACAGCTTATTAAAAAGAATTATTATTAATACAGAATTATCGCATATGGGGTCAGACGTAACGACGCAGAGAGGTTACAAGACCGTTCTACTTTGTTATTACCAACAAAAATGAGAACACCGAAATGTCATAGCGAAATTTGGCGTCAAATTTTGCTAAAAACGGAAATTAGCATACAATACCAACAATTTTTATTTCAAATCTAAATTTAATAACCGGTTGTTATTAAATCGATACGGAGGTGGTTTATCTCAAAAAGGCTATTCAAATTTGAACGACCATGCCACAAATGACCGCTATCGGCGAATAGCGACACAACCACGGCGACTACCACGAGCTGACTGAAGACTGCCGCTCGTTAGTCGTCCCTAAACCCGGAGGCGCACCGACACGCTGTTTCTATTGTACATGAAAGTGTTCATGTGCTCACATTTACTTAACAGATTATTATTTTTCACCATTTACTGAATTCTATTCAAGGATTTACAATTATACAACCAGTGGCGGGTCTATTATACAAAGAAACTTTAATTTAAAAAAGTTATACCCAAGTGTTTCAAGATTTCCCATCTAAAGAGACAAGCATGATAAGGGGCTCATCTTCAACCCCATTAAAATGGCATGCACAAACCTTAAACCAACGATCAAGAAAACTCAATCTTTCTTCAAATTTTGTACTTTTTCGCTGCCAAAAATTCGACTCCCACGTAAACATACCACTGTCAAAAAAGGCAGATGGAGATCATAATAAACTAAAGAAATTTAGTAATTTTTTTGTATGAGAATTTACTCTCAGTGACAGACTTTTTTGAAACCGCCCATGTTACCTACAAAAGTGTAACCTATTGGTTTTCTTTTCCCTAATAGGAGTTGATTTCCCACCTAGCCTCACACACTAACCAACGAGATAAAGGACTTACCTCTAGCTCAACCTACCCTTATTAAAATAGAATACACAAACCTTAAACCAAAACAAAACTAAACCTTTCTTAAAATTTCGTGGATTTTCATTGTCAAGAATGAGTCGTCCTCCGCGTAGATACGCCATTCTTAGAAAAGACGGATTGAGATCATAACAAAGTGAATGAATAAAGTATTTTAATAATAATTTAGATTGACCTTTATTTAAACCCGTCCCTGTTACAGAAATTCAACCTTTGTTATTATACAAATCCCCACCTACACTGCCTCTGTTTTGAAACCGTTTAAGGGTTGACTTTTCACCTACACCTAAATAGTAGGATAAGGGATTCAACTCTAACTTAATATACCACGATTACAATAAATGGCATGCACAAACCTTAAACCTCCGATAAAAAAACCTTCCCTCAAATTTTATGGTTTTATTTAAACCCACCCCTATTAGTACAAATATTTCTTTCTTATGGGGGGGGGGGGGGGTTAGTTTTAGCCGCTACTAATATAAAAATATGTACGAAACTTATGGCCATAAGTAACAAAGCTTGATTTAAAATTAGACTAGGATGTTTGCCAACTAATTACCAAGAATCCATTTTACCGGGTGATTGATAAACAGGAAGTACATTTTTTTTTACAAAGAAAGGAATTATCTAGATAAGAAAGCCTAATATTTTACTACTGGAGAAATTAACAAACGATACGTTTATAAAAAAAATTAAAAAAATGTTCGTGTATTGAAGATAAATCAGATAAATGCCAATCAATCAGACTTGCTTAAAGGAACGAACCATTGAATCAATGATTTGCCTATCGGATAATTTCAAATCTATGGTTATAAAATAAGAAATAAGTATAGTTACTGGTATATTCTTGTAGGGATTGCCGTTCCTTTCAAGGTTTATTGACATAATTTTTAAAAATAGGACAAAATTTAATAACATCTTTATTATTATTACGGTTGTTCATTGAGTTTACCAATTATGTTAATTAAACATTGTACTACGTAGATCTTGAATGAAAAAATTAGCTTTCTAATGTTCTATTTTGTCGGTTTGTCAGCGCTACATACACCTACACAGAGAAAATAATGTATATCTTCCTATTTTATGAACTGTTATTTATTATTAACCCAACACCTACGTGGTAAAAACACGGTATTAACTTATCTATTGTAAGAAAACTAAATAAAACATTTGTAACCTCTCTGATTGTCGCGGATATTCTAATTATCATTAATACATTACCTAAAACACGGCACACGAAGAAAAATCAAAAACAACCCGTACACGAAATTTCATAAACTGCATTAAACCGAATCAACAAGCGTATCTTTAGATAATATAATCTTGAACTCGTTATCCACTGATTAAACATTAAATATTGTTTGTACCCAAAAAGTTTTTATACTGTTCATGAATGCCATTCTATTATGTTTGATATAATAATTAATTAACTTTGCAAGTTAGAAAAACAATATAACTTAGGTACTGTGGGGATTCGAGCTCAAATTTCGATAATATTATACCCTTATGGGTGATTTCAAAAACTTAAATCTAACAAAGAAAATTTTTTAACTTGTCCTTGTCCTATACAACTACTTTAACATTTTTCAGTTCTTAGAAACAGAGAAATATCCAGTAATTAATCAGTGCACTATAAAAAGTTGTAACACGTTTGACTTGTACTGCAAAATCTATCAAATCTGGTCAACTAAAAAAAAACAGGGCCGTACCTAGTTAGAGACACACCAGAAACTTGACCTCCCCTGAAAAACAGTGCAGTTTTATGAAACAACTGTCTGAAATATTAATTTAAATTTAATGCACCAGGGAATGGTTTTCAGTTTTATAATTTTTATTCTGATGACATAAAAAATCGCCTCTAGAAATTTGTCATTTTTAACAATAATACCCTTTGGAAATTATTTAAAAATATCTCTTTCACCTCCTACGATCCTGCTACCAAATAGTCAAAAGTTTTATTTCTTTGAAATTCTTTAAAAGAATATTCTTCATCTTATTTACCCCATGGGGTCCTGATACGAAAAGGACAATATATTTGAAGACTACTTTTGAAATGTGGTCGAGAATTCGTTTAGCAAGCGAGACATCCCGCCCGGGTTTGAATCCCTGTCTAGCCATGTATGTTTGTTCTTGGTCTTAGATTACGTGTTAGATGGGGCGACAGAATAATTTTGAACTTAGCAGTTTGAGCCTCCGTGACGCATATGTAATTTAAAAATTATGAATTTTTGAAAAATAAAAAACGATAAGTAATTGTTCATTCATTACGTCATCAGTACGACACTACAATTAAATAAACTTTAGTATTGATTTTAAAGTCATGCTTGGGAAGTATACAAGCTCAGGCTGAGTTTCCGTATAAAAACGTATATTTTAGGAAATTTATGAGACTATGTTTGTATATTTTATTATTGTGCTGTCACCTTTACTGTCCTATTTGTTTAATTAAATGTTACATTTCATTGTTTTCAAAGGTTTGGTGTTGGAAACTTATTCCACAGTCTTTTCCCCACCATTCTAGTGAATTCCCTACAGTGCTATTTTCAGATTCTAATTTTCAACTATATAGTTATTAATACACATTGACGGAGAAATACAAACAACTGGAGAAAATGTAGTATAATTGCAATCAAGCAAATAGAGACATTACGAAATCATTTTGTAAACATGTTTTTCGAAAATTAGTACAATTTACATCTTAGTAAGATGCAGTACTAAACAGGTTTAAGTAGGAAAGTGCAGCCTTGACCGAAAGAGTACAACACCATACGTTTTTACGTCTTTATACTTATTCAGTATCATTATTAATATTATATTAATATAATATTAATTAGCTCTATTAATATTTATAAGAAATCATTACTACAGAAATTTCTACATTGTTGAAACTTTCCCCTTAAATTCATTTAACGGTTTAGTAAAAATTCGATCCATTGTAAAGTTTATGATAAAAAAAATGTAAGCATCTAAAATTAAAATGGTATGCATTGAACTCTCACGTTAACTAGGCTAAATATCCTCTCACTTACTTAACTGCATCGTTTTAAATCTCAACTGAGAAATTTACTTAATAAGTAGCTTATGGAAATCATAAATATTAGAAAATAACTGTAAAATGTATATGTAACAAATAAATACAGAGTTTTAACATTGGAAATGTTTATGTTCGTATATGGGGCCAAGTTACGAGTTTTTAGTCAAGGCCAAAGAAGACAAAAGTGTCGCGATCGGGTTTCGCCGCTAGCTGGCCGGTCCGGGCCGACAGCATAGCACGGTGGGCATACAAATTGGCGTGTGCGCCGTGCACCTGTCCAGCCGAGGCCGATGGTGTACAACTACAACCCGAGGGCTTTAGCCCGAGGGTTGTACAATAAGGTGCAAATGTAATGTCGCAAGTAACAGGAAAATGTTGAACAGGCGATACTATCACCGACAAACGCCGCTGCAAGCGAAGGGCTTCCTTAACAATAGCAGGCAGGTAAACGTTTTTCGGTGATAGTATCGCCTGTTCAACATGTTACCTCCTACTTACGACATTATATCTGCACCTTGCTGTACGTCTAATTCTGTATTTCCATGGTAATAGTCAGTGTTATCATTTCCAATGCCTCCGATGGTTGCAAGGATTGCGAAATCTGTGAATTTTTTTTTAATTGAATTACTTCATAACTGATTAAATTAATAATAAGTTGGCTGGTGGTTAATTTTTAAATTGTTTCCCTTTTAAAAAAATAATTCTGCACCAATGAGAACCCCTCAAACAACGCGTGTGGTGTAAACGTGATCAAACGAAAATTTTTATTCAAGTGTAGTATCTGACATTAATTTCTTTTTTTAATTAAAGTAATTGCATTTCAATGACACGACGTACATTTTACAATGAGGGTTGGGTTTAGCTATTTATAAAGACAATGTCACGCACGGTTGTGGTGTTCATCTTAATAGATATACATAGTTTTAGTACCAGCAGTTTAAATTAAACTGTGACAAATTCCATCATTCAAATTCACATTTTTAAAATTTGAGAAAGTTTTTTTCAATTCAGAGGTTGTTATTAATGGGCCAATGTCTCGGTTTGCGTATCCCCAACAATTAGACACCGTAAGTGAAAAAATGTTTAATCCCAGAGTTCCACCAAAACAAGAGGCAAAGGGAGGATAAACGAATCCTGGTTTCATTCACTGAAAAGTTTCAGGGTTACAATATTTTGTAAGTAACGCGTTTAATAGTCGATCCATGGTTTGTTTGTTTTAATTATTCATTTTAACCAACAGTTTAAAAATCGACGTAAATAAAATTTCTAAAGATTTCTGGATCTGGAGTGGCTGATCATTATGATGGTTGTCCTATTAACTGTCCTTATATTTCGATTATACATATGCAAAGAGAACAAGTACTTATTCTTTTGAACGTAAAGTTTCTAATTGTTAATAATATTTGAATGTATAGTTGTTGAGGTGTAATTCGGATCATTGAGATGGTTATCCTATTGACTGTCCTTAGGTTTCGATTATATACATATAAGGATGAACTGGGTAGTACGTATTTTTGAAAATAAAGTTTTCATATTCTTGGGTAAGTCATGGTCTTAACTACATCTCTAGCTACGGCACTGGTGATTAATTACACAGTAATTGTAACAAATACAATTTGTATTAATAGAAAGTTAATATGACTACTTGTAAATTGTTGCTAATAAAAATCGGTGACAAAAAGTTTTAAATAGAAACTGACAAGTTGTGACGTTTATGTACGCTTATTACTTGGGTACATAAAAACCTCTTGGGACCTTCAATTTGCGTAATAAAAAAAAACTTAGAATTTTATGTAAACTACGTGATAGGTGGTATCCAGGATTGTTTTTGAAGGGGCCTAAGAAGTTTCAGTTAAAAATGTAGTAAATACATACCTTTTGAACTTGTGCTGTAGCACCCTTAGACACCCCTTCTGAATACGCCCCTGGCTTTAAGACAAACGTGTACGTGTTAGTAAAAAAATTTACCAACGGGAATACTTCACATTACTTTGAAAATATGCAGTCAAGTATTTAAAAAGGATTCCAAAAATATAGCGGACGCGCTCTACCGAACACAAGCAAAAAAAAAAGTAAAAAGCCTATCCTAACAGAAATGTAAGAGAAGCACAGAGAATTTGTATAGGATTAAGAAAACGTGGAATTCCATTAACATGGTACGAAATGTAAAATTGGTGTTCTATCGAAACGGAATTCCAATAACCAATTTTAACGTGGACAACCGGCGAGTCATGTGTATTTCCGATGGTCGACCCTTGACGTACGCAGCTATTTATTTGTATCATTGTTCAATAAAACTACTACGCATGGTTTTGCAGCAAATGATAAAAATGCACAGAATAGTGTATTCCCTGGAATTTACAGAATATGTAAATGTCCGAGATGGTTCTCTTACAGCCTTGCAAAGGCCATGAAAGAAGGTCATAAACACAACACTTTTGTTAACTTCAAATTTCCACATAGAACGAGGGCCTTGTTAATTAATTTAGGACTTATCTTCACTGTTCCGATAAATAAATTAAGGTATAGTCACATTTCATTACCTAGGAGTTAACAACCTACAGATGGTTAAACATTTTCAGTTATATAACATTACGAAAAACAAGGACCTAGAAAATGTGTTAAAACAAATGATGGACTGCATAAAATTCCCGATCTTAGTCTATAAGAGCAACCAAATTATTGTTACCTGTATTTTTTAACTGAACTGATTTGTCCTGTCTGTTTTCTGCCATTTTGGCACACCAACACTTCCACACCACCACTCACGCAACGGCATAACATACACAAATGTCTCTATACTCTGAAGTTTGCTCTATTGTGTTTCCTACATTTCTCCCATAGATCTCGCCACTATCCACTATCCGCAACGAGCTCAAAATTTCAAAAACCTAAGTGTTCTTTTGACAACTTTAAACTTACAGTTTTTCGACATCTATTTGTTTCAGAGTAGTCCCATAACTAATTCTGCTATATTTTCGTTGTTAATGAGTTGATGACCACACATCATTATCATTACCCTTATATCAATTCCATCTTCTTCTCTTTTGACATACATCATCATCATTTTCTTCATCATTCGTTTCCCAAACGTCTGCAACAGTAAAGTGTATTTATGAAACTGAAACCTTATAAACTTCCTTGTAAATCCTGAAACTAATCCTAAACCTGCTGGTTCTATTATGATTATTATCATTTTATACTTCTTCTATAAGCTTTTCCGGTCTCTCTATCAACATGGACATCCATCTTTCATTAACATGTTCTCAAACACCCTCGAGTTTTAAAATTGTCTTTCTGAAATCTGTTCCATTTGGTTACTTTTCAGAAGTAAGACGAAATGTTTTTACCCCCATCAGAAAAGTTGGTCCTAGACATTTTGTCCTGATGGGTGATCCGATTAGTCCTACCTTAACACTCCTACCCTGTAAGCCGTAATGACTCGTTAGCGATTCGTTTACAAACGATTGTCGGGGTTTGAACGATTTTTCAACTTAACTGTAAAAGAAACCGCGTTTACAAAGATACGAGGTTTCTCAGCGATGATCATTAGCCAATGAGTCGTTCATAAACAACTCTTGGCAAAATAAGGGTGGAAAGTTAGATAGATGTTTCATTCTAGACTCAGAAATTTTGGTTTAAGTAAGCTAGACACAAATAGAAATGTTTTCAGTAACAGTTGCAATGTTTGTTAAACACTTTGGCGTGCAACTACGCCATCATTTTTTGATTCGATTCGATTGCGCATATTTTACTAAATGGTAAAAGATTCATTTCTGTTTGGTTTAAGAATTACCCATGTATTGTGTTATATAGCCGCGTCATCTGCGGTACAATTTTTTTCCTTTTAATGCAAACTTAAATAATAATTTGTTGTGTTTGTCTTTTTATAGTACAGATCCATCAGAATTACGATACGATTTTTGCCGCTATTACCGATAGCTATTAGGAAACAGAACAATATAAAAACAATCATTCATAGGTAAGAAATGCAAACCACATTACATCAAAAAGTAAGTTTATTACACATTACAAAAAAACTATGGGCTTCTAATTTTTTTTTTTTAAGAAAACACTGTAAGTAACATATTATGATAAACTAACATTTTTGCATCCAAAAATGTACAATTATTTAAGGAGTGATTCCCTCTTATTTACAATGTTTTGGAATTTTCCATGGTCTCTCTCATAGTGTTCACTTTGGTAACAAAGTATAATATGTTTTTCTTTTAATAAAATAGTTTTTATACTCTGAATTAAACATAGATTTTCTAAAAAATAAATCAGTAACGTTTCAAAACAACTTATTTATCAAAATTTGTAGGTAGAATCAGCTTTAATTGTTCACTTTCTCCTCCAGTTTCTAATAGGGAATAAATTAAATCCCATGGTCTTACTTTACTTTGTATAACCAAAATACGATCAGTATCTTTACCATAACTTCTTGATTTAAGATTTAATTTTCGGGCAACTCTGAAATTGATATGAATTATTACTACCAGGACAGGGATTTTATATCTAACTTACTCATGTATGACAACTCTCTCTTCTTTAGTAAAATCAGGAGAAAAAGCAATGGAATTAATATCTCTAGAACTAGCATAATCTTGTAGAACTTTTGTAACTTCCTGAACAATATTTTTTGTTCCCAATCCTTGACGTTGTATTTGTAAATAAGGTTGAACTATAGTTGTACGGCCTTGTTCTTGCGCCCCTAAACCTCCACCTGACCATCCCATTTGTAACATCAGTTTAGCACCTATTCCTCCCATATTTGGAGGAGGATTTGGTTCTGGAGGTGGATTAGGATTAATACTAGTACTCTCAGTAGAATTACTGTTACTACAACTAGGTGAAGCTAAATCTATTTTTGGACTATCGCGAGGATGAACTTTCTACAATACATAAAAATATAAGTCACCAATCTACTACATACAATAGTCTTAATACACTTACACGAAATATAGTAAAACATGACTTTCTTAAATTTAATAGAGCTACTTCTGCTAAACCTTTCTTAGCTTCGCTTAAAGATTCATAGGAGGCTTCAGCAAGGATTTCATTATTGACTATTAATTGAAACCGGCTGCTACCTCTAAGAGAAAATTAATTTTACCTTTTAAGTAGTTTTTAAAAATTAATCTTACTCATTCTTTTCAACATTAGTTACTTTTATAGTTCCGTTAATTCGATCAACAGCATTTTGTAAAACCGTATAGGAACCGTCCAAGGAACTTTGAAAAATAACAAGCTGCCCTCGAACTCCTTTTTGAGACTGTACTTTATTTATTATTGAAAATTTTTCATCATTCCTTGGTCTCTTAAATGGTTCATTTCGATTTCTGTTGTTACGCCTTTGAAATTTTCTTTTACGGTCCCAAGAACCAGACATATTCCCTGGAAAAACTCACTTCATTTGTTTGTTTTAAACTAACATTGTTACGGAATTTTATTTACCTTTATAATTTTGCTCCATAAATAAATAATAAAGTAAAATTTATAATGATAATGATTTTACTCTTGCTTGTTCTGACTGCCACCAAATGCTTCTGCCACCAAAATTTTAAGGTTATGTTTACAACAGAGGGTTGTTAAAAGGTGGCAAAAAGAAATTTGAAATTGCGTGAAATTGTCAATGAGCAAAATTTTAGGAAAACAAATCATTCGTTGAAGCAAAATTAAATAAATTTCTCATAATAATTAACAAATTTTTAAAAATGTTTAATTTCCTAAATAATCTTTAAATAGAATCCTTAAATATTTTTTAATTGTAAGGTTATGTATTAAATTTTGGGGGGCTGTAGAAGAATATTTTTAAAATCATCATTTTGTAAAATTTAGCTAATATTCTAAAATTAATCCAACAAATATCTTTTAACGCGTTTAAATATAATTTTTCATGAATATCTTAAAAGGTGTAACTAGGGAAGTTTCCAAAATCTTGATTAAAACCATGACAACCCGACCATCAAGTGATTACGCGGCTTTTAAAAAATGCGTAGATGAAGCAAAAAATATTGTAGCCCTAACAGGGGCAGGGGTATCCGCCGATTCTGGAATTGCTACATTTAGAGGCCCTGCAGGTCTTTGGCGAACCCATAAGGCTACAGATTTGGCTACACCAACAGCTTTTCGTGCAAATCCAGGTTTAGTTTGGGAATTTTATCAATGGCGACGAGAAATTGCCTTTAATGCAAATCCTAATAAAGTAATCTACCCCTAATCTACGTTTTGTAAGAATCAATAAAATATAAACTTTATTTTAGGCACATTTAGCCCTAGCAAACTTTGAACAAAAATGCACTGAACAAGGACGGAATTTTACAATTATCACTCAAAATGTCGATGGTTTACACCTTAGAGCAGGTTCAAAAAATGTAATAGAATTACATGGGTCACTTAGACAAATTATTTGTACTAAATGCAAATTCTTAGAAGAGAATACAACTAATCCGATTTGTGAAGCCCTTAAAGGAAGAGGGTAATTTTATTTGAATATTATTTTATCCAACTAATACTAATCATTCATTTTAGTGACCCTGACATTGAACATTCAAATCTTCCAACAATACCAATTAGTGATTTACCTAAATGTAAAAAATGTAAAGCTTTAGTTCGCCCTTACATTGTTTGGTTTGGGGAAAATTTAGATCGAGATGTTTTAAATAAAACCCGTAAGCATTACAGAAAACCCCAAGAACATTAAATAATTTTGTCTTTGCAGAAGAGCTTGTGAACACATGCGATTTATTTCTAGTTATAGGAACTTCATCAATTGTTTATCCTGCAGCTTCTTTTGCTTCGTTTGTAGTTGAAAGAAATCAACCTGTAGCAGAATTCAATGTTGAAAATGAAGCAGCATCTCAAAACTTCAAGTAAATACCTATATACATAAATTTTTGAACTTTTAACATTTGATTGATTAAATGTTTACAGGTACTATTTTCCTGGAAAATGTGCAGCTACATTGCCTAAAGCTTTAGGTGTAGATTCTTAATTTTCTTATAATAAAAATTATTTTGTACTATAAACTATTATTATTAATAAAAAGTTGAAGTAAGTTATTCACAATCATTTTTATGGTGGTGGTGGTGGGTCACAGCAATCCTATTGCCTAACCTATCGCCAAATAGTATAAATACATTTTAAATGATTAAGGAAAATAAAGATGGAACACTTTCTTATTATTATGCGACAACGATATTCCGCGAACTCTGAAATTTAATCCCCCTTCTGAAACATTAAATCCATTCTGTGAGATATGGATCATTGAAAACGTTGTAGATAGAGTTCATTATGTTTTTCTCAATAGATAGCATTTTTACTAAATTTTCCTACTTATACACTGCCATTCGGTAAAAAGTCGTTCACGAACGATCATTATTAATGACTCTCGTAGCCGTCTTTGTAAACGCGGTCTCGTTCATGATCACCGAAAAATCGCGCAAACCCCGATAATCGTTTATAAATGAGTCGCTAACGATCACAGATATTCCGTTAAACGTCTTTAATGAATGATTCGTTGGTTAACGATCATCGTTGATGACTCTCCTATCTCGTCAAGCCAATAAATCGCGCAAACTGCGTAAACTCTAACAATCGTTTGTGAACGCGTCGCCAACGAGTCATTATGGTTCGCAGAATAGGAGTGTTGCTTGTTTTATTTCCAAAACGCCGACCGAAACTGAAACATTATTAACCGAATTTGATGATCTCATTTCTGGATGACGAGTTACTGATTTTAATGAGTGCATAATAATATTTGTTTACATTACAATTATGCCAATTTTTATTTTAGAAACGCCGAATTGTTTATCGCGTACTATTTCCTTTTAGAATTTATTTCAGCCCGCCAATGCCGCCTCACAACAAACTTAAAGAACTACATTACCAACTCTTTCCCACTTATTACAAATAAAAATACCCCTTCCTTTCCGTTAGAAACGTCAGAAGGAGGACGATGCCCTAAATATTACGTAATTTACGAATTTCTTTTTCCCGTTATATTGTCATATCAGATGTAACGATCTCATTCTAATACATACAGTACTTTGGTGATAGTTTGGGTACCAAAGTTTACAATTTGAGTTATTGAGAACACAATGGTGCTATGGATAAGTCAAACATGCTGCAGTACCGTACTGCTAATAGGGGGTTCAATGGAAAAAAATCTGAAATTAAAAGATTGATCAATGAATAAAATTGAAAAGAAATTAAAAATGTATAAAAATAATGAAAAGACAAAAGATATATAATATAGAATTTTATTGTTATCATTTCATTCAAGTAATACTCATAAAATGTACAATAAAACGAATAACAGGTGGATAGAAACAAATTAATATGAGCAATAGTGAAACCTCTGTCTTCGAAAGGACCAAGCAAGTCCAACACTAAATTAATTATACTAAATTGTCTTTCTAAATTATGGCAAATTTACAATTCCAAAGTAGCATAAGTATCAGGCAAACAGGGCCCTCATGTAGGGCAGGCAGCTTTGTACATTAACAGTGGATGCCAAACCCTTAACTGCACTTGAATTCGATGCGTACAACATATAAACAGACGAGAATATACAAAATGAACCTCACATCGTATTATTGCCAGGTTGTGTCATTAGTAATATCAAAAATAAAACAAAATCCTTTGATACACACACTCAGCACCACGATCGCTATCATTTGGGATTGAAGTAAGGAGGCTGTTGCGAGTGTGGGGGACCGGGTCCAGGTCCCATAACTTGTCCACCCATCTGACTGCGGGTGCCTGTTGCATACAGTTGTTGCTGGAAGTTGTGGAATTGCTGTGCGTAGTTAGGGTCAGCAGTAGTAGGACCCACAAACTGGGAGTTTTTAAAGCTATTGCTCTGTCCCATAGAAGGAGGCAGGGGTTGACTGGCATCTGGCGCACCTAATCCCATAGGACTGCCTTTGGGTCCACTTACAAACATTTGTGCACTGGGATTGTTCATATTTGGGCCAGGATTAAACATACCGTCAGGGCCACCACTTGGAGGGCCGTTGAAACCCATCTGAGGCATCCGCATTAAACCTGGAGGTCTCATAGGAGGACCTCGCATTATAGGAATCATTCCTCCAGGTCCAGGCATTCCCATGTTACCACCCATCATAGCACCAGCACCGTTGCCCATTGGTCCTGGAATCATCGGACCCATTGATCCATCAGGCATTGGCCCATCCATGTGTCCCATGTGTGGAGGCACAACTGGACCACCGGGGCCTTGCATAGGTCCACCACCTGGTCCACAATTAGGAAAATATTGTAAATTTTGAGTAGGCATTTTAGAATCTAAATTTGACAAGGGATTTGCAAATCTCTGTAGAAATTCTAGACTAGGAGGCCCCCTTGGACCGGGATTGTTACCAAGTTGAGATTTAGCGGGCATGTACTGGATGGTGTTTGGCGCGTTAGGCTTCACTTGCACATTAGCTCCATTGTAGGGATTGGGTCCTGGCGGTCGTCCCATCATGCGAGGCATGGGCATATGATTGGGGAAGGCACCTGGTAGCTTGGGTGATAACGACCGTATCGGCCCCATGGGTGAATTTGGATGAAATCCATGTGGAGGACCTTGCATTTGCATTGCCATCATGTTACCAGGACCTTGGTCCAAATCTCCTAAACCATGGCAACCACCCATGTCCATCATGTGCATAGATGGGGAACCGAAATTCATCATTCCTCCACCTTGACCACCTTGGCCATTTAAAGAACTAGCTACACTGTTGGTTAACTGCTGACTCATTTGTGCTAAGGACGAAATAGGATCAAAATGTGAAACTTTGGGATTTCCTGACATAGCACTTGTGCAGTTAGGATTTAAGGGAACATTATCTGCTCGAGGACATCCATATGGCGGCATATCCATTGGAGAGGGTTTTCCTGAGGGAGAAACATTAACAAAACCTCCACCCATTTTTGGGCCTGGTGACGTATTCGGACCTGGGAATCGATGAACATCCATCATGTGTGGGCTAGGTGTAGGAAACAGATCACCCTTTAAGGAATCTGAACCTGGTCCTGGTCCTGTTTGAGGGCTCAATCCTGATGCAGATGCTGGACCACTTAACCGCTGAGGTTTCTCACCTTTAATTAAAACAAGAACATGTCATGGATTTCAGAGAGAATTATTTTATTAACACGCCGTTAAGATACAGAATTCGCGCGGTATGGGACCCTATATATTATATTGGCATAAGTTTCTTACTTTCTTTTGTGTCTACCAAGCATTTGTGTTAGTAAAATTTATAATAACCTGGAGGTCCAGTTGGTGTATGTGGACTCGGTATCTGGAATCTACAACCTTCAGAGGGTACTCCAGGTGTAGATGGAAAACGTCCCATATCTACAGAAGTTGGTGTATTAGGTCCAGACACACGAGTTGGGGGTATTTCTGTGCTTCCAGGGAAATTACTATCCATTGTATTAGGGAGAACCCTAAATATTTACAGGAAATTAATTTTATTTACAACCACATTTTTTACCAGAGTTGGGGAATTTCCTTCTTTTATGAATTTTTAAAAATAATGCCACTAAATATTACACAATAAACCCGTTTTTTAGTTTTTAGTTGCGATCGCAAATGTCAGGAACATATTTTAAAGAACTTTAATAAAACTTTTGACAGAAGATCATGAATAAAATTATCTTTTTAATGGAAATAGATGAACGCGTTCGCTTAAAAGTTCTCAAAAGAGAACGCGTTCCGGGAATTGCGTTCTTTGAATAAAAATGAACTTTGAAACGTTCACGTTCGTAATGGAAATAGACGAACGGGTTTGCTTCAAGTTCTCAAAAAAGAACTGTTCCTGGGATCGCGTCCACGTAATGAAAATGAACTTTGAAACGTTCACATTCTTAATGGAAATAGACGAACGAACGCGTTCGCTTAAAAGTTCTCAAAAAAGAACGCGTTCCCGTTCTTTGATTAACATGAACTTTGAAACGTTCACGTTCGTAATGGAAATAAACGAACGCGTTTGTTAAAAGTTCTGAAAAAAGAACGTAAGATTTGGTTTAAATGGTTGACGGCATTTTAATATAAACTCGGATGAAATACAAAATATAGAAAGTGTACCCGGGATCGCGTTCACGTAAAGGTGCTTCCAAACCAAACGCGCTGCTCTGCGCCGCGCTGCGCCGCGCCGAGAAACACCGCGCGGAACTACGCAACTCAGCGCAGAACAGCGCTAAATATTTAAAGACAAATCTGAATCCTGGCGTTGTTCCAACTGGCGCGCGCGTGTTAAAATATGGAATACGAAAAAGTTAAGATTGCTGCCGCTATCATTGTAATTAATAATCACAAACAAGCGTTTTTCTTTGATGTACCGACATTCAGCGGATCGTGTTCGCTCTTGCGCGGAGTGGCGCAGTTTGGCGCGGTTGTCGTCCAAATTCAAGGCGCCGCGCCGCGCCGCGCGGATTTGCGCCGCGCGGCGCAGAGCAGCGCGTTTGGTCTGGAAGCACCTTAAAAGTTCTCAAAAAGTAAGCGTTCCCGGGATCGCATTCTCTGAATAAAAACGAACTTTGAAACGTTCACATTTTTAATGGAAATAGATGAACGCGTTCGCTTAAAAGTTCTCAAAAAAAGAACATGTTCCCGGGATCGCGTTCAAGTAAAAGTTCTCAAAAAGAAAACCGTTCCCCGTATCGCGTTCTTTGAATAAAAATGAACTTTGAAATGTTCACATTCTTAATGGAAAATAGACAAACGCGTTCGCTTAAAAGTTCTGAAAAGAAGAACGTGTTCCCAGCATCGCGTACACGTAAAAGTTCTCAAAAAGAAAAGTGTTCCTGGTATCGCGTTCTTTGAATAAAAATAAACTTTGAAACGTTTATATTCTTAATGGAAAATAGACGAACGCGTTCGCTTAAAAGTTCTGAAAAGAGAACGTGTTCCCGGCAACGCGTTCAAGTAAAAGTTCTCAAAAAGAAAAGTGTTCCCGGTATCGCGTTCTTTGAATAAAAATGAACTTTGAAACGTTTATATTCTTAATGGAAATAGACAAACGCGTTCGCTTAAACGTTCTCAAAAAAGAACGTGTTCCCGGAATAGCGTTCACGTAAAAGTTCTCAAAAAGAAAGGCGTTCCCCGTATCGCGTTCTTTGACTAAAAATGATCTTTGAAGCGTTCACATTCTTAATGGAAATAGACAAACGCGTTCGCTTAAAAGTTCTCAAAAATGAACGTGTTCTCAGTATTGCGTTTAAGTGAAAGCTTTCAAAAAGAAAGCGTTCCAGGGATCGCGTTCTTTGAACAAAAATGAACTTTGCAACGTTCACATTCTTAATGGAAATGGACGAACGCGTTCACTGAAAAGTTCTGAAAAGAGAACGTGTTCCCGGGATCGCGTTCACGTAAAAGTTCTCTAGTTTGAAACTTACTGGTGCCGGGACCGTGTTCTTTTTAGAAGTTCATTACCCAACTCTGCTTTTACATATTATTTGAAAAAAATTGTCATATTTAATTTAAAATTGTAACTTACGGAGGTGATATCACATTTCCTTCTTTAAGGCTTGTATTGGGCTGTTTTTGAATAATCAGTTCTTGACCTTCAAATGTATTAAGATATTGAATTTGTTGAGGCGAGGGTACTGGCATGAGGTTTGGTTCCTTAGCTACAGGAGGACCAGCTTGTCCGGGAGCTGTTGTTGTACTTAACTGTTGTTTTTGTTGTGCCATAGACTGTAGCGTGCGCCCAAACATTCCATCCACTAGGTATAACACATTATAAGTCTAAGTAAACCTAAAATCTGGTATACTTACCTGATGATTGATGGCTATTGTTGGGTTCCGTGCTACTACTAGTTACACTTGGCGACAAATGTGAAGAAACAGGGGTGCCCGGATTACTGGGATTGGGGCGAGGTGCAGTGGGAGACTCTTGTGACGTGGGACTCTGACCTGTACTCATATGTCTAGTAAGACTGAAGGATCTGTTAGGATCTGCTGGTGAATTGAGGGCCGAGGAAGCTCGAGGTGATGGCAGAGACAGGTTTGACGTAGGATTATTGGGAGACCCTGGGTTTGGACTTTGTAATGCAACAGGAACACTTGCTGAACGTTGGGTTTGATGATAGGGAGGTGGAGGTCCTTGTAAACGAGGACCTGGTCCTGGAACACCTCTGGACATGGAAGGTCCAGGTCCACAAGGAGGTCCAGCTTGTCCAGGAACTATTGACCCTGGTGGAAGGGGTGGCCCAGAAGGACCTTGCTGTCTACCATCAGGTTTTATTTTAGTTCGGTCGTCAAAATACTGCTGCTGGAGTTTTTGCCATTCTATTTGTGCAGATATTGGGCCTCCAGGCCCATGCATATTTGCTGGGTTTCCTGGCATCATGCCGTGAGGAAGCTCGGGGTTCTCGCCACCTTCAACCTGGTTTTCTGGAAACAACATTTGTTGCATTTTGCGAATGGTAGCTAATTGCTCTTCGCGATGCTGTCGCTGCTGAGGAGTTAAGTTTTCGTCAGGCACTTTTACGCCCTGTAATGAGGGCTGCATGTTCGCGAGCGACGGGCTGCACGAATCCATGTCTGGACCTACATCTGGTAATCCATTGCTGACACCTTCTAAACCCTCTAGATGATGGTTGTTCTTTTGGTCCCATGGTAGGTCATTATCTGCTAAGCCCACCATGTCGTCCAAACCATCTGGCCCTAAAAAGCTATCTATGGGTGGCTGTCCTTTGGGGATTAAACCGGGGCTACGAGTACAACCTTTATTTTTGATCATTGCCAAATTATTAAGCCACTGTGTACTCTGGCGATTAAATTGATTTACTTTGAGGGGGTTCTTTTCCAGGTACTTTTTTGTGCCTGGTTGGGCACAATGATAGGCAATAATAGAAGGATAGCGACCTTGCATGACTTCTTCAGCACCTGAGTTGGCTAACAGGGTTGAAAACACAAAAATCTGACTTTGCTGCTGCATGTATTGAACTTCCATATTATTAGATTGTTTATTAATAACGTTACTGGGTAAGGGTTGCACTCCATCGGGTGGTGGTGGATGTGGTGGTGCAGCAGGCAGACCAAGACTAAAAGCATCACTCGAGAGTTCTCCTTCTAATCCTTCTTCCGACTTTGGTGGTAAAGAACTAACCTCACTACTAGCAGGAGTATCGTCTACCTCACATTTACGTTCACTAGTGCTATGTAACGAACCAGTATTTGTCGAACCAATAACACCTCCATTCTTCGTGATGGGTCGACCCGGTTCCTTTTTCACAGGGCAGCTACTGCCCGTAGAATCTTCTTCTTTCTTAATGCACACTTCTGTATTCGCACAGTCTTTGTCGGAGCTACCCGGCTCCTCCTTCACACTGTCCGGTCCCTTGTCGTGCTTTTCCTTGATCATGTCGTAAACTCTAGCACATACTCCTTCTTCTCATGCTGTGCACACACTATCACTGTTCACTTACCATGTCCAGTTCCAAACTCAACATCTTAACCAGTCACTTGTACGTATCTCGATACCTTCCATTTATTATAATACAATAAAATGATGTTTCTCATCACATATGTTCTAATGTTTTTATTTGCATTCCATCATTTTTTATTTTCATCTTTTAACCAAATATGAAGAGACGCATAGAAGGTATCCTAGTCCATTTAAACATTGCACATCCACTGAAATGGGAAGACTTCAAAATTCCAATAACAGAAATTACGATTGACATTTAATGTTCTCAAGAATTTTAACAACTAGACCATAATA
This sequence comes from Hemicrepidius hirtus, assembly GCA_963082805.1. Classification (NCBI taxonomy): domain Eukaryota; kingdom Metazoa; phylum Arthropoda; class Insecta; order Coleoptera; family Elateridae; genus Hemicrepidius; species Hemicrepidius hirtus. Next base: position 22,124,141 of record OY720168.1, read on the forward strand.
AAAACTTTTAATAAAAATCTCACATCACAAAATGCCAAACTGTCCACACGCGTGTCTACCAACCTTCTTACAGACCATTCACACTTACAGACTAAAAGTTACCAACTCACCCGCAAATTTTAAATTGTTCGTAACTTCCTTTTGTCTCCAACACAATACAAACATTTAAAGTGTTTTAAAACTAGACTAACAGGATTTCCAATCCCTTTCATTCAATTCAAAGCCTACATCCACATAGAAAACCCAATTTTAACAATTAAAAACCTTATCCTCCTTTACCCCAACCCTTCCACATCAGGTGGTTCCAGAGCCGGTTTCATAAATTTTTTGGCTTGAAGGGTTGGAGCCTTTGGGGGCCCCATTACTCTTTGAGGACGACGGTGGTAATGGATCAGGCACACATTAATAGAAAATCTATCATAAGCATCAAAGGGAAAAGAAATCAGGGTAGACCATCAGTCACAACATGGACAAGACAGGTAGCAAGTGAATGTGGTGCTTACAAATTGAACTAGAGTCAATTAAAGACAGGCAGAAACAAGAAGATATGGAGGGAATTTTGGGAGGCAATATATGATAAAACCTAAGAAGTGGTTCAACTCAACTCTAGTAGTGATAATATTAAAACAAAGAGGATCAACAGGAATGAAGAAGAAGATTGCTCTTTGTATAATACATAAGAGCAATTTCAATTCAAGATAAACTGCAACATGGAAACCCCAATTTTTGCAATTAAAAATATTTTATTTATACTTCTTTATCCCAACCCTTATTTTGATACCCTTCCATATCAGGTGGTCTCAGAGCTAGGCAGTTTAACAAATTTTCTGGCCTGAATGTTTTTGGGGATCCTATTACTCTTTGTTGAGAAATAAATAAAATGAAATGTTCTAAATGTCCCAGAAACGTCTCTTCCTACCTAAGGCTGTACCTATCACCCTCTAAAAAGGCAGAAGAAACTTTTTAAACTTCCCTAAATCTTTCTGGTTGTTTGTTTTAATGCTACCTACAGAAAATTAAGCTAACTTTTATTTCTTTAACTCTCCACAAGCTAGATACCTACTTATCCAAAGTGTCCAATCCAGTAGAAAAAAACAACACATAACTGCAAACACATCTCTATTGAATTACAATAAATTATAAGTACAGCACAAAAAATATATATACTCACTGGTGTGGTCATTACTAGTAAAAAATGAAAATTAACAAACAACTTGAATACAAAAAAATCTTGACTGTAAAAAAAATCTGGTGAAGTTCACTATGGTTCCATTTTGATTAAATGAAAAGACAATCATTTAGATCAGAATTTTTTGTTCTACAGTTACAATAAATTATGCTACATGTAGTGGGGCGCGAACTTCACAAAATTCCATGTAGGGCTTTTGGTTTTCTTTTGACTATTCAACATGAAAATAGGGCAAACTTGTTTTGATTATATCTTTGTTCTCAACATTAATCATACTTTAAATTATTACAAACATTGTCTATTTTAAATTTATTCAAAGGATTTTTAGTAAAAGTAGTAGGTCTTTACATAACAAGACAACTGAAATATGCTTAAAGAATAAGAACACATAATATACTGAAATTAAAATAAAAATTTTACATGGATTTCATGCCCAGAGGCTTGGCCCCCATTAAGTCAACGCCCCTACAGGTGTAATAAATACAAATTTTAATAAGCAACAATGAATTTTACATAGCACAGTTGCAAAAATATACAGTGTATCAAAAATAAGTGCCAATATGGTGTGATTAAAACAGAAAAATTTTAAATAATCGTTTATTTATACTAAAAGACATACTTATACTTATAGGAAAGGATGATCCAAAGAATTTAGATGCATATTCTATCTAAATTTAAAAATTTAAATTTGGAAAAATCATGTTGCCACTATCTTCTCCTTGGCCTAATCAAATATTTGCACTTATTTTTGATAAAAAATATTCATTATTGATGATAATTTATTTACTTACAAGTAATAAATACAAATGTAAAAGAAAAACACTGTTGTACCAAAACAAAAAGCTTCTAACAAATAAAAAATTAAAGTAATTTACTTTTGCTTCTTTTAACCCATTCATCAATAACTTTTTTATAATCTTTTTCCTTTAATGTTGAAATCCCAACAGGATTTTCCAAAACAAGGGTTCCAACAACATCTTTTTCAGTAAAATTCAAAATCTTACAAAAGGGTTGAGCAGGCTGAAGATTATTTTTTTCTGTTGTACCAACTGGTAATGCTAAAACTGTATGTCCATTTAATTCTGGAATTTGTTTATTACTTGTAATTAATCCTTTAGTATACCATAAATCAAATTCTGTATATAATCCAAAAATAGAAGATATTTCTGATTTTAATTGTTGTAATGAAAGAAATTCCTTATTTACATCCAAAAGGACCATACCTTTAGTATAACTATTCCCATATTGAGATCTTAAATTTTGTAATTGAATGTTTATCCAATTTACAACAGGTAGTTCTTTTTTTGTGTCTACTTTTTGTGCTCCTGTTGATCCAGCAGTAATTTTTCTTATTCCTCTTAATACAAGATTCAAATTAAATTCCTTTAATTGTTGATGTTCTTCTATAATAATTGGTTCAGTTGATTTACATTCTTCTTGGGGATTGAAATTTGCTTTAATGGTAGTTTCAATGAATTCCTTATGAGAAGAAGCTACTCTTGCAAGATCACCTGTAGTTTTATAAAATACACTGATCTCATCAGTAGGAACTAAATGCGCTTTTTTACGTAATTTTTGTATACGATTTATAATTTCCCTTGCAGTTCCTTCATCTTGCATGGAACTATCTGGGGTAACATCCAATAAAACTACCACATCATTATCACTGTGCACTTCAAATTTGCTTGAAGTAATGTCATCTGCTTTAAAAATTAATCTTACTTCAGATAATTCCACGCGTTTACCAATTATATTTCTATAACCCTGTGTGACCATTTCATTAATTTCCTTGTCAGTGAGTGCTTTAATAGCTGCGGTAACAGCTTTAAAGTCTTGTTTTAAGCGAACTCCTAGTACTTTATGGTCTGGTTCAGCTCTAAGTGAAATACCATACTTGCTTTTTTCAGTGGTAACTGTTAATTTCCGCACATTCATTTCTAATAAAACATAGGATTGTAAAGATTGGACGTCACTGATGTACTGAGGGTCTTGATGTACTACTACAATTTCTGGTAAAGGATATTTGATTGGAATTGTTTTTCTATCACGTAAAACGCGGCCCAATTCAATAACAGTTTGCATACGAGAAACAGCTCTTTCAATACAACTATCTATGAGAGAATAATTAGGTTGAGGTAACATCAAATAATGTATACTATCTGCATCAACATTGGTTAATTTTTTTAGATATTGATACATATGTTCTACTAAAAATGGCGCAAACGGCGCCATTAGTTTAACAATATTAAATAAAACATTAAATAATGTTGTTAAAGCTTGTTTGCAATCTTCTTGACCCCCTTCACCTTTCAGACGTTTTCTATTCATTCTTACATACCAGTTGGTTAAATGATCAATATATTTAGTAAGCCGTGGGACAACATTATATAAATGATATAACGCCATTTCTTTACGCACATAATCAAGAAGGGATTGCGTAAAAGATAGAATCCAACAATCCATTATATTTTTGCTACAAACATCCTCTTCCTTATAATAGAAAGGTAAATTATTTTCTTGTACATATATTTCTATGTTTTGCATAAGAAACCGGAAAGCATTGTACCATGGTAAGAACACATCTTTAATAATATCCCTAACACCTTCTTCTTTAAAACGTAAATTTTCCGCTCTTACAACTGGAGAGTTGATGAGATATAAACGAAGAGCGTCCGCGCCGTATTTGGAAATGACTTCCATTGGATCAGGATAATTTTTTTTACGCTTAGACATTTTTTGTCCATCACCAGCTAATACTAACCCATTAGCAATAAGATTTTTAAACGGAGCTTTACCAAACAAGGATGTAGATATAACCAAAAGCGTATAAAACCATCCCCTAGTCTGATCAATACCTTCACTGATAAAATCAGCAGGAAATTGTTCTTCAAATTCCTTCATATTCCCAAATGGAAAATGTTGTTGCGCAAACGGCATTGAACCTGATTCAAACCAACAATCAAACACTTCAGCGACACGGCGAAGTGGGGGATTCCCTGGTATTTTTGATTTAATTTCCAAGTGATCAATATGTTCCCTATGAAGATCTTTTATGGTAGTTCCCGTTAGTTCTTCTAATTCTTGGATACTTCCAATACAACAAATTTCATCACCAGAAGGGGACATCCATATAGGGATGGGGGTTCCCCAATAACGGTTACGACTTACCGCCCAATCACGCGCGTCTCTAAGCCAATTACCAAACCGTTTATCTTTCACAAAATCTGGTACCCAATATGTAGCAGAACTAGCTTTCTGTAAATCTTCAGACATATGTTCAACTCTAATGAACCATGATGGGACGGCTCTATAAATTAACGGCGTTTCCGAACGCCAACAAAATGGATAACTATGTTTTACTTGTGTTGAATGATACAATCGATTTTTTGCCTTTAAAGCTGCCATAATATTTTTATCAGCGTCTTTAAAGTACTGTCCTTCGAAATCGGTAACAGGTTTAGTCAGTCTCCCACTTGGATCAATGGGACAAACTGGGTCTTGATCGCGAGTGATGATCCCAGCAGCTAAACAAACGCGGTAATCGTCTTCTCCAAAATAAGCTGCTTGATGTACAACCCCGGTACCAGACTCTGACGTCACATAATCATCGACCAACACTCTAAACGCGCCTTGTTTACGCATTTCTTTATAATAAGGAAATATAGGTTCATACTGTAGGTCCTTTAGTTTTAATCCAGGAAATTTGTCTAGGATTTCGTAATCATCTGGTTTAAATACAAACTCTGCTCTAGCTTCAAGAACAATATATATTTTGCCTGAACTAATTTCTTTAACGCGAACATATATTAATGAAGCATTTACACACGCCGCTAGATTACTTGGTAAAGTCCATGGAGTGGTGGTCCAAATTAATAAAGATGCCCCATCTTTATCCCCAATTATAGGTAAGGTAACGGTAACAGCTGGATCTACGACGTCTTTATAATTTTGACCAGATTCGAAGTTAGATAAAGGGGTATTGCATGCAGTGGAATAAGGCATGACTTTGTTCCCTTGATATACAAGCCCTTTTAAGTAAAGCTGTTTAAACACCCACCAGATAGATTCCATATACCATGGATATAACGTTTTGTAATCATTTTTAAAATCTAAAAATATTAAGTTAAGGTAGGGGAGACTCCCGTTTTCTAATCTTGTAGTTTAGGGCAACTAATTTTAAGCTGTGTGCGCATGCGTCACAATTTTAAGTGATTTCAGGTGCGAGGTTGCCAGATTGTCTATTGTACTTTTAAGCTAAGGTTGCGACAGACGTATATGGTGTTGCATGTCAGTTTGCTCGTACAAACTTAAGTTGCAAGACTTATCGCTGCGAAAAGTGGCGACAAGTCGATAGATTTGGCGAATGAGTCCGACGATTGTTTATTTTGAGCGAAATCAATATCACTTTGAAGTTTTTTTACGCGTTCAAGCTCGTCTAGAGATAAGCAGTAAAGTGTGGGGTACGCGCGATTTCTTTGTCCGTACGCAAATAATTGAACCAACCCTAATTCTAATTGAAGTTCCGTCAGGTTTACGCGAGATAATTGGCGCTTCTTCTTGTTTTGATTTTTTTGCTGCAATAGCAATAGCAACAGTAACATTTCGTCAGGAATCTAAATCTAAACTAAATGCAAACTGCGCGTACTGTTTGTGGCGTATTTCGAGTACAGTCTTACCTTACAATAAGTTTGTACAAGCAAAACGATATGCAACATGGAACGTTTGGGCGCGCCTTAAGAAAACTTTGCATGGGTTGGATGCGGGAGGGTTGCAGTACAGTGAGCTCTTTTACCGACAATATTTTGAATTGTAAAATGGTTTACCTTACGAATTAAGAAATTGGACTACAGTGAGCTCACATAGAAGCAATTTGAGATTAAAACCCGTTTTATTTCACATATCTATATAAACTTTAATCTCGCGACAATGTTGCTATTTGTGTTTATATTTGATACGACTGCGTCCGCGCGAGGGATGGACCGTACCTCAGTGTATGCGCACAGGGGTTTAAAATTAGGAACCCTAAACTACAAGAACTAATATTATATTTACCAATCCATCTTCCAATGCGCCCTACAATAATTTCCCATTCCCTAACATAGCGAGTTACAATTTTGCGACACTCGTTATTGTATTTATTAATTCCCATTTTCTCAACATCTTCTGGACCTTTAATGCCAAGGGTTTTATCAATTTCATATTCAACAGGAAGACCATGACAATCCCACCCAAATCGACGTTCTACATGATAGCCCTGCTGATGGGCATAACGAGTTACAACATCCTTAATAGTACCTGTTAAGATGTGCCCATAATGGGGTAAACCAGTAGCAAAAGGAGGTCCATCATAAAATGAATATCTAAAAATTTGTGATTACAATAATAGGGGATGCTATTTTTATGCATTATTTTTTTAAAATTATATTTACCTGGGTTTGCCTTTGGACTGTTTCAAACAAGTGTAAAAGACATCTAATTTATCCCATAAGGTTATAATTTTTTGTTCCTCTGCTGGAAAGTCAATGGTCTCTGGAACTCTTTGAATTTCTTGTAAAGTTGAAGAGTTAGCCATTTCAGTTCTTTTTATTACTAAATTTAAATTATCTTATTTATAAAACTTTACCACCACACTATAAAAACGTGCTACAAGTATTCATGATTTGTAGCCGGGTCGTGTCGGATACCTGAAGATTTCGTCATCCGTTTCTTAATGCCAACCAATCATAAATTAGGTGACCGCAATCTCAAATAAATTTAACCAATCAACTGTCTGTCCACTGCACAGAATGTGGCAAATCTACATCACTAACGTGAAAATAGCACAAGGCAAATTTTCATAAAATAGGTAATCGGTATAGGTAATGTGACGATTTGGGGTGGGCATGAATTCAACCAAAGAAAAGTGACGGGTAACAAGAACGCACGATTAGTCGGAAACTGCCTACCTGGGATAGTATAAGTGATTCTTATTTTCCTATGTCCAGGCGAACTTCCACTCGGTTATGGAAATTTTGTCTATGATGAAGGTGTTCCACTTACTATTCCCATTATAGATTGTCTTTAGTAAAGTATTTTTTCCGAGAGAATAAATTATATCAAACATGAAATGAGAAGCTCCAACATAAACAATCATCCTTACCTTTACAAATCCAATATTAATTAGGCTGTAAAAACAGTAAAACACCAAGTATAAATTTCAAAGTTTAAAACAACAAATATTTCTTACCACGTACACGTATGACGCATAACTAAGTACATATGCACCCACAAATATAAATTTTATTGTGTAGTTCCACTTTTTTTTTTACTTTTTTTAATTTTTACATATTTTAATCTATTATGTAGCCTTATCGAAACACTAAATGATCTTTTTATAGTAAATTGGCTAAATAAAATATTTCTTGTAATAAACATTTATGCACGAGTATGCAGCCATGAATACAGAAATTTGAAAAGGGTACCTTGCGAGTGATTAATTATGTAATAATCATTAATATTTAACATAAAGTAAATTGGGGAACTGATACCTATAAAGTTTTCCCAGATAATTGTAGAATAGCTTTCATGAATCTAAATGTAATACTAATTTATTAAAATAAGTTCAAAAAGTTTTTTCTCCCTATATATTTATCCGACTTTATAATTATATAAGGAAGTTTCCCTATACACATAACCGTTGCGCAAGACTTGTGCGCATCCTAGTCATTTTGGGGTCTGAACTAAAGAATGCTATCTCTCCACTTTCGCATTGCTCTGCCGTCATTTTCTGCCAGTAGATGTAGTTGGTTGTCCTTTCTCTTCCCCAAGCAGTGTAGAGGCTTGGCAAGGTTGTGAGGCTTGGGGAGATTAAGCAAAATTTCTGCTCCGTGTGCAAGTATATGTGGGGTTCGATCCTCCTTCTCTCTTCTAAGGAGAATACTCTACCGAATTCAGTGTTCGTTACAAAGGGGTCGATTAAAGTAAACCTTCATAGGTTTACAACCCTTTTGCTTTTCTAAAAACTGAAAATAACTAAAAATTTATCAGCAAGGCCGCTTAATTGAATTTAATTTTCTGTTTTAAACAAAACGGGATTTACGTAGATTGAAGGAATCTCCGACATCGGAGGATTCTGATTTCAGTGGTGTTCCAGGTTCGAATACCTTTCCCCCGTCTTTGTTTATTGTAAATTTTACTTGCTAGAAGCAGTAAATAAATTATGTATTACTTGTTATACAATGGTGTTCACATAGATTGTCTTTCTTTTAACCTTTTAAGTTTTCTCTAATTCATATTTAATTGAAAACATTAATTGATTCTTGTCCAAAAAGTACACAAAAACCTTAGGATTCGAGTCATGATGTCCTGGAATGTGAAAATGATTGTGTTCGTATTACATTCGCAAAATAAAATCCTTGGAGGCTGTGGTTTGGAAAATAAGAGGATGAAAACCCTAGAACCACAAATTATTTGGATAAAATGATTTTTCAATTGATCAATACTATTATATAAAGCACAACAGTGTTGTCTGGGTTTACACCCCACCGGTACCAAATATGAAAAAAGGACAGCTCTATATAAACTTCATATATTGTGTGAACGCTGACTTTATTTTAAGTGTGGGTTTTCACCCCACCGGTACCAAATAAAAAAAGGGCAGCTCTGTATAAACTTCCTATATTGTGTGAACGCAACTTTAAACGCTTGTGTGGGCGTACGCGGATAGGCTAACTACGCTACCACTCAGTACAAACTACGCACAAGGGTGGAATTCTTTGTGTTTGTTTCCGACATTTTGTGTACGTTTTTGTGAGTTTTTGTGTAAAGTTAAAAATGTTGTTCTGTGCTGCAAAAAACTACAATAACAAACAAGGCCAAGGATTCGCTTTATTTAGATTCTCGAAAGAGACTGACCAAAATGGGTTAAAGGCTGTCAGGTACAATTATTAAAGACTAAAGAGTTATCACCGCGGTTATGTCAGGTTGGTTTTTAAAACATTACAGTAAATAGTACGTGTTATACGCTTTTAAATTTATAGTGCCACTTCGACGATTCCGAATTTTATCCCAGTACAACAACAAGAAGATTAAGAAGTGATGCGATTCCAACTATTTTTTATTTAATAATACTATTGTATTTAATACCAAACACAAAGGTTGGTAGTAATCTATCATTTGTATTTTCACATACAGTGAGCACCAAAAGTATGGAACATACCAAATAAAACTGAAATGAATGTTTTTTTCTAAAAATCCCGAAACACATCAATTTTCTTTTTTAAAAATACACATTGGAATGTCAAAATAATTTTCCGGCCTTCATTTGTTTCTAAGTGATGACGTCATCAGTATTTTGTTTAAATGTCGACAAAGCGTTTTGGATGCATCTTTTAATTACTTAAATAAGTAGGTAGTTTTTTGTGTGTTTATAAATTTCAAAAGCTTCTAAAATATTTAATTTATTTTTATTATCAGAAAAGTGTAAAAATTTAATTGTATTATTAGATGTTAATGTGTGATTTTGTTCTAACAAATGTTTAGCATAATTTGATTTATGTGCATGTTTATATTTGTAACAACGGATATGGTCTTTTTGCCTAATACTGAAATTTCTAATTGTTTGACCTATATACCGAGTGGGTAGTTTCAAAGCCGAACATAGGGGAATTGCATTGTAACTGATCTTTATATAGATACCTGCTCGCCATTTTCATATTATGAATTATCATATTATGATTATAACACTTTAGTTTTTAAGTTTCTGATGTTTATTTTATATTTTCTATCTATTATTGATTTCTAAGAATTGTAAGCATCGGTTTATTTTTATAATGTATATTAAAATATTAATTTAACTGTTTTACTCAGTCTCTTTTATTTATTAAATACTTAAAAACATTATTTTTACTCTTACCCCTCGGCAAATCTGCGAGCCCCCCCCCCGCGTATTTTGAAATACCGGCGCCTATGCTTACATTCCGAAGTGGGCGCGGCATGTGCTGCGGGTACCCAGCTAGTTTATTTTATAATTCGGATTTTAACATTGGAAATGTTTATGTTCGTATATGGGGCCAAGTTACGAGTTTTTAGTCAAGGCCAAAGAAGACAAAAGTGTCGCGATCGGGTTTCGCCGCTAGCTGGCCGGTCCGGGCCGACAGCATAGCACGGTGGGCATACAAATTGGCGTGTGCGCCGTGCTCCTGTCCAGCCGAGGCCGATGGTGTACAACTACAACCCGAGGGCTTTAGCCCGAGGGTTGTACGTCTAATTCTGTATTTCCATGGTAATAGTCAGTGTTATCATTTCCAATGCCTCCGATGGTTGCAAGGATTGCGAAATCTGTGAATTTTTTTCACATACAAGCAACACAAAAATGAAGTAGTGAACAAAGATCTATTCGTTGTTTATTTTTCTTCATGCAGAATTAGTAGCTTGATGGCGTCGGCGCAACATGGTACACCACATTTTTCTTTATTTATCGGAGTAAATAAATAAGTTGTGAACAATTCCTTTTGCATTTACAATAATAATTTCACAGTTAGAAATATTTCGTAGTGCTCCCGTTATTTTACTATTCTAAGATGTTGAAGTGATGATACTATTTGAAATGGACATCCGAAACTCTAATGTGGGGTATGGACCTCGCGTGTTTCAAAGAGGACAACACAGTTTTTTAAGGTAGGTGCCACGTCGGTGGGACGTTTTCCAAGGATGAATACAGGAAAATCTGAAGTTACTTCTACAGCAGCACAGTCAGTAAATCGCTGAACATATAAAATTTATATCCGCATATTTTTAAAATTTAAATCGCCGGAGATAATTTTCCTGTAATCATGCCTATAACCATGTGAACGTTTCACAGAAAAAATGGCATGATGAGTATGACCCATGTTTCATTTTCGAATGGTAAACCTCGACACATAAAAATAATGACATCTACAAGGGTACAAAAAATAATAAATAAAACACATACTTAATATCTACTCGTTTAAGAAACCTCATATATAATAGGTATACAATTTTTACAGTTTAGAATAATAAAAATAATCAGCGGAAAGGTTAAGGGCGAAGGACTAAAATGTAGCAGGAAATGCACTGAAAAGTAAAATGGCACGGGACACATATTGTTAGAAATTCAGTTCTTCCGTTAAAATTTTTTTTTTCTATCTGTGCTCTAGCTATTTTTATAACAAATAAAAAGTTATAACATGATGAGCAAATGTAAGTAACATAATTACTTCGTTAAAAATAAATAAGTCGACATTATTTTTATAACTGTGTTACGACTAGATGATTCAGTTTAAAAATACAAGGTGACCCGTTTAATTTCAATCGTCTGTGTACCTACCTCCACAGAGTAATTGAGCGATAAGCTGTAGCTATATCTGTAAAAATAATTAGGCGCATGTACATTTCATAATATCCTATTTAGGCAGTTAAAAAATTCATAGAAGTACAAAAAATATAAAATTAATTTACATTTATTAAACAAATCACCTTGTCTATCCTCGATGAACCAACCTTCAGAAATAATTCTCCATCTTTACACGAATTATTTCTATTTCCAAAAAACTATCTAAATTTGGAGAGTTTAACGTGTCTATCGTTTGAGAGTTTAAGAATACGCCTTGACGTGTTTCAGAAATCGTTTTCCATGACATTTTTTCCAAAGAATGTATTGCACTGGTTACTCCTAATAAAACATTTTCTTTGGAGTTCAAAATTTTCACTTGTAATTGAAAATTTCTACATGTTTCCCAATCAGCTAAAAGCCATACCCATAGAAGAATGTCGGAATTCGTGGAATTGGTTTCTCTAAAAACAATTATTATGTTCGTGATTAGGTAGTACATGAGAAAATACAAAAATGAGTTAGAATCTAATTAAAATTGTGACAGTAATTGTTTTTAATCATTCTGGTAACCTTCGGAAAAAAACAAATACTACACAGCGACGATTTTTTTTTCTAATTCATTGTGTAGATACCACGGTAGATACGTAACATTCCAATAACATGAAGCAGCCCATTAAAAAATTACCAACCATATCCACGTTTATTAGTGAGAACTTACGTTTTGCATTTCTCATTGTCTACGATATCAAGTATTCGCAGGAAAAAGATCATTTCCTCTATATGTATTACATAACACGGATTCTTCTCCAGTTGAATATTTGCAAATGTTAATCGTAATTTTGGTTGAAAATATTGTATCAGAGGTCCATGATGCATTAATTGAAAATGTCTGATTATTTCTGAACCTGAAAAAAAATATTTCAGTATATTACGTTAATGTAAGAGGTAGTACCTATTTATTATTTGTTTTTGCAGAACCAACGTTTGTTTTTAAAAGTGACTAAGAAAAATTTATCGGTGATCCTTTAATCCGTTGTATTAACACTTGTATAAACTCGTACGCTCGAACTAAGTAATTTTTACACATACAAATAAGATAAGCGTTTCATTGTTATTATTATTACAACAAATAATAAATACTCGTGTAATTTCCTGTACAAATCGTAAAGATTAAACATCCAACCAAATATTACTTTTTAGTTCAAAAATTTAATCAAAAAATAATCATATGTACGTTTGGTCAGAATATCACGTTCATACCCATTCACAATAACGGCACTGATTTCATATTTATTAATTTTTCGATTGTTTAACAAATAGTAAGTGGATGCTTTCGTAACACACATGTATTTTATTAATTACTTAAACCTTAACCTTGAGTCAAGTCCAGTTGATAACGATAAAGTGTTTTCCATTGAAATGAAATAAAACAAATTTACCTTTAATTCTAGACGAACAATCCAAATTATAAGGACAGTAATAATGAACTTCATCATCTATAACTAAAGAAGCAACTGAAAGTAGATGATTTCTCGTTAATCTACATTCGTCTTTCAATTTTCGTTCAAGTGATTCAAATGATCCATGACATGATGCAGGACCACTCTTCGGTTCATTTTTGAGATTCAAAAATTTTCCTTTGGAAGTTTTACAATTTCCATGTAACTGATAAAATGAACCGGCCCTGGATGGAACCGGACTAATTGATTTGAAAATTTCACTTGTAGACAGCGACTTTGTTTTTAAATTACTCCCAAAGTCATGTTCCAAGGAAAATCGTACCAATGGAACATTGGATTTTACAGAATCATTAGATAAGTTATCGGCGGAGGTTGATTTCCCAATAAGGCGAGCTAGAAATTTATTAGTATGCGACTGGGTGACTTTAATATCGGGGACGTTTTTGTTTTTTCCCTGTAACTTAAATATTGTTCGCATTTTCGCTTTTCGCGTTTGCTCTGATTCTTCTCGAAGGTCGAATACGTCAGTTATTGAATTATACACCTGCAATAAAATAAATTGGACTTTCTACATTGCTCTTGGCATAGTACATGAAGGCATTTATCGGTTTTCATGAAACGGTATTGTACCTGCTCTGCTAATAAAGATCTTCCCCTAGAAAGACGTATTCTACATACAGGGCACTTTTCTGATTTTGCTCGACATCTTAAACACATTAAATGTCCATTTTCGCACTGGTGGGCTGGAGGTGGGATGGTATCCAAACAAACTGGGCAATCCAGAATTGTTAAAATTGAGGACATGCAGGCGGATAACCGTTGCAAATTTTGTGGCATAGGACCGCAACACAGCGACTAAAGAAATATAAAATTTATTAACAAAAATATTATTAATGTCATTAAAATTTTAAAACTACTGAAATATGCATGTATTTATGAATTTATGAAGCCCCATTGAAAACCAAAGCTCAGTTGAAGACACCCAAATGGATAATCCTAAGGGTGGAAACTGATTTGAAAAATCTCTTGTACATCGCCCTAGGTTTGTTTAGAAGAACTCTGCGTGTCAAATTGAAATGCTATCCTCTATCATTTTTGAACACGAAGTAAAAAGACTGTTCGAAGTTTTGCTGGAGATTTAAAAAAGAGGAGAAAGAAAGCAAACTATTTTAAAGGCCAATAATTTCATGTTTCAGTTTTCCAACGTGCCCACAGCCCACGAGGGTAATTTCCTAAACGCTCATTAAAGATGTAAACATTGCTAATATAATTAGCAACAAATAGTTTGAACAATGGTAAGATTAAGAAAAATATTTAAATTCCATAAAACTGATTAAGGCTTAAATTGAAGTTTGTTAACAGTGAACAATGGGACATTACGAAACGGTAACTGCTGGAGCAAAATAGTTATATAATTAACATACAGTCGGAAAATAACATGCTTGGTTTATTAGTCATTTATTTTGTATCTTAAACCAAAATTTTTCATGGAATGTAAGGTGTTAACTACTCTAATACCTTAAAAATCTCATGGTCTAAGCTAGTAGGTAATTAAAAAAAATAGTATGACACGGTGCTGTTTAGAAAAATTCGGAGAAAACCCTATTGGAAAATTGAAATTATAAATTCTTCTTGAGAAACAAAAACAATGCAAACCACAATCACGTGTTAAACAAGGTTATTTACTTCAATCTAATGGCATTACTATAAAAACAAGATTCCCGCTAATTTTTTTATTTTTATTTTTGGAGTTGTTTTTGCAGTTAATGGTAAAAACAAGGTCGCCCTGTGCTCTAGGACATCTAAAATCAATGTCAACAGAATTTTTGTAATTATTTCCAACTAAAAGTTTCAAATATCACATTTCAACAAAATATTTAATAATTTTATAAAAGTTACTTCTGTCTACTATTCATATAGAACCAGGTAATCATATCTAAAAATAAATTGTCATCATAAAAACCGATTTAAAATTGCTAATTTCGTTTTTGTTATTAACTGAATACGGTGTAATAAAAAAGCTGCAAATAATCACCAAGATGATGACAACGATTAGAGTTTTTCTAAACCCTTGCGTATTGTCATCAGGAATTGTCTTTGGAATAGCTCTCGCCTTTTAATGCTCGTGCAGTAATGATAAGCCCTAAAAGCTATAAATTATACAGTGTGTTCAGAAAATAGATTCAAAAAATTTCAGAGTATATAGAGATGTTAAAGACAGTACGTGTACACTTGAAGGTAGCACCAGTTAATATTTTGAATTCCAAAACTGTGGAACAATTATTGTGAAAGTTATGCTTGAAAAGTCAAAAGTGTTTATCACATGCCCATTTTTAGGAGTCGATAGCTCCATTACGAATCCGTATGGAATTCCCCTTAATTTGCTTACAGCAATGACAATATTGCATGGGAACGTGAAGCATGATGCATGCGTAATTTCAAAATACGATAAAAAATAATTCTCAACTAGTATTCACTTTAAGGTTCCGAAGAGTATCCCTAATACTTACATAAACGAAAAAAAAGCGTCATTGGCGTAAATAAATTAAGATTATATACGCTAAATTTTAAATTGCGGAGACAAAACTTTGATAAATTGTCAATTCAGGAGCTTCATCATTTTATTTTCAACACTATTAACTGTATATATTGAACACCCTGTGTAATATAAAAGGACATTATTTTAAATTTTAACTAGATTACAATTCCAATAAACAAGTTGATGTGTTCGTGATAAGCCCATATCTCTTAACAGCGCAATTATTTTTGCCAACTTGTTACTCACAACGCTGAAATAAAAATAGTATTTACAGGGACATTATAAACGACTGAAACTAAAAATGTTGCTTATCGATTTAGAAGAAATGTTTGAAGGGGGAAAAATTGACAAACCGCATTATCATCTTGTTGGTATGAAAAGGTGAATAAAACGATACAATTTTTATTGCATTTGTAAGTTGATTAAAAAAATTACGGTCGGTACTTTTTGTTAATTTACTATGATTAAGTGTCTGCATATGGTACCGTGAGTCAATTAAATTTTTTGTAATTTATCTACGATATAACTGAGTAGGCATTCAAGCATCCGTTAACTATTTTATCTTATCAACTTGGGAACGAGCGCATATCCTGCAACACTAAAGTAATGTGAAATTGATAATACACAATTAGGAATATCCTTGAAATCAATTAATTGGCTCATACCTCTGGAGTGCATTGAGGATCCGTTCCGGAGTTCCACAGTAACAAAGATACCTGATTGGACCCTGACCTTACACGGTCCGCTACTTCGGATATCCGTTTTCCAACGATGTCTTCTCCATTAATCTCCAGAATGCAGTCTCCGGAGCGCATCCCAGCAATTTCCGCGGGAGAATCTTGATCCACTTTGGAAACCCATGGGTACGGGTCCCATTTACTCCGAGTTAAATGAAATCCGCAAGATCCGAAATTTTGTTTTTCTAAATCGATTAATCGCGTAGCAGGCGTACTATGAAAATCTTCAACATCCACGTCGGAAAGCATCATTCAGATTGAACCCGGAGTTTGAGCGGATAATCTCCGTTTTCACTTTTATGCTAAATACCTTCAAGGATTTAATAATTTGCTTCGCGACTTGTCGACCTTCGTTTAAAATTTTTGGAGATTTAATTTATTATTCGAAATATGCACAATCTGAGAACGAACCGACCATTCCGCGATCGGTTTTTAGAATACCAAGAGGTACCCAAATTCGAGATGGTTGGTTACCTAGGGTTTTAGAAACAAGTCTTGGTAGATCACCTTCACCCACATCCGCAAGGATGCGTCCTAGCAGTCCAAGTTATCTTTGTGTGGGGGAATTTGAAAGGGACAAGCAGTTTAAATGAATATTTTTATTGTATGCATAATAATTATATAACATTAATCATATACAATCCAACAATAGTGTGAAATGACACAAACAATAGAAATTAGGCGTAATTCTTTCCTACCAACAAGGGGGTAAAATGTGAAGCCACTAAAACAAATCTAACGTACAAAAATAATTTTTGGAATGTCTCTTAGTTTTAGAGGTATAATAAAATAATACATGTAGGCTATAATACCTAGAGCTTTTCATATTGAAAGTATGGTAAGTGATGGGTTGTCTATAAGTCTACAGATTTGACATCATTTAATAGTCTACACTATAATTTGTGTTCTCTACTTGTCAGGAAAATAGATTTATAGGTACTACATATTTTGAAGCAACGTTTCTAAATCATTTAGCGACACTGATTTAAGTTATATAACACTTGTGTGTGACGGTATACTCAATAATAGCGTTTTAAACGTGATTTAATCAAGGCCACCTTGGTACGAACACTAGGTACATTAATTATTATTGAACTACTGTGTTCTTATCATTATTATAACTTTTTACTATCTGCGAATGATAAAAAATGTTTTATCAGTTTTTTACACTTCGTTCTGCACTGTACAGTCTAAAGTTTTTGCACAATGTCGAACTTCTTTTTGAAATCGATTGCTTCTTTCTTGGGGTCGAACCTTTTTTTTTCTTTTAGTTTTGCCCTTAACTCCGCGGCTGTCATGTTGAGGTTTAGGGCACCATTTTCCGTTTCTTTTGCAGCACCGTTGTTGACCTGTTTTTCTGGAATTTTGGTCACGTCCGTGATGTGTCCGTCTTGCCCGTCCTCGTGAGGATCAATTACCAAAAGTTTCGTTTCGTTCGGCAACTCCTTTATAGCTTCTACCACCTGTTTGTGGGTTTTATCGCCTATGCTATGGCCATTTACCTCCAGGATGCGGTCGCCTTGGCGGAGGCCTGCGGCTTCGGCTGGGGAACCATCGTCTACCTTGCCTATGTACTGCCCCGGTTTACCCTTCTCCGCGTGTAAATTAAATCCGTACCCGTCGAAATGGTCCCATTTCATTATATGGCAAAGCCGAGCACTGGGATTATTCTTGTAAAGCGAATTTGTAGACATATTTGATTATGTGGACACTACACGGTTGAACAAACAACACTGTCGATGCGACAGCTAACGAAGCATCGCATACGTTTTGCTCGCACAGGTGCGGATCAGGCCGATGGCTATGGCGACTTAGAATGCGGTGATACTGGTAGTGGTAAGGTAATAGGCCCCCCGTCCCGCGCACCTTAGCCCCTCAGGGCTTACGTAGTACACAAACTGTAAAACTGCGTTGTCTCTGCTTTCTTGTTTTCTTCTATGTCTGGATAGAAACTGACTAGTACCTAATAAAAAAAAATAATTAATGTTAATATAGTTGATACAGTTACTAATTTTTGCATTAATATATAATTACCTACCTTTTTAAAATGGGCCCAAAAATAATACTTGTTCGTTGGCTCCATATTCAAATTTATTAATTATAAATAACCTATCTGAAGAAGAAGGTAGTAACCCCCTAAGCTACCCCTAGCTATAACACAGTTGCAACATTATTGTATAATTATGTAAATAATTAAAATATAAAATAGGCACCTATTACTATTAGGTATTGTGGAAATGTTTTTTTAGGTCATATTTTGTGACGTAGAAGAATTTAAAAAGTTAACAATTAAATAACTTAATCACGGTGTGTTCACTGATTTGGTCTCTACCTACCTACCTATGAATAGTCATTGATCAAATTTCACAAAGTGCGGCAGTTAAAGTTGCAAATATCTTCAAAATTGGAAAATTCACAATTTTTATCATGTTTAATAAAATGAAAAGAACAGGGGACTAATAATAAATATTACTAAATTAAACCCATAACCAGTAAAATATTTATTATTAGTATCCTAAAAATTACTCTCCAAAAAGACATTGCGCAATTTTTTATAATTTTGAAGATATCGGTTTGGCTGACCGCCCTAATAGATACCTTTGTTATGTTTTGGTATTGTATTTCTTTCAACACCCTATTTGTTTTAGTTTAAGGATTTACGTAATGTTTATTTTGTAGTTTCTAATTCCTAAGCGACATAGGCGCCGACTCCGTGGGGGCACCGGGGCTCGTGTCCCCATAATGATAGTGTTATGGGGGCGCAGCCCCCATAAACAAACCAGTGAATATAACGTTTCCCTTTCAAAGTTTGTGGTACATCTACAAAAATATGTTCAATATATGAAATTATGTCTAAAGAAATTTATGGAATTTGTATCTATGGTGTAACCCAGGTAGCTAGCCCACTAATGCAGTCGGCGCCCAACACAGTACTCCGCAATGTGCAAATCCCTTGTTAGTCTTGAGCTTCACGTTCCTTTCAATAGAATATTAAAATATTATGGTGTTTCTTGGAAAACCTTCTCACCTTTACTTAAAGCTTCCACTTTCAGTAATTTCTAGCAATTTTTTTTAACAAAAATTAATAATATTTTTTTTCAAATTTAATAATTCATTTTTCTGTTTTAAACCGGATAAATTTAGTAGTGCAAGACTGGCTACATAAAATCGAAATTGTCCGTGATGTTGTATCGTTAACTAAAGATACAATCAATTTTATAAAAGACTTCGCAAACAGATTGCAAATTTTTAAGTTAGGTACTGCAAGAAGAAGGAAATCCTTTACTAAGACCATCTTGTCCAACACCATGGACTTTAAGAATAACTGCATAAAAAACATTTTATATAAATTACTTGGTACTTTTAACCTTCTTTGATAAGGTTTCTAAAGAAAAGTCAGATACAGGATTAAAAGCAAGCGGATATAGAAAGGTATTTTTGAAATTTCAATCTTCATTTTAAGTTTTAAGTGCCCCCCCCCCACATGGCCAGAGATCAAACATTTTAAACATTCGGCTATTATTTGTGCCCCCATGATTATGAAAAGTCGGCGCCTATGCGTAAGCGAATGGTTTATTGTGAAACCAACACCACCTAGGTACACAGCGTTTATTGTGCTTAACAATAGTTTCAAAACTAATATTCTTACCTCTGTTGAAACATCGTGCAACGAGAAAAAAAAACGGACAGAGCTACTAGTTCATTTTAAGATTTACAAACGCATGCCAAGTAGGTACCTTAATGTGCTTCCTGACTAAAGGACCCTATATACGCTCAGTAGAATTTTGTAGGGGACAAACTGGGGTAGGTACTTCCAATCATTCCAAAGTTTAACCAAAATCACATAAAAGCCAGCTAATAAAAATATTAGTTCTGCTACATCACGTCATGTTTTTCCCTTGGATGTGGTCGTTAAGACCACTGCACCGCGGTCGGAATTGGCGTATGAAATTATTCTACTTCAAGTAGCCCTGTATCTTTGATGAAGTCCAGGATGTCCTTGGGAAGATGACCTGAAGTTCGTGTGTTTCCAGAAAGGGAACATGGAATTTCATCTTCCATGTCACACGCTCTGCACGTTGGGTCATTTAATATCCCTAATGTACTGAGGTGCTTTCGCATCTTGCAGTGTCCTGTAAGTTCTTTTGCCCACTGTATTTCACTGAAAATGGATGTATAGGCATGAACCTTGCATTAAAAGCGCCGCAAAACTGCTGGACTTGAGCAGGATTCAGGGATTCTTAACAGGACAAGGAGAATCTGCTAAACACATTCTGTGTAATTGCGACGAGTTGGCAAGCAAAAGACAACGCATATTTGGTTTCCCATTAATGGAGCAGAATTTCAGTTTACACCCAGTGAGAAAACTGGGCACTTGAGCTGCAGTACCAACAGTCATGTAAACAGACACAGAGGAAGAATCAATCATCGCGAATGACCAAGTTAGCGCTTAGAATTATCGATTTTAAAACCCTAATTTACATAAAACTAAAAATGCGGGAAATATTATTCACAGTTTTGGTTAAATAAATAATAAGTACGTTTTATAAATTTTTATTAAATTTTAGAAAAATACATGAACTAAGAAACACTTGAACTCCTTGTGAAAATTGTACAACGGTCAATATTCAGTAGGGAATTCCTTGCAAACACTTTCAAATTGCAAAGTTGGAACTCTATCACAAAGTAGTTAATCTCTACAATTGAAACAGAACTCTTATTTGTACTACAAAATCTTAATCATTTATTTTGGGGCGTTATGAAAACAAAAAACTTGGTCAAGTTGGTTCTGTGTCATGGAAACAGCCAACTTGGGCAGGTTGTGTTTTAAACACCATGAGCATGATCAGTTAATATTGCAATCTGCAAGTGTTGAAAAACTCAACATTTAAAACTCTTCTTAGAAAACAATAACAAATTAAACAGAACCTTCAGAATTGAAGATTTTTAACTTTTAACTGTAACACTTTAGCTGGTATGTGGTTTGCTTTTGTCATAAGACATTTTGCTAGTCATTATTGAGTCAGTGGGTCAGTTAAGTCCCTGGTAAAGGATACAAATGGTCAACAAATGCAAACCACATTGTATAAGTAAACTCTAGATACCATAGTATTATTAACAAAAAAAAATGGTATACTTATACAAGACACAGCCAATGTTTAAACACTTTAAGGTATTAACCTACAACAGTTAAAACAAACATTTTTTTTTAATTATTTCAGAAACAATATCACAGCAGCTGTGAAATAAATAAAGATTAAACAAAAAAAAACAAGTTACTTCTTTTCTAGCTCAGCTAGAGGCACTTCAGCCCTGTCTAGTATTATAGGTTGTGGATCATCTTCCACCACAACAGGGGCACGACGAAACTTTGGAGGACTAGTAAGCACCATATCGATTAATCCAAAAGATTGTGCTTCTGGTGGAGACATAAAGTTGTCCCTTTCTACGCTCTTTTCAATGCGCTCAAAAGGCAACCCTGTGTGTTTTACATACAGCTGAGTAATCTGTTTCTTCAACTTTAAGATTTCTTCTGCCTGAATCTGAATGTCAGTAGCCTGACCCTAAATTATCAATGAATTATAACAAATGTTATTAACCTTTTTTTAAAATTCTCTTACTTGTACTCCTCCAGAGGGTTGATGGATCATAATACGTGAGTTAGGCAATGCATGGCGCATACCTGGCGCACCAGCTGCTAACAACAAAGATGCCATGCTACAGGCTTGGCCCACACACCTAAAAATAAATATTTTAGTATTTTTTAGTAATCCCTTAACTTCTACTGGTTTTATACAACCACCCGGAATGGTAATTCCTTATCATACATACCAGGTAGAAACAGGAGGCAAAATATATTGCATGGTGTCGTATATACCCAGGCCTGCAGTAACACTACCCCCTGGTGAATTAATATACATATGAATCGGCCTGTTGGTGGATTCAGATTGTAAAAACAGTAATTGGGCGATAATAAGGGAACTCATGGCATCATGAATAGGCCCCATCAGACAAATAATCCGTTCTTTCAGCAAACGCGAATAAATATCATAGGACCGTTCGCCACGTCCAGTTTGCTCAATCACTATAGGCACCAACCCTATATTACGCTTAGCCGAAGTTAAAAGGCAAGGTGCTCTCAAAATTGACTAAAAAAAATCTTGAAACAGGAAAAAATAAAAGTTAATGAGAGTTACTTACGCTTACTAAACGTGACATCTTTTCCACTAGCATATTGCTGAGTAAGGGTAGAAGATAACTTGTTTATTTATTATGGCACACCTTTCTGTAAATTTACAAAAGATGTAACGGACACTTCGGCTTAACTTTAGGTTATAAGAGTTTTGAAAGAACGAACCAACATTCTGCCCAATACTGCCATCTATTAGTTTAACTTAGCAAGATGACGAATATTGTTAGGAATGTATAATACCGGTATTCAATAAGGGATGTACAGGGTTGGAAATACTTCGAATAATATCAAAAATCGTCCACGGAAGTACCGTTAGCATGCAAAACTAGGGAAACTTTTAAAGTGAAGACATCTGCATGTAACATTAGACTGTTAAGTTGCGAACTCTAACTTTGTACTACAGAACTACTCATAGACAGTCAGCACAGTTTAAATAGCATTCTGAATGATATATAAACTGTGCAGCCAGTAGTAACAGCAATACCAGCACTACTATGTTGAGGGACTTATATCCCGGCATGACCACAAACAGTAACACTCCAATATTGCGGATGTTCTCAAGTTTGTCAAAATAATTGGATGGCTTAAGTGGGAGGTGGTGGGGTAGTACAACGAAACATTTTTCGTCCTCCTGACTAAAATACAGAATCCAGAACTACCCGTGCTTTCCGGAAACTTGATAACCCTAAACTATGTCTATCACCATTCAAGAACCTACCACTCCATTTCAAGGAAGCCCACGGGCTAATACAAGAAAGAAACCCGAAACTCTGATAAATCCGCCATCATTTAACAGAACAGTTTAATCAAAGGAGAATATAATAACTATTAAACATACTACAATACTTGGGAGAGTCTTTCTTCAACTGAACGCGTCAAACTGTTAGAAACTACAACGCGAACCAGGAACCTTAACACTGAAGCAGCGTCAATAATGCACTAGTACCAGCAACAACATGAGTAGCATCTCTAATGCAATGAAGAAAATCGAGATCCAGAAAATACCATCATCATCAGCAATCCGTACCCATCCGTAATGCATAGTAAGACCTGGAACTCACCAGCCCATAACCAAAGAATCCAAAAGCTTCCTCTTAGTTCAACAGTGCTCCACCTAGGTCCAGCGTCTTGCTTACCATGATAATAACAACCGGTGCAATTTCGCGCGTTGTTTGTACTGTTCATACAGTGAACATTGGTCCATTGTTTTCTCATCACTAATATAGCTTTGGTTTTTATTTCGCAAATTTTCTCGCATTTCTGATTTTCTTGGAAAATTCTCAGAATGTAATATGAAGGCTAAACTCTTGAAACATATGTGCCAAACATCCCTGATCCCCTCCCATCAGATCAAATAGTTTTAGAAAGTTTTCAGAAAAAGAAGAAAGATTATTTCTACTATTGTCCGCAACTTTCTCACTCTTTTCGATTTCTTTAGGAAATTCCCAGAATGTAATAGGAAGGCTAAACTATTAATATAACTGTGACAGTGTCGGTGGGCCGAAGAGAGACATTGGAAATTGACCGTGTGGCGGAACGAAGCTGTACATTAAAATGTGACAATGCCCAAATCTGTACAGTAGATTTTGACTATGTCGGTTTTGCGAGGAGCGTTTAGACTGTTACCAACGGCGGGCCGCAGATGGACAGATGAGACCGTGTCGGCGGACCGAAGTTGTACATTAGATGTGATCGTCTGGCTCTAGGCGGATAGACAGCACATTAGATGTGACCAAGTTGGCGGACCGAAGCAGTACATTAGAAAGTGATCAAGTTGGCGAACCTTGTTGTACATTAGATGTAGCCAAATTGGCGGTTTCGCGGGGAGCGTTTTGCTTGTGACCAGGCGGGCCGAAGATGTAAGCAAGTTGGCGGTTTCGCAGGGAGCGTTTAGACTGTGACCAAGTTGGCGGAACAAAGCTGTACATTAGATGTGACCAAGTTCGCGGGGACCGTTTGCAGTGCGACCAAATTGGCGGCCCGAAGATGTACGTACATCAGATGTGACCAAGTTGGCGGTTTCGTAGGGAATGTTTAGACTTTCTCTAGAACTGGCTATGCTACCATGCTTTAGCCCTAGCAAGCTATTGCTAACACGGTTCATCATTTTGTACAGTACCTTGGTTTGCAGGTTCTCCTAGCCAATAAGTTGAATACCTACTATGGGCGAATACCGGAGTATAGTTCAAGTAGTCGGCTGCAACCGCTTTTTTTTTAGGATAATACTAATGTACCAATTCTCTAGGTATTACTGTTTTCTTTAATCAAGTTCAGTACTCTGGAGGGTTACTGCTAGATGATACATCTTTTGCCATCGATGACGGCGCTTTCCGCGTTCCCAAGTATCATATAGCGCGGAGGTAGGACGTGACAATTCAGATCAATCGTGCATGTTTGAAAGTATAATATCAACCGAATCTAGGAAAAAAAACCCCGGTAAAAAAACCCCCGGAAAAAAAACCCCAAGGAAAAAAAAACCCCGGGAATAAAAAACCCAGTTATTATACAGGGTAAAGTATGGAATAAATTCATTATCTCCCAAAATAATGTTTTTTTTTGGAAAACGCTCGCACAGGTATAGCGATTTAAATTATGGCGCATATTTCAAAGTGTTTCAATTTTTTTTTGCGATTGTCACTTTTTTGTGGTGACGTCAGAGTAATTTTTTTTAAATGGCACCCCATACTTTTTTTGACGGATTTCGACAAAAGACGTCATTCTGCATCTGAATAAGTATCGTGACCTTGAAATCGACAGTTTCTGGGATGTTCATTTTTTAAATCTGAAAACTGTTATTTTCAAAAACATTAATATTACTCAATTTATTTATTAAGAACCAATAATTAACATGAAAAACAATCAACCTATGAAACTGGTAAACTCATACAACCAAATAAAAGCTAAATTAGGTGCTCGAACTGTCTCCCATTAAAGTTTTACTTAACAATTTTTCAAATTTAAAAAATGAACATAGCAGAAACTGTCTACTTCAAGGTCACGATACTTACTTATTCGGATGCAGAATGACGTCCTCTGTCGAAATCCGTCAAAAAAAGTATGGGGTGCCATTTAAAAAAAATTACTCTGACGTCACCACAAAAAATGACTGTCGCAAAAAAAAATTGAAACACCTTAAAATATGCGCCATAATTTAAATCGCTACACCTGTACGAGCGTTTTCTAGAAAAAACATTATTTTGGGAGATAATGAATTTATTCCATACTTTTTACTCACCCTGTATAGAAAAAAGGAGATAAAGGTCAAGTGGTACATATTAAAATTACAGAGAAAAATAAATAAAACACACGTAGATGATCTTGAATAAAAGCATATTTAATTAGTTTAAAAGTTAACGTTTCGCATTAATTGAATGCTTCTTCAGAACAACATATTTTTTTTTTTTTATAAATTAGTTTAAGTTCTACCAAAAAATTCGTTATTTAGAAAACGACAGTCATAGCAATTTATTTTACTTCAAAATAGCATTATTTTATTTTTTTTTCACAGAAAAATTTAATTAAGTAGGTACTAACATTTATTGGAACCATGCTCACTTTCCTTTCGTATGCTTATTTGCAAGAGTATAATGGCGATTCTAAATAAGCAAAATGCACAGTAGCATTTTAATAAATACCTATTGGAATTTTAAATCTACTTGAATGTAGCCATCCATAATTATTTTCGGGGGGTTTTTTTCCTGGGGTTTTTTTTCCGGGGTTTTTTTTTTTCGGGTTTTTTTTTCCGGGGGTTTTTTTACCGCTACCCATATCAACCAACCATGCGAGGGAATTAGTCATAAATTTGCAGTGAAACTGACACACGTAGTCAACATAAAGTCTCCTAATCAATTGCAGGGTTATATCAGACTGATCTAACTTCTGCGCCACATACAACATTAATTTATGAGACTTTGTATTATAGAAACGTTTTTGGAATATGCTCTGAACGCTCACGAGATGTTCAATGTTTGGAATATTTTTGAAACATCGCAATCGCATACCATAGTAAATAAACGCACAGAATTTTATAAAGATGGATACTTGGCAGTTATTTAAAAATTGGTGGAACTAGACTATAAATTTTCGAGTAAAACACAATAGTACAACTGAAGCACCTTGTGGCACGCGCATATTAGCAAACATTTCAGACTTCACCAGGCGTTACCTTCCATTTTCAAAGGTTTCTCATAATGCCACGGCGCTGAAATGTTCTCAGAACCTTGTCAAGGTTCCACTAGGATCAACCTTGAAACTTTCTTGGAATCATCCAAATACGTCAAGATTCCCTTTGTACCTGGGAGTGGATGTTGAAATTATTTACTTATGGAGAAATCAGTAAAGGGATAAAGGATGAAAGGCATGTAAAATATCAAACATTCAACTTTTCACAATCAAAAGCTTTATTTAAAACTTGATGTTATATAATTATTAAAACGGAACAAATACAATACTTCTAACACAACAATCTGAGTACATTCAAAGTAGCCTCCTCGGATTTCAACAATTAAATATGTTCCATAAAGATTTGACAATAGTGGAGGCCAATTTGAAGCTGAAAAATTGTGCTTACATACAAATAATGAATGTTAACAATTTTATATGAGAAATATTTATTAGTTTGATATACTTACCTGAAAGCTTCAAATAAGAATAATAAAAGAAATGGTGTTTGATGAATTAAACAAAATTGTAAAAAATAAAAAACGGCGAGCAGTTTTAAAAATTTATTGGTATCCGACATTGCAGATACAACAGAAAACAAGTAGAGCTGATAGCAGTTTATTTAATACATATCCATACATTTATAATATAGCACATCCAAAGTGTTTCAACGGTAAACAAGGGGGAACGCGATATGGCTCATGCAGCAGAGTGCAAACAAATTTTGTGGGCTAAGGTATAGATGTTTTTAACGTATAAAGAGGTATATGTATGAATTTAGTGAATATTTTAACAATGGATGAATACAAAATAAAAAAATAGAACTAAACAGTATTAAATAATTTTAAAGTTTAACAAGTTAGAACTTAAAACTTACTGAAGTTCAAAATAAATTATAACTTAACATGAAGATGGGAACAGAATGAATAAAAAAAAAAATTTAGATAACAATTGACATTAAATCACACATTTCCAGTTTTTAAAAGAAAAATAAAAAAATATGTATAATAATAAAGAAGGACTCCATGTGAAAATGTGAAAAGTAATATTTTACATATTTCACTAAAAACAGTTACTGAAATATCAAAAGTTTCAGGTGTGAAACTTGAACTTCCAAAGAAATTTCACAACCAAGTTCCACAAATACGTTAACTTACATGAAATTTCAATATTAACGATTACTTTTTAAAATGGACGCCACACTTCAGTTATCACCACCTTCTTGCGGCTCATCTGCTTCACCCTGTATAATCCAAGCAAAAAATTTAATATTTATTTAAAAATTAAAAAAACCCTCGCATTTCATACCTGTGTGTCGCTTGTCCATAATGTGAGGTTGTCTCGAAGTAGCTGCATGATGAGGGTACTGTCTTTATATGAATCTTCGTTTAACGTGTCCAATTCTGCTATTGCATCATCAAATGCCTATAAAAATGTATTTTAGAAAAGTGCACAAACTACAAAATAAAATTATTTTTCACTCCATTAGATGTTAGTACAGCAGGCAGAATTACATGTGGCACCAACTAAGGTTAAGGCACTTAAATGTTAATTTCAATACAAGAACACATTTATAACCTGTTTAGCGAGATGGCAGGCTCTTGCTGGAGAATTTATAATTTCGTAATAAAATACTGAGAAATTTAAGGCAAGCCCGAGTCGTATAGGATGTGTAGACTGCATTTTTGACTTTGCTATGTCGAAGGCTTCTTGGTAGGCTTTTTGCGAATCTTCTACCACAGCTACACAAGAAAACAATAACTAATATTTTAGAAGAACTTTTATTTTATAAATAATGGGGTCCACATGTAATTCTGCACCTGTGAAAAATTTAAAACAAAAATTTTATTAACCTGTTTCGCTAATTGACACGCCTTATCTGGAGAATTTAAAATCTCGTAATAGAACACTGAAAAGTTCAGTGCAAGACCCAATCTGATGGGATGTGTAGGTGTCATTTTGGCCTTTGAGATTTCGAACGCGTCTTGGTATGCCTTCTGTGAGTCGTCGACCACAGCTGAAATTTATGGTACAATGCACCTTTTTTCATACATAAACAAACAAGAATTCTAAGAAACCATCACTGCAAAAAATTAAAAAAAAAACCAAAAACAAAATAAAATACATACTATTTCTTGTGTCTCCCGTGGCAACTTCGGCTAGATATCTGTAATAATCTCCTTTCATCTTTAGGTAGAATACTTTGGATTCGGCGTTACTCGCTTTGGGGATCAAGTATTTGTCCAAAAGCCCCTGTGGGAAAATTTAATTTCATATTAAACCAACAAATTAAAACATCAATTTCCTTAAATTTATTTACAAAAAAATCAGTACTTAAATTGTTCATCAAAATAATAATCAGAAGAACGAAAGTTATTGTAAAATCATCATAAAAAAATATTGTAATACACGTGCACACTTATAAACCAAGACAAAATAACACATATCAATGGAGGAAACGGGGGGTTTACCCGTTCACGACAGGATTTGAATCGTCAGCGTTTGTAGTCGCAGTTTTAAGAGTCCCTCGACTCAGCCACTGCACCAGACGCGATCCTAAAAAAAATTAAAACTTACAAGTACGTCGTAACAGATCTCTCTGAGTTCCTTTTCGACTTTCTCCCTGTATTCTTTGGCCATCTGTTGTTTTCTTTCGGAACCCTCAGTCTTTTGTTCAATAGATGAAATGACTCTCCACGAAGACCTTCTGGCACCTACAACGTTCTTGTAAGCAACAGATAAGAGATTTCTCTCTTCGTTGCTCAATTCTACGCCAGTCTCCGTGACAGATTTCATAGCTGATGCCATATCATCATAGCGCTCTGCTTGTTCTGCAAGTTTAGCCCTCTGGACCAATTCTTCTTTGTCCACTTGAGACATTTTAAATGAATTCTATATCTATCCTGTAATAAAATATTAAAGTTTAAAGTTAATACGCTATTAAAATTAAAAGTTTAATAATAAAAGAGGTTTATGTTTAAAAAAACTCGTTTATTGTTAATCTAATTCACGACACTTTAAGTTATGTACGCATGATGAGTCATTTAAGTGCCTGTTTTATCTTCAATAACCAATTAAAAAAAAAGGAAAAAAATGTTAAAGAAAATGAAAAAAATGATCTAAAAACCATCAAAACAGTTTTTTAGGGTTTCTAAAAATAAATCACGTATTTTAAGCAAGGGCTAAAAATGAAACTTTCGAAGGTTCATGTTTAAAAAAGCATTTATTTTTTTACCGTAAAAATTTCGAATACATTTTCAGTTCATATTTAAAATAACCTTGATATTTATTTACTTGTTTAATAATTCATTTTTGCTTTGAATCCAGGCACAAATAAACTCGTCACAAAACAAACAAATCTGACGCACAAAAATTACCTATCAAGTTAAATATTGACTTGTTTAAGTTGTTGTCATTTTAGCCACATGATTTTTATGAAGTATCGGTGATTAAAGCTTAAAATATAACCAGCTATTCCTAAACCTATATAGAAATCCAATCTATATGACAGACAGTAGTCTTAAAAAATTATATCTACTTATCTGTTACAAGATAGAAATTGAATTTTAAGATTTATGAAAAAAAAAAGAAAAAAAAAATTGTTTGTTCATATATAAGCAGATCAATCAACAAGAAATTTGTGGTCCACGCACATTATAGGGGATCATGATTATTGGCAATAAAATATAATTAGTTTGTTTAGCAATTTAAACAATGGTGTTCTTAAATTTATTTAACTTCTGTCGAGATAAGCTAAAATTTGTTTGCAATTAAAATTTTAAAAAAGGCTTGCATGCAGGGTTTGAACTAGTAACAAACAGTATAGGGGAGCACTAAACCCATATTATTACACCACACCCTACAAAGTTTTGGATTTACCAATACATAAGAAAAAAATTGGCAAAAGTCATTGACTTTTTGATTAAAATAATCAAATATATAATGGCAGGTTTTATCAGTTTTTTTAGATTAATTCCAAATAATTGAGGAAACATCTTCTGTCAGTCTTTGTAATGATGAACAAATATCCAATATTATTTTAATAATTTAATTTAATAAAAAAAAAACATTTGCGACTATATACTTCCCCTATAAAAAACAAATTTAAACCAGTTATATTTAGCATCCCCATCCCAATCTCAGACAGTCTTACATCTATCTCATTATTGATTGATATGCAGTAGTAGATGATTAAAAAACGTTCTTTTTTATGAATCACGTATTCTTAAATTGTAGTAAATAAGTAAAAATAAATTTGATTTTAGGTACTACTTACTAACACCCACCCATTTTAAAAACAGATTACACCGAATAAAATGTTTCATTATATGAAAATAATTCTGACTCACCCTGTGTATTGGAAGTGCCTACCCTCGAAGGTTAAATTAGCGAAAAATCCAACAGAAAACGTATTCACTTAACCATATAGAAGATTTAGTAATCCCAGTGGAAAATTTCCAGAGAATGAAGTAATCTGTACTTACTTGGTCAAAGCTACTCGAAAAATGACAAAATTCGAATGATCAGGTCTGTTTGGAAGTTGTTCTATAAATAGCGTAAAATGTGCCCTTCACCAGATAAGGGAGAAACGCAGGGTATTCCCACCCCCTTGTATTGATAAATGAGAAAACCGGGCGAATAGAATGTACTCAACCGAACGGAGGACTACCGGTCTAAGCTTTGACAATATGGCGTCTGCCACACCTTTATAATGCGACGCAAAAATTAGGCGATTCGTATGACTAAACACCAAATTCGATTTACGTACAAAACTTTACGTAGCGTTAAAACATTTCTATTTAAAAGGCCGTGAGGACGAAATCGTTACAGGTCATTACTATGGCGGCAATGAATGCGTCATAGGGGGATGAAGGATGGCAGCCGCTATCTACAGCATGATACATTCCATTGGAATCTGAATTATTAACAACCCGAAAAAATCAACGACAACCACGTAAATGAACGGCCATATAATCATTTTATACGAAGATTACTCGCTTATCAGGTTTTAATTCATCTTTCCCAACTTAACGGACAAAATTGTTGAAGGTCACGCAATTCCGAACTTAGGAATAAAACCACGCTTACTTACATGCACCCCCTTGGTTTGTTTAAATAAAAAAAAATAACAATCACTTGTATATCCAATAAGGCACTACTTACAGTTAATTATAAAAATATTTCTCAAGCAGCAGACGCTGATAACTACTAGTCTACAACGGACACGACTAGAGCACGACTATACGACGACGGATCAATGTGGGGTTCACAAACGATAACGCACGGACTTTACTATGGCGAACTTGGACCACGATAAAATGTTTAAACAAAGCTTTTACATATCAAACAAAAATGAATGTTAGTATGTATTTCGCTTACACAATTCTAAAATAAAAATTATTTTAAAATATGGAGAGACTTACGTTGAAACGACTCCAGTTAAAGCTCCAAATGGAAAAAAGGTCCGGTTAGAAACTCCTTCAGAGCGAGACGGAACCACTAATGTGTCGAATGCGCAGTGCACGAAAGAGAGAAAGAATATTCTACCAACCTCTTAAAATTCCCTAAACACTTGGAACCAACTTGAAATTCAAATTACAGAAATATGTCGCATACCATCACGAACATAAATAGAATTCGTTTTAGGTTCTAATTCATACATTTTTTTTTAATTTCTCCTTGAGTTTTATTCGCTTTCTTTCTTTTTTTGATTTTTTTCTTGGATTTTTGCGTTTTTGAAATTACGCAGACTTTGATTTTCAAGAAAATTCCAACAGACGGTCAAACACTTCGTCATACCTACTCATCGTACCTATATAGTCATAGCTATTAATAAAGAGTTGGCATTCTCAGAAAAAAAATTAGGTACTACCATTCAAAAGTTTAATGATCTCACAAAACAAAAGTATAATAATTATATCAAAGAAAATCAAATTTCAGCTTTGGCGCTATTTTGAATTTTCTAATTCCAGTCATTTTTACTACACTGGTGAGTACTTTTGATACCAAAATCTTGTTTCTAAAGGAGACAGTGGCGTAGTAATCAGTTACTTTCCAGAAGGATCGTGTGCTTCTATTAAAGTTAGACTCCAGAATGATTAATAATAGTCCTATTTTTATGAGAATGAATCCAGAAAATTGCGTTTTCCTAAGGACGGCGCGGCGTTTGATTATGTAGAAGAGCTGTCGTGGGCCTCTGAACTGACTCCTTCAAATTTGAACCAATTAAGTAAAAAATTGAAAGGCAAAAGAATAATAAGATATCTACGTATCACCTGGCACAGTTTTTAAACCTAAATTCAAAAATGTATAGTTAGATGTAAAGTTTAGTAAAAGTTGCTATAGGGCGAAGTACAATTTAAAAAAACGGACTATATAAAGTCGGTACATCAATCAAAGAACCTTCCCTCTGTAAAATAACATACGGTGATCATGTTTTGCTTCTGTGGTTGATGTTTATTTACTTTCTGTTCGGGATACTTTGGCTGAAAACTGAATAATAGATAATAGTACTGAGTGATTGATGTGTATAATATGAGAGCAACCTACTTACTTAGCTCGATCTGATCCTAAACAGAGAAATATTACCTTTGACTCCGTAAAAATAAACCTTTGTATAAATATTCGTAATCCTACATTTAATTAGATATTTCTCCTTGATTGTCACTACAACATACTTGAATTTTGAATATCATATAAAAAATATGTAGGTAACAAAAAAATCATGAAATTAATAAAATTCTTCATGTTGCATCATAAAGAGACTAGTGTAAAAGCGTTGGACTCTAAAATTGATCTATCTAAAAGCCATGAGTTCGAGTCTCTCCCGAGGTAAACGATGTTAGAAAAAGGAAGATATATTAATTACGATCTTGGCAGTTGGCGTCTCTAAAGTACATCATGCGTGTAATTAAACAATCATGTAAATTCCATTACAGAAATTGGAATTAACATTCAATAACAAGGGCCGCTCAATTGAGTATTAAAGTTGTATAACATTATTGCAAGCATGATGTTACATTACGAAAATTTAATGGTTAAACTAAATTTTAATTGGATATTGCGTAGGGGTTTTGTATTTTCACGTTATGGGCTGTTTTATTTTCAAAGATTGAAAAATATTTTTACAGTTAGCTTACCGAGAAAATCTTAAAATGGTCGAAATTAAAAAACAAAATAAATTCAGTTTCGTTTTACATTTTTTTCTAAAGAAGAAAGTAAAGACATTGAAACTGCACGATGTATTTTACAGTTTATTAAACTTATTTTTCAGGACATTTGCCAAAGTGCTTGAAATAGTCGAAACCATTATAGATATTCATAAATTCAAAACTGAAATCAAATGAAATGCAGTTAAAATTATACCTACACCTTTTTAATTGTTATTTCAACAAATAAAATTTATTAAATAAATGTTAAAACAGTTTTAGAAATGTTTATTTTTCAAATTTTGATTTAAAACCCTAAAACTTGTCAGGATAATTTATAAGTACCTACGGTGTCATTTATGTTTCTTCTTAATATGTTTGTATTCTTTAACTGCCGTTACTTTTCATCCCTGTTTTTCTATTATTATCATTATAAATCTAAAAATCTAAAATAACGTTTAGGTTGTCGCAATTAAAATTAATGATGCCCCTATCTTTCTAACTGATCATTTTTCCTTTTGCTATGTTTCTCAATACTAAAACAGTTTGACCTGGTAAAGCACTTGAACTATTTCCAAAAATAAAAATTCGCATCGCTTGTCATAATTGAAAGAATATAATGTCCATCGAGTGTAGACACTCAGTACACAAAGTTAGACATATGTAGATCGGCTAATTATTTTTAGAAATGTTGGTTAGCTAGTGGAAAGCTAAAAATAAATCAGTATATTTAACAATACGGTGTTTTGAAGGCATGGTGTTCTAGAACCCTGTTCTTGATGTTGTAACGCAAAAAAAAAATGCAATTACATTATCAGTTCCTTTCTGCTTTGGTTTTATTCCTATTACTTAATCTCTCAGAGGATAGTTTAGGGGCGTCTCAAGGAAGACTGTAAGTTTAAAAAAAATTTGTTGTAAGTGAAAACCGAGCAACTAATTTTCAGCATTCAAAGATGGGCTGATAAACTAGGCAAAGAATTATGGGACCTTGGCAAAGTTATAACAAACAGAAGAGAATATGAAAATGTAAGTAGTAATATTATATTTATGAATAATAAAAGTAGGTACTAATAAATTATTTTATAGCGTTATAAAGAAGTAAAACTTGAAACAAAAGATCCAAAAAAAATAATAGAGGAAATTGTTGGAAATGTTTCGTATATGATGAAGAAAAAGATGGACGCAGTTCTTGTAAAAACAAACCTAATATATAATACTCGTCATGTGATAAATATTTATTTTTTCTAGTGCATAATAAAAGCAGCTGAAGAAGCAGCAAAAGATTTTGAATTAAATGACACTGATAGAAATTATACATACTACAGATCCAATCGTCCTGATATTTATAATAGCGACTTGGAAGACCGCGATCCTGAAATGTATGCAGATATGACTGTCAATAATGACACCCATTTTTTCAATTTAGCTATTAATAGAAATCATAGTTCAGTCCATGTACCAATGAATGTTTACCACAGACGTAAGTAAATAAAATCAAATTCAATCAAATGCAAATTTTCTATTTCGATCCTTACAGATGATGAACCTGAGGCAGCTATTAAATGGTCACAATCTCTTGATGATGTATTTATACAAAATTATAATGCAGATCCTGCTTTATCTTGGCAATATTTTGGTAGTTCTTCAGGTATTATGAGACATTATCCTGGTAAACATTAACTCAAACTTTCTCTAATAAAAGTTTTATCAAAAATTGTTTTAGCTATGGAATGGGGATCGCAAGATAAAGGACTTTTTGATTGCCGAATTAGAACTTGGTTTATAGAAGCTGCAACATGTACTAAAGATGTTGTAATATTATTAGACAACTCTGGATCAATGACAGGTTGTATGTGTATTACATTTGAAAATAATTTTAAAAATATTAATTGACTGGCCTCTTGGATATTTTGTTACAGGAATGAACAAACACATTGCGTCCTTAGTCGTAAACACAATCTTGGATACTCTTTCAAATAATGACTACATTAATATAATGAATTATTCGGAGGCGGTTAATTATACAGTCCCGTGTTTTCAAAATATGATTGTTCAAGCAACTGAAGAAAACATAATAGTGTTTAAAAATGCTATACAAATGTTAAAGCCGGTAAACAAATCTTTTGTAGATGTAGCTCTATCTGAAGCATTTGATTTATTAAACAAGGTACCTACCAATCTAATTTTCCAATTAAATTTGAATCATAGACATTTTTCAGTATAGAACTATACGAAAATGTAATGGAACAAATACAAGTAAATGTAACCAAGCTATAATGTTAGTGTCGGATGGAATTTCAACTAATTTGAGTGATATCATAAGTAAATACAACAGAATAGCAAATGAAAGTAGTATTCCTATTAGAATTTTTACATTTCTTGTGGGTAAAGAAGCAACACACCTTTCAGAATCACAATGGATTGCTTGTAATAATCGAGGTAAATAACAGCACTGTAATTATTTTCAGTAACAAGAAGAATTCTTCTCAGTCAATTTATGTAGTACACTTTCACGTAGAATTATCTTCTATCAAGATAAAGCTCCGGTTCATAATAGCCTTAACGAAATTCGGGACATTAGGTTTGAAGTTATGGAGTATCCTCCCGACTCCCCATACCTAGTTTCCAATGATTTTTATTTATTTCTGAAATTAAGAAAGTCTTCGGCGAACAAAATTTGAGAACGGCGACGCTGTTATGGCAACAGAAGACTTCTTCTGTCATAAAGGTTACGAGTGTTTCAAGGAAGTTGTTGCTATGTTTGAACCATTGTCCATTGAACATAGGTTGAATAAGTTTCTTAAAGTTGAAGGCGATTATGTTCAAAAATAGCGTCGTATTATATGATATGGACAATAAATACGTCCCTCGTATTACCTACGCATTTTCAATTTATTCTAGCGATTTCGAATTATACAGGCTGACTGTTTTAAGTGTGCCACTAAAAATATCTCGATTATTAATAAAAATATCAAATCGTTTTCGGCAGATATGTAGCTTAGTGCAGGGCTTATCTTTTATCAAAAACAGGAGTTCAAGAGCTCAAGGCTATAGAAATAAGAAACAATAAAAATATTGAGGTTTTGCAAATGCGTTCTTAATGAAATTTATTGCAAAAATAAATGAAGTAGGTATTAACAATTATACCTATGTTCATTTCTTTTATTTTTTTTATTGTAGACGTTGAACTCAACTTTTATTCTTACTAGTATGATATGGAACTTTTGGACTAACTATATATGCCTACTAAATTTTTTTTTAAATATTTCAGGGTATCATAGTCATGTCGACGCTTTAGAGCAAGTTACTGCAGCAGTATATCAATACGTACTAGTTTTTGCTAGACCTCTTGTACTGCATGCCAAGCATCCCCTTTCATGGACACATGCTTATTATGATAACACCGTGAGTAACATAAGTTTATAAATATGATCTCTAAATAAACTAAAAATTTTTAGTTTGATTTTGAAAATCAAACTGGTAGGACATTTGAAAAATATAGATTACTTACTTCAGTTGCTGGACCTGTATTAGATTTAAAAGCCCAAGAAGATAATGAAACAAAAACTGCAAAATTACTTGGTGTAGCTGGAACGGATGTACCAGTTGCAGATATTGCTAAATTAATGTATCCCTACAAAGTATGTTCCGTTTATATAAAGTAAAAAAGTTATAAATTTTTTATTATTTTAGACTGGTGTAAATTCTCATTCCTTTATTGTCAGCAATAATGGGTATGTTCTGAAACATCCTGATTTAAGACCAATGGTAAGTGGAAACTTCTTGCTAGTTTTGTATTTTTTCAAATAACCTCGCCACCTTTTCAGTATGAAGATAATTTAAAAGATAATTATAATAGTATAGATTTAACTGAAGTTGAGCAATTGGATGATGCATTAGGTCCAAGAGAATTAAATGGATCTATTCTTTTACGACTACGAGATGCTTTAGTGGATGGTGCTGAAGGAGTAATACATGATATAGGAATAAAATATCATTATGATGATATGAGGAGAATTTCTAGAGAAGTAAATGATTACTACTATGCTCCTATAAATGGCACACCATTTTCAATTGGATTTGCTATTCCTGATTTATACGGAAATTATTCTATAGAAGTTGGTGATGAAATAGAATTACATAGATTCAGTCCTATAAATATTTCCAGTTTTTTTAGCGGTTCAAATTGGAAAATACATCCAAAATGGTAAGTCTTTAGTTATTTTTATTATCAGAACTTCACATACTATTTAGTTTTTTTTTGTTTAGATAGATAAATTATATCTATTATATTCTTTTAGGATATGAAAAATAGAAAATTTTAATATTTTTCTAGGGTTTACTGTAAATATCATTATTTAGAAGGACACGAATTTGAAACCCCTGAAAAAGAACTTGTGCATTTTATAAATAGAATGAACACTGATTCTTTTAAATGGTCCATGCAATATGAAGAAGAAACAGAACAAGAAGAACAACGAAAACAAAATCGTAAATGATACTTTTTATTCTCTTTCTCTCTCAATTCCTTACTTTAAAAAAACTTACTTTCACATAACTATATGAAAATGTATTTCAGTGGGTTGTGGTGCTAAAACATTAGGAGATGAAGCCTATTATTGTGATAGAAATTTAGTACAACGACTAGTGTTTGATGCAAAACTCACTAAACCAGCATTTGATGTACCATGGGCTGCTCAAAGTCCAGCTGAAGATAATTTGCGTATGCTTTATAACGCTACTTCACGTTTTGTGGCCACTATGAGCGGGCTTACAAGATGGGAATATATTTCTATAGAAGTCAATGGGACTGGGTAAGTTCCACAGCATTTAATAATAATTAGCTATTTGATTAAAGAAAATTTTCAGTACGTTTGGAGCTCTACATCCTCGTGCTATCGATGAAACATGGTACAAAAGTGCTGTCATACAAAATAGATACAATGATCAAACATTTGTATATGCAGTTCCTTTTGATTCACAAGAAGAAGAAGATTTGTTAGTGACAGGGAGTTATGCAATATTTCCTGATTGGATTGTTGATAATAAAACAATAAAAGCGCCAGCTGCGGTTGTAGGATTTGAGTTTTCTCATTCCCATTTAATGAATCAATTTTTTGACATTACTTCTTCAGCACACAAGGTATAGGTATATCAATTGATTTCTAAGATTAATAATAATATTAACATTTCCTTTAGTGTAGTGAATGTTATTCTTGCAAATCAGGTTTAGATTGCTATGTGGTAGACAGTTCAGGATATATAATCATATCAAAAGACAAAGAAAATACTGGAACATTCTTTGGAGAAGTAGATGGAGCTATTATGCAAGCTATGATTAAAGAAGGCATTTTTGAAAACATAACAATACGAGATTATCAAGCTATTTGTTATTATCATGCATGGTTAAAAGGAAACGCGAATATTTTAACAACCGTACGTAAAATTTTTTGGGTACCTATCAACATTATTTTTATGATATTGTCATTTTCAGCCGTTTTCTTACGTCATCTGGATTATAAAATGGATTTTTAGTCAAATTATCTGGTTAATTATTAAAATAAATATTTATCCTCTCTGGTATCCAAATTGGATGATAGAAGCTGCTAATAATAATGCTCCTAGTAAATCCATCTGTTTTATTTACTAAGTACCTTCAATTTTATTTTCATTTTTATTTTTAGTTGATATACCTACATTTGCTACTCCTGCAACTGTTCAAAGATGCAATAAAAAATGTAACGAAATTGAAGAAGCTTGGCATGAAAAAAATAAAATACCTTCTTATGAAAAAAGACACACTGCATGTGAAAAAGAACGTGATTTATACATTCTTCAACAAAGTAAATTCGATTCACCAGATGCATATTTAGATGGAATAAAAAATATAGCATGCAATAGGTTTGTTAAGATTAAATAAAACTTAAAACATTTTTTTATGTTATGTTCCTCACAGGCCGTTTTATATTAGAATGATTCCTCATAGCAATTTACTTTTAATTGCTATAGACACAAGTTATAAATCATCTCCATCATGTCATTATATACATAACACTCGTCTTAGAGATATCGTATATAAAAATGAAACTAATTTTCCGTGTCAGAAATTGTATCTGAACGAATTAAAAAGGCGTCCGTTACAAGATTGTCACAATGAACATCCAGGGGTATGTGTTTATTATTAGTTTCACTATGTATGTGATAGAAAAAAAAGCAGGGGTAAAACAAAGTATAAATTGCATTATTTATTTTTTTATTTATTAATGCTTAATATATTTTGTTTCAGGAATCAGAAATTAAGGAGTGTGGAAAATCTAACAGAATCAATTTTAACATAAATTATATCATTATAAGCATCCTAGTTGTTACGCAAATATGATTTGACTACAAAAAACTAAAAAAAAGTATTTCAAACCTTCATTTTATTTAATAAAACATTAAACAAAATGTTCGTTTTATTTTTTAAAAATTCTTAAAGTGGTGTTTAAATGTTGGTCCATCCAGAGTAACTCTGTTTATATTAACACAAGCTTGTTCTACAGAAGTAGTCATTTGTGGTGGACCACAACTAAAAACACCTACCGTTCGAGCCTAAAAATAATTTGTAAAAAACTATGTTAAATAAATAAACATTAAATACTTACATCTCGATGTAAAGACTGCAAAGTTTTGAAAAATTTCTTAAAATCGGGTCTACCAAAATGTGTTACAGCTTCCAAATTTGTAAACAAAGACCTATTAGATATTTTTTGGTAATGTCTTTCACAGATATACAATAGAATTGTTCTCAAATCGAATTTTTGATAAAACTGGGTGATAAAAATATGACTGCTTACGATTTTATTCTCATCTGATTTTTCTAAATCTCTTAAAATATCAACAAGCCATTCAAATTGTTTTTGAGTTCTTGATACCCATATAAAATAAACCTTAAAGAGAAAATATTTTTAAGTAGGTAATGTTGATTAGTTTAGGCAAGTTACTCACTTTTTTGCATTGTGATCTATGTTTAATATTTGCTTGAAATACAATGTCTTTTAAAATACTTGCAAATGGTGTTACCCCAATACCACCCCCTACCAATACAGAAACATCATATCTGTACCAATCTTGATGCCCTTCACCATATGCTCCATCTAAATGAATCTAAATCCGAAAATAAAGTTAAGAATTATTCAGTTCCTACTTAAATCATTTACCTTAGGAAGTGGTTGATCTGCAAGTATTGCGTTATCATAGAGTCTCCTAATGTTTCTTGTCCAAGGACCAACAGCACGAATATGAAGTGACAAATTTTGTTCATTTGGACTAGAAGTTAACGTGAATGGATGATACTCATTACTGTTTAAACCTAAACAAGCAATTCGTATCCACTGTCCTGATTTATATTCAAAATTTTCTGGACGTTTAAATTCCAACATAGTTACACCTTAAATTTTCGTATTATTACCTAATATCTATTAATTTATTCTTATAAGACTACTTACTAGAAGGTAATATTTCTGCATGTAACACAGGAATTTCAACTTTTTTCCTACTAACACTTACTATCATATCTAATGAAAAAAGTATAACAGGCCCAAGGAAAAAATAATGGAAGAATGGTTCCTAGAGAAAAATAATTGAAATAAATTAAAAAAAATATTTAAAAATACTGTACCTGAATAAGTCTTCCTGCACCATGTAAAATCATAAAAATGAAAAATATGGGATAGAGATTATGTATATACCAGAACCAATTATATAAGCTTTTTCTTACAAAAGGTTGTGCAAAAAGATAAATAAGCATGATTAGTAAAGTTAAAATAATTCCTGTTACACCAGTCAAAGTTTCCCAACACCAATAATGGAACTTAGGTAACTCATGAGTTCTGAAAGAAAGTTTTATTAGATTTTTTAAATTTAATTACATGTACTACGTTACTTACGCATGGAAATAGTTTCGAAATAAACATGTTAAATCATCTGCAGTTTGAGTTGAAATATGATAAAAATTGAAAGCATGGCCAATAATGTGTATTACTAAAAATAATCACAATTAAAGTTACCAAAACGGATTAGATAGAATCACTTACAAGTAAAAAATAAAGCCCAGTACGCGATATATTTATGTAATTCCACAAAGGAATCAAATGGAAAATATGGTCCCAAAACTGTATCACGTAAGAAAGTGATAGTATTTCTACACATTACCACTAATAAAGAAGCATAAGTCAACATCATTGCAGAAGCAGCACCTCTTGTTAGTGTAACACCGAGGCCTGCAATTCTGCGTAATCCTGTATGTTCTCGTTCAATAGTATAATCTAAAAAATTATAAAGACAGTAGGTTTTTAGTCAATTTTTGGAAATTACTTACAATAAGCCCGTTCTGCAAATATTGCCCAGAGTATTAATGTATACAAAGACATCCAAAATATTTCTTTAGCATTTTCTTCAAAATATCTAAAGAATGTTACATATTTTCCTGGTCGAACTTGGTTTGTAGCAGTTACAACTTCTTGTTCCTTATCAATTTCCTGACTTGTATGCCTATCTCCAGCACCTGCTCCTTGCAATCTTGCCTTTATATCACTTGGATTTCTGAAATAACAATTTTTTATTTCTGGATTGTGTAATTAAAAATTTCGTACTCGTAGATATTTTCGATTGTGTTTCTTGCATTCTCGAGAAATGAATTTCTGCTAGGAGCACCTTTAAATCCTAGATTTGCTTGATTAAGTTTTTGTATGTCTTTTCCTATAATACTTTTAAAATCTTCAAAAGTGAGTTCCATCTGCAAAAAAAAAATGGAAAATTGTGAATTCACATTCCAAATTTTACCCCCTTCGCTGAACGTAATTTTTTGTTATTTAAAAAATATAAACTTTAAATCGTCCTATTTTGGTAAAGTTTTAAATACACTCTGTATAATGCTTACCTTATTCTGCAATCCAGCTGAATGCATCATAGTACTTATTGTCTTATTCAAAGCTGTAGGTTCAATATTACCCCCAACTGTTTCTAAGAAAGACCTTTAAGCAGAGAAATAATTAAAATGTTTGCAAAATCAAAACTTTACAAATTTTTCTTACTTAATCATGTCAGTAAATTCAGATATGGTCAAACTACCTAAACCATTGATGTCATACATATCAAATAATAACTTTGCTTTTTTTGTTTCATCTCCTTCAGCAAAAATAATAAGTAAATCCACAAATTCTCGGAATGATACAAAACCATTCTTGTCTTTATCAATTAAACTAAACATTCTCATTACAAATTCAGCCTGAGGTCGCATATTTAAAGCTTCAGCAAATTCATTTAAAGTTAACTCGGTATATACCACTTCTTTAGCCATTTTTGCATCAACCTTTAACATTTCCTCTTTAGAATGTTTAATGGAAAAAGCCTAAAAGTTAAAATTGTTATTCTTTTTATTTCATTTCCGCGTAGTTTTTATTACCTGTGCAAACACAACTCTGAAAAACATTTCTAATCGTTTTTGTCGTTCTTCTTTAGTTACAACAATTTTAAAAGCGGCCTTCAAATTAAAATTATTAATATTTTCTCTTTCCGCACCTATGCTATCAACAAATTTTTCTAATGCTGTATGGAAATTTTGACGTAAGTAATTGGAATCAAACTCTAGCACCTGAAATTAAAATATCATTACAAGAAAAAAGGGGGAAGCCACATAAAATCTTACCAAATCATATTCTTGAGCAGTTTTAAGCATTAAATAAGGTTCGTCAATTATTATATAAATAGTAAGTTTACATTTATCATAAGATAAATCAAGTGCACGTAATAAAACTCCTTTGTGTGACATTATACATATTTGCTTTGAAGTTGGATTTAATACCACAGCAACTGGTCTAAGAGAGGCTTTTGGATCACTCCATTCTTTAACTAAAATATTAATTGAATTATAAACAAGAAGGTACTACTCAGGTTTATTAAGACCTACCTGTGAAAACTTGATCGATATGTTTATCATGTTTAAAACTATTTCGGACTTGATCATTAATTTTCATTTGTACTTGCAATGCTTCTTTGTTTTTTAACTTTAATAATAAAAATATAGCTCCTATAACTCCTGAAATTTTATATTTTTTAATTAATTATTTAAATTACTAATTAATATCACTCTTACCAATCATAAATGTTCCTACTCCAACAAATGTTAAAATAAAAGA
The DNA here is from genome assembly GCA_963082805.1 of Hemicrepidius hirtus. NCBI lineage: Eukaryota > Metazoa > Arthropoda > Insecta > Coleoptera > Elateridae > Hemicrepidius > Hemicrepidius hirtus. The sequence continues at coordinate 22,168,079 of OY720168.1, forward strand.
AAGTTCACTACCGGAAAAGTAATCATACGAAACTCCTTGTATACACGATTCATTTAAATTTTCAGCATTTAATTGCGGCAAATGATAACAATTAAATGATACTATGTTAGTAGGAGATGTACTAGCATTACATTTAGATTCCATTAATTTACATTCTGATGATATATCTGATTCTAAAAACATTCTTAGTTTTTATAAATGAAACTTTATTAAAATATAAGAAAGTGCTTACTAGTTAATGGAACCCTAAAAACGTTTCTTGGAATGTCATCATCATCTAATTTTGTAACAGCCATTATCACATCATAAAGTGTCAAAGCTTTTATTCTATCAATTTCAGCAACAGTAAAAAGTCTATGGAAAAAAATTTAAAATATTTATTCACTTTGATAACAAAAACCACAATTTTTTTTAAATGTTTTACTTACTTATTCTCGGTGTTATTATACCAAAATCTATCGCCATCTCTTATTCTTCTAAACTGATCCAAAATTACAGTTTGAAAAAGTTCACCAGGTCCATCTTCAGTTTCAAGAATTCCCCCCACCCAAGGATCGATATCATTCCAACTCTCATTGTACAACTTGAAGAAACGTTCTCTAATCTAAAATGATATCTATTATTTCTTAATAATATTAATTGAATTATTAACTTACCTCTGGATCAACTTTTCGAAAATGTGTAAGATTATCTACAGGAGGTAATTTATAAGCCCTTCTAGCTGAATTAAAATCAGGTAACCCATGATCTCTACCACGCTGAATATTAATAGCCATTAAATCTCTTCTAGGAAATTCTAAAGGACCAAAAACATTGCCCCTTAAATCTTCTACTATTTTATGATCCTCTGCTTCACATAATTGGACAGCCATTCCCATTAAAACTCTATCAATATCGATCAACTCATCATCTTTATAAGTAGTTTTAATAGCATCTTGAGGTCTCCAAAATGCATTACATGTTCTTACAGCATAATGTTTCCAATTTGGAAATTTGTAACCACAACCATTTCTTGCGTAATCACGTAAATATACACCAGGGGGTACTAGGGTATGACCAAACCTAAATGCTGCAGATTGGAAAAACTGATCAATCTGGGGATCAGTACATGCATCATATTTCTTATATGGAGGCATATTGGTGATATTAAGCCAAGCTGGTAACCATTCATCAAAAATAATGTGTTGGTGAGTTGCAATTACCCATTTTCGAGCTTCGTTAAATACTTTTTCAGAAGACCAATCGCTGTGATAACGACGTATATTTGTTGCAAGGTAATTATGCCAACGAAACCACAATACACCAAATGTAAGAAGAAATGTATTTTCATTGCCTCGAGGATTTCCCAGTTCTATAAGTACAAATAAATCAGAAACGTAAGCGCCAATAATAAAATGCGATGTTTGCGAAATTGCTACAAAAACTGCCCCAATTTGTGTAGAGGAGACTCTACTCACGATTTAAAACTGCCATTACCTACCTACTTTCAAAAATACAAAGAGCTTAACAGTAGAATTATCTCACGGCGCTTATGATTTTCGAAAAGCCGCCGATGCCGATCCATTTCATATCAGTCAGCTTTTCTTTCATTGCGCGTAGAGTACCTACTATTGGTATTTTATTTTTTAATATGTACCCAGTAAATATTTATTACATATTAACGGATTAATTCAGATATGATAAATTGACTTACTAAAAAATCGAGAAACTTTAGCAGTCTTATGATCTTTTATGAATTCCGCATGTAGAGTAGGTGGAGGAGGATTAGCAAGAGGCAAACGTTCAGTGTTATATTCAGGAAATAAACCATCATGGGAATGTGCTAAACGACCATTTTGATCCACACTTCCATTACTATACACACGAAGTTGATCAGCCCACTGCTTTGAAACTCCATACATTAAACCACCATCAATATAGGGTGTTATTTCGTTAATCTTAAAAAAAGTATTATCTTATAAGGACAAATTTGATTTAAATTTTCTCTTACTTGTTGTCTAGGATTATTCGGACTGTAACCAGTCGTTTGATCATATCTTGTTCGCAATAACGGGAGTTGTGTATGACCAGGTATTTTACGATATGTATGGTTTGGTGGAATGGGAATATTAAAGTATTCTGGAGGACAAGCCGGTCTTTGAGCATCCAAAATTTCTTCCACAACTTGTTGTCCTGATAATTTATTCCAATTAAAAAAATATATAGCCTATTTATGAAAGATGGTTTTATATAATAATTACCAAAAAATACTAAAAGAGCATTTTTGCCAGTTCTTGATTGTGAACCAATTGGCCCCTTTAGTAACTCTTCACTGAGAGTTAATGGATTTGGTCTTTTGGATCCAGATGGTAAATATGTACCATCCTCATATGCAGCTGGCCAGCGTCGTAATAATGGTTTATCTATACATACAATTATTTTAATTTAAATTTACCTACACAAAAGATCTTGTAGAATAAAATATCAATATTCAAATGACGCTTTTGCATAAGAGGTTTTTCAGATTTTAATGACTAGTCCAGTAGTTCTAAACATAACTTACCAATTGCTCCTGAATCTGCTTTAGCCATATTATTGTACCAGCCATCGTATCCTTCGAATTCAGCATGGGTCTCATTATAGTTTTCACAAATAATGTGAGGGTCTCGTGACCAACAACCTTTTAGCAACCAATCTGCTAGTATTGTTCTATCACTGTCATACTTTCCTGGCCATTCGTTATTACTTGGTTTTTTTTTACCTGTATTATAAATATATTAGGACTTTGTTTTGCTGGTATTCATGTAAAACATTCAAAAAAAAATTCAGGAATGTATTTTAAATGTTTGTAGGTACTTATTTTAGAGTTTTGAATTTTTTTGTATTTATCAAATATGAAATAAAATATAATTTTTATTCAGTTCATTTCTGTATTGGATAATTTTAGAACAACTTGTAGGTATATGTTTAAATTAAATAATAAAAAAGTTTAATTTCTTACTTCCTCTAGGACTAGGACTAGGAGTAGTGGTGGTAGTAGTAGTAGTAGTAGTATTAATCTTAGGAATCACAATTTGTGCACCAACACTAAAAATCACAGTTAAAAACACTACAACTTTCATTGTGAATAAATCTACAAATAGCTTGTAAGCTATCAGAATCGTAACAAAATTGCTAATCTAACATTATAAACCCCAATAAATTTATTTTATGTATTTACTTGAGGCACACCTTTACTGGTTATCTGCTAGACAAACTATGAGATACAGTTTTTGCAAATGTAAAAAAAAACTAAGGGAAACCTAAAGAGGAAGCCACAAAAGATATTTTTATCTCTTGGATAGCAAAAATATACATTAATTTATTCCAGACTTCCTACATAGGAGAATTCGAAATGAAATTATATCATATCCGGGTGTAAACTATATTAACCAAAACATTAATTAGGAAAGCAACGTAATTTTTCCTTGTTCCTTACCAGTATTTCATATCTTGAAAATTTAATTAAGGATTTACATTTTTAGACTGCAAAACTTTAAATAGTTTTATCATTCCTTAGATGTGGGGAATTTTTGAAGTTATCATAGTTATGACCATAATTTCCTGTGACAAAGCACATTAGATAGAACATTGTAATCCTTGTTTGGAATTCATTTTTTAGGTTTACCTACGAATTTATTTTTGGAAACCATTTTTGTAAATATAATAAAATAAATCCTTCTTGACAAAAATTTGGCAAATTCAAAACTTCCACCATAAAAGTAATTCTGAAAAATTAAAGAGGATATTTTTGTAATTTGAATATTTTTAGTTAGTTTAGTTATAAAATAAAAGGGATGAAAGAAATAAAAACACAAAGAACATATTTACACATATTATATTGCAATGCAAATTTAATACAAATAGATTTCACAAGATCAAGAATTAATTTTAAGACACAAATGTAAATATACAAAGAATAAAATTGTAATTTGGTAGTAAAAGATTGACATTGCAACAATTAAAAAAAAAGCATAAATAATTACATCACAGAATTCCAGAGCATCTCTTGCATAACACTAAAGTAAACAAGTATATGATTTATATTTTGATTTTCATATCAACAAATGTGATGTATCATAAAAATTTCCATACAATTAAAAAGTAGACAATAAATATTATTTTATGCACAAATTTACTCAATTTACTATAGTATATATATATTACATAACAACATAAGATCAAGGAACAAGAACTCATTGGTAAGATTTAAAAAGGAAGTATGAATTTAAAATTTGTGTATTACATATACACAGGACTAAGTAAAAAACTGCGCAGTAGTGAGCACTAACACTTCTTTGGATAAATAAATCATTCTCTTTATTACTGCTTCTCAAAAAATGATAAATATACAAATACAATGAAAATTCGAGATAATAGGATGATAGTTTGAAATGTGACTGAAAGGTGAATAATGAGAAAGAATAATAAAGAGAATAACTATAGGCAATTAGTCTTTTTGTATTAATTTAGTTGAGCATTATTATTTCGGCCAAACTCAAACGAAGTCATTGGTGTTGGCACTGGTAAGAGGCTCTTGTGCCTATAACACATGCAAAAAAAATATTTTGAAAATTATCAATCTCACTGCAAAAAATCACATATAAATTACATGAAATGATGAAAAAAACGAGGATGTATGTAATAATTCCACACTTACCAATTTTCATAATCATGATGCGTGAAACAAAAAAAATATGCACGAGATTCGAATGATATACAATGGTAGATAAAAAATGCAGGAATATATACAAATCCCTAAGCTGTTATATGCCTAAAAATGCTTTAACCAGTTTTTTCTTACTAAACAGTTAAAGCTTTTATAAGCAACTATTGACTGCTTGTTTATATCAATTATATAACATAACATTTTTCCTTTCTTAATTTATTTTTCAAGCTGTTTGTTTAAACTATTGTGGAGTTTAATCGGGATTTGAAGTTTGGTACAGCTAAAATTTCATGACCTGATTTATTTCTGAGCTCAAATCAAGTGTTAGTTGTAAACCCAGCATACTGGGACAATCCTGGATATTTTGCGGTGAATTAAGAGATATAAAAAAAGTTGTTCAGAATTTAATTTCTCAATACAAAATTCGCATTTTAATTTTTTTTCGTCATCTTTACGCGAAGTTGAAAATGCAAATGCAGATTTTAGATTGAAACTGGGTAACATAAGTTAAACTTACATTCTGAACTTTTTCCAGTAATCTCCAACGCAAAATATTGAGAACTGGCCCCGTTTGCGTCAGTAGGTTGAGTTTACACTTGAGATTTGTATCCATAAATAAATGCAGCTCATGAAGTTTTACCTCTGCATCAAATAAATTAAAGATAAAGTGTTGTCACATTGTATCACGAATTTTTAATGTTTTCCATTTAGGGTGAAGATATAAATGCAGTCATTATTAACTTCTGAATTTCTGTTTTATCATTACATTAATGCAACAATTTAAGCGCACATTACAGTTATATATATTACAGCTATAAAACTTGCTAAATTAAAACCTGGCAAGTTCACACAGAATTTGCAGCATTGGCACAGAATAGTAACATACATGATTACAAAAATATCAGTTAATATATGTTAATACTGACGGACAGGAGAATATTTATTTTTTAATATTTGTATAAGATAATACTGCAATATTTTTTGCACTTCCTTCTGAACATTTAAATTTGATCAGGTAGGGTGTGTGAGCAAATAAATGCCAATAATCATTGCCTACACAAATATCTCATAATTGTACAAATAAAGCCAACCTTTAGGATTTTATTTTTTTTACTATTATCATAAAATGAAAATTATGTCAGCATCAATGTAGATTAACTTCATTTGTAACATCTATAAGATCTATTAATAGACCAAATTCCACTTCTTAGGTAAATATATAAGTTCCATAAGAATAGAAGAAGACAGCTCAAACCAATTAAACCAAGGAAGTTTTACAGAAATTACATCCCACACATCCTTATGTAGTACTTTTATATAGTTTCATTTAATACGTACAAAATGGACAGATTATCTAGATGTAATATTATTATAGTCTAATGTAAGAGCCCTTACCTCTTCTCCTACAGTACTAGGATACATTCGCGTGGGCTGGAATGCATTTTTTTCTAAGGAAAATTGATCTTCTGTTGTTTTACGGTACACAGGGTTATCAAAGTTCATTGAAGTCATATTACGGTGTACATAATTTCTATAGACTACATATATCAACTATAACAGAAAAAAGAAAATGTTACAGTTTTTAATGTAGATACTACAAAGGTTTATTTGTATATTTTTCTTAATATACATAACTGATTTAATAATAAACATACGTACCCCACTGATAACTAAAAATACAATTCCAGTAACAACTATTACTATAATAGCAATGGTACCAGAACTGGTATCTTCAGCTATGGCATCTACAACAACCTTCGTTGGAGTACCTGAAAAAAAGAATGGAAAACTAGTACAAAATTTTTCTTTTTAATTATTTATTATTATTATTATTGCAGTGACGGCTGTTATAGGCAAATTTAATATACTTCTCTGGCTATAGTTTTAGTCACTGTCCTATAATAATCCATTAAAGGTTTTGTAAATCAGAAATAAATTTTGTTTTAAATCTCTAGTAAATATTAATAAATATTCAAGAGCCGTCACTGTTTTTGTATATAAAATGAAAATACAAAATTTAATAACAGTCGCATAAAGGTTAAAAAATATATAAAATTTGAAGTCTAGGAAATAACAGTATGTTAGTGAATGATTAAAAAGTATACACATATATTACAAACCATAAAGCTACACTCAAGAAAAAGTCTAAATTGTTTAGAAAAGAATGAAATCAAAGGAGCTTGCTTTCATATTTTAAGATTATAATTTACATTCAAGAAACTTTTTAATCCAATACAATAATGGAAAATTAAAATTTTTCTATTTTAATTTATAAATGCAGAAATATTTTATTAGCAAACTGCTTTTTGGGTTGGTAAAATAAAAAAAAATGCAGTTAGTAATTAATAAGCGGTAAAAAACCAAAACAAACAAGCCAAACTGAACACATTTTGAAACTGTACTCACTTGTTGTTTCAACAACATTTGTTGTCTCAACAACAGTTGTTTCAGCAGTAGTACTACTTGCTTCTACTTTGGTTTGAATTTCATCTGAACGATGCACAGAATTTGGACTTGAAATATGTGCTGTTAAATAAATATAAGAAATAAAACAACTGACTTTAAAATCCTATCACAGCATAAGCATTTCATCAAATGATTTATTGTAGCAAACTGCTTTAAAATCGATAAAAACTAGGAAAGCTGAAGTAATAAAGCATAGAAATAGGAAGTTTAAGAATGTTACTACTAGTAAAATATACAAATGTAACCGAGAATGTTCCATCAACCACAAAAAAAACAAACACAACTATTTGATTCTACATAATAGTGATCCATCACCAAGAAACTAGGGCTAATAAAAAGCAAGATACGCAGGCAGGGACAAATTCGTTTTTCAAAACTCTGTACTCACTCGTTGTCTCAACAACATCTGTTTGGTTATGGGTTTGGATTGTAAAATCTGAATGTGTCACAGAATATGGAGTTGTAACGTTCTCTGCTAAATAAATATAAAAAAAATAATAAAACTGGCGTAAATATTAAAATAAAAATTTATATACACACAAAAACATTTAAGAAATTATATAATATAGGTACACCAAAGTTTAACTTGCTATGCGACTACATAAATAATTTCATTATCAAAAAATTTATAAACTACTTTGTTAGCATTAATAAACACCCAAAAAAGCAAAATATAAAATATAATACTTACTGTCTTGAACACATGTAAGCCCATCTGGTAGCATTCTCAAACCTTCTGGACAAGCACATGATATAAAAGGAGAATGAGAATTGATTTGTGGTGCTGGTAAACACAGATGTGAACAATGCCCATTGACTGCTTGACAATGATTTTCACCATCTGGTTGTCGGTATGGATGATAGACATGAATTACCATGGGATTTTGTATCTACAAAGTTTAATATTATTTTGGTAAACAATTAAATTTAAGAAATGTTTACCATTTCTGTTGCAGTTACAGTTTGAACATCTTTTCCTGTGAATTTGTTTGCTTTAAATACAGCTGCCTTATCCCAATCAGTCCAATAAACCCAATCCTCAAAAGTAGTTATTGAGAATGGATGTTTCAAAGAGTCTGGTGAAAATAATATAACTCTACGACTTCTTCCATTATAATCACAAGATGAAATTGTATTCAGTTTAGCATCAACCCAATATACACGTTTTTTAACCAAATCCAATGTTAATCCATTTGGCCATTTAACTTCATAAGAAACAATGGTTTGGCGATGAGAACCATCCATTCCTGCGCGCTCTATTTTAGAATCTGATCCCCAATCTGTCCAAAACATCCAACCTTCAATTGGATTCAAAGCAATAGCGCGGGGTTCTTCTAAATCATCTTTGATTAAAACTTTTCTCATCTGACCTTCAAAATTTGCCAATTCAATGGTATTTTTGCCAGTATCAGTCCAATAAATATGATTGTATATCCAATCTACAGCCAAACCATCAGTAGTAGTTACATCATTATTTATGACAATGGATCTTTCACTTCCTTCATCGATTGGAGCTTTATATATTTTCTGATCTGTAACATCACTCCAAAATATCATCCCCGTTCTAAAAACAAAGTCCAAAGCTGTTGCAGAACTTGTTTCATTTACAATACTGGTCATTTCATGGTGATCTAAGGAAATTTTACGAATATCTCGACGGCGCGCAAACAAAAGAGAAGCGTGACCTTCAATAGCTTTACATCTTGTTACATCACGAGGATCTCTCATGTATCCATGCTGACATTCACACTTGAAAGTACCTTTATCGTTTATACACATTTGGGAACAACTTCCAGGTATTTCACATTCATTTATATCTGAAAATATAAAAAAATTAAGTCTTAAACCAAGCAAAAAATTAAATTCCTAATCAACCTTTGCATGTTTTATTATCAACAAGTTTGTATCCATGATTGCAGTCGCAATAATATCCTGCTGGGGTATCCACACATTTCTGTGAACACCCCCCATTATTTTCTAAGCATTCATTTTGTCTACACCTATCACCAGGTTCATCTTCTCCCTCAGGACAATCTTGTCTTCCATTACAGACTTGAGAAAGAGGAATACAGTTTCCTCCACCACAATCAAATTGAGTTTTAAGGTCACATTTTAGAATTGGCGCACCTACACGAAAAAAAAACGATATTCAAATATATATTTGAATTTGGGGAATTTGTATACTAACCACAGTCAACTTCATCACTTCCATCAGGACAGTCTGGATGACCAGAGCAGTGTAATCTTCCAGGAATACAACTTCTGTCTCTGCATTGGAATTGATCAGGACGACAAGTTATATTTTGACAATGTGTTGGAGATTCATCTGAACCATCAGGACAATCTTTAGCTCCATCACACAACCAGGCACGATGGATGCAAGTTAGATGATCACTACATTCATATTCTTGAGGAAGACAAAAGGATACTGACGCTGTTGGTTTTGGACAACCCTTAAAATAAGATCAATCAGTTTAATGTAACTGAGTATAAGTAAAAACGTACTTGTTCATCTTTACCATCAGCACAATCATAATCACCATCACATCGCCATCGGGATGTAATACAATAACTTTCTGTGCATTGAAATTCAGTCTCTGGAGAACATGTGACGGCAGGACAATTCTTTTCATCAGAATTATCTCCGCAATCGTTGTCTAAATCACAAACCCACCTTTTCTGGATGCACTTACCATTTCCACAAGTAAATTCATCAGATCTACACGTTTCATCTACGCGAATGACGTTTATAAATTATCATTTGAATATTTGAATCAATAAAAACACTTACTGCAAGCTTTTTCGTCGCTTCCATCAGAACAATCAGGATTATCATCACACATCCACGTTAATGGTACACATTCACCTGGTGCTGATCTACATGTAAATTCATCAGCCCCACAAACTTTTTGTTCTAATGAATAAAAAAGTTAATAAGGATACCTCGCTTGAAAATTATTTAATCTTACGACATGTATGTTGATCTTCATCGCTGGCGTCGCTGCAATCCTTTTCATTATCACATTGCCAATGTGCTGGTATACATCGTCCATTGCCACACCGAAATTCAGTTTTGGAACATGTTGCACTTTCTGAAACTAAAAGTAATAGATGTTAAGATATTTATTACTTGCTATAAGATTTTTATGTGAACCAATAAATAACTTTGAAAGCACGTCACAATCATAGGCGCCTACTTAATGGGGGATGCCAGGTCCAAGCCCTATTACATGAAATGATACATGAGAGGTCGGGCTCCAAGTTGCACCTTAGTACTATCCGATTGTTACTGCCGAAAATATTTTTACAACAAAATCGTTATTCATTCCACATAATTACAGTAGAAGTGAATCTAAATCAGAAAGTACTAGATAAATATTGATGCTAAAAGCAAAACGAAAACTCTTACCACGTGAATTTAATCCCAGAACTCATTAAATTACATCAAAAAAGGTGCATTTGAAATTCATATTTGCGTACAGTTTTATATCTACATTTTAAACTACTGCAGTTTGATAACCGTAATACCCATCCTAATAAGGTTTATGTGAAAAGCAACGGATTTTATAAGCATTTTTATGTTCAATTTATTTTCAGTCTACAATTCAATAATGTCTAACCGAGTTTAATTTGTATTTCAGTTGCTACAACTTGATTAAGTTTTATAGAACTTGGGATTAATTCAAATTTTGTGATTTTTATCCATTTAATTTAAATTAGATTGAATATCTAAAATATATTGCACTGTATTTCGCTATAAAGCCCCACGAAATGAGCATAAAATAAATGCACCTTACAAAATTTTATAATTTATAAAAGCTCAGCTCAGTCGACGCACAAACTTACTCTTATCTCAGGGTACCTTCCTCGACACTTCTCAAAACGTGGCTCCACTAAATAGCTGGGATAATAACACAAAATAAAATTTCTTTTACAAAGCTGCCCAATTGCAGCCTCCAGGAAATCAAACAACTCGTAAATTTCAAAATTGCCAGAGAAACAATGAAATTTAATTTTAAACACAAACAATTCAAATATAACAAAAAATTCCGCCAAAACGAAACAGACACACAAAAAAAATTTACTTACTAAATTAAAATTAAAACAAACAAACAACAAAAATAAAAACTCTATCAAGCCCTTGCTTAAATGTCTTTTAACCACCCCAATGAAATCCCCTTTAAATAATATGTTCAAAATTCGTCACTTATCTTGTTGGAAAACCTTATAAACCTTCTCCTGTATATGTTTATCCTTGAACTACTACCAAATCAAACTTCAGAGTCTTCAGATACAAAACGTAAACAAACACATCAAAAATGGCGCACACAAATTTTCGACTGATTTTCTTCTGTCTGAATTTTCCATTTATAGGTGAGCTGCATTTGTTCATAAGTTTGCTTGGTTTCCAACGTGATATCAAACAATATGACGTCACACTCGTAACTTTGTTGATAATTCCATAATTCAATTGTTTTATGTAAATTTATAAAATCCTTTTATTGCCTTTATCTTCCTTATTTAATCTTGCATGTTCCTTCCGAATCCAGCAGTCTTCCTTGTAAAATTCCTCACATTTTGATATGTAATTTGTCCATCTTTCAAAAAATGATGTCAATTTCAGTATTTTATTCTTAAATTTCTTTTCACTTAAAACTCATGCCCAATTTCCAATAATTGCATGTTGTTCAGCATAAAATTCTCCATCCTTCCATGTATTTAGCTCTGGTACCACTTTTCTTGTTAAATACAAATTTCACCCAAAATCACTTTGTCATCTTCAATTTTAATGTTCTTTTTTGTTTTAGACGAATCGAAAGTTTTCACACAACCCCACAGTTTATTTAGATACCCCCTTTTACAACTAGCTATATCCCCTTTTGAACCCCAATCCCATGGACTTGATAGACTGTACAAATTTTATTATCGACTATCGTTAAACAACTAAAAGTAAAACGTAAGGCACTAAAATTATTTATACAATTATACAGATTAAAACAATTATTACAAATTATACACACTTATTTGTCTTTCCTTTTTTTAGGCAGCTTTATATGAACACAAGAAATAGTGATAGAAATCTTTAAAAGTTAATCGTAATCAAAACACGTTTGAGGTTTGTCTAACTAAGACAACCCTGAGATAATCGGAAGACATGAGCTATAATTAAAAATGAAATAAAATTTGTCACCGCAATTACTGGTAATTAAATATTCGTAAAAAGTATCCTTTTCTGATGTATTTATTCTAATACTCATCTACCCAAGCTTATATCATAGCAATATATTTGTAAAGGTATACAAATTCTTGTATTTTTATGAATAAAAATAAAATGTGGATTTAAAAGCAAACTTGTATGTCACACTTTGTAATATAAAAATAATTAATTGCCCCGGGTAATGTAAGTTATTCACCCTTTATAAAGATTATGGTAAAAACAACTAAAGTATAAGAAAATATCAGAACAGAAAACAATATTAATTATTGATACAAGTTTTATTTCTAGACATAATAAAAACAATACCATTTTAAGTAGACTCAACAAATTTATTATTTCCCGTCAGTTTTCTATTAAATTAATTAAAAAAATATTTGCAAACTACCCATAATAGGCTACTATTAATCCCCAAAAATTTCTATAGTTAGATCAAGAAGTTCACGTAATATATTTACACAAAGTGTCATAAAAGATTGTCATAAGTTTAACCATTGTTGTTTTTTTTATGAAATTATTCATCCGATTTATTTTACAAAGATTCCTGTTCGGTAAGGAACGGGCGTAGCGCAGAGATACAGTTGCGATAAACGTTGGTGGTTCAAATTCGGACGCGCAAGGGTTAAACCGTTTCGTCCATAGGTTTGTCTTTGGTTTTAGATAGGGGACATAACGACGTCAGCAGTTTATGCCCCCGCGAGGCGCGATTAAATATTAGGCTATTAAAAAAAATATCTGTAATCGTTTGTACGCAATAGTAGAAACCCTAAACATCGTTTGCAAGGTTCTTTACATTTCGTGTGGGTCAAAAACGCACGTGTACAAGTTGCTTTTTTTAAATACACTGCGCATTATACAGCATGGTATTCAATAAAAAAAAACCAGATAACGAATATAATGATAACAAAATTTTTGACCAACTGTCTAGTACGAATTCGTATCACGTATTCAGGAAAGCAATATGTCCTAATAACCGCTAAAAGGTTAGAGTTCAGGGAGGAGCAGCACATTTTGTGAATTATCAGGACCCTGACTGAACCCTGGAATCCGAAAACCAGCTAAATGACCGACTGACACACACATATTCACGAATACGTTTAAGTTAATTAACTTTGGATTATGTACTACTATATCTTAACAACATTTCAACCCGAAATTTAACGCAGAGATAGCCTACATACGCATTAATTACACGAGTCACAGTAAAATTAATTTGTTGAGCAATGTCTGTGGCGATAACATTAATTTGTCATCACATTTCCTTTTTTCGTAAATCCAACAGAATTATTTTTTCTATTACAAAGTCAAAAAAATATTGTTGTCTAAATTTCTCATTTATAAACAGCATATTGTTTTGTATTTTAATTAATACTCAACAATCAGCTTAATGTTTAAATATCCTCTTTAAATGGTTTGTTTAAATAAATAATCCTTAATGCTTCAATATAACATACGTATCCGATAACGATCTCTGCTTTGCCGGTATCAACGATGATATCATCAAAGCAAATGTACCGGAAATCTAAAAGAGCTTTTGAAGTTTCCTAAGTCTCAGGTATTTTCAATAATGATATGACTGTTGTGACACCAGCTTCTCTGAAATTTAAGTACTTGCACAATCTTTGAAATTTTATTTTTGATACTGATACATTTTTAATCAAAAAAATAAGAAGTATAATTTTAAACAGTTCACAGAAAATCCCTTTTAAGTATTATGAAATAAAAATATAATTAATCACTTTGAACAGGGGATCAAATGTACAATGTTAACTCATTTCTAACGATTTAAACTAAAGTCACAACCTTTTTGTTTAATTATCCAGGAAAAGGTTTCATTTAATTTCGACTGGCGGTCGTAGCTTTGGTTTATTCAAACAGTAGGTATCATCGTATACGACTTTCTTTTGGAAATTCAAGAGTCTTAAATAAAATGTAAGTTCAGCGCAGTAATTTATTTCGGTGAAATTTTTTTGTTCGTTCTTAACTCAAGTACAGGCACTTTAGTCCCTGAAAAGGTTAGCTTGAACTCGATTAATCAGTTAATTAAATAAAAGTACTTACTCGGAGATTTAAAACTCCTAATTGCGTTTTAATTTCATTTTAAAGCTTTTAATGTGTGCTTTTGAAATCTCTCTTATCATTGGCTATATTTAAAAAAAAAACACTTCAACACTACATTACTTTCTTAAGATATTGAAATACCGTCGTCACTTTCTTACCCACATATAAATATTTTGAGATTTTGAAATTTTTAAACTTTTATCCTTCTATAATAATATTATGTCATTACTTGATTATCTCTTGATTACGTAAAATAATAAATGTACTCTTTTACTATAAAAAAAATCTATATTGACGCATGTTATTATTAGCAAGTTAATTCCGCAATTATAAGAAATTTAAAATTGAAAGACTAGGGACTAATACTTATGTCATTAAAAACAAAATACACTTCGATTAAACTTCCTACGTGTTTCATTACCCATGTTAAAGTTATAATAATTAACTTGGTAGCTTTCTATATCAATATACTCAGTTAATCACAAAACGCTTAGTGATAGGCTAGACAACCAGTAATATGTGGAAAATGTTAATTACAAAAGCAGTAAGACGTTAGTTTAATCCAAATTTACATGCTGGCGGTTAACACAAACATGGTTTGAAATTACTGGAGAAGGAATATGTAAACACTGACCTCAACATCTACAACTATGCAAAAGCATACAGGGGTTCCTTTTAAGTGATTTTGATATAATGCGTATACAGGCCGTTTCAAATTCGAGGGCAACCATAGGGATCTCGCTTTATTTATACAAAGTTAGTTTAGTATGAGAATTAAAATTCCATAATTTTTTCATTCCCCACTATTTTTATTTCCAAAAAAACAGTGAAATAATTTCAGAGTAAGTAGGTACAAATGAAATATTTTCTCCTGCAATCAACTTACTTCAGAAACTTTTTTTTAGTATTTTAAAAATAAGTTGCAGCCAAATATTTTTTATGTGTGTCTTACGTTTTAATAATACTAGTAATAATATTCGTTACTTGTACTACATATTTATTATTGTTTGTTTAAAAAGTAATGTAACGAAATAACAAAATTAAAGTTTGCCAATAATACAAGTTTGCATCACTTTGATTTATTGGCGATAGAATCTGACATCTTGGCATAAAATCAAGAAATACGTCACTCATAAATATTTGAGTTTGACGTAACGTTTTCTGTAGTGTATGCATAAATATTTTGATTTTGATAATATTATCAGAGTCTTTTGCCGCGAAGATCATTTCCTCATCAAAGAGCTGATAATGGAAAATATGTCAAGTTCCTTAGACACGATTATAATTACACTATTCATTTTTGGAAAAGCTATCAGTTACAACTTTGTGGAAATAACGTATGTTTCATCCGGAACACGAGATAGGTTGATTGGTTTTCAATCAGAGCGGCAGGATAACCGATCGATTTATCATTAATCCAAACATTCAGTTGAAATCAGTTCCGGATCGGCAATATTTCTCTAGAACGACCTTTACTTCAAATAAATAATTACGGATTTTCATTGTTTCACTGATTTTTGAGAGAAATTTTTGTTTTCCTATTTTATTTATAAGTTATCAAAATTAATTATTTCCACGTTTCTATAAATATTTCAAACCGATAAGAATAAATATTTACAAACAATAAAAAACTTGTTAGTTTATTATCAAAATAGAAGAAGATAAAAGTTTATTTGTTCATTTGCGGAAGATCGACGACATTGACTTATGATTAGAGATTATACAAACGATTTATTTACATATATTCCATTACCCCAATTTTTAGTTCCAAAGACCCATCCTTGTATCTTCTTCTGGCATAGGCATGAATATTTTAATCAAAACTAAACGTATATTCCCCAATTCCGCTCTACACTTGTTCTGTGTCTAATAATAATTGAAAATAATTAATTCAAATCGCCACTGTTTCCAAAATTTCATACCAAAACAAAATTAATTTAAGAAAATAAATAAAAGTTTTTCTTCCTAGAGAAATTCATTGAAGTATCAGCAAAAAATCGATTTTCGGTGCACACATCTCCTATAATAACATACCAAAACAACAAGTCTTAACGAAGCGTGGTTGCCCCAAACTTCTCCATTCAGTGGATTTAATGCGATAAGTTTTTGTAAATTCGAAAATTTTATGTTGGTTTAAAAACAATAAGCTTTCAAAACTGATCATACGGATCAGAAGTGGTAAAATCCGGTTCTTCCAGGGGTTGAACAAAATTTAATACACGCAACACGTAATATGTATGAGGATATAAGATGAGATTAAATGGAATACACTCATTTAGATTAATTAACACTAACGCGAACAGATGCCTTGATTCTCCTAAAAAATTGTAAAAAGTAGCAAATTTGGGAATACAATTTGCATTTAAGATTCCTTGCGAGCGCTTCTTTTCCTTTTTTCCTACACTTAGCTAATGACATTATTGAAGACGTTTGAAAAATACGTTATTTCCGAAATAGAAAAAAGGGCGAATTTTATATTTATTAATGTTGGCTCCACTTTTCCTTTTCAGTTCCACCCGACGACAATTCAATTCCCGATATCCTTTGTAGAAAAAAAGCATCAGGTGGAATCACTTATAGAGTGGAAGTTGATTCATATATTTTTCAACAGCATGTTTATACTTTTTCTTTGTATATGTCGTTCGATTTAATATATTCATATGCAAGCAAATTATTATAAAACAAGACCCTTCCCGTCTTCAGAAACTGTTATAAAATGGAGAGATAGCAGGAAGTTAATAAGTGCTTGCCATTTACATTTTACTTACAAATTGTTCTCGTTATTTCATAACGATCTCATTTTATCCCTGGAAAATTTAAAATCGATATTCTACGAAATCTTTTATGTGTAGGGAACATGAATAATTTAATTTACACTCAAATTAAAATTTTAACGCTGTTTTAACATGTCCAAAATGTGACCCAACACATTCTATAGACACAAGAAAAATATAGATAAAATAACATTGAACTTTATAGAATTTATCAAAGAGAGCTTTATATAATTCCGTATTACATGGCTTTCATGGTTTTATCGTTAAACTCTGATCCTCACTAGCTTATATAATTAATAAATTAAGAAAAAAGAATAGAAAGCAACTAAATGGCAGAGGCATTGTACGATAGTAAAAATTACGAGTTTGTTTCCGCCAAATTTATAATTTATGGAAATACTCGCATACAAATATCGCAATATTTTGAGTTTTTAAATAAAAGATCATTTCCTTACTTTCTGGAATTTTGAAACTTCTTGAATTTCTACATAAACAATAAGAAAATAGTTTTCCTCTTAAATTGATTCCAAAAACACATTTAATTATCTGAAATTAAAACCAACAACTCAAAGTTTCAAACGCGTTTCAATTTGAACGTCGAACTACGACGTGGGCTCATCCATCCAAGTAAATGTCAAATTTGAACAGTTGGTTATATGAAGCGAAAAGCTCGTTTACTGCTTGATAACATGTCGTAGGTACTTGTACAATATTATACGTGCTTGTTGACAGAATCGCAAATAGTTATGACATACTTCGCTCAACAATACGTGGCTGTCAACATAATCGCAAGCCTAAAACTAATTTCAGAGAGCTTCATTTTAATGACATGTGAGATACAGATGTATTAATTAATTTCACAATTCTAAATAGTAAGAGTATAGTATCTCTCACACAGGTGTAAATTCGAATTAATTCATGTCTCGCCTATAAATCTAAGATTGCATCTCCTTACTTTTTCATTTTTTTAGATGAAATATTTGACAGGAAGTAATCATCATTATTCATTCTAATTACAAAATATTTGAAATGATACATAGGATTGATATTAAAAAGTCCGGGAAACTAAAGTGAAAATCAATATTTAATAAATTAAAACGTATCCAATTTTTCCTCGCAACAAGAGTTCTGAATAATTCGAAATTAAACATGCAACAAGAACTGCTAATATCTGCATTTCCACTACAAAATTTCCAATTTCCCGCCAACGGGTTTTAAATAATTTGGAATTAATCATGTAACAAGCATTGCTAATAGCTGCATTTCCACTACAACATTTTCAATTACCCCCTAACACAAGTTTTAAATAATTTGAAATTAACTATGTAACTGGAACTGCTAATATCTGCATTTCCACTTCGTTGATCAGAGAACATGAAAGGCTTATTATTTCAATTAACTTCTCCGAATTACTGGATTAATTATCTGCATAATTATGTTACAGTTTCCCATTGATCGTGCATCTTATTACTTACATAAATAATTCCATTTGTCTCATTTAAATTTCAACAGCTTTATACATATTAAATACAAAACTTTCAATGTGAAACGTGAAATTACAAATTGACAACCTTTCATATCTAACCAATAATTTCCTGCACGCAAATTTTATGCTTCGTTCAAATTGAGAGAGTTATCTGGTATGGAGAAAAACGTGTTGCATAATGGCGGTGAAAACATACGCCAAAATTTAATTAAGGCCCAATTTAGCCGTTAGGGCTGTAAAATAGAGTACAAGTTTCGCGAGCTTAGATGTGTACACAACCTAGTTACTCGATATGTTTAATGCAGGCACAGAACCTTCATTAAACCTTCATCCCTTTCTTGGTGGAGGCGAATATCTGGCAAAGTTTTGGGTTAACTGTTATAAATTTTTTACGAACTTCGTAAAGTCTTGCGGGCTGGATTTGAAATAAATGGAAAAAGCATCTGTTTGGGGGAAGTTGATAACAATAATTACCAGGGAAATTGGAAAGCAACGGTTTGTGTAAATAAGTGCGTGGAAACTAATACGGGTGCTTCATCGGCAATTACATTTTCCCCACAAGCATTTTCCAACCAGGCATAGATATGACGAGTTCGGGAATTTTAAAGGTCTAAAAATAAATTTTATTTCCAGTTTGTTTTCCGAATTTGTAAAATAATCCGATTTTTAATTAATTCCCGATGTTTTAAAACAAGAGGAAAATAATTAAATTAAAAATATGATGAAAATATTCACATAACAATTCCCTTTTAATACAATTATTATTGTCAACCCCGAATGCAATAACATTCATTCCAAATAAAAAATAAAGCAGTAAAAAACGGCTTTCAATATTTTTAAAAAAATGTTTTATTTATTTTATGAATTCAAGGGGTTTATTATACGTATTTCAATTTAAATTTATTCATTTTCAGAATATTTTAATAACAGAAAATAAATACGTTTAAATTGCATTGGGAATCCGTGATGTCTAGATTGATTTATTTTAAAAGCTAGACGAATATTTCATTAAATTTATATTCCTCTATTCCAAGTAATTATGTAATATTGATAATATTTATCATGTGCAATTCATGTATTTACAAGAACGTCGCAAATTAATAATCAGCAATGCGAATATAATATTAGCGATAGGTACGGTTGCAATACATCGCAATAGAAATTGACTAAATGTCGAGACATGAATGATAACGAAACCCTCCGACGAGTGAAGAGGTCAAGATTAATAACGATTGAATAAAACATCCTTCAACAATCTTCAACACATCAAATGCGTATTTTTGTATGTTAACAACCTTGCCAAATTTAAGGATTTATAATAGCAATGAAGTTATATAAAAAAAAAATAGAAAATACGAAGACAGTTACTACGTAAATTGTTCGGAAATTGTGTCGACACATCAGTCTTTTGGCGTTAAAAAACCGTGACAGAGTGAAATACAAACATGCTTTTCTTGATCCAAAAGAATCCGGGAGAGTAGGCTTTCAAAAGATGCAACTACTTCCTCCCTAGGGCTCTTTCTCTGTGAGCTTTTCATGACAAGGAAAATCTCTGGATTAAAAATTCCACGCGCACACTTTGAAATACGACTCTTTATAAAGTGGGGAAACTACTGCAACGCTGACAGAAAAGATGTACTACATGCCATGTAATAATAATTATTGTTAAAGTTCTATAGAATTTCTTTTCTTCATTTATTTGTTACACACAATGTACTAATTATCTAATATTGACGTAAAATTTAAGCCTGAAAAATTTAAAGTGAATTGGGGAATTTACCACGATGGCGGTGTTTTAAATTTAGTTTTTGAAAGGAAACAAAATTTTTGAAAAGTAAAATATTCTAATGGAAAACATAATATAAAATAATGGTCCGCGTTCTGCAAAAATAACACTTAAATAATACGCGAGCTTTCGTGGTTATTCTGCTGCTTAGAAGTGGAAATACTTCTCATAAATGCGATGCCCCGTTGCTAGGTATCAGCGTTTTCCCAAGGCATTCAACATTTTCACGAAAAACTGGAATTACTCTGGAGATGTGCAATAGGAATATCTAAAAGAAGCCACCGAGTCTCCTTTCGTAAGGGCAAACAATTTTCTACTTAAAAAATTATTGAAATTTTATACGTGAAAGCTAGCGAAAACAAGTTATATTTGTAAAACTTTGTAGCGGAAGAAACTGAGAAAGTTAAATAGAAATGCGAACTTTTATACGGCCAACATAAATTTTTCATCAGTTTTTTTGAAAAACCGAACCTGTGTATTAAAATTCTCAAGGGAGCTATATAACCGGCAATAAGTTAGGTAATTTCACAAAAAGAGTAAAACTTGCGAAAAGTTTTTTCTAAAAGGGGATTTTAAAAGAGGAAATATAGAACTTACCATCGATTAAAGCCAACAGGGGTAGAAGGCAAGACGAAGTTACTATGATCAACGCACTAAACTTTACAAACAAATTCATCTCACTGTAGGACAGTATGAAAAATAACTCATCCAAGAACTCGATTAGACCTTAACGGTATGAAAGTCGTTTCAATTTTGAGAGCGAATCTCGGATACGCGTGCTCTTGATAGTAAGTATTCTCCCTCTTACTAACAATTCAACAACATATTGACTTGTTTCTTATAGATAAAGAGCTGAAACGTTCGCTGAATGGCCTATAGAAGTGGTCCATTGCTTTTCACAGCCTCTGGCTATCTTATATCTGATGTAACTTCGAGATATATTAACGACAGTTTGTATACAAACACACGTGATATTCAAACTTCACCGTTATTACAAAAATCTGATGAAACGATGTCGGTACTGAATAGTGAAAAATTAAGTGTAAAGTCGAATTTTATAAATAAAAATAATCTATTCGGAAACGCATAAATATAAACAACTCCATTATCACAGGACTCATAAGGAAGTTGATACAATTAATTCCATACTATTCTATTTTTATCGTTTGTATGAAAATAATAATTCCCAATTCATAAATTTTATAAGATTTACACTAAAAAACATTTCTATGTCACGTTTCCTTTGTTGCGATGAAGCGTAATGAGAAAAAATTATTATGTAAATGCTTAAAGCCTATAAGGTTGGGTTTCGAATCCCTACGGGGTATGAAATTTTATACGATTTATACTAAATATTATACATTTCTATGCCACATTTCTTTTTTTGCAACGAAAAAAATATATATTTTACTAAAGTAATTGTTGAATAGGTTAAATGGTTTCGAATCCCCCACAGGATCTAAAGGATTTTGTTTTATTCTTTGTATTTCGTACTTTATTAATTTACGATTTTCCTTTAAAATCACATTTGTTTCGTATCTCCATAATTCCAGTTCACACTCAAAGCTATTTTCAGGAAGATCAAAATAAGGGACTTATTTAAAAACTGAAACTGTTATGTAATATTGAAGTAACACATGCATATGAATACAAAGCAGATCTTTTAATTACATGTAAATTATTCAAGCTTTAAAATAATTCTGCGGTAGTGACGTAACTAAGTGCGGTGTAGAAAATAATAAATATAGTGAAAATGTAATATAATAGAAAATTTATTCAGAGAAATTTAATTCTTAAACAATCACTGCAGTTGTAACTTTCAAACCTTAAATCAACAGTATTCGTTAATTAAATCCTTTGAGCTCCAGTAAAACAATAATATGAAAAGAGGTGTAAAATTTACCAAAGAATTATTTTTCAGGTTGACTTATTTTCATGTTTTTGAAGGCATAATTAATTGAAATCATACCTTTGCAACTGAATTCAGTTATAATTAGAATTTTCGTATAGGTAACACAAAACCTAATATTGTAATAAAATTTCATGAATATTTCCACGGGAAAAATTTGTAAAATACCACATTCTCTACTTTTGTTTTACTGATTTCTGTATAATCCAGTTGAGGGGGGTGTTAACAAAACACGTAGAACGTAATAGTGTTAATTCCAGAATAATCAACTGCCGGGTTTTGTGCTTTTATTGGTTAATTGGTAACTTCCATTTTTATGTTTAGCACGTCCGCCAAACGAACCAGGAACAAAAATGTCTGTTATTAACTTCAGCCTTGTCTACACTTGCAGGTAAATTACTGCAGAGCCTTGTCTACATAAAAACATGCTACCTTTTACGGGCTATTTGCTGATGCTGATGCAACTTTTACAAAGACAAGATCAGTGTTTCAGGAGGGGTCGTAGCTCTGAGATGTACACGAGAAAGGAAACTTTAATTTGTGTTATTAAACCTCTTTTTTTGCAACTGAATGATGCAAGATGTGAAACTTGGCAATAAATACATGATGCAATATGCAATACGGATTATTTTTGAAACAAAAAAGAAAATTGGGAAAAACGAGTCACGAAAATCTATACTACCCTTATTGTATATAATTTAATATAAAGAGGAAATTCGTTATTTTGGCTTTCGCTTTTCACTACAAACCATGTTGTAAGAAAATAAATAAATAATTGATATTAACCCACAAGCTTTACTGAATATACAAAATATTTCATCAAGTTTGTGATTCGGTATTCCTATTTTCACCCTTCTTGTTTGGTTTATTTTCCACTTTGACAATCTTTCCCTGGAATTTGTATTTCGCGTATACAGGAAAGGAAATACCTAATCTAAAAGTATTGTACAACATTTAAGTTGTTTAAAATAAAATATTATTACAAATACAGCTGATATAATGAATGTAACATTCACCAAATATTCAGATAATGTAAGCATATTTTTTGTGAAAAATTTCTGAGTAAAATCTAAAAAAATAACTAATACCAGAGCAATGAAGTTGTTTTCACTGTAACAATTGTTACTCGCATTCGAATCGTGCGAAGGGGTTGACACATAAAAACGAAAACTCTAGACATACAAAGTACGGGAAATAGATGGAAAATGAGGTTGACACGATCTGCTGACGGATGGCGTAAACCTAAAGCAGATTTCACAAAAAAGAAGAATCGCATCACATAAAAGTGGATGCAAGGCGAACTGGAAAATTCCGGGAAAAATTGTTTTAGGAATTACAATGTGGGCGAATAAATCTGCTAGAAAAATTCAAACCTTTTAAAAAGATTCGGTAAACAAGGGATTAATTCAAATTAGACAAACCTTATACAAACACTACTTTTGCAATTTACTAAAACATCGCACTTTCAATTACCTTTCAGTATAGTTTAAATGAAAGCTAAGCCAATCAGGAATTGAATCCGCGGCTTTTGAATTCCCCCCTGATTATTCGTAACTTTTGAAATACAGTTAGTTATTGTTAAAAAAATTAATATAAATTTTCCAACTTCTATCTAATATCTTATTATTCTGTGCAATTACATATCAAGAAAGTGCTAAAATGGAAATATTTTATATCAAATCCCGGCGGGAAAAATATATGAGTTCGCAACTTGCCCCATAACAAAACAAATTTGCTGGATGCGTTACTGGCAGATACACTTTGCGTGATCGTAAAAGAAGCTTTATATGCTTTCAGGAAAAATTACTTTAATCGTAACTTTCCTGTTCGAATAAAAATCTGAATAACATTACCTTTTAAAATGTCAGATGGAAAAAAAATTCTATTCTAAAACTTTGTCTTCAATATTATTATTTAGTTGTTATTATAAATATTTCTTCATTTTAAGACACTCACTTGCACATTCTTCGGCGTTTTCATCTGAACCATCTTCACAGTCGCTTTCTCCATCGCACATCCATGTGATAGGTATACATTTTGAATTAGCACATCGAAATTGCCTTATACTGCAAACGGTAGGTTCTGTAACAATAAAAAATATCAGAATACAGAATTAAATAACAAACAAGTTTATTACCGGGAATACAAATGCGCCATAATTATTCCTACAATACTTGCATTAACAACCCTCAATTTATCAACAATCGAGTTTAATGAAATATGAAAAAAGATGAATAAAAATAAAATTAAGGGAGGTTCATGTATGAGTTTGAAGTAGCACAGGAGATAGGGTGATATTTTAAAATGAAAATAAGTTCATTATTATTAAATAGGAGAAAGTTTGAAAAGGCGATGAAAATGTTCCATGCGATAATAAACAAAAGGTTTTCCACCGTATTCATATGCATATCCCTTTATAACACCGAAAACATGTTCGAATTCCAAATAATAATGCTCTAATTACTGCGAGAACTTCTACATTCCGTTGGACAATAATTTATGAGCATAGGCGGCACTATTGTACCCTACACTTCATAAAGGAGTTCGAATTAAATGCATATTTACTATACTTCCACATTTTCATTTTAGGAAAATTTGCATGAAATTCAAACTTTCCAAATTAGTTCTTCCTGTTCCGGATGTAAGCTCTACAGACATGAGTTATTTGCATTCTTGATGGGCTATTCATGTTATTTTCCTTTTGGCTCTGTACTGCCATTACATACGGTTGCATGATTGTACACAATTGCATATTACATGGTCTCTAATAACTAAAATATAACGGAGATATTTGAAAAATTCAAACTTCTTTTCATGTTATTCAGTTTGATTCTTTAAAATGTATTATTCGATCTGCATCTGATCCACTATATAATTTGTGTCTTGTAACACAACCTGTGCGACAACTGCAAATATTCCGATCATCAAGTTGCAGCATGATGCATCCAGTTGACATGTAACTGTTACAATGTGAACAAAGTAGTTGCTCCACAATGTCAGAGGGCAATTCATACCGATTGTTATTGTTCATGGTTGCGGAAATTAAAATGTATTATTCGATCAGCATCTGATCCACTATTTGATTTGTGTCTTGTAACACAACCTGTGCGACAGCTGCAAATATTCCGATCATCAAGTTGCAGCATGATGCATCCAGTTGTCATGTAACTGTTACAATGTGGACAAAGTAGTTGCTCCACAATGTCAGAGGGCAATTCATACCGATTGTTATTGTTCATGGTTGCGGAAATTAAAATGTATTATTCGACCAGCATCTGATCCACTATTTAATTTGTGTCTTGTAATACAACCTGTGCGACAGCTGCAAATATTCCGATCATCAAGTTGCAGCATGATGCATCCAGTTGACATGTAACTGTTACAATGTGAACAAAGTAGTTGCTCCACAATGTCAGAGGGCAATTCATACCGATTGTTATTGTTCATGGTTGCGGAAATTAAAATGTATTATTCGACCAGCATCTGATCCACTATTTAATTTGTGTCTTGTAATACAACCTGTGCGAAAAAAATATATATTTTACTAAAGTAATTGTTGAATAGGTTAAATGGTTTCGAATCCCCCACAGGATCTAAAGGATTTTGTTTTATTCTTTGTATTTCGTACTTTATTAATTTACGATTTTCCTTTAAAATCACATTTGTTTCGTATCTCCATAATTCCAGTTCACACTCAAAGCTATTTTCAGGAAGATCAAAATAAGGGACTTATTTAAAAACTGAAACTGTTATGTAATATTGAAGTAACACATGCATATGAATACAAAGCAGATCTTTTAATTACATGTAAATTATTCAAGCTTTAAAATAATTCTGCGGTAGTGACGTAACTAAGTGCGGTGTAGAAAATAATAAATATAGTGAAAATGTAATATAATAGAAAATTTATTCAGAGAAATTTAATTCTTAAACAATCACTGCAGTTGTAACTTTCAAACCTTAAATCAACAGTATTCGTTAATTAAATCCTTTGAGCTCCAGTAAAACAATAATATGAAAAGAGGTGTAAAATTTACCAAAGAATTATTTTTCAGGTTGACTTATTTTCATGTTTTTGAAGGCATAATTAATTGAAATCATACCTTTGCAACTGAATTCAGTTATAATTAGAATTTTCGTATAGGTAACACAAAACCTAATATTGTAATAAAATTTCATGAATATTTCCACGGGAAAAATTTGTAAAATACCACATTCTCTACTTTTGTTTTACTGATTTCTGTATAATCCAGTTGAGGGGGGTGTTAACAAAACACGTAGAACGTAATAGTGTTAATTCCAGAATAATCAACTGCCGGGTTTTGTGCTTTTATTGGTTAATTGGTAACTTCCATTTTTATGTTTAGCACGTCCGCCAAACGAACCAGGAACAAAAATGTCTGTTATTAACTTCAGCCTTGTCTACACTTGCAGGTAAATTACTGCAGAGCCTTGTCTACATAAAAACATGCTACCTTTTACGGGCTATTTGCTGATGCTGATGCAACTTTTACAAAGACAAGATCAGTGTTTCAGGAGGGGTCGTAGCTCTGAGATGTACACGAGAAAGGAAACTTTAATTTGTGTTATTAAACCTCTTTTTTTGCAACTGAATGATGCAAGATGTGAAACTTGGCAATAAATACATGATGCAATATGCAATACGGATTATTTTTGAAACAAAAAAGAAAATTGGGAAAAACGAGTCACGAAAATCTATACTACCCTTATTGTATATAATTTAATATAAAGAGGAAATTCGTTATTTTGGCTTTTGGCTCTGTACTGCCATTACATACGGTTGCATGATTGTACACAATTGCATATTACATGGTCTCTAATAACTAAAATATAACGGAGATATTTGAAAAATTCAAACTTCTTTTCATGTTATTCAGTTTGATTCTTTAAAATGTATTATTCGATCTGCATCTGATCCACTATATAATTTGTGTCTTGTAACACAACCTGTGCGACAACTGCAAATATTCCGATCATCAAGTTGCAGCATGATGCATCCAGTTGACATGTAACTGTTACAATGTGAACAAAGTAGTTGCTCCACAATGTCAGAGGGCAATTCATACCGATTGTTATTGTTCATGGTTGCGGAAATTAAAATGTATTATTCGACCAGCATCTGATCCACTATTTAATTTGTGTCTTGTAATACAACCTGTGCGACAGCTGCAAATATTCCGATCATCAAGTTGCAGCATGATGCATCCAGTTGACATGTAACTGTTACAATGTGAACAAAGTAGTTGCTCCACAATGTCAGAGGGCAATTCATACCGATTGTTATTGTTCATGGTTGCGGAAATTAAAATGTATTATTCGATCAGCATCTGATCCACTATTTGATTTGTGTCTTGTAACACAACCTGTGCGACAGCTGCAAATATTCCGATCATCAAGTTGCAGCATGATGCATCCAGTTGACATGTAACTGTTACAATGTGAACAAAGTAGTTGCTCCACAATGTCAGAGGGCAATTCATACCGATTGTTATTGTTCATGGTTGCGGAAATTAAAATGTATTATTCGACCAGCATCTGATCCACTATTTAATTTGTGTCTTGTAATACAACCTGTGCGACAGCTGCAAATATTCCGATCATCAAGTTGCAGCATGATGCATCCAGTTGACATGTAACTGTTACAATGTGAACAAAGTAGTTGCTCCACAATGTCAGAGGGCAATTCATACCGATTGTTATTGTTCATGGTTGCGGAAATTAAAATGTATTATTCGATCAGCATCTGATCCACTATTTGATTTGTGTCTTGTAACACAACCTGTGCGACAGCTGCAAATATTCCGATCATCAAGTTGCAGCATGATGCATCCAGTTGTCATGTAACTGTTACAATGTGGACAAAGTAGTTGCTCCACAATGTCAGAGGGCAATTCATACCGATTGTTATTGTTCATGGTTGCGGAAATTAAAATGTATTATTCGACCAGCATCTGATCCACTATTTAATTTGTGTCTTGTAATACAACCTGTGCGACAGCTGCAAATATTCCGATCATCAAGTTGCAGCATGATGCATCCAGTTGACATGTAACTGTTACAATGTGAACAAAGTAGTTGCTCCACAATGTCAGAGGGCAATTCATACCGATTGTTATTGTTCATGGTTGCGGAAATTAAAATGTATTATTCGGATCAGCATCTGATCCACTATTTAATTTGTGTCTTGTAACACAACCTGTGCGACAGCTGCAAATATTCCGATCATCAAGTTGCAGCATGATGCATCCAGTTGACATGTAACTGTAACTGTAACTTCCAGAATTTTATAAATATAACTTCCAACGAAATATCTTTAAAATACAGAAAGGGAGGCACGTTCTTAAATTCATTAAAATTTTAGTAACCAAGAGCCAGGAAGAGAAAACAAAAACATAAACAAAGCTCTTTCTAATCCTACTCTAATTATGTTTGTTACTGTTAACGATGTTTCAAAGCTAAGGTGACTAATTAAGAACAAGTAGAAAAACAAAGATGTGCCTTCCTACCTTGTTTACTATAAAGAGGATCTAACTAAATACATCTACAAATCATAGGTTTAAAAGATTTGCTAAGGGAAGTTGCGGTGTCGACTAGACAAGACGAATTTGCAGTTTCTAAGTGCAGTGGTATAATTAGTGTAATTAAGAGGAACAAAGGAAGATTCCCAAGTGCATATACTGAAAATGCTCTGCCAACGTTTGTGTGTATACCACACTTCTTCGCAAGAAGCAAAGACTTACCGCCGTTCTTATCCCACGAGACGGGGATTATTATTAAAATTTTAAATCGTGTACGTAACTGCAGAGATAAAAGAGTAAATGTATAATACTTTACATTTCATTGTGCTAACGAGTTAAATAAAATTCTGGAGGTCTTTTGTTTCCCTATAGAGACCAATGATAAGGCATCCCTAGCATGTTGGTTATTCAGTCCTAAATTTAAATTTGGTTTTTGTATTACGTTGGAATATTAAGTACTACTAAAGCACCAGATACATATAACTAAATTGGCAATTATACAAATTAATGTTTTTAGCTTTGGTGCTGACGTCTAATTCTGTTTATTTTTATAAAACAAATTGAGAACCTCGCTACCGATATCTATATTGCTACTGTGTTGCAGTACGCTATTATGGAAACATCAATTAACTGACCCTCGTTACGTTTAATTGGCATAAATCCCTTTCATAACAAAATTCAAACCAAAAATAACTTCTTTAATAATATTTTGAATTGCCAACAACTGAATGTCGCAAAGAGCAAATTCAAGCTTTGTTGGCAATTTTATTTTAAGGGTTTATAATTCCATAAGAATAAAGACCATATCTCTTATTGCAATTTTCTTGAAACATACCTACTGGCATGGCAGCTCTATGAACAAAAAAATGATCGAGCTATAGGATGAAACAAAATATAATTGGACAGTCTATAATAAGACTTAATGATTGTAGTGCGGTATGTTGGTTTAGTTGTTTCATGGATGGTAGCATATTGCCATCATATTTGCTCACATTGTTTTCTCGCCAATTATTCCTGTAACCTTATAGATTCAATTTGCATTAACCCTACGGTCAGGTTGTTCCGTGAAAGTGATGCTACACAAACGTTTTACACTGTATCCGAACGAGCAGATTATTAACTTCCAAAATTACAACAAAATTTACTTGGCCCTAATAAATTTACTGTGATTAGGGCCGTTTGTAAAAAATTATATTACAGTTCATTCGTACTCTACCCGGAGCTCATAGACATGCTTTTCGGGTAACTGTAATATGAAAGTTTGTTCTCGATGCAAATACAGAAACAGGATTAACAAGGACGAACGCAGGGAAAAGGAGAAAGAAAGAAATAATAAAAAAACAGATATTTTGTTAATTCAAATTTTCTGTAAATGTCTAATAACTGTTTACTCAAATCTTCATTAAAATAAACGGTCTTTTGTAGATTAGCGATACTTAAAAATAATAGTCTTAATCTCCTAATTGTTGCGGTTTCTACTGTTAGCACGTGCAGCTCCAAATTTACGACCATTTAACGTCAAAACAAAATATTAAGGCTCAATAAATTTTACATCCTTTCAAAAACCGAAACCTCTATCTACATTCAGTTGCTATCCCTAAATATACGAAGAGTTTTACTTTAAAAAAATAATCTTCAAACAAGTATAGTATTTATATTATTTAAAAAATTTAAAATGTTTAGAGCTTGTGGTTAACAAAAATTTTTTGTACTGTTGGAAATACATTACTTTTACCTTGCTTTTACATTCGTAACATAGGTACACCGAGTATTTTTTAGTCAGTTTCAACAACAGGCTTAGCTTTATGTAATCTATTTTTTGGATATTTTCTCTACCTAAATTTTAAACCAACATGAGCACGTCATACAATCTGAAAATAGTGAGATTCAAACCCTAGACGACTGAAATGGTTTTATTTAGCGATATTGTGTATATAATTTTTTGTTAATCTCCATTAAGTATTTTATTTTTGTTAACTCGTCGGATAAATAATTACTCTAATGTCCCAAAAAGAATACTTTTGATGAAAAGCAACATTTTTCACAAAATTGTCTTGTAAGCAAGTCGGAAGCGAGGGAAAACATGAGTGACAAAAAGTTATTTTCTTATTAAATTAAAAAAAGTTTCCCGAATAAGAGTGCTCTCCTGTCTCAAGAAAGAGACAAGACACGATTTCATTATTAATTTCAGTGACGGGCTAGTTCTGAGCAGAACAAAAATAACGGATTCCTATTTGTTAGAAATCATCAAAATAGTACTTAGAAGAAATTGAAAGTGCAAGGAATTATGCATTGCTTAAAAAAGGAAACTCAAAATATTCATCCATTTCTGACTCCTCTACAAATTAGAAAAACCTATAACTAACATTTTTAAGGCCTAGCTAGATATAAAGTCAGCTTTATACACTCATAATGTTACTGCTATAGTCTTTCATTGATTTTTCTAAGTTAAAGTAAACCAAGAACACCGTAAAACCGCACTAAATTGTAATGAACACAGTTAATGCATACTTACTGCATATAGGAGATAAATTAGAGAAAGAATTTAATAAAACAAGGGTTTTATTGCATTTTTGCTGTTTCTGCAACACTGACCAAAAGAAAACAAACTGAATAAGCGAAAAACGATCGAGAATCTAGGGAAAGCCAAAACTGGAGCAAACGTGGACACGTCAATGCAGATGAGTATAAATGTCGCAATTCAAACGAAACGCCCACAATATACACGCGACAGTATAATTAGCCAAAATCTAATGTGACGTTCATTTAAAAAATAAAAACAACAATGTGTTGTCGGTTTTTTAAGACATCCCTGCGTAAATATAATTATCTTAGTATTGGTTCAATTATCTAGTTTCATTTTGACACCATACGTAGAATGTTTAAAACATTTGGCATAAAAAATATAGTGGGTTGTAGATGTTCATTTCTAGATACAGCAAGGAGAGATTTATAAACGAATATACTTGATCGAATTTTTCCATTTCGTAAGAGTTTTGCAAAATTTCCATTCGACTTGTTCATTGTAGTCACATCTACTTACCTCATTAAAATGCGTATCGAAACGGCCTCACCGAACTAATTCATCTTACTTTTGAACTTGTCTAGATCGTTTTAACCCAAAGTTATAAGAATCAATATCACTTTAGTAGAATGTCAATTATGTCTATCTTACAACAAATTAGTGGAGTTTGTGTAGACCTTTTGTCAAACCGTTTGACACAGGAAGGTAATCAATAGCAAAGTGCATGTAGAATATACAAGATAAAATAAGTAAAAACTAACAAAATCGTCTTAAAATATTCCTTCTCTTACGTATTATACGAACAGTGGAAACCTCAGATGACACCAAGAATGTTATGATTTACTGCCCCCTTTATAATTGCAAGAACTCGGGAAATAGTATGACTGGGCCTGTCCGAGATGATCTGTTAAGAACTGAGATCACACAAATGAAGATATTACCTTATAACTCTGCAATTATTAAACGGTAAGCATATCGTAACTATCATTTAACCAAAATGATAACACATATCTAACTACCATTTATTTCGAGTTAGCTATGCATTAAATTTACCTTCTAAATGAATTTATTATATTAATAAAGATATTTGTTAAAATTACATTTGAAAATCTGTCAACAATAGACTCGACCACCCTTATCTAAATATAAATTTTACCCTGGAGATACGTTTCATGTAACATAAACACCTCCCACACACGCAAGGGGCTATTTAATCTTCCACAACAACAAATTTTACGTAAGATACAAGATTGTATGAAAATAATATTATTGGGTATTTCTATTACATGCAGCAGGATCGTATCTGCAGTTCTTCTCAATTTTACGTATATGAAGTGAAGTCATATAGCTATAGGGAACCAAACGGTAATAAAAGGCGTCAACTAGTCCCAGAGAAGAGAAATCTAGAATCAAATTGACTTTATTTGTAAATAATACAAAAGCATGGAAACACATAAATTAAACACACGACTGAACGCTTGACATTGCATCGGCCACAGTGGAATTGTTTAGGACATCAGCTCAGGCTAATCAAATAGTACCTTTTACTATATTTAGTAGAATAAAAATAAAATAAAAATTAAACCAATATAGGCATTACTACAAAAGCAAAGCAAAGGACACACACTTGTAGGTATATTTTGCATGCCAATCAATAACAAAAAACCGAGTGTGAAGAAAAAGCTCGCCATCGAGGTTCGCGGTTCGTCCGTAAATGCTGTAGAGCTGCAGAGCCATCAAAAACAAAATCCATTATAGTATTAACGTAATCAGATTATCAAAATTGGACATTGCGGTTTTAGTTTGAAACTAGCGCTGGTAAAAATAGATATCTCTCTATATTTAATCAAATCCATGCAGGCTATTTGGGGTGATTTTTCTAAAGAAGAACTTCCATAAGGAAGGGTTTCCCAGACTAGTTTTCGTCTCAATTTTTTTGACATGTAAAATACACCCATAAATTTTTACCCAACATTTTATAAACACCCTGTATATTTGTATATCATACGCTGTAAATAAAACGCTTACCACGGCACCAGGCATAGCATAGATTAATGAAGTGTTTTATCCAATCAATGGGATCTTCCCCACCCTTCAGGCAGGAGTTCCTTTGCAGAAAGCGATAAACCAAAGTATATACAAAGGGTATTTCAGACACAGACTTCAACCATGCATGGAGTGCCACCTTGAGAAATGTCTGAAGGATCATCGGTTAAATACGAGGTCGAGAAATCTCAAATAGCTACGAGGAACTATTCAGATTCCAATTACACAACTAGTTATTAAGAGACATAAATGAAATCTCATATACGTCTAATCCAACACCTATCAGTAAAACTACGAAAACAAACTCGGCAATTAACATTATCAACAATTACACAGTAACCTCATTGCCAAGGGCATAATCCAACAATACGCTAATAAGACGTCAGCTGCATACATATCATGTTAAATGCCAACCATATAACACCACTACACCTCGACTCTTATCATCTGTAGTAAACAGCAATTACTACTCCCACATAGGTGTACTACTAACATTGATATAACACATAGATAATACCACTCACATTAATCATACATCGTTTTTACATTCCTCGTTTTTTTTTAAATTCAAAAAATTGTTTAAAATATCCACAGTCTACACTTTAAAAAAAGTGTCAAAATATTATTACATTCAGTACATTAAAATAAAGAAAAGAAAACCTCGAATTGTAGCAGTTAGATAATGTATATGGTATATATGGTGTAGAATTCTTCCAATATCCGTATGCTTTGTAATCACATCCATAACTATTGATTTATAATATTACATTCTGGAAAGCTCTTTTGAATGATGCAAACTAAATGCATACCGCTTTTGATTCGATAATTTCATTTGCTTTTTGTCCGGTATCTACCATGTTGCTGCTTTTCAGGACATGCAAAGAGCAAATATATGTCCCAAAGTAATTACAATTTCCAATGTATATTTTTATTCATACCAACATGCTTTTAAAAAGAAATATAATATATTGTGGGATTAAGGGAATTCAATTGGAATGGCCATTTGAATCTTGTCTAAAAATATCTAGCAAATTATTAGAATTGAAAAAGTATTTTCAGGAACTAGTAGGTTATATTATGCAAAACGTGGGTGTCAAAACTGATAGCGCAAGTGTAACAATTATTTGCCTTAAGTAAGTTTTATATATCACCCAACCTTCATTAAATATCTAATATAAACCTTTATTGTTATACCAAGTTAATGTTTTAATGAAAATTTCACTTTCGGAAAATATTTAGCCTTGTAAGTTTATTTCAAATACCCGAAGAAATGAAACTTTTTAACATCTATATCATCCGTTTCCAAGATACTTCAATGAAATATAAATTGAAATTGTTTCTGTCTGGAAAACGCATATTAAATTCCTAAAACATTAGAATCGCTGGCAATATAGCTGATTGAATTATCATTTGACAAATATGACAGATGTTTCCATGGATATATGAATTTAAATCAATACCACAAAAGCAACCACCTTTGTGTACCCTTACTACGTACTTCTTTTATACGGATTAAATAATTTAATCAATAATTAACAGAAATTATATTTCTAATGAGAATGAGTTTTCCATAATTTTACCTTACATAATAATAATATTGTTAAGCAAAATTACGTTTCCCGTTACTAGTAACAGATAAACAACATAAAATAAAATAAGAATCCAAATTGAATTCCAAACCGGACAATGACAAATGAATATTTCAATAATAAATCGATTGTGAAAAGTGCTAGAAATGATGTGAATATTTAATGCAATACATATTATACAAAGTGTTTTGTAAACACACCAATATTGAGACATAGAGGAAGGCTATAGCAACCCATTAAATAAATGACATACGAAGAATAGCAAGGCGTAGAAAAGGCTTGTGGATATTAAGACCCACTGAAAACAATTCATAGGGTGAAGGATTATTTGCGTTATTTGTAAAATGTGTAGGATACACGTGGGTGAGAACTGTAAAAGGGATATATTTGTGTGTGACTTTTGTATATAGGTCGAGTTATTCTAATTTTTCAAAATTTGAACAAAGCATTATTATTTTCCCTACATAACTTTCGAGATTTAATAAAAATGTAAAATTTTTATTTTACATCTTCATATTCAAAGTATGTATGTAAAATAACAGTAGATGAAATTGTGATAGATCTTTGTGCTCCCTGTTTTCCCGAATGGGAATAAATACATAAAATAAACACATTCTATCTTGTGCTACAGGAAATTTAAATTTTATTCCCTGGTCTGTAATTTTTTTACCTCACTTGTTAAAAGAAAAAAAGCGGAAAGGCACTTAATTATTAATTAAAGAGGATCCCCTTTCCCAGTTGGCCAGAATATTTAAATTCCGTACTAAATTTTCATACACGTGAAAAATTTATTTAGCTAACAAAAATTCCAAGGGTTTCAGTTAACATTTTCAGGCTTCAAAAGAAATTATACAGGATTATTTTTAAGGCTACCTAAAATCATTACGAAAGTTAAGTGAGCAATTTTGAGAAGGGGTTATCGAAGAGCGATTAATCGAAGGATAACGAGAGACTTGAGACGTTTAAGAGAAATGAAGGCATGTGACCAAGGTTGGAAAACAGGGAAGTTATTCGTATAACGACACTTTCGATAATAGCTATATTGATCTCAATATAAAAGCTTTAGAATTATCTCTTAAGCCTAAATTAAGTTTACAAAATGTTACTTTCGAGGTTTGTAACAACCAAGTTATGTTATTATGAATAGGAATTGGGTTTTCCATTCTATCTTGATTATTAATGAAGTAAATTTCCAGTTGAAATTTATTGCTTAGCTAGCTGATGGGAACAAGTGGAAACTGGTAAACTTTAAGATAATTACATTTAAATCTAACAAGATTTGGGGTCAAAAAATTCGGAAGTCCGGGGATAGTTAAAGAAGAAAACGTTCGAGCTAAATCCCGTAACAATTCAAGAACTTCAACGAACTGTTATTGACAATGTTTGCGTGGTCCCGAAAGATTTCTCTAGAAGTGCTGACCACGGGACAGTTTCTTCTGCAAAACACACATGAGACCAATTTCACTGTTTGCTATAGAAATAAAAAAAGTGTACATAACCCTAACTTCTTATTTAATAATTTTTTTGTACAAATAATGAAAATGAAAGAAAAATAGGACTACACAGAGCATACAAGTTATAAAAATTAAGTAAAGAAATTACTTCATTATTTCCAGCTACTTTTATGTTTAATTTCTTTATTAACAACTTCAGCAATTCTGTAGGATAATCAATTACGAAACTGTTCAAAGTTTCATATTTATTAGTTATTTTACTGAAAATCGGCGATGCGAGAAGTCTTACACAAAGGTCAGCTCGTCAAAAATGGATTTATCAACATGAAGTGTTCAAAAAGTGGGACATAATTTGAAGAACTTCTTCGTGGTGGATTTGAAAAATGATGTGTTATAACCACAGACAAGTTCAGAAATTATGAAAGAACATTACTTCCAACATAATAAGTATGTTGAAAATTACTTTATTAAGAGCAATTCTAGAAAACATTAGATTAAAGTTATAGACTCAGTAATCTATGAAGTTCACAAAAGGTTCACTAGTATGTTACTTTCCTTATTTTATCTATGCTTTTGGTGCAATTTAACTTTTTGCATAATTATCAATTTAAATTATTTAAATTACTATTACTTATACTTCATGAAAGAAATCCTGAAAACCTAAAAGAAAGCTTAAGGAAACCGTAGATATTTATGAATGAATATATAAATTATAACGGAGACGAAAAATTTTAAATGAATTCCTACACACAGTCAGTTGATGGTTTCTTTGCTAAATTGCGTGGCAAACTTTCGAGAATATTAAGGCAGAAAACTTGTAAAAAAATCTCTAGATTGAGTTTCAAGATTAATCAAGAGATTAGTCTAAATACAAACAACAGATGTTCAAAGGGAAGTTGATTAATTCAATGCTTTCCGTCGTTGTAAGTAACTAAGTAAGAACAGCTTACAAACTTACAACTTCATAAAGAATTATCAAAAGCATGAGTAATTACAATAAATCATTTATATTAATTTGAAGTAAGATATTAAACTGAATTCTTAAGACCAAAATTTTAATTAATTATTCGTAGTTCATTATTTATTCTACCCTCGATAAAACATTTTTTAATATTTTAATATAATATTTTTACTAAATTTACAAGAACTTTTTAGAGGAAACGGAATAATTTCCTTTCAACAAAATAATTATTATATGATATAATATGAACCCTACGCAGGAGTTATTTTTAGCTAGATGGAAAACGTTTCTTTACGTATTAACGCTGTGAAAGTTTAACAGAAAACACTGAAACTTTTATAAGGCTTTCCAACATTTCAGTTAATAATAAAATGAGCTGCCCTGATATTTTAGAATAAACTTTCCTTCATTCAAAATCATCTTCACGGTGATTTTAGAAAATTATTAAATTCAGTACTAATAGGACAAAAGTTTAAATTTTCTTATACATATAAACCTTGAACTTTGCAAATTGTATTTTGTAATGATTACGAAGGAAACACAAGGAACCCAGGTAATTACAAAGTTAATTTAGCCAACGACATTTCAGATTCACCCTAATATTATTACTGTAGTACTTGTATACCGGTACTAGAAATTTTCTTCAGTAATAAATTATTCTTTATTTTTTAAGAAAAAAGTTTTATACTATGTTTATTGCCTGTCGGTCATTCTAAGAAAATTCAAATTTAAATACGAAGTGCGTCAGTAAAATTTAAATAATTTCTTACTGTTAACAAGATTCACTTAATTTGTACGACGGCAACCAACAATACAACCGCAAGATTGAAGAGTTGCCTGTACTGAATAGAATTCAATCAAATCAAGTCTAAGGTCAATCAATATTATATTATGTATCAACCACACCAGAATGTTCGGAGAGAAAGTTGCTCGAGCTGTATGAGCCCCTATTCATCATCTGTTACGACTTAGACCCACAAAATTTCGAGAATAGACGAGAAATCATAAGGAGATGTAAAATTCGGATAGTAGTAAACAGCTAATAGAAAAAATAGATATTTCCTATTATAAACTTGAATAATCCTGAAACGGACTTTCCCCCAAAATTTACGTAGACACACATTTCAACGTGCGTATGAGAGCTGAGAAAGTAACTAATAATATGCAGTCAAAAATAAAAACATGTCCCACAAATAAATGGAAAACATAAATAAAATTGGTATATTAGAAGCAGTCGCCTGCCAAAAAATCAATTTACGTAAGAGCCTGAAAGGTGCTTATAGCCATAAATTTGAAATAATAACCATAGCCCTTACCAAATATTTTACATCTTAAGGAACTACTGATACCATCATATAAAAGGTTCTTCCACCAGTTTTAAAAATTAAAAAGGGGTGGTTTTATACAATATTGTTGTTAATTGTTAAGGGATCAGACTTTTAGTGATTAAATTATGAAGACATTCGTTAAAATGTCTAGCGGTTCCCGCATTTAGAATATGATTATTAATAATTCTTGGACTTAATACACTGACACAGCTACATTTTGACTGCTGTTTGCAGACGTTTAGTTTTATTATATATCTGGTCAACAAGTCATTATTTCTAGGGTTTGCTTAGGATGATAATGCCGAAATATACCGTAAATATACGATACTAGTTAAAATAAAACGTCGACATTCATGAATACAGCGAAAAAAACTGAAAGAGGGTTTTGTATTATAAATATGTAATGAAGGGAATCCAAAGGAATTTAAAAACAGCACATTTGGAACAATAGTATTAAATCAGCATATTTCATCCAGACAGGTGTATAAACTTTAAACGCTTATCGTTTCCCTAAAATTAACAAATCCACCTACGTTTATGAATTTAGTTTATTTATCACACTATTGTTGCTTTATGACTAATAATCCGGTTCACACTAATTCGTGCTTGTTTTTACCTTGAGAACTATTTTTTAAAATACGTAGCTCATAATAAAAAAACTTATTTGAATTAATTTTCTTATAATCTTACCGGCTGAAATTTTTAAGTCAACGAGTTTCAAGTCGTACAAATGCTAAATAAAACTGAAAGTATTAAATAATAAACTAAAACAACCCTAATAACCGCTACCACAAAGAGGATCAACAAAACACTAATTAGAAAATATTCAAGTAAAGAAAGGTGGAGAAATATCTTTCGGTTGCGTGTTCTTAGCAGGTCCCTACAATCTCCATTTAATAAAAAAAAAAGTTAAAACAGCAGCTTTGCAATAAACCCAGCACAGTGTTTTAAAAAAATTTATACGTAGTATATTTTTTTGATTAATATGAAGAATATTTTATTTACCATAAGTTTATTATAAACTATATAAAGTGGATTGGAATTGGCTCAATTTCAAATGAGGCCCTGTCTCCTTATCAATACGTCACTAGCATCTAGGAAATCAATTTTAATAACTCTTAATCAATTAAGTTTCCGTTCGAATGAACAATATGCTATTAACGAGACTTCGTTAAAATCAACGCAAATTCATTTTTTCAGTTGTAATTTAAAAAAAACTGGGCAAAAAATCAGTACGTATAAATCAATGAAATAAAAAATAAAGCTACTTACATAAATAATACAATAAGTAAATAATCAATAATTTCATAACACCGTAAAAAAAATTAAAGTAAACCTACAATCAGATTTTCAAGGTTTAAACGAACGTAAATTGTTCGGTCACAAAAATCAGGTGATGTTTATGTTCGTCATTGTAGGTTTTAACAGGAAGTCCATGTACCTAATCACACTAATCTCGTTCCAATAACCTTATCATAAAACAACCTCTTTATACTACTACATATTACCTAATTATTATCTTTTTTCCTAGATATAACTACAATTTCAAGATTTAAAAATATTTCCCTGAACATTAAATAATTGCAACATAGGATTTCAAAAATAATCCCAAATATTTTAAAATGTGAACTGGATTTTGAACAACGACCCAGAGATTAATTTTCCAATATTTCGTCCCTGATTTTCCCCATCAATAAACTACTAAAAGTCTCATCAAGTAGCACTTAATTTGCAAACGTATTATTAAGTCACGTGCTAATAATAATCAAAACAAACGATGTTGTCGTCTAGTTCAATACAATTGAACTATAAAGAAAACGACAATAAAATAATTCTGATGTGTTTCTACTTTAGCAAAACATTTCGCAAAAATGTTTCTTGAAATTTTTTTTACACAATATATACAAATTTATGCTTACATAATAAACATTTTTCTATGTCAACGTACATGTTCTCGAAACAAAGAGTTTAGAAGAAATGCTCACATAGAAAAAGAAAATAATAAATGACTGGGGTATTTGTGACCCCTAGTTTTCAACAAGGGAAAGCGGAATTTTCAATCTATTAATGGATCAGGGAAAAAGAAAGAGCTTGCAACAAAACTGCTTGTGGTCGATACATCTTCAGTCAAAGCTAAGAGTGATTCTTAAATGGAAAACTAATTACATAGAGGAAACGCTTTAGGATGAAATAAGATCAAATCACTCTATTTCCGTCCTATTTTTCTAATCAAAGACGATTTAATATCCGATTATTAAAATGTACCATTCAAATACCAAAGTAAAATATAGTTAGGATAAAGAAATACTGTATAGTACATGAACATTCTTGATAATACTTAATTTTCCATTTGTATCAAGCAAGAACAAAGTTTTAATACCAAAATTGGTGTTTTTTTTAAGAAACGAAATAGTACTAAGACGGTTAACCAAATGAAGAATTAATATAACAATTAGTGCTACTCATTAAATTGTTGCACTCAATTTTTTGAAAATGTCACCTTATTTTTTAAGTATGGGAAAGTCCATCTTTTATCAGTTGCTTTTAAATTGACGATTAATGGAATATTTTCGTAAATAACAATCAAATAATAAAACGTTAATTTAACACTTCAAAACTAGTATTTTTCCCCACTCCATAAAAAATATGATAATGGAAATGGTATTGTCACCCAGGCACTAAATTATTCCACTATGACTTGACGTACCTGGTTAGAACTTCAAGGTAAACTTATCAAACACGCGTAAATTTAAACATGCATTGCCCAATTAAAGTTCATTATATCACGTATTCCATGCAGGTCACACCAAAGTTACAAAAATGATAGAAGAAAGTTCATTGTTTGTCTAAATTGAAATAGAAAATAAATTGAATACAAAGTTTCTTCGGTATGAAAATTAGCACGAAAGATGTTGCTGTTTTTCTTCGTTTATTGCGGGCCCTACCCTTAATTTATTACAAATACAATCAAACATCCGTATTAAGATCCTTCAAATGGCAATTTTTTTCATTGAAATGAAAATGCTTACAAAATTATTTCCAACTGGATAAATCCAGGAGCACGTTTTTCAAAATTGTAATATAGAATGATAATCGATATTCACGTAGTATAGATAAGCATATTTATTTGCGATGAGCGTCAGTAACCCTAGCCAATACGGGTTGGTCGGTAGGATATCACATCTTCTATGTTCTGGGATAAATTGGATTTTGGGATAAACAGATAAGTAGGAAGAATATAGAATAATCACTCCAAAAGTAAAACTGGGACTGGGAAAGACAATGTGTTATAAGTACTAGGGATAGAAAAAGGGGCAAAAAATTTTGGAATGGAAACCCAGAGACTCAGAAAGGAGCAGGGGAACCCTCCACCTAAGGGTTAGAACAGGAAAGTGGTACGGACCTGAATGCGGATGGCTCCGGATATACACGCGTGGAGAGGATTTGGGAAGGTCTCTGTCCAGCAGTGAGTGGATTACGATAATGATCACAGATAATTAATCAATGAAACAAGGGCTGATACTGCAGCAACTGCAGTGGAATCATTTTTAATTCTTAGTTAGGCTTGCTTACAGTGACTGAATAATAACAATCACGAAGATATGGAAAGCATTCAAGAAGCGATGAGAAAATTGAAACGGAAGATTGATAACGGCATTGCAGCAGAAATCCTATTTATATTTAACGAATTTACTTATAACGACTTGAGATTTGACGATGTCGTTCAATGAAGTTCGAATCTAATATCATATTCTCGACGGACCAAATTAAGAGTACCGATCAGAAATGTATTTTTACTTTAAAGTCACTAAAAGGAATAGAAAAAGGTTCCAGTCAGGTGCATATATGATGTATGTATAAAAAAGACATAACATTTTATGAAAAATTACATCCTACTACAGCATGACCTAATATTCTACTTTGAAGCTAGGTACATATTACATAGTCGCCATGGACCCGAAATGTTACTGGTGTATTTTCACACTTGATCAAGAAAAACGTAACCGACAAGGGCTTGTTTTTAAAAATAATTGATTACAACGACGATCCCCATATAACAAGGTCTACTTATGTTTCATATCTCGTCGCTGTACGTTATACCCCGATTATTTTGAAACAATATGTAAAACGCATTTCAAGTACAATTCCGTTTATATAAATAAAGCTACCTACCCGGAACCCTTTATCCACTTCCTATTATAGAATACGTATTTAATAATTTATGATTTCTTATCCCCCTTCGTAGTTACTAATGCTAACAAACATTGTTTCCAGGAAATATCGTTCTCATTAAAAAACGCTTTCTTGTTGAAGACTAACATTTGGCGATATATTCAGGTGCGTTGTTCCTCTCTATATCGGCGTTAAGTCATAGTAACAAATAATATGCAACTGACAATAAATTATTATTAGGTACATAAAATTCCGCTCAAAATTCAAATTTTAAAATACCTTTGTGTAAAAAATAAACAAAGCAGATAAGCGGATCACTGCCTGCAGCTTCGTGCAGTTTCCGCGATAGGTATCTAGTGTTAAAAGTTATTAAAATGACAAATAGTGGTTTTGTTAAAAATAATTTAAAAAAAGTAGGTAACTAAATGCGTACCAGTCATTAACTGAAGATTAAACTTTAATTGCAACAGATGGGCTTTAATATAAAGCCATCTTTAGGTATATCAAAGACCATTTTAATTAATTTTGTGATTGCAAATGTATGAATGACTTATAAGATTCAGCAAAAGACGTATCAGAGCTTTGTACTAGAACTTGAATTACCTTCTTCGCACCCTCATTAGCGATACAGTTTGCAATAAACGGACTAATTTAATTTGCAATTAACAAGCATAATATACCAAATAATAGGCAATCAGCTTTGCAATCATTGGAAGTAGTTGTACCCGAGGTTACAAGAACATCTGGTTCAATTTCACAAAGGAAATATTATACTTTCTGAAATAATATTAAATAATATTTTTAATAAAGTTAACAGAACAGAATTACATATAGCTACAAGCACTAATTATTTTGTGTTGAAATGGTTTTCTTCCTTTGCTATTTACGTCTGTTGATTTTGAGTTTGAAACCGTTGGATTTAACATGTAAAAGCAAACTACAGCTCTCCTAATTATTCTAGAGCAAAATACGA
Source organism: Hemicrepidius hirtus (assembly GCA_963082805.1). NCBI lineage: Eukaryota > Metazoa > Arthropoda > Insecta > Coleoptera > Elateridae > Hemicrepidius > Hemicrepidius hirtus. The sequence goes on from OY720168.1 coordinate 22,212,050, forward strand.
AGGAACAATTGGTACAAAATTTAAAATTATATTTTATGCATTAGTAAAGGAGTAAAAGGAGGAATCTGTACAAACGAAAGTTATAAAAAATATATATATGGTAAAATAAATACTTCATTGCTTAAGATTATAAAAGACAACCCTATCGTTAGTTTTAATTGAACTGTTTATTTATATGTTTGAAAAATTTTGATAGTAAAAGTAATGAATGGAGTTGTAGAGATAGCGGCCAAAAGAAAAGGCTAACCTACTTTGAGGCTTACTATCGCTGACGTTCATAAACGGTTTCTTATCTACTACAAAGGCAACTACTGATAGTAATTACATGAAAAAATTTATATAACTTTTATCTACTTCATTAACAGGTTTCCGAATTCATAATCATTGTTGATGTCATTCGTGGGAACTAACCTAACGGACAAGATCATACGATAACGTGCGCGCGCTTATCTTACTTAAGCATTTGATTTCATACTCTTTCAGATCTTAAGATAAACTGATAATATAAAACCCGCAATGATATGAGTTAACAACTTTATTAAGAATGAATTTCCTGCATTCACATTTCTTGTATTAGCATTCTTTAAACTAACACAAACAAGAAAACAAATTATTTTAAATATTTATATTAATAATAAAATAAAATAATCGGAAGTAAAATTTCCTTCCGAAAATGTACGGATATTAAATATAAAGGATCAAGAATTTTGGCATTAATAAATAAGCTATAAGCAGTTCGGCCCTGATTGAATGTTAATAAAACTTGTATTTCTACCTCCACAATAAGTATTTCTTAATTAAAGTGTAGGTAGATAGGTACTTGTTTCCTTAAATTTTACTCATTATTTACATTAGCAACAACGTGCATGTTACGAAATTTCCTAGAAGAAAATGATTCCTGAATTATTTTTTGAAAATTCTCAGTATAATGTTGCGGTAATATTATCATCAGGTAATGCTGTTTCCTAATTTTTATCAAAACTATCTTCCAGGTTGTAAACAACATTTAAAAATTAAAAACCACAATGAAATGTAACGTATTGTAAGGTATATTTTGGTAAATTTGATTAAAATATTTTTTTGATACTAAAGTAATTTAAAAAGGATAACCATACCATTAGATAATTCAGAAGTGGCCCAGGAAGTATACACAAAATACCACGATAATATAGTCCACTTTACTGCAATTTTAGTTAATAACACTGCCATTATATGATTTGAACTTTCACGTGTTTTTATGAAATAACCATGGTTTTTCACTCATGTAATATATAAATACTATATAATACGCTGCAGACCGATGTCTGCTTTGCGAAGGTGTGCATCCATAGAGAAAAGAATAGCCGTGCGCCACGACAGAGTCTGCGCAACACACCCTTTGCCAATATCAAGGCGCAAGTGGGCCCCCTCACGAAACCCAAACACAGATTTGGCTTCCCAAATATCTGTGAGTGCGGTAAAAGCGGTTGTCCGAATTCATTTATCTTTTATCTAAAGTTTTCCGCTAATGCTAAGGCGTTGAATCTTTCCTATCCCAATTACATCCCTCTCCTGATAACACCTCTTCAGGAAGAATCAAGAGATTCAAACACTTCTCCATAAAATAATACCTCCTCAAATTTTCCAGGATCCAACAATTCTGATCATAAAACTTTTCCAATTTAAAGAATTCAAACCAATAAATTCATCCCCTATACAAAACTCTTAAAAGTTTTAACATTCAAGAACCATCCCTGTAACAAAGTAATGCTCAATAGAAATGGATAATGCTAATTATTTATGATATACGTTATAATAAGTTTCACAAAATGAATCAAAACCTTTTGAGAATGATTCCGTAACGCGGCGACGTTATCATTGTTTATCCTCTATGAGAGAGGCCTACACGTTTGCGGATCAAACATAAGTCAAAATTCTTATTCACTTAAGAATCGAAACAAAATATTCTACAGTTACAATATATGATCAGTTAGGGGGTGCTGTTGAATTTAAAAGTCGTCTATGAAATTATATTAACTTATATTATACTTTCAATTAATTTCTATCAACTATCTGAAAAGTGTGAAGAAGGAGAATACAAATAAATTATTTTTCAAAAGCAATTCGGAACATTTATGAAGGAGATTCAACATTTATTAATAGAACCCCTTTACTCAAATGAAAATTCAAAAAGAATCTTTTGAAAATCATTAACGGAATTGTAAGGAAGCATGTAAAAGCGATGCTTCCATTTGGTTCTAGAAATCTTGGAAATTATGCGTAGAATAACGATTTTAAGTATAAATAGAATAAATTTCGAATAGGTGGTATATTATATATTATATGATGGGATTATTTACGAAACTCGTGTAAGTCATGAAGGTACGTTGTTATTATCTTTTCTTCGACTTTACGACGCCTACTTCATTATTCGCTAGTAGATAACGATTATTCACGGAAGTGAATTATTCTTCCCCAAATATACAAATTATTGATAGGTTATTATAAATCGTTTAGGAACGGATTTGCCTACTTGGAAAAGTTGCTTATCACAATCGATTTTTTATTTTCTTTCTACTTCTTCTTAAAATTCAGCAGACCACACCTACAAAAAAATATGTTATTAATAAAATTTAGGCCATAACATTAAACAAAATCAAAATACACACTACTACTACTACTATACACTATAAACTATACTACTATTTATATACTACAATTATATACTATATGCAATTTTTTGTTTCTTGATTATATCTCAATACCTCCCTGTGCTATTTTAAAAATAGATAGTAACGAACGTGGTGTGATACTGGCAAAAAACGAAAACATTCTGCAACACCCATATGCATAAACTATTTTTGGGGTTTCATACATTATGCAAACTCTTTGAAATTCAAAAATGTACAAACCAGACCAAAATCATCCCCCTCTTTTCAACTAACGAAAATTAAGCGACTTTTCTACTTTTATTAACGATTTAGTCTTTTCCAAATTTAAAATTCAGTCTCAGGTTCAAATTTTGGTGTTATTCGTTTTTGTCCTAATAGTGTGATATCGTCAGAACAGTTTGAAAACTCCTCTATGAAGTGTTTATCCAATTAAAAAAATATTACTAATTAATACAAAAACTAAATTATTAATGGTTAGTTAAGAAACGAAAATTAAAGTGATACATTTTAGTAGATATTTAAATTTCCAATTGATACCCAAGATACCAATAATTCTTTTCGTTGAAGTCGAAGGTTATTTCTTATTTCTATTAAATCATTTATTCATTTAAATATAAAGAATGAATTAATAATATTTGTTGTACGTAAAGGTAATTTAAATTATTATACCGTAAACTTATATGCACGTTATATAAATCCAAAACTATTACGATAAAGAGAAATTTGTTTGTTATAATTAATATTAATTAGAAATTTAATATTTAATGAATCAACATTTTTTTATGTCTTAAAAACTTGCGACAACATTACAGTTAGTATAAATGAAGGACGTACTTTCGTATGTTTATATATAATTCCAACATAGTGAAGCAGGCAGATCTACGTACAGAAATGTATATATAGGTGTATATATTCCAGAAATAAAATAAATATATGTACAAGCAATTTTACAGATACCTACTTACTCTTAGCGCACATTCATTCTAAAGATTTAAAAAGTAAGTTGTTCCTGTTGGTCTGATCTATTCCTGTGCTCATATTGTACAATTTCCATGATAATTATAGGGAATGTGAAATTATGAATAAATAACAAACATTAAATACTAAATTATATTTGTACATAAAAATATATATCACATACAATGTTAGAATATAAAATACTAATGCAGTATAGTAAAAACCCAAGCAAATGTAATTTAATTGTCTTCATAAAATGTTGAGGTAAAACTTTAATATTTAGGCTGTACATTATTATATAAAGCAATGATAGTTATAAAAAGTATAATACAGAAAAATGTTTAGAAATTTGTGTTTAATAAATGTAGAAAAAATTCATCCACAATAATACTTTTAATATTTGTCTCATGGCACACAAGGTTTCTTTAAAGCCACAATTCCTCATTTTTTACTTAAACTCATTACATTTGCACTGAAAAAAAAGTATTAGTTCATGTTTTTTTATATTACTTATACTTACTATGATGACATAATCTGCCATACCAGCCTGGTTCACAAACACAGACATTATCAATGCATGTTCCATGTTTACAAGCAACTTTACAGGTACTTCTATGTAATTTTGCGCGACCAATTTCACAATGGTCACCTCTAAAACCATTTGGACATCTGCATTTATTAACTCCTCTACATTTTCCTCCATTTAAGCAAGGAATTATACATTTAGCTGCAAAAATTGCTTATTTTATACTACAGAGGTTACAATAAATCTTATTATGAAAGTATTATAAAATAATATTTACTGTACTACTAACAGTACTCGCAATGAAGTCCATAGTATCCTTTAGAACATTCACAAGTATCTTTTTGTACACACTTCCCTCCATTTAAGCACTTTTCTGCACAAATTCCTTCAAACAAATGTTAGGTATTTACGAAATTCTTTTTCATCTGTATATCATATTTACCTCCTTCACAGTGACGACCTTGAAATCCTTCTGGGCAACTACATATTCCTGGTGAAGTGCAATTTCCCCCATTCATACACTGTGGATAGCATAATGCAGTCCTACAGTATGGACCCATATATCCTTCTGGACATTGACATATTCTTTCATGGTTACACCAACCATTATTTGCACATTTTTTATCACATTCTGGATCTGGATCTTTGGAAGAATTTTATATGGTTAAATAGGAGGTACCTACAATTTAACCATCAATCTTACTTCTCTGTGAACATTCTTTTCGTAATTTCAATCTAAGTGGTGTGCCATTTAAAGGTTTGCCTTTTCTGCTCTCAATTAATAGGCCTATTCCAAAAGTTGCAATTCCAGAATTGTTTCCTAGACATGGTAAAAATATGCTGAATTCTTTAGGTCGTTTTGGAACTCTGCCTTTTATTTTAATTGACAAAACAGGTGGTTGTAAAATACTCTCATCAAATGATTGCAACCTGTCAAAATGATAGTAATACTTTTTAACTCCTGCCTTCCAAGTAAAATTTACATATCCAACTTCTGCTGGAATTATAGGAAGATACTTTTCAAAATTTGGATCTAGAATGTATGGCAATACATTTCCATTTACTATAGCGTATATTTCCATTGACATTCCTATTTAATAAACTCAGTTTTAATTTGGAAAAATGTATTATGTTTGTTGTAGTTACCACTAAACATTTTAACTTGTTTTTCATCAATCCATAATGCTAAATCACCATTGCTTCGAGGGTCGTTTTTTTGATCATTTCTATTACTTCTAATAGCTGGTTCTACTCTTAAAAATACCAGTGACCAAATGATCCATATTGCAAGTTGTGTTAAAAACATTCTACAGAAAATACAGACTATATTTGTACACCATAAATAATATATGGACCTACTAACTAGACTAATTAAAGTTAAATTTTTACAAGGGTTGTTTAATAGTCAAACAATTGAATATAGACAACATTCAAATGATAGTACTTTATATAGTAATCCCTTAAAATTTAGTTAAGTACTTAGGTACCTATTATATAAAATAATATTCTAGTAACATTTCCTAAGTTTAAAATAAAAGGTAAAAAGGTGTTGAATTTTATATAAATCCGAGAAAAAATTCAAATCTAACCTAACCAAATCCAAACATGAGGCTATGATACTTACTCAAAAGAAAATACAAATTATAAGATTAGTTTTTTATCCAACAATTAAAATTTTAAACCACAGAGGATTATAAAAACTATTTTAAGTTACTAACATTAACTTTCTGATGTAAATAACTGCATTTAAAAATAAAAACAATAAAATAAAAAAAATAAATAAATAAATAAAAATAATAAACTTTTGTTGTCGTTGCAAAGGAGGGGTGACTTTACCGACTGGATCTGGCTATAGTATCATCTATGGTCGATTTAGAATGTATTTAATGAACTTGTCTTATTTAGTTTTTGTAATAATTAGTCCAAAAATTATTAGTAGAACAATGTGGGATAAATGGGGTGAAAGTGAATTAAGGGTGGATACATTTGAAATGAGAGAATATTTGTAATTTGAGTAAACTCCGTTGAATGATTTGGTTATACAATAGCCAGTACTTACGTGTATTTAAAGTCTAAGGAAAGGGAAAAGAGAGAGAATCAGGGTCGACTCGTTATCAAGGATAATAAGAAACTTGCCAAGTGATTACTGGGAACAATATGAGTAATTATAGTGGGTGTTTATAAAAAAGTGGAATTTATTTATTGCCTGAATTTTAAGTAAACCCTAAAAATAGTTTTAAGCTAAACATATGTGACTCAAAACCTGTTATTGTCTCCGACATTTAACATCAACCACATTGTTTTTTATTTTGGTGCAGGAAACTATAAACGAAACTAGTGCAAAAAATGCGATTTAATGATAAAGAAGTAGCAAAAATTGGAGAAGGACGAGTAGATTTGGAGGGAATCCTACATCATATGAAACCTCAAGAAAATGATTGGTCTGATTGGTATCAACAACAATCCTTTAAAGAACGTACGTTTAAGTTAATATCTAACTTGCTGTTTTATTATCGAGTTAACGAACAAGAACCCTTAGGTGTCCTTGTATTAGAGAATGTTCATGTTGCTTATGAGAGACCTCACAAAGGAATACCTTTTGCATTTTCATTAACTTTTAAAATCAATGATAAGTATAGAGATTCAGAAAGAAAACATATCTTTTCTTGTCGGTGCCAAGATGATGTTAACAAATGGGTATCAACCCTTAAAATAGCGTCATATGAACATTGGCGCTCACAATTTGTAATTCTAAAAACCAAAATAAGTATGAGAACAGGTAAAGATCCAGTGTTAGAATATTTAAGAAGTCAACAAGAAAATAAACAAGATACTAGTAGCAGTAATAGTAATGAAAAAAGGGTTTGTGCTAAGAAGTCTACCTTTCAAAGTCATATTGAAACCAGAACTGTATGTGAATCAACTGTGGAGATATCAAATACAGCAGAATCTGTAATTAGTGAAACATCAACTACTACAACAGAAATGATGATGATGACCAAAAGTATAAACTCAGAAGTAGTGCCAGTAGGACAACTTATCGATATTTAATGTTTAAGCAACTTAAAGTCATTTATTTGCAAGGAAATGTATTTAAATTTTTTTTTCTTTAACATTTGGAAGCCAAAACAATATATTTACTGTGATATATTTTTCTATGTGTATTTAACCGATCTCTTAATAAAATAATCTTCTATATTCTATAATTTAGTTAAACCACATAAGTTTGGAATTTGCAGGTATTATGTTAGAACCAACAAAAATTATTTTTATATTCTACTCATGTAGTATCTTATCATTTAATATCAGTAATAGAAAAATATTTGTATGGGCAACAAGCAAATTGTACAAGTACTTAGCTTTAAGTAATTTTCTAAAAAAAAAATGGCTCAAATAAACTTCTTGCCACTACAATGTTTGTTATATTGCAATATTAGACTTAAATTGTCTAGCATTTTAATATGTAATCTGTGTATTTAATAAAGCTTTCATTTAAAATAAATATATTTATTTCTTTATAACATATAAAACAATACAAATTCTTGGAATTATATAATATCTGTTTTCCTCCGCCAACTAATAATAGATGTTTATATTTCAAGGTCCATTAAGCAATATTTAAATCAATTCTAGATATTCTTCATCTGAGACATCAAATCTTCCAAGCTAATATCTTGTCCAGTTTGTGGATTAGCTTGTGGCGGCGTTTCTTGAGAAGGAATAGTGTAAGCAAAACTAAGACCAGCTGCTACCTCAACCTTTCCATCATCTTTCTCAGGAGCACTTTCATCAACTAAAGAAATGCCCCATTCATTTTCTTCATGTAATGGTTTTTGTTCCTCTACCTCAGGTTTATTTTTTAAATCAGTTTTAGGGCGTAACGCAGCTTCTTGTTGGCGTATTCTACAATAATTATCTTCACAAGAAGGATTGGGTTTTAACTGCATTGTTGGGAAGAAATCATTTAAAGCACTGTATCCTAAATAATTCGAAACTTCCCCAAATTTCAATAAATATTTCAAAGCATTTTGAACTAAAAGTCCAGCTACAACACCCATTGTGGTTGGAAGACTTGCTGCACATACACCATCCCTTTTTAGTGTTTTCTCATCAATATTGGACGCAACCACAAGTGGTGGTGCACACTAAAATTATTTAAACACGTTATAACCGTGTCCAAAGGAACTGTTAATGATTCTTACCGCAAAACACGCAGTTTCTCCTGGAATGATGAGTTGAATATGGCCTGAAACTGCATTTTCAGAAACTCCAGATTCAAACCATACTTGATGGAGCTCATTACAAGCTGTGTTTATAGCATAACGAGCTTCAAAATTGTCTACACAGCTTAAGACTAAATCTACCTTACCAGAAGTTAAACTCCCACCTCTGAAAATATTATAAAGTAGAAAATTTTATGTAAATCGCGTCAGGGACTTACGCTAAGCCATCTATGAAGTGTTGAAACATATCAACAGTTGTAATATTGTAATTATGAGTTTTAATATCAACATCAGGGTTGATACTTCTTAATGTTTCAGCTGCAGCTTCTACTTTACTTAAACCAGCCTGATGTGGTTGAAAGAAGAGTCTGTTCATGTTAGCTAGTTCTACTTTATCATAGTCATAAAGTATTAAACGTCCAATTCCGCAACGTGTAAGCATTTCAGCTGTAACACTTCCAACTCCTCCTACACCAACTACAGCTACAGTAAAGTTACGAATTGCTTCGTAATTCTTTACAATACCCATTCTTTTTAATGCCATTAATCGACTTGAAAAAAAAAATAATAAACTTTTTTATTCACGTTCTTTACTATTGTCTATATATCTATTAGAAAACTCGCCGCAAGTGGCTCGTTTTCCTAGACTTCGACGCGTTCGTTAAAATCACGTCTTATGAAACTTTTTTTTTTAAATATATTTCAATAAATTTAAGGGCAATATACCTGTATGGATTAGAATCAACTACTTCCGAGGACATAACATCAATTTTTTCTCTTTTAATTTCATTCTTTTTCACAGCTGCTTCTAACCTCTTCTCTAATTCCACTATTTTCGCTTGTAATTCTGGTATTGAAGCCATTTTTCTAATTATAAATTATGATTGTATTATAAGATTATTGTAACATATGTTTAAACAAATCCACCCCACTATTTATAAGGAAGCAATCACAGAAGCAATTTTTTTTAAGAGTGTCTACTATTCGGCGCTTATGACGAGAGATACATGTGCTTCTACAATCCATGCGCATAGCACATCCTACAAAACCAATTTTTGTTATACAAAAGAGCAACCAAGATTGGTTACTAATGGTAGTGGGTTTGTTTCTATACCAGGAAGTAATTTTCGTATAAAAGGATGTAGGTTGAATACAGATAAGAAACAATGTTATATTGTATTAGTTTAGTAAACAGAAAGGCCAGTGTATAGGTAATACGCAGAATATTTTTGTTTTTGTTAGAACATTTCCTTCAGTGCTTTAATAATAATTATACTACTTAGATTTTACGTAACCAAAATTGTTTGATGATTATGTAAAGTATAAAAGACAGTAAAAGCTCAAAGTTTAAAATAAAATACTAATATACACAAATGATCAAGCAAAGAGTGATCTACAGATTTTAAACGAAAAACACACCATTTGAGCAAACAACCAATAGCAGGGATTGCTGATAAAAATTGTATTACAAAGTGACCTTTGAAACGAACCGCCTCATCACAGAAACAAGTTAGCGTGCCACTACTACTACTTTTAAATAATAATTAAATTTTTTTAGTATCCTCCGTTCTGAGGTAACCTACAGTAAGAAAGCTTAGTCATGATCGAGGTAAGTACTTTTATAAGCAAATTATTAATGTTTTTTTAAAAGCATAACCTCAATTTGTAATTTAATTTTGAATTAATTAAATTAATGTATGAAAATGTAAAATTAATGTTTTAAATATTTTTCTAGTTAGAGGTTTGTAATACGCCGAAAGGCCGAAGTCTTGGGAAGATTCAAATTTCCCAAACAGGAACTGTGAAAGATATAAAGTCTGAAATAGCTAAAAAACATAAGAATTTATATATTGACCGTCAATCAATCCGTTCTGCCCTTAAGGGTAAAGATATAAACGATAGCGCCACTATTTTAAGTTTAAAACTCCAAAGTGGAACCAAAATTTATGTTAAAGATTTGGGACCCCAAATTTCTTGGCGTTTTGTTTTCTTATGCGAATATTTAGGTCCCCTTCTTGTATATTTAATGTTTACAACTCGCCCATGGTTGTTTTATGGCGGAAATAGCGAAACATGGACATTTTCTTCAACGGCGACGTAAGTTTTGAAAAACCGACGATAGTATTAAAAAAATTGATAAAATAGTTCAATTACATAATGCATTATTTATCTTTACTTAATATTCAAGATTTGCATTAACCTTTGTACGCATACCAAACTTTGGAGGTCAGTTTAAAAGTATTCTTAGTTTGCTTATGTGTATTGAATTATTTTAATAATTAACTATGTTAAGTAGAATGGTACACTGCACGCAGGGACCGGATTCGGGCACTGTACAAACAGAATTCTGCAAGTTTCAGAAATAAAATATACTATGGTATTCCCATAAACATTTTTATGGATAGAAAGACCCTGACATCTTACAGTAGTACATGTTTTTTTTAAAGGTTTGCTTATTCAAGACTAAACCTAACAAGCTGATATAATATCAACAAACAGCGCAGTTTATTGTTTTCATACGATTTACGACAGTGCGGTTTCTTTTACGATTGGCATTTACAATAATAATAATAATAATAATTAAGCTTCTGTTATAGAGCATTTATATTAATTATTAATTGATTTATTAATTAACTTATATTAATATTTTCTTTTATTTCACCAAATTATAAATCATGCGGATGCAGTATCAACGCACCGTTTTGGTCACTGTCGGCAAAAGTTTCCCTTTGTAGCGACGGCGTTTTGGTCATAATCTTGTTACGGCGGCGTTTTGACCGAGTTCGTCAAAGTGTCTATTGTGAATTATTTCGTATACCGAATATGTAAGGTTTGCCGGCATTGGTCGGCGTTTTGGACACGGTCGGCGAAATGTCCAATATATATTATTCGGCGTTTTGCACGTTTTCGGCATAATTGTCCTTGCATGGTGGTCAGCGTTGTGGACCATGCGACGTTTTAGACATTTGGAGAACCATAGCACCGCCCGGGGGCTCTAATTACCAGGGTCATATGTCTCTCCATTTGATTAAACTAAAGGATAACACCAACACCCGTGGACGAACCGCCTTTATACCTACGTTACACGGCCAGATTTGAATCACCACTGCTTGTACTCGTAGCTTAAGAGTATCTCGGTTCTACCGCTGCGTTACGTCTGCCCTCTTAATAATTGCTCTGTATTTTTATTATTGTTATCATTTTAAATGACCAAGTAGGGCCGGGATAGAGCCAGAGTTTACGGACTCTTAAACTGCGATTACAAACGCCGGTGTTTCAAATCCGGACGCGGAACGTCTATCAAGATACAATTCGATCCCTCAGCAGTTGTATTATCCTACAGTAGTGTACATAGCCTACAATGTTTTTGAAATAAATTTGAACAGAAATGTAATAATAATAATTTTATTATTTAGAATTGCTGCTGCCTGTTGGAGTTTCCACTATGCTAAACGTCTCCTAGAAACCATTTTTGTTCATCGTTTCTCCCATTCTACAATGCCACTTTTTAATTTATTCAAAAATTGTGGATATTATTGGGGATTTACCGCATATGTGGCGTATCATACCAACCATCCTTTGTTCACACCACCCTCATTCATCTCCCTTGCTTTTGGATTAGGTCTCTTTGTAGTAAGTTTTTTAATAAGTTTTAAATGATTTAATATCAAATTAAAATTATATTTTTTAAGGTATGTGAGCTTGGTAATTTGAGCATCCATCTTCTTCTGCGTGACTTACGTCCACCAGGTACAAAAGTTCGTAAGATACCTGTGGCTAATGGAAATCCTCTAACCAACCTGTTCAATTTTGTGTCCTGTCCTAATTACACTTATGAGTTTGGAGCATGGTTGGGTTTTAGCATTATGACTAGCTGCATCCCTGGTAAAAGTTTTATAATTATTCTACAATATAATATTTTATTAACACATTTTTTTCCAGCGTTGATATTTGCTGCAGCTGGATTGGCCCAAATGACAATCTGGGCTCTTGCAAAACACAGGGCCTACAAAAAGGAATTTCCTAATTATCCTAAACAACGCAGGGCAATTATTCCATTCATTTTGTAAACTTTTTAATTGACACTTTTTGTTCTTAGTAATATGTTGTTTTTCTTTTCCGTTTATTTTTATAATGGGTTATTTAATAAATAGCGGCATAATTGAAAGTTTAAAGACTGAACAGACATAGGCTATGAGAATAAATAGATTTCGATATTTGATAAAAAAAAAGATAATTTACTGATTTACTTATCTCATCATTAATGATTTAAGTTGGATTAAGTTAAAACTTTATGCCTATGAATATTTTTAATGAACTCTGCATTTTGTGTTGTGCATTTATATATCATTGGTGACTGCCTATAAGTATAATGGAGTTTTTTTTTTCAAAAGTATTACTTAAAACTTATTTCTCTGATTAGACCGAAAGTGAAAAGATATAATAATTCGAATTTCCAGAATAAAAACCTTTCAACATTGAGAACACCCTATTTACGCAATAACCACTTGATAATATTAAAGTTTTTGTTATAAATAACTATTTAGATAATAAAAGTTGTTTATTGGTTACCCATATCCTAAATGTTTTTGTCATTAAATATTGTTTTAGTTTATTACTCTTAAATGGGGTTCTACTAAGGTGTTTAACATTTTTAAGTTTTGTTGATTAAAATATTAGGAATGTGGTTATTTTTCAGTACTCTGTTGTATTTTGTTGGTGTCTGATTAAATTTTTATACTGCACTTCTCTAGTTAATTATTTTAGTACTCTAATCTGAATCATTTTTCTCCTACAAAGAAATAACTGCAACTTTATGGTACCTACACCAAGAAACCTAAAACAGCTTCACAGGGACATTGGTTGGTATTACAGCTTCTTGCTTTAGATAATATATAGAATAATGAAATTATCCGAAAATAATGCATTGTGTTGTGCGGTTGTTACGCATACGCAATTGCTTAACGCAACTCTCACCAGCGCGATTGGTTTCATGTTCATGAAACTAGTCGCATTCAAACGCAACTGGTTTTATGCAAGTCTTAATACGAGACACCCATTCAAATTTTAGCTATACCAATTTTTTTACTTAAATTTTATTTAAAAGATTCATCAAAATACTAAAATTTATATATAACTAGGAAATATTACCACTACCATGTATATTCATCTTTTATTTATACTTTATATTTTAGGTATAATTTATCCTAAATTAAAATTTCCAGTCAAGTTTGGAATCTGAAAAGAACAACAAAATACACATACATGTATTTAATGATTTACATTTTTACCTGAAGTAACAGCTAAAAATTGGGCCATCCAACCAGTACCCCCATTGTTTACAGTAGTTGTGTACATTACCTTCATGTGATTATTTTCCGACTGTAATACAGCAGGGTTGTCCTACCATAAATAAAATAATGTATTTTAAAAATAACGCGAATATAATTACCATTTACCTCTTTACAAAAATGATGCGCTGTAGAAACGGTTTCGTCGCGGTTATACGTTTGTACCACAACATAATCGGTGGAACAACTTCCATTAATATCGAAAACTGTAAATGAATTAGTTTAGGGTAGTTGCGATAAAATAATTATATTTGTATGTACCTACTCGGTACCTACCTGTAAATTTAAGCGCAACTAACATATCTTGAGGAACAAATATTTCCCATGTACAAGTACTGCTTTCTCTATAACTCAATGGATATAAAGGACTTGTGAATTTTCCTGCATAGTTATAGAATATTCCGCCACATCCTTTACCTTTATAAATTAATGTATAAGTATTTAGAAAACAAAGTTGATGAATACTATCTACCAAATACAATATGCTATTTAATACGAATATAAAACGGAAACGGGAAGTTAGGAAAAACGACGACGAAATTAGACTATTTGATCAACAATGCGACCTTCAAAGAAAACGAAATAGGCGAGAAAATGATATATTACGATTTAGGGAACATGTTTACAATAATTTAGTAAGAGAAAACACAAATTCTGCGAAATTAAAATTAGAATTTATAAAAATTCGAAAATGTACTCCAAATTTTATATGTTGCTGCTGCGAAGGACTGTTCTTTAAACATTCTGTTATCAATTTCAATATTACAAAACTGGATAAATTTTCTAATTATTCCAAGGATACTTTAGTGAGTTTAATAATAAATTATGATTCGCCGTTCATTTGCAGAACGTGTGATCGATACCTAACCCTGTCAAAAGTACCCAAATTAGCCACTAGTAATGATTTAAAGTTTGTAGATTTACCCGATTGCATTCAAAAACTGTCACCACTAGAGGAAAGAATGACAGCCCCTTACATAAATTTTATGCAAATTAGATCTTTAAAACCGTATACCTTAAATCCCCAGTTAGGTCTTAAAGGTAGTGTAGTTAACATCTCTGTTGAAATTAGCGATATGTTACAAGTTTTACCGCGAGCATTTGACAACATGGCTACAATTCAGGTTAAATTAAAGAGGCACATTGAACACAAAACGGACTACATGTATGAGACCATCAGACCAGCTATAGTTTGCGATGCGTTGTGTTATTTGAAAGACACCCCGTTATACAAACTGTACAATATTCAAGTTGCAGTATAGCGAAAATGTTGATTTTATTGTAAAAAGTAGGGATTGTATTGAAGAAAGTAGCGATTTTATAGCGGATAATGTAATATCTACCGAGATATCCACGAACGACAACACTTGCGAAGAAATCACTTTAACCGATCTTCCGGAGGAAGAAGTGGGAAGTGATGAGGTATTAGTAATAGACGGAAATGCAGATGCCGTAAATAACGTACAAGTCATAGCGCCCGGCCAAGGTAAAAAACCGATACCTTGGCATATGATACCCCATATTGACGAATTATGCTTTCCCAAAATTTTCGCGGGCCATTCTTTCAACGGCAGTTCTAAAGTATCATACTCTGATCGTATAAAGTCGGAAATTAGGCGTAGAGATCGTAGATCGTGCGATCCCAGAGTATAAGGAAAATGATCCGTATATTAGGGTGCAAAACACATAGGCACACGCATACCTGCAATAAAGGTAAACGAAATAAATTCAAATGCCGGTTTAACTTTCCAATCTTTGTTATGCCCTCAACAACCATTATGGAACCTCTTCCGGAAGAGGAACAAAACGAAAATTTAAAACGCATTTTGAAAGATATAAAAAAATTACCCAAGATTTTTATAAAAATCCGAAATTAGTAGAATTTAATGATATTTTAGCTAAACTCCTAATTACGGAAGAACAATATTATCTCGCTATTCGTAGTTCATTAAAAAAAACCCAGATATTTTTAAAACGTAGTAGTTTGGAAGTCGGAATTAATAATTATAATATTATATTATTATATTATATTGCATTTGTTCGAGTCTAATATGGACATTCAGTTTATTTTAGAAGAATACGCGTTGGCATCGTATATTATTAATTATATTAGTAAAACGGACGCGGGACTTTCGAAATTGTTACGAGAAACGGCATCAGATATAAACAACGGTTATACTAATGTTAGAGAAAAATTCAGAAAAATTTCTAATGTATTTTTAAATAGTAATTTAATGTGCGCGCAAGAAGCAGTTTATCATGCGTTATCTTTGCCTCTTTGGAAAAATTCGCGAAAAACTATTTTTATTAGCACGTTTCCACGACAAGAAAGAGTTCAAATGTTAAAGTCTAGGTTAGAATTAAGTGCCTTAAATGTAGATTCGGATGACGTGTTTGTTGATGATATATTCGGAAAATACGCGAAAAGACCTTTATCTATGGAAGACGTGTGCCTAGCAGATTTTGCTTCGAATTTTACTGCGCTGAAAACCGATAACGAGAACGCGAATGAAGACGATGATGATGACGTCATTAAATATTATAGGCAACGGCGAAAAACTGCCGTTATTAGATATAGGCGGTATAAACTAATTCAGGATCCGGTTAATTTTTATAGAGAAAACCTTCTTTTATATTTACCGTAGAAAAACGAATACTCCGAGGTGCAGAATGTAAATTACGAGGAAATATTTTTAAACCATCATTGTACTATTGACGCTAATCGCAAAAAATTTCAAATTCTTGGCGACGATGTTTTAGACGAAGCCATGGAAAACGCGCAAAATAATGTTTTAGAAATCGAGGAAGAAGATATTGACGAATTTTCCAAAAGTGCACCTGAGCACCAGCAAATCGATATTTTACAGCAGGGGGGTTCTGAAATTCTTAAAGATCGCGGTGCAAATCACTTTAGTTGTTCACCTAGAATATCAATCGAAGAAATTGTTCAATTAATACAGCAGTTAAATACGCGCCAGAGGGAGTTCATAATGCACATTTTACATTGTTTTAAAACTGATAGGTTGCCCATAATAACGTTTTTAAGTGGCTCCGCCGGCGTCGGGAAAAGTACGGTTATAAATGCAATCTATCAATTTGATCACAAATTATTTTGATAAATTACCCGGTTCAAGCAAAGGAGAAAATACTACGTACTACGTACTAGTTCTTGCCAGATTCCGTGCTGACACAAAATTGATGAATTCGGTAGTAAATTTTAATGAGACAGAAGTTTGTATAAACGATACGCATTTTGACGTACGCGCGGCCATCCTGCACCACGGAGATTCGCTAAACCACGGTCATTACACCTGCATCATAAATGTGAATAATAGTTGGATCAGGTACAATGATTTACAGACGGAAAAAACTAGGTTCCCTGCAAATTTAGAAGACGTGTATTTATTAATACTAGAGAAAAGGGGTAAATGAATGTCTACGCTGTACATATAGTTCGTTATGTTGATTCAAAATTTAAAACTTGTTTATTCTCAATTATTTTGTATCATTGTTCATTTTATATACGTAATTGTATTTAACGTTTGCAATTTTATCTAAATCCCCAAACACCCGCGGACGGAGCTGTCTGGATGCCGCCGTCGTGCAGCCCGGGCAAGCGCGCAGTCGGATATCGGCAGTCTGCGTTCCATTAATAATAATAATAATAATAATAATAATAATAATAATAATAATAAGTCATTTTATTTAACTTTCGATAATTTTAATTTGATCTGTTTAGAATTCATCAACTTAAAATCCTATAACTAAATCCCCAAACACCCGCGGACGGAGCTGTCTGGATGCCGCCGTCGTGCAGCCCGGGCAAGCGCGCAGTCGGATATCGGCAGTCTTCGTTCCATTAATAATAATAATAATAATAAGTCATTTTATTTAACTTTTGATAATTTCAATTTTATCTGTTTAGAATTCATCAACTTAAAATCCTACAACTAAATCCCCAAACACCCGCGGACGGGGCTGTCTGGATGCCGCCGTCGTGCAGCCCGGGCAAGCGCGCAGTCGGATATCGGCAGTCTTCGTTCCATTAATAATAATAATAACAATAATAAGTCATTTTATTTAACTTTTGATAATTTCAATTTTATCTGTTTAGAATTTATTATCTTAAAATCCCTGCACAAATATACAATGTGGCAACTAAAGTTTGGGATTGCGGGTTATCCGAAACAGAAACTCGCGGGTTATTAATGAATTAATCTAACGTTTGTCTAGGAACAGTTTATTCGTACGTCCGCACATTCATGTTATTTAAATTTTCAAAGCAGGTGCTAGCACGGCATAGAAGCGGGTGTTGTTATTTGGAATTTGTGTTATAATATGTAATCGGATTTTTTTTTTGGTATAGAATAAATGGTTAGCAAATAGTTGCAATCATTCATCCGGTTCTGCGTCTGAAAAGTTAGTCCGCGACTTTAGATTTAAAAATATCAAAAAACAAATAACGTAAATTGAATGTATGTGGCAATTATCAAATTGTAGGTATAGGTAGGGTATTGTATAGGTTCATGGGTTTTATATAGGGCTCCTGGCGAAAACTTCCCATGTAAAACAAAAAGTTTAACGCATCTGGCATAGTACCTCATGTTAGTTTACTTACTGTAAACACTAACTAAGGTGATGTGGAAGGCTATGGATTAATAATTAATACTTTTCGTAAAAGATTTAGGCTGGACTCAAACAGAAACGGAATTATCGGTCGGTAGCGATCGACCGGCTTCGCCAGCTGTAATTTCAAGCCGGTTACTACAGATAGATGCGTGTCTTTCTTCTGTACATATCGAACCCGCATAATCTTGCTTTTCTCGCTACGCATTCAAGTGATTACGCTGCCTCGCGAACTACTGTTGTATACCAAAAATAAAATGTTTATTTTTAGTATGGGAAAGTCCAGGGGAGGTTTGCACCTCCACTTTTTTTCTATACTTACGGAGGGTTATATACTAGCCCTCCTTCTAACATGCCTAGACATTCACACACATCCAAGGGTGATGCGGCTTTAACTTGTTCAGAAAATTACCGCCCCGTGTTTTAAAAAGTACTATTCTTTCAAAGGAATAATGTTGTACATTCTGACCTTCTGGAGACGATGTGTAGACGGCATCATAAAAAGCAACAGAGTTTGCATTATTGTTCCATACATGAATGTACAAATGATTTCCACTAGAAAATATTGAATTTGGAGTATTATATCCACATGCTTTTGTCAACTGGTTATTCGTTTTGGAGGTCCCATCAAAAACCTAAATCACATTTTTCTTAATATAAACATAACACTTATGCGTAAATTATACTTCAAATCCAGCTGTTTCACATGCTGCTGCATCATACAAAATAAAAGTCAAAAAGTGTAGAGATATTGTATAATTTTCGGGAGCAGTAATTGTTATTATACAATCACCCTTAATTTGTGAATTCAGAAGCCGTCCTTGTACAGAAGTATAGTTTCTGTTGCAACCTTAAGCAAAAAATCAAGTTATATTCGAAATTTAATATAATTTATTGTTATCTACCTGCAAGCTGATATTCCATTTTAAATCCGTTTCCATGATTATTCATACCACTATAAAAAGAAACAACCACTTCATTTTGACCTGAATAATGGTCAAATGATAACGCATGTCTTCCGCAAAATTGATGAATACCTACAGGCATTCTGTGACCCTATTAATTGAAAGTTATTAACAAACGGAAGATATTATTTAAGAAACAAATTACCCCATATACTGTATCTGATTTTGCACCACTAAAAACGGTGTCTGTTCCTAAACCTTCAGTAATAACTCTACTATTCTAAAAAAACATAAAAATAATTGAAATATAGGTTTCTTTAAAGTTTTACTTACGACTTTATCGGAAATTTCAACTCTATCGCTACTACATTTTTTACTGATAAAATCATCATCGGTTGTATCAGAGAGATCAAATTCGGTAAATCGAAGATCAAATTTATCGAGAAATTCAGTACTCTGCAAGAGCCATGTACATTTTATATTATTAGGATATGGATTCGGAAACAGTGGGGATTTCAAAACTTGTGTTTGATTTGTAACATTCAAAGTTGATGGTCCACATATTGCTAAAATAAATTTTAAACAAATAATTAAGTCATTATCTCTATAATAGCAATATATTTACAAGGACTTTGAGTAAACGTAACTTTGAAAGGTTTTTCTCTAACTGTTCCAATAGTATATAACCGTATCCAAGCTGTATGCCCAGATGTTGTATATTCTTGTGGTATTGTATTATCGCACAACTGATCAATTAATTCAGAAAATGAACTTCCTCCATCTCTGATCTATAATTGAATTAATTAAATTAAAACAATTGAAAATAAAGTTATATGTAAGTAGGTACCTCTATTAAATTACATGTACAATGTTTTGGGTTAGATCCAACTCTTCTGGTTGAGCTACATGGTGCTAAATGTAGTTCTGTAAATCTTATTTTTAACACGTTATCTTTTGCGGTCATTATTTCCCAATGACAATCAAGATCTGATAATCCTGCAGGACCCTCTAGAGCTTTTGTATTGTCAACAGTCACAACCCCACCACAACCTGCCCTGATTCCTAAATTAGGAAAAACAAGTTTTATATTTTCTATATCACTATTTTGGAGCCTCAAAAATTTTAACTTCGCCTTTTGCTACACCACATAACTGTCATGGATTATGTATGTATATGTTTTTTTTTTTTTTATTTTGTGTAAAAGTGTTCTCTTAATTCTAATAAATATTTTTTCGTTCCATATATAATCGTTTCAATAGACTTACCATAGCTGAAGTAAACAATTCCTTTAAATCCCGCAAAATGGTTTGTATAATCAGTTTTCATTAAAACGGTCATGGAGTTCCCTCTGGATTTGATCACAGGATAATCATGACTAATATTTCCACAAAGGACTGCTAATCTTGAGGTGTCATTATCAGTAAGACCATCGAATACTGATAGAGAATCGTAGCTACAGTACAGATTGTGTTCAAATTCAAATGAAGTAAGCCTAGAAATATTAAACATAAACATACGTTATAAAAAAAACATTATCTATACGAACCTAAATACAACATTTTGATCTGGAGGTGCCGTAATGTTCCACACGCAACTAATTGCACTCGCATAAAGATTTGAAGAATCACCAGATGACGGTGAGGATATTGTTGTTGGTTCTGTTATTACTCCTCCACAACCTAATATTATTAATTTATAGTTTTAAACAATACTTATGAATGTTATTCTAAAAAACGTACTGTCTGTTTTATAGGAGAGTTTGAAACCTCTTCGAGTTATCCATACATCGGTTGCAAAAGTGATAATAACACCATCTTTCTGTCTTATAGCAGGCGGCTTTTTTGTTCCACAATAAACTTTTGGGGGTCCAATATTGGGAAAGTAATTTCCCAAAGCGGCAACCATTTGGATCGAAACATTATCATATTTACATACTGAATCTAAAAATGAGTTTCTTATCGTTATAATATATTGGTATATAAGTACCTATACTGAAACGATACCTTGTTCTAAATTAAAATCTTCAAATACAATATTGATGTAACTGTCAGGTGATTTAATTGTATAAATGCATTCCAGACTATCATTGTATTCATTAGGATATCCAGGGCTTACTATGTATCTAGTTATAGGATCTGCTTCAAAAACTCCTCCGCAGTGCAATGTCCAACGAGCCTAAACAATACAAAAATTAATACCAAATTGAAATAGTAGTTTTTTAAGTGGCGATTAGACCTTAAATCCAGTAGCTTTGATTTTGTCATTACTTCTAAATAATATTCTCATTTTATTAGATGTAGAATTTAATTTTGTTGGGGTATCTCGACCACATTTTCTTCCAAATGATACCCAAGTGTCGTTTTTATAATCCCATATCTAAAAATTTATTTTATTAGCAGAAGTTTAATTAAAATTATAATTAAGGACCTCTATATAATCATTTGAACAGTTTTGGGTTTGTTCAATGTAAAATCTATCTATAAATTCGAAGTTGATGTGATATCCATTTTGAGCAATAATTTCCCAAAGACATTCTGCATTGTTTGGGTAATCATTGGGATAAGATGGGGTTTCAATTAATCGAGTACTATCGTGAAAAGTTCCACCACACCCTTAAAATGAAGAATTGTTATTATTTTAAAAACAAAATGAGATAAATTTGAGTTACCTCCCATAACAGGTTCATACTGTAGTTTGAATCCTGTTCCAGAACCTCGTTCATCAGCATGATATTCTATTAATAATACGTTGCTTTGAGAACTTATATTTGTTGGTGAATTATTTTGACAGAAATGTCCAATTTTTGGACTTGTTGATAATTCGCCATTATAAATAACCAAATAATTATATTCACAGTTTGAATCGAAATCAACATTTAAAGTAATTTTTATTCGTTCATCTGATGGAAGTTTTAAAAGCCAGGCACATTCTATTGTTTCGAAATATTTATTTGGAAATCCCGGAGAAGTTATGTATCCATCTTGACCATTAATAACACCACCACAAGGATGAGTTGCATAATTTACCGTATATTGTAAAGTTGAGTATTCTTTGTCTTGATATCCCTAGATGTGAAAAAAGATACATCATTTTTAAATTTAATCTTATATAATATTTAAATTACAATTAACTTAGTTAACGGGTAGGGTGATCTCACAATTATGGGGTGTTTGAGACGATGACAAAATTGTGCTAAAATATCGCCTTCGTTTTCTAAAATAAATCAATAATTATTATATGCTGAAAATTAAATATATTGATCCAAACATACCACTTGTAATGATAATTCCAACTTCAGCGTGCGTACATGGTGTTTCGTCATCCAAATTTATCATAATATTCATTGATAGAGTCTGACTCGGAGAATTCGCAATGTGTTTCCAAATGCAGTAGTAGGAAGATTCATTCACGTGTCTAATAATTCCATTGTTTTGGTTAAAGTTACCACGACATACTGAAATATAGTTATTTTATTCTTCTAAGGAATTATAGAATTATTAAAAGCATCCGAACGTATATTATAGAAGGTGAATTGTATTGTACTAATAAAAAAATCAAAAACTTACTTGTTGGCTCATCCGATGTATAATGTACCCGAAATCCACGAAAACTGGAAGCATGAATACCCCAAAACAGTACAACCATGGTATTACCGCTTGATTCAATGGGTTCCGAGACATTTAAATCACGCAAATATTTAATATGAGATTTAAAATTCTTATCATTAAAGAAAGCAATCCCTTGATCATATCCGTACTTATCTACATCTAAATCAAGAATTTCCACTTTTATTCTTCGACCTTCAGGAACTGTGATAACCCATTCACAATCTCTATTATTGTGATGTGAAACTGGGTAACCTGGTGATTCTAAGAAACCTGATTCTGCATTTACAGTTCCTCCACAAACTATTAAGAAAAAATTTAAAACACCAGAAGAAAATTAGCAAAAGTATTACATACCCTCTCGGCTAGAGTTAAATTTCAAGCTGAAACCGGCATATGGATCTTCAGTGTTCCCAGTAACAAGATTAACGATAACTTCATTACTGCTTGATTGTATTTCTCCAGGTTTTAATTTCCCACATAAAATTCTAATAGTTCTTACTGTAATAATAAAAAGTTACAATTTTTTTTATTATAAATTAGTTGATACCTTATAGGTACATACTTGTATTATTATATTTGAAACGTTCAGAAAGCGATACATGATCGACGGATAAGCAACTGGGCGAACTTTCCAAATCAAGAGTATTAAAAGTTAATACTAAATAATGATCATGTGGTCCAATAATATGCCATATACAGTTGGAATTTTTTGGAAACATCTTTTTATTATTGAAATTTGGTGAATGTATTTCTCCTGATTCAGCCCTTATTATTCCTCCGCAGCTTGCTAAATAATATTTCTATATAACATTATTGTTTATTAATATTTAATGTATTCCAAACCTAATGATATTAGAGCTTTGAAACCATTTCTTGGA
This sequence comes from Hemicrepidius hirtus, assembly GCA_963082805.1. NCBI lineage: Eukaryota > Metazoa > Arthropoda > Insecta > Coleoptera > Elateridae > Hemicrepidius > Hemicrepidius hirtus. The sequence continues at coordinate 22,235,775 of OY720168.1, forward strand.
TCTTCAAGATTTGTAAAAAATCTAACATGCAGCATGTTGTCGCTGGAGAACGTTGAGTTGGGGATCTCTGAACAATATATTCCAAGTAAGGGTGAATATTTGGAACCACCATCTCTTATTTCAACAGCTGCTGCGTCACAACTGTAAAAGTAATAATAAAATAAAAAATACTTGTGCAAAAATTATTTGTGCAGTATTTTGCAATAACATGCAATAAATAACAGAATACGAGAAACAGTACTCTTCGCTCTTGGTTATATCGAATCGTTCTTCAAAATCTATCCTGAGTGACTCCCCCGGTGGTGCAATAAATGTCCAAAAGCACTCTGTAAAAGGTGGAGGTATATTAGGATAATTTGGTGACGATATTTCTATTTCTTTTGTGATTTTTGAGACCATCAATGATCCTCCACATCCTAGTGAGATCTCTTGATAACTTAACTCGAAATTCTGAAAATACAATTTTAACAACAAAATATTAATAATTATTTATAATAATGCCTACTTTTCCAGGATAACCACTATATTTAATGTATAAATAATTTCCAGTTGTGTGTAATGGCTCGGGAATAGTATCTGTACAATATTTTCCAGTACCAAGAATTGGAGAATCTGGATAATGTCCATTTTTCAGCTTTAAAATTCAGAATTAGTTCCTTATAGTGATGTAATTAAATGTATTTACCATGATATAAGTATCACAAGCATCTATTCTTTTAGTTGCAATTTCAAGTTTCAAAAATTTTACTTCGATAGTTCTTCCAGGACGGACAGTTACATTCCATTCACACTTTAAATTAATGATTTTTATTTATTTGGTTTATAAAGTGAATATAAATGCTTACGGTTTCGTGATAATCAAATTCGGTACTATTTATTGAAATTATACCATTTGAAGCAGTTAGAGATCCTCCACATGTCCTAGCTATACGGGCGCGAAATCCAGTTCCATTCATGTAACTGTCAGTATGAAATTCAACTTTCATTAAGTGACTTGTATGAATTTCACTATCGAGAGATGCATTAGAAAAACAAACGGTATTAAGCAGAGTCCAATCTTGTGATCCACTTTTCCCAGTATAAACTTTTATAGTATCTAGTAAACATTGTGCCATCATGTTTTCCACGTCTACGTTCAAAAAGTCAATTCTTAAATGATATTCAGGTAAGGTTGAAAATATCCATTCGCAGTCCAAATTTTCCGTATAACCATTAGGGTAACCAGGTGATGTCAAAATATAAATAGTTAATTCTGTCATATCAATTATTTCTTTAGAACCACAACCTGCCACTGCAAAACGTAATGGATAAATCATTAACAGGTTCCGATATTTATTTATTATGTATTACTGATTTTACCTTTCTGTTGAGAAGGTGTGGGCAGCCTCATAATAGTATCAACTTCGAGCCATTCAAATAAAAATTTCGATCCATGTCGAACAGAATCATAACTCATCTTCACAAATATAACATTTGAAGTTGATTGAATAGGATCAGGTTTATTTAATCCGCAAATTTGTTTCAAAGAGGGTGCATTTTCATCAAAACCATCATAAAACTTTAATAAATAAGTGTCAATAATAATAAATTATGTGTTTAACCCTTTAAAAACGCGGATATACTGCTTCGGCTTCGCCTCAACTGTGAAACGCCAACCACAGCTGTAAATCTGCTATTTAAAAACATTGATTTACCTCAATATTACTTAAGTAGCAATCATTTTCTGCATAGGCTTCAATATAGAAGTCAATAAAATTAATAGAAATTGCCTTTCCAAAATTTACTGTAATTCTCCAAGTAAAAGATCCGGTTTGAAAGAAAAAATTGGGATATAGGGGAGATCCGACTTGACCTGACGGTCCCGTTAAATCAATTCCATGAACTGGTAATAAAATGTAATTTTAATAAGTACGCAAAGTTTAAAAAAATTGTGACATAATTACTTAAAGCATATTCTGCTAAGAATCCTTTTCCAGTTGCCCCTGAATCGTCTCCAGCAACATGGCTACTTTGAAATAACATCCATAAATTTCCAACTTGTGTAATATTAGTTGGTGTAGAATCACAGAATGTGCCTAATAATTTTCCACTACTATTATCTGTTCGAATTTCTAAATAATCAATGTTACAATTATCTGAACTAACTAGATCAAAAGAATTGAAAGATAACATTATTCTGTTTCCTGAAAAAGATGAAATACACAAATTTGAATTAAAATAAAACTGTTGTATCTATGTATTATACAACCTGGTGCTACTTTAAGTATCCATTCACATTGAACATCCATGGGATAAGTGTTTGGATATCTTGGTGTAGCAAAATACCCTGATGCACCTGTTAAAAGTCCACCACAAGCTGCAAAATATAATAACCATAGTTGCGATACTTACGATTTCTATTCGTAAAATTTTCATTGAAGTAAATTATTACCTGTATCAAATACTGAATATTTCGCAACAAAATTGAGATTTGGATAATAGACTTCAATATGAAAAGCATTTCCATCACTTGTTAAAGTTGGTGGTATTTTATTATTGCAATATGATCCCACAACTGGAGCTTCGTTATTTTCTCCTCCATAAATTTTGATTCCATAATCATCGTCAAAACATTCCATTGCATCCATATGCGTAATTATAAGTGAGATATGTTGTGCTATAAATGCGACAATTATTTTTAAACCATTTACAAATTTATTACTTACAAGGATCAGAAGAAATAATAGTCCAAGTACAATTTACTACAGAGGTGGAAGCTAAAGTTGTATCTGAAAGACTGATTAAGCCGCTACTGTCGGTTATAATTCGAGCTCCACATGCCTAAAAGGATACAATACATATTTATTTCTAAGCAATATAAAATAACTTTTTACAATGGTATAGTTTGCTAGGAAACCCTTTGCGGTATATTCTTCACCAGTTCGCATTTCTATAAGCATTTTATTACTAGTGCTTGTAAATGTATTATTTGGTTTGGAATTTCCACAAAGTTTGCTTAAAACAGGATGTTTAGTTGTAGGACCGTCGTAAACCTATTAAAAGAAAAGGTAAACGTTTATTACGAAGGGTATTATAAAAAACATCAATTACCGTAATATAATCTGTGTTGCAGTCACCAGCAAGGTCTACATTTTCAAATATTAGTTGAATTAAATGATTCTCTTCAATATCGATCAACCATCCACATGTATCACCTTTATCATAGTTCTTTGGATAATTTGGAGAATGAATAGATCCTAACGGTGCTGTTAATAACGCACCACATTCTATTAAAAAATTACCATTAGTATTTTCAAAGTAAATTGTAAAATGCACAAATCTATATACAAACTTACTTGTAGGTACAGTAGTATAGTTTGCCCAAAAACCTTTACCATGGAAAGAGAAATCACTTTCAAATTTCACAAACATAGTATTTCCTGTACTTGTAACAATTGTTGGTTTACTGTTTTTACTGCAAAGTCTTGATATCATAGGATAGGAAGCATCTGGACCATTAGTTAGCTAAAATTGACTTGTCTAAAAATATGTAAATCAAATTATCAGTGATTTCTTACCAAAATATAATCATAATTGCAATTAGGTGTTGCTTCAAAATCAATGTCAGTAAAAGTTACTTGAATGCTTGTTCCATAATCTACCTGAATCAACCACTCACAAATAGTACCTTCAGCATATGCTTTTGGATATTTAGGAGTTGAGAATGAACCAGTTGGATGAGTTAATATTCCACCACAACCTATTGAAAATTTGTAAAACATAGAAAATATTTCTAACAAAAATGTAGTAGGTACCTTCGATTACCCATTCAAGGCGAAAACCTGACCCAATCAATAAGTTATCACTTACAAAATGAATTTGTGCAATATTGGAATTAATTGTTATCAATGATGGCACATTTGAACCACAATATGAGCCATATTTAACCAAATTCGTATCACCTCCTTCATAATCGATATTTTCCGAAGCATATTTTATCTACAAATAATGTTTATAAAAAATTATATAAATTAATTAATTAATTAATTAATTATTTATTTATTAATTATTATTAATTAATTAATTAATTAATTAATTAAAGAAATCTTTATCTTGCCTCAACAAAATCAAAAGAACAATTTTTTGTACTGGAAATTGTTGATCTTTCAAGTTCAAAATGGGAAAATGTAATATTGATTTTGTTTCCTTTTGATACTTCAATTTTCCAACTGCAATCTTGATCCTGAGGGTAACCATGAGGAAAGTTAGGGCTTTCAATAACACCTCGATATCCTTTCAAAGTATTTTGACAAACTAAAATTTCCAAATTATACTTGATGTGTTTGTTTCAAAATAACTTCCGTTTAATTACCTGTTGTGTATTGTATATGAAATCCTCGTAATTGGAAACTACCATCTGATCTAAATTTTACAGTGACATGATTAGCTGTTGATCGAATAAATGGAACATTCACAGTAAAGCAGAACCTTCCCAAGGATTTAGAGGAAGTATCTGACCCATCAAATATCTAAAAGTTCCACGGCATTTTAAACGAATTAAAAATTTTGCAAAATAAAATTTATCTTTTTACCTCAACATAATCCATTCCACAATTCGAATGATCTTCGAGGTCAATATCTGCAAAAACTAATTGGATAATAGAACCTGCACTAACAGAAATTCTCCAGTAACATTCAGTATTTTGACTGTATGGTTCAGGATAGAATGGAGAAATAATTGATCCTTTAGGTGACGTTAAAGTTCCTCCACAACCTTAAAGATTTTACTTTAAAGTATACATTTCATATATTTTCTTTTAATTTTTACCAGTTGCTGTTGAATCCCAAGTTATTTTAAATCCACGATCCGTATGTGACATATCAGATCTGAAGAAAATATATATTTGGCTTGTATGGGACGGTATCTCTTTTGGAATTTTTGTACCGCAATATTTGCCTATTAATGGTGATGATGCCGTTCCACCATTACTAAAATATTTCTGAATATATAAAAAGACAAAATTACTACCAGAATAAATAGCTTACCGTATTTCTAAATAATCGTAATTGCAGTTAGAAAACGATTCTATAGCAAAATCAGTTATATTTAACATTATTTGTTGACCGGAAGTTGCAGTAATAACCCAAGTACATTCTCGACTTACTGGATAATCATTGGGATAAAAAGGAGATTTTATAACTCCAGAGCTTGTAAAATATCTTCCTCCACAAGCTTAAAATGTATTTACTAAATAAAAGTAATGCTCCTTTAATAATTTGATATCTTACCACTTTCTTCATTAACAAATGTATATGATGCCATAAATCCATCAAAACTGATTGAAGTGTCGGTAACAAATTTAATTGTTAGCATATTTGAAGAAGTGATTATTGTTGGTGGGAGAGTAGTTCCGCAATATTTTCCCAACAGCTCATTAGTTGTATGATTATTATATAATTCAACGTAATCAAAGGAACATGTACTACTTTGTTCTAACTGAAACAGTAACCAAGATAATTGGATAACATGACCAGGAGGTGCAACAATAATCCATGTGCATGCTGCACCAGATGGATACGAACTAGGATGTTCAGGAGACTTTACAACCCCCATGTTTGATTTCAAAATACCGCCACAACCTATAAAGACATTTCTATTAAAAATGTCATTACGGTACTAACGAATAATAAACGAACCAACATCATATGTCGTGTAGTTAGCTTGAAAACCTTTAGCACTAACAGAAGAATCGCTTTCGAATTTAATCCATAAATAGTTATATGTAGATTGGATAATTGGTGGAGATTCTGCACAATATTGACCAATCAGAGTAGAATTTTCATTATCTCCATCACGTACCTATAAAACATATGTAAATATATTGAAATAAAAAATATACTTATTTACCTCCACAAAATCAAAAATACAATCTGGATAGGAAGTCGATTCCATATCAAAATCAACAAACTCTAACGTAATACTTGTCCCTAACGGTTGCATAATTTCATAAATACATATTTGATCTTCCGAATATGAATTTGGATAACCTGGAGATTCCAAAACACCCGACGATAGGGAAAAGGTACCACCACAAACTAAAATTAATTTACAAAACATTTCACATATTCAGATATTTTCAAAAATATTTACCTGTCTCGTATTTTAAACGAAAACCTGCTTCGTTATTTCCCCAATCAGAATTAAAAACAATGAAAACTTGATTTCCAATTGAAAGATACGGTGGTGGAAGACGATATCCACAATATTTTCCAATTAAAGGAGCATTTACTGTGGAACCTTCATGAATCTAAAATTATTATTCATTTACCTTTAATATAATTTTCGTTCCGCGATTTATTTACCTCAACGAAATCATAGAAACAATTCTCATCTTCTTCTAATGAGAATGAGACAAAAGTTAATTTCACTCTAGATTTTTCCAAAACCTGAATTTTGTATTCACAAATAAGATCTGGAGGATAGCGACCATCCATAGATGGAGAAGATATTTCACCTTCATTTGATGTGAAAACTCCGCCACATCCAGGAATACCTATAAATTAAAGAGATAAAAATATAGTCTCATTAAAAATCCAATCCTCCACCTTCTATTGCAGAATAAGCAATCTGAAACCCAGGGTAAGAACCAGAAGCATCTGAATGAAAATGGATGAATACTTCAGGTCCGGCGGAATATAAAGGTTCTGGATGTGATGTATTGCAATATTTTGCTAAAACACGATCTGAAGTTAAATAACCTTGATGAATCTAAAAAAGAGATAAGTTTATAAATTAAAGGTAGTAAGTATTAAAACGTTTTACTGATAGGTAGTCAAAACTGCAATTAGGATTATTTCCAATCATTAATGAGAAAAAATGAAACTGTATTCGTTTTCCTGTGGGTGCTTGAAGACTCCAATAGCAATCACTAAAAGCGATTAAAAAATATAACAAACAGTACAGCTCTGATTAGTATTTATTTACCGATTTGGTGGATAATTTCCTGGAAATCCTGGTGAACGTAGCGAACCATGTGACGTAACTTCAATGTTTCCACCACAGACTGGGTCAACACTACTCCAATTTAATTCAAATCCAGAACTAGATACAGATGGATCAGATCTAAACCAAAGATAAATTACATTATGAGAAGACGTTATTGATCCACCATTTGGTAAGGAATTTCCGCAGAAACGTCCCATGGAATGGGCAGCGGAATTACGGCCATCATGTATCTAAACGAGATAAATTATAATGATTTACAAACAAAAATTATATTTTTAACCTGTAACCAATCATATCGACAATTATGTGAACCTTCCAAATGAAATTCTGTAAATGTAATATTTAAAACTTTTGTAGCATTCGTTTGTATTATCCAAGCACAACTAATTTGATGAGCGTATACTGTGCTGTGCGTAGCTGGATATTTTAATGTTCCAGTAAATCCTCTTAATTGTCCTCCACAAGCTGTAGAAATAATTTTGTTATGCTATTTTTCCTTAAGTGAATTTTTATAGGTACCTTGTCTTTCTTTGTCGCAGGTATCACCAGTATAGGCGGATGTGCAAATACATCTATAGGATATATCTGCAATTGATCTACAAGTACCTCCATTAACACAAGGGTTTGGTTGGCACGGATCTTTACGTACGTCGCAATTTCTCCCTTAACAGATAATATAATTTTAATTTTTAAAAAGTATTTACATAAGAAGTAAGGACAATGTCATTTTTGGAACGGGATTTTTATAATAGTGGAGCGGATGGACCTCAAAAATGTAACTAGAAATTTTTTAAGGAAGGTTCAAGTATAGTCGCGTTTTGAAAATAAAATCTCTGTGATCCAAGGCTATTATATAATTAGGATTACCAGTGAATCGACGTGTACACTGACAAATATATGTTCCTGTAATATTATTTGCGATACAAGTTCCGTGTAAGCAGGGATTATTTGCACATGGATCTACACCATCAGCCGTTCGTACACAACCATCCGGACCTATACCAGATCCTACATATCCTGCAGGACAAATACATTCCACAAATGTTGAACTAATTCCTTTAACAAAAAAAAAGTAAGTAGAGAAAGAAATTAATTACAAATAGATAAAAATTTACTTGGATTATCTCTGCATTGTGCAAAATGATGGCAACCTCCATTGTTTACCCCACAAACTCCTTGAAAAGAACATGATGATCCATCACCAACATATCCTGGAGGGCACAAACCACACATTCTTGAACCCTAAACATTAAAATTTTTGAAATATTAAATAATTAAATATAACAATGTTGAACACTTACAGGAGTGTTAATACATCTCACCATGGGATTCATGCTACAACCACCATTGAAAACTGCACACTCGTCTAAATCACTGCAGTAATAACCATTTCCAGTATAACCTTTAACAAAATTATTATTTAGTAGGTAAATATTCAAAAAATATATATTTAACATTTAGGTATAAATATTCATAATCTACCCTGAGGACAGCTTCCACAGTAAAATGTTCCAGGGACGTTAACACAAGCTACAGGAGGATTTGTTGAACAAGGTGGTTTACTTGAAGCACATTCATCAACGTCTTTAGTACAAGCGTGGTTTGTACCTTCAGTTGTCCATCCCTAATAATAATAATTAAATAGAAATTACTTAAAAATTTAAAGTATCTTATTATTACCTGATCACATAAACATTTATATCCTGCCCCATTATTTTGAGGAATACATGTACCATGACCACACATTTCTGCAACAGATCCAGAAGAACAACTTGCAGTCTGTCTAGTACAATGAAGACCAAACCAGCCGTGTGCACATAAACACCTAAACAATAGCATTATATCAACTTTCTTTAGTTATTATTGCAAATAATGTTTACTCGTATGATCCAGGTTTATTAACGCATGTTGCACCATTCTGACACCCTAAATCGGTACCTGCAAGTCTTGAGCATTCATTGACATCCCTATCACACATAGCGCCCTACAAAAATATGTTAAAATATATAGTTTAACAATTTTGAATGTGCAATACCTCCCATTCTCTAGGACATTGACAAATAAATGCGTTAAATAGATCTTGACAAATTCCTCCATTTTTACAGGGGTTGCTAGCGCATTCGTTTTTTGTTAGCAAGAGCATTAGCCTGTTAACTTTACGCTGCAATATTCGCAACCTCCTATTTATAACTGATAAACTATACTCATTGTATGTACCCTAAAAATTTTAATAACGATACCTATAGCGAATTAAACGGTTAGTATAATATAGTCGTACCCCAGGAGTTGGTGGAAGAGATATATTATTTCTAGGTCCAAATCCTGTTTCAAGAAGAGTTAATCTGTTTAAAATTCCTTGATGACCATCAAGTAATCTTTTAAATCGCTGTACTTGAAAATATGTATCGTAATATTCACTATTGATTCTACTCATTGTTTCTGAAGCATTCCTTGCCTTAAAATGTAAATATTTACAAACAAAAAAACTTTTTTAATGATAAAAATTAACTTACTAAGCCGGCTGCATCAGTTAAATCACCCCCATTTAGCATTATTTTACCATGACCTTTTGTAACAAAATGAATGTCTTTATTTGCAGCGGAATTGAAAATCAAATGACCACCAGATGAAATTATTCGGGGCCTTAAATTTTAATTTATTAATTTATTTTTTTATTTATGTAATTATATTTATTTATTTAATAAAACTCACTGTGGCCCAAAATCTTGAACATTTAATACTTCCGTATTTAAAAAACTTATAACTAAAACGTTTATAATTAAATTTAGTCTACCCATTATATAAAATCACAAAAAATCATTATTTTAAACACCAAATGGTCAATCACAGACTTAAATATAAACTGTGAAAAATCTATAGGAAAAGTGTAGGTATAAGCAGATTATGGGGAGTTATTATATTTCTGCTTATCAGGGGGGCGTTTGGAGTATTACATTACTACGCACTTCAATGAAATTTAAAAGCTATATAGTTCACGGGAAACGTATATTTTTATTTCTGTTTCTGTTAATTTTAAGATGTTTGTAAATTAAATTTACCTAACCAAATTTTAACAAAAAGGAAAAAAGGAAAAAGGTTTGAACGATATCCATTGGACATTGTATGGATGTAGTACTTCGCAGACATTGGGGATTTTCTTAGATGTTCATTAAGGTTCGCTGGATATTTTATACACGTTCATACGTTGTCCTTTTGGCACAACCATGGACTACAAGAGGATATCATAACGGAGGTCTAGAGGATATCCTGTATATATACGTACATAGAATATCTTGTATAGGACAATTGGTACCTACTATATAGGCGCATCCTTTCCGGACATTCTGTGTCGTCCATAGGATGTACACATGTCTATTTAATGTTCGCCGGACATCCAACCCTGGATGTCTTACGAAACGAACGTACATTTTGTGGACACTAGCATATTTTTATTGATTGCCCCGTGAATGAGCGTAAAAAAGACTTTAATAAGATGTCTTTGTGGGATGCTCTAAGAATATCCAGCTTTGGATATCCATTATATGTCCGTGGACGTGCATACATGTTTTAGATCAAAAATGGACGTCCATAAGATGTCCTGTGTTATATGGGAATCAACAAACGATTTTCTTCTTATCCTTCTGTTTGAACACACGCCAATATATTATCTAAACACAGTGCCTAATCAAACAATTATTCTTTGCTAAATTAAAAGGAAAATGAATGACAGATATTTTTCTTTCAAACAGAGGGGCGTACGTTATTTATATTTTGTAAATAATCGCTTTAAAAAATTCTGTGTCATTGGATTGCGCCAGTCTGAATCCCGGCCATAAAAGTTTTGTCATTTTACATAACGTCCTTATAAGCTGAATGCCAAGTGTAAGTACTTACCTAAACTGTTCAAAAATCCTATAAAAACTTTGGAAATATTTTGTAAGGTAACAGAAAACAAAACATTGTGAGAACTGGTCTTTATTACAATAAGAGATCAGTGTTATACATTGTAAGTACACAGAAATATTGGACATTTTTTAATTCAGAAACTATAATTTGTATAAAATTGCACATATCTATTTACAATCATTACTGATGTTATTATTTACGTTAAAGATAAGCACTAAGATTTTACATTAATACTGATCACATTCCTTTACTTGCATCCTTTTATTTATAAAATCACAGCATTTTTAAAATGTATTTATAAAGCTATTATAGATCTAAACCACAAAATAAACATTGTACATGTATTGAGACCAATCAAAAATTACTTCAGGTCAAAATTTTGTACTAACACATCAAAACACAAAATAAGATATAAAAATAGATTTTCTGTTATATGCAAAAGATTATATAGTTTCTAGGTAAATTTGTGCTATTTAGAGATACAATGTTTCTACAAATTGTACTATTAATGTGAAATTTACATTTTTAATGTCTAGCTTAAACATTATTTACAGTTCTCAAATTTATTTTAAGAATGAAGATTCTTGACAGCAATTTTTGAAACTGAAACGTAGTTCAGAACCAAAGATATCTATTACAAAGTACTTTGTACATTACTTTATCTTCTTATTGCTGTCTTTAAATCTAGTTTTAATAAATGAACGAGAAAATTAATAATTTATTTACTTTACTACAAACTATTGTCGACTTTTTCTTGGATATACTTAAAGAACAAAACTTGGTAATATGTGTTCCTTAAAAAGTTAGAAAACACCTTATCTAATTGTCCCGGCAATTGTTAAAAAGGTGATTGAAATGACCTTCGTACACACAAAACACTAAAACATCTATTAAAACTTAAAACAAAATTTGGAACAAATTCCTCATTTGTAAATAGTTTACAAATCAAGGTAAGTAGGTACATTTTCATTTCCTAGGAAATACTAATGAGAAAAAAAACAAAAATTAACTAATCACATAACAAAAAATAATAACAAATAAAATTTTAGATTAAATAACAAGTACTTATTTAGATTAACATTTTTTTACAATTTTAAAACAATTTTTTTGAAGCATCTGGAATTGCCTTGACAATCCTGATTCCTACCCCCTTCTCATCGCGCTATAATAATCAGGTCTAATATACTCCAGCCTTGATAATCCCCTCCCCCCCCCAAAAGATTAAAACAAGTTAATCCCTGTTACACAAAAAATTTGAAAAAAATCAAGCTGCAACAAGGGATCATTGTCATCCACAACATCACATGGGTGCCTTATTATCCTTTTAAAATGACATGTTTGGTACTGTGTACTATTAATAGATTTGGTTAAGTTTACTTGTTTTTAATTACAGGTACTTAAAATGCAATTGTTAACTTCAGTTACAGGTCGCCCGTTTTAAGAATTCCTCGGCTGTGGGTGCGCACTTGTCCAAAATTTATGGAGGGAGTGACCTTCACGCTCGTCCTACCACTTTCGCGCGGTACCAGTGGCGTAGAAATTATCAGTTGTATCAGGTAGTTAAATTTATATGAAATCATGAGTTCTAAAGTGGGAAAAAGCGGCCTAATATTAAGAGGTCAATCGCGAGAAATAATTTATGTTTATAAATATTTTCGTGACAATAAAATATGTGTTGCGATTGCATGAAAACCGTTCTATTTTATACCTAAAAGCATGAACGTGACGCCACTGCTTGAATTTAAAATTTTTAAACGCCGCGCTTCCCGAGTCGCCTTCGGGTTGCGCGACCCGAGGAATTCTTAAAACGTGTGACCTGTACTCATGCTACCATTATGTTGACTATTAGACTCGCGTTGATTGAACAATTAAAATAGTTTGCAAAATTAAATACTTGTTACAATAAAAAAAAAGATTTATCAAAAATACTGTAATTATTTTTAAAAAATAAAATTAATATATTTATTTATAATGTCACCGTTTTAGAACTTTCTGGTAAAAATGGAAACACCTGAGTTATCTCTCCTATTCCTTTTGTACTTCCATCTCTGAAAAGCAACCTTTGTCCTACCCTAACAAATTCTGGATGCCTTTTAAACTTGAATAGTACTGAATCTCTTTCATTTGTGTGAATACATTTAGAGGAAAAAATTCCTACAACTACAGCGGTTTGACGTATATTTCCAATATGTACAGTAGTTTGAAAACCACCATAAATGGCAGTAGCATGGAATAAAACAGAAATATTTGCTTGGAAATAGAGACATCCTCGTACTTCCTCTTCTGCACTTAATAATACCATACCATTTCTTAGATCAGGTATAGGTATATTCAGACAAATAGCTGCACTCTGCCCAGCACGTACCATTCGACATGGTACCCTATTACGATGAATTGATTTAATTGTTGCTTTTGTAAAAGCCCCATCCTGATGGGGTCCTATTTGCACTTTGGTTCCTTCAGTGACAACACCCTTTGATAATAAACCACCAAGGACTTGACCTACATCTCCCACTCGAAAATTTTCATCTATTTGGAATTCAGGGAGCTCCTTTAATTTGAAAAAAACATTCAATTAAAGTTAACAAACTAGAAAAAAAAAACTTACTTGCTGCAAACGCTCTCTTTCTTTAGTGCTAACCCCTGGAGGTAACACATATAAAAACCTTAGAAGTAAATCAAGTCCTTCACCACTAACACTAGAAACACAGAAGATTGGTACTACATTTTCTTTAAGTTGATTTGCTCCAGCAGTGATAACATCATCAATATTTTTAATTACTAATGGCAAACGTCGACTTCCAACTTGTTTTAAGAAAGATTCCAAACTTTGTAGAGTTTTTGTTGGAGGCATGAGATCTATTTTCGTTATAACAATAAAAAATGGAACATTTAATGCTACTGCTATACTAAGATGTTCTTGTGTCATTCCTATAGCTCCAGCAGTACTAGAAATCTAGAAATTAAACAAGTAAAGTAAATCAAAATAGTAAGATTACTAATAATGCTAACCACAAGCATTGCATGGTGAGGTGAATATCCAGAAAGTCCTTTAATAGTTGTATGGATATATTTTTTATGTCCTGCAAGATCTAGGAAAGTAACCAATTTTGTTGAAGCTTCGCAGATCTCTTCAGCTGTCATAAGTTCACTATAACTGTAGTTAACTGATTGACCCTATAAAACAATTATTTCTTAAAAAAACAAACCAGAATTTGTAGTGTTTTATCACCTGTGAATTAAATCCTAAAATTTCATGAGAAATGGATGAAGTTCTTCCTGTTTGGATTTCATGCAAGTGCCTAAACATATTTAGTCTTGCCCTACCACGACCATTATCTAAACTACCTTGTGTTAGCACACCCAAAAGGGTTGACTTGCCTACATCAGCATTTCCAACTACAGCAACACGTATTTCTATATTATTTTGATCATCTGGTACCTTTCTAACTAATACTTCAGCACAACTACGTCCATTATCTAATTGTCTTTCCCTCAATACTGTGGTTGTAGCACCTAATTTTAAGGCCATCTGTTCCAAAGTTTGTAAACTAGCTGATAAATCACGAGTGGTTAAACCAGCTAGTGAACCATTGTCTTCTACCCCAATTTCGTAAATTGCTTCTCCTTGACCCTCTCTCAAACGCCATTTCATCTAAAGAAATATTAAAAATAGGAATTTAAAGAAAAACACAATTCTGGAGGGCTGCTCCCAGTCAGGAATTGAACCTGAACTTCTGGTTGCCAATCAAACATCCTTATCAGTACACTATTGCAACCAGTACCTTTTTCCTGAAGTTTCATACAAAATTGAACATTATTTTATTCATAATTCAAGATGAATAATTGTAAGGCTGTTAAACCCTAATATTTTATCATTATTATGTAAGTAAATAAACTTATTTTTTATTGTAATTCATTAACTAAATATTTATCAAAACAACTAAAAGATACATTGACCTTCATTTTTATCAATTTTGTAAAATATTTCAAACAATCAAACAATAAAACCACGATGAAAAAAACATAGATTAAGGAAAACTATTTATCTTTAAAAAAATTAAAATAATTAATAATTTACTGCAAAATCTGGTGTATAATTTGGGTTTCCTTTCCAAACAATAATTTAATTAGTTTTAGTAAAATATGAGTGTTTTGTGATAAAGGAGCAACAGGAAATTCCAAATGAAATTGCTGATTTTATTAAAATAGTTTGTTCATTTATTAGTTTAACTAAATTTTTTCCTTATTCTTTAAACACTTCAAACATTCTTCTACACTGAGGAATAAAAATTAGTTGCAAAATCTGATGCAAGCATAATGAATAAAAAATTTGGACTTGTCCCTTGCAATCATTCAGGAAATTTAAATTCTCAATAAATCATCTAATATAAAGGCCTTGAAAAAATTTACAGGTACAACAATATAGTAGGTAGGCAATACATTTCCAAAAATATTTTAGGATTGTTACTATATTTTGCATCACAAACATGATGACACATATGGAGGAGGATCTGATGCAATAGTTTTTATTATTATTATTGTCTTACTTGGGTTACAAGATGTTCAAATCGTTGTTTGGACGGGTTAATAATTTTTAATTTATATTCTATATTTCCCGCCTGGGGTTCTGGAGGCAAACAATTTTCATTTATGTTACTAATCCCTTGCTGTTTATTATTACACTGGTCACAAGAGTTTGGATCAAAGAGACTTATAAAGGAATCCATTTCAGTGTCTTGCTGTAAAGTAATTCAAAAATTTATTACCAGTAAAAAAAACATTAAAAAAACTAGGTACTAATTAAAATCTAAGGTAATCAACTCAGGAGGTGTAGTAGCTTTTGTGCTGTAATATGATGAAATGCAGTGAAAGTGATTGTACTATTATGTATCAAGTTCAAACTACTATTACAACAGAAACACACACAGAAATACCATATTTTGTTAAAAATTAGAGCAACAACTAAACCATTTAACATGACAAAAAAATGAAATTTTTACAAAATCAAAACTAAAAATTTTAAAATATTAATTGCGTGATATTTAAACGTTTTTATGTTGTACTTGCCTGTATTTTTCTCTAATAAAATGCTAGCCAACAAATTTCACCTGTCAGCTAAAAATATACAATAGTGGACGTTTGAAAACATTTCAAATAAACAAACACAAAGCCACAGCCAACACAGTTTCTCATAACTCTGAACTTTGTTCCATATTTGCTCGCAACCCTAGCTACCAACCTAGCTATACAGAATAGCAAGTATTGATATCCAGTGGTAGCCCCACCACAGTATACAGGGGCAATAAAAGTACCTCCTACCTAAGAAGAGTCCCACGATTAAGATTCGTTAAAAGTTCCACAATTACCATTGGCTGGAAAAGTAATTTAAATTGCTATTTGGAAACTTCGTCCCTACACATGGAAACCTCAAAAAGGGTGGATTGATTACATAAAGACCATAGCGAGAAATCAGTGGAAGAGAACAGCTTGTAGCGGTTTGCGTACTCTTATTTGTGATATTGAATTAATCTGACTCCAATTGATTATCAAATATGTTTATTATATCAGAACAACTTATATACAACAGTTAAATTAAATTCTTGTAAAGTGGGTAAAGATACCCTTTATTAATATTGTTAAAGAAAACTTTAATACATGTGAGGGAAATAATCCCAACAATTACGAAATTGTGATAGGTCTTCAGGTACTTCAACTTCTTGAGATCTTCGGTAGTTGGATCTAACAATGAATCTTCGAGGGTCCAAGTTAGATAAGAAGAATGGAGAAATTCCAATGTAGCTGGTTGAAGATGTCTTGAGAGGTTCAAGATGGTAACCAACAGAATGGGGAATTTCTAAAGGATCTTCCTTGGACAAAATAACAGATTCTTGATTGTTGACAACTGAAGGTAAAGTTGAAGAAGTCTGCTTGACTGGTGATGGAGGAAGTGGAGAAACTGCTGTTGGAATTCTAGTATGGTGTAGAATCGCTCGTAACGTGCTACGCTATCTACTAGATTTGCTTGATACAGTTCTATTCTTCATAACAATTCAGAAGGCTTAAATAAATGTATTATTATGGAAAGACCTGAGGAAACCTCTAGGTTATGTTGAGAGTAGCTAGGTGGTTCACTCCAACTAAACTCTGAATGATTTTCCAATTTGCTCCCCTTTTATACTAAATCCAGACAACCAAAATTATTTCATTGGTTGGTCCAAACTGATTTTCACCAATCACATTGCTGAAAATCTGTGTGGAAGGAGTCATCTTGTACAACGACTGAGCTCGACTGCACTTCATAGCGACACTTGCATTGCAATACAAACACTACGTTCCTATGCAGGTAAGCAGTTTGATTTCCAAGGTATCTTGATATAAATGTTACCCTGGCATCGGACTGAAGCCCCGATAAGCTAAACCTAGAAGTGTATACAGAGAGTTAGAAGAGGCCAATATCCAGTGATGGGTGAACACCATCTGAACACATGTTGAAAAGAAGAAGAAAAACCCTCCACGTTACTAAACTTATAGATCGAGTTCTATATAACGCCCGGTTTCATAATCAACTTTAAATTTAAAGTTGGCTTTAAAGTAGAAATCGTGTTTCATAATGCGACTTTAACGTTAAAGGGACTTTATCTTGACTTTAAAGTTAAAGTCACGCCTTCCCTCACTTTAAAAGATAAAGTCGACATTATAACCTCACATTTTATTTACTTGTGTCAAGTGTCAACTCGAGTCTTGCTAGTTTGTTGTGTTTACCTCGTCTTTTGCTTTCCTCATCGTTATACAATTAAAAAACAGTCTTTTTCAAGACTATAATATTTTCATCAGTTGTATTCTGGTAAGGTGTACCTTGTACTATGTTATATAATTGTAAATTTAACCAGATATCATCATTTTTTAGAAATTGTGTTACTCAAGGGAAGATGTGGTCTTCAAGTAGCAGTTCTTCAAGCAGCAGTTCATCTACCACTAGGTATAGGTGGTATAGGTGTAGGTGGTCCACCATTCATAACTACATCATCATCATCGTCGTATGGATTCTGCAATCCTCCCACAGTTTTAATATTCACTATCTCTAAAATGACTTCATAGACGATGCTCCGCTTATCTTTCGTTGATTCGGTCCCCCCCACCTGTACCATATAGGTGCTTCTTTTGGCTGGCATAATATTTTCGAGCTGCGGTTTTCAAGTTGTCGTACTTCGATTTTAACTGTGGCACAGTACGGGGTCCATGGCAGCTGTTAAATTGATCCATAATTTTGCCCCAAGCAACCTCCTACAAGAGACAAACGGAAAAGAATTTTTACAAAATTTATTCATTTTATGAAGTGTGTATTTATTACCTTTTCGGCGGGTGATATCAAATTTGTGGTCTTGTTTTCCACCACGTTCTTATAGGGCAAGATGATTTGCGCCAAACGCAGTTCCGTTTCCAGCGTAACATTATTTCCACGAGGAATTTTTGCCATATTGGATTTCAAAATGTACAAAATAACGATAATTGGTAACAAATAGGCAATAAAAAACAACAGAATGATAACGATAACAAGTAAAATATCGATAACAAGGAAAATAACGAGAACGAAAACAAGAAAAATAACAATAACTGTAACACACGACCAAAAAAAACTGCAAATTTACTTCAAGACAAACAACGGAGCGAACACTTTGAAGTCAAAGCAAGGAGTGGTGCCGTTGGTGCCGTTTTCGCGCCACTTTCCCACTCTACCTATAGAGACGCGTTCTTATTGGTTCTTAGGTAGTCACATGACGATCGTAGCTGTGTGAAGTAGGTTGCAATACGTACTTCAGTGTTACCAACACAAACTGTAGCCGACAAATCTCACTTTATCTCGACTTTAGCTAAAGTTGCCTAGCTCGGCCCACCTATACCATTATGAAACACACCAACTTGAAGTCAGACTTTAGTTAAAGTCGACTTGAAGTCGCGATTATGAAACCGGGCGTTAGAGCCACAACTTTACCATTTACATAACATCAAGTAGGCTTGGGATTGGGATCCATGTTAAGCTCCAACAGCAGTTCCACAACTACCATTAGTTAGAAAAGTGATTTAAATTGCTATTTGGAGACTCCAACCCTTTACATGGAGACCTCAAAAAAGGTGGATTGAAGACATAAAGACCATAGAGGGAAATCAGTGGAAGAGAACAGCTAAAAATAGAAGTGTATACAGAGAGTTAGAAGAGGCCTCTTCAGCAATGGGTGGACACCATGTGTACACATGTTGAAAGGAAGAAGAAGGACCCTCCACGTTACTTATAGACTGAATGAAACCTTATTTGGAAGCCATTACAGGCCAAATTCCACATGGCATATAGTATCAGAATTTTACTATTCAGGTTTTTTCTAGCATATGAGATGAAGGAAGCTGCATTTATTGCCTGAAGTCAAAGTTGAGCTTGAAATAAACTGTGTTGCTATGGGTAGTCTATAGATAAAATTAAATTGCTACGCCTATGTTCCTTGAAAGCTGGAGAGGCGTGTTTTATTGTACCTACCAGGTACAGTAAAACTATATATAGAAACTGTGAACAGCTGATCAGGATTTTAATTTTGAGCCCCTTAGGTAAATATGCACACAGACTTAGCACCTCATTTACATACCAAAGAATGTAATGAACTAATAGCACTTTTAAGTGAATGTCATAAAAATGTAAGTAGTCATTAGTTTTCTTCAGAAACATTTAGGACTAACCTAATTTTTTATAGAATCCCTTCTTAAAATTGCTGGGACACTGTAATTCTATAGATCATCAAATGGTAATTTGCCTGAAAAATGAACGATTAGCTCGAAGACAGAAAAACTATGAAAAGTCTGTGGAGTTTAAGAGAAAACTGAAAGCCTTGGCCAGTAAAGAAGCAAATCAAAGTTGACCCTATACAGATATAGGACATAATATGCAATGCTGTAGTTTTGGTTATATAGCTAACTTTTAATTTAAGTTTGTGAAAAAATTTGTAATTTACATTTTTAATTCTTATTTCATAATAAAAAGTTTTAAGTTAATACAAATTTTATTTTCCATGTAATTTAGTTTTAAATGTTTCCTTATTGATAAGTGTTGGTCCAAATTAGATATAAATAAAAATGCGCGGGCGCAAAACTTGCGAGGAACTCCAAGTAGGGCCCAATGTACCGCCCCTTATGAACAGCCATAAACTGTGTGTACATAATATGCAATGCTGTAGTTTTGGTTATATAGCTAACTTTTAATTTAAGTCTGAAAAAATTTGTAATTTACATTTTTAATTCTTATTTCATAATAAAAAGTTTTAAGTTAATACAAATTTTATTTTCCATGTAATTTAGTTTTAAATGTTTCCTTATTGATAAGTGTTGGTCCAAATTACATATAAATAAAAATGCGCGGGCGCAAAACCTTTAGGCACTCCAAGTAGGGCCCTAATGTACCGCCCCTTATGAACAGCCATAAACTGTGTGTATTAGAATAGGGTGGTTATATGAGAAGAATTTGATATTCAACATTAAAAAGGAACTCTTAAAATTGTATAATAGCTGGGGCTCTGCCCCCCCTTTTTGAAATCATTTTCAATCACCTAAATCTCTCGGAATGAATATAACCAAAAACTATAGGTACCCATTTCTTTGATATAAGTTTTCACAAGAATTAAGAGGATTTAAGTAATTACATAATGTTAAGAGTTACTGGAATACCATCGACTTATAATAATAATAAGAAAGTGTATCCCTAAAAAGTATTTACTATTTGACAATAGATAGGTACACTTACTACATTCCATAGATGTCCAGAGCTTGATTTTCAATCCCTCATCCAATCCTTCAGCTGACCCTAAGAATCTTTGCAATTGAGGTGGAAAGTGATTCTAATGAATGATCAGATATTAATAAATAAAACCATATTTTACTTATTTATTTAAAAAATATAATTAACAATCAATAAAATTAAAACTCAATATGAGTTACATTTTTCTGTAAAAAATACAAAAATATTAATCACTTATATACAACATTAAGTATGCTTTTTGGTTAACAGTAAACATTTTTTCGGATTAAAATGTTTAGATATGGCATGTTTGTTAATGCAGAAACAAATTCAAATTAATTTTTTTCATTAACAAAAATGAAACTAAAAAATTAATTTAAAGTTTTCTACAAAATTAAAGCTAACATGTTAAAAATGCAATAAGTATGGAACAGTTAACATTTAAAGTGAAGGCAGGTACAATTTTACATTAGAAAATGTATAACTGGTATTATAAACTAAGCTAACATATTCTACAAACATGTGGACAAACTGTAACAGAGAAATTAAGTAGCATCAGCTATAACATCACATAACTGTAGGAGACTGGCGTTTAAAATGTCCATTTTGTGTTTGAGGGGGGGAGGGACATCAGTCTTAGTCATAATAATAATTATCAGATTTCATATGTCCGTTGTTTAAACCATGGCTGTTTCTTTTTATTGTTGCTGTGTCATAATCGTAACATTTATTCGATTTAAGAGTTCCATTATGAGAATTATTCAATATTGAATTAGATGTGGAAGCACCTTGTTGTTTGGCACGTAATTCTTGTAAAGGCACTGTAATATAAGGGTTTTGTTTAGCACTTATATAATGAGGAGAGCTTGGTAAACGCGGTTTTCTTTTCCTGAAGTAAAAGTATATCATTACTCCTGAACATAAGAGACCTATCACAATTCCGGCTAATACACAACCAACCACAGTTCCTGTTGACGCCGATGCCGTTTCTACCTCCAAACCCAAGGGGTTGAGATCTAAAAATAAATTATTACCTTACTCTCATTTAATCTTAAAATATATTACCATTTGCTAAATCAGGTATACACATTCTTGTTTCTGCACTGGATCCTTGACATAAGGGTGGAGCTGGATTTGATGTTCGACATTTTCTTTGACGGTGTTGTTCATTATTTTCATCACACAAAGACCAAATTGTCCAATCACCCCATCCCAAAAGAGCTAAACAGTAAAACATTAAATTATAATTAAAATGTTATGCTTCAGGAACTTACAAGAACATGGAGGGCCTTCACATGGTTCTTCCTGTGTTGATTCACCATCACATCCTTCTCCCAAGCAGCTTCGGTGCCGTTTTTTAATACCCAATCCACATGAAATGCTACAAGGTGACCAATCTGTCCAACATCCCCATTCTGCTTTACATTCTTGCAAGTTGCATTTCTTTGTTTGCAGGGACATTCCTTGACATTCACCTCGTCCTTCGCAAGTTCTAGTTCTCATTTGTATTCCATCTCCACATGAGGTTGAACATTCGTTCCAGGAACTCCAAGAGCTCCATTTAGAAATGTCTTCTAAATTACTTGATGAACAAAGACCATCTTTACATGTTCGTTCTTCTTCCTTATATAACGTAATTTTGAGTTGGAGAGGGTCTTGTACAGGGGCTCTACAAGTATATTTGTATCTATGTTCTACATATTCTTCTCTTGACGTATTTGTCAGAAACCATGGTGTCCAAGGACCATGGCGTCTTTGTTCAGGACACGAATGTGTGTTACATATTTCATATTCTACATCACATCCTATACATTCTTGTCCACCATTTTCAGGTGGGGGATTGTCACATCTTCTACGCCGTTTTCGAAATCCTCCTCCACATGGAGATGTACAAATACTCCAATCTTCCCAATCATTCCATTGGCCATCTTGTATGAGTTCTGTATTAGGACAAGGGGGATTTTCAGCACATAACACTTCTGTTCTATCTTGTCCTACACAAACACGGCCGCCATTAGCAGGGGTGGGATTAGAGCATGTTCGTCTTCTCGTTTTCACAGCTATACCACATGTTGCGGAACAGGCAGACCAGGCAGACCATGGAGTCCAGCCTCCATGGACGGTACAATTGGTTACAGCTATTGATAGACCTGTACATGATTTGCCACCATTCTGGGGTGCAGGATTATTACAATGGCGGGTTTGACATAAGCATTCATCTGTTGATTCTGGATCATTCACACTTCTAAATTGACATGGTTCCCAATCTGACCATGTACTCCAACCTATGAATTTAAAATTATAACATTATGTTAAATGTGACTTAAAGGGATTGCAAAAGCGTAAGTACGGGTGGATACGAAATTGCCAGTCGTCGTTAACGTACATAATACAGCACAGCACACACAATGAAAGAAAACCTTCCTCAAGAATGGTAGTTCTATACCTAGTCTGGTAAAGAGGTGCGCAAATTAACTGCGAAGATAAAGATGCGAGTGTTACAGCGACGACTACTTTGGGGGATTGCACCACCACGCCATAGGCGTTTACAGCGCAAGGTGATACGTTTTACTGAATCACTTATGAGTCGCAAACATAAACAAGGGTCAGCAATAAAAACCGGTGTCCGCGAAATCGTTGTATAAGCTGCTTCAATTTTTGTCTACTGACGGTCCAAAACTAAAATTATTTTCAAAAAAGTTACTTTTTGACACGCCGCGTCGCTCCCATTTCACACACCTCAGGTTTTCTTTCGTTGCGCGTACTATTGATATAGTCTAATAAAGAGGACTTGCAATCTCCCTTCCCCAAAGCAAAAATATTTTAGTTTCGTCAATGAAGGATTGACTTACTTCCATCAACTGGTGCATCTAATACAGGACAAACAGTAACACTTTGAGACCAATGTTTAGTAAGAGGATCTGCATTCGGCGCAATTGTGCAGGCATCTTCCAAATCATTCCATCCACAGTATGGATCCATAGCATTATGGCAACTTCCACGCGAAACATGTCTTCTGCAATGATGTGCAGGGATTCGTAATAATTCTGTTTCGGTACCAACGTACACGGAATCAGTTTCTTTTAAATACTGTAAACTCAAAATTGGTGTTCTGGCATCAAGAACAGGTTGCCAAATCTCCACCACACAAGTTTCATGTGTCCTTGGAAGCACAGTTAATTTCTTAATTAACCCAGCTAATGTAGAGACATATATAACATGAACTGAGGAATGTAATTTTGTGGATAACACATCTACAGTTATGTGTGTAAACCTTTCAAGTTCTGCGACATATAAAGGACTTAACGTTGTAGCTTGAACTGCATTGTCCATCAGTTGATATTTTGAACTCTCAATTACATATTTATTATGTGACGAAGATGGTTTGCAAGCAAAATGATCTTGGTATTGCGAATAATGTTTATCCCATGAACTTCCCGTGTGTTGTTGAGATTTAAAAGGCCCAGAAAATGCGGCATTAATTGCTGTCAGATTAAAAGCACATATAGCGGATCCCGCAATGCTATTGCTAGGAGTTCCAAAAGTTGCGTAAATCATATTTTTTTCAGCCACATAAGCAGTGCTTTGAATTTCATCGAAATAAGCTGGATAATCACCGCTAATAGAGCAATTTAATCTTGCTTTTAAAAATGTTGTCCAATTTTCTTTTAACATTAATTGCCCACCTGGATCATTTTTACACACCCTTGCTATTCGAGAATAAACAATCTAAACAAAAAAAGTGTAAGGTATGTTATAATTATATTTTATGAAAATATACCTTCCCACAGTTAATATATTCAACTGCAGCTTCTCGAAATAAAAAGTAAACAAATTGATCAGTCTCAAATGAACCAACAAACTGTGGTTCGTTAAGCCACATACTATTGTATTGCTTTGTTCGAATAGTATTTTGCTCCCCGAAGCTTCTATAAATCGCAGCATCAGATCCATGAAAATCTGTAGGACCACCTACATAATAGTCTCCATTATCAGACATAAAAGCTGTTATATTAGATGATGGGTTATATGGACACTTGGCTATACCATCTACCCATTCAGATACTTCTGATATATTTTCGATCTGGAATAAAAATAGGGTAACGTATTCTGTGGATAAGATTTTCTTCAAACCTCACCTCTCTCCAGGAACATACAGGTGAAAAGGCATTTGTACCACAAGTGAAAATTTTTCTACCATTAGTAAGAAGTACTTTAACATAATTATGGCAGTTTTGTTCAGACTGGCCTTTTGTTAGGCACATTGATACTTTATCATTAGGGGCTACCCATGATGTATTTTCCAACAATTTTAGATGTGGTAATGATAATCTAAATAGTGCATCCCTGAAAGACAAATGCGATAATAAAATATTTGGGTATTTATTTCTCATACATAAATTCTTGGAAAATAATTAATCAAAGCAACGCTAAATGAGTATTGGTTCAAATCCAACACAGGGCGGTATTTTTCTGAATAAATTAGAGCCACCCCCCAACCATGGATGTGGGGGGATATATGACCTTAGGAGTTGTAAATGTTTCTGGGCAAATTAAATACAGTTAGTGAATATATTGTAGTTTTATAAGAGATACAAGAAATAACTTTGTCGTCTAATAAGTATCATTTTACAGTTAGTTTCATCCAACTTTGAAGAACTCACCTAGCGCCGACTAGAACTTGATTTCTGGCTACATCAAACAGTAATTGTGTGTATGATGTCACACCACTTTCCGAAAATCGACTCACCGACAGTTGCAAATCTTGAAATAGAAATTAATTATAAAAATATCTTCTGTAATCAAAAATAATAGTTCTTGTTTTGGTCTAAATATGTTGATTTTGCAAAAAATCAGAACTTAATTTGAAGACGAAAGATGTATCCAAAGTAAAAAGTTTTATAATCTTTAAATTTCAACAAAGTTCTCTGTTATTTTTAAATATGATGTGGGTTAAATATGCATGTATTAATTCTATTATTATTGTGCTATCTGACAATCGTATTTAATCTTGAAGTAATTTTGCGGTCTACCTTGAAGATGTTTCAATTTTTATGAACCTGGAATTAGCCATATAAACTGGAAGCAAACCAATTTGTGGTTGTTGGGTTTTTTATTTGTAACGGAAAAACTACATTTTTTGAAGGGAAATAAAGCGCGCGCCACTGGTAAAAGATACCTTCCGAGATTTATCAAAACTAGGTTGATGAGTACATGAAATTTCATATCTTGTTTGATAACCGTATTAAAAATAAGGCACTTTACACAATTTAATAAATAAATAAGAACTTGCATCTTATCATTAATCAAACAAGACTTCAACAATAAATAAAAATAGCTCGGTCTACGAGATAGTGATGGGATTAACTCACATCTTGTGATAACGTCTGTCCTACGGAAACTCCAGAAAAAATTAGAAACAGACTTTTCATCTTCATATTATACAACTCATTATAATTTTAAATATATTAAGGTGAAATAACGACCAGGACTTCGTCTTTTAGGAACCCTGACTCTTTAATTTACTGTTTTAATGGACCAGCCCTAAGGGATATGTTTATCGTTGAAAGATAAAATCTTGAGAGTCTTAGAAAAAAGATTTGAAATTTTAGTCTCGTTTTCTTAAAACTTCCAGAATGTAAAATGTTTTCACCTAGCTTGATTTTATTAAAAATTAATTATACTATGAAGTGGTTATTAGAAAATCATTTGCGTCATCGTACCTATACTTTTTTTTACGTAATTGTTTGATAACTAACAATTAAAAAGGCTTATTTATCTTTCTTAGAAATTATTAAAATTAGGAATAGGACAAAAAAATATTGCAAAATATTACTTACCTTGATGTGAAATATATCTGAAGTCACCTTCAGCAGTGTTCATTGAAGTTGTGAACACCAAGAAGTTGAAGAAGATTAAAAGGCCATAAGCAGCCATAATGGCATATCTGAAACAATTTAAAATGTTAAAAACTTATTTTTAACAAATTTTTTGTGGTTGAACAGAACTTACGCAGTTAATGGTATTTGTTACATATGTATCCTGTCCTGTTCTTTTGAATTGCTACATGTTTTTGTGTTATTGCTATTTCCTGTACATGTTATTCACGCATTCATTTTTATTCAATCTGTTGGTACTACGTACATTTTTTGTTACAATTATAATTTGCTACATATTTTCAATTGAATCTTCCAATTAGTTTTAAAAACAGGTCCTAATAATAAGAACTTTCCAACCTTGTTTTCTAGATGAGGTTGACTGCTTTTGCAAAAACAAAGAATTTATTTGCTTTTACAGTTAGTATAATACATCCATCAATTCTCAAATTCTCAAGTATATGAGAGGCCATCTATCCCCATCCCATGTCTGTTCTTTATGAGGTAGTAGTTTAGACAAGCGGATAGCCCTCACATTTGTGCTACAAACAGCTGAATACACAAGTCCACTGGGTTTTTGTGAAAAATAATTCTCAAACTGCAACTAACCTAAAGCTCGAGGGGCGCCCAACTAGTCTTTGCAAAAAGTCTTTGCTTTAGGTTAGTTGCAATTTGAGAATTAATTTTTACAAAAACCCAGTGGACTTGTGTATTCAGCTGTTTGTAGCACAAATGTGAGGGCTATCCGCTTGTGTAGTTTAGCGGTCACTTGCCACAAAAATTTCGGAAGGAACTTACCGATTGTGGTACCAGGGGAAAACACCTGGTAGATTATTTAAACGGGATTACGATTTTTCGCATTTAAAACTTGCTGCGCTTTCAAAGTCGCAAAATTAGTTCTCATTTTAATTTCGCTTCAACAGGATGTAAGGATTTGATGAATGTGCTTTTGCATTCACTTACTGCTGACTGATCCCATATAAGATTACTAAACAACGAACGTAGTCTAAACAATAGTAAACACATCCAGTCCAATTAAATTAAAAAAAAAATGTTTTGACTGGTGTAGGAGAGTGGTCGGGTAAGAAAAAAACTGAAGTGGTATGAAAAGTCGTTAGGTTTTATTTTGTTTAGGGTTTGTAATCTATTGTGTATTTTATTTGTTCCTGAATGCTCTTTTTAACATTTACGTCAAAAAGACTTTTAGAGTTAAGATAAAACAGGGTTAACTAATTTTAAGTGGAGTACCTATGTTTGAAAGCAAATTCCTGTGAAGCAGCCTCCAAAAATTACAAGTTTCCTTATGTTGGCTGTACGTGAAAATCAGTGGCATAGCATCTCTGGATGCCAATATCATAAGGAGAATATTTAAAAAATAAGCTGCATCGAAACCACTTATTGCAATAATTTTGGTGTATCTTAGTAAAAAACTATGGAAAATAAAATTTTTTGATCTAGTTTTGAATCATTACAGCTACACATTCGAAATTTTCTGAAATATTAAAATAAATTGGAATAATAAATTAGTTGCAAAGGTAATTGTAATGCGAATTGATCAATTTTTTATGCAAAGAAAACAAAGGGTCATAAAATTTTATAAAGATTTCCGCAACGGTAAATAATTAACAATATGAACCAAGGTGAAATAAACGCGTTTAATAGTTTTACTATCAATTCCCTGTAAAATTTAAAAATACGAATCTTGCTTGGTCTAGAATTAACTGTCCAGATTTTGAAAAGGTAGTTGCGTGATACAACTGTTTAACAAAAAGTGAAATTGTTAAATTGTTAGACAATAATTAGAATGGAACCTGGTTTTTAATCTGATATTTTCGACTCAAGGTTTTTAATTTCCGCCGGTATCCAAACACAACAAACGTAAATATTTTACAAACAACTTATTATTAATAATAGTATATAAATAATAAACAAAACATTGCAAAAAGTAAATGCCTATATAAGAAGAAATCAATAAAAAATCCTTTGTTTGCAGTGTTTAACGTTGGTTTCGTGATGTGAAACGTCACGATATTCGTGATATTAAAAATCGTTGTTTTTCAATCAAAATATTTGTAAGGTGATGTAATTAATATGCATCACATCAAACCTTCTTCTCAAAAGCGAACTAGCACCAGCTCGCTAATGCTATTAAAGTATTAATGGCGTAACTGTGAAGTGCACTTAAAATTTCTAAAATTCCCCAAAAGAACATCAACTTGCTCATCATCTGTATAGGTCTGGCGTTAATTCGAAACGGATCCGTGTTATCGTTCGTTGATCCGTTCTAATTTGATCAAATGAAAAAAAGTTATAATAAATAAACAACTATGAGCTATTTCGCATGATTTTATAGCCATGTGTTGACGAAAAGAAAAGAAAATGGCTTTGCAAATTTATATTTTGTCGCTTGTCCTGAGCAGGTTGTTCCAAACTTCTTGGTTAACAAGTCTCCGAATCAGGTAGCCGAAGTTAATTATTTTGAAGAAAAAAAAAGTTAGTTACGGGAGTTCTACCATAATATGAGAACAAACCATTAATATTCTCAGGATTAGTTTATGACGGTTTACATTATGTATAGAAGTATAGAGCGTTTGTAACAGTTAGTCCTTAAAAACTCGTCCAATTTTATAACTCGTAGAAATTTTATCCGGTATCTAATGATTGTCCAGCATGCTTGCAAGGAAATTTTGTTGTACAGTCTTGTCTGTCTAAGAAGAGTTTATGAAGCTGTAGAGCCGATTCCGTTGACGACACTGAATTAATTCATTTAAATGGTTTACATTTTTAAAATAAAAAACTTGTTAAACATCCGCGTTTATATTATAAACAATTTTTCGATATAAAACATTCAAATTGAAATTTCTTTTATATGTATTATGACATAGCCTGTTTATCTTATACAAAACGAACAATTGATTTTAAGAAAAAGCAATTTTAAGAATAATGCTAATTACAAACACATATGTAGGAGCCTGTTTTTACGATAATTGATTAATTAACAAAGAATCCCGTATAAAAATTGCTTCAATGCAGTGTGGGGTTTCAAGGCTAATATTTGAAATTTGTTAATATGTTTTGCGTAAACAGTAATTTTAATTATTCATTGTTATTATAAGCCAAGCCTCTCTTATGTAAAATTTTTATATCACCTATATGTTTGACTTTCCATTGTTGTTTTTATCTTAGAATCAGTTATAATAATTAACGTATAATTAATTAACTTTGTAATCTTAGATAATCGAACTAGACAATTCGACGTCTAAGTATGTAATTTTTAAAAAAGTACAGATTATGTATGTATATCCCGGTTTTCTTAAAAGCTCACCCACAACTTAACGGAGCTTTTTATTTTAAACTTAGTTTGGAGAGCTGCTATAATTTATATACTTCATCCATCAAGGATTTTAGACAAACGCGTTCCGCATCTAAATGCACGAAGGCTTCCAAACGAAAATATTCAGGGCCGAGAACCGCTTCTAACTTTTAAAGAGACGAAATTTAAACCTGTTTGACTATTCAATCCGAATACAAATAAAAAGGCGGGATGAAAATAAAACAACTTCTTAGCTTCAATTTTTAAGCTCTGGTTATTTTAAATTATGGTCAGTTTGTTTGCGTGCACCTCTTGATAGATATCATTAACGAAAACAAAAACAATTGTGTTTTTATGTAATTACTTTCCTATACAAATATTATCAAGACGGATTTTTCCTGAAAGATTGGATAATCTATTCGATATTTCACAACTAACTGTTTTTTCACTTTCTATATTTATTACTTAATTTTATTGGAAACAACGAAATTCGTCGTCCACAAATGAGGTGAAGTGGTGAATTAATACTTAGGGTGAATTCAACGACGTACCTGAATAATCATCATTTTACGTCAATGACTTCACCCTTAAAATTATTTGGTTAGCTACGATTAAACAATAAACTTGTGAAGAATTAAGATTGAATTTGATTTAATTTTCTGATTAAATTATTTTGATAAAAACAGTTTAGCCACGATGGGCGTTACCTACAATGGAAATCTGTATCTGTGGTGGTATAAAAAAGCAAACTGGTAGAGTAGTACAACGTCATTTAAACATGATATTGCCAACAATAATATATTTCGTAAAGACCTATTAAGAAATAAATTACATCTGCTATATTTAGTTGGAATCTCATTACGAAAATTTTATGAGCAATTTTAATTGTTACATAAAAACCGACACATAAAAGGTGCAATTGAACACGTAGTCGTTTAAAAAAACAACGTATACGGTGGCATTTAGATATTTATCATGGATCGTTAAAAATAAGATTGCAGAAATATTTTATTTAAATTTTTCTTTAATTCAAACACTTTACATTTTTAAACGAAAGGTAAATACCTATACTGAACATGATTACATCTAAAACACATTTATAAAAAGGAAATAACAGTTTTATAATTATAATTATTTTTTTTTGTATTTTCTCGTCTCTTCGTTCAGTATTTCCTAAAGAGGTAATTTACATGCAACACACGAAAAACTCGAGTTCCTTGTGTATTCGTGGTAATCCAACCATATATAGGTGATCATAAGAAATTGATCGCAATCTAAACTCCCTATAAGGATGTTTTACCCCTTTGGCTACCTGAATAGAAGACGTTCGTAGAAACGAAAAACAGGAGCCGTATCAAGTTGGAAATAGGGGGTTTTACTTCAGAAAGGTTTTTTTAATTGGGTCAAATGTCCCCCCATCTAAACTTAATCTATGATCTTTCGTTCAAAGAAACAAGGCATTGTTTAAGAAGCTCCCCGAACATGGAAATTATTTAAAATAATATTCTGGAAACCATTGTAGATAAGCTGGATGGGTCTCCGACAAGTAATCAGAGGTAGGATCCGGCTGGGAGTAGGTACCTGCGAGAATCTTTAGGATAATACAAAATTTGCTGGCGCCGACTAGTATTCTCTGTGCTTTGCATTTAGTTGCATAATAGATTTTCGGTACCGGTAACAAGTACTTACTTGGGTAATACAAAATTGGTCGTTCCGACAGGTTTTTTCAGTAAGTCTTTCAAGTAGATTGATTTTCGGCGTCGATAACCAGTAAGCCTGATTTCTTTATGGACGAAACAGACAGGGGGTATAATAATTAATGAAAGGGGTAAAATTTTTATTCTGATTGAAAGAAAGTTTTACATATGGGTATTATCAAAGTAACATAATTAAGGGAAAAATTCTTTCACGTTTATCGTTTTATCGTGAGCACCCATGTACTTTCGTTTCATAAAATGTAAATTTCATAACGTTTCCTAAATTACATTTACTCATAAATATTGCGTTATTACTTTCCCATACTACCACTGGTATAATGGGAAAGTAATAACGCAATATTTTAAATTTTTGAAAATTTTATGAATTAGTTTGAAGAGAGAAAGTTATTTTATAAGATCAAATTACAGAATTATAGGAAAAAATCTTAGAACATTTCCTTCGCCTGTGCAGGTACTTTCTTTATTTACACATCATATGTTATTTATTAGTTCAATATTATAGTCATTCTTATTCCGCAATCACTCTAGTTTGAGTTTAATATATTCATATTACACACAGCTGTTTCATTTATTTCAGATAAATCTAGACAATTAAATTTTCTAGCAATTTCATTTAAAAGGATTGAACTTTGAACTAGGTTAAATAAATGGAAGAGATATGAGACAAAATATACACTTATATTCATTTCTTTCAAATCGCACACACAGATGGTCATTAATATGTTTTATTTTGTCCATTACAAACGTCAAATTAATAATTACATTTTGCTGTTATTAAGATACATGTTTTTTTTAATTTGTTGACATTCTTTACTTTGCTATGTTAATTAGATGGTAAACTGAATTGAAATTTTAACAGTGCACAGTTCTGTCCAGGAGCACGAACATTTAGAAATTGTAAAAATGGCAATTAATGCAAAACGAAAGTTGTAGATATTTTGCAAAAGTAAATTGAAAAATTAATTATGCAGAGCTATACATTAGATTTAACATTTTATTAATTTTGATTTGATGACTTAGTACTTGAAGTCTGCTTTTGTAAAGTTAAAAATTACTTAATGAATGTGAAGATTGTTCTATTTACTTATAAATACGCTTCAAATAATTTCAAAGCAAATAAATAAGGAAAGGGGTAGTATTAATGAAGCAAAGAGATCAAAGCCCCAGTTGCTTGTGTAATCAGAAAACACTAGAAGTTCAGCAGCAAATTAAGTTTTGAGAAAAGCGCGAAAATGTCTTTTATATATTCGACAATTAGACAACGCGCGTTCAAAATAAATAAATATTATGTATTTAATATGAAAGATGAATTGGATGATACTTCATTCAAAGTTAACTGTTTTATTCCATTAATATCGTTTTAAATGACAAGTCTGATTTGTAACCAACTGTAATTTAAATAAAAATTGCAAAAACGTTGCTAAGTATTTAAGTAAATTTTGTTAGGAGATATTATTTATCTTGCAATTTTATGGGTTACTTAAATATAAAATCGGGCTTGCATAAATGTTTCTTGTCAGAATTTTTGAAATACTTCAGAATTAAAGAATTTTCTTCCAGGTAAAATAAGTAGAAGATTAACTGGTTCAAGAAATATATTTTCCTAGAAAGAATTAAAAACCCATTTTGCTAGTAGTAATTGGCAAACAAAGTTTGGTAAAAAACCCATGATGGAATACTTCTTCGAATTATAAGAACTTACCAAGTGCTGTTTACTAAGAACAACATTGTGCGGCTTCAGGTCAGCAAAACAACAGGAGGGAGGTGTAGACCATCGTCCGACTTTCCGTCACAGCACAAATCTGTTCATAAATTCGCGAAAAACACAAAAAACACTAGTTTTTATCATAATTCACACGAATAAATCCGAAAAGGCTACGAAAAACATGCAAACTAAATCATAATCTTTACAGTTGCGAGTAAATAAATTGCTGGGCAAACGACCTTGGCGTCGTTACTTGTAAGGTTGTTCGTAAGATATAAACAGTCTTTGGACGTCGCTCTACACTACACTGTGTTCAGGTTCATTGGCTGAATGGCATTCGATAGCTAAGCTTGTGTTCTTTGCACACAACTTAGCTACAAGGATCTTAAGATAACTTAAAATACGGTCCCAACGCGCAAGTCTTACTTGGACTTGGGCCTACTTAAGATGCTAACAGAGATAGCTGCAGATAACGTAACCATTGGTTAAAAGGAACTGTCTTCGAACTCAGTGGTGTAGAGAAACTGGGACGTTCATGCGTTTTCCTATTTTAACATTTTTTTCACCTATGCTTTATGAACTGTGAAAATTGCTGATAACTTTTATGCCAATATTACTGTAAATAGATTAAAAGCTATTGTTTTTTATACAATTCCTTTTATTACTTTTAATGGTTATTAAATGTGCTTTCAAAACATTTGCCATACTAAATCCAAACCGATAATAAAGGTATGGGAATTTTAATGCTTCTCCGAACTTCATTAACTCAACAGAATTTACAAAAGAAAATTACATTTTTTCAAACGTTAGAAATGTTTTTACATTGCACTCCTTTAAAGGAAACTCTGAAAGAATTCCCGGAAGTAAAACCTCGAAGAGGAAACCTGAAATAAACTTGCTCTCGGTAAAAAATATTTTTTTGAGTTACAGGGACTTTTTACTGCTCCCCATTTGAAGTTGCAATAGCCGTTTAAGCGGCAAACTCTTAGTTTCCTGTAAAACTTGTTACAGACTGAAAACTATATTTTTGGAAAATTAAAAAAGAAAAAAATTAATATATAATATTAAAAGTTGTTGATACGCCAATGTACTGGTACTGCTTGACTGTTTCTGTTTATACAGATTGAGAACATTTTGCTGAGATACAACTGTGTCTAACTGATGCTGGTTTAAAGGTACCTGCCTACTACATGGTTTTTCTATTCGTCTGTCTAAACCTCTAAAACCTACCTACATAGTAAAAGAATACAAAACAAGGGCGCTCCATCTCCATAATTACTAACATTCGAAACTTGATTTTTTAATCGAAATTCGATCCAGGTTGAAAACAATTATTGCAAAATTTTAACACTTTCAAATTCAAATGTGTTAGTAATGTCAATTCCATTTTTGGATCAGTAGAGGACTAAAAATATATACAATATTTTTATCTTGAGTTAATATTAGGTTAAATTGATAACTACGATTTTTCTAGACAGTATTTGATTTGTTTAATCGCGTATTTTAATATTTTTGTTTATTTCTAAAACAATCCTCTAATTCTACAGATAAATCTTCTGAGACGACGCCAACACTCGTTACGAGCTTCCATAAAACGTTAAAAGGTTTTAGGACACCGAGATTTTTGTTGGGGAAATTAGTAGAATGAACACGTCTAATGCAATATAACACTCAAAGTCTAAAGAGTCTAAAGTGCTCGTCGTCCAAGGTAGAACAGACAAACTGAAAAGTTGGCCTTCTTTTCAGGAAATATATTTTGAACAGGTAGAAAAAAATTTTAAAATATAGTATCTGAAGTTTTTTTTTGTTTAATTGTGCCAAAGCCTAAAATATTATTTTGGTTATTTTAAATACTATAAACCACTAAACCAAAATTCAGTTCGCTATTCGTTGGTGTAGATTTTTAGCATATGTAGTATATGAAGTAATAAAAACTTTGCACCTACACGGGACAGAAGTAAAAGCAAGTGCAGTTGCCGATAGGAATTTACTTTTGCATAATCACCCTTTGGTGACTAATCCTATACTTATTATAACTGTTTTGTACTGTAATAGTATATACTTTTTAATTTATTGTAATCATCACTGTTCATTTAATTTATAAATATTCCGCTTAGATCTAGAATGATTCCAAAATAATTTGGTTCCTTGATCAGCAACTGTTGGGATTTTTATAAAATATGTATATGTAACACTTAATTAAATTTGCATATAGAAAACGTTATGTAATCGATAAATAAATTTAAATAACATATCTAATGATCTATTCGGAGCATACAACAAATGTATTAAGTATAAAGAAAAAATAAGCACATGGAAGACAATAGTAACGTCAATAACCAACACCTGAAATAAATGAACGTAATCATGTTATAAGGTCTTGAGCAAGTCATACGCCCACGTTTATATTGTGTCACAGTTGTAAACAAATAGAATAAAATGCCTAAAAATTCTGGCAATCGTTCCGTGTTGTAGTTCTAGTATTTTCGTAAATAGTATATAAGAATTACCATTCTGAGACAATAGGTTAGTGACAATATGGCAATAAATGCGCCATGTGTTACTCGTATTGCGAATCTGTCGTGGGTTTGAAAAAACCAAACCAGTTAAGAGTATAAAATAAGTACAATATACGAGTACCGAACCTGTACGCTGCAAAGTTGACTGATCTACAAGTTCTGTAGTGTCTCGTAATTTATTTCCTTTATAATTTAATTACTCAATAACATTTAAGTTTAAATATTAGGTGCACGCAATATGCGTGATTTATCTGACAACTTGGTGCTTACAGATCGTGGATAACGAGAACTACAATTTATGTTTATTAACTATTTGTACTACACAATTTTGATGCAAAACTTCCCAGTTAGAAAGACCAGATCGGTTATTCAATGTATTAGGTTGTTTACAATGAAACAAGTTAAACAACAAACTAAACGTCCTTATAGATCGCCTTGTATCTACATAGGAACATGTAGTGTTAACAGGTAATTCACAGCATAATGTATGTGCTTAATATTAATTAACCTTAGGGAATAAAATATACATTATTGTTTATGCAAATATTTAGCAATTTTGATTGCAGGCTGAGACAAGTACCATGTATGGTTACTGTGGGTATGACAAGGACCTGCGTTTAAAGGACGAGTTTATATACACCACATGATAAACTAAACTGTTAAAATATTTTACCTTCATTTTAGTAAAATAGATTAAAACAATTTAAAATTGTATTTAACCCTTAATCTGTCTGGTAGGTAGGTACCGAAGATTGCTACGTGGATCGAATCTATAGTAGAAAATGGAGGTGATTCGAGCAGATATTTTAACTATTAGTGAAGTGGGTTTTGGGTTATTAGGGGCAAGAACTAAGATTTTTTTTACAATTCCTGAAAATAGGATAGAAAATGTCGTACTTGAGTATTAAGGTAGCGGATTTGGGAGGGAATACATTTGTGGCGTCAAAAACTCTTCTGGGAGAACTAGCTGTTGAGGATTTTCCGGTAATTCCTCTGATACCCACAATAAAAAAAAATCGCGGTAAAACTGTTTTCCGATCACTTCACAGACTTTTTTGTATTTGTACCCTACACGACAGTTCACGCCGACCTGCAATCAAATTGCTTCCTGCCTGACGATAGTTCATACGGGTCAATCACGTTTCAACATCTTTAAAAATCAAACATGACTTAGTAATTGAATGATAAAGTTTGAATGGATTAATCTTTTGTGGAGTCAACTTCTGCACATCCATAAAAATTAAAAAAAGGGTCAATACAAAACTTTTTACTTTCAAATATGAAAGATTTAATAAAAACTCCATATGATTATACATACATTAATTTAAACACAAACCCAACTACCCAAATCTAATTTAACCCAAATGGCCAAATAAACTTCTCTCTCAAATCCTTTCAAAATTAATTTTTCTCCTCCCTGAAAGTACCACTACTACGAATCTTGTAATGTTACATTCTGTATAGAATTTTCTTGTCTTTGTTGGATTATTTACTTGAATTCTAAGAATAGCGAATCGTTTGATATTAAGCTGTTGGTAAACGATAAAAGCAATTCTAAAATTGAGTACTTAGGGCAAGTAAATGTTATCACAGCCACGGTCAAATGTTTACTTTTAATCCAGTTAATTCTATTCAAAGCAAAATGTTAGCTTGAAGATCGGTCCTGCTTTTCACGGTTAGCTAACTGCCTCGCTTTTCTTGTAAGGCCTAATATAAACTTCAATTTTACGAATGACGGTTATTTGCTAAATACATCCTTTCGCAAAATTTCGTGACTGTGAACACTAATTTAATCATTTTGTGTTCACGATTATACCTCCTAAATTATTTAAATGATTATTATAATGTTGGTTCACAGGTTCGTAAGACAAGGAAGTGGAAAAAAGAGATAAAGATGTCTTTACGAAATAATTTTATTAATTGCAAGCGAAATTTTTAATAATCGCTAAGAATGTGATTTTATGCAATGCATATTTTAACACTTTCAAGTGAATACAAATCCTATTCCTAACAATTACCTATAGAAAGAAAATAATCCGTTATTGTTAAGTTAATATTTATTTAAGAAAATAATCAATTTACTCAATAGAGTGATACCTATTAAACACATACAGAAATTGGTGTAATTACAGAAAGAAAAGCACTAAAGTAAGGCTAATCGTTGAGAAAGCTCGAATGAAAAGACTGGTTCAAGAATAACATATAATCACACTGTTGGTTTTATTGAAGTCAACGGAACCACCTCATTAAAGAGATTTAAAGGAATTAAGAGCTTGAGTTAAGTGACAATTTTGTTAGTTGCCGCTCTTTTGTTAGGCAATACACGTTCGTTATCAACTAATTTAATTTAGTCTAACTTTAGTCGTTACGTTGCCTTTGGACAAAAGTTCCGGGCACGGAAGCTTTCAGATAATCATATTTTCACATAGGTATTCTATTTTTAGACAAGACATTTTCTGCATGTTTTGCGGTACTTGGAAGAAAGGAAACCCACACAAGATCCAGTTGCATTAATAATCATAAACCATACATTAAAAGATATCTGTTTATTTTAGAAAACAGAACTGCTTGGAGTCATATAATAAAATTCTCTTAACAAAAATGAAAAGAAGTTGAGCTATAACTCGCCTTGAATGTAACTTTTCAGAGGGAATTTAATGTTTATATAAGTGGTGCACATGGTGCCACTACCTGCATATTAATATTTTCTAATTAAAAATTGTCATTAATTATTTCTCCACTGAACAACATATAAACCCTAAATGGATTATTTATCGAAGGCTAAATAGAAAGATTCTAATGTTGTTAGAGAATTACGAATGAACCGTGAGATTTCTGTTTCTGTCTATTCATTTATCTGTGTTTTACATTTTTGAATGAAAAACACCAACATAATAAAATTTATCGCAAAATTTTGCAAACGTTTACCTTATATGTCAAGGGGACTTTGAACATTTAACTATAGAGTCGTGCGATAAGAATAACATAGATATGAAACTCATGCTTTATCTCATACTTTTTTTGGAAGTACGAGCGTTAGCACACGTTTTATTATAAAAAGTTTATTTTAAAGCGACGAAGTATAACGGTCCAGGCAGAGCTATAACTAATTGCTATATTTATAGTGCTATTAGCATGGATTATCAAATTAGTTCTATGGCGATTCAGGTCACTTCAGTAATCTAATCTAACCGGAAAAATTACGATGAGATATTAATTTCCGGTTGATTTATTTTGAGTTAACAATATCACCTTCCTATTTGTTTTAACATTGGAAATGGAATTTTATTATTTATTATTAATTTAAAATGTGTTATTGTTGTATATAAATATAACTGAAGTATTATCTGGAATTTTATTATTTATTATTAATTTTACATACATACTAAATAGCTGGGATAATAACACAAAATAAAATTTCTTTTACAAAGCTGCCCAATTGCAGCCTCCAGGAAATCAAACAACTCGTAAATTTCAAAATTGCCAGAGAAACAATGAAATTTAATTTTAAACACAAACAATTCAAATATAACAAAAAATTCCGCCAAAACGAAACAGACACACAAAAAAAATTTACTTACTAAATTAAAATTAAAACAAACAAACAACAAAAATAAAAACTCTATCAAGCCCTTGCTTAAATGTCTTTTAACCACCCCAATGAAATCCCCTTTAAATAATTTGTTCAAAATTCATCACTTATCTTGTTGGAAAACCTTTTAACCTTCTCCTGTATATGTTTATCCTTGAACTACTACCAAATCAAACTTCAGAGTTTTAACATTGGAAATGGAATTTTATTATTTATTATTAATTTAAAATGTGTTATTGTTGTATATAAATATAACTGAAGTATTATCTGGAATTTTATTATTTATTATTAATTTTACATACATACTAAATAGCTGGGATAATAACACAAAATAAAATTTCTTTTACAAAGCTGCCCAATTGCAGCCTCCAGGAAATCAAACAACTCGTAAATTTCAAAATTGCCAGAGAAACAATGAAATTTAATTTTAAACACAAACAATTCAAATATAACAAAAAATTCCGCCAAAACGAAACAGACACACAAAAAAAAATTACTTACTAAATTAAAATTAAAGCAAACAAACAACAAAAATAAAAACTCTATCAAGCCCTTGCTTAAATGTCTTTTAACCACCCCAATGAAATCCCCTTTAAATAATTTGTTCAAAATTCATCACTTATCTTGTTGGAAAACCTTTTAACCTTCTCCTGTATATGTTTATCCTTGAACTACTACCAAATCAAACTTCAGAGTCTTCAGATACAAAACGTAAACAAACACATCAAAAATGAAGACAAAAGTGTCGCGATCGGGTTTCGCCGCTAGCTGGCCGGTCCGGGCCAACAGCATAGCACGGTGGGCATACAAATTGGCGTGTGCGCCGTGCTCCTGTCCAGCCGAGGCCGATGGTGTACAACTACAACCCGAGGGCTTTAGCCCCAGGGTTGTACGTCTAATTCTGTATTTCCATGGTAATAGTCAGTGTTATCATTTCCAATGCCTCCGATGGTTGCAAGGATTGCGAAATCTGTGAATTTTTGCAATAACCGCTGCGTATAAATTGAAAATCTACCATTGTTATTTTCTTTAATGTACCTTTTGCGGCACCTTTCACTCAATGCACATTTAGTTCTTCTTAAAATTGCACATAAAGTATTATTGAAAAAACAAGTGCGCTATTGTGACTCTGATCAGAAGGCATAATAATTCTTTTTTCCAAAGAAACACTGTGGGTGTACCTAAAAGATTGTCTAGAAATTTTAAGTTTAATATTGTTTATGAGTTATTGCTTCAGTATCCTGTTTATTAAACAAAATTGAACGCTTGAATTTAAAAACTAATAGCTTTCCATTGAACTTTTAACTTTTATTAATATATCGTCTTTCATTTTTAATAGTTCGCATAAAATTTAATGCCTACACTATTGGAAACTTTAAAATAAATATGCGAAATAGAACAAATAGCGGCGTAATCCTATTTCGTTTAATTCCTATATAGTTAGGGTCGAGTTGACTCCCACGAGAAATAGAAATACAGCGTAACGTATTTATTCTATGAGCAATGATTATTGTACCTTATTCCTGGCCACCCCAAATGTGAACTTCTCACTCTTTAAAAAGGTCACAAATTCTTTTACAACATCCTCTGTTGAAAATCGACTTAATTGGTTGTTATCCAGCTTGTTATTAATTATTATTTAAGTCTTATCGCATTTGCGGTGGAATGCGAATTCCCTACAGGATTAACCTTTACGTTAATTCTACATCTGAACTCCCTTGAAGCAACTTGAGAACAATCCTCTTGTAGATCATGAATTACCTTCACGACCATCCTTTTTTCAACTTTTGTAATTAATACTACAGTCCCTCAAGTCAGTTTTGGTATATCTTTCTATTAGAACTTAATGTTCGTTGCTAAAATTAGGTACAGAATAATCTAGTAAACAAAATCGTTCGTGCATGCAAACCGCTTTGATAAATATATTAGTGCTTCTACTCGCCCTTAGGGCTTTCCAACAAACACGGAATTGTAACTAAACCATCTTATAACATCACTATTATGTACTATAAAGTGGTAAGGAAATTTTTGGGTTGGTAAATTCAATATCGATGTTGTTAACTATGTAAAACTAAAGAGAGATATTTTCCAGATAGTTGCCAATGTTGAAATTTAAAATTAATTACACATTATTGTGGAAAATTCCTAATAAACTTTACAGGGTAGACTGAAAACTGCTAAACCGAATTGGGATTTAAAGAAAATTTCAGTGAGATGAACCTTTAAGGGAGTTAAGCACGGATCAAAAATTTTCAATATAAAACGAGTATAAAACTGAGAATGATATCGTAACGGTTTTCCGACACACAACTTCACATCCCAGATCTTAATGCAGAAAACCCAAGCTACGGTCCATAGGAAATTTCAGCTAGGACGAACCCTGAAGAAATACAGATTGATTCGTCAAAATTGAGGAACAGTTTTTTCCTTCATTTACGGAATAACAAAATTAGTTTCGACTTCTATTGATACCATTGCAATTTTCCTTATTAATCCTTTTATTATATTCCAAAATTTCACCTTCAAATTCACCAAAAAATCCCATTTGGTAGATAAATTGTATACAAAGAGGTATTGGCGGCTGTTTTTTTGTTTTTGAAACGAAAGACATTTCAGTTTCTCTTATGAAACCCACAAAACCGTCAAACTGGAAGGTTTCCTTGTATCATAATTTTGGCGTAGGTAGGTGTTTTGCAGAAAAAAAGTAGAAAGTGAAACAAGGTTGTTAGACATTGATAAATGTTATAACTGCATAATTTTTGTATTTTTAGGAGTAGAAGCTCATTGTATGTGATTTGGTATAAGTATATCTTCCGAGTTAAATTTGGATATAAGCGGTTAATAAGAAATGTAAGCCTTCAGGGCGCATTGAGGAAGTCAAAAAATACCTTTAGCTTAGAAACGTATGCTATGTAAGATGAAATTCTAGAATTAAAGTAGAAAGTATCGCGGGTTTTGACAATAGTTCTCACGTGTTGTGGCATGTGTGCTGTTTTAATACGACGATCTGGCGCCAGTAAATAGTAGAACTAACCTGACACTGCATACCATTACATTTTATAATTTGCATGCGCCCACCTTTTGACTGTATACCACTATCACTCATTATACAATAAAAATGCGTGCCTTATTTAAACGTATCTGGAGGTTAATCGTTCATTCGCATTTAATTTACATCTTCTAATTAATTAACAATCGTATTTATTAATAAACATAAAAGAAAACTAGCAATCCCTGTTTCGTTAAAATTGATTTTTTCTTAATTCAAAAAAGTAACAAAAATCGACTTTAACGTCACAAATGGGTTTCATCATAAGTAATCTTTGAATTCCTTAGTTTTCCAAATAAATTTTCATGTAGATAATCCGTTAATAAGCGGATAAAGTTACAGCTGCGCTCTGAAAAGGTTATTCTTTTTATTTTTAAAACTAGTCTTGTATACCTATACTCGAGTTTAATTAAGATTGGTGCTAAATTTATAAACAAGTTCATAGCAGAATTTTTAAGGTGTGTTGAATTAGCAAAAAGAGAAGTACCGATTTTGCATGTGAGTAATTAATTAGCGCTACTTAGGGTGTTTATTTGAAAATGTCCATCAAAGTAAGGTAAAAAGTAAATAAAGCAGGTAAAATTTTCTCTTTCCTAAAATATAATTGACAGAATGAAGTTGTTGAGAAATTCCTGAAAATTAATGATAGTTTCTATATTTTTTATTGAAAACAAATATTTGGTTTGATTTTTGTTGCATATCTATTTAACTGTTGAATGATTGAGGTTTAGAACAGGTAAGTAGGATAATTGGTAAACAGGAAA
Source organism: Hemicrepidius hirtus (assembly GCA_963082805.1). Taxonomy (NCBI): domain Eukaryota; kingdom Metazoa; phylum Arthropoda; class Insecta; order Coleoptera; family Elateridae; genus Hemicrepidius; species Hemicrepidius hirtus. The sequence goes on from OY720168.1 coordinate 22,278,983, forward strand.
ATATTTGCCCCAAATAGTCGCCTTTTACGACAGGCAGGGGGGATACCCTGGGCCAATTCTTTATCCGGAACCCAGACGGATAACACACTAAAAATTTGAGACAACTTGGTGTGGAACTGAAAACGACACGTATTAAGAACTAACAATGGAAGATGGACCAAGAAAATTCCATTCTCTGTAGGGGCTTTCGAACCCCAGACTCTACATTAGTTGGTCTGGGGCATCTGCCTCTGCTGCAATTTTTCGTTATTTTTGTTTTATTCATTCCCAAGCGTTTGGATGTATTTTTAAATCTTCATCGAGGGGTGTAGCCCACGATTGCGGAGATGAAAATGCACCTAAAGGCTTGGGAATGAATAGGGAGTTTTCTTTTGAAAACTGTCCAATCACCGCTATATTCCGTGGAGTATATATTAGTTCCGCTAGCTTTTTATAGCAAGTACACTATAACTTCTATAGGGACTTTTGCATTTCACGCCATCTAGAGAACGATTAGTAGAACTAGAAATCGAGTTTTATCACCACAGCGCTATCTCTCGCATAATATTTTAAGTATGACATGAAATACGAAACTGTGTAGGTGTAAATAATTAAACATATCTTAATTATTTATTTATTGTTTTATACATAATTAGTACACACTGTTCTTGATAATAGATTTATGTAAATATTCTGCCTGTTCATGTGATTAGACGGCCTTGTATATTCTTGTAACATTTTACTGTTTCTAACATTACAGTCAAATTTAGTAACAGATAATAAACTTCCGATTGGGATTAATAGGATTTTGCCTAACACCGTACGTAATATTATTAGAGCAACCTGTTCGGGTTGTTAACCAAAATGACGACCTTTCAAAGGTTTTTATTAGGGTTAAAGGGACACTGACACCTAAAAGAACTTTAATACTTTATAATGCTTCTATTAGTCTTGCTAAGGTTCATTATTTTTGCAACAGTTTCAGTTACAATGGACCACCTCCGCAATAAAAATAAAAATTATCTTTTTTCTACAGGAAATGTTTTATCATCAATGAAATGTAGCAAATGGTTTATTATGAGAAATTTGGGCAGACTCTGCGCGTTCTAAGATATTTTCTTAATTTAAAAAAAATGTTTCGTTTTTTGTTTATAGTATTGTGTTTAACAAGCAGTTTAAGTTGTTTTGTAGCTAAAGTTGTAAAAAAAGGTTAGTTAATATTTTTATAAATCAATCTCAATAACTAGAGTTTATTATACAGATTCTCTTCAGTTGGATGAGATGAAATTCGATGAGAAGCTGAGATCGTATGCAAGGAGTAAACGGTATTTAGGACTTAATGCTCGATATAAGGTAAAAATTTAGATTAGAAACTACACGTACTGCTTACCAACTTGAATTAAGTAGATCAATCGACGATATCAAGAATGTGTAGCACCAGGAGATGTTCCAGGTCACTGCAAACACGTTCCTTTTTGCGCCATGGATGTCATCGGATCTTCCAGAGGTTCTCTGGATTATTTGTGTGTCATAACAGAAATGTAAGTTTTATTATTGCATTGCGCACGCTTTAGTTGCACATCTGCATTATTATTCGATATATGATAACAATTGATCTTTGATTGTTGATTTCTATGAATTTTTCCGAGTTGAGGTCGAGTATTTACTTTGTCGGATTTATTTTGGGTCAACATCAAAGGAAAACACAAAGAATTTTTGGATATTTTAATATCACCTTTGGATGATTCTTGTCAAGTTCATGTTTACGAAATTTGCTTTGTTGATACAAATACAATATATTGTTTATGATTTGGTATTATCAAACTTAATGCATGATATGCATTGATTTTCCGGAATTAATTTATCGGAATAAATAATTGCATCTGTAGTTTTTATAATCAATTATTGCTATAATTACGTTTGTTATTATATTATTCTGCATCAATGGTCAATTTTTTTATCACTGCTTTTAATCCCATTTCATTTAGATCATTTATTTTGAATATTAAATCTCGTAGGAAAAATATTTTTCTACACCTTTTCTATTTCTGAACTCACTGGCAAGAAAATTAAATTTTCAATCAAAAATTTAATCTTGGATCCGAGGAAGGTAATACGTACCAGATGTTGACCAACCAAAGAAATGTCAATACGCTTTTCCAAGATTACATGGCAGCCCCTAATTACTTTATTTAGTATTTATTTTGAAATTTTTAAGTTGTATTCAATGTTTGTTTAATTTTATTATGCAGAAAATTTGTAGGCATGTTGGTGTATGTTGTCCCGATGATATTGTCCTTAGTAGCCTTTCGGGATCCCGACTTGTTATGGATCTTCCTGCAGGAGGACACGATTATGATAATAATGAGGAAGCTGTTACTTCAGGTATAAATAATTTCTTAGCATACGATTTCTATCCATTTAATAAACATAAGCAGAATTAAATTTAGTTGAATTAAAACTAAATTTTGAAAATTTTAATATTAAAGGGTTGTATCTTGTATCTCCGAATGGGTGCACTTGTTATAAAACAAGTTAAATTAATTTTGCTCCATAACTCTTATGCGAAAAGTTTCATTATGTTATGTTAAAGTTTGTATGCAACTTGTTATATACGTCTAGTTTGCAGGTTGTGGTATTATGTCTGATATCCGACTTGGAACTAATCCTCCACATGCATCACAGCGCAGGGAATGGCCGTGGTTAGCTGCCCTTTATAGAACTAAGGGTGCACAGTTGCATTTCTGTGGGGGAGCTGTAATTACTGACCAACACATTCTCACAGCTGCTCATTGCATTAGCGGGTAATTACTAAATTCCAGTTAAAATGAGAAATGTTAGCATTATTAAAATTTATTTCAATACTAGTACCCTCTGAATACAGCAGAGGATATCTAAACTCTGTACCCAAACTGAAACCACATATGAATGAATGAACCTGAAGAATATGTGGTTTCAATTTGGCTAGTAGATAAACTGCTTTGAACCTTTTTCAAGTTAATCTTACTAAATATTACTTCTTTCGGAGTAAAAGCCAAACATTAATTTTCTAGAATGTCACCAGGAGATTTAAGGGTGCGACTAGGAGAGTACGATTTTCGCAGACCGAATGAAACACGATCGCGTGATTTTGGAGTGAAGGATATCGTGGAACATAAAGAATTCGATCCTGCAACTTACTTTAACGATATTGCTATTTTAACTTTAGACAAGCCCACAAACTTTGATACCTATATCTGGCCTGTTTGTTTACCACCAGTCAACAGAAATTACGTTAATGAAACCGTCATAGTAGCTGGGTGGGGACAACAATATTACGCTGGACCTACGAGCGAAATTTTAATGGAAGTTGCTATTCCTGTTTGGGATCAACAACTTTGTATTGAAGCTTTTGCTCAAAGAATTACAGAAAATAATCTTTGTGCTGCTGCATATGAAGGAGGAAAAGATGCTTGTTTGGTATGTTTCAAATCATTCCATCCATATATACAAAGGGTTAACATTTTTAACAGAACGCCCTTGTAGTGTTGTTACATGTTGAAAAGAACTGTTCTTCTTGAACGGCTAACAATTTCTCCACGGTATTCATCGTATTGCCAGTTTATGAAATTTTCTGATGTTTCAAATTTTTTCAATTCGAGGAAGGGAAATTGGCCCCATGGGGGTAAATCTGGTAAACGGAGACGGTTGCGAAGTAATTCAAAATTCAACTCGTGAATATTTTACCTAAAGATTCGTGACTTGTGTGCGGATGCGTTGTCTTGCAAAGCAAAACAACTTTACTTCGCATTTCCTAGAACTGTAACGTTGTTAATAAAATAGTATTAATAATACCAGTGGAAATGACGAGGGAGGTTACTAATTTCAGTTCATGGCGTCGAGCAAAAACCTAGGAGGATGTTATAAATGCAGTAATCGATTATCTCAGAGTCAGCATTCGACGTATCGCAAATAATTAGGGATTATCGTAGAATTTGGTATCATATCGTGAGCTCTTACACCTTTATAACTTCTAATACCTGCAAGAGCTGCACTACAGTTCTTTCATTGATCGTAGGTTCTTTTAAAGCCTCATAGATCCCATATTTTCTCGAGTTTTTGCTCTTCATTTTTCTCGTAAAAATCCATAGTAAAATTACCATTCCTTTTAAAATAAAGACGAGTTTGTCTTATTCCTTTAGTTGTGAAACGTATTGTTCTTATCAAATTTTGTTGAAGTGTCCGATATAAAGTTCCGATTAATTTGTATCTTGATTCGTGACTCTATTACTATAAGTTATTTATTTAAAATTACATTGTCAACAAGTCGTATTAGCATAGGATTCCGGTGTTTGTCAATATTCCATAGGCATTCTATTATTACGATTACCTGAACATACGGTTTCGGTCCCTTTACTGTGCTTAACGTCGACATTATTTACATATTGATTTATAAATTGGGAAGCTTTGATGTTTTATTCAAAGTCTAAATATGAATTTGTGATTTCCAATTTTGCATCAAACCAGGCTAAGAAATATAAAACTATCTGGTTTGTTTAAAGTTTCCAAAGACGTGAACTTTTCATGTGTTTTCTGATAATTTATTGGGTTCTAGGGAGATTCCGGAGGTCCTTTGATGTATAAGTTAGAGAATGGTCGCTGGATAACAATAGGTATTGTGTCCTGGGGAATAGGCTGTGGAAACAAAGATCAACCAGGAATTTACACCCGAGTTGATAAATATATACCATGGATTATAACCCACACAATAACGAAGCAACTGATACAGGTGCCATGATGGAATAAAATGAATTTGGTTGAACGTATATTTATTGTATACTTTTTTGATGTTGTAAATTCTTTACATTAATAACAAATAATATACACAACAGGTATATCAGAATAAAAGGGTAAATCGTACCTATAAAATATAACATGTGCATCATGCGAATGAGATTTAAATAAATAAATAACAAAGTGGATTTTTTAATACTTTCTCCTAGAAAATATACATATATAAAGTGCTTAACAAAATCGTAGTTTTATTCTTTGGTTACAAGAATCAAATAAATTCGTATACTTACGTAATGACGAAAATAATTCCTAAATTAATTTGTAATAAGATTATGTAGGCAAGGTTTGGAAAGCGTATAATACTTGTGTTAAAATTGGGTTACATTGGGATTTAAGTACCTAACTGAAAATTGCATTTGTGACATACATTTAAGTACATAGGGTTACCAAGGTAACATTTTAAGCATCTAAAATGTAACTATCACAAAGTTGCAGTAAGTATTTTTGAAACCCTGTATAAAACCATATGAAATTTTATGTTTCAGACAAATAGTATCAAGGAAAAGGAAACGATTTTGTAGATAAGAGTATAAAGGTTGAAAAAGTTTGGTTTTAACAACAGTCATAGAGGGGCTTTCTAAAAATTATGGTATAGGGTGGTCCACAAATACTGGTCAGGCCACGAGGCTAGTGGACTCTATATAGGATCAAAGCAAGATCAAAGAGCCAGTAAAACACTGCAGTCGATTAATATTCCAGTAGAAATGCACTTTAGTCGGGGGTATCGGCATTTTTAATTGGTTGGGTAAGGTAAGTACTAATTGTGCGACTCACACATGAGTATAGTTATCTGAGGGTGTTATAGATAACAAAGGTACACCAGCATCGTCTTGTTCATTGTGCATTCCAGCAGCGTTTATAGGTTTTCCATTGATATTAGAATATGCGTCTTTTCTTAAATTTGGACTAGCTGCGCTATTGTTGAATCTTTCACAAGTATTCGTAACTTGTACTACCTTTTCTGCTTGTACTTTATGCTCCCCTCTCAACCAGTATGTTACCATTTTTCCTTTCCCCTATAAACACAAATAAATACAAATAATTTTATTAGAACTGTATAAGATGGAAATATCGCTCTGAGCTCAATTGGACCTGTACATATCGACGTATTCCCAATCAACAAGAACTAAAACAAAGTCCTAAATATATATTGGATTTTTATAAAAACAGTGTTTCGGTTAATTTCTAAATATTTATAATATTTGTTCTCAAAGCAATCCTGGGAGTAAAAACGGAAAAGAACCATTAAAATCAATTCTTTTTTTAGTCCTTAGATGCCCCTTTTGCTGCGGTATTAATGGAATTGAGAATCAATTTAGCGTTTGAATCATCCCTTATTTCGAGTCGTTTTCGTCGTTTTACATCCTGTATTTTCAGATGCGGACATTGCACCCATGAAAAAATAATTCCTCTTAAAATTTATTAGCGAAAAATTTATGATCTTTTGCTTTTTTCCATGAGTTTTTATTTGGGAAGATTTATATCCAGGATTACAACGTTCTGCTTTGGTATCAAAACATTTATGAAGAAGGAAGTTAGCAAAGTTGCTATTTTATGAGAAATGTTTCCTGTTTAAATTTAAATAACAGACGTATTTGTTCTTCCTATTCTGATATTCATATTTTTGGAATTGATACTGAGCAGTGTCGTAACTTCACTTAATTACCTGGAGTTTAAATATAGGTAATTGAATGTGTATGATAGTTCTTGGAAATTTCATTAGCATTAAATCAATATAAACAACGCGGTGGTACGTAGGTACTCGCTTATTAATTACTCGAGGAAATTCCGATAAATCCTAAATAAACAATAGATTGTGTATAGAGTGTCTCTCGCGTACCACTTTTAATTAAAAGAGGTACTTTTTAGTTTACGGTTTAGTGAATCTATGAGATAAAATAATAATTTATTTTATAAGCAAACAAACTCTTGGTTTTCTGGAAATCCGGATCAGAAATGAAATTTGTTCCAATATTGTCATAAAAATCCTTTTATATCCCTAACAATTAATTTTAAGGGTTGGGGAAAATAAGAGCAGTTCGATATTGATATAAAAAGGTGCGGTTTGGGATAAAAGCGTATCAAATTTCAAGATGGAAAATGAACGTTAGAAAGCCCCAAGTATGTAATAAGAATCTAATATATGTCGGGTAGCTAATAAAAAGGTTTTTGTCAATTTAAATTTAGTAGGTCAATATTTTCTTGGCTCAAGTTTGTCTTATGTTTCTCGCGTGCGCTGGATTTTTCCCGAAACTTATTGAGTAGATTTTGTTGGACACATTTAAGGGTCAGTGAACTCTAAAATGGGATTTCATTACGAAATACATAAACAGCTATCTAGTATTCGATTCACGAGTCACATTTACGCCCATTTTAAGAGCTTCTAGCGATGAAAAGAAAATTACTTATTGTTCCTTGGAGGAAGGTTTATTGACTACTTTTTGTGGGAAGTATTTTATGTTCCATTAGTGGTCCAGTTTATTTTGAGCTTTCCAGGGATACGATGGCAATAAAAGTAATAAATAACTTACCTTCATTTCAACTTCACCGCGGCACTCTAGGTCGAAGGTCCCAAAGGTATCCAATACGGCTTTGGTAACGGGGCTAACATGTATTCGAAGGGGTTGCCCGTTAGACTCCATCCTTGAAGCTGTATTTACTGTGTCGCCAAAAAGGCAATATCTTGGCATTTTCAAACCTACCACTCCCGCTACGCAAGGACCCGTATGCATTCCGATTCGCAATTTTAAAGGATCTTCTGGTCTGTGCCGAATTTTAAATTTTGTTACTTGGTCAAGCAATGCCAAAGACATACGTGCTATTTCACCGGCATGCTTATTACCGTTTCGTTCCGGTAATCCGGAAACTACCATGTACGCATCCCCTATCGTTTCTACCTAAAATTAAAAATGGTATCAGTTTTTATAAAACGAGTACATCATTTGGTTTTCTTTTGCCCGATAACTTGGTTTACCAAAATATACATTAAAATAGGAGACTGATGTATTCCCTATTTCCTAAGAAATCCATTATTTCGTTGGGGAATTTGCATGTAAATTGAAAATTTAACTTAATACAATTTGTAAATACTAAAACGTCGGAATAAAATTACACGCAAAATTTTAATAGCTATCGAATGTTTCAGGAGAAAAAACGAAAGGAATGGAGTATAAAAAAACGACTCAATCAAATTTAATTTAATTAAACAGAGTATTGTAAAAGTTCAAAAGCAAAGGAAAAAACTGAATTTGTTTTTACAGATTCAAAGCGTGGTCAAATTCGCATCAGGGAAAATTGAGTGTTTTTGTTAGTGAGATTCGTAATCGTATCAAATATTGCACAGTGGTGGTCTATAAAAAGTCAGTGCAAGTAATTGATTACAGATTATTGACTAATTGATGCCGGTAGTTCGGATTATTGTTAGTGATAAAAATGTGTTTTCACAATCGTTCCATCTATCAGAAAAATTTAATTATAAATTTAAAAATCCAATCAAAAATGTTTGCGTTAAAATTGTTTGTTTGATTTTTCTGTTATATATTAATTTTTGGTGTAAGCTTGGGGTTGACTGGTAAAGCGTAAAATTTTAGCAACCCTGGGATCATTAAAAACTGCTCTTTCTCAATTTTGCTGAAATTGTCCAACCGCTTTTAGTGAACGATAAAAAAACTTGAAAGTGTACGCGGATACGAAGCGTGTAGCCAAGGATCTGTAAGAGCTGTTCCGACATAACGAAGTTCTGATGAAATTGGATTGCTTCCGTCGAAGTAACTAATTCATTAAATTTTGATTAATTGTAGTTCGTAGGGAAAATGCCAACGGAAGTTAAGGGTAGCCTTGTCACGCCGTAATCAATATCTAACAATATCACATAGAAAGGTGTGTAAACGTTTACGCATGAGAACTTACTTTGTACACATCGAAGTTCTCTATAATCGAATCAAAGCATGTGTATAGGTCATTGAGCAAATCCACAACTTGGAGTGGGGTACTTTCGGCTGATAAGGAAGTAAACCCTACTATATCGCTGAAATAGATGGTTACTTGGTCAAAAGTTTCTGCAATTACCGCTTCTCCCCCAATTAGCTGATTAGCAACAGTTTTCGGCAGCAACTGGTATAAGAGTTCTTCACATTTTCGCTTTTCTTCCAAATAATCGGCCGTTCTTTCTTCCACAAGAGTTTCCAAGTTGTTCGCGTACTGCTCCATTCGTGACAGCAGGTTATCTAATATATTTCCGCTGTCGAATTCCCTTTAAAACACATTTATATACTGAACTAAACAACTAAAAATACCGAGCCAATAAATTTTCAATTCAATACATCAACAAAGGGATCCGAGAGATTGTCGCGCAAATTTCAGGCAGGTAGCTATTATTTCAAAATCGAGTTATCGTGAGTATTGTAAACAGTTTTTTGTTCTCTTAAATCAATGAGTAAAAATAAAATTAAATTAAAGCTACCCAACCAAAACTGATTTGAATGTTCGAGAGGGGCAATTATTTTCTTTAGATTTCTCCAGATTTTCGTCGGAAAAGCCGTCCTTTATGCAAATACATTATCATGGAAGTGCACTCGAGGTGAAATAAGCTACTTACTTATTAAGTTTGCGAATTGTGTTTTTAAGTACAGAAAAATCGGGCCGGTCTGCTGCTTCTTCCGCCCAGCATCGTTTCATAAGCTGTGCCACGTCCTCAGCGCAAGTACTGTCGTCTATAAGGGGTCGAAGGGGGTGAACGTGAGAACTCTCCGGTCCATTACGGACGGCGTCAACAATTTCTGCAAATTAAATCGTACGTTTTATATATACGCGAGCTTTTATATTAGTATTCAATCTGCAGATATTTACATTAACTTAAAATTATACGGAAAGGAAAAAAATTTACACTTAACCGATCACCAGCAATGATTTGGATACTTTTTTTTGTTTTTATGAAATAAAAGAAAACGGTTTCCTTGATTTTTATCGAAAAACATAAATTTCAGTAACTATGGAAGCTTATCAGTCGTGTAAAGTAAAAGAACAAAAAAAGGTAAAATAGTGCCTGGAATTTTCATCTCGTTAGAAAATAGTTTGTCTTAAATAACTTTAGAATAATATTTCAAAATAATTAACACATTTGTTAATGCCAATAATTTAATTACGTCGAGTAAAACAGGAAAATGTGATGAATGATCACGAAGAGCATAAAAGGAAATTTTATTACCGTGATGAAGTAAAAAGTAAATAGCAATTAAAAACAGCTTCTTAACCCGTGCACTTCAAATTTCAATTTAATCAGTTTGAATGCGAATGGGTTCATCAGTAATGACATTACTGAAAGCACAACTAAACAATAGAAACCACTACATGCTTCAAAGACATGCCGTAATTGGGTACGGATCAGTATCTTACATTCGGATTAAGTGAGCCATTCAGCCAAACAATTGTATAACCTAAATCTATTTTACTGTGTCTAGGTTTTAATTGCCATGATCACAACACTCATATTTACATATATAATAGGTATGTCAAAGCTTAACAATTTTCTGAACCGACAACTTTTTAAATTAAAATTGTTAAAGTATCTACTTTCCCGCCTTTTCCAGGACGTAATCTGAGTGTCTTGTAGATAACATTGATTTACAAGAACCCTCGACAGCGTTTATTTAACCAGAGGAAATGTCACCGCTAACATTCAAGTCTAATACTCAACTTTTATTGTTTTCCTTGGAATTTTATTAAAACGCTTGCTGCAAAATTAAAGAATTTACTGGGATTGTGAATTCATTTTAAATCATATCACGTCTCTGATGGTTGAATTTTATTTTTGGCCATCTATTTTAAGCGAATAAGAATGGTTTAAATATCTGGTATAGTTATGCAAATATTTTTCACAATTTATTGTGTTTGGGTTGAAGGAGTAAGAAACGGCAGAAGTTATACTTCATCGTCCTTATGTAAGCGGGATTTCTACAAAACTCTCACAAAAGCTCCGACAGAACGCCCAAAACGCACATCGTTAATACTCGTCGACGAAAGCTTCAGAAGAACGTTAACCCTGTTATGTTCTGAATAGCTGAAACTTCTAGAACTGACAAATTTTACTTGGGCGTAGTTATAGAAGGATTTTTTTTGCAAGTAATTGTGAGCCGCTCTCGATTTAGAATAGAATAAATCTGAAATCGAAACCAGTGTCAGAGAAACTTCCTGGTTTAACAAAAATCACCAAATGCGTCATTAACAAAACCATTCCGCTTGTCTACGTCTTCACTTAATTGTTTTCACCAAACGATTTGTTTTTGTGAAACTAGCATTTCCACAGGATAACGAATTGAGAATAAGCTCTGTTGAGTCGAGAATTCTACTGTTTACATTCTTACTATTACTACGACATTTCAGCTTACAATTTTCTAATGTTGACATTACTAAGAATGTATGCGACAGCCTTACAGTTAAGGATCAAAGAAAAGAAAATTCCTGAACACAAATGTGGATAATATATTTCCTTAAATACTTTAGTATGTCCCGATTATACCTTAACGCAATAAAATAGCTATGACAACAAATATGTCATTAAATTAAAGAAAATTATCAATTCGATAATCTCGATATTATTATTTAACATTAAAGAAAAGAATAATTATTTATCATACCAATGAAAAATATCAAGCTACAATTTTCTAACACAGATAGTGATCAAAATTATTCATACATGTCGAAAAGTCCCCTATTTGTAAAATTAAAGTCAAACATATATAAAAGTTAGTGTAGAATAGAAAACTTGTTAATCCGAAGGAGGGAGAAAAAGGTCTCGCTTTCCTATATAGAATTTTCTAACATATAACGAACCAAAAATAACTTATAATAATAGCAGCACGAGTATGATAACCGACATCCTATTTCGCAAGTTCTGGATAAATGTAAAGGTGCACTCTCCAATTTACAGACTTCTAACGTTGACATAAATAAAAATATCGTATGATATAGCTACACGAGTTTGATTCTGAAATCCTACGTGGAAAATAGTCGAAGTTTTGTGACTGAAAATTTTCTACAAATCCTTTATATAGGAATACAAGAAAATGTAGTTAAGAAGCGGAAAATTCCTATTCTTATAAAGCCAAAATCTTAATCATTGTTTAAAATTAAAGAAAAGAAACTTAGTCGAAGAAAATAAAGTGGAAGGGTAAAATTTTAACTCCCCTTAGTATTGGCGAATGGAATTTTACGAAGAAGTAAGTGGGCTAAAATTCTTTAATTTTGGCATCGTGTGGAAAATACAGAAACATTGAATAAAACACTAAACTTCCATTTGCTGAATACTTAGGGTTTGAATTCGTTTTCCTAAGCCCATTGAGTCCTATGAAACGTTTTTTGCTCTTTTGTTAAGATAATGCGATTTCATTGACACCATTTAAACGTCTGTATTTTACCATTTTGTTTCCATAACTGCTAAATAAGATTATTGTAAACGAAAAATTAAATTGTAACTCGGGATAGAAAATGAAAATTTTGTTACTATGTAGGTTTTATCGAAAGAAAGTTTATAACACATATAATTTGTTATACCAGACACTAATGCATGAAATATCGATTTCAAAATAATGGCGTTGGTTCATTAGTAAGCAGTGAAATGTTTGTATTTAGTACCTACTCAGCAAAAGTATGGAAATGTCAAGTATCTTAGCTGTTGAGTCGGTCATATAACATTTTAGGTACCTCAAATGAAATTAATCTGATATCTAAAACAATATCCAAATACGTCATTATCATCATTTTTTTGGTTTCCTCAATTAATTTTCTAAGATCCCGGAAAACCGTTTAAGGAGGTTTCATGTTCGCACGTCTTTTTGTAGCTATGCGGTAATTACTTTTTTTTCACATTTAAACACGGTAGGTAATGCTTCGCAATAAATAGAAGTACTCAGTCTGATGGTTTGCCTCCATGCAACCTTTTTTTTTTCCTGTCTAGTATTTTATGTAAGAGACTTACTTCTCTAATTACATTTTGAAAAGGTCGGAGTATTCGATCTATATTATTTATAAATTAACTTTTACTCAGAAATGTTTTTTAATGATAGCGGTAGTCACTTGATATCCGTTGAGGGTTGAAACGAATATTCAAAACAATATTTTTTGTTTGAAACTTACCCTAATCTATCCACGTACTAAAATCAATGAGTAATTAATCAGTAATTATTGTTAAGCAGAAATGGTTTAGAAAAAAAAAACAAGAATTCTTGTACAAGCTTGAAAGGAAACTAAACACCAATTAGTTAAATAACAAAAGTTTACAAATTAAATTGACCCAAGCATTTGAAGCATTTCTCGATTAAAGGGGTTGGATTCATCATTGAAAATCCTCCAATAAACGTGGAAGGGACGATTCGCGATGCTCGCTTTCGATTAAAGAATTTAAAAGCATAAAAGATCGATAAAATTTAATTTTGTTAGCGTTTACAGTTTGATTATGTATATATTTGATCATAAAGCAAAAGGTTGTAACAAAAATTTTCGTCTAAGAAGAACAGCATTATGAGCTGACTCCTGAAATTCGGTTGTGCAAAGCTAATCTTCATGTTCAATGAAATGAAGTGAAAATAATTATTTGTTAAGGATTTCTGTGTCATTGATATAAAAGAAACATAACGAAAATTATACCAAAGATATCGAGGTGTAGTCGAATAATTTCTGTAACAAGAAGCTTGTAGGAGATCGTGAAAGGAATAAGAAAGTGGAACAGCGAATAAGAAGCAATATGGAGTGTGAGTTTACGGCTTTTTTATGACCACCCAAGGTGTAGGATTTCTTAGATAATGCGATTCCAAATATATTTCCTAATTTTCTTTGCAATTTTAGTAGAAACAGTAGAAACATGGAAGACAAGTAATTACGAGAAGATGCCTTCAAGGAGACATTTTCATTTCAAATTATAATTTATTACTTGTAACTCTGATTTGATTGTCAAAACGACATGAAATTTATGTAACTATCCCTAAAATGAAGACTTCAACCCTATAAACTTTATCTGATTGTTTTGTGAATTTACGCCGAACAAACTTGGTTTTGGTATTCATCCTTTGTTCGGTTAATTTGGAAGCTTCAGGCGTGAACAGGATTCTGGAGAGAAATTTTTTGAATAGTTGAAGATAGATTATTTTAAATTATCGTTATAGGAATAATAAACTTTCTGAATGAATATAAAAAAGAGTATGTTTTCGGTTTCGAGGCAACAGTTGGTCATTAATAGGAAAAGCCTGAAAGCAAACTTCGGAAAGGTAATTTAGTAAAGAAAATAATCGTTCTGCGAAAAACTTTTAAACGTAGCTACTGAAACAGGAAAACTCGAATGAATCAGTTTAGGGTGCTAATATGTTAGAACTTCGTAAAAGTTTTTTTTTCCTGCGAGAAGGAGCATTTGTACCCTATGCATGAGGTAGAGGTTGCCCCACATTTATCTTAAACGTAGGTATTCGAGCTGCTCTTTAATTATGAAATCCGAGGTCGAATATGTTATATATCTGCCAGGGTTATCCTCCCGTTACATTATTGAGCATCTTGTCCAAGTACGCAATAGATATTAAATTTTCATGTGAAAAGCGTAGCTCGTTTAGACGAAATAATAATAAACGATCAGTGCGACAAAATATACCGCCTAGCCCATAATTAGGTTGGAAGGGTCCTTGAATTTGCTTCTATCGTTATGAAAAAATCCAACAAGCAGTGGTGCGTTTTGTTTACATTATGTTGCGTAAAATAATAGTTCAGATAACCATGTTGACGTACCATTTTAGGGTTTTCAAAGCGATAAATGAATTTAGTGGTTGACCGTGTTAATGATTGTACTTTCATTCAACAAATAAATTTGTTGGTATATTCAGAAATCTATTTTCATTTCCTAAAGTGTTTTTCTGTAATAATAATAAAAATAATAATATCAGATAACCCTGGAAGTTATGGGTAAACATTTGATTAGCTTTATTTTGGAAAATAAGCAACAAAACACCACCTTTGCGTAGGTGTGTCTGTTATTCTTTTATATTAAAGAATTTTATTTTGTAAAACAAGCAACATAGAACGTGATGAGGGTATGTTTTACATCGGTAGCGTATATTTAATCCTTTTACTTCCTTGTAAGTGCGTGTACTTTGCTTTTCCAAACAAGCTTCGATAAAATTTTATCGCCTCATACAGGGTTCCCTATCCTTTATTCTACCCTTAGATGTATTTTAGGATGTAGTAAATATTATCGCTTGTAAACTCTTTATTGCTTTGACGTGGAAATAGTTTGTGTAGAAAAAAACAACTAAATTAAGGGTACAATTCGTGAATACCTTGTGCTCTACCTCCCGGATTATTTCCCCCCCCCCCACCGAGAATTTCTCTATATCCACCCTTGAATAAACGTATAGTTGTCTCAACTATCACGAAAGTAAGCAACCGTGATCAATCACAAACAAGAAAATTATAGAATGAAAAGTTCTCAAGGCGCTTTGCATCTTGATACACTGTGGATAACGTGAATAAATTATCTCACCGATTATAAAAGATTAAATACCCACAATCAGTTGGTCTAAACGTAATCATATCGTCGATAAATAGTGTATGGATCGTTAGAGGAAATTTTGTTAATGGTAGTTGCAACACAGCAAAGAATTTTCTTTCAATATCACCATAAATTAAAGCAATATTTCTCTCGTATCGATACCTGCAGATAATGTTTTTTTTTATGAAAAATGAAATCTTTGAATTATACAATCCAAAACTATACCGACTGGCAGCACCGTTTAATCTATTCTGAATTTGTGCGAATTTAGTTTTTAACCAAAAGTAATTATATTTGAGTTCAGGTGAGTTTTTTGCTCTGTTTCCGGTTGGGTCTTCTGGGACATTAATTTAGAAACGTGGCAATTAGTCGAAGCGTTACAAAAAGAGAGTTAATAATACATTTATAGCTCCATGACAGAGTAATCGTTTATTAACGTAATTTAACTTAATTTTCTGTTTAATGAACTCGATCCAAAATCGATACTGGACCGTATCGTATCTATGCCCTATAATCTAATTATTGTAGTACAGATAAAATAATTTATTAATCAAATCAGAATTATTTTTAAGCAAAAAGCTTAAATATTCCTTAGATTTCAAATTCTTTTTGTCAATATTAAAAATTAAAAAATATTTAATATCGGGAATGGCTCTATTATAAAAAAAAGTAACTGCTGTGTAGATTATTGATACTATCTATTTTTATTAATACGTGAAATTGAATTTTGAATTGGATGTTCTGTATAATGAAGGTTCATATTGCTCAGGAATATTTTTTGCACTGTTTGTACTGCTTGTTCAAACGAAGTTTTTGTAAAGTCAAACATTATTATCTTTGGTCTTGAAAGAAGCACATTTTAAAGACTAGGATAGAGAAACAACTGGTTATTAAATAATGGAGGAAGATGCTAAAAAGGACGGCTATTATTTTAGCTTGTCTCCTTAATATGAATATTTAAACCAAGTTTCCGCTTTGGCAATAAGGAAGAACTTTGTTTTTGGTATAAACCCATTTATCAAATGTAAAGCTTTGTATTGTTTAGAATATTCTGTTTATTGAGAATTTTGATTTATTAATTATTATCCTACATTCTAATCGTGGTTGTATTTGAAACTAATAAGCTTTGTTATTTTCTGACCTATTTTCCGCTTTGATTTATCCAGTCAAAAATATTCAGCTATAATGCAAATGATTTTCTTTGTAAACTCAAACTTTTAATGCTCGGAAAATATTCTCTTATATAAAATATTTTTTTCAAAATCAATTTTACGGCGAGTTCTTTTCAGCTTTTTACTTCTTAGGAATCTTTTTACTTTCCCATACCACTACTGGTATAGGGAAGTATTGATATCATGAAAATTTTCGAAATCGAGATTTTCACGGAAATGGGCGTTTTGGACCCCCAGGAGCCTAAAAAAGTGGTCTAGAAAAAATGTCTGTCTGTGGGTGGGTGGGTGGGTGGGTGGGTGGGTGTGTGTGTGTGTGTGTATGTAACGCCTGTAACGCAAAAACTAGTGAACCGATTTTGATGAAATTTTAAATGAAGGGGTATATCGAAAATTCATCGACAAAATAAGCTTTTCAAAAAAATCCGAAACCGGAAGCGGAAGTTAGACATGTTTTTTTGGTATCATTTTTTTCAGAAGCGGAATTTTGAAAATCTGAGTAGGGGATATCAAAGAAGGGCATAATTCAAGGTAAACAGTTTTTTACCGGACTCTCTAACTTCAAAATGGCGGTCGCTATGAATTTTTCAAAATTTCGACTTTAACGCCCCGTAACTCAAAAACCAGTTATCTGATCAGGTTCCGCAACAACTTGTTTGAAAGCCCTTTGGCTGTACTACACCAAGAAAAAAAATTATTTACTAAATCCAAAAACGGTCGCAACGGCGCTCTTCCAAAAATTTTGAAATTTTTGAAAAATTATTACAAAAAAACTGGTCTAAGGAATTTGTTTAAATTTTCTATACTTATGCAGCTTGGTATTAGCTACATTTTTGTTTTTTGATGAACGCCATAATTCCACTGTGGCGCCCTCTACGAGGTTTTGAAAATCGAAAATTGATGTTAATATAGCGACTTTATTAGTCAAAATATGAAAAAAGTTTAATTATAAAAGTTGTTCAGTATATAAATTTACATTTTTCTAAATTTATATCACGTATACAGGGTGTTTGGTTTTCACAGTACAATAAGCAACTTTGTTATTTTAAATGAAATACCCTATATATTATTATATAATTGAATGCAGAATTAAATTATCTATCATATAGTATAAGGTGTTCATATGGCTAAAATGTACGGTTAATGAGAAATTCGTGAATTTTGAACTTTAAAACAGCGTAGGGAGAAATTTGTAAGTGCCGATATGTTCAAGTGACCATGCGCAGGACGGGAATTCCTTGTCGCCGGCTAATCCTAGCAGCAATAATCACACATGCGCAGATGAACACAATCGGCACTTGTGTTAATTTTCCATATACTAATTTTCAAGTTTAGTTTATCGGTTGTGGCGAACAATACTGTTGAATACCAAAAACGAATGTTTATTTTTAGTATGGGAAAGTCCAGGGGAGGTTTGCACCTCCACTTTTTTCTGATAGACTTTCTCCACGACATTTATCTGATGACAGAACGTCAAAATATTGTAACTCATAAATACGAGATTTCGTTCGGGAGAGCTTCTATAACCATAAATTTAATATTTTGCCTAATGTCAGGTTTATGTATTTCTTTTGCTCGATAACCAGAAGGTGCATAACTTACATGTATTTTACTGATAAGTTATCATTAACATATGTATGTGATAACGTATCGTTACATATGTAGGTAAATGATAATTAACAAACACGTTATCCAATACAATATTCTTGTTCTTGCCACATCAGGTCACCGCAACATTGCGCCAATCAGCGTAAAAAGTATAATATTATAAAACTAATAAAAAATCAGAATTCCGACATTAAGAAAAGTTTTTTAAGAAAAGCCTGCGCAGAGTCGGGCGGTTCCTGATTGGGAAGGAATTGGATGGGGACATAAGGTGCAGGACAGAAATCTGGGCCGGTATACCATCGTCTTTTGGTCAGAACCAATTGCAATCACTACTTTTGTCCATGACATGGCTACCATGGTGTAGAGGCACTATATGAAAAGAATCTAGATTCTTCTAACAAAAATGAAACAGAAATCCTGAAATTCCGCAGGAGTAATCTGAAGTCTCCCTAAGACCTATAGATCCAGTACGCTGTAAGTTGCAGCCTGTAAGCAGAAGAATCGCAATAGAAATTACGTGTAGAGTGTGTGACATGGAAGATGAAACCCCATTCCACATAATCAACAACTGTGAAGCTCGGGTAACGAAAAGGCTCTGGGAGTTTGTAAATTCTTTTTGGACACACATGAACTCTAGATTATGTCCCTTAAGGGTATCTTGGGGTACGCAAAAGATCACAAGACTACTTTTGGAAGAAAAATTAATACAGGAGGTATAATAGACCTTTTTGGCTGTAATATAGTGGCCGTGAAACCATCCTTAACAAAAGAAGAAAAAACTTATTAGTGTTAAGCAACGTAAAATCAATGCTTGATTATTGATATCATATTGTAGGAGTATAAATAACCTGGTTTCTGCTGTAACACGAAAATTAATGTTGAATACAATATGATTTAATATATTGCTATGATATAAGCTTGGGTAGATGAGTATTAGAATAAATACATCAGAAAAGGATACTTTTTACGAATATTTAATTACCAGTAATTGCGGTGACAAATTTTATTTCATTTTTAATTATAGCTCATGTCTTCCGATTATCTCAGGGTTGTCTTAGTTAGACAAACCTCAAACGTGTTTTGATTACGATTAACTTTTAAAGATGTGGTAAAGTTTCTATCACTATTTCTTGTGTTCATATAAAGCTGCCTAAAAAGGAAAGACAAATAAGTGTGTATAATTTGTAATAATTGTTTTAATCTGTATAATTGTATAAATAATTTTAGTGCCTTACGTTTTACTTTTAGTTGTTTAACGATAGTCGATAATAAAATTTGTACAGTCTATCAAGTCCATGGGATTGGGGTTCAAAAGGGGATATAGCTAGTTGTAAAAGGGGGTATCTAAATAAACTGTGGGGTTGTGTTAAAACTTTCGATTCGTCTAAAACAAAAAAGAACATTAAAATTGAAGATGACAAAGTGATTTTGGGTGAAATTTGTATTTAACAAGAAAAGTGGTACCAGAGCTAAATACATGGAAGGATGGAGAATTTTATGCTGAACAACATGCAATTATTGGAAATTGGGCATGAGTTTTAAGTGAAAAGAAATTTAAGAATAAAATAATGAAATTGACATCATTTTTTGAAAGATGGACAAATTACATATCAAAATGTGAGGAATTTTACAAGGAAGACAATGCTGGATTCGGAAGGAACATGCAAGATTAAATAAGGAAGATAAAGGCAATAAAAGGATTTTATAAATTTACATAAAACAATTGAATTATGGAATTATCAACAAAGTTACGAGTGTGACGTCATATTGTTTGATATCACGTTGGAAACCAAGCAAACTTATGAACAAATGCAGCTCACCTATAAATGGAAAATTCAGACAGAAGAAAATCAGTCGAAAATGTGCGCCATTTTTGATGTGTTTGTTTACGTTTTGTATCTGAAGACTCTGAAGTTTGATTTGGTAGTAGTTCAAGGATAAACATATACAGGAGAAGGTTTATAAGGTTTTCCAACAAGATAAGTGACGAATTTTGAACATATTATTTAAAGGGGATTTCATTGGGGTGGTTAAAAGACATTTAAGCAAGGGCTTGATAGAGTTTTTATTTTTGTTGTTTGTTTGTTTTAATTTTAATTTAGTAAGTAAATTTTTTTTGTGTGTCTGTTTCGTTTTGGCGGAATTTTTTGTTATATTTGAATTGTTTGTGTTTAAAATTAAATTTCATTGTTTCTCTGGCAATTTTGAAATTTACGAGTTGTTTGATTTCCTGGAGACTGCAATTGGGCAGCTTTGTAAAAGAAATTTTATTTTGTGTTATTATCCCAGCTATTTAGTGGAGCCACGTTTTGAGAAGTGTCGAGGAAGGTACCCTGAGATAAGCCATTTTTGATGTGTTTGTTTACGTTTTGTATCTGAAGACTCTGAAGTTTGATTTGGTAGTAGTTCAAGGATAAACATATACAGGAGAAGGTTAAAAGGTTTTCCAACAAGATAAGTGACGAATTTTGAACATATTATTTAAAGGGGATTTCATTGGGGTGGTTAAAAGACATTTAAGCAAGGGCTTGATAGAGTTTTTATTTTTGTTGTTTGTTTGTTTTAATTTTAATTTAGTAAGTACATTTTTTTTGTGTGTCTGTTTCGTTTTGGCGGAATTTTTTGTTATATTTGAATTGTTTGTGTTTAAAATTAAATTTCATTGTTTCTCTGGCAATTTTGAAATTTACGAGTTGTTTGATTTCCTGGAGACTGCAATTGGGCAGCTTTGTAAAAGAAATTTTATTTTGTGTTATTATCCCAGCTATTTAGTGGAGCCACGTTTTGAGAAGTGTCGAGGAAGGTACCCTGAGATAAGCCATTTTTGATGTGTTTGTTTACGTTTCGTATCTGAAGACTCTGAAGTTTGATTTGGTAGTAGTTCAAGGATAAACATATACAGGAGACGGTTAAAAGGTTTTTCAACAAGATAAGTGACGAATTTTGAACATATTATTTAAAGGGGATTTCATTGGGGTGGTTAAAAGACATTTAAGCAAGGGCTTGATAGAGTTTTTATTTTTGTTGTTTGTTTGTTTTAATTTTAATTTAGTAAGTAAATTTTTTTTTGTGTGTCTGTTTCGTTTTGGCGGAATTTTTTTTTGTTATATTTGAATTGTTTGTGTTTAAAATTAAATTTCATTGTTTCTCTGGCAATTTTGAAATTTACGAGTTGTTTGATTTCCTGGAGGCTGCAATTGGCTTTGTAAAAGAAATTTTATTTTGTGTTATTACCCCAGCTATTTAGTGGAGCCACGTTTTGAGAAGTGTCGAGGAAGGTACCCTGAGATAAGAGTAAGTTTGTGCGTCGACTGAGCTGAGCTTTTATAAATTATAAAATTTTGTAAGGTGCATTTATTTTATGCTCATTTCGTGGGGCTTTATAGCGGAATACAGTGCAATATATACTGTTGTAAACCCCAAACTTATTCTTTACCTCAAAAGGACCAGTAAATGGTAAAATAATTTTTTCTGTGATTCCTTGAGCCCTATTTGATTTGCGGAAAGTTTCGTGGCTGTTTTCAACGTATTTTTTATATTTTGTTGAGTAACAGAAACATTTTTAAAGCCAAATTTACCTAATGGAAGTGAATATTAATTACGTTTTATATTTAACTTAATAAAAAAATGCTTCACTGTTAATTCCTCCACTTATACGTAATCAAGGCTTGCAGAATTTCATGGAAACGGAAGGCAATTTACGTTACTTCAATTACATGTGGGAGCAAAGATATTTTCATCCGATCTTATTTCCGCACTGGGAATTGAAAGAGCCTTAATTTAATTACATCGACCCTAACCGAAAAATATTTCTACATCACTATCCTCTCCTGAAGTAAAATCATTCTCTGTACGTCACTTTGTTAAGTCCCACGTAAAATAACGATGTTTACCCACTCCAATTCAAAGGCATTAATTACTATCGAACATTTTGCCGTGAAGAGTTAATGGCTCTGTTAAGACCGATGTTCAGATTAGTATCAGAATTTACGAGCGTATGCGATCCAGAACATCGCTTTGTAAAAGTAGCCCTAATTTTTCCAAATTTGTTTTAAAAGGATGTTCTACTTTTCAAACGAAAAACTTTAACCGTGGGCAAGAAATATGGTGGAGGCGAACGTTCGGCGTTAAACTAATTTGAATACCCGACTTTAAGAAGACCGGATCCAAAAATCGATCAGATAAACCAAACGCCGATTCGAGACGCTTTCTGCAAGAGAATGGGGAAATTTATAGGAGGGCGATTTTTGCCTCGTTTGATGGATTAAAGAAAAGGTAAAAATAAATTTCAAGTTTCGAGGTGAGATTGCTAAAGGTGCACGAGTTTAAATATAATTCAAAGACAGATCAACCAAGTCTAAAGTATTCAATAGGGTCTGACTTTGTAGGCGGAAAAGCTTTGCATGAATAGAAACAGCGAAGCCCACGCGAAGTGAACCACAAAGTTTCTATGAAAATTTCTACAACGTATAGTACTTTGTATTTGGATTTATTGGATAAAATTTGCAGAAATCTTACTACATTATTTGAATTTACAATTTACGGATATTTGCTTGAAGAGAAATAGATAATATCTTAATATTCAATCCAGAATTAATTTGAAGCAATATTTCATTACGTTCTTTAATGATCAAATTTTAACAAGCAAATCCGGATCGATGTAATATCCGTTTTGTCGGATAAATTTCCTATCTGTAATGTACTGTATTTGGTAAGCGGATGAAGTCCAATGCTCCCTAATAAAAAACAAAGCTATCACTTGGCCTGATGGCAAACACGCATCGGGAAAACTTTTGAAACTGTTACACGAGACGAACAAGGGTTGCTTTTTACAGTTCAAGTTTTTTCACAAAACTTTTTTTAAGTTGTACGAAAATTAACGGTTAACATATTGATTCGATATTTTATATTATATTATTTTTTTGTAGTAAACGATTAAGATTTTAAGGATTTTGAGGATTAAATTTTTTTCCAATCAGTTGATTAATTTTTTGGGGTTGCCTTTTTTGTATTATTGGAATGACGAATGGAAAATTGAAATTTCATCTAAATCGATCTTCCAATAATTACAATTTTTTATCTAGCCAATGTCATGCAATGTATTGCAACTATTTGAGAGAAATTGTAATTATGTTACCTATGCTATAATATGATAGCCTGCAGTACAATCCCAATATAATTAGCAAGTTATAATTGGCATTACTCAGTTGAAGTACATTGTACTGAAGTACCGGTTGCAATGAATCCCCCCAATACAGGTACTTCACTGTTATTAAAACTTGTCTTTGATATAGAGTACTAGGTTAATTAATTTTCCCTTCATGAACTTCATTTAAGTAAGAGTTCCGATGTTTCGCAAGGTGTTGCAAAAGCTTGAGGGGAATCTTGATTGTGTTACAATACCCCATACATTATGATAGCTTCCAGTGCACTTTCAATATTATTAGCAAGTTATTGTGGGTATCATTGAGCTCATATACGTCATCATCACACTAGTACTTTAAAAGCTTGTCTTTGTAATACAGCACAAGGTTAATTAATTTTCTGTTTATTTTATTCTAACGTGTTAAATTGATACGAAAAGTAATACCTTCAGGAAAAATAATTATTCTCTATGTTCAATTCTAAAGCTCAAATTTAAAGTTTAATAAACTTTAAAGAATCATATAAAATGATAATTTATTTTGACACGATATGACATTATATTATATTATACATAAAGCATTTTCACAGACAATATCGGTAATACACGGAGTTAAATAAAATTGTTGTTTTGTTCACCTCGAAAACAAATATTGTATATGCATTTTAGTTTACGTTTATTGAGTTTCAGGGGAAAATATTAAAACTGCAGTGATGGTTCATAAAAAGGCAGAACCATATTTAGTTACACAATTTGTAATTAAAACACAAATCAATATTGAACAGATTTTTTCAAAATTAATTCGTGCTTTTTATAAAAATAAATCTTTTACCATTGATTGGGGTTAATACTGTAACCAATACCGAAATGTGTGGAATAGTATTACAACAAATCTGTTATTTTCGTTTTCAATCAATTTTCTGGAGGTCACCCTTAAAGTAATTAAATATGGACAAATATGTCACGCCGACGGAAAACTAGCAACGCACAAATTAGAAGTGGAAGGGAAAGTTGTTCTATAAACCACAATATCCCTTAAATTATAGATTTCTCTAAATATTCTTAAACTTCGTTTGAATTAAATTAAAATATTCCTCCTCATTTTCCCATTAATTAACGTCAGATCGATTACAAGTACTATCAAACTTTCAAAATTTTAACACGACCCTTTTGTTATATTAATTAGGTTTTAAACGAGTAATTAGAAAAATTAAAAACAAGTTGAAGTTAATTTTCGAAGTTACCGCCCCACAGAAATAGTTGATTAAATACTAATTCTCCTTTATATTTTTTATATCCAAAAGAAAATTTTTAATATCCAAGAGAAAATTTATGTCTACTGCGAGTACCTACTCGCTGTTCTGTTTGAACGAATTTTCCGCTTCATTTAAGTATATCAAAACGGTGTCTTCTCCGAACAGATATAAAATTAAGAGAATTGTATAAAATAAAAGCGTGCCAATATGTGAATGGGACCATCAATTAATCGAATTAATTAAGCAAGCGCATGTTGTGGTTCATAAAATAAACTTGAGTACTAGGCGAGAGAAACAATTAAAACTTAAAAAAAGTTGAAAAGAAACATCAAAAAAGCCACATTAGAAGGAAGAGGATTTACTTAGATGTTTGAAGCGATCTTCAAGAATCGAATTGCAATGGTCACAATTGAGGGTGCAATGCGGTCTTCGAACTTCTAGAAGAGGGCTAACGGCCCGTCTTGGAGAGGTCGATGTTCCAACTTCCCGACCCCCAGGATTGTCTGCTGGTAGAGCTAAAGACATAGCTCCGCTAGCACTGGCCATTTTCTTTTACCAAGTTACAAGTTAACCAACGGCATGTGGTTAGTAGGTGGACACTGAAATTATGTTGCGTTCACCATGATTTCAGCTGGTACACTGACTGTCAATGTTGTATGAGGCTAGCACCGCCGAGGAAATCGATGGCTCTGCGCCGGTTTTCGCGTCTCCCAGATTATATTCCGGGGAAAATACGATGCTTAGAATCGTGAACCCGGTGGGAAAATTTGATTTAAAGTACATATGTACATTCACGACAATTTAAACAATACCAACAATGGGGAGGAACAGCTTTATAACAATCCCTACACTAATCCATCCGTTCAAAGCTTGTCAAACTAAAGCCCATTTTATATAATAACTGGATCACCAGGCCAGTTATATAACCAGATCATGGTTTATCATCAACAAAACAGCTTAACACAGCATTTTGGTTGTGATCACGTAGATTAAATAATCAGGGGTATTACACAAATTTCCTACCAGGCAAAGCATTGATAACGCATACAAGCTGTCAGTCATTAAAAATTCATAAACTTTATTAAATTATTCCAAAACTTTCAAGTTTAAACTTGCAAGGTTTACGAGATTCCACACAGATTGATGTATTACTTATATGTCCTTTCCCTAACTTTCATGAATGTTTAAGGGAGTAAATTTTAATGAATTTTTGAATAATATTATTCATATTCATACTCCAGCTACACTGGATAAATCAACCCCATATTTCAGAATAGGATAGACTAATTTTATTTTGTTTGGGATTTCAGTTTTGAAAAATTAGTATAATCCTTTTGTAGTTGAGAATTCTAAAATGAAGTGTAAATATTAAATGTCTAAATCTTCTATACATAATGTTCTATGCTGTAACGTTTTTATATATAAGTTCAAACAGCTTAAAATTTAATTTGCGTTTCGTGAACATTCAGGAATTCTTAGAATATTCATAAGAGGGCAAGATACATTCAAAATTCCATAATTATCTTAGAAAATTTTAGGAATTCTGTTAAGAAAATCAAGTTTAATAAGTATAGATTCAGTAACTATTTTAGAGAATTGCGCGTAGACCGAATATAGTAGTTTCAAAGTATCTACTTCGGAAGTAAGAAATAAACTCGCCAAAGGGACAGCAATATAAAAGGAAATAAAAAGAAAAATAAAACTAACGACTAGAAAACCTGCGCTGAATAAAGGGTTCTCCATAAAGTTTTATCAACGTTTTAAATTCAAAATGAACCTTGGTTTTATTAAACAAGGAGAGAATAATGACCAAGTTCTTGGTAATCCCAACCAATTTTCCTATTGATTAAACTCGCCAATCTAGCAGAATTGAGTACATACATGTTGACAAACAAAGGGTATTTGTAGTTCTGTTTGAAGACCTCCCTCCTACAGAGCGTTTTCCCCCCGGGTAGCGAGCGGATGAAATTCTGGAAACAGCCAGACAGGATTGTTAGTATTATATACGTATAAGAAAAAAATCTGGACCAAAGATCTCCCCAGGACGTTTTACAAAACCGGGAAACTCAGAACAATGAAATCAAAAGAGAATAAAGTAATAATGAACTACACGACAAAATTCCCAAGTTAGACAGACTTGAATTGAAAAGGGGTAGGATCTTGACTCTTGAGTTGATGTTAGACAGAAACATAATTTGTTATCGAATATACATCAGTGGAGATTTTTATTCCTTACCATGTTTTTATTGCATGTAAGAGGTTTATATATTCAGCCGTTTTCAAATGATCATTTTAAAAAATGTCTTCTAAGCCATTGTATAACTTGGAATGTGAGTCATTGACTGTCTAACGTGGTATAGATTTCTTAGAAGATTAATCAAACAAAGCCATTGCGTAAGTGCACGTATACAATAACAAAACTAAGAAACTCAACTTTTTTTAATGAAAGAATAGATACTAAAGACGTTACGTAAAGTGAGCGAGAGAAAGTATAGAAAAGGGTTGGTTTGTATTCCCATAATTTAGTCTATACATAATTACATATTTAGAAAACATCGTTAGTGTAAACTGTATAAGTGCAATATGTTATGATTTTCTCTAGGAAGAAAATTCCTTTTCTGTTTCCATACACAATAGATGGCTTGCGGATATTTTCGTTGTCGATTTTTATCTCTTCCTTATAAACAAGTCATTTTACAAATAAACTCGATATTTTTTGAATTGGAATGCTATTAAATTTTCAAACATATTTTTTATAGAATTCAAGTGATTCGATGTAACCTTTGCCGCTTGTTTCTTTTTATTACATTTTTCGATCTTGAAGTACAGTAATAGTCTGGTGAACTTGGTATTTTTTATTGAAACTTTCTGAAGAATCTCAATATTAAGTACAAAAACTTTTACCAATATTAAATAACTTCGAAGTTATGCAATTAGATTGAAAGCCCAGCCTAGTATAAAGTTTGTAGAACAAGTTGGTGAATAAGAATAATATTCGAATCGAAGTTTTTAGTTTAATATAATTGCGTAAAATTTTATTACATTACAAGAGTGCATAAAAAATTATATATTGAAGTGTACTTAATTTATTAGTTACATTGAAGAGTTTCAGAACTCTAGGCATTACCATTATCGAATTTTCAGCTGTTTGTTCCATGATTGGAAGTAGTAGGTAGTAGAATTCCGTATTATGCTTATTAATTCATCTATTCATTATCAGCACGTGTAAGCATGAGGATTGCTCTGAATACCAGTTAATGATAACATGGTCTACCCACTGTTAGCAAAGTTAAATAAATTACACCCAATTTTTAAGCCCCGTCTGAATTCTGGATATGAATATATAACCGTTTTGTGTTCGTCGTTTCAAAACCGGTGAAATCTAATTTTTCAAGTCTTGTAAGAATTTCTTTTCATTTTTTTCTCATTTTTAGTGAAATCTCCAGTTTACCGTAAGTATAAATAAGCTGGTGATCATCAATACAATTCAATCGGTTAAGTATGGTCGGCATAGTGTACCCATCAATTGTACCCGGCTTTCTTTAATCCTACCAATCAAAATCACTGTCCACATTTAATTATTTCAAAATTGATTGTATTATATTATGGCAAAGAAAATGAAAAGTGTTGTTATATTTTCAGAAGATTATTCCAAGGAGTTGACCCAACTCGGACACCCTGATTAAGAAACTTTACCGTTTGGCTCCGAGATTCAATGCAAGGCTAGCTGGGATAAACTTCTAACTATCCGCTCGCGTCTAATTTATTGAAGAACGTATAAGTTTAAATTGGCAAAAAGCGAAATAAGTTGTTTATAATTAATTGCGCCCAGAAGATTACATCGAAAGTTTTAAACCTGTTTCCACGTATTTACAAATCAAGTAATCAAAAGTTTTAAGTTACAGTTCAAGTGTTTAACGTTCATGAAATCGGCTTAAAACAAACTTATTTGCTTTATTCATAAAAAAACAGTTTTGATTACAAACGACCCGAAACAAGGACGCGTGGTAGGAGGTAACAGGGGGTCAATTTTCTTCCCCAAACGGATATTAGTTACAAATTGTACGGAAATAGAACTTCATCGATTCATTTTTAGAAGCGTTTACGAATTTGGGCGAAGGCGGAGTTAAAAGGTTTTCCAAAAGATTCAAGAAAACGGAACAAAGTGAGCAGAAAAAAGGTTGTCGCGATTGGGATTTCAATATCCCAGTATGTAAATAATTAACGATTCGTAGAGTGCCTGATCGATATAAACGTAACAACGTAGAATTTGTGCCTACATTAATTTACATTTTCGGTTAATAAAAAAATACGTGTATGTTAGATGTCTGCCAGGATTAAATGTCAAAATTGTAAATGTACAAAACGATTCCGTAGTTTTATATTCATTTACAAACCAAATATCTCGTAATATTGTTACACATGACTTCTTTCATAAACTGTGTTACCATACGAATAAATCTTGTATGTACAAGTCTGCTATGGCACTAATAGTGAACAAACAGATTTGAAATAAACTTTCCTCAAATCTCCGTTATTACAAGAAATTATGCCCAAATTTTCGACTTCCCCCAATGACCGTCGTTATATATGGACCGATTTCATAGTTTTCTACACTGAACATTTTTATTCCATTAAACGAGCAACTCAAAATTTTCCGTTATTGGAATCGTTTGACCACGTTCAATCCGTTACCGGTAATTTGGATTTCTCCCGGGCATTTGGTATTGGGTTGTCGCTATATATTGGAACAAATATTGCATCAGAATCCTGGTTATCCATAATTACGACAGTTGTGAGTTGTTCACTAGTAAATTTCTACGAGCACAGTTGTACTCAGCAAATTGTGGACACGAGATCTTTCAGTTGAAAATTTAGAGAGAGCTGTTGTTGGGTAATTACTGCAATGATTAAAACTCCTTCTTTTTATGTTACATGTAACACTTAGGGTTTACTTAATAATAAAATGTATTAAATAATAATAAGATGAATACGTCTTCATTTTTATCAAATACAGGTTGACATTATTCTACCGTAAAAGTTAATACAAGGAGAGAAGACAAAACAAGTAGCAGTAAGTTACTATGGCATTCGTCATGTAAATTATTAAATATCTGCAAAAAACTTTGTCATTTTTACTTATACTACTGGAATAAATAAATGAAAACCCATTAATAAATAAAAAGGAATTTCCAAAGGTGTATCAAAAATGTTGCGTGAACGGAATACTAATTAAATGGCGTCGCGACGCTCAACGTTATGAATTTTAATTTTTAATTTTTATCGGAACCTAGTTCGCCAAACTAGTAATGCTAGCAGTTTTCACTTTAGTAGTTCAAATAAAAACTTAAGGCGTCAGTATTATGTAATAGATGTGGGTAGGTAACCTTTTTCAGGAACTGTCTGCTGTAAACTTTATTTATTAAATAAACAACAAGTTGGGGTTTTCGAACAAACGCCAGTTGCGAACATGCCCTCACAGAAAATGTAATATTCTGGGAAACGATATTTGTCTTTTTGAAAATATTCGAAACAAAATACACCTCCAAATGCATATATATTTCATTACACATTGATTCCTTGCAAAATTAGTAATCAGATAGAAACCTCACCTTTAGAAGACATATTGTTATTATGTTCTCCGAGGTAAAATACTCCTTGTCGAGTGAAGATTTCGTGTACGATGATGGCAAAAGAATAAACATCGCCCTTTTGTGTTCCTGCTGAAGGTGGATTAATATTTCTTAAGAGTTCTGGACTAGTCCAAAGTTGTCCTATAATAATATTATCAGAAATATTGCTTGTAAATAATAGAATGAACTTACGTTGCCAGAAGGAGTGGGAAGTTTCATCTATGGAATCGTCATGAGAGTGTACCCTCACAAAATGTAACCCAAAGTCTGTAATTTTTAAAACGAATCTACTATCAACGACGCAATTCGAGGATTTTAGAGATCCGTGTGATTTTATATCACTTTCATGTAAATAATGCATCCCTCGGATTAAATCTTGGATTAAAGACAATTTAAACAGCCAATCTAGTTTCACTTCCTCATTTTCCAATATATCCTGTAAGCTTCCCTTCGGGCAGTACTCCGATAGGATGCAGCAATTTGGGCTTTCAAGACAAGCTCCATAAAATTTTACTAAGTGGTCGTTGGATAGGTCCTTCATAATTTTTAATTCTAGCAGTTGGGGCCGGCTAAGCACTATTTTCACGTCCTTTAATCGTTTTATCGCAGTTCTCAAGTTCTTATAATAAGCCACGGTGGTGTAAAGTTGACGATCCCCAGCCAAACTAAAACCCTCGGCTTCCGACTGAAACACTGTCTGCCAAAAGCGTACTCGTTAGTATCGACAAGGTTGAATACGGAATCAGAATTACTCAATTATGTAGATGTGTAAAATTTAAAAGTTGAAACAAAAATAAAATCTCGCTATTCTAAAATTTCTTTAAGTTTATTACTCAAGAACAGGTTCGTAAGCAAATATTTTCCTTCTTGTAGCTATTGCTCGTGAATTTCTACTTTATAGAAACTGTAAGTTTATAAAAAAATTAATAATCATTCGAAGTTATACAAAGAAATTTTATTATTTTGGAGGCTACCTAGTTTTACGTAAGTACTAACTAAATATATTTTTTTATAAATAATGTGAGTTTGTGTTTAAAAATCCGGTCTCTACTAATTACATTTGTTGCTATGAAACCTTATCAAATTGCAGAGTTAGCTTTAAATTTGTATCCTACTAAAAAGCATCCTTTTAAATATTTTTATGAATGAAAAACTCAATTGCTACATTGAATTTACTTCATGAATAATTGAAAGGGGACTGTAGAATGTGAAACAGTATTTTTAAACCTTTTAAAAATCTTATTAAATAAACACACATTTTTATTTCCAAGTCTTAACAAAATTTTGATTATCTGATCGGGTTGAAGTAATAATTTAATAAGTACTATACATGAAATAAATATTCCGTAGTTGGAATATAGAATAATAGAACATTAATTTCACGTATTGTTGTCGTTGGTTAGTAATAATTAAGCTAAAATATATATATATAGGCACCTGTTGAATTTCAGGGAATAATGTTAACGTTAAAATATATGAAAGCGCTCGGTTGTTATATTATGTTAGCTGCCGCCTACTAAAAGTCTGTGGAAAAATATTCACGATTACCGTTTTATAACTAAATTAGCTCGAAATACAACACACGCTGATGAGTCTGTGCATTACAGAATGAATTACTCCTACATTTCATAAACAGTGCAAAATACTTGAAAACAACTTTTAAAAAATAAAATGTGGGAAGGACTGCTTTGTGTCATTTGGCATCTAACACACGTCATGTGGCATCCAATTTCCGCGTTCCCAGTATAAATACCAAACATTATCAAATTGGAATCATTTTTAAATTGCATCGGCCCTAAAAGGTATTAACATTTCAAAATGTTCATGACATTTAAAACTAGGAGCCAGGGATTTCTACGATAATAAAATCGTATTATTAACTTTCCAGTTTGAATAAAAGCAAAACCTAATTCTATTATCACGGCATGAAAATTCAGAATATTATTACAATTATTTTCAGTATAATGAAATTAGAGAAACAATACCAAATTTGTTAAAAAGCGATGATTTATTATATGAACGGAAACCATTAGTATTTGATTTTTTCCGCTTTTGCTTCCTGATAATTGTGTAAAGTTTTGAATGTGATTTGCTAGGCGTTGTCTTTGCTCATTTGAATACCATTATGTGTTATTTTTACCGTTTGACTTCCTCTCTTGCTTTTCGTTAAGGATTCGGTGGAATAAAAACTGCTTCGGGGTTTAGTAGACGGTACCCACGTTATCTCTTCAGCGTGAACTTTCCACGACATTGACGCTATCTCAGCCTCCAACTTGTAATGCCTTTAATGAAAATATCTTTTAAATTAAATTTAAAAAATATTACAAATCTTACCTGTATAAAAATATAATAAGAATTATTAATACTACGCTTAAAACCACACTTGTTACTATTAAGAGCACGTTGATTTCAGCTACAAAATAAATTATAATTAATCAGTGGAATTGTGGTGCTTTATTTGTTACTAACAGGACGGACACAAGGAATTGTCAAAACCACAAATTGGTGTATCCAAAGCCACTTTACCACTAGGCCATCTTATATTTCTAATAGGCACAATAGTTTTGTTTTCAGTGTAATAATGAGATACGATTTGATATGAATCCGAAGAATTCATTTGCATGAGAGCGTAGCCAGAAGTTCGTAGGGCATTACAATTCATCGTTACAGTTCTTTCCCATCGTCCTGTAAACAGAAATGTTAATACGTATCTTGAAAATTTATTACTTTTTCCTTCTTTGATCATTATATAAATCAAATAAAAAATTCATAATTTTCTTTTTATGAAACCGAATTGGAAATCATGGTTTTAATTTTAAAATATAAGAGAGGAGTTTTGTACTATCCCGGAAATTTATTTTTAAATTACGTCGCATTATATTCTACCACCTACAGATTATTTCAACAAAAATAAAATTCCTAATTCGGTTTTCACTCTACGAGATCAGGAAATTTAATAGCTTTTCCACAGCTTAAAGATTTCAGTTTCAGACGTCGATTTTATTCCAGAAGTTGACAATTGAATGGGCACCGTTTGTAATTTTACTGAATTTTCTTTTTACGGGTATTTCAGACTGTATTAGGCTGCGAATGGAGAATGTCTATATTTGCTGAATTGCTTGTCCTACACACTCAGGTGTGATTTTAAAAATTTGAAAGATTTTCTAAAAAAAAATCTTATTAAAGACGAAGGGATTTGACTTTTAATATATGTTTTAAATTTAACCTTAACAATCAAAACCTACAGCACAAAAACTGGGCATTATTAAAAAAAATTAAACACTACAATTCCTCTTTTAATATCATACAACTCATAAAACAATTTCATTTGAAATTCAAAACTAAATTAAATAAGAACGGCAGAACTAAACTAAATTGAAAACTGGATACAGTCCAAATAAAATAACGAAAAGTTTGCTTAAAATTCAAATAACTATTTGCATGTGTAACTATTACATGATAGTATTTTCAATTGAAACGCGCAACGCGAATTGTTAATTATATAAAGCACAACAGTGTTGTCTGGGTTTACACCCCACCGGTACCAAATATGAAAAAAGGACAGCTCTATATAAACTTCCTATATTGTGTGAACGCTGACTTTATTTTAAGTGTGGGTTTTCACCCCACCGGTACCAAATAAAAAAAGGGCAGCTCTGTATAAACTTCCTATATTGTGTGAACGCAACTTTAAACGCTTGTACGAGCGTGCGCGGATAGACTTAATAAGTACCACACTTCGCTTAAGTTACATTCAGATTTGTCAGTAGTGCCAACCGCCGAAAATAAAATATGTTAGCGGGTACACTCATCTAAAGAAGTAATTTTTTTTTAAAGTAGGCCTTTTCCTGCTTTATAAAACAGTTTCGATCAAATAAAGAAACATTAGTGATGTCTCAATGATCTAAGCTTCCCCTGGATGGGCTATTTCGCCTCGAAAAGTGGTTGTAGTTTAAAAGCGAGTGTTTGGTTAGAAATTATTCAGGTGTTTACATATTTCGACAGCAGAACAATCCTAATATTATTTTCTGCATTTAAACTAGACTTCGATGTTTCTAACATTACAAACACGGACTCCAGGATCCCTTTGACAGGTATTAGTACAGAACCTCCACCGTAGGCACCTAAATAACCCCAAGGACCCGCAGGACTTAATATAAGAATTAA
The DNA here is from genome assembly GCA_963082805.1 of Hemicrepidius hirtus. Classification (NCBI taxonomy): domain Eukaryota; kingdom Metazoa; phylum Arthropoda; class Insecta; order Coleoptera; family Elateridae; genus Hemicrepidius; species Hemicrepidius hirtus. The sequence continues at coordinate 22,313,299 of OY720168.1, forward strand.
AAAATAGCGATTTTCAAGATTTTTTTTCTGGAATTACAGAGAGAGTCCTCCTGAATCTCGACCATGGGGACCTAGGGGGGACCTTCCCCTACAACCCTTCTTCTGGCGTTTTTCATACTTTTGCCCTTTTCGGAAATTATCAATTTTTGCAATTTGCTCTACACGCTATTCGACCTGGAGACTTAAGAACGTGAAACCCCACGCAGAAGGTCTCCAGGTCCATAAGCTTACACGTTCGGACTCCCGGGTCACCTAGAAAAACAATAGCACGGCACCTCCTCCGCGGGCACCTAGAGAACCCCAGGAGGACTTCGGAAAATAATGTAAAATTATCGATTTTCAAGATTTTTTTTCTGGAGTTACAGTGAGAGTCCTCCCGAATCTCGACCGTGAGGACCTAGGGGAGACCTTCCCCTACAACCCCTCTTCTAGCGTTTTTCAATTTGAAGTCGAAAAGGTTTAGTAGTGACATCTCCACTAACTCTGGATTTACTACATTATAATTATTTCCATTTAACATTAAATGGAAAAAAAAAACTTTTCACCAGCATCCAATATGTATGAAAGTAGCCTGAAGCGCTGAAGCCTATCCAAAAATATGATAATATATAGGTATTATAAATTAGAAATACATCTTTTGGAAATTTTTCTGTTTTTAACACTATCTGCTACAGTAGATATTAAATTCGTTTTATACGACCCTACTGTAAACGCGGCATGTGCTGCGGGTACCCAGCTAGTTAACATAAATCATTACAGTTCGACCTATTGTCAGGGGACAATATGTCTAATCAACAATACTTAGCCAAAAAATAATTTTCTCAAGGAAGAAGACTGAGAATAGGGGAAAAGGCAAGAAGAAAATAATATAAGTAGGACTGCACCTTTCAAAGAACGAGTGGACACAAATTGTTCGGTCAGTCAGAAAAATCAGACAACACAGAAATTGTGTGCGATTGAAAAAACTCAACAATAAATATCGATTGAGAGAAAGCACCTCGGAAAATCATCTAGCATGCAAATTTATACCAATTTAGAGGTGCATTACCCTTTCCATAATATTTATACCTACCGACGCAAGAGTAACAGGATAAAAGCTACGAATATGATATGCCATGACAGCCGTGGCAAAGCTTTTGCACTTTTGCAATGTGTCGCTCATCAAAGTAGATAACATTTTTGTATTAATGCTTTGAGAGAAATATGCTACGCATAGTTTACCTTTGTAAAATATTTAAATAATTTTTTTTCCACAAATAAAATCTAAATCCGTACAGAATTGTCATATTTCGAATCAGTAATTTAATTAGCACGCATGCTAGAATATTTTTTCAGGTTGTGTGGATATCATAATTTTATTGCGTAACACTATTACGTGCCGCTACAAACTCGTTGCAAAGCTCGCTTTAAGTCTGAAGATCTGGAAAATTACATTTCCACATTTGAATGTTTGAACTGTTTACGATAGTTTTAGAACTAAAGTAATTTGAACGGAAGTTTTAGGTGCTATCATTTTCATTTACCATCTTGCTTTCTATATTTCCCAAGAGAAAATAATTCTCCATTCGCTTTTAACCTTACAACTCTGAATTTTTAAGAAATTAGCATTTCTTAATAATCTCCTTACCCCATTTTTTATTTCTGAAAACTTAAAATAATAGGAATTAAGTTTATTAGATAGATGTTACCTGTATATGTCGCTCCCATCATTTGACTAACGACGTCAACTCCTTTCGGACGTACGAACCCATTTCCCGTCTGATTTTGTTTTTGAAAAGTTTTGTTAAGGGCATGAGCATAAAGCAGCAATCCGTCGTATACACCATCCAAATACACTTGTCCTCTAGTCGATACTCCTTTTTCTGTATCAACCGCTTCAGATAAGGGCATAAATGTAAAGAGCGACTGGTAAGCCTTTTTAGCTCTCTCATTATCCGTGTCGTTCAAATTCTGCCAAGGCTTAGCAGGTTCAGAAGCGCTAGAAGTAACAGCAATAAATAAGGAGAGGTTGATTCTCGTAATCAGTTACATTTTCTGCGTTGCCGTGTCGTAGAAGTGAATTTATGTCGAGAAGGTTGCGTCTCATTACGGCGTAATTTTTTTAAAATTCATTTTGTAAAAAGGATGACGAAATTAGCCGCGAGCGCAAAATCCTCCATGAAAAAGGGAAAACTTTATACAAGGTGCTTTTTCAAATAACAAATGTTCCGAGACACAAACATTTTAAAACATAACCGGAAAAGAAAAAACTACATAATATTTGTCGATTATTAGGCTAGAATTTCTTTTCTAATAATCAGCTAGTAAAAACTATATGGTTCAAAAACTGTTTAAGTAATGATCTCCGCTACCTTCAGAGACACGCAGCAAAGAAGACGATGTTATAAAAGATATAATATATAAAAAAAGTCGCATACAATACTTACTTATTGTACATTGCGAAATTAAAGAAAATATATTCGCCTTTGTCCATCATATGTAATTTTTCTGCTTCTACCAAAATTTCTCTTGTATGTTTTTCGTTGGTACATAGCAGAATAACTGAAAAAGCATAACTATTAAATACTTGAATAATGCATTTTATCGCAGTTTCATTTTAAACACATTTGATGTATCTACTATGGGAATTTTCAAAATAGTTTATCTCGAATATAAAATGACGTAGTATATATTTGGTTAGATTTTCCTTGTTTGAAATTCCACAGGGACAATAAAAAACAAAAAGTCTAAAGAGATAGAGACTTTGTTAGATCTGTAGAAGGATAAAATAGCATTGTTCTAGTTTTACAGAAATTGTGAAAATAAATCACGTTAAACAGGAAAATTCCAGACCAAGCTGTGAAAATCACAAGTGTTTCGTGTTTCCTTACAAAATAAAGGTAAAAGCACTCATTCAGCTCAAATTCGTTAAATTTCAGTTACAAAAACTCGTTTCAAATCTAAATTTAATTTTTATCTGTTTGTAAATCTTTCTTGATATAATACAGACGGATATTAATATAGAAAATGGTATTCATCATCTTGTCCCATAAAATATTTAACTTCGGTTTATTATAAATATGATAATATATGCAATAATTCAACGGGAAAAAAACGTAGAATATTTTAAATCATGTACATACTTCCATATTTGACACCAACTTCTCTCATTAGATGCTCTTGATATGATAAGCCAGACAAATCAAGATCTCCGTCGTTGTATTCGACTTTTTTAATTTCCAATATATCTTCCATGACACTTTCTAGAAGCAACTGACAAGCGTGTTCTCCCCCAACTTCGTTTTGGTCATACTTTTCATACATTAATGCCACTTTTTTCCATTCATATCTGTAAAAAATTCTCGTTTATTTAGTACTTTACATTGATAACAAATTGATCACTTGCTCTTCCATTAGTATATGAACAAATTCTGCGAAGGATCTGTAGTCCACCAATCCGGTATTGATAACGGTGTAATATTCGTCTTTGCAGTCAGTTTTCTGCCGGGTAAAGTCAAATACAAATCCTCCAGGAGTGATCACCGGTATTCCATCCGAACCCAAAAATTTTGAAATTCTTCCGATGCTTGCTGAAAAGTCATAGATAGTGATCGTGAACTATTTACAGTAAAATTTAACTGAAAGAAGAAAGTTCGTGATATTAGACAGGAAGGAGGAATTGGGTGCAGGTGCACCGTCTTGTTGAAATATTTTTTGGATTTGTCTGGGATATTTTTTTCAACGAAAATATGAGTAGACATATCAACCTATAATCTCTTGTTATCTAGTTCTATTTTACCATTATACTTTGTTTATTTTATCAAGTTTTATAATTAGCTAATCCTTGCGGTTATAAATTAACTTAATGGAACTAGAATAATCCTAGTTAAATAAACTGCAATTGCATTTAATTTTATTGACCTAACTTAATAACATTTATATTTGCGGATGTGGGTTTGTATAGAAATTATCATGAAGAATGAAGAAAATTTTCCACACTACTAGATACTTATATCAATATTAAAAAAATTAAACTTAACCCTATCTGTGCATAAATGTTGATTTAAATAAATTCTTTATATCAATGTATTTCAACCTGGTATCTTTGTAAATACAAGTGTACTATTAAAAGATCTTGTTTATATCTTTATTGAGTCACGTATCCTTTGCGAAAAGATAGCAATAATAAGGTTATTGGGTGCTATCTAATTTTCTTTAGTTCAATGCAGGTATTTTCCTTGGAAATTTTGAATGATAAATCGGTTGTATTATAGAAAAGCGTAAAAATACAAGCAATTATTGTTTGTTGTCCAATTTACCTATTTACCTTATTTGTTTGCTCTATATGTTGAACAACAGAGATAATCGTGTAAAGAAACGCTTTGTAGTAAATAATTTAACTGATTTGATATACTTATCTATTGGTTATTATTTAAGGTATGAGCTCAGATTTTTCGTCTATCTTTAATATCATTTAGTGATAATATCCATTCTATTATTAGAACTGATAAACATTATCTGGTAGTTCTACCATAAATTCTATTTTTGACGCGAAATATGCGTAACGATGTGCGTGGTAAATACAATCACATATTTTTATCGAAAACAATCAAATTTGACTAATTTAGTTTTCTTTTCAGGAATAAAAGTACCATCCCCATTATGGAAACATAAAGTTATATAAATCCAGAAAACAGAAAAATCATTTTGACAATTCAAAATACACTTGTCCAAATTCGCCTTTCAGTATCCCGAGAAAACCAATCTGAAACTTTTTTATAGTTAGACAATATAAGGAGGAAATGTATTTTGCAGAAAAGATATTTTTAAAGCGACTGTATTTTACTTGATGTTAAATAATGTGTTGTAAAATTTCGACAATATGTAAAGGCCACTCTGTATAAACAATTTATGTAATAGTAAACTAAATCTACTAAATTAAAGTGGCGTGACTTGATGAAGATCGATCGAGGGCCATCAAAGCTGACATGACCAAACATTATCCTATAATAAACCGAATTCGCGGGGTTTTTTGTTTGCGAGCAAGTATATATCGCTTTTTCGAGCATATTAGATTTAATAAAGGCTTAGAAGAGCCTCATAATTAAAAATTAAACCTGTGAGCTCAGACCAATTATTACGGATGAGAAACTGCTGAAACTCCTTAATCTGGTTAGCGCCTGGATTTCCTTATTAATCATTCTAAAACCAATTAACATAACAAAATTTTCTCATGAAAAATTCCCTTGAGCATTTACTATACTGTAACAATCTGATGTAATATACAGGTATATATTTCTATACTACTCATCGACTTATCACGATAATTAAACAATTATCAGCTGACGTGCAATTTTTTTACCTTGTTTCTATTTCGATTATATTCGATTGCAATAAACGCAATATATGTCTAGACTAAATCTTGTTAATATTATACCATCATCTAAATGATTACCTTTTATTAGAGTAATAAAAGATATGCTAATCTTTTATAGCTCACTTTATTTACCATTTAATTTAAAGAGGGAAATGTTTCCCGATATTAACAGCGCCGTTGTTAATTTCCAATTTGATGTTTACAGGTAATAATTTTCAGCAAATATTGTTTTAAGAAACTGAAAAGTTGTCGCAGAGGAAACTAAAATAAAATTCAAATCAGATAACACAAATTAATTTACTTTATCCGATAATAGACATTAAAAGTTATTTTTATTATCAGAGGTAATTTTATCAAAGTAGTACTAGAAAAACCATGTTTTAGTACAACAATATTATATAAACATTTTATACAAAGCAATATAAAATAATATAACATATTTTTAGTGCATATTGGATAGGTAATTGTATTAACGCTCCCGTAATTTTTTTAACGAAAGTATAAAGAATACTCCTTGCGGGAGTGTAAACCCCAAAGCCCTGGCACTATTTTTTACTTTAGAAAAAAGTTAGTATTTTCTAACAAACATGAAAGTAGAATAGCCACCAAATGTCACATTCTCTATCCGAAACATGGTTAAATAAATAAATACATTATATATAGAGAAATCCTTGTGAGGAGTTTAGATGCCAGCTTCACTGGTCGCGATCAATTTCAGGAATTTCAGGATGTTCGAATCATTAAAGCTATTGCCAACTGGAGGGGTTAAAGTGTGTTCTTATCTGTATAAACTGACAAATTATAAAGGGATAATTAAATATAAAATTGGTGAGGACACCAAGTGTTAAATTAACATTTTATCGTTACAAATATTAATAATGCTTTTGAGGATTGAAAACTAAGATTTGTACCTTAGTTTTGTGTCCAATTCCTAAGGAACTTAATCGTGAAAATTAATTTTTGTACGTCATTTATTATTTGTTATGTTGTAGAAATCAGAATTTTTATACTTTAATTTTTCTACTCAAAGATATTTGACACAAAACGTAAAATAACATGAACAATTAACACTAGACATACAACCCATATTTCCTTGTTGATCTGTGATCTTTAATGACTCAGAAGGAGTTAAGTTAACATACTATATTGTGATCGTGATGTGTTTATTAGGTAGGTATTTATGGTAGACTTACTACATTAGGCATTAGATAAAATTTACACTGAAACCTATTTTAAAATTTAAATCTTTCAGTCAGGAAATTGTGCAAACACAATAATCAGGTACTCAACTGATACGGGTATTTAATAAATCATAAGTAATTTTTTTAATGTCTTACCAAATTAGATACGTTTCAAAAATTGATGGAACTCAACATCCTCATGCATTATTATAAATTTATGCGTGTTACGAATCCTTTTCCGTAAAATCAATCGAACCCCTGCACACGACATCCTACACCTCGAACAAATCTATACAAATTTTCTCGAATGAAAGTGGTATCAAGTTCAAATTATTGGCTCTTGTAAAACGACACTTTGCAGAGAAGAGGGTATCAACTGCTTACTGCCACTGAGATCCTTCAATTCGGGAGCGCATTGTAAAGAATTGTCACAAATCCTACTTTATAGTAAAAGTGGTGTAGAAATTCTAGTGAAATGTTATGTACGTTGTTTCTCGAAATAACTTTCACGTTTTGCTGTTTAATGTCGAGTAATGACTAGAAATGCATAAAATTTGGGGCAGTGTATATTTGGCTTGTATTTTAATAAATATTTACACCCCCAGTAGTCGGCCTGGCGGTTTTTTTAGTCACCTGTCTTCTACAAAAATAATCTTAAACTCTCTTAATAACTCTTGCTTTGTTTAATTTCAACCACGCTTTCATTTAAAGCATCAGGAAATCTACGAGGATAGCATATAAATGACGGTTTTGTGTTTCACGTATTTTTATTTGGTAGTTAAAGTTTATTCCATGTTTACTTTTTGATGATAGCAAAATATTTATATACCGTTACAGGAGATTGAATATTGCTATGGAAAGGTTTTCCCTGCAAGACCTAATAAATATTGATATTTATTTTCTTTGCGTGGTTTATTTTCTTTTTCGGATTACCCAACAGGTGAAATTCCAATAAATATTAACACCCTCCACCCTGTATGTAAAAATCTTATATTCAAGGTGGATAAATCAAAGACATTGGAAACAATGTCCCCAAGGAAACATCAGGTAACCGTGGTGTCGTCACTCACCAACAACTGACCACACAGTTGCCCTGCGGTTTATTATTACAGTGCGTTCTTGTCTTAAATTTTTGATATCAGGAAAAATTGAATTGTTTGTAACTTGGTTATAAACTTATCAATTCTAAAATACATTTTCGGTTTTTCTTTGTTGAAATTTATCAGTTCAGCTCAATTTTCTGTTGATATAAATAATTCAATTAACGTTTGAAATTTAAACATTTATTATCATTGCCTGAAAAGTTTCAATCAGAATAAAATTTTCCGTAAAATTTCCTGAATATAAATTAACTGAGATAAGAGTTATTATTTATTTTAATTTTTCTTAAAACTACATTACTGTTAAGTTTCCATGATTTTATTGTTTTGTTGGAAAGAAGAAAGTTATGTTTCGTTAATTAACGGAATACTTTTCAGTTCGCCTACGGCATTCAAAACGGAGAACACAACAAGTACAGTAGTAGAAACTGACGGGCTTTATATTATTTGAACTTCAACATCACTCGTATGGTTATGAAATACGAAACTTAATTCTTACCCAAACAATAGTCACAGACGGGACCAATGATAAGATGGGCACAATGTTCGGTATATGCATCCAAACCAGCTATAGTAGCAAAAGCTTGTTGACAGTGGTCATCTAATGGAAAAAATTTTAAATTTATGCTTTCGTCAATTATGCCCTGGTTTTTTATTTCCTGTGCAGCCTCTTTTAAAGTTATAATAGCCTGGAAAAAATTATCAATTACAATTTACAATCCGCTTTAAATTTTATGAGGAATTAATCACAATACAATTATTGGACAATGACAACATTTTCACTCAAATTATGGTGTTTATAACACTAGGGTGCAGTCTAGACGAAAACCAAAAAGGTCGTGAACGATGAAGATAGACGAGAGCGGTCTATACCCACTACTGGATAAGATAGGCCCTTTCTAATGCGATACAAGAAAAAACTTTTTTCAAACAGTCGAAACTTCTGCAGCGTGAAATGATATGGTACTAACGAACAATGAGGTAAAGCAGATGATAACAAAATAGAAAATTGAAAGAGCGGTAGCAAAACTTGAGTTTTTGCTGTAAAGAAACATTTGGCATATTTTTTGTTATATCTGAATACAGAAATTTTCTGTGAAAAAATTATAAACATTCCTATACAATTTTTGTCTGAAATAATAAAAGCAGAGTAAATTAAAAAAGCCCCTGGCCTTTTTATAACAATTTCAGGGTAGATGAGTCGTTTCCTTTAATTACATGTATATATCTTGAATGGCTTTAATTAGGTTACAGAAAAACTTTACATAGCCACATCTGACAAAACCGCAGAATTCTCTAGTAATTATGAAATATTCAACGACGTATTTAGAAAAGCTTCAATACTATCAGCGATTTTCGATTTTCGTCATTAATATGTAATATTTTCTTAAAACCATAAATCGTACACGTGTAATCATCGTCGGTCACTTAATTCTAATGCATGTGCTATACATTATCAGTATCTCGAAAGAGTTTTATTTTTATCGCTCAGGTACTCTCAGAGAAATTTGTTTGTGCGATCTATGGGTTTCATAAAATTATGACGAAGTAATTCAACCAACCTGTTCCATATTAACAATGTAGGTAGAATTGTCTGGTAAAATTACTGCTACATTAATTGAACAAGTTCCATCAAAGCAAATATAATCACAAGGACGGGGTTGTTTTGATTCTCCTTCTCTGCAGCTTATTTCATTTCTATGGCATTCGTCGATGGGCCAAGCAGGCAACTTTTGCGCCCTTGTTGAGCCAAACAGAAGAAGAAAGAATAAAACTAACTGCATTACAAGTCTTGTATATTTTTGGGGAACACACTATCGGGACACATGGGATCGTCTGCGGTGAAACTTTCGCACGTTTGAAAACTGCAATTGCAGAAGGTCGCGGACGCCGGTGGCTGCGCCAAAATGCAACACGAAGAAGCACATCACGTCATTGCCGGTTTGTTCTACGAGAGCGGTGACAACACTACGCGTGATAGCCCCTGATAGCAAATATTGATAGCCCCCGCCCGCGCAGATAGCCAGATAATTCCAAAAGTTAAACAGGATCGGACTATGAACTATTTTTACACCATGCTTTTTACAGACTGGGAAACCTCACCCAGCAACGAACATCAAAATTTACATTTTCTTCCAATATTATGACCTCTTCAAATTTTTGAGAATTCGGTTAAATAACCCAAAAATCTCTATTTTAAAACAAACAGCATCATGGATTAAAAAAATATTTACAATTTCTTAAAAAAATTTTCTTTCAAAACAACCTTAAAATATATTTTGTTTTTTTAAACTGAATGCGTATCATATGGATTTCATAAAAGAAATACCCACCCCCTTAAAATACATTTAGCAGCTAGTTATGAATAGTCATGTAATATCGATATAATTTTGCAAATCTATATTCGTCTTTAATTTATTATTAATGTGAATACGGTTCTGCAAATCGGTAGCAATATGACATATGCGCTATCGAAATTTAGCATTGGCAGAGGGTTTATTATTGGTTTATTATATTTGAATATTGCGGTGACCATAAGGCGGCTTTGTTATTGGTTTCCTGTGAATAATAAGAGCATACTTCATTATTAAAATGTATTAATCAGTAAAATTAATAATACATTCTGTTGGTTTTCCTTTATTTAGATTTAAGTGTTATATTTCTAGTACCTGCGTATATTGATAATAATATGCCTACGCTTTATGACTTTTATTAGATTATTCTTAGTTTATGGTTATAGAGATAATTTTATTAGAATATAATAACGATTAACCAAAAATATAGTTATAGAATAATTGCGAGACGGTACTTAAAAATGCTATAATTTACGTAAAACTTTTCAATGGGGACGGCGCGGCGGTGTAAATGCTATTTATTTCATTAACTTAGGCATCAACATTAAAAGTTAACAACCCTTTCTCGCTAAAACGCAAAACTCTTCGCGTAGGTGTCGTAAAAGTGTTGAATCCTATTATGATGATATGACTACTTAATTGAAAAATTAATTAAGTTTTTATTGTGTAATTAAAACGATGCATCAAAATTAATTTTTAAACCCGAAAATTAGAAAATAAATAAGGAAACTTCAATTACTTTATATAAAGTACTTTTTTTTATTAATAACGCTCTGATTGAAGTTCTTTAAGTTCCGAAGTTCTGTATTTATATACTTCCCGAAAATTGGATGCAATAGGTTTGATAAAATATTAATGACTTACAGATATATTATATTCTATTCAAAGCTGTATAAAAAGTTGTCTAGTTACTGATATTTCAGTTAATTATAAAAAAAGTTTGCTATTAACGCTATTTACTAAATAATAAAATTAGATTTTCTCGAATAACATTTTGGAAATATTTTATAATTGTTAATTATTTTTTTTAATTTCTTATTACAATTTCGCGAAGATCTTAACATTTTCCTTTAATTACTAAGCTTAAAGCAACAAATTAAATCATACCGGGTTTGGTTTAAAAATACATACTTTTAAAATGTATCAAGAGACAAAAATAATTGAAAAGGAGCGCTTTAATTGTGCTTCTTTGTTTTCGTTAGACTTTCCATTAAATTAACGTTCGCCCTCTCATGAATTTTTAATCGGCGTTATTGAGAAGCTTTTTCTTGGTAATTGGCTGATTTTAATATTTAAAGCATCTGGAAACTCAATTGTATTTTAGAAGGAAAAATTTTGATGAATAATATTTCAAGAATTCTTAGTACAAATTTGATTATCCAATACAATAGGGATCCTCTAAATTCCAAAATTTATCTTTTATTTAGAAAAGAAACATACAAGTTAGGTAACCAAAAAAAATCTTCTGTTAATAAAATAAACAATTGATGTAATATTTAAAATTGCTTTTCAGAAAAAAAAACACATAAAAGTTAACCAGAGTCATAATCTATAAAACCAAACATTCTTGTACCTTGTCATGTAAAATGAAAAATTTCGACAACCTAAACAAAGGCTATAAGCATTCAAAAATTTATTATTAATGAACCAAGAACGACCCAAGCGAAGAATCTAAAACTTGTAGCACGAATTCGAAGATGTAATCTCTACTTGACGTTATGGCATTTGAGACCCGAAATGTCTAGATATTCAAAGAGCTGTTCAGCAGGTGTCTTCTGCCTGCCTGCGGAAAAATCATTTTTTCAATAGGTGACATAATATGGCAGATTTTTTTAGTGCTAATAGCGCTATTTATTTTATTTACTGTTAGTCAAACGTTAACACCCGCGAAAACTTCAAAGATTAAATTAAATTAAGAAATAAAAAATATAGGTAGGTACCATTCTTTTCGTTGTATTAGAAAGATACCTAGGTAGCTAGGTAGGAAAAATGACATTCAATATTTTTTAAGTAAGTATGCTCAAAAGGAATGCAGATACAATAGCACTGGATAGCCCCCCGCAGTTCTTAGTGGACATTGATGCTATTCTCTTTACCACAGGACCGCATTAATTTATTTTACAAACCGTTCTCAATATTTAACAATTTTATTCTTCAGACTAAGTAATTATACATAAAAAGAAGTTGCAAACACCGGAAAATTATTTTTCTTTAAACGTAAGGGGTTGGTAAGTTTATCTTCCGAGGACTATTTTGATTTATTGCAAGTTGTGCCCATGATGGGTGTTTGTCTTACATATACCGACTACTTATATTTTGACAAATAAAATTTAGCATGAATCCAACCTTCATTATCCTCCCCGCTTATCTCCCCAACCATACAGAAGATCAACAAAAAATACAAATCCTCCCTCGTTTTCCTCATGCATATCCTAATAAAGCCCCCAAAACATCATCAAGCACAGAGGGAGTTCTTTACTAAGTATTTAAGGGTAAGTAAGTTAACATTCCAGACAACCTACTGCAATCGAAGATATAGATTCCAAGATTCAAGGAAGTAAAGACTCGAGAGACTGTATATAATTTTGAAAATATTAGTTAGAGATTCTTCAGAGATGTACAAAATCAAGTGAAATATTTCTTTTCTTTGACAATTTTGGTACGTGGTGGGTACATAGAACTACTGAGTATTGCGAGAAGACTTTTAGACTACGGTTCTGTTAAAAACTGGCCAGTCAGCGACCGATCTGACCAAGGAAAGCACCAAGCCTTGCTGCTTGCCACAACCACATCTAACAAAGCAAAGTCTTCAACTTCGCGAACTCGATGTGTGTCGAGCGCGATACGCTTCTTGCGCTCGCGCTGCTTTTTGCAGCTGTGTTGCAGTGCCATAAAAACAATGGATTACTGGACATTTAGGATTAATCCTTGCCAGGTCAGTTACAATTTCTTCTTTTAATTTTAATAATTACATTAACAAGTTGGGTCTTCGACTATTGGTTCAAGAGATGTCAAAATGTCGACGACCTTTCAGTTTTCGCTAAGCGCTTTACCCTACATTAAAATCACCAGACTTTTTTGCATTTCTTCGTTTCATATCAAGTTTGTAATTACTAATCTTTGACTGCTACGTTGTCACCAAAATTTCAAATTTCGGTTGCACAACTGCAAGATGAAATTAATGTCATTGCCTACATATGAAATAGCATGCAATGAAAACTAGCAAAGTTATGAAGAAATATGCCAAGCCTTCGTCATGTGACTGATAGAGGAATGCTGTACGAATCCGTGCGGTTGTAGATGCCATAATTGTAGATATGTTGTAGAATTACATATTTATGTTACATTTTCTACAGACAGTTAAATAATACAGCATGGTTTCATAAAACTTAATCAAAACCAAAATTTTTGATAACCTACTCAACAAAACTCGTCCTGTTCTATTCCCAGTAACTTAGATACCTATTCATTTTCAGTATAACATTTCAGTGATTTTAATGCAACATTAGACAACGAACCTCAAAAACTTTAATCGTAGATTTTGGTTCTTTGCTTGAATTATCCAGTTCAAATTTAATTTTCAGGTTTTGATTTGGCAATACTAATTATGACATGTTTTATCTATTTTCAAAAAAATAAAAATCAAAAACAGGTTTTGCATTTAATTATTTGATGCAGACTAGTGCTGTTTATCATTTCGCTAGTTATAATAATTTATAACATTTAACATTAACCCACACCCATTTTTGAAAAAAAAATGGGGTGATTTCAATGCAAGGTCAGAACAGAAGCTTGAGTCTTATATAAAGTTGTATGGGTTTAAAGTTTAAAAAATGTTTGTTTCTTATAGCAAATAACTGAAATAAAATAAAAGGAACACAAAATGTCTCTTCTTTAAAGAGATTTTTAGAAGCAAGTAATCCTGGCGCGGATTCTTTAAGATTCCGAATATCGACTTATTTTCATCAAAAATCAATTAAATTCTCAGCAAATACACCCGATTTTCAAGCCGAAAAATTGTTCAACTTTCCAAAAACTGAAACAACACAAAAAATTTATCTTGGAAATTAAAACCAAATATGACTTCCATAAAAACCTCCGTTATCGCACTATGGAAATTTAAAAATTGATGCATTTCCAGGGAGGTAAATCCTTGAATTTCAGATAAAATTTTTTTAGAGTGTATGTGAAACTAGCTTTTATCTGCGAAAAATATTTTATTTTCTTTACAAATAGGGGCTAGAACGTATCATTATTTTAACTGCTGAAACAATTCATGTATTTTTATTGTGTTCCAGTTCAGAGATAAATAATTCATATCAAACTTAATAAAAAATGTATTAAATGTCTATTCTACTTATTCAACAAAAATAATTCAGACTTGACGACAGAAAATGTAATAAATTTATTGTACCTCCTATATCAAGATATGCACATATTAGCATATACATTATGATCAACTGTTACTAAATTATTTCAAATATTTACTAATAGGAATGTGAGATGGATTTAAAATATATTTTTATAGACATGTATGTATTTTAACATAAACGCCTTAAGAAATAGGCGTTCACCTTTATATTTCACATCCATTTTAATAATCAACTGTAAATTGTTGCATTTAGTGCATGCACTTTGCTTTTTATCCTTTTTCTACTGCAATGGAATTAATTCATACACAAAGATAGCATCTGTGCTTAGTTATATTCGTAACTGATACTAAATACTTTTGACTTTCACAATCGACGCTATTGAAAGGCGCCTGCTAGACGACCTCTTGCTGTTTTACAAATTTTTAAACTAATTAATTATTGTAAATTTATTTATATTATGTTTTAGAATACTACAAATAAATATCTTACATAACAAATCTTGCACTTTCAAAAATAAAATCTTTAAATACTTGAAGGACAAATAAAATAATAAATGTTTTTATGAAGGGCAAGGACAAGTTATAAGAAATCATTAATACTTTTTATATAATTACATTACTATATAATTTAAACGTCATATGTAGATGCAACAGTATAATTTGCATGAATAAATAGAAACAACGAAAATTTAAAAATGAAATTGCTAGTTTGTGGGTAATATGATTAATAGAAATTGAAGGGTCTGGGCAAAATAAAATGCCTTCATATTATGGAAGATAATGGTAGAAAAGAGCATTGTTGATTCCGAATACTTAATAAACAGCAATTAATTAAATTATTACCAATTCAATTCTTGGAAGTAATTACCGATATTTCTTTTTGTTCGTAACCAAAAGTCTTGTCTTGTTTAATTACCTAAATAGGTCGCTCCTACCAAATAAAGAACAAACTAATTAGCGTCACCCACTCATGGGATTAATGATATAACTGTTTTAAGAATGCAATTTACGATCCTAAGTACTTTCTCTACTTTTTAAGCGTTTTGTTAATTCTGCAATATCTGTTTTAGGGGTAATAGAAGAGATGAATCAGCCACCAGGGTTGTTGGAAAGACTGTCTCCCCGGCCTATGGTATGCCCTTTAATACGCTTAGGACGCGGTTCACCACTTTCTGAACAACCACCCAATCCTACAAATCACACCCACAACTGCGAATATGCATACAATTACCATTCGCAGTACATGGACGTGTATGAAACTACTACTCCAGAAAGAAGACACAACAATCAATTATGTTTAGAAAATGAATACTTGCAGAAACAACCTTCAGATTCCAATTATATACAGCAACAGTTTTACCAGAAGCATCCATATTTAAATAACGAGGGACCTGATTACCAAGAGAAATTTGAACAAAACTCTAGCAACTCTGAAAATTTAAGGCATTCGCCAATAATAAATCCATTTCCAAAACAAACATCTTCAGATTTATCTTCATTATCATTTGATAGAAGCTACTGGGAGCACGATAACTCCAGCAAATTGGAAATGAGTCAGTCAAATTCTAGCCCTGAATATTTTCGACCTCAAATCCATCAAAGTAATGAAACAAATTATTTACTTGACAACTTCGCAAAACTGGGAAAATCTAGTCCGAGTTTGGATCAAGGATATCATACTCTAGTTTCTCCAAGTCCTGGTCCAGTTACACCAAGTTTATGGAACGACGGTAACATCTATAAAGGCAAGAAATTTCAAAACAAAAACAATTCATTTGATAAGTTGCCAGATGAGCTTGTGGCGCGAGTATTTTCTTTTCTTCCAAGTTTAGATTTAAGTGTATGTGCAAGAGTATGCCGGAGATTTGAAATATTAGCCTGGACTCCTGCACTTTGGCGGACTATAACTCTTCAAGGTGAACATATTAGTGGGGACCGAGCTATACGTGGAGTATTAAGACAGTTGTGTGGTCAAGGGAGAACAGGAGCGTGCCCCAGTGTTGAAAGGGTTCATCTAACGGATGGTGCCAAGTTAACTGATCGAGGATTAATGTTGCTTGCCCGTAGATGCCCGGAATTAACGCATCTGCAAATACAAGGCAGCACATCTGTTACTAATAATGCTCTCTTTGAAATAGCAACTCGATGCCATAATTTACAACATTTAGATGTTACAGGATGTGTACAAATTTCCTGCATTAGTGTTACTGCAGGTCCAGAACCACCCAGAAGATTACAACTTCAATATTTGGACTTAACAGACTGTCCAGCTTTACAAGATAGTGGACTTCGAGTCATTGTTCGTAATTGCCCGCAGCTTGCGTATTTGTACCTTCGTAGATGTATTCAAATTACAGGTAAGGAATGTTTTTTTTTTAGATTCGAATCCCTTCCTTTATCGGATTCTTGCGTATGATAGGTTTTCCTCCATTAAGTCTCCTTCTTCCAATTTTATGTAGTCTTTCCAGGTTATCCTTTTTCCTGGTTCCACTTGTTTTGTCATCCATGGATAGTCTCTGTATATATCCCAGACATCCTAATCAGCGTTGATTTAAAGTATATGCCCACATTTTACCTTCATGACGCCATGGCCCATATTTAGGTATACTCCTCATCTTAACACCAATCTGAACCCCCCAAACTGAAATTACGAAATGAATCCTGGTTGCTCCAGAATTTTGAAAAAATCCAACAAGGGATCACATGGTTGTTTCCAGAGTCCAACCATTTTTGCTAGTAGTATTTTTGTTACTATCATCTATTAACACCGCTCCATAGTGAACGTACACTTAATAGTAGAGTCAATATAACAGATTAGGAAGGGACTTAATTCGTTATGTCTCTCTCTAGATCATTGATCATTTGTTTGAAAAAATTAATGAAATTATTTTTTTCAGATGCTGGTTTAAAATTTGTGCCAAGTTTTTGCTCAGGCTTAAGGGAACTTAGTGTTAGCGATTGTTCAAATATAACAGATTTTGGTTTGTATGAACTTGCCAAATTGGGTGCTACTCTTCGATATCTTTCTGTAGCAAAATGTGATCAAGTTAGTGATGCAGGTTTAAAAGTAGTGGCAAAAAGATGTTACAAACTAAGATATTTAAATGTTAGGGGTTGTGAAGCAGTTTCTGATGATGCCATAACTGTGTTAGCAAGATCATGTACAAGATTACGTGCCTTAGATATTGGTAAATGTGACGTTAGTGATGCAGGACTTCGTGCTCTAGCAGAGAGTTGTCCAAATTTGAAAAAACTGAGCTTAAGAAATTGTGATTTGGTAACTGATAGAGGTGTGCAATGTATAGCTTATTATTGTAGAGGTCTTCAACAGTTAAATATCCAAGACTGCCAAATATCCTTGGAAGGATATAGAGCTGTTAAAAAATATTGTAAAAGATGTGTTATTGAACACACTAATCCAGGATTTTTCTAGTTTGGGAGAATGATTGTTTATATATATTTTTTTATAAATAACAAGTTGTTAAGTATTTATTTTTGTACATTTGTATATGCTAAGAATATTCCTATTAAATTTATTAGTTTACAGATGTGTATTTAAAAAACTGATTATTTATTATTTTATATGTATTATTTGTTTGATATTTTAAAATAATACTACAAATTTTTTTATTTAATTTTCTTACCCAGAATTTTATTACGCCGCGATGTATTTTTCTTATAAACAATGTTTATACCTTCCATTACAATATAAAAAGACAGATTTAGGAAATAACACTATATTTTATCAAGAAACAACAATACATAATCGGTATACATATATAAACAAGAATTTATAAAGCATTTTAATCTAAAAACAGGTGTAATTACAAAAATAAAGATTTTTTCAATAATTTCAGTATTAATTGAGCATATTAATACACAAAAATATACTTACAAAATAAATATGGAATTACACAACTCAGTCAGTTTCATGAACACCCACAGATAAAATCACATTAGGATTTAGTTTCCAAAAAAAAACATATTCATAAATAAGTACATACATTAACAATGAACCATTTCTCTTAAAAATTGTCAAATATTACTTTAATATTTGTTCTTAAAACTATAAGAATACGTATCGGGAGAGAAATACTTTTTATTCATTTCTAGAACAAAAATTTAAATGCATGCCAATTACTTTGCTTTAGTTATTTTTAATGGAATGATGTTAGAAAGTTTATTATCAAATGAATTATATATTTAAGCTGTATATTAATAATTGTTTATCATGATTCATAATTATTATAAAATATCCTGTGGATATTCATGGTCTCGTCTGTTAAAACGTGACAAATACTTACAATTTCATATAGAAATTGATTATAAATAAATATACATGAGTACGAACATATAAAAAGACTAAGGTATCCTCAAAAGAATACAAATAAAATTTACATTCTGAAAATTATTTACCTAAATTAAAAGTTTGACTAATTTTCATCATAATCCATTGGATTTGCTAGGTAAAGAGTTTTCCAGTCCTCATGTTCTTCTTTATAATAAAAAAGTGGTATAACAAACACTGAAATATCATCAACAGATGCTTGTTTGCCAGTTTTAAGTTGCCAGGAATGCTCATGAACTAAACTACCTCTTGCTGAACCGACTAAACATGTGGCGGCACTAACATAGCGTTCTTTTTCACTAAAAATGCTTAAAGCCTTACATGCAATTTCTGCAGCTTTGCTACCGTGTATCACATCCCACAAACCATCGGTTCCCATCACTAAAATTTCATTTTTCTCAGTTTTATCCAGTCGATGCACTTGAACTTCTGGATGAGGCGAAAGGAATGGTTTTATGGGGGTTTTTTGGTATACAGCTAATAGATCATGGTCACCAAAACCTCTAGTCACACCGATTGTTCCCATAACTCTACTCTACAATTTTTTATCAAAAAATTTATATAAATATTTCATTATTTTTTAATAAACCTACTCTTTTTCCATGCCCTGTAATAACAGGCATTTTGAGATCTTCATGTTGAAGGGTTTTATAAGCCCACCCTTTCATGTGAGCATTTCTATACATAATTGGTTTACCTAAGTCGGCAGCTTTTGGTTGTCTGATGTATTCACGAAATGTGAACTCTTTACCTTAAAAAAAACAACTAAATACTTAGCACAGTATTAATACTGGAGACATATAAATGTAATGAATTAAAAATATTCCTTATAAGTTATAAAATACCTAATAAGGCAGGTTGTTCTTCAGCAAGTCGTCGAATTCTATCTCTTTCATTTTCTGGTGTAAAATCCACAGACATTGGTTGATATTCTTCACCATTACAAATAACTGCTCTTGAATCTCCAGCATTAGCAACATACAATCTACCCAGAATAATTAATGAAACTAAAGCTGTACAACCACCTGCTGCTTGATATTTATTGCGATCTTCTGCTATTAACTGATCCTAAATACAAACGATTTTATATTAGGTATAGAAATAAGTAACGCGCGTACTAACCATTTCTTGAAATGCCGATTCCAATGCTCCTATTATTAATAAATCTCTCGATTTTGATTGCGCTTGTTGTTTACCACTAAATTCCACCCATATATCATCCTGAGCATCTACCAGTTTTTCCTAATATAAATAAATTTTACTTAAAATTAATTTGTTATAATAGGATCTTAATTAACAAATACAGTGAAACCCCCTCTACTCTTAACACTTCATTCATCCAGGCTCTATAAAACAGTTCACTATAAAAAAAACTTCTCTATGGGGACCAGTGTTGGGTAAGATACTTTATCTTTGTATCTAGATCAATACTTTTAAGAAAGTAAAGCTAGATAGGTATAGATAGAAGATACGTTTCGTCAGGGTTATCTAAATAATAAAATAGGTACTTAAAAAATATATATAATATATAGACCCTTTTCTGATATAGGTATTAAACCTTAAAATATATATAATTAATAAAGTATAAACAGCAAAAATGCATTACTCTTAGGTAGTACTTATAAAGAAACTTCTGTTCTCGAAATACATCACTTTAATTCCGCGTTTTATAACTACCTACCGCATAATATTAAATGATTTTCGTCTTGTTGAACCATTTACAGTTGCATTTAGCAACTCTTAAAACTAAACTTCGATTAAGTAAATCAGATCAGCGTGAATTAATATATTAATAGGACCATGTCATGAAAATATTGCGCTACCTGGCTAGTTTCAAGAAAAAGACGAGACGAGCGAAATTATTTCCTCCTGAGCCAGGAAATGTAATGCTAATGACCAATGATTTATCAACATAACATTTTTTGCCTAGTATGGGAAAAAATAATATATAGTTATTGGTTTAGGAATTAAAGAAACATGGAAATTTGTTGCATAGTCAGCTAACTAATATTTGGGATACTACCACAGTTCTTCTAACGCAATAATTGATGTTTCTTGTCAAAGGAACGTAAACACTACAAATATACTACACAATATGGAAATAGAGAAGGAGGTGGAAGCTAGAAAGACGATGGAAACTTGAACAAACAAAGAGCAATTGAGCAACTACTGCTAATGTTGTTCAAGAAATGCTAAACCATGAAACAAGGGGGATATTAATTCGAAAACGCCGATCCTATATTTTGAATGTCCAAAATGCCGAACGGGGACAAAACGTGGAAGGGACACTTTGCCGATCGCGACCAAAATTCCAAAAGCAGATTATGACCAAAATCTAACGTTTTGGTCATAGATACTACCCAACACTGTATGAGGACACTCTTTATTCTAGATATAGCCACTAAAATCTCGAATAAATATCAATTTTTACTTTTCTATTAAGAACCCAGTTGCCATTCTTAAGTTTAGAAGAAGATTAATTTCTTTTCCTTGAATTTTGAAATAATAAACAGTATTGCAATAAATGTTTTTGCGTGTTTTATTTTGTGTATCGCCTATTCCTCTATCCCTATTACTACTTCTACCTATATATGTTATATAGTATACATTTTGTTTCATTTTATTCCAATTTAGCTCCCCTAACAAGGATACCCCTTTGTTAAGGACACTTTTTTACTTTTCCTGTGAGTGTCCCTAATACAGAGGTTTCACTGTGTTTGAATTTTATTATTTTATCTACATACTGGTTACATTATCCACTGTTTGATAAAGTCTAAACTTATTTTCCAAAATTAATCTTTATGAACTATGGATTTGTTGAATTAAAAATGAGCAGCATCATAAATAAATAAACTAGCCCAAACTTTTAAATATTTATATAGTGATTATATTTTACCTTTCTACTTTTTACATTATATTACAGTTTATATTATTAATTATGGTATTAACATAAAGTTCTAGTTTTTTTAACATCATTCTGAAACCTATACTTACATGTAGGATATGATGTAATTGATTAGCTGCACATAAAGCAGCACCAACACCAGCATGTCCATCAAATATTCCATAATAAGTATATGGAATAGTGTATTTTTTAGGGCCCATAATATCAGTAGTTGTTACTTTTGTTAAAACCCCCAGTCGATATACAGCTTGATCTTCATTCCACTTAGATTTACCTGCATTAACACATTCAGCATATCCTGCATAATATGGAAGGGCTCTACTGGGATGGATTATTGGCCTTAGTCTATGATCAGCAGACATTTGAACCTCTTCATCTTCTAAATTTAAAAAATGTGGGCGCCCATACGGAAATTTAGGAGCTAAATGGTTCTTTTGATTTAGATCTGGTCCAGAATTTAATCCATTCACTTCTATACCAGTAACAGCTCCTATCACTGCACTTTTAAAACGGTTCAGCATTATGTTTATTCAGAAACCTTATCAAAATTTTAATAAGGAACACCCTTGTAAACAAAACAATTTTTTTTTGTTATAATAAAAAAATTTATTTCTACTACAAACTGGATATATAGTAACAAAACTAAAACTAAACTACATTCATACCAACTGAAATTTCCCAATAAATAACTTGTACGGTTCTTTTCAACACGTTTGCTCACTAAATTTAAATTTGGCATCACTGTAACACATTTCTTAAAATCGTTATCTAAAAGGACATGAAAAGCTTCTTGTATAGGATAGATTTTTATGTGGAAATCTGCTACATATATGGATTCCTGTAATTTCCTCTTACTTTTAATTTACCTTGGTAGTTGGTGCTAAGGGTATTCCCCTAATATTGTAAGAGAATTTAAAAAATAGATTAAAATTTGTAAATTGTATATTTTTCTACTTTAATGCCATGTCTGGCAATGTATACAGAAAATATTGACGATCATTTCTGTTATTTATACATGCAGATATGTTTGATCTAATTGTTAGGAAATATTCAAGTTTTTGAACAAATAATACCTGTATGATTATTTGTAATAAAAATACATTCGATTTGTGTTAAACTACGCGTAGTACATTTGGTTTCAAAAATTTATATCACAAAATCAACAGAGCTGTAACTATGTAAGGATGAGCAATGCAGCTATTTATTTTTATCAGCGTATTTTTTTAGTTTCGATTAATCAATTCTTATAATAAGTACATTCAATTTATTTATTACTATGTAGAGCAACAAATACTGTAGTTACAGCTCTGAAAATCATTCGGTTACAATTATGAACTAGCTTATATTTTTAAATTACTAGCACTTTGTGCACGTTTTCTTAAAGTTTTAACTCTATACCCACAATAGATACGAAGAAATACGCTGAAAAATACTAAAATAATTCCAAAAATACCCAGAGCATAAACATGATGTTGATAAATTATACAACTTAAC
Source organism: Hemicrepidius hirtus (assembly GCA_963082805.1). NCBI lineage: Eukaryota > Metazoa > Arthropoda > Insecta > Coleoptera > Elateridae > Hemicrepidius > Hemicrepidius hirtus. The sequence continues at coordinate 22,336,409 of OY720168.1, forward strand.
AATACAGAAAATCCTTGCCTTATAGTAGTAATAATAGCAAAAACTAAAGGACCAAATGTTGCTATTGTTCTAAAAATAAATAATTGTCCTGCTGCAGAACAGACTGATAATAATAGGCAATCTACTATAAAAGATGGGAACTGAATCATAAAATTTATAGATGTGACAAATCCACCTTGTTGCAATAAAGACACAGCTGTAAACATACAGGAGAACAAATTCACAGCACACATCATTTGTACAGGACTCATTCCATATTGCTTGAACAGTGCCCCTTGCCAGTTAGATGTAAAACTGTCAAAGGCTATGTAAGAACACAGAAGCACTATCCCTGAAAATGTTGTTACAGTAGATCCTGAAAAGTAATTATATTACAGTTGGTTTCTAACTCAACATGTTCTTGTTCTTGTTAAACATATTTTTTATTTAAAAATAGACCCTGTTCAGCTAGAAGAATCGTGTTATAGCCGACAATATGCGCGTTAAGCAATATCAAAGTATAAAGAAGAAAAAGTTTTACAATGTTTTAATTTTAGGGTAAACCTAGAGACAGTTTACACTAAGATATCTCTCATAGGTACAGATTTCATTCAGACAGCTCTACCTACTAAAAAATAAATTCAAGAATGGTAGCTCTAGACTAAGTATAAAAACAATGAAGGGAGTAACCATTAAGGACTGTACAACCGTCACCGTTTAGCTAAGAATCGCAGAAAAGAACGTTCCTGGGACATTTGAAACGTACTAACATTAACGTTTCATTCTTGTCACCAGTGGAACGAGACGTTCTGGGAATGTTTCAGCGCCGCCGTCCCAAAGTAGGTACATACATTTTACGCGAATTTTTTTTAAATCATTCACGGCGAACGTTCCGAAACCGTTCCAATTGGAATTGAAATTTCAGGACCGATTCTGAAACGTTTCAGGGACGTTTTTGGAACATGTTACAAACGTTCCTAAGATGGGACATTTAATATTCCAGTCAGTGTTCGGAAGATTTTTGAAATGTTTTCAGGAACGTTTTCTTCTTGACTTGACTTGTACCTATATTGTTTCCTGTTAACATAATTCTTCAAGCTAAAGTGAGATTTTGGAATTTGTAACAGAGAAATTTGGTAGATATAATCTAGCACTTTTGCATTAGGCTAGAATTTGCTCTACATTGAAATGTATATTATGCTTACCTTTGCGATCACTGTCAGTGTCTAGCATAAAAAATAACATTCCCATAGAAAGTATAACAGCTGTGATGTACTCATAATATTCATATTTTGTTCTGGATATAATTTTACCCATTAACATAACAGGAATTGTTTTAGCTGCCTTTGCAAGAACCTAAAATTTAGAATAGGACAAGAATATATATTAGTTTGTTTAGACCCTTAATTATTCTTCTCATTGATTAACAGAAATTATTACCTGATGAGGAAAAGAAACATATTTTAAAGCTTCATACTGGCACCAAGAACTAAGAATATTTGAGAATGAGCAAAACACATATTTATACAATGGAGATTTGTGTCTTGGTTGTCTTGTACATAAAACTACAGTTCCAGACATACAAAATGCTAAAATTCTATTTACAAAAACTAAAAATTGTGAATCTGTAAAATGCCCAATATTGCCTTGAATATCCGTATATTTCTAGAAACAAAATCATTATTTCTTTTTAATCATCATACATAAATAAAAACTAACCTGTGTCATAACTTTTTCTTGTAAAACACCCCATGTTAAAAATGAAATTTGTAAACCCATAAAATAAAATAATAATAAAAATGTATCTTGTAGAATTGTGCGGGGTTGTTGTGCATTTGCACCCGTATTAGTGCGATCTATTAAGTCATCTTCACCAAAACATGTTCTTATAATTGATGTGAAGCAGTTGTTACCTAAAAATTATACCAGATAATCTCTTAGAAAGTTTAACAATTATTTTTTTTATTTTACCTGTTTTATCCAAGTAATTTATTTTACGGATGTATCGGTAAATAACATATCCAGGTAAAAATACAGTGGAATATCCCAAAATATTTTGTAGGCCATGAATAAGCCAGCTATACTCTGGACTTGGATTTTTAAATAATTCGGATATTGATACAGATTTATTAATCACAAACAATATTCCAATTGTAATGAGCAATAATAAACTGAAATAATATTTGTGCTGATTTATTTTACTTAATAGAAATTATCAATTATCTTACCAAATAATGATTTCTGCACCATTTTTTGCCATTGTTTATATTTGTAAGGTACACTAATAATTTCAAATATACATTAAATGTATTTATTACATTTTTGTATAATGTTCATTAAATAGAGAGGAATATTTATAAATAAATTCGAGCTTAAACTAAAGAACACCTTAAAACAAGTTAACATAACCTATGAAATCATCACAACATAAATATACGTGGCTACACATATAAATTTTGTGTTCTTCATCAGCATTTTATCTTCCAATTTTGAAACTAATTACTTGTTATTGTCAAAATACATTTCATCTGTTCCAATACAATAATTCAACCCCTACTACCCTTTCTGTTTCACAACTAAACACTCTTAAATTCAATGAACTGTAATGCACCAATACTCTGCAGATACACAGTTTTCCATTGTATATATAAGCCAATCAGGTACCTTTAAACGGATCAATAAAACATTAAAATCGAATAAAAAAAACGCGGGTTATTATGGCGGGAAGAATGCATTTTCTACTTTTAAGACAATAAAGAATTACCTAATCCAATGATCTGCAAAAATAAAAATATAAACGTGTTGGTGGTATTAGGTACCTATTTATTATTACAACATATTTGTAGTTTTTAAATAAAAAGGTGACGGTCCCTTGCTGACCTATAGAAAGTTGCCAAAAGGTAATCTATCAAATATAAAATAGAAAAATATTTGCTAAATGTAAATTGAAATTATATTCTATTTTTGGAAAATTTATTTCAGTTGAAAATTTCAGGAACCAAATAATAAATTGATTACGTCTAAAGGCGAGGGGGTTTTAAATTTTTCGAAATTTTCTACACTGCGTTCAAAAGGTTACTTCTGGGAACTAACTTGGTCCCAGATATAAACCTCGAGACACCCTATTACTATTTTTGGAAATAACAGTTTGTGCAATAATCCTGGCTGGAATATTTCAAATTTAAATTCGTCTCCACAAAGGATAATATGTGATAAGTTAAAAGTTTTTATTCATTTAGTAGGGGTTTAATTTAAGTCTGCTGGATGGCAACCAAAGAGTAAAAGATAAGGAAGCTGATGAGACCACAAGATTAGTTTCCCAACAAGCTCCCTGGCTATGTGGAGTTTATTATCCTTCTCGAGCCCATCTCTCCCGCTCTTTTCTCTTAATATTCACCCGAATAGTATATCAAGAAATTTTAAACGATCTCGCGAAGATGATGGATTGTGGTATACTATGGTATTGTATTGTGTGCAGATATTTTTCCTGGATAGATCCCACAAACTACCACAATCCTACTATTTTAACAATAAGAAGATTTATATTGGGAGTACCAAACGCTTTGAAATTAAGAAATCGCATCCAGGTTAACGAAACAATGGGGGAGTACGATAATCTTTCCAATTACACGTCACTTACCCTAGAATTATCAACGACCTCATCTCTTGGTTGGTGTGTAGAAACAATTCACAGATTTCGCAATCCTTGCAACCATCGGAGCCATTGGAAATGATAACACTGACTATTACCATGGAAATACAGAATTAGACGTACAACCCTCGGGCTAAAGCCCTCGGGTTGTAATTGTACACCATCGGCCTCGGCTGGACGGGAGCACGGCGCACACGCCAATTTGTATGCCCACCGTGCTATGCTGTCGGCCCGGACCGGCCAGCTAGCGGCGAAACCCGATCGCGACACTTTTGTCTTCATTTTTGATGTGTTTGTTTACGTTTTGTATCTGAAGACTCTGAAGTTTGATTTGGTAGTAGTTCAAGGATAAACATATACAGGAGAAGGTTAAAAGGTTTTCCAACAAGATAAGTGACGAATTTTGAACATATTATTTAAAGGGGATTTCATTGGGGTGGTTAAAAGATATTTAAGCAAGGTCTTGATAGAGTTTTTATTTTTGTTGTTTGTTTGTTTTAATTTTAATTTAGTAAGTAAATTTTTTTTGTGTGTCTGTTTCGTTTTGGCGGAATTTTTTGTTATATTTGAATTGTCTTCTTTGGCCTTGACTAAAAACTCGTAACTTGCCCCCATATACGAACATAAACATTTCCAATGTTAAAATATTTAAGTTGTTTAAAGAATTACAATATTTTTATAATCAGAAATATTAATACGTAATAATGCTGTTTTTATTTATTTTATTGTAGTAATATGTCGTTAGCCCAATGAATGATCAAATTTGCCATGATGATACATGTATATACAAATGAAAATATATTACACGTACCTATGCTTTACAATTACACTTACACCTATGTCTTCTAACTTTCGTGATTAATTATGATTATAAATCTAATAAAATTGCTAATGATTAAAATGAGAGAATGAACTAATGTGATTATATACTAATTTTATATAATTATATATTCGCACATATTTCATATCCACTTAACTACTTATAGAAACACTGCCATATAATTCAGTAAAACTAATAAAGGAATTGTACATCTGGTGTCAAAAAAGTTACTCCACTCTCTTGGAACAAAAATAGACTTCTGAATCTGAACACTCCGGTTGCAAGAACTCTTAAATGCGATCAACACACATGGCAGGAGACTATACAAGCATGGCTGATTATTGTCTGTGCACTTCACATCAGTCCAATAAAATTATTTGAGATGGGATGACTCTGATTTTTCAGAGATTACCTAGAGATTTGGAAATACCTTAAAGTACCCCCTTGTGATTTTACAGAACTAATTCTGCGAGTGAGCGAATTACGCTTGGTCCTCAGGAGCTGGCAAGCGCTCAACTACCAGGTGTGGGTGCTGTAGTGGGTGCTTCATTTGCAGCAGTCTCTACAAGACGCTTATGTTTTCCCACCAATTCGGGAAGATCATAAGCGATCGCCACATCTAGTCTGTTTATAGGACAGCCTCGGAAATACGTACATGTTGCTGAGAGCTGTTGGAAATCATACAGAGCATTCAGTCTGAAGAAGTCTCGATAAACATCTGGATCTGGTAAGTCGTAACGTGATATGTTTGTAAGAGTTGAGAGACCCTCGTAAATGTGATAATCTTGAGGATGGTTAATAATCTCATCAGATATCTGCTTACGATTTCCAAACACCGACTTGTGGTTATAATAAGTTGTCAGATAGCAATCAACCATTTTGGCATGGTTACGAACGCGCACCTGCAAAACAATTAATTAAAGCACTTACGTATTTTTACTCAAACCTCATCAGAGCTTACAGCAAATCTTCGCGCACTAGCAATTTTATTATCAATTCGTTTATCAACGGCTGAACGAAGATCCCTCAGGAAGGCACGTTCTTGTGCCTGGAGAAGTCGCACAGGAGCCCAAGGTTCGTAGGGTTTCGACCACAGCGATGTGGTATACATAACAGGTGGTTGGGCAGAAGACATTAAAGGAGAAATATTCCATATCAATGCCCCTTGTACGCGCATTAATTCTTCTGGTTTCACCTGATCTGCTTTATTTAGTACAATGCGAGTCTGCAAACATACAACTTCAGCATAATATCACCATTCGTCGACTTACTCAGTACCTGTTGTTCTCTACCCTTGAGCTGATCTAAAATAGCTTCTGTTTCAGGTCCAACATCTAATTTTGATGGATCATAGACCAAAAATATGATATCAGCACGGTCAATGAACCACTGACAGGCATCATTGAAAGGAAATACCCTAGAAACTTGCTTGCGTACTTCCAGAATTCCAGGAATTTCAACAATGTTCACCTACAGAAGCATTATGGTCGTTTGAAATAATTTGGTCTTTATTATTACCTAATTCAAGAAACTTACTTTTTCTAGAAGCTTGCTGGGTAATTTATATCCTCGCAGACGTTCTTCTAGACCTTGACCAAATTTCTGAAGCCCGGAAAATGTGTAATCTGCTGCTAATTCTGTTCCATCAAGCACCTCTGGTTCTTCACCGTACATTAATATATTAAAGTACGCTGGAGACGGTTCTGCTCCTTAAATAAAAAAAGACAGTTACTTTACACATGTTGTAATAATAAACGTGTTACAAAATTTTATACCTGTATGTAAATTTGTTTCATTGTGTTCAATATCCACCAAATAATTAATAATACTAGACTTTCCACCACTCCAAGGTCCCATAAAAAGTATGAGAGGCTTGGAAAATATCTCTGCATCTCCAAAATGTCTATTGCTCAAGTCTCTGTATTTATAAAGTGTTTCTAAAGGCTTAATAGCGTTTTCATAAAGTTTTTTAAGATCTTTCAAGATAATTTCAGACATTTTATCTGATACTTTTTCAGCATCAGATGAATCCTCATCTAATTTAAGCAATTGCGCTATGTGCTCTCTTGGTCTGAGATCAAATAGATCTTCTTCAGATTCCTTAAGAAGTTCTTCTACTTCAGCTACTGCTTCACCATCATCATCATCGTCGTCGTCGTCATCACTGTCGTCGTCACCATCATCTTTTTCTTTGCTTGCAGCTTCCTTACTATCTTCCTTGCTGTCATCCTTATCATCTTCTTTACTTGCAGCATCATCTTCTTTGCTGTCATCCTTGGCATCTTCCTTGCTGTCATCTTCTTTACTATCTAAAACTAGAAAAAAGTTTAAAAGCATTTTAATTACTGTGTGGTGCAGAGTACCTTCAACAGCAGCATCTAGTACTTTCACGTCTTCCTTACTGTCATCATCTTCTTTAGAATCAGCTTTATCACCTTCTTTACTATCATCGTCGTCTTCTTTACTGTCTTTTCCATCATCTTCTTTGCTGTCTTTTCCATCATCTTCTTTGCTGTCTTTTCCATCATCTTCTTTGCTGTCTGTGGCAGCATCTTCTTTGCTGTCTGTTCCAGCATCTTCTTTGCTATCCTCGTCATCTTCCTTGCTATCTTTTTGATCGTCTTCTTTGCTATCCCCATCATCATCTTCTTTGCTAGCTACACCATCATCTTCTTTACTATCCCCAGCTTCATCCTCATTGCTAGCTTGAACTCCATCTTCTTTACTATCATCCCCTTCTTTGCTTCCCTCAGCTTCATCTTCTTTACTAGCTTCGCCTTCTTTACTGTTTTCATCATCATCTTCTTTGTTATCTACACCGTCATCATCCTCTTTACTATCTGCACCTTCCTCTTCTTTACTTGCTACTCCATCATCTTCTTTACTGTCGTCTTTATCATCCTCTTTGCTGTCTTCCTTATCTTCTTTGCTATCCCCTTCTTTATTGTCATCATCATCGTCATTCTCTTTGGAATCTACTGTATCTTCAGTAGAATCTGTAGTGTCTGCAGCTGCTGGTTCATCGTGTTGTTCTTGTTCTTCTTCGTTTTCATTATCATTTTCTTCGCTCTTGTTTTCGTCTTCTTTACTTTCTTCTTGTTCTGCTTCTTCTGCTACATGTTCCTGACTGGCCTCCTCTTCGTGCGACTGTAAAAGATATTTCTGATATATTCAGAATTTATTATAAATATTAGTGTTAACTGTTTGGGTGTATGGGGTGATTTGTTTATGAGTTTGTTTACGCTTGTCTAAAAAAAAACTAAGAACTTTTTTCAAGTGATTGATGTTTGTATATTATTTTTCGTTCTTAATGTCTTAGCAATAGGACGATATGAAAAGATTGTGTTTAATGAGCACACATAGTGAATGTTTTATTGGCATTTGGGTGTGTACACATACCGCATCCTCTGGACTTTTATTTTTCTCCCCTGATTCGTCATCATCGTCATCATCTTCATGATCATCATCTGGTTTGTTATCATCGTCATCATCATCATCATTATCATCATCATCTCCATCTCCCTATAAGTGTTTGTGTTAAGTGTTAAGTAGTAATAGCCAGAATGTTAATAGTACGAAAGAAATAATTTTGTATGCACGTTTGTGGTTTATGTTTGTGCATGTATATTGTTGTATAATGGGTTTGTATTTTTTAAATATTGGTAAGTTTGTTACCTCGGTGGCTTCGACATCATCGGTTTTCTCGGTCTCAGCACTCTCAGTACTGTCTTTCCCGTCTCCATCGGCGTCGTCATCTCCGTCACCTTCTGGGTGATCAGAGTCGTCTGTAGTGATTTCAACCGTGGGGAGATCTTCTTTGCTATCCCCATCCTCTGGAGGTGCCGCGTCTTCTGTTTCTCCCGCTTCCAGTTCTTTTAATGCCTTTTCGATGTACGGCCGGCATTCTGATTCCGTAGGGCCTTCTGACTCGACCTCACCTTGCACACCTTTACAATTTAAAAAATTTACCTCACATACAAAACTAAAACTATCGCGATAATAAATTACACAGGATGCGTGCGTGGTCAATAATATTTATATGCATACTCCCGAAAATACTCTCAACGTTACGCACGTATCTCTCACATATTTTTGCCGTTCTAATATTGGGTGAATTGGCGCTAATGTTAGATTTATACAACACGTTATTTCCAGGTTGCCAAATTACATATTCACTAAAAAAATCAGGTGGAATTTTAATATTTTATGATTTAATTTTAATTATTTAAGAAAAATGTTATATTATCAAAGAATGTTTTTAAAAATTTGTAATGGAAAAGGATAAATATTAAATGTTTTTAAAATTAAATCTCTTTGAAGTAAAAACCAACATTTTGATAAAGAAAATGCGATGGTAAATATAATAATTGTAGGTATTTAATGAGTTTTAAGTAACATCTAATGTACTGGCTGTGGTCCAAGAAAACAGCTGTTATTTTATATTTTATCGCGTAATAAGATAGAATGTGATGGTACGTGCAGCCAAAATTGGTTAATTTTTAATATTGGTGATGATTCATAAGTGAAATTTAAATCTACAGATAATTAATTTAATTTTGATTAAAATATGAGATTGTTTTCAATGTAACTAACTAACTAGACCAATCTTTTTTGACTTTCAATGGATAATTGTAATTGTTATGGTAAAGAAGAATTAAAAAAAAAACAATCTTGTAACATAACTGCTGTCGATTTTTCACAGATAAAATATATTTGATCCAAGGGCATCTATTCCATATTCTATAGGTTGTCCGTTCCACGGTCGATGTCTATTTTATATTTAGAACATAGTCTAGGGTAGCCTTAGCTGGCGAAGTGCCTACTATGTCGTCAGTTGCAGTAGGTACTTGGCTACTTTTAGATCAGCGATTTTACATTTTTAAAAATTATAAAACTCGAGTTACTATATCCATATTTTTTACAAGTGATATTTGATATCCAGTCGCGTTCCATAATACTTAAAAAAATACTCCTACTGTATCACGCATTGAAATCACTGGTCACATTTAAAATTATTGAAGCTCACGCAAATGCAGTGTTTTTTGAATTTACTGATATTGCGTATTTTAAGAATGTCGCATACGCATCTCTAGATTATTTTTAGTAACAGCTTTATTTTTAAATAGTAATAATTATTATTAGTAACTAGTAACTTCCAAAAATAACGGTCATATTGTAGAGTGAGAAAAACGAGAGTAGGAATAAAATTTGTGGCAGTTAAGCACATTACATAATAATTTAATATTTAAGACTTAAAAGAAGAATCACTAATATTTAATTTTTTTATGTAAATGACAAACCATTTAACACCACCTGAACCCACGCACGCACTCGATTTTACTTTACAATAAATTTTGGCGGTTTTTTGGCGCTTTTTGAGACACAGTTCTACAAGAAGTCGCTGGACGTACCCTGCAAGGCAGTGGCGAGGAGCGATAAACCCAGTAGCAGCAGCAGCCACGAGGACCTCCGGTAGACCTCCATGGCTTATCTTCACTACGCCCGTCACATGAACGTTTTGCACTGAGCACCCAGATTATGCGAGCCCATCAAAAGTCGCCGCGACGCCGAACAGCGGCGTCGGCCCTCGTTGCTTTATTTGCATAGCTTTTCGAGTTATTTTTTTCCTGGTTTTGGTATTTTCAACTTAAATACTTTAAACAGCAATTTTAAACTGCAACAACCCAAAATTCAGGTTGAAATTTTTTCTAAAACAACTAGTTTAGTTTTTTCATAAATCTTTCCTTTTACATTATTTCAACTAGGATTTTAATAAAATTTTAAAAGACCAACATTATCGGAAATTTTTTCCCCAACAACGTAAAAAACTAGTTGTATCATAAAAGTTTTTCAGACCTTTTCAAAAAATTTTTGGATCCGTCAATGAGTTTTTCATTTAAAATCGTTTAACGAAGCAAACCGACGCTTTCCGATACCGACGTCTTAGTTTCGACTTGACGCCCAAACATTTTAAGCCTATTTGACTTAAGTAACATTCATTCACTTTCAGTGGTCGTATTAATTTAAAAAGTAAGTTATAGGGTAACTGTACGAAGTGTTGAGGTGAAATAATTAGTTAGATATTTTTGGAGTTATTAAGTACAGCTGGCAATTCTTATATAAATATCATTTTTAACCATTATTTAGTACTGTATACTTTTGAGAAACAGTTTAAGAATTATGTGCTAGAATTCCGAGTTTGTGGGCCATTTTTGAAATAGTTTTATGCTGAACAAACCTTTAATTTCAAAACAATCAAGATTTTTTGCAAAAATTTACTGCAGCAATCTGAATCATTCACAAATTCTAATTGTAGCTAAACGCAGGTTATATTTATAGTTTAACCTCGTTTAAGGGCTATTTTAGGAAACAATTGCAATTTTGTGTTATTACTGTGCGTGCAGTTTTTAACTACAATGTATGGAGAGAAGAAATTTTCAAGTTTACGCATTCTTTTCTATTTATATTAGGACTTTGTTTTTGTCTATGACATTCTTCTTTATCTTATCATCTCATTATGTAGAACAAGTAATTCTGTCAATCCTAGATTTACAATTTAATTGTGCAACCCGGATGGCCGGATAGTTAGGAACTTATTTAATGTCCCCAAATAAATATGAATTGCAGAGTTAGTTATTATCTTACATTTAAGAGTGTAGCATCAAATTTCCAACTTTAATCAATCTTTATTAATGTTTAAAATAAGTACATACATATAATTTGTAAATAAATACTTTTTATAATAGTACATATTTAATGGTAAATTTTTTTGGTAAAATTAAAACTCAAAACAACTAGCAGCTTAAATTATAAAAACATTTTGACTAGTTCAGTAGCCTCAAAAAATATGTATAGTGTAACAACATAAGCTTTATATTTTTATAATGCACTAATTTCCAGTTGAACTAGCAATACATTTAAATCTTGCTTATTTTGTTACACCGAGATAGGTACATTACAAATACTTATTACTTAATATATTTAAGCAAATACTAAAGCACAACCTTCTTTTGTACAAAATTTCTGTAATACAGTCCCAGCGAAAACCTAAACTTACCAGCACAAATACTTAAAGCACTAACCTTGCAAGCCAATAAATTTCCCAACAGCAATTCTTTAAGCAACAATGAACACAAAAGCTGTAACTTCAATCTAAGTTACTGTCATAAACATGGACAACCCTTTCTGGTATGATATTGTTAGGGGGTTAACTACATATTAAGTAATGGAGTAGTAACCCCCTTCAAAAATTATTTTTCAATGAAAAACAATAACTTTCCCTTTCCTTCCTTTATATCACCACCTCTCTTTTCAAGAATTTTTATATTAAAACTTACTGCGTAGAGGTAGAAATGAAACACCCAAATCTTATTCTATAATTAAACACCTCCCCATTCCCCTAGTATTTTTTAAAAGGAGAAAGGATCCTTCAAAAAGATGATTTCTGGATCTCTTCCAAAAAATTTGGATCCTAAAGAAAAACATCTTTAAAAAAAATTCATAAGTAATTTAAATTTGTACCTCTTCAAGTAGTTGATACGCCACACTTCGATCAGTTTCTGCGTGTTTCGGATCAAATGTAAACCAAAGTGCTACGGCACAACGAGTTCCTCGTTTAACTGCTCGAACGCCATGTAAATTTTCACCTCCTGCAGAAAAACCAACCATCCTCCCACACTTAGGTTGAACACTGCTCTATTATGCAATAAAGAACGTTGAATATTAAAAATTATTTAGGTTTTTCAATCCTAAAACTGGTCTTACCTGTACAATGTTCCCATAAACATCTCCTGCAAAAATAAATTCTCCTCCCTTAAAATCATGATTTAAATAGACAATAGCACTATAATCTCTCCATGTGTATGCAGGTGGTATTTTTTCGCATAAACCATTTGCAATTAAATTACAATTATCTGCATGAACTGCATGACTGAAGCCTGTTCTATTAGCTGGGGAATCTATTAGAAAAATTTAATTTTAATAAAATGCTTGTCTGGATATTTTCAAATCACCTACTTGGTAAAGCAGATCTACAAACAAGATGAGTGAAACTGAAGTATAATTTTTTGGTCAAACGAAAACGTTCTACCAAATACTGTCTTGCGTTTTCTGTAATTTTTAAGTAAAGGTCAAGAGATTTCTGATCCATGTAGCCGAAATAAACCAAAAGAGCTGCTCTGCCTATTGTTAATCCTTCAAAGTTTTCCATATTTGTATGTGGCGATTTGTTGTCTTTGTAACCATCCCCTTCTTGTGCAAAAAATTTAACTATTTCTAAAAGACTCTTGCAATCACTTTCGCTTATTAAACCATCCGAGAGGAATCTTTCAGTCCCGTTCAAATCATTTTCGTCCATAATTAACTGAATGTTTGGTGGATATTTCGTCGAATTTTCCTGCTTTGATTAAACTTTTCTTCAATTTATGTTTCCACCTATTTATTACAAAGCTAATGTGCATATAATATGGGCGTCTACAGAAGAAGTTCCCTTAACTGTTCAATCAAACTGTAGTTTCTGTTTGCAGGATTTACGAAATTTTTTATTCGTTTATCGCTACTGTAGATGCCCATTAATGTTAGAAGGTATTGGAAAGTTTAGCAAAAGTAGCTTGAGCATCGCAATAATTTACAGAAGTTAAATAACAATGCTAAGGCATTTACCTCTATAGTGTAGAAAAAAAGCATAAAATAAATTTAATCTCTTAAAAAAATTGTGGCAGTCTTTTTCTAGGATGATCAGGTACTACTTAGTATTAACTCAAACGAAAAGAAAACGCTTTATGTAAGACAAATTTAAATTCTGTGGACATGCTACGTTATGTTCCTGCACGTTGCGTTGTCATTTCTAGAGTATATCTGTTTTACAATACTCGGAAACATTTTTTATTAAGATGACTGCACAAAATAATTATCGTAATATTTTTTAAAAAATAAAAAATATTCCAAGAGATGTTGATTTCTTCCATACATTTTTCCACACTATATGTATGTAGGAAGGAATATGGTTAATGTAGAAAAGATCCACAAAAGCTACGCAACAGTAAAAGCAAACTCCAGTAAAAATAAAACATTTATTCGTTTCAATTTATATGGCATTAGTATCTATCAACATACAACATCTATAATGTAAATACGTCCTGAATAATTATGTTATTTTTTTGCAGCCATCTTGTTCTTTTTAATATTTATGAACACAAAAGTTGCGGTTAAAAATAGTATCTCCCAAAATATAAACAAAGGTCATAGAGCAGTACTTTGTTCATCTACTGAAGAAGGGTGTTCCTGTAAAGCAAACAGGGTTAGTACAGAAACCTCATGCGCTCCCTTCACAAACCTCCATACACAAAGCAACGTTTGCTTTTTAATTTAATAATTATTTTTAAAAAAATTAAATAAGAAAATACAAACATCAAAAATTATCATTTACAACCTAATTTTTAAACCAGATGCTTAAAGCAAGCTGATTGCGGCTCAACATCGCAGAATGATTAATAAATTGAATTTTGTTTTAAAATGAGTACCAAAGCAAGTTTTGATCAACCTTCAAATTCCAAAATTTTGAAAATTACACAAAGAAATCACTTTTGTGTTTGAAAAGCGCACAGAATTAAATAAAAGATTAAAATACCTATTGATAAATACCTCAGAAGAATTTTCTTGAACTACAGATGATGTATTACTAAAATTATATTCTGTCTCAATGAATTTTAATAATCTGCCTTCATAAGTTAATCTTCGTACATAATGGATTGCCTCCTAAAATTCCATAAGAAACGAATTATATTTAGCTTATAATAAAGAGCTGTGTATAGATAAAAATATGGAGTATCATGTTACGATTGCATCTGATTATGTAAGATTTAACACAAACATCTTGTTTAATTTTAATCACAGTTGTCTTACCGGTCTTGGAATAAAATAACTTGCTTCAACTTTCGGCAACTTTTTGTAATATTCAATGTTAGTTCTCATGGTATCATCTTCTGGATAAAACAAAACATAACTTGCAGCTGCTTGACAAGCTGCCTTTAAATTTCCAGCTAAAATTTTTTAAAATAAACCACGAGTAATATTCTCGAGCAAACTATTCTTACTCTTAAAATATGCGAATTGAAGATAATGGTAATGACTAGCAAGAAGATCGTCGTGGTATTGTCCATTTAAATTGTTTAATGTTTTTCGGCATTTTCTTTTACATTTTAAACAATACGTGAAGTGATCTAGGTATAAATTCCAAAATTATTTCTGAATTAAAACAGATTTAAAATTTTTACTTGCAACCGATGGTATGAAATCTGGATACCATCCTTGTATAAAAGGCCCTTCACACAAAGCTCGACATTCTTCTTCAGATTGTAAAAATGAAATTAACGATTCTTCCATATTTTCTTCGACCCCCTTCCAATTCTTTTTTTCATAAGCATCTACTCCGTGAATGTATAAATATACATAATCCTAATATAACATCACTCATTACGCCCATTAATTTCCACTTTATAGATACATCTGGTCACATAATTATAAAAATTGACTTACTTTGGCTTCAAAGTTTAATATTTCTTTCATGTCTACTTCCGGCAGAGTGGAATAATGCTTAAGAGTTTTTAACATGGTTTCGTCTTTGGGATGAGAAACTAAGTACGTAAAAGCTGCTGAAGCAGCTTTTTGTGGTTGTTTTGTCTAAAATACGTTAAATAATACTAAGATAACAATGGGAAAAGAATTTCTTTAGCAAGCAATTATTAATATAGTACTGATAGTACAATGCAGTATCAAGGTAAATACTTTAATTGTCAGCAACAGAAAAATGCTGATCATAAAATACAAGAGAGCTTGTGTTGTAAATAGTAAATTCCCATTTATGCATATAAATGCTTATAAGGAGAGAAAAGGTGCCAAGCTGTGAGTGAAACTCATTATACAACCACAATTAATAACCCAATTCAACATCTAAAATATACAGGGTGTCAGTGAATGTTGTGCAAATACTTTTGAGGGGCGAGAGAGAGAGGCGTATATAGGTATACACAACGACATTCTTCAGAAAGATGAAATAATAAAAATCAGAAGGAGGAAAATGTTTTCTGCGAAGGACTTTCGTCTTAAGTACAGAATGGTTAGGTTTCATCGCTGACAAACCTGCATGCATTAGAATCTCAAACATTTTTTCCACAGAAACGTGGATTTTGTTGTCAGCTCCAAATTTTGTTTAAATAAAGGGATTTGTGCGGAAATTCCCACAGAGTTTTTACAGAATTTTATGTCCGGTTTGACCTTTGCTAGCTTCAAAATATGCAACGTTTTTATGAACCAAATTTTTTCTAAGTTTGCCTTGTCACATATTCAGTGAATCTATCTCGTCCCCAATTTTATTAAATAAAGCGCTATTAATCTTCAAATGTCAAAGGAAAAAAAATGTAGTTGTATAATGATTTGAGAGATGCATTCACAGAACAATTAATTTTATGCAAAATATCGCCATCAATTTCTTCTAAATAAAATCGTACTTTTTAAGATTATTTCGAATTGTAACTCTTTTAACGAATTAAACCAAAATTGCTTGTTTGAAATCTATTTTCCATGAAATTTTAATTTCAAATTTCACCTTTTGTTATGAAAAGACGAATGGCGTAGTAGGTACTTACTACCCACAATTTTCCATTCAACAACAGAACATGTCTACATTAAAATCTCGAAATCGAAAGTTTCCAAGATATCGATACCTTCGTATACTGCTAGCTTTCAGTGAAATAAAAGCTAAATTAGATTTAAACACGGTTATAATTTAAAGATTAGTGTTTAATTTTGTCATTTATGAAAATGTGGTCGAAATGGGAACGTTAGTACTTCCGCATACTCGCTTTAACTTCAATTATATTACGATCCATAAATATTATAAATTGTAATACAATGACATTTAATAAATCAGTTCATTGTGGAATATTTCATGATAAAAGTACAGAAAAGCATGTATTTACACTGTTTTATAGTTTGCGTATGTTGGATGAATTTACTCTCCAGAAAAATAAAATACCTATTTTTAGATTTAATGGCTTCTGTTTTCTGTTACTTCTCTCTTGCACATTTTATGACCAAAATTCATGTGAATGTCATTCGTTAAGAGATTATTTATAATTGTGATCTACACTTCCGCAATGTTACTGTATTTTTGATAACAACAGACCTTGATTCGGAAATTTTGTGGTGTAATAATTTGATGCATTTAAAGAAATCACATCACATGGATTTTTAAAACTACTTATTCCAACATTTTAATCAATATTTTCAAATTATATTTAATAAATTAAATAAGTCTTATGTAAAAAAATAATTATGCTTACTTGAAAATAACATAAGTGCAAATATTCATATGGTTTTTTGGTTTCAAATATTTCTTCGGTTTCCGGGTCTAAACTATCAGTTTTCACGAGTTCTTTGCTGGATTTTCGACAGTTAATTATGCAAAGTGTATTTCGAAGAGTTTTTTCGTAAAAATAGAGATTTTCAATATCAACTGGGTATAACGGATCAGATTGTTCCGCTTCTTCCGTACACTTTAGCCTGCAGTTTTGGAGGGATTTGCTGTAAGATCGATGATTCTGGAGCGCCTCCTCCAATTTTTCAACACATACATTGTAGTTATTTTCTAAATAGGCATTGCGGCCTTTCTTATAAAGCACAGCACATGATTCAGCTTCGTTTTCTTCTTCTTTGGTCAACACGTGTATTGGTACAACAAGCAATAAAAATAAGTGGGTAAGGCGCGTATTTAAACGCATGATCACAAGCCAAGTTGCTTAAGCTAACTGAGAAGATTGGGAGGGACTGATTAACTCGGTCCAGAACAACTTCGAACAACTTCTAACAGTGGCGCACATTATATAACTTCTGTTCATAAACCACTTTATTTTGCTGTTTTTAAAATTAAAATCTACCCTTCTGACAAAAATTATTAGTATAGCACTTCAAATGTTTGAAAATAAATCATCCTTTTATAAATTACTCATTGTTTTCAGTTAAAAAAAATTTGATTTACAAGAATGAAATTTTTTGATTCATAAAATTTCCTTTTATATTTTTCAGCATTAACCCTACGCCTCTGTTTCAACACTTGATGGTGAAGTTGAAAATATGAGCTTTAGAAAATTAGAATTCGATAGATGAGTTTAGTTACCTTTTTTTATATAATCTGGGTGTAATTTTTATGTATACCTCCCTAACTTTAGAAAAATTTTGTTTAATATTTTTGTTAAGTTTATTGGTTATTATTTAAGCTAACAGGAAGTGTCTTTTTTTTTTCTTAAACATTAGTTTACAGCAAAAGCACACAATATAAAATTTTTGCAAAGCATCCATTAATATTCGTACTCAATTATATTTTTTATAGATGCATGCCCTTTTCATATTTTTTTAATTTTCTGTAAAAACATTAAATGCAAGTTTTCGAGCAACTAATCATTTTATAATAAACGTACCTACTAGCTATGCAGCCAACAATACAAACCCAAATCTTTTTCGAACTATACTACGCTAAAACTCGAAATATAATATTTAATTCGTATTAGTTAGGTCTCCAAGCAAAAAATATGTAGTCGTAACGTTCCTTACAATAAACAATGTGGATATTTTTTGATAGTAGCAACTGAATGTTAAAATAGATCAAACATCCATCATTTGTTCCTAAGCAATATTTTTCAATCTGAAATTTAACTTCTCTAGTATGTCTAATTTTTTTTGTATACATTAATTAATCGCCGGCAAGTTCTCAAGCAGGGGTAGGGAAACTAGTCTAATTTTCGAATAATCGAATGAAACAAAATTAGATAAGTTATAATATTATAATTTTAAAAAGATTACAAAACTGAATTGTATTATTTGAAGGTATATAATCGCAAAATATCTGAATAGATCAACATTTACAAAACTGAACTGTATTTTTTGAAGTTATATAATCTCAAAAGAAAATATTTGAGTAGATCAAAGTTTACAAAACTGAATTGTATTATTTGAAGTTATATAATCGCAAAATAAAATATCGTGAGTAGACACACATTTACAAAACTGAATTGTATTTGAAGTTATATTATCGCAAATCGAAAATTTGAGTATTCTAAATCGTCTTCCATGGGGTTGTTGGAAATTCGTCTTGGGAAAGCTGGAAAAACGAAGAAGGAATTAATTTTAATTGTTAACATTTGAAATTCAACTTTTTTCAAGTCAAAAAATTCTCTGAAACTTACTTATTATTTAATAACTATGCAGAAATTTGGAATGCGACTATCCAATGCAACAAATATCCTTAGTTCCTCATTTCAATCCAAAACATTGGATCCTCCAACTTTTCACAAGGAATGTCTTCACTCTTCACCCTCATAACAGTCAACAAAAGCAAAATTGAAATCATGTTTAAATAAATTATGTAAAATATTCTTAACCCTGTATCACAATAAAACATAATTTACCCCCCCCCCCCCCAGTAATATGTCTCCTCATGTCTAGTATAGTTAAAAGATATCATAACTAAAAATCAGATTTTTCAGCATTACAAAACAAAAATATCTCTGAATAATTTTACACAAACTTAGAAATACACTTACTAAATAGATCTGTGTATTCAATGTGCACTTTTGAATAATCAGATCAATTAGGGTTTTTCTAAGTTATATGCATGAAAGTAAATTTAGGCAAGTATTAGACATTTTCATAAACGGAACTTGATTTTTAGTTAATCTGTACCTACCTAACACTATCATTTACCCATATATGAGGAATAATACCTGTGATTATGATTACACCCCCATCGTAAAAAACAAAAATTTATAGCAAAGCACAATTTACTGCTGTTTATAAAATCCCCATGAAAAATATTTTAAGTGAGAAACTAACCATATTCTAATTCGACTAATATTTACCTAATAAATAGGAACCCATTTCAATTAATTGTAAATTAGAGAAACACTGTACCTACTCCTACTTAACCAGTAAAGAAAATTGAAACTTTTTTACCCAACATATTCTTCTTAACAATCCTCTTTATACTACACCTCCAATTGTACTCTTCACAAATACTTAAGTAATTGTAATCTGCAACAAAATTGAAATTGTAGCATTTTATATTAGCTTGTGGTTTGTGGCAAAATTAGTTTAGAAAATCAAAAGATTATAAAATAAATTTACTATACATTTACAGGAATGAATAGAGCAAAACTAGCAACAAGATCTTTTTCAAACGTTTTTGTTCATAAAGCAATTAATCAGATTATAAAAAATAATAAATAATGCACACCTATAGGCTATAGACTAACAGCAACTCCACTTTTGATTTTGGCATAAAATAACCCTGGACGTGCTGAACAAAAATGATTTTGAAATAAAGATAACGTATCCTGAAAATTCTAATACTTAAATATCCTGATAATGAAGATTAAGCACCCTAAAACAAAACAAAATTAAATTTTCCTGAAAAAGAACGATTAAGTATCCTGAAAAAAATTAACAATTAAATACCTATCTTGAAAAATAATGATTAAGTATCCTGAAAGAAATAACGATTAAGTATCCTGAAACAAATAACGGTAAAGTATCCTGAAAAAATAACAATTAAGTATCCTGAAAAAATAATAATTAAGCATCCTGAAAAAGAATAAACAAAGAGTTCTGAAAAAATAATTAAATTGCCTGGAAGAAAATACAATTCAATATTCTGAAAAAAATAATTAAGTATCCTGGAAATGGATATAATAATTAAGTATAGTTAAAGGGATACTTACATAAAAATAAATACTTTCCATTATGTAAATACACCAACACAAGAAGTACCGAGCGCGAAAATACACGGCGCGTCAAAAAAAGCGTAAAAGCAGTTAGAAAAGATCGAAAATATTTACGAACGTACGGAAAACGGAGCGCAAAAACACTTTCACGTGAAAGAAATATTTTTCATGCGAAAAATAAAACTTACACTTCCTGAAAAGGAGTAATAATTAAGTTTCCTGAAAAGAATGATAATTAAATCGCCTGAAAGAAAATACAACTAAATATCCTGAAAAAATAGTAATTAAGTTTCCTGAAAAAGAGTAAAATAATTAAGTATTCTGAAAAAAAATGTTAATTAAATCGCCTGAAAGAAAATACCTACAACTAAATATCCTGAAAGAGATAATAATTATTCAACCATCAGTAAAAAATAATCATACCTGGGGATACTTACACATAAGACGACATAAGTCAGAATTTTCCATGATGCAAACACACTAACACAAGAGCTACCGAACGCAAGAAGTACCTAACGTGAAAATACACGGCGCGTCAAAAAAGAGTAGAAGCAATTATAAAAAGATTGTCTTTGAAATATTCACGAACGTACGCACCGAAAAATTGAGCGCAAATATACTTTCAAGTAAATCTTAGAAAAAAAATTCTTTCTAATGCGAAAAAATATTAATTACTACGCATCTGAAAAGTTTGATTAAGTCTGTAAGAAAATAGAAAGGCAATTGACAAAAAACCTTCAAAAGCGGTTTAAAAAATCGCCACTTTGAAGATGCAGCAGCAAAACCAGTTTGATGTCGGGAAAAAGCAAAATAAGACAAGATGAATTTTCATCCTGCTTTGTACGGCGGGGGGGGCTTTGGGTAAAACTTATTTGACGTTAGTTCTATTTACGTTATTACTATAAATTTAACAGATTGTCACAAAAAATATAAAGCAAATGCAGCATCTAATCTTGATATCTAATTAAAGGCAATAATAAAAATTCAATCCAATATAACTAAGTTACTTTATAATAGTATTTATCTATTTGAATTGCAAAATATATTAACTTTAGGTCTTGAGCAAAAACAAATCAAATCAAATATAACTAAGTTACTTTATAATAGTATTTATCTATTTGAATTGCAAAATATATTAACTTTAGGTCTTGAGCAAAAACAAATCAGGGTAAAAAAGAAAATGTTTCCAATGTGTATTTAAGTATCTAAAATTCTCAACTTGAAGGGGCGGGCGAGGGGTAAAAAGAAGTTCAAAGATAAATTAATAAATGAATATTAGGGGAATATACTGCTGAAACAATTATCTCTGATGTCCTTTCTTCATCCTTGGAACAGCCTCGCAGAACCACACCTACCTTAGAATTGTTGTCTTCTGAAGCACACGATACCCATTTCCATTTTCCGCACTAGAGTTCACTTCACTAAAGTTTAGTTCAGTTCACTACACTACACTACACTGCCAAATTGGCCCAGTCATGCAAATACTATCATGACTTCCAACTTCTCAGTAGAATGGCACAATTAGTCGATCATTTCTGCAAAAAAAAAAATAATTGTTATAACAATACTAACAATACTAACAACACGGAAACAATAACAGAAAAACTTTAAAAGTTGAAAAGTATACTAAATAATAGGAAATGATTTTAATATCAAGAAATCCATTGTTTTCGACTTATGCAATAGATTAGTAACAAATATTTCCGAGTAAGGTGTAAAGATTATTTAACAACTGCGATTTACATGACGATATGGGAGTTATGTTTATTATTATTAATTTATAGATTATCAATTTTGATCGTTCAAAAAAATTAAAATTGTTTAGGGGTAGGTAATGAAAATGAAGTAATTATCAAACTTACCACTGAAGAAGTTGGTCTTTGCAGAATGAATGGTATTAGACTTCTCATTCATGTTCTTTGGATTGAATACTTAGATGTGAGGAATCTTTCTGGTCCCTTGGCAACACAGATGATTTAAAACTGTAAAATAGAAAAATTATAATTAATAACAATAGTAATCAAAAATGAATTTCTTATTACTGTACTATCAAAACTGATACTAAACTGAAACTAAACAGTATGGTATAAATAAATCGCCTTATTAAACAAAATCTTTTCAGAAGACACCATTAATACAGCACCAAAATTAAGAAAGGGTTCTGCCATCATTGTTTTAATGTTTGCATTTTTGTAAAAAAATTAATTTAAACAATTTAGTAAAAAGTTAAAATGTGTAGCTTGAATATTTATCAATACATATTAAAACTTCCATTCGTATTTAAAGTATAAAATTTATCAATGAAAATTTCTAATTGCATAAGACACCGGTTATCTGCAACGATTCTTTGGATTTCATGAATCAGATATTTCTTTTCATTAAATGAAAAAGGAAAACTTAAAATTATGTAAACATTCTTTTACAATAAATTATGTGTCATGTATATGTAGCAAAGGATTACAATAATACTCCTTGTCATGGTTTAGCAATTTTTGAATATTCACAAGGGTGAAATAAATAAGGGTTCATGGGGTCACGTGAATTTAATTTTCTGCTACTATGATTTAACACAGAACTGAACAAAAACTGAAAATTGTTTAATGGAAATGAATTATTAAACTTACCACTGAAGAAGTTGCCTTTGCAGAATGAATGGGTATTAGACTTCTCATTCATGTTCTTTGGATTGAATAGATGTGTGGGAAGATTCTGATCCCTTGGCAAGGCAGATGATTTGAAACTGTAAAATAGAAAAAAATAATTAAAAACAATGATAATTAAATACATTTCATCTTATTAAACAAAATACTTTAAGAAAATAAAAGAAATACACATTTCTGCATACCTAGTTAATATTAACTAATTTCTGGAAACGGATTAAAATTAAATTTAAATATGGTTGAACACTTGAATTAAAGCTACACTTGTTTGTTGTACGAAGCATCTGCATTAACTGATATAATATAATAGCTCCAAATAAAATAAGGTATCAAAATCATCCATATGCGCAAGAACAGGTTCAAAATTGCACCAATCGAGACCTGATAACGTACACTGTTATCTTCAGATTCTAAAATTCTTGCCTTCAATACAATAAGACTTGCAATGCAATACATTTTTAAACTTTGTAGAATTACCTATAGTATTCAGGGGATGGCAAGAATTTAACTTTTTAGATGAGTTTTGTTTTGTCCTGCATTAAGAATTGTATGGGGTTGGAGCACCCAATGAAAATGGAATATAATATAAATTCATGTAAAGAGAAAACAATAAAATATTGCACACTGGGGAAAAGCCTTTTAAATTTCAGATTGTGGTGAAAAGCCTTTCCTATAATATTATTTTCTAGTATAATTTTTTTTCACCCACGTCCAAAAACTGAAATCTGTAGTAATCGTATGGTAAAGATTAACATTTGAAGTTCAAAAAATGTACAAAATAAATTTAAAACGCGAAAAGAACTGTTCAGAAGTTATTTATTGTAGGTACCTATCTAACAAATAAAAAAAAACACGGCCTGGCATGTTACGTTAACAACATATTAATGAAACACCAAAAAAAAAGGGTCAGAAGTTCTTCCTTCACTATTTATTGTTTGCATTTTTGTAAAACAATTAATTTAAACAATTTAGTTGAAAATTAAAATTTGTAGCTTAAATATTTATAAATAAATATTAAAACTTATATTCGTATTTAAAGTATAAAATTTATCAATAAAAATTCAAGAGATTGTTTGTTTCTGCAAATGTTATTTGGACGAAAAATAGAAAGGTTAACGCATATGGTGCGATAAGACACCGGGCATCTATTGTGCAGCGATGAATCAGATATTTCGTTTCATCAAATGAAAACTTGAAATTACGTAAAAATTCTTTTACAAGATGTGTCATGTATGTGTAACAAAAGAATACCAAATATATTCTCATGATTTTGAAATTTTTGAATTTTAAAATAAAAAGGGTTCATAGGGCTACCTGAATTTAAATTTCTGCTACTAAGATTTAACACCGACACTCATTAGTAGTAATAAAAAGAAAGTTAAAATTGTTTAGTGGCAAAGAAAATACAGCATAATTATTAAACTTACCATTGAAGAAGTTGCCTTTTGCAGAATGAATGGGTATTAGACTTCTCATTCATGTTCTTTGGATTGAATAGATGTGTGGGATGCTTTTGATCCCTTGGCAAGGCAGATGATTTGAAACTGTAAAATAGAAAAAAAATAATTAATAACAATGATAATTAAATAAATTTCTTATTACTGTACTATTTTAGTTTAGTTTGGTATAAATAAATCGCCTTATTAAACAAAATATTTTCAGAAATTAAAACAAATATACATTTCTGCATACCTTTCACACTTGAATTAAAACTACACTTATGTCTTGTATGAAGCATCTGCACTAACTGATATCAAAATAATAGCCCAAATAAAAGAAGGTATCAAAATCGTCCATATGCGCAAGAACAGGTTCAAAATTGCTCCAAACGAGACCTGATAACGTACACTGTTATCTTCAGATTCTAACATTCTTACCTTCAAATATACAATAAGAATTGTAATGCAATATATTTTTAAAACTTTGTAGAATTATAGTATTCAGGGGATGACAAGAACATATTTTCATAGAAAAATTAACATTTGAGGAGTTAGGGGTAACACCTATTATATGTACCTACAAATTTAAATATTGCAATTGGAAAAATTTCACTTAGTTATTGTTACTTTTATTAACTAGAAGATTATTAATAACAAATTGCACTTTTTACCTAACGGTTACTATTTTGAAAAGAATAATGTTTGGGAGTGAAATAATTTGGTTATTACCTATGAAACCAAACGTTTAAAATATAAAGGGGGGTAAGGGTAAGCATGAATAATTCAGAAATTACTAAGAGTTTAGGAAAATTTAGTAGGTACTGCTCTTTGTGTCCGCCATTTTAGAAACAACCAATATTTGATTAAACTTATCAACTATTGGTTGTCGACTGGCCCTGTATAATGTTTAAAATGAATTTCACGACGAAATAAAAATTGGAACGTAAAAACTAAAAAACATATTGTAATAAAATGTTTCTAAATATTATTCAACTTAATTAGTCATTGGTTCTTATATGACCGTTGATATGAAGTCATGTGAAAAAACTTCAGAATTGTAAAACAATTTCAGTCAAGTTACAATATTTTAAATTTTGTCTGTAATTTTCAACTATAAATTAAATAAAATATGATAGCTACTCCATTCTTTGAGTTCTGTAATAAGTCAAATAATATTACCACAAGATATAATGTACAAATTAGGTAGATGCGAATATCTACCAGGTTCAATTGGAAATAAAATAAAAATTAATGAAACGGTATTCGAATCTGGGATGCAATAATGGGAAATGTCCTGAGAATGTATGTCTAGATTTCTAAAACATAGAAAGACTAATGAATTAATGATAATAATAAGTTGAAGGTAATAGCAAGAAGACTAACACAGAAAGGTCCTGCAATGTAATCCTGAGGAATAATTTAAAGAAATGTAATATTTTCATTCGGTTTTATGGTTTTATCATTGTCATGCTGAAAAGCAGCAAGAGTTTAAATTTCGCTCCCATTCGAAGTGTTGTAGAAGTTTACTACAAGATGTCACTGAAACAATCTGCTTTCAGTCTGCTTTCAGTCGTGGGTTGAGAACTGCTTTATGGCAAATACAGTGTTTGGTCTGTGCGTCAGTATGTTGTGAGTTTTAATGATTTATCGTAAAGTTGGGTTTGAAAATACAACATAGTGTTTTCATTTTGTAATAAAAGGTTTAAAGTTTGTAATCAACCAAAAATGTGGCTAAAATATTTACTGTTTATTTCACTGTGTACGAATAACCATGGATAATTAAACCTGTTTTTTTCCAAAATGGTGGGTGTCTCTTATTTGATAATAGTTATTTATTATTTGTGTACTATCGTGAGTTGTGCCAAGGATTGCCCTAAAATTTGCACTTGTTTGGGTGACTACGTGGACTGTTCCCAGAAAAATTTAATATCAGTGCCTTTGAATATCCCAAAATGGACATCACAACTGTAAGTTCTTTTTGTTTACATCCTTTCTGTACACCTGTTTGTGTTATTATTTTTTTCTCATATATAATTCATAATATAGATGTAAACTTTATTAAAATATCACTTTCTTATAAGTTTCTTAACTTTTACAGAAATTTAAATAATAATCGAGTGAACTCCTTGGACAATGATGCCTTGAAAAGCCTAACACATTTGACTGAGTTAAAATTAAATAAAAATAAAATTACAGTTATTATAAAAGAAGCTTTAGAATCCTTACAACGATTAAAATCTCTGTAAGTTTACATTTGTTTGTATATGAAATTCATCACAGAATAACATTCACACAATTCAGAAGCACCCATAATAGAATTTTTACTAATAAGTATTAATCAAATGTGCAATAAATAATAATTATTACCACACAACTAGGAAGTTATTGATCCCTGATTGAATACTTGAAGTATATTTTATCATTTTTTAAATTAAAATGTAAAGTCATATAAATTTGAAAAATATTGATTTATAGAAGAATAAATCTAATCCATTGAAAGGAAAATGACTATATACCATTCATAATATTTTAACAGACAGACTGAATGCATTTCTCATTCATGCATTATGCATAGATTTCCCCCTGATAAGCTATTTATAGCACTTAAAGGAATTATTGTTATTATTTAATCTTGGTCTTTATTCATTCATTGTGATCCACAATCAAGTGTGTGATTTAACTCCCCCTATAATAGGTGCATTATAACATACTTTTATTTATTACCAAGAGCTATTAAATTTCATGACCTAAAAGTCTACAAAATAAAGCTACAGAAATAATATTCTGTGATGAAGAAGCAAGGGCTCAACCATGTGAGAAGTTCAGTGTACATATTCCAGGTAGTCCCTGGGAAGTCTGGGTAGTCTTTGGGAAGTCTGGGTAGTCTTTGGGAAGCCTAGGTAGTCCCTAGACCCTAGGAAGTCTGTGTGGAAAGTCTGAATATTCCCTGGAAAGTCTGGGTGATCTTTGAGTAGTCCTGAACAGTAACTGGGAAGGCTGGGCAGTCTTTGGAAAGTCTAAGTAGTTCTGGATAATCACAGGGAAGACTAGAGGGTAGTCTTGGTAGCCTTTAAGAATTTTGGGGTAGTTCTGGGCAGTCATTAGAAAAACTGGGTAGTCTTTGGGAACTTGGGGCAGTCTTACACATTGGGTAGTTTAGTGTACACAATTTTCTACCATGGTTTACCCCTTGTGTAAAAGTTACCCTCAATATATTAACATGGAAGCTAACTTTTTAAACAAATTTTTAGAGAGTTAAATCGAAATCAAATACAATCCATTGAGCCCTTAACATTTAAGCCTTTAGAGCAACTTGCAATTTTAAAATTGAAAAGAAATCGTATTAACCAGTTAAAAGATGGAGCTTTCTTTGGGTTAATGAGGATTAAATCTTTGTAAGTTATACAAAACATAAACTTTTTTTTCTGTATTATAAAGTGTATATTTTAAGGATGTTGGATTATAATGCCATACAAGTTATTTCTAAATCATGGTTGTATGGTTTAGATAATTTAAAGGAATTAACAATTTCCAATAATATTGTTAATCATGTTGAATCAGATGCCTGGGAATTCTGTCAAGACTTGGTTCACCTGTAAGTTAGCATGACTAACTATAAACAATGAGTTTCTTTATTTTATCAAGTAAACTTCCTGAACAGTTTGAAAGTAAATCAGTCACAGAGCAGACTTGATAAATTTTCTGGAATTCATTGATAAAGAAACTGGTTACACACCTCCTGATTAAAATTAATTATTTTTTAGTGATTTATCAAATAACCAAATGAAATCAATTAAAAAGGATACATTTAAGCATTTAAAGAAGCTTCAGAAATTAGTATTGAATAATAATAGTATAACATTTATTGAAGAAGAAGCTTTTGATCACCTATCAAGCCTTAAAATATTGTAAGTCCGCCCACCCCCGTTTCGTATTTTATCCCTCATTAATTTTTTTTTAATTATTTTAGACAATTAAATAACAATAAGATTTCTTGGGCAATTGAAGATGCACATGGAGTATTCAGTAGCTTAAATAACTTATACAAATTTTCACTTGCTTTTAATAATATTAAATCTATAAATAAAAATGCTTTTAAAGGCCTTGGAAGTGTTGTTCATTTGGATTTAAGTAACAACAACATTACTTCTATACAAAGAAATGCTTTTATTGAAATGCCTTCATTAGAGGTAGGTTGTCTTAATAATTAAAAATGATTTTTAATTTAAAAACAAAAACCATTTCAGGAATTAGCTTTAAGCACGACCGCACTTTTGTGTGATTGTAATCTTGCTTGGTTTTATGAATGGTTAATCTTAAAGAAATTTAACGTTCATACAGTGTGCTCTTACCCTGAGTGGTTAAGAGGACAGCCTTTACAAGATGTGCCTGTAAATAACTTTACTTGTGGTATGTTCTAAAAAAATATATTTAATTTGGTTATTAAAAATATAATTTTAGATGGGTTGCCTAAACCTAGATTAATAGAAGAACCAGAACCAGAAATAATGGCTTTGAAGGGTGAAAATATTAGTCTTAGCTGTAAAGCTATGTCTAGCTCATCAGGTCCTATGAGTTTCACCTGGAAAAAAGATAATGTTGAACTTGTAAATGCTGATGTGAATATTTTTGCGAATACTTTAGATGGAAAAAATACAGAGAGCACTTCAGTTTTAAATATTTATCGAGCACAACATTCAGATGCTGGAAAATACCAGTGTATAGTATTTAATAAATTTGGGACTACATATTCACAAAAATCCAGTATTTCAGTTTTAAGTAAGTCCAATAATTCCAAAAATATTGCTCCCTTCTAAAACTTTGTTTTAGTTTACCCAACATTTGTAAAAATCCCCCAAAATGTTACTGTGCAAGCTGGTAAAACAGTTCGTTTAGAATGTGCAGCCCATGGTGAACCTTTACCAGAAATAGCATGGCAAAAAGATGGGGGAAATGATTTTCCTGCCGCCAGGGAAAGAAGGATGCATGTTATGCCTGCAGATGATGTTTTCTTCATCATTAATGCAAAACCAACTGATATGGGTGTTTATAGTTGCACAGCAAATAACGCTGCAGGAACTATTGTTGCAAATGCAACCCTTACAATTGAAGGTAAAAATAATTAACCCTCTTAATTTAAATAACATTGTTTTTTTAAAGAAATGCCGACATTTGTTAAACCAATGGAAGACAAAGAAATCACAGCTGGGGAGTCTGTTGTACTTCAATGCATGGCAGGTGGAGCACCAAAACCTTCCATTCAGTGGCTTAAAGATGGTGGACCAATCCATACAACAGAAAGACATTTTTTTACAGCAGAAGATCAACTGATGATTATTGTTGATACTGTTCTAAGTGATGCAGGGATTTATCAATGCCAATTAAATAATTCTCTTGGTACTGAAATTGGTTTTAGTGAAATGCATGTTAAACCAGGTAATTAATTTTTCTTTGGGTATTTTACCTGAAATTATTCTAAATATGTTTTTTTAGGTGTAAGTCCTGAAAATGAATTAATGGGGATTATAATAATCACAGTTGTTTGTTGTGCTGTTTTAACTTCAATTGTATGGGTGGTTATAATTTATCAAACCCGTAAACGTATGTCTCCAGCAAAAATTACTGCACCACAGATAGAACCTCCTGGGATAGATTTCACTGATAAAACTTTGGCACAGTTTGGAGATAACACTTCTGAACATTCTTCCTGTAAAGATAGTGGTACTGGAGACTCTGCTAAACGAAGTAATGATGATCTCCTTCCAGGAGATGAATATACTTTAATAATTAATGGTAAGGAAAAAAATTGCAATTAAGTTAGAAATATTGATTATTTTATATTAAATAGAAAATAACCCCGAGGATAAGGAAACCCCAATGAGAACTGCAAGTTTGGTGTACTTGGTAGCTGATGGTAACAATTCTCATACTCCATTATTACATAAAGATGGACCAGTGTATCCAAGATCAACTAACCATGACCGGCTAGAAGAAGCAACTCCATCTACTTCAGAAATTAAGATTGAAAGTACATCTTCAGATACTTTAGAAGGGTAAGATGGATCCAGATTTATTTATTATAGTAATGAACGTACGTGGATATATTTGTAAGTATTTTAACAACACCCAGTGATTGTAGGTGATAATGGTCGTAAATCTAGTTCTTTTAAATGTAAAATCCCACAGCCATTGTATATTTGTGGATTTCCTATTTAAAGGTACAACTTTTTCTGTATAAAATTTTATTTTTAGTTCCTGACTAATTTTAAGTAATCATTGACTGTTAGATATTTTGTTAAGTGAAGGGCATATTGCAATTCCTTACTATACATTTATTATTGTTAAGTTCTTTGAACTAATTATATTTTTCTTTCCTTTTTTTTTGTTTTTTTATATAATTGGGTCTGAACACAAAAATTTCAATTTCAAATTACTTCCAAAATTTAAAATAAAAAGAACTGACAGTGAGAGGCTAACTATTGGAACTAAAGCTAATGGCAACTATATCCCTTATAAAAATTTGAGTTATTGAGCTCAACTCAATATAACCATTTCAGTATTCCCTATATTAAAACTGCTATTCAAATCCCTTTTTTGTCCTTCATGCTATAAATTTTATTGGACAATTAATGGTCATGAGTCATGACATTATTTTGTTCCAATTAGATTTATTCTAATATGTATTAAAAGTTCCAATAAAATTAATTATAAGCTCTCAGACCCATTTTTATATTTTTATTATAAAGTCCTGTTGTACAATATTATGTTCAATGTATGTGAATAAATAATAGTGTGTTTCTGTAGTTGTATTATCAAAAGAAATATTGTAAAGTATTGTTTTTATTTTAGTATGTCTGTTATGTTTGATCAGAATGTCTGTTTATTTATTAAACTTGGTGCATGTGTTTTTTTTTAAATATAGACTAGAATTTTAGGGTAATATTTCCTAAGTTTACCTTGTTGGCAGTCTATTCCAGTTTAATTTGCTTGTGCAGGTTATTGTTTTATTAAAATGAAACAGATACTGATTAACAGAGTTGTTGCTTTAATTTTTACATACCAACTATTATGTTTATATTATCAAATTGAAAAGTATTGTAGAACTTGTTTGCTAAACCTTCTATATTTTAGTCTTTTTATAGTATGAACCCACTTCATAGTATTATTAAGTATACCTCATTGTGATTTTAGCGGTGAAATTTATTATTGATTTTTTCAAAATAAATTTTTGGAAATGTATAATTTGTGTTTTTATTTTTGCGTAAAAGGTAAACCACTCTTGTGATTATATTTATGAGGGGCAGGTAGGTAAGCCTAAAAGTGACAAAATAATCCTCTGTCCTATTATCCTATTTTATCAGCAGTACCAGTATGACAGTAAGATTATTTACTACCTACACATAAAAAAGCCAAATGTGCAGCAATAAATGTTTTTTCAAAAATCTGATTCAATTAAATTTTATTAGTATAGTACAGAAATTAAAATTTAATTTTGTTCTGCCTAAGATTATGCCAGGTAAGACCAAAACAAAACTGCTTAAATGTTCAAAAGGTAGAAAGTGATTTGTTGCATTTGGAAATTGTCTGAATTACCTCAAATCCAATTGCTTTGAGGTATAATCACTTTATTAATAAAATTTGTAGAGCACAAAAGGATATATTATGCATCTATAAAACAATCTACCTATTGGGTGTCCCAAAAAAAATACCTAGTACCTAATAATAATCATTTAAACAAATGCCTTGTATTTAACAATCACCCTGTGCTGTTTAAAACTTTTGCCAGTAGCTAGATGACGCTACATTGTTGAAATTACTATACAAGGTGTCCCCAAAAAGTCTGTACAAACGCTACCATATATTCTTGAGACCAAAATAGGACAATTCAACCAAATTTACGTCCGTGTTTTATTACGGCGCCGTGGATCTTAAAAATTAAAACGGTATTGGCTAAACCAAACTGCTAAAAAAATATGAAGTTTGCATTTGAATGATCAACTATTGACCACTTATATGTGAACGGTCAGGAGCAAAAGAATTATGTCAAAAAAATACCTATTTCCAGTATATATTTACACCCCAACGTTAAAGCAAGCAACCCTTTACCATTTTAAAAATAAAGAAACATTTTTGAGATTTGATAACCCCCTAACAAAGCATGCTTTGGTTTGGGACAGCGTGATCCTACTATATATTTTCGTCTCAGGACTTTTGTGGTAGCGTTTCCTACAACCCTTTTAGAGACACCCTGTATTATAAATAAATAACTGTGGGTCTTTCAAGAGGGGCCGGCGTAAAAAATTAAACCTTATTTCTGAAGGTATATATGGTCATTTTATTGAATTTGCAATGAAGGATATCTGTATATGGTGTATTAAATAAAAACAATCGTCAAAGTAAAGACTTGATATCGTGTTGGAATAAAATTTTCGGTGGAATTTGGTGACGTATGTGACCACTACATGTTTAGGTACTTCCGAAAATAAAAGCAGTTTAATTATTTAGTGAATTATTTATTTATATTTGGAGAAAGTTAATAGATATCGCTTAACGATTGCCATCGCACTTAAATATTTACAAATTTCCTAGTTAATAACATGTATTTGATTATAAATGACCTTCCTTGTTTAATTACCTCACTAATGGCAATTATTTCCAAGTTCATTTCTGTTTATACTCCTCTTGATTTTTTTTTTAAATTAAAAACTAAAATTTAATTAAAAATAATGTTATACTATATCTAATTTTTTTTATTTCCTTTTGATTTCATATTAAAAATCTATTGATACACAAAGTGCTTCAAAAATTGCAAACTCTTAGAAAGGGACGTTTTAATTTATTTAGAGACATCTCAACAAGAATTAAAAACAAAATAATAATGGTGACTATCCCGATGACAATGATGACTTTTATAATTCATAAGCCTTCACAAATTTAAATCCATTTGTACTAGTAATTAAGAATTTGTCATGGTATATTTTGCAAAGTCATTGAAAATATTATGTGAAAAGTGATTTAATGTTTATTCATTTTTTAAAAGAACAAAAGCTAGAATAAATGGAACAAGTAAATATAATTAGGTTCCAGTATGTATTATTGTGTTCATTTAATTTTATCGATTACAATAAAGAATGATAGATAAAAATACCAATCAACAACTGGTGCCTACCTATTTGAAATTACCTGACTCAGTACTTTTTGCTTAGTATACGGCGCAAGCGTTACAACTGAAACGCCATATCAGAATATTTAAACTGTTTCCTGGGTTTTTCTAAAATCAAAACCATATTTAATTGATCGCGTGAGAAATTCACGAAAAGGAAGAATACAGAAATTTAGTTTGTGCATTGTTCATTTGTTATTTGTGGTACCCAGTTTTTCATTTTCGTGTGTTCTCCCAGTTAAAGCAAAAAAATGTTGAAAAGTAAGTTTATTTATATTTTCTGTATATATTTAAATAATGAATTGTAAATTATTCAGTTATTATATAATAACAAAATTTATCTATTATTTTATTTTAAAAACACATAAGTTTTTTTGTCAGGTATTAGGACATAATTGAAATTATTTAATTATTTCATATCATCCTCATATATTTGAGAAATACACATTGAAGGTCAACTTGTAGAAGGTCAAGTGTAAATTATTTCATTACGTACAAATAAATGTCAATTATGTATCTATAAGTATTTAGTGATTACTTTAATATCATTTTGTGTAAAGATATTTAAAATTAGGAAAACCTTTTATTTATTTAAATTTTTTTGTTAGTAAAAATAGATTCACCTAAATCTTATCTACTTTAGATAAGACAAGGAAAGCAGCGTGCGGTAGATCAGGAAATGGTATTGTGTCACTGAGCAACATTGATACTGAAAGGGGTTTTCTCAAAACCCATTTAATTTTATTAACATCAACAACGTAAAAATTATTAAATTAATAATTTAAAAAAAAAATAAAACTTGATAATACAAAAAAACAATGGGGATATACCTATGGCAAATAAAGAGAAACTTCGTACTCGCGAAAGAAAGTTGAATATTTGCTATGTTAGGAAAAATGCTTTACAAAAGGTTTAAAAAGCAATTAAACCATAGGGGAAAACGGGGGGTTAAAACTGAAGCATGGGAATAGGAATAGCTCCCCAAAACTATAATGATGAATGAACTTTTGAAAACTGTTTTGGGAAAAGTAGCTTGATGAAAGTCGAGTAATGAGATATTTATGGGGAAAACATTAAAGTGAAATTTGGAAATAATAGGAAGTTAATTTAATGCCCAACCTTTTAGCTCTAAGAAATACAGAAGTCTAAATGTTTTTCCCTGTGATTTTTCGGATTAAACCTTCTGGATGCTATTTTAGGAAAACATCGCTAGGCATTTAAAAAACTATGAGAAAGGGGTTAGGCCAAAAACATAAACAATAAGAATAACCACATGGAAAAATTGTTCAAAGAAATTAGTTTTGTTCAATGTAGGTACTCAAAAAAACCTTAAGAAAATGATTTGGGCAAAGAAATTAGTTACGACCATTAAAACAGTGTTCTAATACAATTTTCAAATTAAATTCTTCTTTTGTGGGAATTACGTAGCTTTGGAAAATGCGATTTTGGTACCCCCTGCTTTTTATGTCAGAGGTTGGTTTCTAAATTGCATTTTGAAAGTTAAAGTAATGTCCATGACTTCAAACAATTTTGATACTTGGTTTTCCAGAGAGTACTAAATAAAAAACCCTTAAACCCTGATAAGTATTATTTTGTTTATCTAAAGGAAATTAGCCCATATTTTGAAAAATGAATATTTGAATAAATTTTAATGTACCGAAGCCGGGTATATAAAGTAACTATTGCCCTCTCTACGGGAACAAAGTAGGTTTGTTTTCTAAAACAGATGACGATAGGGGCATTTGTTTTTGATAATTATAAATCATTTTGCCGCCAAAATTCGAAATATCACACAATTACTGTATAACCTTGGTGAGCTCGTTATTGAAATCTGATGAAAGTCAACTAATTCGTCTTTAGCATTAGTTCTAGTTTACTTGTGGATCACCACGGTAACTCACGTCTAAATAATTCATTAGTTTGTCCTAAATTTATCGGAAATGTATTCCAGAAGAGGACATGTCGATGGTGCTGATGGTAACAGTTTTAGTGAAATAATTTCTTGCTTTTATTACATATTTATAAGCTCCTATGTATATTATGGATTTGGATACGATTTTAACCTCAGATTTTTTAGACAAAATTAATTCGGAAATGTGCCTTGGCCTTATTCGACAATCACTCAAAAAGTGTACTGCTGAGCATGATGGAGCCTTTTTGGATGGACAACATCCACATGTTTTTGTAATTCTAGGAGCTTCTGTAAGTGTTTTAATTTAAATTCTAGGTTTAATTATTGAACAATTTCAATTTAATATTAATAATGTTAGGTAAATATGAATTGTTTAATAATGCAGGATTTTAAAAAGGCCAAAATATTTTTTTTATAGGTATAGGTACCAATATAATATAAGAAATGCTTTTTCAAATTATATTTCATTGTGTATTATAATATAATCAATACTTAAAATTACATATTTTCTTTAAATCAATTCTCCCTAAATTGGTAATCAAGAAAGGGGTTGACAGAACGCAATAGAATGAGATACCTATAGCAAACAGACGTGAATGGATAAAGAATGAATCTAGATCTTTTAATATTTAATGTTTTTTTTTAATTTAAAAAATAAGATTAAATGATAAACATTTAATCATTGTTGCTGACCAGCCTTTTAGTTCATGATTTTGGTTTTGACTTCTTGTTTATGTTAGATGATTATTAAGTGTATAAGGACCTACTCATTGCTTCTAGTCATCATGTAGAGGCATGCTTCTATTTGGAAGTTGCAACTGATAACAAATTGATAAGATAACTAGAGGTTTTGTAAAAATTTTTCCTGTAGTGTTTACACAACACTTCACATTACTATTATGGGGTACCTACCTTTATAAATATTTAATTTTAGATTTCAGCGAGTTTTTTTAGAAAACTGCATTAATTTTTTTGTACAGGGGGATTTAGCAAGGAAGAAAATTTATCCAACATTATGGTGGTTGTATCGCGACAATCTGTTGCCAGCAAATACTATTTTTTATGGCTATGCACGTAGTAAATCATCAGTGGAAGAAATTAAAGGGAAATGTCACTCTTACATGAAGGTATAATGTTTCTAATTATTGTCTTGCATATGGTAGGTACTAGAAATTGTAATTTAAAGGTGAAAGAAGGTGAGGAAGAGGCCTATGAAGACTTTTGGGGTTTAAACCATTACATTGCTGGAGGATATGATTCTCGTACTGATTTTGAAAGATTGAACCAGGAATTATGCATTTTTGAAAAGGGGGCTGTCGCAAATAGACTTTTTTATTTAGCTTTACCCCCTTCAGTTTATGAATCTGTTAGTGTCAATATCAGACATGCTTGTATGGCTACAAAGTAAGAAAATTGTAGTTTTTTATTCTAATCTAAAGTACTATTAATAATTTTTTGAAATATTAGAGGTTGGACAAGAATTATTGTGGAAAAACCATTTGGAAAAGATTTTGATTCTTCTAGAAAACTTTCAGATCATTTATCTTCACTTTTTAATGAACAACAATTATATCGTATTGACCATTATCTTGGAAAGGAAATGGTACAAAATCTGATGACGTTACGGTAATTTTATTAATTCCTATTCATCATAAATTATTTATTTATCAAACTCTTCCAGTTTTGGAAATCGCATATTTAACCCTACATGGAATCGTGACAACATTGCATCAATTCTAATATCATTTAAAGAACCATTTGGAACAGAAGGACGTGGTGGTTATTTTGATGAATATGGCATAATAAGGGACATAATGCAAAATCATTTGTTACAAATTTTAACACTTGTTGCTATGGAGAAACCAGCTTCTTGTCAACCAGATGACATCAGAAACGAAAAAGTAATAATATTAAACTTGTAATGTCTCATTTAAATTATTTATTGTCTTAATTTAGGTGAAAGTCTTAAGGTGCATTAAACCACTAGAGATTAATGATGTAGTTTTGGGTCAATACGTGGGCGATCCAAATGGGGAAGGTGAGGCTAAGTTAAGCTATTTAGATGATAAAACTGTTCCTGCAGGCTCAACTACTCCAACATTTGCCTTGGGGGTTTTACGTATTAATAATGAACGTTGGGATGGTGTTCCATTTATATTGAAATGTGGGAAAGGTATTAATTACAAGGGCTCTTCCCTTATTCATTTAATTAAACTTTAATTACGTTTTAAGCTTTAAATGAAAGAAAAGCAGAAGTTCGCGTTCAGTTTAAAGATGTTCCTGGAGACATTTTTGAAGGAAAACCAAAAAGAAATGAACTTGTGATAAGAGTACAACCAGGAGAAGCATTGTATGTTAAGCTTATGGTAAAGACTCCTGGAATGGCTTTTGATATGGAGGAAACTGAAATGGATTTGACTTATGGTAGTCGATATTCCGTATGTTTGTTTCTAAAATACTTAATGCAACATCTTTAAAAATTAATTTTTAGAGTGTAAAGTTACCTGATGCGTATGAACGTTTAATTCTTGATGTGTTTTGTGGATCACAAATGCATTTTGTTCGATCAGATGAGTTAAGTGAAGCATGGAGAATCTTTACACCATTACTGCATCACATTGAAGGTGAAAAACAACCACCTCTACCATACATGTAAGTATTGGGTGACTTACTAAACTTATCATGTTATAATTTATGAAATTATAGATATGGAAGTCGGGGACCAAAAGAAGCAGATGAATTATTATACAGCAATAATTTCCAGTACACTGGTACATATCAGTGGAAACCAGTTGATAACAAGCCTGAAGATGCTTAAGTTTTAAGATATTCATTACATTCTATTTAAAGCAATACAATTGTATTAAATTTTTTACTTTGCATTACTTATACTAATATTACTTTATTTTATTGTGTGATTCGCAGTGTTGTTACTTAATAGGTGTTACATTTTAGGGATCACAATTTTTATTAAAGCATAAAATTTTACCTATAAGTTTCAAAATTTGTTTGTGAAGTGTTATTCTTGTTCTATTTATTTATTACACAAAAGATATTACAATAAATATTCTTATAGAAATGATTGTTTCATTCATGATTAAAAAATTCACAGATTTCGCAGCGCTGCGTAGTAGTATAGTTTAGAAACAAAACTGAGCGTTTTATAATTCTTAATCGTACTGCTGTACAGAGCAATGAGGCTCTGTGTAACAGTATAGATAGTAATTACGCAACCCGATCGCGACACTTTTGTCTTCATTTTTGATGTGTTTGTTTACGTTTTGTATCTGAAGACTCTGAAGTTTGATTTGGTAGTAGTTCAAGGATAAACATATACAGGAGAAGGTTAAAAGGTTTTCCAACAAGATAAGTGACGAATTTTGAACATATTATTTAAAGGGGATTTCATTGGGGTGGTTAAAAGACATTTAAGCAAGGGCTTGATAGAGTTTTTATTTTTGTTGTTTGTTTGTTTTAATTTTAATTTAGTAAGTAAATTTTTTTTGTGTGTGTGTTTCGTTTTGGCGGAATTTTTTTGTTATATTTGAATTGTTTGTGTTTAAAATTAAATTTCATTGTTTCTCTGGCAATTTTGAAATTTACGAGTTTGATTTCCTGGAGGCTGCAATTGGGCAGCTTTGTAAAAGAAATTTTATTTTGTGTTATTATCCCAGCTATTTAGTGGAGCCACGTTTTGAGAAGTGTCGAGGAAGGTACCCTGAGATATGCCATTTTTGATGTGTTTGTTTACGTTTTGTATCTGAAGACTCTGAAGTTTGATTTGGTAGTAGTTCAAGGATAAACATATACAGGAGAAGGTTAAAAGGTTTTCCAACAAGATAAGTGACGAATTTTGAACATATTATTTAAAGGGGATTTCATTGGGGTGGTTAAAAGACATTTAAGCAAGGGCTTGATAGAGTTTTTATTTTTGTTGTTTGTTTGTTTTAATTTTAATTTAGTAAGTAAATTTTTTTTGTGTGTCTGTTTCGTTTTGGCGGAATTTTTTTTTGTTATATTTGAATTGTTTGTGTTTAAAATTAAATTTCATTGTTTCTCTGGCAATTTTGAAATTTACGAGTTGTTTGATTTCCTGGAGACTGCAATTGGGCAGCTTTGTAAAAGAAATTTTATTTTGTGTTATTATCCCAGCTATTTAGTGGAGCCACGTTTTGAGAAGTGTCGAGGAAGGTACCCTGAGATAAGAGTAAGTTTGTGCGTCGACTGAGCTGAGCTTTTATAAATTATAAAATTTTGTAAGGTGCATTTATTTTATGCTCATTTCGTGGGGCTTTATAGCGAAATACAGTGCAATGTATTATTATTTCTAATGGCTGCCTAATAGTTCCAAACCACTTTTAAATCATAATTCCTCTTTTATTTCAAATATAATACTAATAACGTCTCACCTTGAACTTGAAGCACTTTAATAATTAAAGTGGTTTGCACTTTTAAATTGCCTTTTCTCCCCGTCCATGGACACAGGGGTGCAAATTGCAGGATATAAACACGTGATAAAAACCTGAAGATACATGTTCAAACGTCCTTCCCTCCTACTGCTTTTAACTTATCCTCCTATAGAAATTACACATGTATTACCTACGATTATAATAGTACCACTGTAGATACTATGTCTACTATCTTCCTACCTGGTGTTTTTGTACACATTCCCTAACCTGATAAAACACATTATCCAAGTTTTGAGGAAATCAAGATCAAAATGGAGAAAAGCCAAGCAATTAAAGGAAATATTACAAAAAATGGAAGAGATATGTGATAGAATCATCTCCAGTACCATTCTGTTGAAGTGGAATGTATGTAAAATTAATAATAATAAAATTCCAGATAATACTTCAGTTATATTTATATACAACAATAACACATTTTAATTATTTACACAGTATTTCACACAGTATGCTTTATGGGCAGACTATATAGCAACAGTTAAACTTATTTGTACCATAAACCTATCACGAGAACCTTACCATGTGTCTCTGTAAAATAAAATAAAATCAACAAAGGCAATTAAATTGGCAGTTTGATTATATATTTCACTTTAGTACCTATACCTTATGGCAAAAGCTGTTATTTACTGCGCTCTCAAGAAATGGAGTCTTGTGCCATTCAAACAGAGCTAGACACCATTGGCTGCTATGTTAGTAAGGAAATTGAACTGTGTGCATTCGGTTTATTATTGAATACTGCCATTATGTAAAAAATATAATATGGAAAATTACAAGTATTTTATGCATAAATAGAATGTAAAGGTAACTAGATTTTATAGCAACATTTGTAAAACAAGTCAGTGGTACATCCTGTAAAGGCAAAGAAATGTTGCACTAGCATTATATCAAGCCATCACCTAGCACATATATACAGAATAAGATTTTGATTATCACAATAAAATCAAGAATTTGTTTGCTAATATAAGAAAATTTAAAACTGACTACTACATAAATGATTTTAGAGAAAAACACTTTAGGGATCCATTATAAATTAAATTGATAAGATTTTTTTTTATTAATTTCGAAAATGTACTTATGTAACAGTTGGAACCAAGAGGACTTGTCCAAAACTGAATTGGGAGGGTCAATTTTCAGGTTTCTCAATGTTTTATTCTTAACCTTTATGGTAAAAAATGCGTGCACTTTATATAATATCTGTATATATGATGAAAGTTGCCTTGCTATAAAATCCAGAAGGAACATAAACCATTAAGTAAATGCCATAACATTCAAGTTAATATATTTGGAATGCAACAATGAGCAAAACATTCTGCATGAAATCAGTGTTAGTTACACAAACCACTCTTCATGCATTGACTAGTTAAGTTACCAGGCTCTAAGATCAGCTTGAAGAATGTGGTCAATTATTCGGTGTACCACATCTGTGCTGCTTGCTGTACCACCAAGATCTATACAAAAATTGAAATTAAAAATAAATCAAATATTTGAAACTTGTTTTACCAGGTGTGTGTAATTTATCTTCACATATTGTCTTCCTTAAAGCCTCTGAAATAAGTTCTGAATGTTGTTTATGACCTAAGTGATCCAACATATCAATTCCTGCACTTATCATTGCTACTGGATTTGCAATGTTTTTTCCAGCTATGGCAGTTCCTGTATTACGAGTTCCTGGTTCAAATACAGCATACTGTAAAATATTAATATTTAAATTTTTCATCAAAGTTATTAAGTCTAATTTGTAAAATATTCCTGGTTTTATTAGAACATACATGGTCACCATAATTTTTGCCTGACAACAATCCGGCTCCACCAACCAAACCACAAACTACATTGGAAACAATTGTACCATACAAATTGGTCATAATCATGACATCAAATTGATGGGGATTGGATACTAACTGCATGCAACAGTTATCAATGATCATATCATTGTGTTCAATGTCAGGATATTCTTTGGCAATTTTTTTGGATGTCTCCAAAAACAAACCATCTGATAACTTCCTATAAAATTAAATAATAAAATGTGTTGTATATAAAATAATAATTTACTTACATAATATTAGCTTTATGGATGGTTGTAATCTTTTTGCGGTTGTTTCTGCGCGCATACTCAAAAGCAAATCTTGCAACTCGTTCAGAATTCGATTGGGTAACTACTTTCATGCTTTCTACTACACCATTAACACTCTAAGAAATAATAAATTAATTTTTAAATTTAAGACTGTATAAAAAATTAAAATACCTCATGCTCAAGCATAGCATATTCTCCTTCTGTATTTTGTCGAATAATAATAATATTGATATTACTTTGTCTTGCATGAATTCCTGGATAGGAATGGCAATGTAATGCATTGACATATAAATCAAGTTCATTACGGATTGCCACATTTCTGGACAAAATTGCAGTGCTTTCACTACGTGTTTCAATGTTTCCTATAATATATTATTTAATAATCTTGATGAAAATTAATATTATATTACCTTTAAGAGCAACACCATTTCTTTTGATTGAAGTAATGGCATACTCTAAATCATGTTTTTCATCATCCGGATCAATTTCAACAACTTCAAAATCAACTGGTGCTCCAGCATACTTAAATATTTCTTTTACATAAGTCATTAGTTCTGGTCCTATACCACCACCTGGTAGCATTGTAACAGCATGACGACCACCATATAATGCAATAGGTATGGGGATCTATGTAAGAAAATTATATTTTTTTTTTCATGAAACACTTCAGGGATTGATAATAGACTTACTGTTTTTTTAACTAGAGGTTGCTTATGTTGAATTTCAAAATCAGAAAGTGTTGCAGCAGCAGTAACAGCCTAGACAATAAAAATAGAGTATTTCATCTGTATACAATATAAATTTTGTTATTTAAGTAGTTTTGATGAGTTTCTATACAGATTTTGCCTTGGTAAGCGCTAGATTTGATGCAGGACGCATATAAGCAAATACATTCTTCAGAACTAAACCCAAATCCAGTTGGGACATTTGTGCTTATTGGGAATAAATATTATCGATGGTGGCGCTGAGGTCAACAATTTGTGACGTCAGAAACGGGATAAGATTTTAACATCACATTGACATAATTAACATTTCCCTTTCTTTATTCGCCGGTTAACGTTCTCGATCCTGTTTACAACAAGCGAACGTCCCGCTTCTGACGTCACACGCTTAGTTACTATTTTAGTCACCAGAGGGCGTATCGTTAATATTTATTCCCTATAGTCTGACAATCTAAGAATCTCTTAGTACTACATTTAGACTGATGGAGAAGGAGAAGAGATATTCTAACATAGAGAGATTCTATGTAAAGCAATATTCAAAAAGCAAAAAAAGATGAATCTATCCGCAATAAGTGGCTTGGTTATGTAGGAATTATTAGACACCTACTAATTAAAGCACTTAAAAGCAGATTGGTCAAGACTGATGGAACAGTCACTTGCATTTGCAGAAACATTATTGACCTGGTCCCTTTTTACAGGAAACCCACAGAATGCACAGTTAATTTTTATGATTTCTATTGGGCAAGGGCAAGCAAACTACTTTTCATTAAAAAAAAGTACAAACCGTTCTAGTAGCATTCTTATTTTGAAGTGTGAGGAAATTGGAGCCCTGTAAAAGAATACAATGGAATTAATTTCTGATTCACATGTAACTAGGGTAACTTAGAGAAGTGTGTTACCACTAGACAGCTTTCTTAAATGACAAATTTACTGAATATTATTTTCAAATGATAAGATTTGTATTTAAAAAAAAAATCTGAGACATTACTAATTTGTAAAACAAAAACTGCTACATTATTAGGTACTATTTGCATTAACAAAAAGCCTGGAACAGACATTATTACTATTTGCATTTAAAAAAAATAAAAAAAAAACTTGGGGCATTATTAATATTAGCAATCATAAAAAAAAAATTAAATAAAAAAAAAAATAAAAAAAAAAAAACTTGAGGCATTATTAGGTAATAGGTTATTATTACCATTTCACGTAGTTTAAGGTCTAAACCACGTTTGCTTAATATTCTTGCTGCCATGTTGGAAAGGCTTCTTAAGGACAATTAAAACACTGGGATATTTATTAATTTACGTCTTTTTTACGTCTGATAGCACTATTTTAAATTAGTTATGGTATTGTTATCTGACATTTAGACCACACGTTGGTAAGGTTGGTAAAGAAGATTACCCAATATCACACCGAATGAGCTATTGTTAAGTTTTATAGAGACCCCCACAGATTCGTTAATATTAATCTATGTAGATGGCGGTAAATTTAAAATTACTAGTAGGGGTCATAACCCTTTAAGTATTAAATATGAAACTATAAGGGAAATAAGTATTGATATATTGATCAGTTTGTACATGTGAGAAAAATTAGTTTTTAAATCGTTTTTCAGGCTGACTGAAGGGGTAGCTATTAATTAATTAGCTAAGTTTATTTTCGGAGACTTGTTTTTTTGATAGTAGGTTACAAAATTACGTAATTAGGACAGTGTCGCATTTCGGTCTAGGAAAAATGCTTAATCAAGGACTTGAATTAAAAATAAAACTCAGCGAAAATAATTAAAACAGGGTCTTTTAAAGTATAATTTTATTCAGTTACCAATAATTATTTCGCTGTGGCGATCATTCGCCCAGCTTTTTGTGAAGTCAATGACCTGTTAAATTCCTAATATTGAGAATAAAACGTAAACAAACGAGACAGTTTTGTGTTTGGATAAGTTTTCAAGTATGTATGCGTTTTGTACGAACACACACTTGTCTAATTAGTTT
The DNA here is from genome assembly GCA_963082805.1 of Hemicrepidius hirtus. Classification (NCBI taxonomy): domain Eukaryota; kingdom Metazoa; phylum Arthropoda; class Insecta; order Coleoptera; family Elateridae; genus Hemicrepidius; species Hemicrepidius hirtus. The sequence continues at coordinate 22,381,054 of OY720168.1, forward strand.
AATTGCGGTTAATAGGATAGTTAATAGAATGGAAATCAGTGAAGAAAAATATACTTTCTTCAAAATTTGAGATTTACCGCCTATCTGACGCATGCGCGTCGTAAAGTGAGTCAGAGAGCGCTTTGCAGCGGAACCATGCGGAACTAACAGTTGCTTAGAAAGTATGGCTGTAAAATAACCAAATTTCTTTGTTTTAAATGAACGGTTTAGTAATTGATCTCAACTGGAGGGTGTTTGTGCTGGTCAAGACTATTGTGTATGGAAATGTTGTATATTGGACTTGACGAAGAATAACATCATGAACTTTAGGTAACTTTTTAAATTCGATCATAGCAGTGGTGCGTGAATGGTTTGTGTTGCTTGGTTCGCTCTAATGATTGGCCATCAACCTTGTGAAATCTAATAATGCGTTGGCTGGGTGCAAGAAATGACTAGTGCTGCTGTTGCAAACTGCATCAAGATGCCCCTTTCGCGTACTCACCCCTTTTCGGTCCCTTCATCACACACATACATTCAGGATGGGGGTAGTTTACCACCTCTGAAGATGAAGGATCAGAGTCCCCCAACAGTGACCACGGTTTCTTCGGTTTTACCTGATCTACAAAGTAACCCCTGCAGCCTTCAATGCATGAGCAGCCCCTGCACTTTGCATTGCATGCAGACCCACATGATTGGTCGTGCAATCAAGGGCCCCACACCACCCAATACCCAACAACAACAACAACAGCAAGAGAAGCCCAAGACCATGGTTGCTACTCCAGAACAAGTGATGAAGCTATATATGAACAAGTTAACGCCATATGAACACCAGGAAATTTTTAATTATCCACAAATATATTTTATTGGAGCCAACGCGAAAAAGCGGCCAGGAATCATCGGAAGCCCTAATAACTGCGATTATGACAATGATCAAGGCTCTTACATTCATATTCCACATGATCATGTTGCATACCGTTATGAAGTTTTAAAGGTAATAGGAAAAGGTTCTTTTGGGCAAGTAGTGAAGGCCTATGATCATAAAACGCACACACACGTCGCTTTGAAAATGGTACGTAATGAAAAGCGCTTCCATAGACAAGCGCAAGAAGAAATTCGCATCTTAGAACACCTTCGTAAACAAGACAAAGACAACACCATGAATATCATTCATATGCTTGATTCTTTTACATTTCGAAACCACATGTGTATTACCTTCGAATTGCTTTCCATCAATCTCTATGAACTTATCAAGAAGAATAAGTTTCAGGGCTTCAGTTTACAACTAGTTCGCAAATTCAGCCATTCACTTCTTCAGTGTTTGGATGCCTTAAATCGTAATAAAATTATTCATTGCGATATGAAACCAGAAAATGTACTTCTCAAGCAACAGGGACGTAGTGGACTTAAGGTAAGTCTCCAAAATTCAAATGTTCATACCTTTTTTTGAAACCTGATGTGACCATTTTGATGTGTTTATTTCCCATTTAAAACAAACCCATAAGTTTGTCCAACAATTTGAATCCTAAGTTAATTTTTTGTCCAAATACTACTAGAGTACTATTATTCATAAATTATGATAAAAAGTAAATTTATGAATTAAATTAGCACATAAATTGAATTCTAAATTATTTAATAATGTATAAGTGTGTTGTATCAGGCTTGAGTGCCTTCCATTATTAAATGGTTTAAAATTAATATTGAATATATGTATAAGTAAATACAAAAAAAGAAATTTGGAAGAAAGTTTTTTTAGGGAAAAGAATAAAAAAATACTGCTTCGTATTTTTCTGTCTGTGAATAGTAGCAGTGATTTATATTTGAATAAAATCTTAGTGGTAGTTGTAAAGGGAGCAAACAACTTTTATCTCTTGTTTGTATTTTAATGAATGTCTTTTAAATTTTATGAGATAAAAATTTAAAAATAATTGTGTTTAATATCTGCAGGAAGGTAAAGGACTATTTTGTTCCTTTTATTTAAAGTGAAATGCAGAAATATGCATATTTAGACATACTTTCATTTATTTTATATTCATTTGTGCTGGTCTGCTCTTGTTTTTAATTTCTAAAACTGAAATGAGGTTCGAATATAAACCAGATTTTGAAATAAATAATTCTAGTATTAATAAGTGTTTGTTTATTATAAACAGTGATTTAGCAATGTTAATTTTGCTTTATTAACACTTAAAGAATTTGTAATCAATAACAATCGAATCATGCTCTGGATAAAGTTTTCATAACATTTGTAACATCTGTGTTAAACATAATATGCATATCTGGCTGTTGTAATCTTTTTTTTATAACACACAAAGTATTCATCATTTTCAGGTAAAATTTAATCTGCAGTTAAACAGTTGTAAAAAAACTGGCTATAATTAGTTGGTTTCCCTTTATGGTAATGTTACCCCATTTACTTGTTGCTGTGAGGTACTTTTATTTTTTTTTATTTAAAAAGGAAGTTTCTGAAAGACAACGCAAGTTTCCCTGAATCACGTCATGTAATTTCGTTGCAACTCATACCTTTCAAGTTCTATTTGCTATTTTTTGTAGAAAATATAATTTACAATTTCTGTTTGTTAAAGATTTGAAAAAGCATTTGTATTTCTATAAATACAAGGTATGTAGCAGCATATATTCTTTACAAAATAATATTTGTTTTGTTAAAAGTCTTTTAGGATTTCTCCACGTGGTGCTTTTGTTAGCTTTTTGATTTGATGTCAAGGATAACTTAAAAAATTATTTGCAAGGAACCCAATTATTTTTATCAACTAGAATTTTATTTAATTTATTTATTGTTTAGTCTCGTCAAATCATTTAATGCGATTGCATATAGTACTTGATTAGATTCCCAAGTTGTATTCGAATCCATAAAAGGATAAGTTCTGTACAATAGGAATGTAAACAAAAGCTTCCTGTAATACTTGGTACCATGCAATAATTATTTTTTTCTTCTTTTTTGTTATCAGAGTTATTTCCTAGAACCCCTGATAAGATACCTATTTTTCCATGCAATATTAATTAAAACTACAGGTAGAGTACTTATCAATACAAAATTTTACTTATCTGGGTTATAACAAATCATTATAATACAATATGAATTATCGTTTCCCACATGAGAAAAGGTTTTTTTTTTCAATTTTATTAGAAGTCTTAAAATACGAAAGCACTTGAACGAACTTCATATAAAGAAGTTTGTGTTTATCGAGTTATAGGTCGTTTGAGTTTGAGTTTTGCCCTTCTTTGCTTTGTTAAATTAGAATTCTTGGTCCTTTGTAGTCTTGATTTAAGACCGAAGGAGTTCTATTTATACCTTGTGTCAAGATTAACTTGCTTCTATTTTTCACACAGTTTGGCCATCGTTATAGTTTATGTAATACACTATCTTTAAATCTATTCCTATTAACATTTGACTATGCTAAGCATTAAAAAAAGTTTAAATCAAAATATTAATATGAAAATACAATTAGCTACTGGTGCTAAGGGAATTTTTCCTGAGACTAGGGATTTAATGCTTGGCATCCACATTAAATATTCAATTCACTTCCTACATATTGACCTTGTTTAGTTTCCTGACATTAAGGGGTTTTGTCAATTTGCCATCATTTATTAATAAACTTTATTTTAAAAATATAATTACAGGATATTTCAAAAATAGTCTAAAACTCGCTAAAACTTTGTTAATGAAAAAATATAATCGTTTCAGTCACATGTTCTGCCTTGATTTGTTGGAAAAAACAGTTATAACATAGATTATAATAATGAATTATTATAAAATTATATTTATAACTGGATAATTATTTCAAGGATGATAAAAGGTATTGTTTGAATAACAAATCTGTCCTTTGTTATAACTTATAAGTAATGTTACATTGTAGTAATTTGTTGACCTAACGAGTTATATTTAAAACCAAAAATTCATATTTACTTAACTAAAATATTTTAAGTGAAAAACCACAGAGAAGAATAAATGTTCCCACCAATCGATATCTAGATAAAATTATATAAGATAATAAGATTAAAACTTATCTACTACTTTAGATATTAATAACGTTAGCAATTTCTCTAAACTCATTCAAATTCGTATAATGCGGCCTCAGTAACAGCAAATATTTACTTTAACCTTAAAGATATTTCCTACATCTAATGAGTAATTCATTGTAAACTCGTTAAAGAATTGAAATCCATTAAGAAATAATTTAAATAAACAATACTTTGCCCTTTACTCTGAAATATGCAAATCTATAAACAACTAACAATAAACAAGAAAATAATGAGATGTCTTAACAGAATATCATATGGATGACTAATTTGTTAGGTTTCTTCTTAAAAAAATATTTTTCTAGGGGTCGTAACTGACTCAACAGCTATGGAACAAATAAATCATTCACACATATTTTACATTAGTCGGAACCTTTAAAAATTTTTTATAAAAATATGCGTAAAAAATATTGTTTGGGCTTATAGCTGACTCAACACTTAAAGGTTGTGTGGCGTTTGTCCAACAAATAGATCATTAGTTACGATTTTAAATTCTGTAACTTACAAGGATTTCTACAGAAGTAGTACGAGTTAAAAATGTTGTTTGAGACTTATAGTTGACTCCACACCTAACATTAGATGGAGTCTCTCCAACAAATAGATTAGTTACAGTTTACAGATTCGGTAGCTTACCTACAAGGATTTGTACATAAGTACTAATACTCGTTCCATTGGAGCACTCATCACTGCGCTCGTCGTGCCCCAAACGTGCCTGTTACAATAGGCCCTCTTTATTACACAAGTTTAATAATTACTATTAAATGATTTGCAGCAAAATTATATTTAATGATCGGACCCTCGAACCCTTCTTGTACAGATTTTAATAATGTGTGAGGATTTTTATAGAAGTATGAGTAATGTTTGGTTTTCTTTTTTTTTTTAGGTAATTGATTTTGGTTCCTCCTGTTATGAACACCAACGTGTGTACACATACATACAATCTCGGTTTTATCGTGCACCAGAAGTGATCCTAGGAGCAAAATACGGAATGCCCATAGATATGTGGTCATTAGGATGTATCCTAGCTGAACTTTTAACCGGTTTTCCTCTTCTCCCTGGAGAAGATGAAGCCGACCAATTAGCGTGCATTATTGAGCTCCTGGGAATGCCACCACAACGTTTATTGGACCAATCAAAAAGAGCAAAGAATTTTATTAGCTCTAAAGGTTATCCTCGTTACTGTACCGCTACTACTTTAGCTGATGGTACTGTAGTGTTAAGTGGTGGACTTAGTCGTCGAGGTAAACCTCGTGGACCACCAGGATCTAAAGAACTAAAGCGCGCCCTAAAGGGTTGTGACGATCCTTTGTTCTTAGATTTCATTAAGCGTTGCTTAGAGTGGGATCCTGAAGTCAGAATGACTCCAGCAGCGGCTTTACGTCATGCTTGGTTGCGTAGAAGACTTCCTCGCCCGCCACAAGAAAAGATAGAACCTCTCAGGGCAACACCTACTGGAACTCGCACCCCTAAGAGCAATACTTTAATTAGTAATAGCAGCAACAAAGTAAGGGTGCAGCTTAGCGATGAACGTTCTGCCACGCTCCATTCTCAGCATAGCACTCATTCAGGAAAGCTGCCACCTGTTACATAGCCTCTTCCTTCTCCATTTTGCCATGTGATTCTAGGTTAATTAGTTAGTCAATGACTGTGTGGTTCACACATATCGTACACGTGATCGCATGTAGTCAAATTCGATCGACTTTTTTATGATGTGCATTTCATCCATTAATGTGTGTTTATAAACATAAGCCATTGCTAGCTAACGGATTATATTATAGTATTGTTATTGCAAGGTGCAGATGTCTACTAAGCCTATTACCAATCAGGTTTTTTTATACATGATTTCAATTTATTTTGCGTTTTAGACATTGTCCCCGATTTTTTTTTCATTGGATGAGTTTACAGGATTTCTTTTAGTTTTTATCCTTATATATGTTTTTAGTCATGAGTCAATAATTTATTATTATTTATGTTGTCTCTATCAATTTTTTTTACATGATTATTATAGGTAAGTTTTTTTTACTTATAGGCTGAATTTGACTTTACCGATTATATCAAATCATTTTTAATAATTTTAATTCTTAATGTGTGCAATTTTTACTGCATTATAAGCATGAGAATATGACCAAAATAATTTCTTAAACTTATACTTCTTAATATAATGACCATGTAATTTATATTATCACCAAAATCATATTGAATTACTTGATCTCAACATAATCATTTGGGCACTAACCAATAATCATTTTACCTCATGTGTTGCATAAATTGCCAAACATTTCTTTTTGCTTTTTTTTTATAAAGACTTTGATTTGATACCAAATCTATGGGGCAGTATTTGTAATTTGCCTTAAAAGTGTTGATTTTATGTTCAACACTTCGAACTGACTTTTTTTTTTAAATATATATAATATAGGTAAATATAAGTAAAATTTAATATTTTGCCAAATTTAAAATTTAAATTCAACCAACTAAACCAAGGCTGAGGTTGAGCAGAAGCAAATCGAGACTTAAAATCAAGACTAATGTTTGTCTTTAGTTGGTAAAACAAAAAAATCATTTAATAAATATTAAGCTTGCCTGAGTAACATTTGTGATTATAAATTCTTAGAAAAATAGTCATGCTTACTATGATGTGCTTGCATAAAATTTACTTTTTATCATTTTCCATAAAATTAACTTTTTTCATTACACAATTATTGTCAGTATTTTTCAAATATTTATTCTCTTCTTACTGCATTTATTTTTCCAAGCCTTAATATTTAAAAAACAAGCTTGCTTAAGTTGACTTGAGACTTGAAAGAGTGTTGTACATTGATACTAAGTTGAGGTAAGTATATAGAAGGAACAAGGGCGTTATGTTACGCATATATGATATATTTGCATTACATTTGTCCAAAAAGGCGTGAAAGACATGAGGCAGGAGGTTTTTGGATCCAATAACCCAGCCCCAAAATACAGGACTTGAGTCTCAAGTGATTTAAGCTAAGTAACTTTTCATATTCTTATTCCAGGAAAACATTCAATATTATCATATCATATCAGACCTACTGCTGAAATTTATTGTTGGTTGTTTAATTATAAACGATTGCTTTAAAATAAATCTACTATTAAAAGTATTTTTCTGCATTTTATGAGAGTACATTTGATTATGCAATATCAATGCAAATGTGAGAGTTGGAGTGAATGTTTTAAAAGAAGTATAAGTGTAAGGAATTTAAAGATACGTAACAAAAGCATGTTTGATTTACGAACAAACCCATTTGCTCAATATAGATTACGCATATGTAAAGTCAAATTCATGATTAATAGCATGGACTTATGTAAAATGAATAAGTACATAAAATCTGAGCGTTAGTTCAGAGTATTAGCTAGCTCACGCATTAATAATTAAGCGCAACGACTGTTTTACATTTTTGGTTTTTTTAGCACTTTGCGATTTAAATTAGAGTGTCATTTTATAGTAAAATCAGACTGTAGCTTCTGGTTTGTTTAGATTAGTGAATTTTCCCACTATACTATAAGATCGCAGAGTGCTACTACACTTTAGATAAGTTAAATGATAGACTTAATGATTTTACCAAAATTATGTTTTTTGCACAGACTTGCCTCTATGTTTCGTCTTTGTTTCCTTTAATTGCATTTCTACTAAGTCAAAACTGCCTATTTTTTACAGATAAGTTATTTTACTGTTAGCGCGATTTTAATTTTTAAACGCATTCGAAATTTGTAGAAAAAATACAGAAACCATTTCTATGATTGAAATAAAAAAAATGAGATATATTTTTTTGTCAAAGAAATGGTTGCCTAAATATCAGTGTGTGTAGCAACAAATGTTGTTAATTTCGGTCTTGAGACTTAAGCTTCTTGTGCTGCAATTTTATAGTATTAGCCTGTAGCTTTTTTTTAAATAAGTTTTAGAAAATTTAAACTCTGGTGTACATAATCTTATCTTGTCAGGTTGCGGTTGTCTCTTACTACTTATATTTTTTGTGTGTTCATTAAGTATTACAATTGACAGCATTTGTTTGTAATGCCACTGATTTATTAATAGTGCCTATAGCGAAAATTAGTATTTTAAGTTGCACATGTAATTGTAAATATCTAGGATAAGTTAGGATTAGCCTTGTCACAAGTTGCAAACTGATCAATAAAATAGATTTACCTAATATTTCGAATAACAAAACTTGCGCCAAGGCTACTTGATCTGGCGTTATGGTGATTTAGTGTAGTAACAGAATTGGGTAGTGTTCGATCACTACTAGTACTAAGTGATTTTTTTTTGTATAATTTTCTGTCTAGCTTTAAGTTTTTTTGACTGAAATAGAACTCCTATTTTATAAGGGAAATGCATTGTAATTTAAGTATTTTACAATTTATTTGTTAGTTGTTCGTAGGTTTTATCCTTACCTTTTTACTATTTAAAATATTGTATTATTGTTGCTCATTGATTTCGTCTTTTATCTACCGCATTGTATTTTCCAGCTAATAAATGTCACCATCATTTAGAAATATTATTTTGTGATTCCAGCCAATGTTAAGGCTGTAGACTCATCAGTGAATTAGTTTGTAGTTATGCGTTAATGTACGGGGCCACTCCACAGCTCAGCATGCATGTACATAGGATGCAGCCCCCGACTGTGCTACGTTGTGAAGGGCTTGATCTCTTAATGTTTATTGTTACTTATGTTATGTATGGGCTATGCGCTCAGGCCTTAACCATTTATTATGTAACATAACATTACATTACCAACTTGTGTTCTTTTTGACAACTGCACAAAACTGAAGCGTTCCAACTTTGTGGCAAGTCTGCATGACCTAACTTACTAACATAAATAACATAGCAATGATGTGATGTATGTAATTTAGTTAAATATGTTTATATATCTATATCATACTAATAGGATTCAATAAATTCTCTTTATTAAATGTACAATTTTATTATATCTTCCTGGAGATCAATAATCACCAACATTGGCAACATTACACCCCAGGGGGAGCAGCCAGGAATTTACGTCGAGCGCGGGACTGTAAGTTTTGGTAGGTATACAAAAATGACAGAGAAGCAAGAATAATGTGCGCCGATACCGATTTTTATTTCAAAGTTTGCAGGTCGATTTTTAACGCGTTCTAACCATTTAAGACTTGATATCAAATATAAAAATCTCAAAATAATAAAACTTTTTAGAAATGAAATAGAAAATTTTCGTTTGAAAAACAATAATCGAGAAAAACATTTCATTTTTCAAAATATTCAAATTTAAATACAAATTAGGCATGGAAGTAAAATATACGTTTTTTTAAAGAAAATTATGAAGTTAAGTTGTTTCAAAACAAAATTTTCAATTCTTCACGTGGAATAGGTATTACATTGCAAAACGATCTTAATTTTGAAAACGTTATCTACTTTAATGTAAAACAATGCGTATATATTCTTTTTTTCAGTCGGATATCCACCATTTTGATTCTTAAATCTACCCAATCCAAATATAACTAAGGTAGGTGTAGCTATAAGCAAACTATAAGTATTTGATTTACTTGCTCCCATATGACCAAGAAACGGATTTCCTTTGACCTTTTATTTTTAGGGCAGCCTGTGTTTACTTTTTTGTTGTTGTTTCAAGCTAATACAGAATTCCACTCAACTGTTTAAATCAAAACGGGAATTGCTTTCAGAACTTCTTCAGGACAGCTACTTTTTTTTGCATACATCAATTAATCGCATCGCCGGCAAATTTTCAAGCAGGGGGAGGAAAAGGAGTCTAATTCTCAAATGATCGAATGAAACAAACTTAGATAAGTTATAATATTATAATTTTAAAAAGATTACAAAACTGAATTGTATTATTTGAAGTTATATAATCGCAAAATAAAATATCTGAATAGATCAACATTTACAAAACTGAATTGTATTTGAAGTTATATAATCGCAAATAGAAAATTTTGAGTATTCTAAATCTTCTTCCATGGCGTTGTTGGAAATTCGTCTTGGGAAAACTGGAAAAACGAAGAAGGAATTAATTTTAACTGTTAACATTTGAGAAATTCAACTTCTTTCAAGTGAAAAAATTCTCTGAAACTTACTTATTATTTAATAACTATGCAGAAATTTGGAATGCGACTATCCAATGCAACAAATATCCCCTTCGTTCCTCATTTCAATCCAAAACGTTGGATCCTCCAACTTTTCACAAGGAGTGTCTTCACCCTCATAACAGTCAGCAAAAGCAAAATTGAAATCATGTTTAAATAAATTATGTAAAATATTCTTAACCCTGTATCACAAAAGAACATAATTTACCCCCCCAGTAATATGTCTACTCATGTCTAGTATAGTTAAAAGAAATCATAACTAAAAATCAGATTTTTCAGCATTACAAAACAAGAATATATCTGAATAATTTTAACACAAACTTAGAAATACACTTACTAAATAAATCTGTGTATTCAATGTGCACTTTTGAATAATCAGATCAATTAGGGTTTTTCTAAGTTATATGCATGAAAGTAAATTTAGGTAAGTATTAGACATTTTCATAAACATAACTTGATTTTTAGTTAATTTGTACCTAAAGCTATCATTTACTCATATATGACGAACAATACCTGTGATTATGATTACACCCCATCGTAAAAAGACAAAAATAGATTATAGCAAAGCACAATTACTGCCGTTTATAAAATCCCCATGTTCTAATTCGACTGATATTCAATAAATAGCTAGCCTTTTCAATTAATTTTAAATTAGAGAAACTCTGTACTACTACCTATACTCCAACTTAAACAGTAAAGAAAATTGAAACATTGTTACCCAACATATTCTTCTCAACAATCCTCTTTATACTACACCTCCAATTATTGTATTCTTCACAGATACTTTGGTACCTAATCGTAATCTGCAACAAAATTGAAATTGAGTCATTTTGTAATAACTTGCGAAATCATTATGCGATCAATTGGTTAAATTGGCAGACTACATGGAAAATATGAATGATACTTTAGAAAATCTAAAGAGTCTAAAATAAATTGACTATACATGTACAGGAATGAATAGAGCACAACTAGCAACAAGATATTTTTCAGGCATTTTTGTTCATAAAACAATTAATCAGATTCGTATTTGTTGACGAATGTATCCATATTGTATGACAATAATAACCAATAAATAAACGAAAGAATGAATGAATGAATATAGTTATTAATAAATAATGCTCACCTATAGGTTGTAGACTTATAATAGAGATGCCACTTTGATTTTGGCATAAAATAGCCCTGAACATGTTTGACAAAAATTATGTTGAAATAAAGATAACGTATCCTGAACATTCTAATACTTGATAATGAAGATTAAGCACCCTAAAACAAAACAAAATTAAATTTTCCTGAAAAAGAACGATTAAGTATCCTGAAAAAAATTAACAATTAAATACCTATCCTGAAAAAATAATGATTAAGTATCCTGAAAGAAATAATGATTAAGTATCCTGAAAAAAATAACGGTAAAGTATCCTGAAAAAATAACAATTAAGTATCCTGAAAAAATAATAATTAAACATCCTGAAAAAGAATAAACAAAGAGTTCTGAAAAAATAATTAAATTGCCTGAAAGAAAATACAATTCAATTTTCTGAAAAAAATAATAATTATAAGTATCCTGGAAATGGATATAATGGTTAAGTATAGTTATAAAGGGATACTTACATAAAAATAAATACTTTCCATTATGCAAACACACCAACACAAGAAGTAGGTACCGAGCGCGAAAATACACGGCGCGTCAAAAAAAGCGTAAAAGCAGTTAGAAAAGATCGAAAATATTTACGAACGTACGGAAAACGGAGCCGCAAAAACACTTTCACGTGAAAGAAATATTTTTCATGCGAAAAATAAAACTTACACTTCCTGAAAAAGAGTAATAATTAAGTTTCCTGAAAAGAATGATAATTAAATCGCCTGAAAGAAAATGCAACTAAATATCCTGAAAAAATAGTAATTATGTTTCCTGAAAAAGAGTAAAATAATTAAGTATTCTGAAAAAAAATGTTAATTAAATCGCCTGAAAGAAAATACCTACAACTAAATATCCTGGAAGAGATAATAATTATTCAACCATCAGTAAAAAATAATCATACCTGGGGATACTTACACATAAGACGACATAAGTCAGAATTTTCCATGATGCAAACACACTAACACAAGAGCTACCGAACGCAAGAAGTACCTATCGTGAAAATACACGGCGCGTCAAAAAAGAGTAGAAGCAATTATAAAAAATTGTGTTTGAAATATTCACGAACGTACGCACCGAAAAATTGAGCGCAAATATACTTTCAAGTAAATCTTAGAAAAAAAATTCTTTCTAATGCGAAAAAATATTAATTACTACGCATCTGAAAAGTTTGATTAAGTCTGTAAGAAAATATAAAGGCAATTGACAAAAAACCTTCAAAAGCGGTTTAAAAAATCGCCTCTTTGAAGATGCAGCAGCAAAACCAGTTTGATGTCGGAGAAAAGCAAAATAAGGCAAGATGAATTTTCATCCTGCTTTGTACGGGGGGGGGGGGCTTTGGGTAAAACTTATTTGACGTTAGTTCTATTTACGTTATTACGATAAATTTAACAGATTGTCACAAAAAATATAAAGCAAATGCAGCATCTAATCTTGATATCTAATTAAAGGCAATAATAAAAATTCAATCCAATATAACTAAGTTACTTTATAATAGTATTTATCTATTTAAATTGCAAAATATATTAACTTTAAGTCTTGAGCAAAAACAAATCAAATCAAATATAACTAAGTTACTTTATAATAGTATTTATCTATTTGAATTGCAAAATATATTAACTTTAGGTCTTGAGCAAAAACAAATCAGGGTAAAAAAGAAAATGTTTCCAATGTGTATTTAAGTATCTAAAATTCTCAACTTGAAGGGGCGACGAGGGGCGCAAAGAAGTTCAAAGATAAATTAATAAATGAATATTAGGGGAATATACTGCTGAAACAATTCTCTCTGATGTCCTTTCTTCATCCTTGGAACAGCCTCGCAGAACCACACCTACCTTGACATTGTTGTCTTCTGAAGCACACGATACCATTTCCATTTTCCGCACTAGAGTTCACTTCACTAAAGTTTAGTTCAGTTCACTACACTACACTACACTGCCAAATTGGCCCAGTCATGCAAATACTATCATGACTTCCAACTTCTCAGTAGAATGGCATTGCTGCAAAAAAGAAAATAATTGTAGAAGATTGTTCTAACAATACCAACAACACACGGAAACAATAACAGAAAAAAAAGTATAAAATTATACGAAATAATAGGAAATGGTTTTAATATCAAGAAATCCATTGTTTTCGATTTATGCAAAAGCTTAGTAACAAATATTTCTGAGTAAGGTTGAAAGATTATTTAATATTATTAATTTGTTAATTACTATTATTTTTGGTCGTTCCAAAAAAAATAAAATTGTTTAGTGGTAGGTAATGGAAATGAAGCATAATTATCAAACTTACCACTGAAGAAGTTGGTCTTTGCAGAATGAATGGCTATTAGACTTCTCATTCATGTTCTTTGGATTGAATATTTAGATGTGAGGAATCGTTCTGGTCCCTTGGCAAGACAGGTGATTTAAATCTGTAAAAAAGAAAAATAATTAATAACAACAATAATCAAATCAATTTCTTATTACTGTACTATCTCAGTTTAGTTTGGTATAAATAAATCACCTTATTAAACAAAATATTTTAAGAAGACACCATATTAATGCAGCACCAAAAATAACAAAGTGTTTTTCGATCATTGTTTGAATGTTTGCATTTTGTAAAAAATTAATAAACAATTTACTAACAAATTAAAATTTGTAGCTTAAATATTTATCAATAAATATTAAAACTTACATTTGTATTTAAAGTAAAACATTTATCAATAAACATTTCTAATTACTAATGCACATGGTGCCATAAGACACCGGTTATCTGTTGTGCAACGATTCTTTGGGTTTCATGAATCAGATATATCTTTTCATTAGATGGAAAAGGAAAAGTTAAAATTATGTAAAAATTCTTTTACAATGATGTGTCATGTATATGTAACAAAGGAGTACCAAATATACCCTTTTTTTGCAATTTTTAATGATCACAAGGGTGAAATAAAAATTTTCTGGTACTATGATTTAACACAGATACTCAAACACTGTAAATTGTGTAGTGGAAATGAAAATACAACATAATTATTAAACTTACCACTGAAGAAGTTGCCTTTGCAGAATGAATGGGTATTAGACTTCTCATTCATGTTCTCTGGATTGAATAGATGTGTGGGATGATTCTAATCCCTTGGCAAGGCAGACGATTTGAAACTGTAAAATAGTAAAATTATAATTAATAATAATATTAAACACATCAATTTTTTAGTACTGTACTATCTCATTTTAGTTTGCTATAAATAATTAAACAAAAACTGAAATCTGTTGTAGTCATATTGTAAAGATTCACATTTGAAGTTCGAAGAATGTACAAACTAAATTTAAAACGCGAAAAGAAAAAGTAAGGGCCAGAAGTTCTTTGTTCACTGGTTTGCATTTTGTAAAACAATTAATTTGAACAATTTAGTTAAAATTTGTAGCTTAAATATTTATCAATAAATATTAAAACTTACATTCGTATTTAAAGTAAAACATTTATTAATAAAAATTCAAGAGATTATTTTGTTTCTGCAGACGTTATTTGGACGAAAAATAGAAAGGCTAATGCATATGGTGCGATAAGACACCGGTCATCTATTGTACAGCGATGAATCAGATATTTCTTTTCATTGAAAGGAAAAGGAAAACTTAAAATTACGTAAAAATTCTTTTGCATTGATGTGTCATGTATATGGAACAAAGGAATAGTAAATATATTCTCATGGTTTTAAAATTTTTGAATTTTCACAAGGGTGAAATAGAAAGGGTTCGTAGGGCTACCTGAAATTAAATTTCTGCTACTAAGATTTAACACCGACACTCATTAGTAATAAAAAGAAAGTTAAAATTGTTTAGTGGCAAAGAAAATACAGCATAATTATTAAACTTACCATTGAAGAAGTTGCCTTTGCAGAATGAATGGGTATTAGACTTCTCATTCATGTTCATTGGATTGAATAGATGTGTGGGATGATTCTGATCCCTTGATTTGAAACTGTAAAATAGAAAAAAAATAATTAATAACAATGATAATTAAATACTTTCAACAAAATACTTTTAGAAAATAAAAGAAATGCACATTTCTGCATACCTTGTTAATATTAACTAATTTCTGCAAACGAATTAGAATTAAATTTAAATGTGGTTGAACACTTGTTGCTTGTATGAAGCATCTGCATTAACTGATATAAAATTATAGCTCCAAATAAAAGAAGGTATCAAAATCGTCCATATGCGCGAGAACAGGTTCAAAATTGCACCAATCGAGACCTGATAACGTACACTATTATCTTCAGATTCTCAAATTCCTACCTTCAAATACACAATAAAACTTGCAATGCAATACATATTATTTAAACATTGTAGAATTATAGATATTGAGGAATGGCAAGAATATATTTTCATAGAAAAATTTGATGAGTTATGTAACACCTACAAATTTAAATATTGTAATTGAAGTGGAAAAATCTCACTTATTTATTGTTACTTTTATTAACTACAAGATTATTTAATAACAACTGCACTTTTTTTCGAACACTTACTATTTTTGAAAAGAATAATATATATACTTTTTTTGTAAAATTATGTTTTCAGTACCTACAAAATTTTTGGGAGTGAAATAATTTTAAATAATATTTTCTTTTGAGAATTAAATACATGCTATCAATAAAATGCACACTTTATATGAAAATGGAAACCAAACAACACAAATGGCACAAGAATTATCAAAACTTAAACAACATTTACCTAATATTAATTAAGACTGAAATCGTATCCCACTCTGTTTGAAGAAAACTGCTGAATTATAAACCACCAAGCCTACATTAACAATATACCCTAAACTTAACTTTTTAGATGGATTTTGTTTTGTCCTGCATTAAGAATTCTATGGGGCTGGAGCACCCAATGAAATGGAATATAATAAAAATTCATGTAAACAGAAAACAATAAATACTGCACACTGGGGAAAAGCCTTTTAAATTTTAGATTGTTGTGAAAAGCCTTTCCTATAATAGTATTTTCTAGGTATATATTTTTTAATCCACCTCCAAAAACTGAAATCGGTGGTAATCATATTGTAGAGATTAAAATTTGAAGTTAAAAAAATTTATGAAATAAATTTAAAACGCGAAAAGAATTATTCAGAAATTATTTATTGTAATTAGTAGTATCTAATAAATAAAAAACACAAGCTGCCATGTTACGTTGACACCATATTAATGCAAAACCAAAAAAAAAGAAAGGGCCAGAAGGCCCTATTTGACTGTTTAATGTTTGCATTTTGTAAAAGAATTAATTTAAACAATTTAGTTAAAAGTTAAAATTTGTAGCTTAAATATTTATCAATAAATATTAAAACTTACGTTCGTATTTACGCTATAAAATTTATTAATAAAAATTCCGGAAATTATTTGTTTCTATAGATGTTATTTTGACGAAAAATATAAAGGCTAATGCATTTGGTGCGATAAGACACCGGATCTCTATTGTGCAACGTTTCTTTGGGACACATGAATCACATATTTCTATTCATTAGCTCAAAAACTAAAATTACGTAAAAATTCTTTTACATTGATGCGTCATGTACCTTTTTGAAACAAGAAAATGGGTACCAAAAGTCATTCTTTGTCATGGTTTTGTAATTTTTGAATATTGATATAAATAAGAGTACATGGGGCCACCTGAATTTAAATTTCTGATAAAGATTTAGCACAGACATTCTAAATCTACTTATCTTACCGTATTTAGTAGGTATTTTTATTGTATTTACAGTTTACACACAAAGTCGGAGATCCAGTTGAAACCACCACAAGAACCAAACGTAAATTAAAAACTAAACACAAAATAAACATTCCTAACGAGGGCTGCATTTTATTGCACTGTTTACCAAAGTAGGTAATAAATATAGAAGAACCTTGCTCTTGAATAAATATTTTCTTATTTTCCTAGAAATTTATTGAGCAGTCAGAACCAGAACGTGTTGTATAATTTATTATTATTGGTTCCAGAAGATCCTTGTAATAATTTGTTTTTGAAATTTCATTTAGTACCAAACATTTTTAGAAATTTCTATACCTAACTGAATATTTTTCTGTTTATTTTTACGGATTAATGATTTTTCCCCATAGCACTGATAGCAGTTCGGGTTCAAGGAGGGCACCTTCCCCCTGATAAACGACCCCCTTACTACCATCCCCTATTTTATTTAGTATACCTAATAGGCAAAGATTTTCGAGTAAATAATTAACTATGAAATTTCTTAGTAGCTTCTTTAAATAAGTTTAAGTTAAAGTATGTTCATTTGTTGTGCTTACTTAAATATCATAAAATTGTTATTAGCCAGTGCTATATGTTGCTGTATTCTATGAGGTATAGCACTTATCCTTGTGCAGTTCTAAATTTTAAGAATTTGAAACTAATTAATACCAAGTAAGTGTAATAAGAAACTTTATTGGGTAAATATCGAGATATATGAAGAGTATAATACATGTTGGTATAAATTAACCGGTAGATAAGGTACCATGGTAGTCAAATCAAGGCAATTTTCTCTAGAAATCTCCTGAAATGACAGTTTTTAAATTACCATGTGTACACTCCTTTAACTAACCCTATTCTTATTACTTAAATTTTCCTTTTAATTACAAGTTCTTGTGAAAAATCCATATTTACTTCACCCTTAATTTTAAAGAGTGTTCTCTTGGGGTTTGTTGGAAGATTTTAAATGCACATTTTGTGTTCCATCATCAAAGCAAGGTTATCTCCCCTCTGTTTGTTAGAATTTATTACAACTCATTGTAGTATTTATATACTTTTAGAGTACTAGTTCCCAGTGTTTCGTCATTTTTTGAATGTAGAAAGATGAATCTTAGTAAGCTCAGTTACCCAGTTGCCAGGAAAGATGAGTCTGTGGTTGATGATTACCATGGTGTATCGGTTAGTATAGGGGTTGAATGTTAATACTGTCTGTTTAAATTTTTATATTTATTCTAGGTTCCTGATCCATACAGATGGCTTGAAAATCCAGATTCAGAAGAAACAAAGGATTTTGTAGATAGACAAAATGCCATAACAAATCCTTATATTAACAGTTGTCCTTATAAAGAAAAGATCAATAATAAATTAACAACTTTATGGAATTATCCCAAAGTATCTACCCCATACTTGCATGGGGAGAAATATTACCAGTTTCGAAATTCTGGTTAGTTTTAGTTAATTATTATAACAATGCTTTGGTGGTTTAAGTAAATGATTGTAGGATTACAAAACCAAAGTGTTCTGTATGTACAAGATAAATTAAACTCTGAAGCAAAAATATTTTTGGATCCAAATGCATTTTCTGAGGATGGAACTGTAGCTTTAGCTAACAGTGCATTTACTGAAGATGGTAAAACATTAGCCTACGGATTAAGTAAAAGCGGGTCAGATTGGTTGGAAATTAAATTCCGTGACACAGACACAGGTACCTACCTAAATAAAAAATTACTAACAAAATTTATTTCTATACGAAATTTTCTAGGGAATGATTTTGAAGAAGTGTTAACAAAAGTTAAATACTCTTTTTTGAGCTGGACTCATGATAATCAAAGCTGTTTTTATGGGGTAAGTTAAAGTGTATGTTTAAAATTTCAAATTTAACTTTGTTTTTAAGGCATATCTTCATCAAGAAGGTAAAACTGATGGTTCTGAAACTGATTCAAGTATGAATCAAAAATTGTATTATCATCGTTTAGGAACTCCCCAATCTGAAGATATTGTAGTGGTCGAATTTGATGATCCACAAATCAGAAGGTAAATTAAAAAATGTATTAAGTGTATCCAAGGGAGAAACCATGGTAAAAAAATGTGTACACTAAACTACCCAATGTGAAAGACAACTCAGACTTTCTGAAACTACTCAAGACTTCCCAGCACTACCCAGGGACTTCCCAAAGACTACCCAGACATCCTCAGTATTCCCAGGACTTTCTTAGTAGTCTCTGGGAAGTTTCAGAAAATCTGGGTAGTCTTAAGAAGCCCTGGGGAGTCTTAGGTAGACTAACCAGCCTTCCTGAGCCTTCTCAGAAAGTACCTCGACTTCCTAGACCTCCCAGGAATACTCAGAGACTTCCCAAAGACTACCTAAACTGCCTCAGATTTCCCAGGAATTCTTGAAATTTCCCCAGACTGTGTACACCAAACTTCCAATGTAATTTCTATTTTTAGCCAAGCCTATGTTAGTGACTGTGGAAATTATTTAGTTCTAACTCCTATCAAAGGTTGCAAAAATAATTTATTATACTTTTGTAACTTAAAAGATGTGGGAGAAATAAAAGGAAGATTACCTGTAACACCAATTGTCACTGAATTTAAAGCTGATTATGAGGTTTGACTGTTTTCTTTTTGGTTTGTATTTCAATCATTCCCGCATTATCTTTTCAGTATATTTCAAATAATGGTTCTAAATTTGTATTTCGTACAAATAAAGATGCTCCCAATTATCATTTAGTCCTGATTGATTTTGATAATCCAATAGAAAGCAATTGGAGTGTCTTGGTACCAGAACATCCAAAAGATGTTTTAGATTGGGCCAAACCAATTAATAATGACTGTCTTGTTTTATGTTACATTCACGATGTTAAGGTACTAATAATTATTAAATTCATTTCTTTTTTTGGTATGTTTTCTTTTTTTAGGATACACTTTCATTATATAAACTAGAAACTGGTGAAAAACTAATGGAATTTCCTTTAGAATTAGGAAGTATAAGTGGGTTTTCTGGAAAACGTGAGCACACTGAGATGTTCTTTGGGTTTTCTTCTTTCTTAACTCCAAATGTTATTTACCGTGTAAACTTAAAACAACCTGAAATTAAAGCAACAGTAATCAAGTTTTTTTGATTTTATTTTTATTTAAACTTCATTAAACATCTTTGTAGGTATTTTATGAAACCAAAGTGGGAGATTTTGATCCCTCAAAGTATGAAAGTAATCAAGTTTTCTATAATAGTAAGGATGGCACAAGGATTCCAATGTTTGTTGTACACAGAAAGGTAAAGTATAAGAAATTGTAACATTTTGCTAAGTAGTACCAATAAATTGTTTAATAAAACAGTACTTTTATGTTTTGTAGAACTTAAATTTTCCATAGCTTTTTGGGATGTGTTGTGCATTATTTTTGCTTGAATTAAAAAAATAGTGGTTAAGAATTTCATGTTTTATTTTAGGGTTTAACTTTAAATGCGTCGAAACCATGTTTGTTGTATGGATATGGTGGATTTAATGTTAGTATTGGTCCAATGTTTGGAGTTTCAAGACTTATTTTTATGGACAATTTTGATGGCATATTTGCAGTTGCAAACATTCGTGGTGGGGGGTAAGATTATTTATTTGAAGCAAGGAAGTTATTTAAAAGCAATAGAAATGATGCTTTGCAGTCAAGTAAATCATTTAACCCATTTTAGGGAGTATGGTGAGAACTGGCATAATGGTGGGAGGTTTGACAATAAGCAGAATGTTTTTGATGATTTCCAGTATGCTGCTCGCTTCCTTATTGACAATAAATACACTACAGCAGATAAACTAACAATTCAGGGAGGTTCTAATGGTGGGTTACTTGTTGCTGCATGTATAAATCAAGCACCACAATTATTTGGAAGTGCTCTTTGTATGGTTGGGTAAGAATATCATTTACAAATTTATTTTCAAATTAAAATTATCAAATCTATTATAAGTGTTTTGGATATGCTTCGTTATCATAAATTCACAATTGGGTATGCATGGAAATCGGATTTTGGCAGTTCTGAAGATCCTGAACAGTTCAAATATTTATATAACTATTCCCCATTACACAATATTAGAGTGCCACAAGGTAAGAACAGTTTAAACATTTAAGCAGATACTTTAATAATTTCTCTAGATGGAGGCCAGTATCCTGCTACATTGCTCTTAACTGCTGATCATGATGACCGTGTTGTACCTCTTCATTCTTTGAAATTTATAGCAGAATTGCAGGATAACATAGGGAAACTTCCTCAACAGAAACAGCCCTTGCTTATAAGGGTTGATACAAAAGCTGGACATGGTGCAGGAAAACCCACTTCAAAAGTTGTGAGTGGAATATAGAAAGTTATTTTGGTTTGTGTATTATAATTTATTATTTTTTAGATCGAGGAACAAACAGAAATGTTATGTTTTATACAAAAATCTTTGAACTTGAAGTACCATGAATAAATATTGTGTGAATTTTTCATGTTCTATGTCTTGTGGTAAATGTTGAAAAAAATGTCTAATAGGTGTAATGCTGTTTTATTATAATAAACGTAATACTTGTATCATGTATTTTGTAATTAATAATAGTACACTGTTATTACATAAATATATACATATATAACATAAATGCACTTGTGTAAACTACCAATAGACATTTGTTTTATTTTTTTCATTGAAGAAGTTATTTCTTTCAGGAGTTTTAGTTTAGTTTGTTGCGTTTATTGAGCCCTATACTATACATAATAAATAAAGTATTAGAGTAAATATACATTTTCAAAAATGCTTCCAAGCTTAACTAAACATCTTTGTTCATAGTTTACAAACAAAACAATAGTATTTTCAGAGCATTTAAAATTAAAAGTGGTATGTACAGTACACTTGCAGAAAAGCATTAAAATCTAACTTTGACAATTTTTAGTGGCTGTAAGCTACAAATATATTTTTAATTCCAATTTGTAACAAAATTTGTTAAATCTGGTTCTGTTTTTTGCCTTGCGGTCTTGGACGGTTTGGCGCAGGGACGGTTGCGCGTTGGACAGTTTGGCGCGAGGATGAATGAGTATACAATTTATTTTATCGAGTTTAGTGTATTAGTAAAAAGTAAAAGTTTTTCTTAATTTGCGTGCCTGTTCTTCGTGTTTACTCAACGGTGTCCTTTCATCGCTCCGTTTGATTGCAAAAATACAAACTTAGGCCCTGTATTACAATCTCAGTTTAAACCATCGCAGCGTCCCAGTTAAACTTCAGAATACAAAGGGAAATCCGGAGTTAAACTCTTAAACTGAGATTGTAATACGGGGCCTTAAGTCTACTAAACATCATTAGAGATTGTGTACCTTCCACTAAAATAAATACTTTTGAGAAAAGAAACTACTTTAATATAATATGTCTGCGTCTAAAGATTTTTGCGTCCGGTCCCGCACTTTTATATTACTTCCAACCTCTTCTAACTTATGTTTTATTGAAGAATTTCCTTACTTGTTCCTCAGAGAGGAAAGTTCCTGTTAAGACGTTGTGGTTGTGATTGTTATATTTGTGTTAGGTAGTTTTAGGAAATAATGGGTTAGTTTTAAGTTTCTAAAATCGTAACAAAATTTCAAAAATATTATCAATCCCTACAGTACCTATTCTTTTAAAATACAACTTACTCCTCCCATTTCTATTAAAAATATTGCTACGCATGTCTACTTAATCATAATTGCAAGCTTGATATTTTCCCCGTACCAAACAAGGTTTTTTGCTGATTTAGCAGTTGCAAGTGCGGTTGCAAGTTAAGCCTTGAAAGATTTGTTCTCAGTGCACGTCGACCATCTTCGAATTTAAAAAAATAATTATTTCATTATTGGAGCAAAAGTAAACTAACAAACTAACTTTATAACAGTGTGAATAGTGAACGTTTAATCCTCTGATCATTTAGTTAATATTCATTAATATTTTTTCTGGGGAAGGGATCTGAACTTTTGGGTAAAGGGATGACTTTACTAATAAAAAGATCATCGTTTCGATTTTGGAATGCTTTTGCGTCATACAAAAAGGGCGAGGGGGTATAAAGAGAATTTCGGCATGTTTAGGGGTACTTTTTAAGATGCTGCTGCGTTTTGCGAAAATTAATATGGTGGCACACGTGCGTTACAATGTGGTTGCTGTTTTCTGATTTACCTGTTTATTAAATATCATTTACGATTTGTAGTTAATTTGGTTTATCCTGATCACTTTAAAATTTAGTTGGGATAACTAAACTTTTCCAACGCAAATACAAAATCAGTTACAATAATTATTATAGGTAATAAATAGGCGGGTTATGGGAAGCAATTTTTTTCCAAATTTATTTTTATATTAAATGTCAACTACACAAAGGAACACATATGTACATTATATTTTCTATGTGCAACAAATGACTTTTGATTTCAACATTGTATGTAGCAATGTAGCAAGTGATTTGTGGGGCAGTTGATGGTTTTGAGACTGAAGTTCCTAAAATACATTAAATAGGAATAATTTCAAATTTTAAGAATGAGTGGACGATTGTTTTACATTTTACTGTCTTGATTTTGAGTGCAATACATTTAATTTCTCAAGCATGGTATTTATGTTTCCCGCACAATTTCAAACTAGTGCCGATACTACCAGGCAATTTTTAACGCAAATAACGCGGGAACCACAGCTTTGCATGTTTGCCAAAAGATGTCGGTTTTATATTTTACGTATTTTTAAATTTACACAATTTCCGGTTGACGGTTAGTCTTTTAAAAAGTTCGTTGTTTCATGGTCATTTCCGTTTTGCATCCCGCGTTGTGCACGTTGTGTGAGCAGACAGTTCCTTATCTTTTGTGCATTTAAAAGTTTGATTCTAGGCTTTTTTGGATTCTCCTGGTACCAAGGCTTTTTGGATTTAAGGAGTTAAAAAGAAAATTATCTAATATGGATGAGGTAATGTTATATGAAACTAGTTTTAGGTTACGAGTTTTTTGATTTAAAATTAAATTATTTATTGTTATCTACTTTTATTAAATATAATGTTAATTCTAGGATGGCGATTTATTACCATTAGATACATTTGATGGTCACCAATATATTGTATCCTATTTTTATCTGGCAGAGCATCACCAACTGGTAAGTTTGTATATCCAATTGAAATAGTTTTATTCTACAGCAGTTTTTTTTACAGCTCATGTCATTGGAGTATGAGATTGACGCTACACTGTTTTGGAACGGTACAATGCATTTAGGGGTTGGTGCAATACACAGTTTTTGGGTATCGGAGGTGCCAAGAGGGATGTACCATCCTCATCATGATAGCTTAGAGGTCTACCCTATGTTTGGTTAGTATATTCATTATTAGTTTTTGATTACTTTATTGCTGGTGGTATGCGATGTTTAAGATAATTACAATTGCACAGAACTCCTGGGTATTAAAGTAGAAAAACTATAAGAGTAAATAACATAATTTTAATTTTGATAGATGGAACTCTAAATGGTGCGCGCTTGATCCGATTAACAGGCTGTGTCAACTTTGTTGGGAGTCAACAAGTAACACCGTTTAGTCAAGTTTTGGTTCTCACAGAGTATAACAACCAGGGGTGGAGAATAATGGTAGATTATTTTACTTTTGGTAACGGTTATTAATTTGCGGATTTGCCCCTAATGTTTCGTGTAAATAGTGTTCAATTATAATTTAATTTATCTTTTGTTTGTAATGTTTTTTTGAATAAACTATTTATTTACAGAGCTGATATAACTTGAAGTGCAAATCTAATTCATTTCCATGTAGCCTATAGGTAATGGTGGTTTGCATGTGCAAGTAAAAGAACACTTGCAGAAGTGTATCTCTACTTGTAAGCAAGTTCAAACTCTAATTTACACCCAAGTTGAGGTTTACACATGCAACTGTTCTTTTCTTGTCCCTAAATTCACGCACATGTAAACCCCAGGATTACTTATAGTACAGGGAAATTAATATTTAAATTTTCCTCACATATAAGGGAAGATTATATGAGTTTTATTATTTTCAAGGCAATTATTAAATTACAGCTGACATTTCAAAACTGGGAGATTCCCTGTAAATTCGTTTTTTAATATTAATTTACACAGGGTGAGAAACTATGGTGGAGGTTGCTTTTTTAAAATACAATCCTTCCTGAAATTTTATATAAAATTAAATAATTAATAATTAATTAAATAAAATTTGTTTGGGAAACACAGACACTTGAATTACTGTCTTAGAAATCGGTATTGATTTGGCAAATTCTGCTTTTATTTATTTTTTATCATAAGCGATGGTTGCAAGGGGTAAACCATGGTAAAAAATTGTGTTCACTAAACTACTCATCTGAAAGACTATCCAGACTTCACAAAGATTACCAAGATATTCCAAACTACCCAAGGACTACACTACATAAACTTCTTAAGGACTACCCAGGCTTCCCAGAAACTACCCCACATCACTATCTACACCAAACTTCCCATGTGGTTATTCCTTGAGTGCTTTTCAAAGGTTGATTTTATTTGAAAGGCATTACTCAAAACCCTAAACGAATTTTGCAAAATGGTACTTTGATTTTCATTTTTCAAGATGTGACTACATTAAATTTTATCACCCTGTATTTTAAAGATTATAAAACAATTTGTGTTGTTTGTTCTTGCACATTTAAGTCTTTAAAGGGTAGAAAAAACTCGCATTAGCCAGATTATATTTGTCTTATTCCAGTCTACAGGATGTTGCATCAAAAGGGTTAGAAATTTAAAAAAGATGAGGTGATTTGTACTGCACTGACATTGAACTATGGGAAAGTGCAGGCAGTGCACACATGACGTAACTTCGGCTTAGTGCCTTTTAGTTCAAAAATTCAAAAGGATGGGGCGAAAATATCTGAAGTTCATTCTAATAAATCCAACCCCCTTAAAAGAGGAAAATAACTGTTTTTGAATATTATTCTAATCAATCATATAGGGTGCAGTGTTTGTTATGTCTTAAAAATTAAAAGAGAGGGTGCAATTACGTATATAAGGTTAGTTTTTCCAAAAATAACCCTGTTAGGGGTGGAAGACAACTGAAATTTTTTTACTTGGCCCTTTAATATTTCTAATTTAGCAAAAAATGTGAAGTATTTAATTTAGTATCAGCAGATATTTAAAATCTTATAAAAATGAAGGGGATTGCTAATTGTAGCAAATTCAACCCCTTTATATCGGTCTTGAAGATCACAGCATCTCATGGTTGGGAATGTAAATAAAAAATAATTTTGGTTTGTATATTAATTAATATTTATTTTTTTTAAATAAAGAAACATAAACGGTTTATTCAATAATTTTTAAACTATGATCCTGTCTTTGAGTAAATATTACAAAAAGTGGAACAGGATTTACTATAACAACAGAATTATGTATTTAACAATAAAATTATATCATGTATATTGTAATTATTATTCGTACACCATTATCACATTACATATAAAAAAATAAATACAACTACCAATAAAATTTGTTATTTCTTTTTGCGCGATCGAATAAATTATTCCATTCAGGAGTAACAGTAAACTTTTCAGTAATGCTTCCAAGAGTAACTAAAGAAGGTTCTAAGGCAATACTTTGTTCTCCAGGAAACTGCATAGCTTCCTAATAAATTAAAATAATTAATTACAATAGAATTGAAGTAGAAGTTTATATTTACTTCAACAAAATTTCCTGAAGATCCTCCATTAAACATATATTTGGTATTTTTAATAATCATCTCCATTTTGCCAGACTTTCTTATAACTATTTTTCCTACTTGTCCTTCTGGCATGTGTCTTATTGTATAATCTAAATCCTTGTCATTTGGATCATCTTTGTATATTTTTCCTGAGAAGCTATTGGGTAGCTGAAATAATCATTTCATTTATTAATAAAATGATAAAATTACTTTTTCTTACTTGTAGAGCTGAAAATGCAAGATTATCTTCATCATACACTTTTGTACAGTCTGTAAATGAAGTAAATTGAGGAACAAATTCGGAATTTTCTAATTTAAATGGAACTGTAAAATATTAAGGATTATTTCATGATTGTATGTTTAATAAATGTTTTACTTTTTGGCTTGATGTCATGTGGGGTACCATATCCATTCATCAATTCAGGCACTTTTACTTCAGTTTCAAAACTAGGTTCTTCCTTTTTTATTTTATGTGTCACATCTTCACTTTTTATTTTGAAAACATTTGCAAAATTATCTAAAAGAAATTTAAATATAAAAAAATTTCTTTAAATTAAATTTGACTTACTTTTATTGAGATCAAGTGGTAAAATTATAGGATCATACTCAGTGTCTGATTCTGAATCACTTGCTTCATCAGCAACTAAATCATTAAGCAATTCAGCATCCTCTTCTTTATTATTTACCTAAAATAAATTATATTTAATGACAAAAAACTGAATTTAAAGATTCTTTAAAAAACTTACATGCCAACTATTTTTATTAATTTTTGGCATTACAAGTGCAGTAGCATTGTTATATTCTCTGACACTTCCACCCCTTTCTGAATGATAAGTAGAACGTTTAATATCTCCCATACCTTGAGAAAAAACACCTTCAGACTGTACAAACTTCATACGTTTATTTTTTTGACGTGTATTATGGGAGGAATGATCTGAATTTCTTTTCCGACTACGTTCTGTTTTAGTTGGAACACTGTAATTCAATGAACATTTAATATAAGTTTTTAAAATAATCCCATAAACTTACTGTTTGTTCTTATCTTTATTTCGGATTACATTTAAATTAGGGGTATAAACCTTTTTTGGTTTTGTACCCCCAAGACTTAAATCTCTGGGCAATTTTAAAGATGATAAACGAGCACCACTTAAATTTTCTTGCTTAATCATTTTCTTCAATTCATCCAATGAT
Source organism: Hemicrepidius hirtus (assembly GCA_963082805.1). Lineage (NCBI taxonomy): Eukaryota > Metazoa > Arthropoda > Insecta > Coleoptera > Elateridae > Hemicrepidius > Hemicrepidius hirtus. Next base: position 22,408,888 of record OY720168.1, read on the forward strand.
GGAACTGCTGCGGAAAGTCTTTTCTCCATTATTGTGTATATAATTTTTTGTATAAACTTAAAAATAATAAAATATAAAAAACTGAGGTTAAAAACACGATATTATGACACAAGTTAAGGATGTGCACCTTCCAAGGGGGCCCACAGTATCTCCCTCTAATAGAATTCATACAAACTAAAAGTTTGAGCAGTTTCCACATAGATGTCGATAGTATACCAAAATTTGCATAGTAATTTCTTCTATACAGAGTGTCCTTGCTTTTATCTACCTACTTACAAACTATTGAAGTTTACAGAGAAGTTTCTTCTTCTCTTAATAAGTAATAAGTAATTTCTTCTATACAGAGTGTCCTTGCTTTTATCTACCTACTTACAAACTATTAAAGTTTACAGAGAAGTTTCTTCTTCTCTTAATAAGTAATAAGTAATTTATTCTATACAGAGTGTCCTTGCTTTTATCTACCTACTTACAAACTATTAAAGTTTACAGAGAAGTTTCTTCTTCTCTTAATAAGTAATACTTGTAATTGAGTAGATAAAATAATTTTAAATATCTGTAGAATATTTGATTAACAGTTTAAAGTTTTATTGAGTTTAAGCAATTTTAGTTAAAAACAGGAATAAGAATGGGGTGAAAAGTATAATACATTATTTAGAGCAGAAATTTAAAACTGTTTCTATTTTAAGAAAATATTACTTTGGTCTTTGGAATTCTTGTAGTTTTGTTAAAAAACAAACAGTACTTAACTCAAAAATTACAAAATTTTACATTAAAAACAACTTGTTGGTGGTGTAATGTCCAGGAAATTCTCGTTATCGCCCAATAATTATCACGTCGCATGTTTTTCTGAAACTGGTAACATCAAATTTCCTGAAGCTTTTAATTCGGTTCTTTTTTGTTACATGGAAAACTCTGATTGAATTTTCGTGGGGCTACCCGCTCTCATTAGCCTAATCTAATAATTGGCACATGCGCTTTTAGAATGAGAAACATTCAGAGTTACAGTAAACGGCGGCGTCGGAATTCTCCGAAAGAGCGTCGGTGGCGTCGATTCCGACGACGCTATCCCAGATGCCCCTCACGCGTCATCCAACATGCACTTCTTTAAAACGCATAGCTTTAAATGAATTTAGTCTAATAAATACTCGTTATGTTGTTTAGTTATAAATAGTGGAACCCCTAAAAATCCACCTTAAATTATCTTAAGGCTGATAATTAAACGGTAAGTTATAATTGTGGTTGTAACTGTAAATTAGCATGTTTAGTTGTGTTCAAACAAGTATTAGCTTGTAGTAGTCTCTTCTGATGACAACTAGAATGAAATAACACTTGATTATTGGAAATATCAAATTTTAGTTATGGTTCGTTAAATAAAAAAAGTAAAGCGGATATTTAATTAAAATTTTTACATATAAAAATGTTACCAATTACTAATGTGATGATGTAAAGCATGTTTTTTTATTCAATTAGTTTTAATTGGTATCCTTGTTGATAGTATAGGTATACAGACACTCTATACGATTTAATTAGTTATAATTCAATCTTTAGATGAAAGCAAACCATAACTTTTGTACTTAAAAACGTTTTTGTAAATGTTAAACATTATATTAATTTAAAAAGTGAAAAACATTTTGTGTTTCTACTTCAAACATTTTACAATTACTTTTCATATTATGTTTCAGTGAAACTTTAAGGTGTGTTGTTTAATTTACTAGATTTTATTTATACTGGATAATTAATATTTGCCCAGAAATGTTAATTAAGGTTAAAAGTGCAATTTATAATGGTGTATAATACACCCTCCACTATTTAATAAGGAACAACAGGTTAATTCCCACAGTACTTGAAAATGAGCGAGTTTTCAGGTTAAAATTTAATTAATTTAATCTTCATTTCAGTAAAGATTACTTAACAATTTTAAGAAATCTATGTAAAATCTTGTAGATCGTTAAATTTTTATTCTTCTCCAATTATTTTGGGAAATTATTAGTGTCGTAATTTTCTTATGAAGTATTTTAAGAATTCGATTTAAATTATCCTTAATTTAAGACGATTTTGTAAGTTCATCGCGTTTCAACTTGAAGTCTATTTTGTTAAATCGATGAGACATTCCTTGTTACCGCATTTAGTAAATATTAGCATTCCAAGTACTATTAGGTAAAATATTTGCAGAAAAATTAGCCATCTTTCCAAATTATTATAAAGAAGACAAGTCCACTTCCATGTTCTATATAAGTACATAAGGTTGTGTAGACGTTAGCCTAGTTACAGATAAATTCCATTTTTTTTTTGAAAACCGAAGATTCGGAAAGAGTGCTAGAACTTCCAAATATCTAGAAAGTAGGAATTATATTTAATTATATTACGCCCCTTCGTAAATTTTATGTACAATATCGCGAATGGGGCTCCAAAAATTTGCTTAATAAGCAAGTGGACATATTTACAAAAACATGCTTATAAGCAGTTGTCCCATATTTACAAAACCGTAAGGTTATATGTTCCTGCTTTTATTCAGGACGATCACTCGAAGTTTTTGGGTTATATATGCGAGCCACAATTTTATTGTTCGCGATATGGACAACTATCGCCATCTATAGAACGCTATAGAGATATAGAACAATAAAATTACCAATGGTACGTAGAGTGCAGATAACTAACTATATATCATATCCATCCACTGAACTTTATTATAAAAATGTGTATTATACTATTTTAGGAATTTTTAAAGACGCATCTATTATTACAATTTCCTTTCAGGTTGTAGGTATTATAATTAATTTAATTTTAAAAGGGATACAATTTTATTAGAAAACTGACACTAAGGAAAAAATATAAAAGAATTATAAGGTGTTTAACGAATTGCCCAACTGGGATTGGAGATAAAAAACAAACTGAAAATGTAGTTTAAAGTGAGTGACAAGATGTTGTCTTTCTATATCTGGTTCAATTTATCTTTCATGTAAATCCTGTATAGATATGATCCTGTTCGTAAACGTTTTAAATTCAATTTTCCCTGTGTTTATTACTTACACGTTGAAAAAAAAAATGGAAAAGTCTAGAAGTCCTATGCTTATTACTTAAAGGTTTTAAGTTATTTTTCATTCCTTAAATTGTTTTAAAAATCTTGAGGAATAAAACAAAAATCAGTGGTTCGAATTGGGTAGCAGCTGCAGAAGCTTTTTGCTAGTTCATTTATATAATGTAACAAACTTAATAAAACACAAAACTAGTTAAGTTACAAATTACATGATAATTGAATTAATTAATTACAACCTTCAAACTCGAGCAGCAATTAAACAGCTTCACAAAAAATAGCTTCGATAACGTTGATAAAGTTAAATCTTTATTAAGTTTTAAAGGGTGGTTTGGAAATGTAAGGCAACTAACTGCAATAGTATTGTTTTATATCTTTTTTAGTATTTTTTTCATAACGTGATTAAAATCTATAACAATTTATTTGCAAGTTCAGAATGTTCTAAATGGTTTCATTTTGAATCCTGACATTAAGAAATCATATAATGAAAACTTTCTTTTTTAAATTTTGATTAAAATAAGAGAATTCCATATTTTGTAAGTATTTTCTTTGTAGGCAGTAGGTACGTAAAACTTTACTTGCATAACTAACTTCTGGTTGATGTGTTGTATAACACCAGGCTTGTGAAAAATCTAAATACAAATATTGTGAAAATGGCTGATATGCATGATTACATGCTTTGTACGTGTTATATCTGTTTTGTGAAACCAGGAAGAGGACAATAATTCATCACTTTAATTAATCTACATATTGTATCTATATTTGTCAAAGTCACTTGGCTATTTTATAAAATCCTTATATTATAATGTAAAATTTATTAGTGGGAAGCCTTTAAAGAGAAGGGTAATGATGAACCGAAACTAGAAAACAGATTGTTCATTTTGTGTATATTGCAAATTTTTTTCGGAACAAGCAACTGGGAAAAAAGAGCAAATAGGGTGAAATTGCAATGATCGTTGACAAAGCACGTGCGAAAGAAGGAAAATGATAAAACATCGATAAAAAGATGAAACAGCAACTGTTATAGCACGACGTTACACCACTAACGAACCCTTTGGTGTTATTGTTTCATAAACTTTTCTCTCAAGCAAACATTGTGTGCTCTTCCCTTCTTAACTCAGAGTGTGTTTATTCACGATGAGGGTTTTCAAAGTGAATTTCCAATTTCAAGATCGCCGTCGAATGGATTTTAAACGATATCTATTCTACTCAAAGCTATTATAAATTCCCGTGTGCGGAATATTAAAAATTGATAGTAAAGCATTATAAAACGTACTAACAACAAAATAATGTGACTACCTTGAAAGCATTTTAAATGGTTTTAGAAATTCAATTTCGTCCTTCTTATTCGACCGATACGTTTTAAAACTTTTACCAAAGCTTCTGACCACTCAAAGAGAAGTTCCATAAACGGAATTAATTTTTGAAATCGTAAATTTTAGATTCCTGTAGAAATGTAAAAATAAAATATTTATTTTTCTTTGACTTTCTCCAATCTGTTAATAAAATCTTGTGTTTTTATTGATTTAGATAATTTATAAAATACTTTGAGGAAGTGTACAAAATTTAAACCGTTTTGAAAATGTAGGTTTAAGATTTCCTACTAAAAATGTCTTTCAATAAAAAACAAATAAAAGTTTTGAAGCTCAGGCACTTCAAGAATTTGTACATATTGATAAAAAATAGTATGTTGGTCAAGAATTCTTTAATTAATTATATTGTGGTAGACAAAATAAAAAATGTAATAAGCTCATGCAGGCTTGAACGTAGAAAATATTTCACGGCTATGTAGCGAAATCAATTACGAATTTCTTCTTGTAGGGCTTATATAATCGAATTCATTTATTTTCACAATATTCAGTGGTGTATTTAGAGAGAAGTGAACTTTCTGAATAAATTTGAAATAAAAGTACGTTTAAAAATAAAAAAATATTGATTTAATAATCCTTTTAACTATTTCAGGCGTTTTAATTTGAATTCCCTGTGCTTCATTTTCTATTCATTTGTTTGTCAAAAATGAACTGCCAGGCATTTTGAGATCCTTTGTTGGTATAAATTAAAAGAGAGCTCTATTACCAGCTTATTCTATTGAATTAAATTGAATTGTCCCTTTGTGTTTATATCTAAAGCTCAGGTGTTTTTTTGTTATGTTACAAACGTTACAGTAATATAATTTTTTAAGGTGTTATGTGTCAAAAACATTATGTTTCAAATTATATTTAATATTTTAAATGGTCAAGTCTCAGGAGTTATTTTAAATTCTTTGTTACAAGTCCAGGATCATCCATAATTGTTTCCAAACTTCCATAGCACTTTATCAATTATGCCATTGCTAATTAATTTCTTAAAATTATCCATAACTACTTCAGTTTCTTGTATTATTATAAGCATATAAATATTGTTTTAAAGCTGTTTTAATTTCGCCAAAAGATGTAAAATTACAAAACAGAGCAAACATCTCTATACGAGATGCTGTGTTAAGAAGAACGAGCTTGAGGATAGAAGTCTTAATTCTACCGAATTAACCAAATTAGGACCCTAAGCTACTAAGGTTTCATTGTCAGACGAAGGCTGCTTAATTTAGACTTAGAGGATGTGGAGTATGAAAAATGTAGATGCAAAAACGTTGAATACCGGCCAAGGAACTGGACCACAAAATAGTAGGGCAAGAAAATTCAACAAAATACTCCCAAGATCCAACAATGTAGGAGTTTATCGGTTACATGTCGTCTCTAAGATATACCTAACATGATTAGAATGATAAGATGCTCCTCACCATAAAGTAAAACTGATTAAATGATTACCAATAAAATCGACTGGATTGACGAATCCCTAGGTCTGAAATCAATAGACAACTTCTAATAAAGAATTTAAAATATCTTATCTATTATAAGAAACTCTACAAAAAGCGGCATGTTTTATTAGTGAATCAAATTGACAAAGCTGCAGGTTTTTGTATTTTTAAAATTGGGTTATTTTTAGTAGTCCCCCTAACGAACATTTTTCAATAAATTTTTAGGCCATTTACGTTTCTCTGGACTTTCCAGGTAATTTGACAATTTTACTAATTTAATGGCCAATTAGTTTATCCTAGCATGTTGAAGGGCTGACGTGCATTTTATTACTCTGATGTGTATAATCCCATGCATAACATGCATTAAAATTATTAAAACAAGCCCATCGCTGTATGTTTTATACCAGAGTGTAATTTTATCATTCCTCGTTTCGGTATACTTTACGTTTTTTTTAATTAAAAGTTTTCCCATGTCTGATAAAATTATTAAGATTCACCCTGTACTTGCAAGAGTTATGTTGTTATATTCACCAGGGGTTTCTTTATATCCCATTTGCTAGTATCGTTCATTCCCTTCCGTGTCATAAAAGGGAGATATGCAACGTCTGCACCACGTGTATTGCTCGTCTTCGTCTTTATCAAGTGTTGTAGTTCGTTCCTGAATTCTTAAATTATATACAGGGTGTGAGATTAGCGTTGATTATACTGCATTAGGGTAAGCTCTGTTTTAAGGGTCGCTATCAGTTTGCACACATTTGGGGTGGCTGTACCGTATCCATAGCAACTGTAGCAATTCCACCCTGGTGCACCTCACACCCTCAAACTAAGAGCTTACCTATTATCAAATTTCGCTTATTTTATACTTTTTTACTTTTTAAACTTTATTGTTATTACTAAAGTTGAAGTTATGTTAAACGAATGGTAAGGCTCTTCTTAAAATTTTACGCTTTACAACAGATTGACTTGAATCGCTCGGATTACGACAGGAGCTTTTACAAGGATCGATTCTTGCCTTTCAGGATGCTTTCTTATGCAAATATGTACTTTATACCTTGTTCTGTTCTTCCAATTCGAATAACAAACGAGTAATGTACTTTATGAATTCATAAATTATCTGCAGTCAAAGGAATTACTGATTAATTTCCTAGCAGGTTCAGAAATACCCTCAGGATATTTTCTGATTATGTATGTATTATGTTAACAACCTGGTATTGTGGTGTCTTGTGGATATACATAGGTTTCTAATTTCCAAAATTGTTGATCATTTCACGTTGCATCTGTTTGGATTATAATCGTAATTATATTTTGTTCCAAAATCATTTCCTAAACAAAATATCCTTTTTAAGGAAACAGTTCGGACATTGAAAGGGTTATAACCAACTATGAACAAAATTTAAAATAAAAATCATGAATTTGCAAATAGCTTGCGAGTAGTTTACTGTACGTAATGAGCTCCTAATTAAATCTCCCCTAATATTTACAGTTAAATTCCAATCGCAAACCAACTTATGCAATCACTCCAACAACTGCACCATCGAAAATTGTTTCTCTTTTTCAATTTTTTTTACGTGGCACAGCTGAAATTCTCTGAATCGCTGTTAGAAGACCTTTTGGGCTTAGCTGGTTAGTTTTATTTAGTAGCCACTGTGCCATTGTGTTATTTGATAAAAATAAATCACCCCAAGCTTGCCCTCTTAACAATCTAACTTCTGCCTCATTTAACTGACCATCTGCCCTTTATAGCTTCCAGTAAAAGATTTTAGTAATCAGCCGAATTAAAATTTGCAGTATAGATTAGTAGATTTAAAAAATAAAATTAGGGGTTCGTGTAGATCGGTACGCCATATATTCGAGCCTCACTTTTTTTTGAAAAGTTTGTCTAATCCTTGCGCGTACTTATGACTGGCTTAGATAAATAAACTGAAATATAGTTTGATTCTGTAAAGAAAGTATTTGATTTATTTTATACATACTGTTTGTGTATTAAAATATAATTGTTGTAGTGTAGATTTTGAGGTTGATAAACACTCATTGATCAATAAAGCTACATTAAGTATGCATAGATGATAATTAATAACGTTGTTATAGTACTATGAGTTTGTAAATTTGGTAGTCGGGTCGGCTAGTTGTATAATTTCATTTCAGTGGTCTTCCAAAATGAAAGCTTCAAGATCCACAGCTCGGTCTCCCTCTAAAATCGCTTGTAATCCAAACAACCCTCCCTCGTTAGCGTCTTCTGGTACGGGATCTGGAACTCTCTGCATGTTTTCCCAGTGGTACCCTTTATAGTAATTCATCAATTATCTTAAGATGTAGAAAAAATATTTTGTTACGCACCTCGGCCATCTTCTTCTAATGGTCGGGTTACGTCTATCTAAAAAGGAATATTCTGTAATAAATTATCAAAAGAAAAGGGGACAGACAGGACATTTTCCTTGCGTTAGTAATTAAAATAGTAGGGATTTTGGAGGAAACGTAATGTCGGTGCTGAGAGTGGATATAAAACGTTAGAACAGGAAGGCGAGAGCACGGTTTTCTTATTGTAAAAGGGTTTAAAATTAAAACTGAAGTAGCTTAATGTTAATTAGTAACCAAAAGGGTTGGAAATGACCGTATTTTGTTATATCAAATGAAAAGACTGAGGTTTAATGGTATTAAAGATAAGGAAATAAAATTGTAAACTTAATCGGTTGGATAACTTCAGTTTTTTTTTTAAACAGAAATATTATAATGAATCTTTAACACAGAAATTATTCGGTTTGAACTCTTTTCATGCAATATATTGCGTCTCTCCCTTATTCAATTATTGGTATTATGTTTTTGGTCGAGATTTATATATTCTAAAATATTTCTGTTTTACTATTATCAAGAAAATAAATACGGCTTAGTCGTGTTTGTTTTAATAAAATGTGTTTGTGTCCTGAAAATAACAGTAATTCAAATGGAAACGTTAGAGGTGACTTGACAGTATTTTCTGACACCTTATGGTGGCTTCGTGTCAACATGATGGTTGTCTAACCGAGCCCTTAATTGCTACTTTGATAAGTATATTTGCACCTGTGTTATTTGAAAAGCTTTTGTTGTAATTGTATTTGCCACGATCTCAATTTTCGTTTTCCTCTTGTAATATTTTTCATGTGTGCAAGATACCTATAAAGTTTTTCCTTGGTAGTTTAAGTTTTTTGCTTTTACACATCAAACAAACGCATTACGAATTTCGTTGGATTAATAGACTTAATAATTATGTTAAAGTTTCTCATAACGTGTGTTAAGTCAATTTAAGGGTCTTTGACTATTCTCCTGTGATTCAACAACATTTTAGATGCTTTTAGTATTGATTATGGTGCGGCATAGTGTTGCTGTTACAGTTTCATAATCTTAATTAGTTTTGGTTGTTTGTCAACTTTGATGAGGGTATCTATTTTGTGTCCTTTGTAGATACACGGTCTTATACTGTAAATTTCCACAATTTCCTTTTGTGCAAGCACTTTAAAGGTATGCGAAACACTTTACTATTGTTAACATTTTATAAGATTGTTGAAATTTTACACTTTTAACAACAAAATTTCAAAGAGAATAGAAAGTCCAAAAACAAAGGCTAATATAATGTTTTTTTTTATTTACGGGTAGATCGATGTTGTTGATCAGTCTTGGTTTGAAGGAATCTCAACCCCTTTTCCTTCATCCCACGTCTTTATTATAGTTTAATGGCAGTTTAAGTGTTTGTGTTTTCAGATTTTCAGACATATCTGCTTTGTTGAAAGACAAAAGAAATGATCAAATTTTCGACTAGTGCAGGCTTTAGAACAGCAAACTTCGCATACATACATACTATAATGCCCTGAAAAGTACTTGGTAGAGTTTCTATGTATTCAGATAAAGCTTTATGTAGCACATATGTTAGGAAATACAATGAGAATTCATGAATCAAGATAAAGCTTCGGCATTGTTTGGTCAAAATGCAGATTCTATATAAGCTGGTGTAGTGGCAGTTATGATTTGTCCTACTTAAGTTTACTGACAATGTTTGTTAACATCTATGTGTATTAAGACAAGTAAATTGCTATTACTCACTTGTATTATGATTAAAAATGTAACAGTAAAACTTAACATTTTAAACACAAGACACACAAGAAATACAAACTCCATTTTTTAATATGAACTCGTATAGTAATAAATTATTTCTAGGGAGATTGGTACAAACGGTACTAAGAATGCAAAATGTATTGTACAGTTTACAATTGATTACAATGATATTTATATATCATTAAATAAACAAAACTTAGTGGATAAATTTAGGTGAGAAACATACCTGTTCTTTTTCTCAGCAGATAAATGAGCTGTCAGTATTTAATTTATTTTAATTAAAACTTAAAAGGAAACTGTGATAAAGGGAAGCGCTGGCTCAGGTCCATTTCTAATCAAATTTATGGGCACAGTAATAATTATCAGGAGTACGTCCCTGAATAAAACTTGTAATGAAGATTTACGTTAGAAATTAAACCTTTTAAATTTAAATTTCATTATTTAGCATTTTCGCAGTAATAGCATCTGCTATACAAAGCCGGATAATGGATCTTTTGATTTTTCGTTCTAAGTAGTTAAAAGCAAACCGTTGCAGTTTATTTTCACAAGCAGAATTTTAAATATTTATATCTCCGCTTTCCGCGTACGTAAAGGGCGCTATTTTGAAACATAAGTGCATATTCTTTCGAGTTTATTATCTTCACCATTTGTTCGTTTTATCACATCCTCTCGCTGGTTACACGGCATAACCTTTATTTTAAGAACAAGTTGCTTTGCTATGCTACTTGACTTCTAATTATTCTCTGCCTCGTTTACAAATTGCTCAAACCTTCTGGAGTTAAAATTGCATAACACAGAGTGTAGTCAGCGGCTTTTAAACGTTTCGTGGCTTTCAAAATCTTTACACAGCTTTGAAAATTGCAAATCCACCTATGTTTTAGAACGCGATTTTCAAATTAGATCAATTATATTTTTATTTTTCAACACCAGGGTAGTGTTACCTATAGGCAACATGCCATTCTTTGTTTTTCGTGAATTTGCAAGATCAAGCTTGAAAACTAAAAAGAATTTCTAAAATTCGAGGCTTTATGAAACCACTAGAATGTTCAACTTTGTTATAAACTATTGCATTAGCGCTTTAAGCGCATTAATTAAACTATGTTTTAGTAACATCCCTCTTGGGGAAGTGGTCAACTCCGGTTACTCTCTGAATTTACAGAGAAATATTTGTTATATCATCGGATTTGGAAGCGGAACATTAACAAATATTTTGATAAGTTTTAAAAACTACTCAGAAACTCTGTTTCTTGATTGTGAATGTTCCTGTTAACATCTGTTTTAAAGTCCTGTAAGGATTATTATTAGGGATAACATTTCATAATATTTGGAACAGCAAATTTGAAAAACCATGAAAATATTTGGGACATAAATAAAGAAAAATACATTTGCTTTTGTGACTTTGAAAGGCTTTAGCTTATAAAGGACGCAATTTTTGATTGACATTGGTGATTTGGGTTTGATAGATCTAATTCGAGTCCCAAAAACTGTATTTGACTTTCCGTTTTTCATATTTCCTTATTTAAAATAGAATCACGTGTTAAAATCTTATTGACGTCCACGAATTTTGGTGTGGAACTGAATCATATGATTCGGGAAATATATTTTGTTCTCATTTCATTGCGTGAAGGTTTCATAAACGTTCAAACTAATATATCGGCAAGTGTTTCCACGTGTTTCGTAAAATTTATGAGTAGGTGGGTGGTTTATATTGAATAGAAAACGGTCGTTTTCTAACTAGTGTGCTTTTACAGATACAGAATGTTAGGAAGCAAATTGCGGTCTTGGATGGAAGCAGTGCGGCCTAGAAAGAAGCAACAACGCAAAGAAAAGCAACTGAAATCGAATTTAACGAACCCTAATGGTATGATAGTCCCGAATTCGCAATCCGTACACAGCGCTCGTTCGTCGGAGAATGAGATGTTGGTGAGTAAATTTGCCATGTACTTGCAGATTGCCCTTATTCGTCAACATAAATTTCCCAATTGGAAATTCACGGAGACTTCCATCTATACGGGTGGCGTTATTGATAAATTTCCTCCCCAGCAACTCCGTAAATTACCAATAGTCGCAGCACATTTGCAGGAGCGACAGCAAATGAGCAATGCTGGGTGTATTTTTTATGTAAATTTTTACCAAAATTTCAATTTCCTAAAAGCTTTTACTCATTCCAGACAAAATAACTCAGACTGCATAATGTTGCAGAAAAACAGCTACTATATCGTAAATTTTAAGCACCCTACAGATATTTTTAGTTTTATCGGAGTTTTACTCACTTTTCCAAGACGTTTGTAATGATCCATGAAAAAAAATAAGCAAACGTAACTTGTCTGTTCAAATATTTAGAAAGAGATACCTACGTTTCGGCTTTCGAGAAGTTGAAATCGATCAACTTTCTAAATTTTTAATACAGTCGGTCATTACAGAGTTTTGGCAGTAAGAAAAATCTTTTCAGTACGTTCACAGATTTTTCCACAGAAATGTGTTGACATTCGATCAGTGTGCAGTCAAATCGAATGTTTTTTCATGTTTCTACGAAATAACATTTTCATTTCTGTCGTTTGACCCAACGGTCATTACAAGAGTTATATATTTGTGCTATGTGGTGTTTTCCCCATTGCAGGAAGACGTGAACCGAAAGTCAATTCATACAATAGCAAGCCACGCGCCACGCTACTCCGGTGCCAATTTGTCTTCTCCGGAGTCCGCTTACTCTACAGGATATTCGACCGATGGGACATCCCCCGGAGCCCCTCCGGAGTACTATATAAATATTAGAACAGGTAAAAACGGACATAGCTTTTATATAATGGCTTAATAGGGGACTGCTTGGGAAGGTCCTCTTTCGAAAACGACGTAACGCCCCACAAAAAATCCCTTAGGAGCAACTTATACGATTTTTATATAATTTTTTTAGTTTTTAAAAAAGTTACAGAGGTTTTTTTTAACTAGATACCATTTAATATTAGAGGAAAAACTTATGATGTTATGGTTCTGAGTAACACAACTCTAGTTCCAATCTAAAAAAAGGCCAATTTAAGTTTGCTTGATTACAAATGTTGTTGCACAATTTCTCCTGAAAATGTATAAAAGAGTGTAAACCTACATAAGTAAAGAGCTTGGAAAACTTTTTATAAAATTTTCTAAAGCAGCGAAAGAACAAAAGCTCTTTTAAAATTCTCTAAGGAAACAAAAAGCTAGAGTTGCTAAACGTGTAACCCCCAGAGGTTTTTGTGACGCATTTTACTAGGGTCACTTTTCCCTTCAGTATTAAAAGGTTGGTGGTAGTGCTCTTTGCTTAAAACATGTGTTTCACATGACTTTATTATAAAGGGCAAATTACTTTATTCTATTTTCGCATTATTTTAACTTAATTCAAAGTCAAACGACCCTTTGGGGCTGTAATTTTTAATTAATAAACCTCTATTTTAACTGTTTTTAATTACATTTCGAAATCTGTCCACTGAAAAAATAATATTTTTATTACCTGAGTGTATAAAAAAATGTTAAATATAATAATAAAAATAGTAAGAGATGAAATATACGAGTGTGTTAAATATTTTTGCTATAAAAAGTGACAACAAGGGAGCATTAAGAAATGTCACCCCCACGTTAAGGCTAAATCGTAAAAAAACTTTTCTTTAATATAAGATGACGTTAGATGATGTAGGTATCACACTTTAGGGCTGTCAAAAGTTTCAGTACAGTGTCATTAAAATATTTTCTTCCCTTATATTTTTTATGCATTTCATACAGGAACGGATTTGATATAAAAGCTAGTCCAGGTATAATCTTCTAGATAGAAGAAGGGAAAGAAATGTAATTTTGAGAAAACTCTCGTAATTTCAACTCTTGTATAATTTGATTCGGTCATATATAGGTTATGGATTTCTCCTTCCAATTCGAAACATTTTTACAAAAGTCTCTGTCTTGTTGAATACTGAAACCCTGTCTAATTATTATTATATTATATTAATGATTAATAGAAGTTTAATTTTCAAAATAATTGTTAAGTATACAGCGGCTAATACGATAAGTTGTTAGATGATAACAAGTAGGTGATATAATCGCAATCAAATGTAGTCATAAAAGATTAGCACAGGAAAGGCTCTTATCTACAAATTCCTTTTCCCAGCATTCGCCATTCATATCTATAATTTTTTTTCAACTGCGAAGACAAAACAAAATGAGAGACAATATTAAAACTCATTCAGATTATTTGCATGCACGAATCTTTAAAATTTAATTTTTGCCTTTCTTTTTAATCTGGTAGACTGAAAGGAGACAGAATGCTGTAATCACGAAACACAGTTTCATGCATGCAAATAGGGACAACGAATTGTTCCGGATCTTAATTACAATCGGCGTTCTTTAAATTTGTACAATAAACATAAAAAATCAGCATTGTATGCTCATCATACTTTTCCTGGTGTGTCTTTAAAAAAATATTGATTCAGTTTATACAATAGAGGGTCGAGTCTAACACATCTGTATTATTCACAATTTAATTATTAGGATTTAGCAGATTATGAAGTTTGAGTGTTCAGTGATATGATAAAGGTTTTAAATTGTGTAAAATTTTAGGATTAGAACATTACCCAAGGGAGTAACCGGGTGGGATTATTAATGTTTGTAAATGCAAAATCCTTAGTCCGTTCTTCTGATCAGTGATCAATTGCATTTAATTTATTTGTTTGTACCTTTAACCTTTAATCTGTAGGGAATTGAAAATATTTATTATGAGAAGAAACAAGAAACAAATATTTTTAACGATCCAAAATTATGTAAGAAACATATTTTTAGATGACAAAAATATCATTAAAGTTTTATAATTTGTGTAATATTTAGCGTGCTTCACTCTACAATTTTTATTTGTTAGTAAAGAAAAGATTGATTGATAATTGAACCTTCCGAAGTAATCGGTAAACAAACTCGGTTCTCAAGATAACAATGTGTTATTTCTGCACTTTCATCATGGAATATCTACTTCTATAAATTTTCTATATCTTTGTAAGGGGTTTAGGATTGAAAATGTCGAGTGGGACTCTTTTTTCATATGGATGGATTCTCACGTTGGATTTGATGACTTGCCGAAATGGAATTGGAAGTCAGAGGCGGATGCGTGATAAATACTGACTGACATTCTACGTTTACACAAAATTTCACTTAAATATATTGCACTGTATTTCGCTATAAAGCCCCATGAAATGAGCATAAAATAAATGCACCTTCAAAAATTTTATAATTTATAAAAGCTCAGCTCAGTCGACGCACAAACTTACTCTTATCTCAGGGTACCTTCCTCGACACTTCTCAAAACGTGGCTCCACTAAATAGCTGGGATAATAACACAAAATAAAATTTCTTTTACAAAGCTGCCCAATTGCAGCCTCCAGGAAATCAAACAACTCGTAAATTTCAAAATTGCCAGAGAAACAATGAAATTTAATTTTAAACACAAACAATTCAAATATAACAAAAAATTCCGCCAAAACGAAACAGACACACAAAAAAAATTTACTTACTAAATTAAAATTAAAACAAACAAACAACAAAAATAAAAACTCTATCAAGCCCTTGCTTAAATGTCTTTTAACCACCCCAATGAAATCCCCTTTAAATAATATGTTCAAAATTCGTCACTTATCTTGTTGGAAAACCTTTTAACCTTCTCCTGTATATGTTTATCCTTGAACTACTACCAAATCAAACTTCAGAGTCTTCAGATACAAAACGTAAACAAACACATCAAAAATGGCTTATCTCAGGGTACCTTCCTCGACACTTCTCAAAACGTGGCTCCACTAAATAGCTGGGATAATAACACAAAATAAAATTTCTTTTACAAAGCTGCCCAATTGCAGCCTCCAGGAAATCAAACAACTCGTAAATTTCAAAATTGCCAGAGAAACAATGAAATTTAATTTTAAACACAAACAATTCAAATATAACAAAAAATTCCGCCAAAACGAAACAGACACACAAAAAAAATTTACTTACTAAATTAAAATTAAAACAAACAAACAACAAAAATAAAAACTCTATCAAGCCCTTGCTTAAATGTCTTTTAACCACCCCAATGAAATCCCCTTTAAATAATATGTTCAAAATTCGTCACTTATCTTGTTGGAAAACCTTTTAACCTTCTTCTGTATATGTTTATCCTTGAACTACTACCAAATCAAACTTCAGAGTCTTCAGATACAAAACGTAAACAAACACCTTTCTTTCTTAAACTTCCAGATTTAAACTGGAGTGGAGTCGACGTTTGCTAATTTTCGACTGATTTTCTTCTGTCTGAATTTTCCATTTATAGGTGAGCTGCATTTGTTCATAATTTTGCTTGGTTTCCAAGGTGATATCAAACAATATGACGTCACACTCGTAACTTTGTTGATAATTCCATAATTCAATTGTTTTATGTAAATTTATAAAATCCTTTTATTGCCTTTATCTTCCTTATTTAATCTTGCATGTTCCTTCCGAATCCAGCATTGTCTTCCTTGTAAAATTCCTCACATTTTGATATGTAATTTGTCCATCTTTCAAAAAATGATGTCAATTTCATTATTTTATTCTTAAATTTCTTTTCACTTAAAACTCATGCCCAATTTCCAATAATTGCATGTTGTTCAGCATAAAATTCTCCATCCTTCCATGTATTTAGCTCTGGTACCACTTTTCTTGTTAAATACAAATTTCACCCAAAATCACTTTGTCATCTTCAATTTTAATGTTCTTTTTTGTTTTAGACGAATCGAAAGTTTTAACAGAACCCCACAGTTTATTTAGATACCCCCTTTTACAACTAGCTATATCCCCTTTTGAACCCCAATCCCATGGACTTGATAGACTGTACAAATTTTATTATCGACTATCGTTAAACAACTAAAAGTAAAACGTAAGGCACTAAAATTATTTATACAATTATACAGATTAAAACAATTATTACAAATTATACACACTTATTTGTCTTTCCTTTTTAGGCAGCTTTATATGAACACAAGAAATAGTGATAGAAACTTTACCACATCTTTAAAAGTTAATCGTAATCAAAACACGTTTGAGGTTTGTCTAACTAAGACAACCCTGAGATAATCGGAAGACATGAGCTATAATTAAAAATGAAATAAAATTTGTCACCGCAATTACTGGTAATTAAATATTCGTAAAAAGTATCCTTTTCTGATGTATTTATTCTAATACTCATCTACCCAAGCTTATATCATAGCAATATGTATTTTAATATAAAAAACCTTTCAGAAAAAGCTAAATTTTCAAGTACCTAATTCACAGTTTTTATTTGTTTGACATTTTTTCCTTTTGATATTCTGGTGTTTAATTCCTGTGAGGAATTAGATAATCTACTTAATTCCATATTCATGTTTTGGTAACTGAGCATTGAGCATACAGGTTTAATTTGTCGTTAATTTAGCAGTGCGGGAATTAGTTATCTGTGAAGCGGAAAATCTGGTTTATCAAACATTTACAGCCAAAAACATCAAATAGGAAAATTTTACGCTTGATTTAGATTGAATTACAACGCTTATTTACCATTTCACATTTATTTGTAAATTGTGTGTGAACAAATTTTTGTTAATTATTTACGAATGAAAGCGTCGTATTTTAGGGATCAATTAATAATGTATTATGTGAGTATATTGATCGAATGATTGATGTTGCGGGTATCACATTCCCCACGTTTTCGCCAATAGCGGATTAGCACTAATGATGGATGTTATAATTTTTTATAGGAACTCGTTACTTTCCTTCGACGGCCCCGGAAAATGAAAAATATCAATCGCCACGAAGCAATCATGCAACGGTATACTCGAACGATATATCTTCTTCTCACAATGTGTCGCCGACACGTGGTCATCATCTGCCCTCACGAGAAGAACATCATGTATCAACTGTCGCTGTTCATTTCAACGGCGATCATGCTGCAGTTTCAATGGTAACAAGGCTTTTGTAGTTACCGATATGGTAACATATTGGGTGAATGTCCAGCTTTCCTGCTTTTCAATATTCCAGTAAGAATGTATTATGTAGATTTGGAATATTTGGTTTTTATAGAAAATTTCCTTATTAAGATTTGGCTTATAAGAATCTCTAGGGGCTGGACTTTGGATTGTTATAAGTTCAAAAATTATTAATGCAGAAAAAGAAAAGGAAAAAGTAAGTGAACAATACATGTGTCCATTTTCTGTGTACCAAGTAAATAAAATCATGGAAGTTTTCAGGGGAAAATGTCATTTAGTAGCAGCATTCTATCAACTAGATAAATAAAATATAAAAATGGATCACGTAGTAGCACAAAATGTGGCAGTATGAACCACTGGTTCAGAATGTTCCCATTTTTCTTATATGTATCATTCCGTTTCCAGACTCAAGATTACGATAACCATAAAAATGCTTCATCACGTACGAGCGTAACGCTTCACAATAATCTCCACGCGTCAAATGGGGTTGCGTCGAGGCTTACGGAGGTAGTTGTAAATTCCGGTCTTACATCTCCAAGACAGCGTAATCGTATTCGGACGAATCCCTGGGTGCCAGGAAACAATTTGAGTCCTGGTAATAGTTGCGTGGGTCTGCATGCGCGGCAAGACCTTTCAAAATCCTCGGTTATTAATAGTCCGTAAGTGCTTTAGTAGCACAGCCAATCATATCCTTATTCAAAATCCTATTGATTCTCATGTTTTAGAGTCCCCACGCGGTACTTGAGCCCTACAGTTCCACGGAGTCCCATAAATAGAGCTTCGGCGAGACGAGAATCCCTGTCCTCTTCTTCCTGTTCTTCGCTTAGCGCCGCCAGTATTAACTGGGACCCCAGTCTAGTGCGACGAAGTCCCCGGATTAACTCCGGGAGTGATGATGAAGAAGATTGCACCCTTAACGAGATGATGGGCAAGTACGACGAAAGCTACGTCTACGAGAAGGAAACCGATATTCTAAGCGATAGCGACCCTACCGACTGCGAGACGGATATTGATACGGGACAAGACGGCGGAGATGAGGACGACCCTCTCGAGCACGAATTCGATTTCATCGACAACGGTTCTTATTTAGAATTTAACGCGGATAATAAAGACGTGAGAAATACGGGACACTGCACTTATTATAATTATGAGGCCCACAGGAGGGTCTCTCGCCGACGAACCACGCGAAGGTCACAAAAGCAAGAAATGCAAAATCAAGTTGCCACCTCTAAGCAAATAAACGAAAGGCGTCGTCGATCAAGTTCATCCAAGAGGAAACTGAAAGGAATGGGGACCGCGAATAAATCTCATCCGCAATTATCTAATTACCCTCAAATTGATGGTTCCCGAAGTGCAGGAGCTACACCGCTTTCCGTGCGGCGTACAAAGCATCCACTTTCAAAACTCGTCGTCGAGGAGCATTTAAGGAGACGTTCCAATTCGGTTAGCTTTAGCCCAGATATGACTAACGTCATTGACCAAAGGGACAAAGAAGCGGATAAAAAATATAAGGAGCTTATTGTAGAAGCTGAACATATTTTGATGAATATGAAAACGAATGGACTTTCCCCACGACGATTGCCTGGACCGCCTAACAAGAGAGTCGAGTTGCTACGTAATGCCGAATCGGCAAAACCAGACGCTTTTATAAAAAATAGACTGATAGAGGATACTGCGAATCTGCATTTGTCAAGAATTCCGTCCACTAATTTTAATTCACCAAGATTTAGCCCTAAAAAGAATCATATTACTAATTTTATAAATAATAACTCACCTGTGTTAATGAGGAGGGACGTTGAAACATGCGGTTCGCCTTTAACCCCTCGCAGGGAATTACAGTCTTGCTTGAAAACGTCGCCTAATTCTCCTTTATCAAGAAATAAATATATCTCCCCAAAGTCAGAAGCAGCGACGAAAAGAAGCCCAAAATATAGGAAAAAATTAAATAAAACTTCAAATTTAAAACAATGCAACACTGGAGGATTCAGTTCCGATTCGGACGAGGAGCCCAAACGTATCAGAAATTTAGATTGTGTCGAATTTTGTTGTCCACAAAGCGAACCGGTGAAGAGAAAAGTTTATAATAATCAATGTAAAACGGTTGCTTTTAATCTGAATTATGAGAGTATCTGCAATACAGGTAGGTTGGAGACGTCTTCTTCGTCGTTATCCTTGAAGAAGAAGATTTGCTTTTCAGAAGCTCCTGTTAACGGTTTTGTTAATTCCGCTAACGATGAAAATAAAAACAGTTCCGAAAATTTACGACAACAGGTTTTACTTAATACAATAGCTAGTTTGAAACGCAGTTTGGAAGATCAATCTGCTTCCTTAAGACAAGTGTACAGAAGTTCCCAAAATATACACATGTAAGTAAAGAAATTTTAACTGTTAAGCTATCCCTTAGGTTTAAAGTGGTTTTATAACCATTTTTGGAATTTTACTGAAATGCAACAGTAAAGTGCAGGGTTTTTATTCATAACAACCGTTATTCACTCAGTTTGTTTATCTAAATCGAAGACTTCCACGTATTTTGGCTACAGACAAGGATGTACCGTTCAAACATCCCTTAAGGTGCTGAAATAAGGTTTAAAAAATTCCCCAGTTACTTTTTTTGCGTATTACTTATTACTGGGAATTGGATTAATATAATTGCATCATCGACTAAGAAACAGTAAGAAGAAAAATTTGATTGGAAATATTATATTTTTCAGTATTTTTCGATGAATCCTTAAAAAATGTGTTGCATTGAAAATTATTATCGACCGTATGTAATTTTCCCTGCAGGATTGAAAACAGTCTTTTACATCATATTATCGAGGGAGGGCCTCTGACCCTCTTTCATTCTACACTTACGGTAATGAAATGTCAACCAATTATTGTTCGATGATGAGATTCCTGCCGTAGCCAAAATAACATGTTACCCATTTTAGCAAACCAGAAAGGAGAGTAAAAAACACACTTAAAAAATAATAAGTAAAATAATAATATGAAAACGTACAATTTTTTATATTTCTAATATTTTAAAATCCTGGAGAAATACTTTAGTTATCGGGGGAGATAAACGTATTATGTGGTGCCAAAATAAAATAAAATTTCGAATATATATTTTTTGGAATATCTCAAAAAATGAACTGTTTTTTATCAAATCGATTTAAAGTAAACTTCGGAATAAGGTCAAATTTTTTCCCAAAGCTAGAAAACACATTCCGGGGCAACGCTTTTTATATAAACAGCTCAGTTAGATAAATATGAAAAATTATGGGTTAGTTTTGAGTTATTACGACGCTCTAGTAAGCAATTTGTTAGGATATGGGAACTAGACCACCCCTGAGTTATTTGTACACCGCGCCCGGACGTGTAGTTGATTCGTGATAAACCTTATAGAGCTTTCCTGTTAGAAAGGGTAAAATAAAAATTAATAATTTCTGTTTATCTGAATTCGATTCCGATTTTTGTTTGGGTATTGTGTTTAAGTATTTTAAATGAATACCATAATAAGTAACAAAAATACATATTAATGAGGTTCAATAAAATGTTTGTAGCATACCATGCTGACTGGAGGTGTTAGGTTAGAGATAGGATATCCATTTTCTAATACTGTTTAACTACTACAGGTATGAAGAAGCATTTCTTTCCATTGGTAGTTGTAAAAGTTATTACAGTTTGCATAATATATTTGTAGGTTGTTAAATAGTAGTTAAATCATAAAATGTGTTAATTATTTCTAGTAGTAGAATAGTGACAATAGTACCTAAATTGAAGTCGTAGAGTAGAAAGTCTAAAAATGTATTCCAAAGTAGAAAAAGACATATAGAAAGTAAGTTAGCCGAAAAATAGGCACTAAACTGTTTACTTGGTATAGAATTCAGGCAATATAATCCCTTTGGTAGTTTTACACGATGTAGTTTATCCTTGTTAGTGTTAGTTTTAATTTCGATTTTAACATCAATTTCAGATGTACGTCAAAGCAAACTGTACGTATGAACTAGATTTCGTTGTTACACTTTTAACTTTGTTAATATTTACTTGATGTACTAATGTGGATATTATTATGACTGTGTTAATGTTATGTGGATAATAGTTTGGCCTAAGGAAAAAAAGAAGAAGGCCTCTTTTTACTTAAACCAGGAATGAGATAAATTTAAGTTGATAGTATATTTTTGTTATAAACAAACTTGAATGCAGTAAGGTCCTATTTTACAAGTACGTTATTAAAACATTTGTAAGTTACAAATTTATTTACACTGAAAAGAAGTAATCCTATTAACAAGTGATGGTTTCTTTATTAAATGTTAGCCTCAAATAAAAATTTGAATCTGGTTAATAATAAGGCTGTTGCTTGTTAACAATCTGTGTAAACGCCTACATGTACAGTTGTTTACAAAATCTGTGTTATAAATGTGAAAGCTACACGATCAACTATTTTTACAGTATTTTTGCAAATAACGTTCCCATCAGTACTGATGTCTCTATATTTTTGTTACGAGATGTAATGGTATTGTAGTGGGGAAATGAGAAATTATTCGACCAACGTAAAGATTCCTACCCCCGCAACATCTAAACAACAAGTTTTTGCCTGTTTTAAACGTTTCATAAATTACTGTACTTATTTTACGTAATCTGTGTTAATGTACATGTAATATTGTTGTGATCATCAAAGCTATTGTTATCTTTGATAATTATTAAACTAACTGGTTTACTAAATGTACTTGAATAAAGTATTTAAAAAACATTGATTTTTTTATCTCTGCAGGTTAATCCATATACAGATATATTTATCCTATCACCATTAAAACCACCATATAATAGATGGTGCCTGGTGCCCATTTTCTATCAGAATATAGGTATGGGTAACTACCTAATAGAAAGGCAGAATTTAGTAACATATTCAAAATTTATATAATATATCATCAACTGTTTGAAATATTTAAGAAAATCAGCAAAGAATTGTATTTTTTTTAATTAATTCTTTCCACCGTTAATATAATATTATCATGTTCTATTTTAATTCCAGCACAATTTTTAAATGTACAATAAATAGCGGGTAGCCATTTCAAAAACGCCCGAGTATTATAGAATATCCATTTACATACTTCACTATAATTGCGGCTTTAGTTGTAATTAAAAAAAAATGGTATATAAAACTGGCTTTCCTGCTCTCTTGTAGCTGTATTCCTCGTGCAATAGGAATTTGCCATTATGGAAGTCACGCCTCTATCGCTATTCAAATGTAGATAACATGTTTATAAAATGGACTGTAGGTGTTTATCGCAAAGCTGTTTTTTCTTTGATATTTGTTTGTATAAGTTTGTTTTTAAGATCAATTTTCCAATTTTTTCATCATATCCGAATGGTTAGTCATGTCTCTGTACAAGAACCACTGTGGAGCCTTATCTAGGTATACTGATAAAAAGACTATAGATATAACATATCCTTTATTGAAACTTAAGATATTTAGAAATTTACAATTTATCCCTCTGCATTATTTTGCTAATAGTTTATTAGTCTATTTATTGTACAGTGTTACACTAATATATTAAAATATTGAAACATGGTTTTATAATAATGACTATGGCTATGGCATATATATAATACCTTTAGAAGCAACCGCCATTTTGGTAATTATTATCTCGTTACGATATTCTGCTCTAACAGCGAAACAATAATGTTTTTCAACAGCCAAATTGGATATAAGGCAACCCTTCAGGTTTGGAGCATTAATTATATATGCGATTTGTCTCCACTCGCTATATTGACTGTCATTGGAGATGGCGGTGTACACAAATATCAGAAATGCGTCTGGGACCTTTACTGCACTTGGGGGCATTGTCCATCCAATCAAAATGGAATTTAATTTTTCCACCATATCTACCGTTGTTACAGGTAGTGGATAGCCAACAACATCATCGTCAAGTAGCCATTGACCTGCATCGTGCATAAAGGGAACCCCTTCATTTACGATAGGACCTATTTCGCGCAAGAAATTATTACTGTTTGTAGATATTCTGCTACAATGAAACTTCTGCAAAATGACCATATATTAGCCGTTACGAATAACCGTAAAACTAGCTTTTTATTATAAGTAGTCATTTCAAGAAGTTTCGTGATAGATATATCAAAAATGATTCTTACTCAAATCTATTTTCTTCTCCTGTAATGGCTGTATTATATCGTCTAACGCATATTCCGTAACGACAGATTGCAGACGAAAACTTAAGGGATGTTCTATATCATAGAAGTATATATAGGTAGTATATTTAAACGTCTATTTTTTAATTTATAATATGAATAGTTAAATCCTTACCAATGTAATAGGACATCGTGAGGTTGTATACTGGAACTAACAATTCTTCTCTAGGTACCTTATCCATGGAAATAAAACAGACATTATTGATCTTAATGTTTAATAAACCAAAGAAAAAGTGTGATTATTGTGGAAAATGCGTAGGTATACTATAAGACGATTAGTTCCAATGAAAGATAGACCGATAGGGTACAAACTAATTCCATACATGGAATGGTAACCTAGCTGACTGAGGGCCACAGCCAACTTTTATTGCACGCCTTACAATAGTATTCAAATATTTTCTATTTGCATCTATTTTTGATACACCCTGTATGTTAAATTCTGTGTGCGTTTTTGTTGAATAAACGAGGTATGGACAAAATAAAAATATTACCGTATAGGTAGGTGTACCTATCTTAATATTATTCTATGTTAAAAAATGGTTCTTCATTTTATTGGAGCCTAGCAATTTTCTGTAAGGGCATAAGAAACATTTTTGTTTTAATTCCACCGTTATTACTCATCTTTAGATAACATAGAAAGTAAAATAATTGATAACAACTAATTACATAAGTAATAAGAAACCAGTAGTAAGTAGTACCTATTTATTTAATCGCGTCAAAAAAACTCGAATATACGATACGAATATTTAACCGAATTTAATTTAACGAATATTTATAATAACATTCACATGTAAGATAAAGAATATAATGAAGTGGAATAAATACAGTGAGTAACCACAAACTGACAACAAGAAATTCTAATTACTACCGATAGTATTTATTTCCATAACAAATTCTGCACATTTCCTCAGTTAAAAATGTCATTTTAATTCTTAATAATTATTATGCTTTATTATTCATTTGTATTTAGTTGCTATCCACTACCTTAAGTATTTTACATATAAATTCGAGAAATAACATTGAAATTAAAACAAAAATTTCTTGCACAACTCACAAAACACTAGTATATACGGAGTTTTAAAAGCTGTAACTGAAGTATATTTCTAAGCATGTAAGATACTGCAGTAGATCTTATTTTTTTTAAATAGTTTTACAAATTAATAATTAATGATAATAATTACCCTTCAGCCGCTAAATTTCTGCCAACTACTAACTGAAAATGGTGGGGAGGCTTGGGCGGAATATTAGTTTCCTGCTCTGTTCTGATTTGCTCAACCAACACACGTTACATCAGGTAAACGGAAAAACACGCGCCGACTAATAATTTCAAATTTAATGCACATAAAAATACATTGAAGATTTCAGTAAAAATTTTAATACAATAAATGTTATTCTAATTAATTTGTTTGCCAAATTTAGCGACAGCACACAATGAATGTTAACAAAACTAAACTGCACTTAAAACAAGACTAAATTTCTTAAACTGTATATTTCTGCGCATTCTCTTTTGTTCAGCTATATGTTTCTGGTTTACCGGTTGCACTTTTTACGATTTGCTCTTTTATTTCAATGTAGATAAATAAAGATAGGTACATACTCTGCCTACCGAGTAGGTAATCAAAGAATCTGCAATATTAACCGTCGTTATTTGAGTTGACTACTTGAAGTAACCTTGACTAATTCCTGGGATGTGGAAGGGTATTTCAAATAGTAATTTAAATATTGGGCATTTCAATCTACGAAAGCAGTCCATGTCTTTATTTAAATTTTGTCTAAAACACATGACAAAGTTAATGGAGACAGAAATCCCTTGTTGACTGAACATAATAAAGCTTTGCGATTCTTTCGAGATGTGTTCTTAAAAAAAGAGACAATAAGACAAAAGTGGTGTTTATTATAAACAAATTTAATATATTTTTAAACAAACCATTTAGGATTATGTATTACAGGAAAAACAAAATAATAGCCATTATAAATTAATTAGAAAATCAGCTGGCTTGCCGCTTTTTTCAGACTCCCTACTTGTTTTTTCGATTGCGTGCCGCTTTTTCGTTTGTGATTTCCTTTTCCTTTTTGTAGTATAAGTTTACAAAATCAGTGACCAACAATTTACAAAGAGGACACAAACATGTTATTAGGTTAAACTGCTGCAAATAAAGAAAAATATTGTTATTTTAAATGCTTTTACCTGTGTTACCTGGTGGAAATTTTGGAAAATGTCATTTGGATGGCTTTTACATACTTTTGAAAAGTCTGATCAGTGTATGATGATATATTTTTTTTCACATAAAAAATATGAAATGGAAAAAAATTACCTTAACATGTCTTCGAACAATTCGTTTTAAAGCGAACCTCATAGTACTTTTCTTGGCTATTAACATAAAACTCAAAGTATTGCGATATCCACACAAGATACAAAACGGATCTGCCATCCTTTGGAAGATTCTTTCAGAGAAGCGATTACGATAGGTACTACGAAGACTAATTACACATCGGATAAGATTTAAACGACATTTAAAGCATATCGGTTTTCGTGCGCGCTGAACCTACAAATTTAGAATCAATTTGATTGTTTTTCGTATTTTTTCGAACTTTACCTCATAAAGTTTACAGAACTTTAAATTCTTCACATCACAGTTCATCAAGCATACTACTCCATTGCTATTAGCTTTGGTGCGATTACAAATGTAACAGTTTTCGCCTACGGCACCTATTAATTGTTATAAACATAAAATAAATAATCTGAAAAAGTGAAAAAGAAAAGCGGAAAATTTGCAACAAATGAATGAAATGGGTTCAAGACATAAGCGCCACATAAGTATTAATGAGAATCGTTTGACTTACTATACTGTGTATTCTGGTCGAATATCGGTAACATAATAATTTTATTTCTTAGAACTGTAATACAACAGTGATGTCATGCTGAACCAAAACTGTATCAAGAAACCTTTTATTGTTATTGTTTATGCCTATGTGACACGTTATAGGAAGTCATAATTTGCGAGAAGCAATTAATTTTAAACTTTTAAAAGTTGAAAAAATATTTAAAAGTAGAATCGAATAGTAAAACATTAGTCCATTTATGGCATATGATACATTCAATTGAACTTTTTACCTTAAATCGTTACTAAAAATGTTAATAAACTACTCACTTTTTTAGAATGTTGATTTAAATTTTTCTCAAATGCTTGTAAATTCCAAAGTAGCAATAAATTAAAAGTTATATAATATTTCCATTATTAATACGTAAAATTAAACTTACATTGTCCTTTCTTTTTTATCGCAGTTCGAGTCATCTTGATATAATGTACAAGATTTCGGTTTAATCCCAAAATTCTTCGATTTCTGATATCTTGCGTTAAGCACGTTTGAACACTTCGATGACCACAATCTAAATGAATAAGCGTTATTCAACGAGTGATTAGTTTTAGGTGTCTGATTAACACAATAATTGTTGAAGTTGAAGACAGAGTTATAATTTCATACTATTGTTGATCTTGATATGTTGGTGAATAATCGACTGTGGGTATCTTATTTATAAAACAAAAATACACAGGAAAAAAGAGTCTTCTGTAGAACGTAAAGGTAAACTTTTATTAATAATGAATAATAAGGGTATAAAAGTGTACACTAAAAAGGGAACACCGTACTGTTGTAACGCTACACTGTACTACGATTTCCCGCAAACACGAATCTAGCCGAAAGAGCTGGAAAAGAAAAATGTATACTTTTCTTGGAAAATTGCGAACGTTTAGCAACAATTAGACGTGTATAAGCAGGATCTATAAAGTTACCTAAATAGTTGATTGCTTTTGTTTTGGTGATGCATTCTATTTCCTGCTATAATTGTACATTGGACAAAACGGCGTTGTTTGCCGATGTCTGTGTACATGGTGCCGAGGTTAATGTCCTTAGCAAGTAACATGCAGGTGTATGTATCACATGTAATTAAACTAATTTGATTATATCACGTATCATTTAATATCTACAGTGGAGTCCAAGTCCTAAATAGTTTTAACATTGGCACACATTTTTTGTTAATGACATGGTACAATTTTTTATTTACTATTGTAACTTGTATTTGTCACTGTCATATTGTTAAAATTTCAAATTTAGCAGGCAATTTAGCAACAATAAAAAATCACTTCACTTCACACCATACAGAGTCGTGCACTTTCAACTGCTAGGCGGTATTCGAACAATAAGAAAAATTTAAATAATTTAGTATGAAATAAGAAGCTCAGTTAAAAATTCCATATTACACCATTCTGGGCAGTGACCATCTTCGTAATTATGCACCCTTTATGGTACACCCCCCGTACTGAAAATGCATAACGTTTTCCGTAAATTAAGGAAGATAAAATGCAGCCTTCTAAGTTAGAGGTATGCTTCAAATAAGCGACTTCTATCCACTTTTGCATGCCATTTTCGTCCTCAGAATATATATATAATTGATATCCATCCGGACAATATCGTGCGGTTGGTGGCATTTTCCATGCCACTAACATTTTATTTATATCTTCCAAATATTTGGAAGAAACGGTTGGAGTCGGGAATCTTTTCCTTCGGTTTGAAAGTTCTTTATAATACCAGTCCGTGTTAAATGTAATTCCTTCTTCCGTAACTTCAACTATTTCGAGGAAAATAATTAGTACTTTCTTGCAGACAATAACGTTGACACCAATCAATTATGATTCTTACCCATTTTTACAGGAGTGTCTTTGAGTATTCCTAAAACTCCACCCTCTTCTTGCTCACCACAACGGTTAACCATGGAGATTTTTATATTGCTTGTGTTTGCTACAAGTATATACCCATTGACACAAACTATTTTATGATTATCCCAAATATTTAAATGCTTACGAATTATATACGCCAATGGTTTACTAGAATACGCCATAGCAAATAACTTTTGGTTAAACCTGATACAAGGTGCGATCAATCACTTTTCTTCGATACGAATTGGTATTACCCTATGCCACTATATGTATAAAATATACATTACAATTTAAACTTCTTATTTAATGGGAAATATTTAACAAAGTAAAACATATGAAAAAAAAAAATAATATGAATTCTCACAAGGGAAGATTTAATTTAATAAAAGTGTAAAATAATACAAAATTTGGAAATTAAAAATCAGTGGAACGATCTTAGTTTACCCATGTATGTATTTTATGAGATGGTTTCGTAAAACAAAATTATTTATTGCAATGAAAAAAATTGATTTGAACGTTAATAATTTTTTTGGGTAGTGCACAAAATATACTATTACTGGACGTTTTTGAAAATGTTATATCTATATAGGTAATATTTTTTCGTAATTATAATTTTATAACACACGGTAGTACTAACCTCGTTGCACTAGACCCGACCGACGTCTGTTAATCTTACAGACGAATGTTAATCTCACACTGCATTAGTACCATATCTCTTCACTTCTGTTTAATAACGCCTACTCTATTTGATATTACTGTACAAAACAATAAACAAAATATTTTTGCGATATACAGGGTGGGTTACGTAAATCGATTCCCCTGAATGTATACCAAATTGGGAACCCAACAGGCATCTCTGTGGATAATATGGATGCACATTATTTTTGAATTTTTTTAACGGAATAGAGTAGCCTTAAAAAAGTATTAATCTAATTTACTGGAACAAATCCACAAAAATTCCTTATCGTAAATCTTAAACGGTAGGAAATCTTCTCCCTATTGTAGGTATTAAATGGATATTAAGGCATCAAATAAATAACCAAATGCAAAAGTATTGGAAAGATACATGTTATACAGTTACCAGAGCAGTATACAAACATTAATAGGTACCTACATAAAATTTTACATTCATAAAATGTATAATACAAAACTAAACTTATTTTTAAGGAAAAACAAGGACATGATTAATGTTAATTAATTACCAAATTATACCATTGTTAGCAATCGACAGTTTAGTGATTTTGAGCCCATTGCGATACACAGCTCGTATTGCAAATGCATATCGTTTACCCTCTGCAAAATTGGATAGTAAACATCCCTTTATATTTGTTGTGTGTTTAAAGTAGGCAATCTCTTCCCACATTTCGATACCGTTCTCGTTAGAAAAGTAGATATACAATTGATACCCATATGGACATTTTTTCGGGTGTAGGGGCATCTTCCACTCCACGTAGACAGCGTTTAAATTTTGCAGAAATTTTGCTGAAGTAATAGGGACAGGAAATCGATATCTTTCTTTTTCTAGTTCTTCGTATAACTTCTCCTTGTTAAAGGAATCTCCTTTATCCACGATATCAACTTTTTGAGGAACAAAAGGATTACATATGAATTTATTAAAAATAAAGATTATTTACAGCTATAAGTAGTCCATTTCAAGACGTTTTACGAAGTATAAATCACGATTCTTACTCAGTTTTAAGGTGTTTCTCCCTGATGGCATTTTGAAAATTGCACAATTCTGGCAACCCCTAAGGACTGCTTTTATGTGAAAATGCTGGTTGTTTGCTATAAATAATATGCTCATTTACATATAATGGTATATTTTATTCAGTACTTAATTGCTTACCAATATAATACGACATGGCGAAAATATTGTCGGAGTTGAACGGGAACTAACAGCAATCCCTTCCTTTAATACATGGAAATAAAATATAACTTTTAAGATTTATACTTCTGGTAGATGTTAAATGACAATCAAACAGTATTTTTTGTGAAAAAGTAAACGAAGAGGAGAATACAATACAAATTTTTGGATAGAGGATGAATATTGTTTAGTAGGGCTCTAAATTAAACGTAGGAACAGTTTGATAGTACAGCTTATCAGACCTGAAAATCTCAACATAAGCGCCCGCCGTCGATGCTCATGAAACTGAGTTCTCCCACTCCCTTACTGTTACACAGTTCTTCGCAAACTGCCGTTAGTCATTTGTCTCAAGATGGAATTTAAATCCGAAATAAAACGCAAAATTTTCTTTGGACAATCTAGGGAAGTGATAGCAAATGTTATAATTATAATATTAATAGCATTTTCTTAATTCTGCATTAAATAATTATCAATATTAATTTGGAACCTCAAGGGAATTTATTTACTTTGGCTGTGCGTAGAGTGCATCCTTTTCGTTCCGAATACTTTCCCACTCTTACATCTCCGCGCAACTAGTAAAAAATATTGTTCTTCTTTCATTTTTTTATTAGATCAAAAATATACATATAATTACTTTATATAAAAATTTCCCGTCCGTAGGCGGCAATTTGGAAAACTATTATAATTATTAAGGTATAATATGAGTTAATAACAAATGGTACAAGTAACATTGCAATGGTAAGATTAAATTTCTAATTGTAAACGATATAATAATACAGAATAATGGTGTTATGGTATAAATCTAATTTTACACGACCACAATAGGGTATTGTGAACAGATATAAAAATACAGAGCGATCAACAATAATGCAAGGTGTTGCATTTTATTGAAATTTTATTGGCTGCTCTTAAAGTAATCTTGCCTAATTCCAGTGGTGTTGCATAGTATTATAAATCTTTAAATATTGAATTGATTTGAATTGAACAAGATTTATGTGAAAAAATAACAAATTCTCTAACGAAAACTTCAAATGCATTTGGATTATGCGAGTACATTATCTGCTCCTTTAGTGTTGCGGTTCTGTATTTTTTTTCTCTAAAAAAATAGAATAACTTAAAGAAAGAGTCTATAAACAATAGAAATAAGAATGTAGTATGCTTACATTTTTCTCGTCAGTCTGTTGCTTCTCCTTTTTGTAAAAAGTTGCGAATTCAGCAAGCATCGGCTTACAGAGTAGGCACAAAAATGTTATGTTGGTATTCTGTAAAAACCAAACAAATTTTTTTTTCAAATTCAAAAAAGGGAATCCAATGGTTTCCTCATTTCCCAGTGCCTATCAGATGCTTACCTACACATGGATCTAACCTACCCCACCATTGAAATCCCCGAAACGACGTTAACGGTTTCTGTTACACATACTTATCAGTGTCGAAAACGAAAAGTATAGATTTTCTTCAAAGTATAAAATTATGAATTAAAACTGAAAAATATTTACCTTAAATTTTCTTTTAACAATTCGGTGCAAAAGAAACAACGTAGTACTATTTTTTGCTAGTAATGTAGAATATAGAGTACTGGGATGCCCACACATTACACAAAATGGATCATTATTTTTTTTCACGATTTTTTTACGCAGTCGAAAACGATAACTAAAACTAAGATTCATGGTACATTGGAAAAGCATTAAACGGCATCTGCAGCATAATGGCTTTCGTGCGCGCATAATCTAAAAAAATAGAATTAAGTTTTTGTTTGTGATACATTTTCGGTTTATACCTCATAAAGTTTACAAAACCTTAAATTCCACATATCAAGGTTTGTCAAATAAACTGTACCATTGCCAACACTAGTATTGTTACAAATGTAACAAGCGGGACCTATCAAAATTAAAGATTAATGTTAACGTAAAATAAACAATCTGAAAAAAAGAAAACAGAAACACCTCACGACACATGGAAGAATTGGTTTAATATTATATGTGTAAAAAGGGAGGCATGCTTAATAGAATCACCGTGTATATACAAAAAATATTTCCATTGTTAAAACGTAAAATTTCACTTACGTTTACGTTTCCTTTGCTGGTTAGCTGGGGCCATGTTTTATATAACAAATTTTGAGTTTTCCAGTGAAACCTTTTCAAAGTTTTTCTGTTTGTAATATATTCCTTCGTAAGGATACGTTCGCACAGTAAACGACTGGCAAGGAGAATGAATGTACCAGGCGTTATCTAACAAATTGTTTAGGTTTAGGGGTCTGATTAATATAATACAGTTAGAGAAAGCGATATAATTGCACACTGTTTCTATATAAATGAATAATTGGCTTTGTGTGGGTGTCTTAAAGCTATTTTAAAAGATTACCACAAAAGGACAATGACAAAGACACTGGGTTTCCTGAAGAGTCCTAGAAGAAGTTTTTTCTAATATAAATAATTTGAAAAGCTTATATTTTTTGTAATGGAAGAGCACCTCGTTTTGCAGAAAATAGATTTCTTGTTGGGTGTACAAGTTCAGATCATCCAACAATTCTGAATCCGTAACTAAACAGACCACAGATACAACTGTGGATTTATGAAGTTTAGAAAGCAATAATCTTTCACCCCTACCTGGATCTAAATGGAAAAACATTTAGATAATTATTTTTAAGGTTACACTAAAATAACAAGTTTTAATTTCATGCACAGAAGAAAAGTAATATATTTAGCAAGCTTTTGGTACAATAAGTTTTAGTTTGATTTACTAGTAATATACATTTAGACGTTCACGATAATAAGATCTTAACCAATTATGCATGACACGTTTATGAAAATGTCTAGCAGCTATTACAGAATGAGGGTCAGCAAAGTTACTAGCTCTTAAATCTAAATGATGAGCGGCTTCTGGAATAACAACAGCCAACACAGATTTGGATATGTTGCTTAAGACACCACCTCCAGACCAAGGATCCAAAAGGCCATTACTGAAAATAATATTTGAAGCTGCATGTATATCTTTTCCACCGTATTCCAATATTGCTAAGTCAGGACGAGTGGCACGAGTTTTGAAAGTCATATAACACTCTTCTGAAAATTCCGTGAAATTCCAAGAATAGTTTTCAAACATATCGTTATCAGTAGAACACATCGGCATTACCATCTCAGTACAAGCCTGGGGAAAACGTAACACTGTTAGTTATTTTTCTATTACCTCGCTAATAATTTATTAGGTACCTGAAAATTCCATCCAAGTTCCCCTAGGCTCCCAGATGATGTTTGAGTTATATCGTTACATTTTACATTGTTTGTGTGATTGGTGTAAACACTTAAAGCTTTGCCTAATTTTTCCAATAAAGGTCGTGGTTTGTAGGTAACATCTTGCAATCTGTTGCAAAAAGCTTTAACTGGATGTCCTGGTAATGGCACAATGAAGCTGGTCGGATAAGGGTAGTTTACCATAGCTAAGAGTCCATAAATCTCTGTTAGCCAGTTTATTAGCAAACTAATCTCGGCGTTGTTCTGTAAAGGTTTGCAAAGTTTCCACTTTGATGACAACCATGTTTTACCTTCAGCTGTCGAAGTTACCTCTCTATAAAATTAATTCATTTACTAATCCTAAACATATTTATTGTATATAATAAAATATTTTTACCTGATAGCTTCCCATGATTTGCTTATTACTCTGGAACAATCATGTGCCGATGAAACGCTAAATACAGAAGTTACTATTCTGTTAAATGTTTCACAAGGAGTTATTCCTTGGAATTGCCATATAGGTGCGGATGAAGCAATAGCTCCAAGAACAGATGCAGGATATTTCATACGAAGCCATGTCGATAACATACCACCATATGAACCTCCAAAAGCAATCACTGGATTTTTATTTCCATTTGTAATCAATTTATTATTTTCTTGTAAATAATCTATTACGTAAACAAAATCAGCTAGAGCTTGAGATGATGATAAGTAGCCAAGATATTTTGGATCTGTAAAGGACTTGTTGCCAAATGGTAAAGACTCGCCATAATATCTAAAAAAAATGAGAGCAGTAAGGAATAACGAAATACTTTTGATTTAATTATTTACCGATGTTCAGCAAATACAAGTAAAGCTCGAAATTCAGCAGCACTTTCCCACATAAATCCAGTGTTTTGGGCAAAAGTTTCGATGGTACCTTCATTACCAGTATAGAAAAATATTGGTCCATCACTGTTCCAATGGGTATCATTGATAAGATATCGTAATTTAAATGTAGCATTGTTAGTAAAGCTGTTTAATAACACATGGAATTAAATAAGAAATTAATTTTGTATTAATAAACTTACCTAAAATGGTCTAAAGGAACATCCAGATATTTAACATCGTACGTATAGCTTTGAGTATTGCTTAATTGAATACAAACCAGAAATATTATTGCGGTGATAATGTTGTTCAGTTTTGGAGGCTTCATTTTGATACTTTACCAATAATTGATTGTATTATCAATCAACCGTTGAACTTTGGTTATTTACAGCAGCACTTTTTAGTTTCAACTTTAAAGATCTTGTGTATGTTTGAAGGTTTCGAAATGTATTTTATACACAAATTGATTTTTCACTGGAATATATTGTAAATTAGAACTGATTAAAATGACAATAAAGAAAAAAAATTGATGCTACTGTATTTGCGTCCTCTGTTGGAGGGTCTTGCAAAAGCAATGCTATTTATCCGCAGTAATAAATTTAATAAATTTAATCTAAGTGGATCACTATTCAGCTAGCAGAGGTCAAGTTTCAACATCCGTTGCAACGTATACATCTCTCAAACGCCTGATTTTCAATTTGGAAAACGTTTTTTAACAAAATATATTTTTCCCAAAAAAAGGGGATAGTTTCTCAGATAATAGCAATTGTAAATGTTCGCACCTTTAATATAAGAAAATTTAGAGATATTTTAATTTACATACCTGTCGGTCCAAGCAGGGTACAGCACGGTACAGCATAAATGTTAGAAATTTATACCTGATGCTTGATAAAATTAAAATTAAACAATATTCAAGTAAACTACAAACGGTGTAGTTGTTGGTCCTCGTAGTACTGAAACTATTCAGATTTCCTCGTGATGTGAATAATCTTTATTTGCTTTTTAAGCAGAATAGTTCCAACAATAAATAATTTCAACCTTATCATAGACACTCCTCTCTTCTATGTTTTTATGGAAAAATGTTTCGTGTATCCTACTTTTATATTGCTATAGAAGGTATTTCTACATGAAATATTTTTATACTTACATTGAAAAGAAATTAAGGTTTTTCACTCAATAAATAGTAAAGGATGCACTTTAAATAAATTATTGGACATGCCCGCTATTGCTTGGGGGAGTAATATGCACTTATGTAGCCAAAACGAAGAAAGGTACTTCAACAAACGATTTTATAAGAACTAACAATATTATAGTTTGGTGCTGATTAACTGAAAAATAATTACTAAAACTCATTTATTGTTTAAAAAATTACAAATTGATAATTGATTACATAATACTGTACCGTCACATAAATTCCCATTCCCAACTACGATTCCATCCCCAAGTTCAATGAAAGTAGGAATCACAATTACAGCTTTTTTCAATACCCTACATAAAACTACACTAAATAATTAAAACAAGCAAATATAAAATGTTAACGCAATGATAGTGCCTTTAAAGAAAATTAATCTTTACTTGAAGAATTATATAAACTATTCTGAACATTCCAACGACTGTCAGTGAAAGAATCCGAGGAGGGTTCAGAAGGGGTACCAGTATAATAACTAACTGAAGATAATTTATCTTTCTTATTTGATTTTATGTGTCCATTCGGGTAAAAAATGATTTCTCCCTTAAATTCTTTTTGGGTTGACACTCCAAACTTTTCATTTTTATTAAATTTTACATTTCCTTTGAAATTGTTTGATTGGACAAACGTCCCTGTCTCCTTGTATTTGTTTAAGTAGCTACCCTGTTGTGCAATTTGTTGTTTATAGAGTGAGATTCCTGAATATGGTTTTAAAGAACCTGAAACGCTTACGTTTTGCGACATTTTAATTTGAGCCGAAGCACCATTCGCTCCTATGGCTTGCTTTACTTCATAAGATTCTCGATTCTGAAGTTCTTCTAGTTGTCTTATCAAAAATGAAAACGACACATCTTCTTCTAAGTTCATAGCCAATTTTTCTTTACGAATTGCTTCTTCTAATTCATTTTTTAACTCGTCAAAACGGACTTGTCGAGAATTATCTTTTGCATCATTTGGTTTTTCAATTCTGCAGGCAACTGAGTTTGTGTCGTTCTGTGATTTTAAATTTTTAAGTTGCATGTCATCTTTATTTTCCATGGAATTTATATGGATTATGTTGATATCATATTTTGCCACGTCAGCAGCATCCAGTTCGAGTAAAAATTGGCAAGAATCGTCTTCAGTTTCCAAAGATTGGTTACACAATTCAGTTTCTGTAGAGCGATGTTCTTCAATATGTAATACATCTTTCATTCTGGTGTTTAAAAATGATAAGTAGATTCTTGAATTGTTAGCAACAATTGGTTTTGGACTGGTTCGGAGGTTCTGCAAAAATATTTGTTTTATTTTTCCTTCACTTAACTACGCCTTGAAGTAGTTAATCACGGTAACGGACAAATTTTTGGAACCTCCACAGGGAATATCAAGGACCAACGCGCTCAAGAGAGATGGTACATATCAGGATGTCTTCGCAGATCATGATGGGGGAAGATATCATGTCTGATAGTCACGCAGGGTTGGAGAATACTCGGATTAACTCTAGAGAAACTGGAGTAACTGGACACAACAGAGTAATTTTGGAGTGCATGGCTTTAAGACAAGCCTAAAAATATTTCATAATTTTAATAATGAAAACATATTTGGTAATGGAAAATTTGCATAGACTGATAACAATTTTGTTCATCTGCATTACAGTTGATGTGGTAGTGTAATTTTAGTATAATTTTTAGTAGCAGCAAATGGAGAAGTTATTTTACCAGTGATCCACGAGCTTCTTCAATAGCAGATGCTTCCATCACATCCGCTTCAGTGCTGTGGATACCATTGATGATTTCATTCAAATCGTTTATAACTTCTGAGCAAGTGTTGCAAATCCACATGTATTTTCCCTGAAATAAATAAATAATAAAAAGATATTGTACAATATACAGGGTGTTTGCACAAGGAAGTTGTTAACATTCTGATTATTTTCAATTAGATTCTTACCTCAATATACGTTCCCAGTAATCTGTGAAACACGATCTGCTTGCTGTCATTTTCCGCAATTTTCATAACTTGTACGCAAGTAGCACTTTTACAAGTCCAGCAATGCTTGTTGGTTGTTGGATATCGGAAAAGCCGCTGGCGTTGTCTCATGCTCCTTATATTTTTTATACATTGTATAATTGCCATGTGGCAGCCGCCACAAAAGAACACAGCTTTTTTCTGATGAACCAACTAGAATTGAGATTGTTTTATTTATTTTAATATTCTCTCTATGTTTATATATTTATTACCTCAAACAACATGCAATATCTTAACAAGTGGACGGAATCTTCTTCAAATGGAAAAATGGAAATCATTTGAGGAGTGGATATGTTGCACACTCGACATGCTGTACGTTCAGAATAATCTTAAAAATAGAAAGGAATTAGTTTAAATGCTAGTTCATAAATCAATAATTATAAAATAAGTACATCTTCGTTGCCGGTTCGTTCCTGCGCCGAGATTTTTCAATCTCAATGTACTTTTTTTTCTGATTTCTTTAGTTTGCTTTTTGTTTGGTTGCTTCATTTTAAATCTACCAGCAGGAATTTTGAATTTTGTACACAAATATGGTAAAACGACAAAAAATACAACCCACCCCGAAATATAGGAAGGAATAAACTTTTAAGATAAATGAGTGAAGTGTGATATAATAAATAGCTATCAATGCGATTACGGGTAGTTTGCCATCTGCATCGAGTCCCTGTTTAGTCATTGCTGATATTTAAGAAGTCAAAACAAATTATTTATAACAGTTGAAACCGGTTCTACCTACGATATCAGAAACTTAAAAAAAAGTATTGATAACTTTGTACCTTTCTTATCCCAACAAAGGAAATAATTATTTTTCATTGTGGGTATATAGCTCACATCAAATTCCAAGAAATAAATCAATAATCATTTCAAATGATTACTGGACTTTTTTTTCTAAAAAAAATCGCTTCCGGAATATTTTGAATAGGTACCTTTTATTGCATATTGTTTACGAATTATTTTGTGTTGTATATTCAAATTGAGCTTCTGATTTTTCACATTGACATAAATGCCCAAATTCAAAAAATAAATAAATTTATAACTTACAATGCCGATATCTGTCTAGAAACTGATCTTGGATACCAATTTTCTGTTTGGCTTCCTGTTCTTCTTTTGGGGGTTGGCCTTTGGAACTGCTTGCCTCTTCGAAACTTGCCCTAATAATGAATGCCAAATAATGTGATTAGTTCCAAATTTTAAAATCATTCTTTGAATTAATTGAATTTAACTTACATTATGGAGCTTTGAGACAGTTACGTTCACACCGACACCCAACGAAAAAGTGATTAATAAATTGTTATAATTATTAGTTGTCTTGTTTATATTAAACGTTTTAAGCAGAAACACATACTATAAACTTTGATCGGAAGCGCCACATCAGGGTTAAACTCAGTAATAAGCTGTAATAAATTATTGGTATAATTATTTTAAGAAACTTATTAAGTTTTTTAAAGAAATATACATTATTATTATCAAAATGTCATATTTTTTTAAAATAAACCACACAGCGGATGTTTAAAAATTGTTTTAATACAAGCTATTCTCTATTGAAATTATCTATTTGATACGCCAATGAACGCTATCAGATTTTGCGAACAAAAACAATGCAATAGGTCTCAATTTGCAAGGTAATAGTGTATTCAATTAAAGCGAAGCAACTTTTTCCACAAATGAAATTGTGACTACCCATATTTACAAAATAACAACACGTACCTACCTTATAAGGATATGTATATTATTTGCACCCGGATAAATATTCTTAGAATCAATTTTACCAATAAATAATTGTCAAACAAATTTATCATAAATTTTAATGCTCATTGTCTCTATTATTAAATAGTTACCATCAACATTACACTACAGTGCGTAACCGCGGTAAATCTAAATTAATTTTTTTTATAAACTATACAAGATAGCAAGATTTAACAAACAAAAAATTTTGGAAATAATTGAAATATTTAATATCAAAAGCATTATGTTAGTATGGGGTTGAAAAAAATGGGATTCCTTGAAGTTAGATGAGCAATTTTTTGACCACTCCTGAAACATTGACTGCCGAACAATTAATCATATCAACATATTCACACTTGAATTATCTCAATATTCTTGTCTTAGGAAAATCATTGGTAGAATAGAAAGGTATATAAGAATGTAAAATTTTTATTTATAAAGTTGCACAATTACATTTGATGAACATCCTATTTCATATTAAATATATTTCACAAAGGTAAATATGTCTATTTATAAATAAATTTTTTTGTAAATTGAAATATACCTAATATTACAAAACATTTAAACATTTAAAATACATTATACAGTGTCTTGCTCCCTTTTTTATAATTACGAAATATAAAGGAATGTCAAATTTTTATTTTTTTTTCGGATAATTCTTAAAATTAATTTTTTTTTGCACATGCTGCATAGGTCATTACAATAAGGTATATAACTAATATATATTTAAGAAAAAAAACTGCCATTTGTTTAATTATTCACCCCTTGGAGGTATCGTCTAGCAAAGCATTCCCTAGAAGAGTTTACTAATTGTGTAACATACCGCCATCTGGCTGACCTGGATCTTCTTCCAATGCATCTATAAGGAGAAGTCTTTGGAGTTCATTTAGCAATCCGCCAGTTGGTAGATCTGTGTCGTCGATTAAAGCATCCTTAAGGAGAGCCCTCTGCTGCTCGTTTACCACCCCACCCACTGGATAGTCTGAACTGTACTTGAAAAATTCCATATATAGTTGCTTTTGTTTCTCATTTACAAATCCTCCAGTTGGTTCTTCTGTGTCGTCTTTCAAAGCGTCCCGGAGGAGAAGACGTTGCTGCTCGTTTACCACCCCACCCTGTGGAGGAGCTGGACACTTCTTTAATTCTTCCATAAAAAGAATCTTTTGTTTTTCGTTAACAAATCCGCCAGTTGGTTGTTCTGTGTCGTCTTTCAAGGCGTCCAGAAGAAGCACCATTTGTTGATCGTTTACCACCCCACCCTCTGGAGGAGCTGGGCCGTAGTTTAATGGTTGTATAAAAACTTGTTTTGCTTTCGCATTAAGAACACCGTCACTTGGTTGTTCTGTGTGGTCTTTTAAAGCATCCTGAAGGAGCAGATTTTGTTGTTCGTTTACCACCCCACCCTCTGGAGGAGCTGATGGCCACGCCTTTAATAAATCTATGATACGATACGTTGGTCTTGTCTTCACGAATCCGCTAGTTGATTGTTCTGTGTTGTCTTTCAAAGCATTCGGGAGGAGAAGACTTTGTTGTTCCTTGGTTGCTTCACCACTTGGATGATCTGAATTGTCGTTTACTGTACCTACAAGAACAAAATTTTCCTCCTCGTTTAATAATCCAGGAGTTGGTTGATCTACAAAACAAGCTTGTTGCAGCTGTGGAACACTATTGCCTTTTACCAATATCTTGGGTAATTGTTCAAACGAGTCTTTTCTTGCTATCTTTCGCTTGCATCCGTTACTATTTTCTGAATTCATCACTGATGGGGCCGTGACGAGATTAACATTTTTAACATTGTCCTCATTGCTAGACTGTTCTGGGAAAGACTGGCCTAGTTGTGTTTCCACAGTTCGATCTTTTGCGGGTGTTGTTGCAAAAGATACAATACGATTTGAAGGCCCCCGTTTTTCATAAATTACTGCCGTCATTGTATCGTTAATTCTTACGCTGTCTTCGGGGGATGTATCAACCGTCATTGGATTTTTGTTGTTTTGATTCTTACATTCAGGAGATTTTTCACGGTTCTCTTTGGCATTTACTAGTGGAAGCACATCTGTTTTAAAACTAGGAGATATACTGTCTGCAAATTTATGTGCACTGGGCCGTTTTGGGATTGCGCAAATCGTAGAAGGCTTGCTTAAGTCCACTCCTACAGTGGAACTTCTTTGCGAAATTGAATCATGTCTCATTCTTTGTTTTGGTATGACATCTACTACTGTTTCCGTGCTTCTGTAATTTTGGTTGATATCGTCTTCAAGCGTTAAGTTTGTTTCAGACGCAACTGCCACATTGGGCCTTTTTCTAGATGTGGCAAATTGAATTGCTGATACATTTTTACTAGGACTTTTATTGGTTGTTGATTTAGTCACAGTTGATGATTTCTTATTGAATTCTGCAGATTTCTTAAGTGCCTTCACATTCATTATATTTAGGGAATTTGATGATAACGATGGTTGCAGCGGAATACCGTCCAGAGGGGCCATGCTGCTATGGCCTGCTAGTATCTTCATTGGATCATGAATTATTAATTTTTGTTTTGGTGGCACATTTATAATTGGGGCGTTTGTGTAATTTTGATTTACATCATCTTCAAGTATTACGTTGGCCATACGTGATGTAGATGCGACTTCCAGATTGGACGAAGTTATTTTTTTAGATGTTGAAGGTTGTTCTAATGAATGCTGATTTAACGGCATA
Organism: Hemicrepidius hirtus; assembly: GCA_963082805.1. Taxonomy (NCBI): domain Eukaryota; kingdom Metazoa; phylum Arthropoda; class Insecta; order Coleoptera; family Elateridae; genus Hemicrepidius; species Hemicrepidius hirtus. Next base: position 22,451,264 of record OY720168.1, read on the forward strand.
CTTCTTTCGTTGAATTCTGTAATATTCCTAGGGGTGGGCTTGTAATTACTGAATTCAGCAGATTTTTGCTCGTCAAAATTCATTAAATCTAGGATACTTGAAGTTGATCCTATATTACTGTAGTCTTTGTTATATTTTTTAATATCCGCTTTTATCGTAATTTTCTTCGTTTTCTTAACATTGTTTGTTATATTTTCCTTTTCGTTTACTTTATATACCCGTGGGATTGCACCCTGGTGTTGTTTTGCATCGACGGCTGTACTTCGCTGGTAGTTATTGACTTCCAAATTATTTTTGCTCGTCTCCATTATTTCAAACGTTGAAGGTTTCTTTCTTACGAATAATCAAAGACTGTTGTTGAGAAGTCGGATTGATAAAATTGGAAGCAATTTTGCGGATCTGAAACACAAGTAACTAATTATTTTTTTTGAAAAATGGCATTCCAATATTCAAGGGTAACTCGTGGTAAAATTTCACATTTGAATCAAAGGTAACAAACTGAGTTATTTGTTATTCGAAAAAGAAACATGAGATTTTTAAAATTATTGTTGTTTTAAAATTACGAGAGCTCCTGGTAACTTCTATCTGAATTAAAATCCTTATCTTATGAAACACACTTCCATGGTTAAGCATGAAGAAATGCTGTGTCCAATAAGAGTCAGGAGTAACACAGGGGAGTGTCTCGGGGCCGGTACTTATCTATACTGCAAATTTCCCCACTAGTGAAGAAGTCATAACACCCACATTTGCCGGCCATCTTCGCCGCAGCCACAGATGGTATAAAAGCGTCAAGAAACCACAAAGAAGTCGCCACTCTATACCTTCCCGGTGCAAAAAATTGCGGTTAAAAATAAAGGGAAAAATTACTTTTTACTAATTGTACTTAGAAGGATATGCTCAGAAGGTTAAATAATGGAAGGGGCCGAAGGGGGATAACGGATAAGGTAGAGGGTATATAGTAATGAGGAGTTATCTGAATAAAATATTGAGATAGATGAGCAAGCACCCCTCAAACTCCACCCTAAACTTTTGTCTCATTAGGCTTAACGTTCCTACAGGAATTAGTAGCGTCCTACGTTATTTTAATATTCACAATCGTGTGGGTAAAAGGTATAAATAAAAATGCCCCTTATTTAAAAGAAACAGTTTCCTTGAGCATAACTAGTAGTAGAAGTATGAAATTGTAGAAAAAATATATTAATTGCACGTGGCTACATCAGGTGTTCATTGTAAAAATTGGGTGAAATAATTAACCATTCTGTAATTCTTTCAGCTAATATCAATTTCAACATAATTTTTTAGCATAATCCTTATCATCTGTAGACAGTTTTCTTTCCAATTCAACAGCACATGCGATAAATTATGTCAAAATCAATTTTTCCCTATACCTAACTCTTAACTTAAAAAGAAAATATTTAAGATTAAGTATTAACGATAAAATTAGCTTATTGAACGAAAGACTTACAGATATTTTGCTGATTTTCTATAGAATTTGAGGTGTCGGCCGTAGTCACTTCGATGCTCAAGACACACTGGTCAAATTTGTTTAAATTTGCGAAAGACCTTGGGAAAGTTTTCAAATGTATTGTAATTGTACACTGTAGAAAGCTAGAACTCTTATCAAAGAGAAATTTGTTAAAAAAAAGATTATTATATTTATATTTGAATTTGAGTTCGCATGCAATAATACGATTTTTTTTTAAATTACAAACTACGAAGGGGGTCTCATATGCTAAGGTCATATTTTTAGTTTCTATTTACTGTTCTTTGTTCATGTTTTATTTATACAATTTCAATCTCTAGGTGCACTGATACAGGCACAGAGTTCTCTTGAAATAATCTTTAAGGCACCAGAAAGACTACAAAATTTACTCAATTTTGGAATAATAATAATAACAAACGTATTTGCAACTCTTTATTAGTACAACCTAACATCTACACAAATAACTTTTATTACAAACTAGTTGAGAACATTGAATTTATTGAAAATCTAAACGTAACCTTAGAACACATTTAAAACAAACATTAATAATACATAGGTATAAGTACACTGACTAGGTACAAAAAAAGTAAAAAAGTTTCACATGGATAGAAATCATCACAATTTCCGTACTGGTTTTAGTGAGCTTACTTCTATTCAGTCACATAATGGATACGAATCTTCTGCAAATATATAGGGTAGGAATCCTTCCGCCATTAGACGCATTTGTTCCTCGTTTAATAAATGGCTACCATCTGGCTGGACCGGAAGATCATCTTTTGGCTGTTTTAAGTCACCAGAACGATCTGCGGTATCTGGACGAGCTGATTGACCTGATGAAGACTGGACCACTTCAAAATCAGATTCACCTGACTCTTCTTCAAGCTTAACAGGTTCTGGTGCATCAAGATCTTTCTTTTTTAAGGGAACAGAAATATTGAAGGCAGATCGAGATTTCAACTTTACAGGACTATCTGGACAAGGCAGCACCTCAATAGAATCCCCGGAAGAATCTTCTTCAAGCGTGGAAACGCTTTCACTTCCATCTAACCCAGTCATCTTTGAAGAGGACACAATGGGCAAATTTGACTCGGAGCTCTGGTTACCTTTATTCCACAATGCCCGGTCTTTTTGTTGTTGGGTATCTAAAGGTGGATTTTTATGGTCTCCAGAATTATCTATTCCCTTCTCCATTATTTCAAAAGTTAAGGGTTCTTTGTTTTTGACTGAGTTAATGGAAATAACTGAAAATATTAGTAATTAATAATTTTTACGTATACGTAGTAAATATTTGTTATAGTAGAAATGGATCGGTTACAAATATAATAAAAATATGTTGATTTGTTTAAAAAGAATAAACAAAGATACTCCAACTGATGGAAAGTGAGCTGGATCCTACATAACCAGAGATGTAAGAAAAGACTTTTTTATTTTCTTTAACTTATTTATGATTTAGTTTTATATTGTAATTGTTAAAAGCACAGAAAGGAACCACCGTACCCAATGCCATGTTACTAAATATAATAAAAATTCTTGTAAAAAGAAATAAATAAAAACAGCACAGTGGGGAAAAGCCTTTTAATTTCACGTTCTGGTGAAAAGCCTTCTTAAATGTTTCAAGAGCAAAGTGTCTAGGCGTTTAACATTAACATTAACACATGCACATCTCAACATTAACACATGCACATTTTAACATTAACACATGCACAAGCACCGGTTAAGATGAATAACAAAATGAAACTCTAAATATTTGAGAAAATAATTAAAAAATTTCAAGGATGTTTCAAGGAACATGCCCAAAAAAATCATGATAAATTACGATTGATTTTAATAATATCAGTGATTGGAAAGTTTTACTCACTTTTACACGACTCTACACGTCTTCTGTATCACTTTTTTGGTTTGATTTAGTAATGTGGACAGTAACTGAATCTTTTTTAAAATTCGACGTTCGTTGTAAATAAATTCCACACTTCTAACGTACCTAAGCCGTTCCTCGAGGATTCGAACTGTGCAGTGACGACTCGTGGTAATGCAGTAGGTCGTTGAGTAGGTGCAATTACAAAAGCGCCGTTTTCTCGTTTCACATTTAAATATTGAACACTTTTTAATTTTACCAAGTCGCTATTTTGTTAATTTTAAACTTCTGTATTTACGTAAATTTACCTCACCTACTTAAAATAAAATTCATTCTGTGGATAATTGAACAATTTTGGCACATAAAAAGTTTACTATTTTTTTTTGTATTGACTATAATAACATTTCTTGTGAAATTACGTTTTCCATTTAATAATCATTTCTGTTATTTCCAAAACATTAATTATCTTCATAAGTGTTTAACAAAAAATGTTACCTACTAGCCGAATTTATTTTCCCGTTTGCGGATGACGAATGACGATATAGACCTCCACCAACTATTACTACTGATTGCATTAAAATATTTCTTTAGCACTGAGAATAATTTGCTTATGTTTACTCAGTCAGCATTGATTAATAAATAAACTGCTAGTCGATTATCATAGACGACAAAAATAAATTTCATTCAAGCAATGCGCTGCTAATTCTGCTAAAAGCAAAAATCTTAACTTTCTTTAATAAAACAACTTGGAAACAGCATCAATCAATGAACTGCAGAATAAAATGCATTGTGTTTATGTAGTGCACTTTAATTGATCAGCAATAAGCACTTAAGCAGGATTTGTTTATTGTTTAAGCTTCCTTCTAAGAAGTCAAAAACTCTTTTACTTCCGTTATACAATGGATCGATCAGTCCTATGGATCAGTCACCGCTTTCGTGTTTATTTTTGATAGAAAATACGCCTTCCTTTATTACTAAATAAATTTATAACGGGGAATCACCGAACATTGTTGACAGTAATTGTTCAATTAAAGTTATTTGTGTATTATCGTGTAAGAACTAAATTATTTTGTAGAGATCGCTTTGGTTTGCCTTCGATCCAAGCATGAATTTACCGGTAGGGGGGGGGGGTAATAGGGGTAATCCACCCCCCAAGAGGCCAGAGCACATACATAAATAAATTGAAAATGAAAGGTTGTGTGTTGTATTAACACACACAAAATTTTTCGCGTTTAACATCATCGCCTGGGGGTTCTCCGCACCTCCCGGATCATTTACCCCCCTCCTCCCAAGAGAATTTTCCTGGATCCGCGTTTGCTTTGATATCTTTCAATTTTCAAACCTTTCATTCTTCTTGGACGATGGTCGATCTCTTAAAATGTTAAAACCATTTTGAATAATAAGATGCACTGCGAGGGGAACACAGCTGCGAAATAATCCAAGAGGTGTGGAAGAGACAGAAAAATCGGCGATACCAAAGCAGAAGTTCGTCCGTCTGGACGCCATTCCCGAGCCGATAGGCGAGGGGATGGACGTGTAGGCCCGAAGACACCACCGGGCTTCGAACCTCGAATTTTCGACGTTTTTTTTGTAGAAAAAACGGGATATCTCGGCCGTTGCCAGGGCGATCGGGACACGGTTCGGGGGGAGGGAGCGGCTCGACACCCCGCATCTCTCGGCCCGGGCGAATTTCGGTCAGGGGACCGGGAGGGCCAGGGCAAGGTTTCGCGGTAACTCCGCAACCAGACGATTTTTCAAATTTCTGTGTGCGTCTTTAATTCGGAAATAAAAAATACTACAATTTTGCTTATTTAATCGTATTCGTATCTTTACAAACAAAAAAGTTGCAGCCTGTAAATTTTCATTAATTTTTCAGTGCCAGTTAAAACGTTCGTGTTTTAAGAACTTTTCTGTTTATGCACAGGGCCGTTCTAACCAGTTTCTGGTTGGTCATCCTATCGTTCATCTCCGGTAGTAATTTAAAGTGATTCCGCTTTCGCGTTCCAATGTGACGACATCTTGAATTATCTCCAGCGATTGCGCCCGTTCGTGTTTTAAGAACTTTTCTGTTTATGCACAGGGCCGTTCTAACCAGTTTCTGGTTGGTTGCCCTATCTTTCATCTCTTTTTATTAATTAACTAAACACCTGTTAAAATAATGCGCTCAACACTATCGTCCAGAGGGACGGACTTTTAGATTTAGAGCAGGTTTATTTCTTTCTTATTGTACATACATCGCCAAAGATATAAAATTTAAAACGCTGGAGAGGAAGTAAAACAATTTTAACAGTAAAACAATGTAAAATTTATTTATCTACAAATAAAACTACATTACATTACAATGTAGAACAGTTAAGTGTGTCTTCTATTGCTATATCACATTTTTTTATGGGTTTATGGGTATGGTATGGTTTAGGACCTACCCAACTTAAGACCACAGGCAAAAATATTATTCCATGAAACAATCCAAATAGGACAACTAGTGAAAACACCTAAAATATTATGATTAGTACTATTATGTTATTGCAATAGAAATTTTGTAAGAGCCTCACCTTAAAAAACACTTGAAAGGTGTAAGCTTCTGAAAAACCCAGCATGGACACCCCAATGAATGTTGATACACCACCGTATAAGACAGCAGCACCAATATAGCTCACAGCATTCAATGAACGTTCTTGTCTCGATCCTTCTTGCATGGTAAGAAAAGTATGTCCTATATGGGTTGCATAATCTACACACAACCCAATTGCCAATTGCAAACCAATACAGGCTACTATATCTATTGTTAAACCCAACCGCTGCATAAAACCAGTTACATTAACCATAGTCATAAGTACACAAATAAATATCCAGAAACAAATCTGAATGTTTGCCACTAATAAAAAGGTGCATAACATCACACATAATAGTGCAAGTTGCATATTCCTTGTTACTTCAATACCAATTATCTAAAACAAAAATTGATATAACACCCCCAATCTACCCCCACAAACATCAGTAACTGTATAACTGATTTATTCAAATATTTTAATGCATAGATAGATAACGATTCTTACTTCATCAGTAACCCAACTTGCAAATATTTTCGACCAAACTGTTGCAAATTGATCTCCTGTGTTAAAATTATTTCCTTTAGCTATATCGAGTGTTCTATGCATAGCTGGCAAAAATTGTTTAGGGCCTGAGAAATGGTTAAAGTGAAAATCAATACTTGACACCTGTAGAAAAATAAAATACAGTAGAATAATAACACCTTGTGATATGGAGACTTGATTAACAAACCGTTATATTTGAAACAGGAATCCCACATTTTAAATCTTCAGAGAATCTGAAATTTGCTTGAAATCTTGCACCTTTAGGACTGTAGAGAAATTTTGATAAAAACAAATTAAATTGTTTTGTTGTTAACGTTTCACTGAATACATCTAAAATTTCCAGTTTTAATTTAATAATAAAGTTAATACATACAGGGTGTTTTTTTCAAGCACTAAATATATTCTGTATCTAGTACCTGTCTTTAAAAATTAAAAATAGAGTGCACACTTTAAAAGTCACTCTGTATATATTAAGGGTTGATAAATAAACACTGGTTACCTGTTTTGAAATTTCTTTTCACATAATGTTGAAAGGGATGAATCCACGAATTAATTTTTGTAACATCTGTGCTATTTTCCAGCATTTCAACCATTTTACGTATTTTTGGTATTTCATGAGTATAATTTACAGAACCCATATACAAGCCTGCTTCATATCCAAGAGTTGGAAAATAATGATTACGTTTTTCAAGGTATTTTGCGAAGTAAGTATGTTTGGGAATAAACCAAGTTGGATCAAAATGCTGTTCTAACTTCAATGTGCTTTCTATACTAAATCCAAGACAAACTACCGCTATTAATACAACAATTATCTGTAGAAAAAAATAATAAACATTCGGTGTTAAAAAATATTTGAAAAATATATACAGGACCAGTAGCTTACCTTGCCTGGAAGGGTAAAAATAATTTTCGAATATATTAAATTAATAATGTTGCTTGCAATTTTACGCTGACTACATTCATTTGGTTTATAATTCTTATGCTTGTAACAAAATAATGCACCATTTCTGTTTGCTTTTATCCGTTTCTGATCAATAGTAAAGCAAGCAATGAAAAATGTTACCACAAACACAAAAGTCATGAAAACTCCTGAAGCAGCATACAAACAAAATGATGACAAACAAGGTAAAACCTGTAACAGATATACACTACAGGATTATATAAATTGTACCTATGTTGAATATTCAGCGGACTTTTATCCAACCGATTTTTTAGCTCTTACCATTTCAGAGCTCCCTGTAATTTATTTGAAAAACTGAAAATAAATTAAGTAGTACTTACAGTAGTTGCTCCAATTAAAAATGCTAAGACATCAGTAACTGTAGTGACAGTAATAGACACACCAGCATGCTTTAACATTGAACCTATCTGTTGCTCTAAAGGTAAATTTTCATGTACTGCAAATTGCTCCCAACAAGCAGCAATTACAAACATATCATCCACACCTAGAGAAATATTAGTATGTCAATAGACCATTTAAATATTTTGCATAGGTACTACCCACCTAAACCCATTAACAAAAATGGTAAGGAGGTATGAACAGGTCCATATGAAATTCCAACAAGTGCACAAAAACCACAAGCTACTATAAAAGCCATTCCAATTGATAATAAACCCAGGCTTCCAAGAAGTACCTAAAATTAATATAAAAAGTAAATTTCAATGATGAAATGGAAGGCACTGACCACCCCCCACCCCTTTTCATGTACTGTGCGTAACAAGACTTAGCTATCACAAAAATATAAAGTATTATATAATTATTTCCATACCTTTGCTTCAACGCAATTAAATTTGGATATAACGAACTGGACATAAAATACCATGATCACAACTCCAACTACTAAAATATCCATATCTTTGAAGGTGCTTGCAGAACTTATATCTCCAAAACTGTAATTAAACTAATGTTAAAATATTTTCTTTTTCTTAAAAATGTTTTAACCTTCTTTGAGCAGCATAGTAAATACTCATGTTTTCAGTATTCTTTGAAACATTTGCTACAACTTTAGTGAATTCATCCTCCCACTTTAATGATTCATCTGATGCCTATAAATTGATAATCATAAAAGAACTGTAAAATAATAATAATATTTTGGAATAAAAACCAAAAAAAAAGGACTTTCGCCTACATAAAGTTTTAAAATATTTTGGCCTAGGTATAATATGTAGAAGCAGTAATAGTGGGATAGATAGAATTAAGGGCAGTAAAAGTCTCAACATGGGAAATGGAAACTGGCATCAACAGGGGTTTTGTTTCCGAGAAATCCAAATCAAAGTCTCCAACAAACAACTTTTCCATACATTGACTAATAAATGAAATACTTTTATAAAAGGAATTAAATACATTACCCAATCAGCTGTGCCTGCACTATTTCCAACTTTGTCCATATCAACAGTAGAAAAATTAACATATACCATGTAAAATGTATGTAGAGCAGTTGCACCAATTATATGCCCACTTTCATTTCTGCTTACTCCTCCTAATAAATCTTCATAATTTCTAAGATTACCTAATATGGGGCTAAAAACTACAGTTTTATTTCATAACTTTAATTAAATAAATTAATTACGCACTCCTCTTTGTATTTATCCACTTTATTTAAAATATCTTGTTTTGTAAGTCTGCCTAATTTTTTAAGATTATAATGCCAAAGTTGAATGAGATTTCTTTCATAACATGTGCGTTGCATTTTATCAATTAATGAGCAATATGTAGCAGTATTGAAAATAATACTAGGATCAAAATCGTCGTCAAAACCTTCTCCTGAATCGACTTCAGGAATTCTGAAAATAATTTTTAATTAATAACAGAGTACGTAAAAATTAAAATCTAAATCATACGTAAAGCAAACATCTTGCCATCTAATACCATCTGGAGTTACTGCATTTTTAATTTGTTGATCTATTTGAGCTACCTAAAGATAATAAAATTATTTATGAATACTAAATCATAATTTTAGTTACTTCATTTAATACGGACGGTGTTAAAACATCAGGTGCTTCAATCAGCACAGCTTGCATTCGAAAACCATTTTGATATTTGTTCATCAACCAATCTGAATCTGCTAGGAAAGTAGAATGAAGTGGAACCCATAATTTTAATGGATTCTTTTCTTGATGAAATCGGAAAAATCCAAACGCAGTTATAAAAACTATTCCCCAGCATATTGCTATAGTTGTCCATGGCTTTGAAGCAACTTTTAAACCTAAACTAAACTACTTGTTTACAAAAAACAAAAATATAAAATACTTATAAAACTTACTTATAAAAAAAATATTCTGTATATGTGACCACGCTGTATGTAAATTTTTCGTACCATTTAAGATTTTCTATTTTTTGAGGCATTTTTAATTACTTGGTTAATTCACAGATCTGGAGAGAGTTCAACGTCAATCATTTATGAGTTCTAGCAGATAATACCTAGACCAGAAAGAATTATTATTAATTACTAATTATCTTTAATTAATTTAATTAACTTACAAGCCGAGTACGCAAGTAATGTAACATTAATTTAGTGTCCAGACAAATGTTTAATCAGAGGGATCTTGCGTGTAGAAATAACTTACGTTATCGTTCATTTGAATTTGTCATTGATTAAAGTTTACTTGACAGTCCAATAAAACGGGGTAGTACCTACTGGGTTTATAATCTTTCGATTGAAAAACCCCTGTACCTATCGTTGTTCAATTACCTGTAAGACCACAGTCGATTTTAAACAGTACCGCACAATGTACCTACAATTAATATATAATAATAGATAAGTACGTCAATGAGCAAAAAGTCCCCCATTAAACAGGTTTGGCAGAACGACATTGAAACAAATCATTGACTTTAATTGTTAATAAGGGGAAAAATAATCTTGCATACGCACATAACTTTATTCTACGTGGTTTCGGAAATTTTACCATTTTTCATGTTTTTAAATCATGAAATTAAATTTCCGATTAAAATTACTAAACAACCACTAACGCCGATTATAAAATGCATGTCGCAAAATGTATGTAGTATGTATTTACATCCTGCTATTATTTTACAGTCATAGGTTACAGGGTCACAAAATAATATATTTTGATATATTTCGGCGCGAGAGTTTTTACTTTTCATTCAAGATAGTCCCTGCTAGTCAATAATATTTTCGTCGCTAGGTATCAAATCACCTTAGGGGAAAGAAACATTAGTTTTTCAATTAAACAGACTGCGATAAAGTTTTCTTATCGAATCTTTTATGGGGGTAATTGATAAGTAGGTATTACTAATTACTATTTTTATCATTTTCATAATCTGAGCGTTTTTGTAAATCAAATTGATGAAGAAATATTTTATACACTTTATTCTATTACTCAAAATTAACTACTTACCTATTTCATTATAAGGACTTTTAGATAACTAGCATAATTTTTAATTCAAAAATTCAAAAGTTGGGAACTAAATGATTTACAATATTCACTATTCAAAAATATATTTTTAGAACATGCACATTTTGTAATTTAAAGATAACTACATTTTGTTTAACTAGGTTAGTTATAAATGCAATATTCACTTCCTCTTTATTTCAAAACAGATACTATAACCTAGTACTCATGATAACGCATATCACTCAAATAACCTTCAAGGCTTCAACGAATATAACAATTAGTTTAAGCAGATCATACACATTGTAATGGTCGAAACAAGCCAACACGTGTACCTACTTTAATTTACTTTGAATCCTTTCAAACTTTCTTCTATTTTTTCTTATTCCTAGGAATAATACTAGAATAATAATACCCTATCCTATCATAGCTTTAAATTGTTTAAAAACATTGTTTGGATACCATATTCTTTTTCTCAGTTTTTCTTTCATGACAACACACAAAAATCTTATTGGAACCTGTTTTTATAATAACCATATTTTATCGTGTATGGTGAGCATTATTAATAATTACGGTTAAATAAAAATATTATTCCGCCCAAGGTTATCAACAAACGCTACAAAAAATAAGGATGTGGTGAGAGTGTTGCTCGCTTATCAATTATAGTAAGTAGTTAAATAGACAATCTTATGACAAGTCCGCTTAGTAGGTACCTAGTACTTAATAAGTAGCAGGTACAAAAATACCAAAAATAGAACGTCCTGTGAAAATGGATGTTCAAAAGTATTACAGCATAAATGCGGGTGTTGAAATAGAAGATGATATATTTGGGGAATTTACCGATAAAGTGACGGGTCAATCAAATAAAGTGAGAAGATTCACTTGGAGAAATAACAACAATATCACGGTTCAAGTCATTTCCTATGGAGCAACAATTACTTCCATCAAAATTCCTGATAAAAACGGAACTGTTGATGATGTGGTTATGGGTTTCAACGACATGAAAGGTAAGCTACTCAAAAATTATTTGATAAGAGTATTAAAAATCCTTAAGCACTAGAAATTCTATTTAATACAAAAATAGAAATTTTATTGCTGTTAACATAAATATTAATAAGGAGATTAGAATAGTTTGAGATAAGTTTGTATTCACGTTTTTAACTTATATTAAAACAAGTTTGAAAAAAATTCTGGCAAAAACGCGATTATAATTTAAAATGAAATGATAATTGAGTTTTTGCCGCCATTCCATTACTCAACCTTTAAAAAAATTGTGTAGGTATCTGATTATGGATTGAGTCAGTTCAGTGCACTCTTATGTTACTCTCAGTTACTTTTAAAACATTTACCCCTAAAAATATTGACACAGTTCTGTTTCCAGGATATCTAAATCCTTTGAATCCCTATTTTGGAGCTACTGTAGGACGAGTTGCTAACAGAATTGGTTACAGCAAAATAATGATTAATGGAGAACAGTTCAATGTATCAGCAAATTTGGGCCAACATCAACTTCATGGTGGTTTTAAGGGATTTGATAAAGTACCTATACTTAAGTTTATTGATTCAAACAATTTTAAAATTTACATTTATCGATTTCAGGTTAACTGGGATTATTATGTAAATGGGACTAAAGTAATTATGAGTTACGATTCACCTGATAAAGAAGAAGGTTTTCCAGGAAATGTATTAGTTAATATAACTTTTGAATTGAACGATAAAAATGAATTTTTAATTGACTTTAGAGCAACCACAACAAAACCTACTTTTGTGAATTTAACAAACCACTCATATTTTAATCTTGCCGGACATAATAAGGGTGCTGAAGAATTATATAAACATGTAATTACTATAAATGCTGATCAGACAACCGAAGTTGATGAAAATTCAATACCTTCTGGTAAAACAAATCATATTGGTTTGTAAATGGAACTGTAATTTTTTTTATTTAGGAAAACTACTGCCTGTTGCTGATACTATTTTTGACTTGCAAGTTCCAAAAGTTTTGGGCGATGTTATTGATAAAATTCCTGGTTATAGTGGATACGATCATAATTTTTGTGTTAACAAAGGGACAGATCAAGAAAATACATTTGTGGCTAAGTAAATATTCAAACATTAAATTGAAATTAAATTGCAACAAATTTTTTTAAAGAGTATTTCATCCTCCAACTGGAAGAGTTTTAGAAGTGTACAGTAACCAACCAGGTGTACAATTTTATACATCCAATTCCATTCCAGATAACCCAAAGAACTATAAAGGGGTATGTTTATGGTAAATATTAATCATGTGCCTAATTACTTTGCGTGTCTTTTAGGATGTTCAAACCTTACAGAAGATTGAGGGAAAAGAGGGTGATTATTATAAACATGGTGCACTTTGCCTTGAAACTCAAAATTATCCTGATGCTGTTAATCATGTAAGAACAAATTTAAATTTGATTTAGTTATTTGATTATTTTTATTATAGACAAACTTTCCCAAGGCTGTGTTATATCCTGGAGAAACTTACAAACACACTTGTGTCTACAAATTTTGGATTAAATCATAAAAGGAAAATATTTTAATATTATGAAAAAATTGTAATAGTCCCTATGTAACAAAATAAAAATTAAAACCAAGCTTTTCTTTTAACATCCATCAATCTCAAACCCATTAAAAAGAATTAAATCTACACTCTTATCTCTTATTATAAGGGAGTTCCCTGCGATTCCCCTCCAATTTAAAAGCCCTGTATTTATCCTTTGGGAAAGCATTTAACCTACGAGAAAAATCAAGTTCAACACAAAATCCCAAACATTTAGCCCATTTAATATAACCTAAAGAATCAACTTTTAAAAAATAGAAATATTGTCAATCATAATTGGAGTTTTATTTTGCATTTAAAAAACAGAATATATTTACACTCTCATATCTACTCTGGTTGTCTTCTAAATTTTATCTATTTTAGAATCGCGTATTCACTTAAGAATTTAAAAACACTTTATTTTAAACATTACTAAACCACTGTCCTAGATGATTTATTATTAAACGTCTATTACACTTGTTAGATAATAAAAGCCCACTTATTATTGCACTGATGCTACAGAGTAGTAGAAACAGTTTCAGGTTATAAATAGCATTGATTTTCTAGAAATGTTTTATTATAAAGGTTTCAAATCAATTTTCTATTTTAAATATTAAAAGTGGAAATTACACAATCATAGAAGTTAACTGAAAGTTCCTATTTTTAAAATAAAAAATTTAATCCATGTTTATTATAGATTTTATTATAAAAATATATACATATAAAATTTGTACATATTTTTGAAATATAAATAGTAGTACTAACTGTAATTAAACAAAAACGATCAGGTAATGAATATAATCATAAATAATAAACTTGTAACATTTAAAAAAAACAGTACATGAAACATGTCTGTCTACTAAGATAAACTAAAAGGCCTTCTATTGTTAATCAATAAATAGGCAATTGTTAATTTTTTTTGGCCTTAGGTATCTAGGCATTAATGTGAAATGAACTGTTCTTTTGCAACAAATTATTATCTGAAATATTATTATATTGAGTTCATCCCCTACTCACAATCTTATTATCAAAAGATGTGTCTTTGTTTGGAAAAAAATTAAAGGAACCAAATAAGTATTCATTCATTTTCATGTCCTTCAGCACCTGTTGTGATAGAAATTGAACTTTCAGGGAAATAAAATAAAAAATAAGATCATCTAACACAGTTCTTTTAACTTGAATACTTTCCTTGAAACACCTTATGTATTCCAATTAAAAAAAAGTGATGAAAAAAATAATAAATACAACATTTAAAATTATCTGACACAATTTCTTTTTGCAATTAATTTTTTAACTACATCAGGATTTGGTAATTTCCATTTACATTCTTTTAATAAAATTTCATATGCAGCAGGTGATGCCTTATATAAAACTGTTAGAAAATGTTTTTCATCTTTTGTAAAGTTATCATCTTTTTTAAGGAGATGCAATGATACTGCTGCATGTAAAGTAGGAGGTAATATTCCACGCAGATTATTAATAATTTGAGTGTTTGTGAAGCGTCTTCTATTCCTTGATTTTTTCATTTTAGTTTTTAAAATTCTTTTCAAACACGCAATTTCTTTGCTATGTTGCTGTAGGGTTTTTGATAAATGTACAACTTCCATTGAATTAGGATTTTCTATTACAAGAGGGTCTGATTGGATTGGTTCTAGAAAGTTATCTTCCAGTGGAATGAAATCTTGTATCATCTTTTCCTCTTCTATTTGTGGAGTTTGTAATTCATATATTGGAGTTATGGATTCATTATTTTCTGACCATTGGTCTCTATCAGTAATAAAACAATTTTTACTGTTATTTATTGAATGGGAATAATTAATTTTAGTAGAGGGGACAAATTCTTCAGTATTATTATCATAAATGTTATTCTCAACATCTGTAATTCTATCATCAACAGAAATCTTGTACATCAAAGGTTTAATATCATTATTAGGACTATCTGCTGGAATAACATTTCCATTTTGAATGACATATGATGTTACATCCCTTGTCTCTGTCTGCATTAAATTTTCAGTGTCTACTGTAAAAACATTTCCTTCAGAATCACTTTGTAACACCTGTACATTTATCTCTTCATTTTTAGGACTGTCATCACTTCCTGCATCTACTGTAGGTACTGCATTATGAACCAATCGTTTCCTGAAGGCATTTGTAAAAAACTGCTCTTCAAAATGTAATTGACAAACAACTTTATTTCTCAGTTGTTCTTCTGGTAACTTCTGAAGACTTAGTTTTTTTGCATTTGTAAGCCATTTTAAACACCTTTCAGGATCTCTTACAGGATAATGGAAGAAATGGAAATCTTTTTCAGAATTATTTGTTGCTCTTAAACAGTTTTTGTAACTACAGCGACAACCACCCATTCTAAAAAAAATACTTTCTGGGTCATATATGTATTACCTTATAGATTTAAAATTTACCTTTTGTTTGCTGAACACTTAGTGTAACTATGAAGTGACTAAAGTGGCTTATAAAACTATTTCTAGTATAATAAATATTTAATAAGTAAATAGTACAAGGGAATAAAGCTATAAAGAATTATAACCACAACAATGTTCATTGAGAATTCAGGATGGCAGCCATAATACCTTATTATTAAACAGTCACTAATGCCACCCTTAATTTAGTTATTTCTAGGGAAATTTTGTTGGGATACTAGATTTTAGTGGCGTAGTCATTGGGGGGCCTTGTGGGTTAAAGATATTCTCAATGCTCCACCAATCAACACTCTAAGTTCTTTGCCCCTTATGGGTGATTTTTAAAACTCAAAAAACAACCCCTTATTAAAATTAACCAACTATTCTAAGGCCCTAACACCACACTGCATTCATTAGAATACTGAGTTGAATCCAGGGGGTGAAATTTCCCCCTGACAATATCAATAAGTCAAGGTGCTAATAAGAGCTTTATGATATGAGTCAGTAAAGGACTTTGGAAATGAAGCATACGAAACGCTATTTTTTCTAAAATCGTGTGAAAATCCTCCACTTTCTTCAAAAAGATTTTAAACAATCCCTGAGAATACGTATAGATCATAAATCCCAATCCCCATCTAAAGACCAAATCACCAAGCATGGGGGGATGGAGTTGATGTAATTTTTTAACACAAATTTTCTATTAATTTATCAGATTGTGCAGGTCCGAGTTTAAGACTTTGCGGCGCTCGGGGTTTAAGTCTAAACACCCCTATTCAACATAAAGTCGTTCACGAACGAGTTATTAACTAACGACAATTGTGGGAGATTGTCGTATAACTCTGGGGACCGAAATTACAGTCCCAATTAATCTTCAGAATACAAAGGAAAATCTGGGCTCTGTGGTTAAACTGTGAGATTGTAATACTAGGTCTCAAAGTAACTTTAGGATGATAAATTGTTCAAACACAGACACTCGTTGGTAAACGAGTCGTTATTGCTTACAGAGTAGGTAGAAGTGTAAAGGGGGACCTTATAAATAAATCAAGCACTACTTTCCTAAATTTCTTTACTTTCTACGAATAAATCAAACTCATTTCTGTATAGCTAAAATTAATAATAGATTCTTTCAGCCCTTTTATTCTATTTTCGGAAAATAGTAGAGATCTAACCCTGGGATTCGAAGTGATATCAGAAACTTCAATAAAATGTTGCATGTATGGTCAAAACAAGAGTTTCCATTTTTAACATTTGAGGGTGGTTTCCTTTTTCAGCACGCCGTCCTCTCCAATACACTTTAAAAACATCAGTTGTTTACAGGGTAGTTTGTAATAATTTAATTAAAATCTCTGGTGCTACTCCCACGAGTGATACCCAGCGATTTTGATTTTGTTGTGTAATTTCTTTCAAATGCTAACCATGTGTGTGGAGGCTACGAAAAGTATACAATCCTGCTGAACAAAAATTGCAATTGTTGCACAAACATTAAACTCAAACCCAAGTAAGAAAATGTGTCAGGGGACATACACACCCCTATTTTGTAAAAAGTTGTTCACGAACGACTCCTTAGCTAAAGATAATCGTTGGCGACTGTGGTATAGCTCTCTCAGAATAACTTTAGAGCAAAACATCATTCGAATACCTATAATCGTTTGTGAAGAGTCGTTAGGGCTAACAGAAATAAAAGAAATTCATTAAAATCAAACGAATTTGAGGGTATTTGACGCTAAATTTAAATTCCCGGGGGTGTTTCAACATTCCCAATCAAAATATAAGATCCCAGTGACATCATGAATAAAAACTCTCCTGATTGGTTAATCTCTGGCATGAAATTCAAACCATTTTTGGAAATAATAATTAATTTTTTCAATTAAAGATATTTTTATGGGGAGGTGTTGTTGGTGTGTGACGCTACTGATAAAATAATTATGTTAGTAACGGTTTACGTAAAAAGGAGGTGTATTTTTCAATTATAACTAAAAAAACATGGAAAAGTGTTCATAGAGCCATGAACTTAGTTGACCCTAATTACGTAAATGTTATCATTCTGCCACGAATGTTCGTGAATAACGGTTCTCTGAATGAAGTGGTGTTGTTATTAAATTGATGTTATCAGAAGATAAGTGCAGGGGTAAATACATGTGAACCCAGCAGACATCAATCGCCATGATCCCTAAGCTTTTAGCTGCCTATTGAGCGCTCAACGCGCTCAACTATCCCCCCTACACCCCAAAATATAGTAATGGCGGCCATCTAAGGCGGTGGGTGGTCGGCTGAATTCTAAATTTGACAGTGCTTTATTTTCATGTTCCTAAATTGTAAAAACAATAATCTTCAGCTGTAATAAACTCTTCATTTTCCTAACCATGCCCAGATAAAAGCACTTGCTGGCATAGTTATATCCTTATGGGTGTAGGTTGTGATAGACATGTAACATGTTATTTTTATTTTACAAGTTATGGAAAAACTATATGAGCATGAATCATGGAAAGGGGGAGCATTATTCTAATGCTTAGTGTAAAGGTATGCTCGTATAAATAAATTCCGAGTGATGCATGTACTTTTATGGCTGTCATTATGGCAATTGGCTCCTTAAATGTTGATGTCTTCATACAATTCATTGTGGGTATAAATGCATGAAAGCTTACCCAATACTTTGTTCCAAATCCATATTTAATATTCAAAGTAATACAAAAGTTTCTTATATGCTGAACAGGCTTCTATCATCATGCTTGCTTATCCAGGCAATGGCGATACATAGGATTTAGTTGCTACATTTGATGCTTACCATGGCACGGAAAGCAGAAACTGTCCGTGCTATTAACATATCCGTTGTCGGCTTATCTGGGATGGAGAAGGATAAGGGACATGCAGGGGTTGGTAAATCTTGCCTCTGCAACCGCTTCATGAGATCCTTAGCTGATGATTATAATGTCGACCACATCTCTGTATTAAGTCAGGTAAATAAATCAAGCATGGATTTAGAAAACACCTTTCTATTAATGTTTGTTCTTTGTAGACCGATTTTAGTGGTCGTGTAGTTAACAACGATCATTTTTTGTATTGGGGGGAAGTTATCAAATCGTCTGAAGAAGGAATTGATTATCAGTTCAGTGTTATAGAGCAGACAGAATTCATAGATGATGCATCCTTTCAACCATTCAAAGGTTAGACCTTTTTTTTTAGTTTGCTTTAATTTGATATAAATCAAGAAAAAAGAAGAATGTTTAATCATCATAGTGGGTAGCATTTAATTGCCTGAATTTTCTTTAATGCTGAAGATTATGAAATAAATTAATTGCACAGTTGAATTTTATTTAATATTTTATGGTGATGTAAAGTTTGAATCATTTACTTATAGTTTTTGCCTTGTACCATTGATTAATATATATATATAGTCAACGCTTGTATCTACTTGGATTAAAGTTTTATTTTAGGGCTGACTATTTATTCTCTTTGGGGATGAAATAGAAATGTTCAATCAAGTATTGTGCATCTAAAGTTTAAATCATTTTATTCCAGTTTTTACCCTGTACTTGCATTTAATTCTTATTTCAGGGCTGACTATTTATTCCCTTTGGGGATGAAATAAAACTGTTCAATCAAGTTTTGTGCATCTAAAGTTTAAATCATTTCATTCCAGTTTTTACCCTGTACTTGAATTGAATTCTTATTTTAGAGCTGACTATTTATTCCCTTTGGGGATGAAATAAAACTGTTCAATCAAGTTTTGTGCATCTAAAGTTTAAATCATTTCATTCCAGTTTTTACCCTGTACTTGAATTGAATTCTTATTTTAGAGCTGACTATTTATTCCCTTTGGGGATGAAATAGAAATGTTTAATCAAGTTTTGTGCCTCTAAAGTTTAAATCATTTCATTCCAGTTTTTACCCTGTACTTGAATTTAATTCTTATTTTAGAGCTGACTATTTATTCCCTTTGGGGATGAAATAGAAATGCGCAATCAAATTTTGTGCATCTAAAGTTTAAATCATTTCATTCCAGTTTTTACCCTGGACTTGCATTTAATTCTGGTTTTAGGGCTGACTATTTATTCCCTTTGGGGATGAAATAGAAATGTTCAATCAAGTTTTGTGCCTCTAAAGTTTAAATCATTTCATTCCAGTTTTTACCCTGTACTTGAATTTAATTCTTATTTTAGAGCTGACTATTATTCTCTTTGTGGATGAAATAAAAATGTTCAATCAAGTTTTGTGCCTCTAAAGTTTAAATCATTTCATTTCAGTTTTTACCCTGGACTTGAATTTAATTCTTATTTTAGGGCTGACTATTTATTCCCTTTGGGGATGAAATAGAAATGCGCAATCAAATTTTGTGCATCTAAAGTTTAAATCATTTCATTCCAGTTTTTACCCTGGACTTGCATTTAATTCTAGTTTTAGGGCTGACTATTTATTCCCTTTGGGAATGAAATAGAAATGTTCAATCAAGTTTTGTGCATCTAAACTTTAAATCATTTGCTTATAGTTTTTGCCTTGTATTTGATTTTAATTATTTTTTTTGTGGGCTTATTAATTATTCCTTTAGGGGATATAATAGAAATATTTGAGCAAGTTTTGTGCATCTAGGCTTAATTATTTTCTGGAATTGCTCAACAGTAAGCAAGTTATCTGAAAATAAACTTGAAATTCGGTTTGTATTTACCAAAGAATTAAAATGTTGATGGAGTTTAAATAATTCCACTAAACTGTCTATACTTTAATCTTTTGCATAAGGAAATGTCTGTCAGTGATCTTTCTGATATGTTATAAACACAATTATGTTCTTGTTATGCAGATTAAACAATCATAAGAGTTCTTTGAGAGAGTATAATTAAATGAAATTGAATAATAAATAATAATAAAAAAATATTCGTGAATATTTTAAGGTGGTAAAATGGAACCTTATGTGAAAAGGTGTGCAGCTACGAAAATAACATCTGCTGAAAAATTAATGTACATTTGCAAAAACCAATTAGGAATAGAAAAAGAATATGAGCAGAAAGTACTGCCGGATGGAAAATTAAATGTAGACGGTTTTATATGTGTCTTTGATGTAAGCATTGTGCCAAGCAGATCCTTAGACAAACAAGTAGAAATTGTAGCGGCCATATTAAATAATTTAGTTAAGACTAAAAAACCTATTGTACTGGTCACAACAAAAAATGATGATGCTAATGAGTTATATATTAAGGAAGCAGAAAAGCTATTACAAAGAAAAGAGTACAAAGGAACTGTTCCTATGATCGAAACATCATCCCATGATAATGTCAATGTAGACCTAGCTTTTATTTTGCTTGCACAAATGATAGACCGCAGTAAAGTTAGGTCAAAATTAGTGTCTTATATTGAAGCTTCTCGAGCTCGAAAGGAACTTATGGATGCAGCTAGTGAAGCATTTTTAAGACTTATCAGAGTACATGTTACTGATTGTAGAGCTCTTTGGTCACAAACAGTTAAAAAACTTAACTCACACAAGGAATGGATTTACTTTGTTCAACTTTTTGGTAAATACATATTTACTTTTTTTTTTATTACCAAATTTTAAAATGTATCTATAGGGCTTGATGGAACTCAAAGGTTGTATAGAAGACACATTAAAAAACTAAAGGATGAACAATTAGCAAAACGAATTGCACATTATATGGAGATGCTACCAGATGTACTACATGAACTAGTCCCAGATATTAATACTTTTACTGAGAGGTAATTTTATTAATAATGTTTTTAAACAAAATGAAATTGTTTTTTAACTTTTAGCGATTGGCCATCAATTCAACAATATCTGAAATCACATCCTGATTTTTCTCAGTATTTTTATGAATGTCCAGAGGATATGTCATGGACAGAATGCGAATTGGGTTCTGATAATGAAGATACTCGAATCCCTTATGATGTACTTGACACAAGTGATGCTGAAACTGTCTACAAGAACCATGTGAATGTCTTACAACAAGAGCAGAAGCGATTAGAGTGTGTATATTGTTATTTTTGTGTTTTACTAAACCTTAAAACATTTCTGCAAAACTACAAATTTGTTTTTTCATTTAATAAAATAACATTTGTATATATTTTTGATTATTAATTCTTTTTTTTTTCTTTTCTTATTGCATTAACACAGGATGCCAAAAAGGTAAGTTATAATAACAACTACTAAAGCTTATAGTATTATTTAATAATCTCATATAGAAAGAACAATTGACATGGTGATGGTGGAAGCTTAGAATGCGTCTTGGATAGACTGGACTGATTTTATAGCGCGGCTATTAATTGCAACAAAACTGTTTGGGAATTAAAATGCATCTAAGAATGTTGAAGTTGTCTTTTAATCTTAAATATAATTTTTAATATGCATTCTTTTATTAAGAAGTCATATGAGATGCTTAAGTTGTTTGTGGGTGTAACAGAATTTTCATTGATAATCGCAACTTCTATAGACTAATAATACAATTTGTCTGTAGATTAAGTTGCAATTATCATACAATGTGGGTTTGATGCTATTATTGTTAAGTCTGTCTGATTTCATGTAGTTTACAATATTAAAGTTCTAAAATAAATAAAAATTGGACAACCTGTATTAGTTTTCCTGGACATTTCTGCTTTTTTTTGGCCTTTACTTCAAATTTCTAAATAAGGATAACTATTTGGTTTTTAATTATTTTTTATATGTCCAGATGGAAAAAGCAGTTCAAGCAACTATTGGAAGATACTGGTTATGTGACACCAGGGAAACATCTCTCAGAAGTGCGAGTTTTATTTATGGGTAGAGAATGTTTTGAAGCTTTATCTGAACATGAATGTCAACAAATATATGATGGTCATCAAAGGGAACTTATAGAAAACGCAAAACATAATTTTCAGGTAGTATTAAACATTTTATAACAAGATGTTTTATTTTTAAGATTAAAATATTTCTAGGAACTTTTACTTGAGCATGCAGATCTGTTTTATCATTTTAAAAGTATTACACCAACGGGTACTATCACCCAAGAAGATATCAAAGAAATAACTGATGTTTTGCAAGACGATTTTAGGTAAATTAAAAATTTAAATCATAATAAAATATCTTTTTTTTTAAATATTTTTCTTAATTTTTAGATATAAATTGTTAGATAGATTGGACCAAGATAGAAAATTAATGCTTTTCCAACATTTAGGATTTGTACACTGTCCAATAAGAGAACACTGTCCAGCTTTTCCAAACTGTATGGATGCTCTTATAGAGCGAATATTATCTACAAAAGTGCACAGGTTCTTCGTCTTTTTTTCTTAATTTTCTTTTATTAAAAATGAAATTTATTAAAATATATTGCAGACCTTCTTCATGGAATCGCAGCACACAATGGCTTTTGAATTCAGACAATAATCAGCTCAATCTTGTTATACTTGGTATAAATAATTATGCAGAGGATTTAGCAGCAAAAATTAGGGTAAATGAAAGATTTAACGTTATATTTTTAATCTAGATTTATTTTTATTTATCCAGGCCCAATGTGATGATGATGAATATGAAATAGACTGTCAGTATTATAGTTTGGATTATAGAATAATAACGGGGGATGTTAGTTTACCTCATAATTCATTTCGAACAACAGATTTTGTCCCACATGGTGCTTTTTGTGTGTACTCCAATGCTGAATCTTTTGAGTACATTCGAGAGAGTTTAGAAAAGACATTACTGTCAAATTTAGAACAAGAAGATAAGCTTCCCTTTCAAGGATTACCAATTGTGTTAATGTTTATACAAGATTCATTTATTGAAGAAAAAGATGTCTTGAAATTGCGTGAAGAAGGGCAAAGTTTAGCAGATAGGTATGTCACTTTATATTTATATTATTATTTTATTACTTAACTTATAAAACCTTTTACAGTTTGCAATGTCCATACATGGATGTATGTTTAGACCAAATTAGCAATGAGCAGTTAGTATCAGATGCCTTACACCAGCTTGTTCAAAGTATTCATCATAGAGCTGGTTTTCTAAACATATATCAGTCCGTAATTGAATGTGTAGAACCTGATATCAGGTATGATATTTAAATAAAACTGCCCTTCTTGTTTTTTATTCCCACAGCTTGATGGTCTACTGTCCTCCATTCTTTTCTGATCTTGGTTTTCTCTTCTCAATTTCCAATTCCCATTTTCATTTAATTCTTACTGGCTTGAACCATCCCCATGGTCTTCCTATACTTTTGTTTTTATTCTCATTGATTTCTACTCTACTGCCAGCTCCCATTTTTATCTAATTTGGGTTTTAATCTCTCAATGTCTTATTACTATCTTCTTTAGATTCCCTTTTAGCAACTTGCCCTCCTTGTTTCTAATTCTCACCTTCCTTATATCTTTTACTGCCTCCCATATCATTGTGGGTTTCTGTCCTCCATTGTACTCTCTTCCTGACTTTCTCCTTCCAGTTTCTAATTCATATCTTGTTTAGATCTCTCTTACTTCCTCCAACCTTTTTCTTTTACCATCCCCCTCTTCTTGTTCCTTATTCTCATTGATTTCTGCTCTACTGTTGCTGTATTCTGAGTTTTCTTTCAACAATCAGATGGTCTTCCTCTTCTTCTTTGTTTATCCTTTGGCTTTATGTCCTCCATTCTCTTTTCCTTGCTTTCTCCTAAGCATTATTTTCATTATCTTCCTCTCTTTAACAGTTATTCCCATTCTGGATTCTTCCTAAACTTTTTGGAAACATGATCTTTATCTCCTTAATTTTTCTAGAGTATAATCTTTGTTGTTTCATCCTGTAACAACTTTCCAATGTGGATGAATAATTAACATAACTATTTTCAGAATAATTATGTGCATGTTTTGTGGGGATCCATATTCAGTTGAGAATGTATTATCACCACTGTTATCCCATCAGTGTTGCTTTTTATCCGCGGAACGTAGCATTATCTTAGAAACATTCTTGGGAGATTCTAAGCGCAAAGTTGAAGTAATAATCTCATCATTCCATGGAGCAAATGCATTCCGAGATGAACTTGTACACGGATTTATTTTAGTATATTCTACAAAAAGAAAGGCATCTTTGGCTACATTGAAGTATGCATCCAAGAGGATTAATATTAAAATTTTATAACTTATATATAAATTTTTTCAGTGCTTTTTCTTTAAACATTCCTAATCTTCCCATACAAATCTTAGCAGTAACAGATTCTGGTGGGGCAAATGCATTCTTTAGCAATGACTTAAGTCATCATTTGATTACTGATGGAAATGCAACTGCAGATAGACTGCATGCACATTTTATGACTACAAATTCTTCATGTCAACAAAAAAGTTAGTGTTTTTCTATTATCTATTATTCCAAGGTTTTAAATTGTGTTTGTTTTTATAGCTGCATTTTATACACCATTCTTTAAAGAAGTATGGGAAAAGAAACCTGAAATTGAACAAGCATTCCATATGGAAGAACCATCAGGTCTTGATGATAGTGGAGAAGGAACTTTGGAACATCCAAGATCTCAAAGACATGGTCATCCATTACCACCACCAAGACATGAAAGTTATCATTTGAAAATTAATGATGGGTAAGGAAATTATTTTACAAATTGAGATTGGTTGTGTATAGTTTGTTTAGTAGTGGCAGTGAAAATTATGAACATTTGGCTGAAATAAATGGTCCTGATGAACGTTTAAGCTCCAGTGATCACAGTGACAAGTACTCTCAAATATATATGTATGGTAGTGAAAATGGAGAAATCTTATCATCCAAAAAAAGGCATATACTTCAAGGTAATTATAATCAAAAAATTAAGAATGTTTTTCTAGTTTAAACCTTGCAGGTTTTCAAGTATATCCACCACCAACAACCCCACCTGAACCTGCCCCACCAGATCATCCCCAATCAAGACAGTCTAAGAGAGGTCCAATTCTTTCAGCATCTCAAACAAGTCTAGATGAAATTACCTGTAAGTTATATTTTTATTTAAATTAATTGATTTATTTTTTAATTGTGTATTTATTCAATGTGCACGCAGCTGACATAAGTGGATCAAGGGAATCCCTTGCAACCCATGATTCAGGTGAATCTGTTGTGATGTTGATTTGTTGGTTGTTAGTTTTGTGTTTAATAATATTTTTTTAAAGTGTAAATACATTGTTTTTTGAAATTTTCAGATGGAGATGGTGAAACTCCAGTGCCAATATCAAGTGGTTGGAATAATTATGGCCAACATGCTTTTACAACTGGACGTAGACATGTATCAGCAGCTAAAGGAAGGCCTAAGGGTATCTCTCAGACTTTAAAGGTATAACTGATCTGACTAATAATATTTTTTTGGAATATATTCTAAACCATAAGTTAAATTTTTCTAGAGCATCGATACTCACAAATCTACTACTAATTAGTATGTGAAGTTTATTATTTAATTGCTATTAACATTTATGTTATAATATTAATAATTTGTATTGTTTTTAAAGCAACCTGGAAAGCTGAATCTCAAGAACTTCTCTGTTGTCACGGAAGCTATAGCTAGAATGAATATCACTGGTAAAGATGGACGTAATGCTAATTTTGGTAGTGCACCTTTAGCAACTCCAGAAATTGTAGATTTGGGATCAGAGTACGCTCAAGTAAAAGATGTGGTGCACCCTTATTCCCATGATGCCGAGTACATGTACACCTTAGTTCAAGATGCTGTCAGTGGAAAATCAAAATTGAGGCAGAGGAGGGAAAAAGGACAACCCTGTTAGTATAATTTTAAGTTCAGACTTAACTTGTATATCAGACTTGCAATTTTTTTCAGCCTACTCTGACACGGACAGCGAATGGAGCAGCTTGGAACGCAGACAACGCGCCAGTGAAGTGTATTCAAAAGTGAATAGGAAACCTGCTACCCACAAAAGGATCCGCAAAAAACGTACAGCTATACCTGTTCAACCACCAAGAGTCCCTCAACTTGGAGGATACCCTTTAGCCCCTGTTCACTCTGCCCCTACTACAGAAATTGATACTGACAAAGCTAATGGTATGTCTTTATGTATTAAATGAGATCTTTTTATTTAAATAGTTCTTTTAGTTGGGAGTGATTCGAATTCTGAATCATCAGAAGCTAGTGATGTGGAACACTATACAGGAACCACTGAAAGTCATAATAGATTTTCACAAAAACGGTCTTTTAGTTTGAAAAAACGAGTTCCAGTCCCTGCAGTAGTACCTATTCCACCAGAATTACACAACACACATAATCTGAATATACATCTCAATTCCCCTGATTTGTTTTCTAATAAACCCAATTCTTATGGAAACATTCATGATGATGAATCTAGTTTGGATGTTTCTTCTCCTCGTGATAATAATTCACCAATGGTAAAAGTAGAATCCTAATACATGATTATTTTTTTGATTGTTTGGTTTTAGTTCGGGGTTTTACCTAAACAGCTGAAAGATGTAGAGCGTGATAAATTAATAAGGAAAAGAGAGAAACAAAAGGCCAAAGATGATTCTAAATTGGAAAAACGTCGTTTAAAAGAAGAAAAACTTCGAAAAGTTGCTGATAAAGAAAAGGAAAGAGAAAAGAAAAAACAACAGAAACTAAAACAAAAATCTTCTTCAGGTGGTGGACCACCAAAGATTTCAGATTTCATACAATCTGAAAAGAATTTTATTCCTTTGTTTTTGGAAAAATGTGTTAAGTTCATTGAAAGTGAAGGTTTAGATTCTGAAGGTATTTACAGAGTTCCAGGAAATAGAGCCCATGTTGATCTTTTATTCCAAAAATTCGAAGAAGGTATTGACTTTTTTCTTAACCAAAATAGAATAATTTTCAAGTTATATTTTCAGATCCAAATGTTCAAATTTGTGAACTAGATATTCCTGTTAATGCAGTTGCAACTGCTTTAAAGGATTTTGTTTCTAAACGTTTACCCCCATTATTTGAAGAAGATGTAATGGCAGAACTTGAAGAAATTGCGGGTAAGATAGCATAATAATGAAATATTTACTATCTTTTTTGTGGTCATTTAAAGTTTTTGGGACGTTAGGAACAAGGATTAAACCCATGGCAACCACTACTGGCAACATGGAAGTGAAGGCAGATCGTAGTTGCCGCCTCCTTGCCCTACGTAGCATGTTAGATAAACTTCCACCTGTCAATTTTCAAGTACTAAAATTCATTTTTCAACACTTTGTTCGGTATGTATAGGTTTTGTTTAATGTGTTTAATTTTTTTATATTACATAGAGTGGCAGTTTTTTTTAAATGTGATTAATTGTAAATGTTTTTTTTCTGTGTTACTTAGAGTGGCAGAAAATTCAAAACTAAATAGTATGGATAGCAAAAACTTGGCCATCTGTTGGTGGCCAACTTTATTACCAATTGAATTCAGTGACATGGGAAGATTTGAACAAATGCGTCCATATTTGGAGGATATTGTCCAAACAATGATAGATCAGTACCCATTCTTATTTTGCGGCAAAGAAGCATTTGTAATGGTTTGAATGGGTAATTATATTAGAACGCACAACCTGCAGTAGCAGCCTCGATTTGTAGCATTCCAACAGTTAATAAAAAATAAATGTTAAATTTGGGGAGGCCTTGGATAATTATTTGTAACAGTTTGCAGTGAAGGTATGTCAGAGATTTTATGTTAAGGCATTATTTGTAAACGATTTATGTAATAAAAATAGCTTAAGCAAATCTTATCAGTTCTGATGGTCTGAAATGAATTTTGTGACATAAGTGATGATCAGTATTTTTACATGGATTGTAGAATAGGATGTGATTAGCATCATAAAATTTGATACTGAAGAATGTTTGAAATTAAAGTCTGAGGGTGTAAGTGGCTTTTTATTAAACAAGTCTATGTTAAATGTTAAACTCGCATATTTCAGTTGTTGTCAGTGTTTCCCTTTAGCAAGGTAAATGTCAGATCCGTTCATGAACTTGTCTCCCTCCCATTATCAACGATAAAAAAATGGTATTAGGCTACCACAAGTCCATTATAAAATTAAAATATTAATGTTCCTTTAATTATCTTTGGAAAAATTATTTAATAAATTAAATGTATTTATTTTTTGTCTCTGTACTGTCTAATAAAATGTAATTCACTTTAGTGATAGAGCCAGAGAAATCTAATCTAGAGGGCTTTACACAGTTTTGTTTGATTTGAATAGACATTAGATATTCTGCAGAACCATTTGTAACAGTGTCTGGCACAACGTCAATGTTTCATAGTGATAAGTCTGCTATTGTGATGCACAACTAATTGCTATGTGAGGGCCAGATACGTTGTTTTCTCTAGTCTGGCTAGTAATGGCCTATATTGCCCCACATGTGATTCGATTCATTTCATTAGCAGAATCTCTTTAAAGTGATATATTTTTATTTAATAATTTATTGAATATTGTTTGATATTTAACAGAATTATGTGTTGTTATATGCAATAATTAGATTTGTGCAATTTTTTGAAAACCAAAATATTTATATACATTAGGAATTGATCTGTCAAACAATGGATCTGACTGCAGATGACTCGGTCAGACTGAATATAGTTTGTAAGCTTTTACTTGCTTGACGAGTTATGGACCCTGGTTCTGTATATACCATTCGGATGTTTACTTTTTCTTTTTAACCATGGTCCATAAATTGTGAACATGTGTTTCTTAGGCTATAAATAATTTACATGTAACATATGTGGATATAATAGTAGATTATGTTCTTTGGGTCATCCCATATAGTATAGCCCAAATGTGGGTTAAATACTCTGTTTTTGTAACGAAAAATTTGTATTAATATTTATCAACTGCCTAATAAATAATTGTATGCTAGTATAATTTTTTTCTTTTAATACCTCGTACACCAATGACCAACATAACCACTGTTCATCAGAGTTTGTTACCAAATGAACAGACTTTAATAGCCAGCAAAAGCGTAATTTATATTATAATAATATAAAAAAGGATGAGTTAACTGAGATATCCAAAGAAATGCGAACTAAGATAGTAATTAGAACCTGGAAGAGAAAAGTCAACATGGAGGAATGTAATCCAAAAGCATGGCAGGAAACTGGGGAGATGATTGCGTGCAGTAAAAGAAATTTAAAGAAAAGAAATCGATCATAAACTTAAAGGAGACAGCCAGGATGAAAGAAGAATGGAAAAAAGTAATTCAGAAACCTCTGGGCTTTAGAAAGAGGAGAGGAAGGTCATGGAAGCATGACAGGAAGTTGGTGACATGGTTGTGGGCAGTAAAAGAAATACAAAGAGAAGAAATCAATTATAAACTTAAAGGAGAACGCCAGGATGAAACAACAATGGAGAAAAGTAATTCAGAAACCTTTGGGCTTTAGAAATAAGGAGAGGGAGGTCATGGAAGCATGGCAGGAAAAACTGGGGAGATGGTTGGGTGCAGTGAAAGAAATCTCAAGAGAAGCAATGAATTGTAAACTTAAAGGAGAATACCAGGACGAAACAACAATGGAGAGAAGTAATTCAGAAACCTTTGGGATTTAGAAACAAGGAGAAGAAGGTCATGGAAGCATGACAGGAAACTGGGGAGATGGTTGCCTGCAGTAAAAGAAATCTAAAGAGAAGAAACGAATTGTAAACTTAAAGGAGAATACCAGGACGAAACAACAATGGAGAGAAGTAATTCAGAAACCTTTGGGCTTTAGAAAGAAGGAGAGGGAGGTCATGGAAGCATGGCAGGAAGTTGGTGACATGGTTGTGGGCAGTAATAGAAATCCAAAGAGAAGAAATCAATTATAAACTTAAAAGAGAAAACCAGGATGAAACAACAATGGAGAAAAGTAATTCAGAAACCTTTGGGCTTTAGAAAGAAGGAGAGGAAGGTCATGGAAGCATGACAGGAAGTTGGTGGCATGGTTGTGGGCAGTAAAAGAAATCTAAAGAGAAGAAATCAATCATGAACTTAAAGGAGAAAGCCAGCGCGAAACAACAATGGAGAAAAGTAATTCAGAAACCTTTGGGCTTTAGAAAGAAGGAGAGGAAGGTCATGGAAGCATGACAGGAAGTTGGTGACATGGTTGTGGGCAGTAATAGAAATCTAAAGAGAAGAAATCAATCATGAACTTAAAGGAGAAAGCCAGGACGAAACAACAATGGAGAAAAGTAATTCAGAAACCTCTGGGCTTTAGAAAGAAGGAGAGGAAGATCATGGAATCATGGCAGGAAACTGGGGAGATGGTTGCGTGCAGTAACAAAATCTAATGAGAAGAAATGAATTGTACCTAAACCAAAATGAGAAAGCCAGGAGGAAACAACAATGGAGGGAAGTAATTCAGCAACCTTTGGGATTTAGAAACAAGAAGAGGAAGGTCATGGAAGCATGACAGGAAAGGGGAGAGAGACGGTTATAGGCATCGAAAGAAAGCTCTTAAGCAACCCCCTTTAATAAAGCAAATATTTAACTTATAATCTGTTTTCATTTTTTTTTCTGTTGTTTGGATGGGGGTTGATGGTGTTCTTATAACCTTCTTGCTTTGCAGTGTAGGTGGTGTATCAAGTGGAAAGCTCTTGAGAACATTTTGCTGGATTATTCTGTTAACTTTCTTCTCAGTACATTTTCTAATTTTTTTTCCAGTCCCATGAAATATAGTTTCTGTACCTACCTATTTTCTTTTTAATCTTTTGTTCATATTTGATTGCTATTGTGTCTCTTAGGAACATATACTTATATCCTTAGTTTTCCACTTTTTTTTATTTGCCCCTTTTCTTCCACCCCTAAATTTCTTCTAATCGTTAAAGTTATATTGGAAGCACAATCATTTGAATTTCCCTCCTACTCTCAAAAACTTTTTTAATTGGTCCCTTGGAAGACCGACTACTCTCGAACGCGGTCTTGTTTGCGTTGCTTCGTCTTTTCAGGCTGAAATTGTTGCGGTTAGCGGTGTGCGAAATATTTAGATTAGAATTGTATAATTAGAATTAAATTTATTTTGTAACAGATTTCATAATGGCAGATGTACTCGACATTAATGACGCTGTAGATTTGGATGTAGAAGATGAGGGGGACCGTGAGTATTCCATGGTAAATAAATATAACCTTAAAATTGACAACATTTTTCTACAGAGGGTGTTTTACGGCTTAAAGACAAGGTTTTACGTCGTAAAGGCAGAGGATTTGGTCCAGGAGAAAAGAGAGAACATGAAAAAGTTAGGGGGTACGAAAGTGTTGATCCTGGTGACTATGCAGATGAATCTGGCCCACAGAAATGTAACCCTCTCAGTGCATGTATCATACCCTTTTTAATGATTTATTTTTATAGCTGTTGAAGGATGGATCTTATTTGTAACATCAGTTCATGAAGAAGCCTCTGAAGAGGATTTAAATGAGAAGTTTTCAGAATTTGGTCCAATTAAGAATCTTGCAATTAATTTAGATCGCCGTACAGGGTTTCTAAAGGTTTGTATAATAATATTTATCTTGTTCCTTTACTAAAAGATTGCGGTGAATAGGGATATGCTTTGATCGAATATGGAGAATTTGAGGAAGCCAATGCAGCTCGAGAAGCTTTAGATGGAAGTGAAATACTGGGTCAAACTATTGGGGTTGATTGGTGCTTTGTGAAAGGCCCCAAAAAGTAAGGAATGTATTTCAATCATGAATGTTTTTCCTTATATGATTTGTTTCAGGAATAGACGCAGTAAAAACAAGAGACATTGATGAGGATGCTTTATTTATTTAAATATTTATATGTTTTTCAGTCAACAGAGTTGGATAGTTTAGAAAACAGGACTCAAATTATGTATTTTCTACTGTATATAATAATAATATCTTGGCAATAACTATCCAGTTCCATTTTTTAATTTTTAATATGTAGTTTTTTTTTATTCTAGTGAAGTATCTTGAGTTTTTTAGTAATTCTGAATAATATGTATATTGGGAGTTTTTATAAACTTATTAAAAGAAAATTTGGGGAATTGTCAGTTGATTATGTTTAAATATTTATGTAACATTGGGTCTTTTTTATTAACACTGAAAATAAAATTATATAAATAATTATTAACTGATGTTTTTTTTACTACAAACATTTTCCTCAAACAATATAAATTTGCGTTTTGGAAATAAACTTTCTATGATCCAAAACTGGGAAGCGTCCGAAATTTTGAATAACAGAATGGTAACAGATGGGTAACAGTAAGCAAATTCAAGCAAAGTGCTTGCCAATACAAGCGGATAGCCCTCGCAGTTCGGCTGCCAACAGCTGAGCGTATGTATATACACAAGTCCACTGGGTTTGGAAAAATAATTCTCAAAACTGCAACTAACCTAGTCAGTGGGGCGCCCCCCTAGTCAATGCTTTAGGTTGTGAATTATTTTTACCCAGTGGACTTGTGTATATACATACGCTCAGCTGTTGCGAGCCGAACTGTGAGGGCTATCCGCTTAACTTGCACATGAGTATGACTAAGAGAACACGCGCGCATATTGTATAGCAGAATTATCGCGCGCATATTGTTTAGTCTGAATTATTGTAGGGTTGCACATTCGCGCTAATAATGCATATAATTCATATGCAACAATAAAATAATTCGTCCATGTTAGGAGCAAAGATCGAACGTGTTCGGAGCAATAACAAACATCCAAAGACCCCCTTGTGATATATTCCCCCTTCCAATCCAGGAATTGTGCTGAGTTAGCAGTTACAAGTGTGTTTACAAGTTAAGCCTTGAAAGATTTGCTCTCAGTGCACCTCCGACCATCTTTGAATTAAAAAATATTTTCTTCATTATTGGAGCAAAAGTAAACCAACTAACTTTATAACAGTGTGAATAGTGAACGTTTAATGCTGTGACCATTTACTTGTTCAGTAATATTTTTTCTGAGAAAGGGACCTGTACCCTGGATAAAGGTATGTTTTTACTAATAAAATGATCATCGTTTCGATTTTGGAATGATTTTGCGTAATACAAAAAGGGAGAGGGGGTATAAAGAGAATTTCGGCATGTTTGGGGGTACTTTTTAAGATGCTGCTACGTTTTGCGACAATAATATATTATGGTGGTTTCGCATGCGTTGCAGTGTGGTTGTTGTTTTCTGATTGACCTGCTTATTAAACATCATTTACTACTAGGGGTTCATTTTTGATTTGGTTTATCCTGGGCACTTCAAATTTTGGCCTCCTAACGCATATTCCAAAATTTAGTCGGAAGAACTAAACTTTTCCAACCCAAAGATTCGTTTATTGCAAATACAAAATCAGTTAGAATTATAGTGGTGTAAGCAGTTTTTATCAACATTCTTTTTGGGCTACGTATTTTAAGTGTCATCCACAAAAAGGAAAACATAGGTACCATTATATTTTCTATGTGCAACAAATGACTTTTGACTTTTGAGTTCATCATTATATGTAGCAAGTGATCTGCGTAGCAGTTGATGGTTTTGAGACTGAAGGACCTAAAATACATTAAATAGGAATAATTTCAAGAATGGGTGGACTATTGTTTTACATTTAGGGGTCTTTCGATTTTGAGTGCAATACATTTAATTTCTCATGGATGGTATTTATGTTTTCCACATAATTTCAAACTACCAGGCAATTTTTAACGCGAATAACGTGGGAACCACAGCTTTACATGTTTGCCAAAAGATGTCGGTTTTGTATTTTATGCATTTTCAAATTTACACAATTTCTGGTTGACGGTTAGTCTTTTAAAAAGTTCGTTATTTCATGGTCATTTCCGTTTTGCATCCCGCGTTGTGCACGTTGTGTGAGCAGACAGTTCCTTATCTTTTGTGCATTAAAAAGTTTGATTCCAGGCTTTTTTGGATTTTCTTGGTACCAAGGCTTTTTGGATTTATTTGGTATAAAGAAGAAGGAAGTTAAAAAAACAAATTATATAACATGGACCAGGTAATGGTATATGAAACTAGTTTTAGGTTACGAGTTTTTTTATTTAAAATTAAATTATTTATTGTTATCTACTTTTATTAAATATAATGTTAATTCTAGGATGACGAATTGGACCCTTTCGATGGGTACGAATTTATTGCAAATTATTATCACTTGGCTGAACATCAACGATCAGTAAGTTTCTATACCCAATTGAAATAGTATTATTCTAAGGTAATTTTGTTACAGGCATTGTTTTTAGAGTATACAAATGATGGGTGTTTATTCTGGGAAGGAGGAATACACCGCGGGAGAGGTGCAATTCGTACTTTTTTAATATACGACTTGCCAATCGCGGATTTCCACGTCCATCACAATAGCGTAGAAATCTACCCTATGTTTGGTTAGTATATTCATTATTAGTTTTTGATTACTTACTGGCGGCATGCGATGTTTAAGATAATTACAATTGCACAGACCTCTTGGATATTAAGTAGAAAAGCTATAAGAGTAAATAACATAATTTTAATTTTGATAGATGGAACTGTAAATGGAGCTCGCTTAATTAGAGTTACAGGATGTGCGAAGTTCACAGGCAGTGAAGAAGTAAGAACTTTTAGTCGAACAATGATGGTCACCGAGTTTAACAACGAGGGGTGGAAAATAATGCTGGACCACGTTCGTTTTCATAACTAGATAGTTATGAGTTTGTACCCTACCTACTACTGTTAAAATGTTTTGTATAAATAACGTTTAAATATAATTAATTTTTTTTGTTCTTAATTTTCTTTGAGTGATTGAGTGTTTATTTTAAATTAATTATTCACAAAACTGATATAAGCTTATTTTGCACTTTTACTGTATCAAACAAACTTTAACTGCATTAAAAAAAGAAAAGAGGTGGACCTCGAAGGTCACAAAGGAAGAGTAAGGAATGTCGAGATACTCTACAGAGAATGGCAAGACAAGAATGGTGGCACAAAGTGTATTGTAAAAAGGGGGTTCCCTAAACTCTGCAAAATGGCTAGTTCATCTCTGTGCACTCCCAATGACGTCATTAAATGTCAGTGTGATGTGTCGAGGTTATAGTTTGGTAAGAAATAGCTCTGTAATTGTTTTATTTATATTTTTATATTATTATATCGTAGTATTTTTTTAAACTGGAAATGCGAAGATTTCCTTAACGTCATTTATTCAAATTAAAACGCGTGGTTTCTATCATGTCACGTGTACTATTATTATCTTTGACAACATATAGAAGAAAGGGGTGGATAAAGAATTTGAATCTATAGAGTGACTAACAAATTTTAAGTAAGTTATATTTAGGTTTAAACGTAAATTAATAAAATATAATAAACCAATTGATTTTGTATTAGCATGTTTTTTGAGTATTGCTAATTCTTTTCGCTTAAAAGAGGAATGTAAACCTATAGCATGACAAATTCATAAATGATTTCTCATAATGAGTAATAGCACATTGATAGCTGATTCAAATCAGTCTATGCTATGCTAATTAATCATTTCATTGTTGTAGTTGACCAAAGCAGCTTGGTTATGGAGTACAGTAACGAACATTTAATTAGTGATGAATACACTGAAGTATACCGTAGACTTCCATTACGATTACAACTGGCATATGGTGTTGGCCATGTCCTTAATGATGTTTGTGCTTCTATGTGGTTTACTTATTTATTAGTATTTTTTCATTTAGTGCTAGAGTTTGATAATTGGGAAGCAGGGTTTATGCTGTTAGTTGGTCAAGTAAGTGTTAAAAGAGTCTTAAAAAACTTTAAAATATTAATTCAAATATTCTTCTATAGGTAGCTGATGCTTTAGCTACACCTTTTGTTGGTTTTCATTCAGACCAATCTGATAATTTTTGGCTGTGTCGATATGGTAGAAGAAAAACATGGCATTTGTTAGGTAAATAATAATAAATATTATAGGAAAATTCTGTGTTGGGTACTATCCAGATACATATATTTTCTTACTGGTTCTAGGTATCTAGGATCTATGTCCACATACTTTTATAAATGTGTATGTAGATCCTATTAGGATGTATTTGTTTTATTAGATACAATAAAAAATCCATAACGCGTTCGCGACTACAAAATCCGCTTTTGTACGTAAACGCATTTTGCTGGGGCTACCTAGACTTCCCTAAGACTGCCCAAACTTCCCAGAAACTACCTTGACTTACACTACTTAGACTTTTCAGATACTACCCAGACTTTTGCAGAGACTTCCTCAGACTTCCCAAAGACTACCCAAACCTTCCAGAGACCATCTAGACTATCCAGGACCTACTCAGACTTTTCAGAGACTATCCAGATTTTGCTGGGGCTTCCTTAGACTTCCCAAAGACTACCCAAACTTCCCAGAGACTACCCTTGACTTCCCAGGAACTACTCAGACTTTGCACTCACTTCCTCAGACTACTCAAACCTCCCAAAGACCATCTCTAGACTTCCCAGGAGCTACTCAGACTTTTCAGAGACTGTCCAGAGTTTGCTGGGGATTCCTTAGACTTTCCAAAGACTACCCAAATCTCCCAGACACCATCTAGACTTCCCAGAAACTACTAGGACTTTTCAGAGACTACTCAGACTTTGCAGGAACTTCCTTAGACTATCTAGGTATACTTTGTTTAGTATCTGGATCTAAATACAAATAAAAGTAACTATCTTACCCAACACTGTAGTACTAGTAGATAAATAATTGGGGGGTGCACTCCCTGTAAGTTTAGATTTAAAAAAAATCGAAAATTATGTTTTTTATTTTAGGTACTTTATGCGTATTAGGTGCATTTCCATTTATTTTTTCACCATGTCTTAACTGTGAGGGCAGTCATACATGGGCTCAAATGTTCTACTTTTCTGTCTTTATTGTGATATTTCAATTTGGGTGGGCGTCTGTACAAATTTCCCACTTGTCCCTAATCCCAGAATTGACACCAAATGAACATGATCGTACAAAATTAACAGCAGTTAGGTAAAAAAATTACTACACTCTTGTTTATTTATGTACTAAAAAAATGTTTACAGATATGGTTTTACAGTAATTTCAAATGTATTAGTATATGTAATAACTTGGGGTGTTCTTCATATTAATAGTGGTAGTAATGAAAGCCAAATTGGACCATCTGATGCTCCAAAATTTCAAAGTGTTGTCTGGGCAGGATTAAGTATTGGTATTGTTTGCTCAATTATTTTCCATGCACTTATTAAAGAAGAAAATGATTATGGAGGAAATAATGTAAGGGCTGGTCAGTTACGTACAAGTGTTGCTGAAATACTTTGTAATATCAAAATTTATCAGGTAAGGTATTGTATACAAGGTGTCCATTTAGTACAGTATTTATTTTATAGTTCCCTTATTTACACTTTTACATAATAATATGCAATCCTGCTTTAAATGGGCACCTTATATAATATTAGCTTGAGTTTAAAACTAAACCTTTTAATTTAGGTTGCCCTTACATATATGTCAACACGTTTATTTGTAAATTTAAGTCAAGTATTTATACCCTTATATTTGCATGAAACATTAAATATGGCTGCAAGTGCTCTGGCTCTTATTCCGCTGATTATGTATATAGGTAGTTTTGTAACTTCCATGACAATAGAAAAATTAAATCGAAGTTTAGGCCGTAAGGTATGTACACCATGAATAATAAAAATATTTTAGTTAATTTAAATTTGCTTTGTAGGCTGCATATGTAATTGGTTCTATAATAGGGTTTGCAGCTTGCCTATGGGTTCAACTAAGATCAGATTCGCAATATATACATTATGAAATATATCTTGTAGCAGTGCTTTTTGGTAATTCAATATTATTTTATTAAAATTTGTGTTCATGCTCATTATTTGTAGGTGCTGGAGGATCAATAATTTTAGTAACAAGTTTGGGAATAACAGCTGATCTTATAGGTGACAAGACAGGAAGTGGTGCTTTCATTTATGGTATCATGAGTTTTACAGACAAATTAGCTAATGGAATTGCAGTTGTTATTATACAAGATTTGTATGTAAACTAAATTTCATCAAAGTTAATATTTTAATAGATTTTTTTTCAGGCATAAACATTATCCAGATAAAACTTATTACAGAAATGTAATTGCTCTGGTATGTGGAGGCTCAGCTATTTTAGGTGCCTTATCTGTGATATCCTTAATAAAACGGGTTAGAGGTAGGTATGTGCTAGCAATTTCTGAAAAATACCCTTATAAATTTAATTGTGTTTTTTCTGTTATAGATAGTGACTACATTATGGTTTCTGATAATGACAGTATTAATGTTAATACCAATACATCACAGGCAGATATTCAGCCAATAGATTAATAATTTATTTTTTAATTAAACAATTAATTTGATTACTAGAAAATTTCCTACTTATTATAATGAGATTATGTACATGCAAATGTTCTATTTAATGTTTTGTTTTGATACACCTTTATATTTTATAAATAAATATAGTTTTTTATATTTGGTTGTTTTATTCCTATGCTAAATGAATCTGCAGTTTAATTTTGCTTCAGACTCCTTCCTATCGCAGGAAACTTTTTATTGTTGATAAACATACAACCAAAAGAACTAGTTTTGTTCACAAAGCATGTCTGTACTAAGTAAATATGCAATTCCTTCTATGGGAACCCTTTTCCCCCTTTCCCTTCAGAGAGATTGCTCCTGAGGGCTAACAGGCAGCAATGTCTGCACCCATTCTGGTGCCTGTACTCAAAATTGGTTGCTAAACATGAACCTTATAAAAATTATAAACTACAGTCAACAAAAGGCCTGGTCACACCATGATATTTTATGGCTTAACCCCTACTATGTAAATAAATCAAATTAGCAAGTCCTCAGGTCCCAGCAACAGGAAATTCCTTATCTAAGGTAGTCATAGAGTGGATGGAAATATTCGAGAGTACTAAAATGCCTCTAATCAATTCTAGTACTGATACTGTTTGGCTGGCACAGAGGAGGTAGACCGATTTACGAGATGTTGACATCTTTTATTTTTAAGTTCCATTCATAGATAATATAAAAGATAAATTACTAACGATATGGGCAGTTATCGCCGTTCACAGGAACGGCAAGGAGAACAATAGGATTGATTATTCATGGTAGAATTCAGAAAACTTCATCAACATAATTTATGTATTTAAATTATTTAAATAAAATTGTGTTTTTTTAACCAATTACTTATTTAATTTTTTTTAACTGTTTATATAAACGAGAAACGATAGGTGACGTTTCTAACATAACAGAACAGTTCAAGAATTATTGATAATTATTACAGGAAGTGATGAATATCCTGAAATTATTAACTTTTATTTTTGTGCGGTGATTCGCTGAAATTTGTAGAAACATAACAACACTTACTAGTATTATACCGTATACTAGTAACTTCCGTTACTTTACGTCAAATACTATCAAATTAAATAAGTAGGACTTTGTGTCAAACCATTACAGTACCTCATAAGGTTTTATTAGGGTCTCCATTTTCTCCAATGTAGTCACATTTGTATCCCCATAGATAAATCTCATGAGGGTACTTACCTTCAGTTCTCCCAAGCGTTCCGCGTATTATGGAACAGGATTATGATGTCTTTAGTGATACAATTTGTGGCAAACGTGCTTGGTGTTCTACTAATAGCTTAGGTTTATCACTTTGCTAATCCTTAAGGCATGTGAATATTTAAAATAATTCGTCACAGCGATGAATATTTATGATTTCATTATTTACAACTAAAATGATTTTTTTGTATTATAAAAATTGAGCAAAACACAATGTTAAATGTATTTCTTTAATCAACTAAAGGGGGTTGTTCATAAAAGAGTCAACCGTTAAGGATACATCGTCGATGTTCAGCAAAACGGGGAACATGCAACCTGCTCTGTGTTATGAGAGGAGGAAACACCTTGCTTGTTGCAAAACAATGTTTGGGGGATTTACTTATATTTTACCCATTTACTTCAAAATTGTCTTATCCTATATATGTTTTATCCGTCTGGGTTCCGGATGAAGAATAGGTCCAGGGAATCTCCTGCCTGTCGTAAAAGGCGACTATTTGGAGCAATTGTCCTATATATTTCCAATTTACCTATTATTCTATTTACCTGATTATTCTAGTCTTGTCCTACCTATATAATAATGTTAATTATCTAATAGATGACAATATGGACAGGAAGGGGTAAGCTATCATTAATGAAGCTACCTATGGACCTCATAAATGAAGGCCATATTTTATAAGCATTAAATACAGTTGACCAATACTGTAAATATGATGGTTAGCAACCAGCGTTTAGTGGAAGACTGTTGACAATCCTCAACAGCGAATACATCTTTGCAGACAGGTAATTAGTTACCTAAATTTAAAAGGAGCTTGCATGCGCGTATCCAGGATTATTTTTTGGGAGGGGCTGATGTAGTAGTTTAGTAGAATAAATGTCTGATAATGTCAGATTATTGCAGGAATACCTACATCTTTTATTTTAACCAGAGAAGAACTTCGGGAAGGGCTGCAGCCCCCCCTGACTGCGCGCCTGGGAGTTTGTCTTCCCATTTGTCTATTTACTGGGTGAGCATGAACTGAAACGGTTTCCACTCTTTTTAATCGAATTTGTATTTGTAAGTCTTGAACTGCGACAATTATTTACAAAAATAAAGTAAATATTTTAACGTTCTAGTTGGTACTTAATTCTTTAAGTTTTCTAATATTATGGTTATACCATATCTATTAGCTGTTTACTTTTCATTGGGAACTTGATATTACGCCCCGGTTGTGCGTAATTTACTGGTTTAATAAGGAATCAATAAAGAAAGTTCTATTTGACACAGTACAGACAAAATTTGATTTTATACTACCAGGTTTTCATTTTTATTGACATTAAATATTGGAAACTTCTAATGATTAATAGCTTAACGTGAAGGAGCCGTCGTTAGCGAATTAAAAGCACAGCAGTTGGAGGATCCAATTTACCTCAAGCTGAGGACTCCTCATTAAAGCACCAAAATCGTCGCAGTTATTTGATAGATGGGTTTATCCAATAAGTTTGTTAAAATATTTTAAAAATGTCGTTTTAATTTAACGAAAAGATACAAAAATATTGTTACCTACTTGTAACGATTCTGTGATGGCAACGGATTTATCATTTTATTACATGTGGAAACAAAATCAATAAATCTTTTGTATAGAAGTATTTGTAAGAATATAGCAGTAAAATGTTGTGTTATTTAAGGAATCTACTGGCACTGACAAAAAGGATCGATTAAATGATATCAACGGAGATCGTTTTAATTTTGGAATTACTAAATTAGCAGAATTCTGCAGCATTAACTTTTCGTTATGTTTTCTTTTTTGTATGTTTTGAATTTCCCTTGGAATGGTAGGTTTGGATAACTATTAAAGTTTAGAATGAAAACCATTTTCATCAGGATTGGAATTAAAAATAATTTGTAGATAGAAGTATTCTCTAGAAAAGAAATCTATGTAGTTGTGTTTTCTTATGTAACCTACAGATGCCTTTTGGGTAAGCGGAAAAGCGGCGTCCTACTTTGGGGAAAAGCGCCACGAGACGTCTGCCGATAAAATGGTCCATCGCGCAGAATCTGGATTTTCCTCCGATTCTGCGTTGGACCAATATTCATGGAAAACTGTACGAAAAGCAGTAGTAAAAGACAAAATTGTTGGCAGTTATACTGATTCGGTGAACGCGTGTACTCGTATATTGTTTATACGGCGTGATACGGTGAGTCGAAGAAAAAATATGCATTAATTATTAACGTTTTTTTACAAACAAACATGCTTAACTACGTTACTGTTTTGAAGAAAAAATCAACTCTTTCAAAGTTAAAATAAGGCCGTAGTTTATATTTCACATAGCACGGTCATTTTTCACGTGTTTTGTCTTGTTTATCATCCGCAAAAACAAACATTTACACATTTAGGTCGGTATACTGTTACGTTTTCATTGCGTGGATATTTTACCCGCATTGTAGTTCGAGTTTATCAACTTTTATCATGTGATGTTCACCACATTTAGTTTAATATGGTTATATGGAAATAATTGTACCCCAAAACACCTCCTTTTAGTATTATTATTACTTTAGTATGAGGTGTTGAGTAAATATTTAAAAATTTTGAAGAATTAAAAAGCTAAACAAATATTTTCTTTTCAAAGATACGGGAATAATATAATATTATCTACTAAAGTAGATGGATCGTATAGTCGATTTTGGTAAGTGAAGCTGGACGATTCTTCTAATATAACGCACAGATTTTTGAGTGGATGGAGTTAGAAAACCGACGAAACAGTAAAAGTTTCTTTTTAGAGCGATTGGTCCACTTGGGTCAAAGGATAAAAAGATTATGCCGTCCCTAAAATTTATACTGTTTTCGTTTATGTAACACGTCGTTCTCAGAAAAGAATTTGGAAATTCTTTTGCTAAAAACTTTTTTAATAAATACTGGAAAACTTTTCAACTAAAATAAATATTTACGTTTGTAGATTCAAAACGTCATTTTATTCTGAATGGATATTTCAAATTCCGATGATGAATTATAAAAAAAGTTCAATGAGAAAGCAAGCTCAAGAAAATGATTTTATTATAAGAAAAACCCTTAAAGTATTCGTGGAAAAACTTCAAAAGAATTTGCATATCGAAACATTCGTAGTATAGTCAAAGGCAAGTTAAGTATATTTGCATAGAGGTTCTTTGTAAGACGAGGTTTTTGTTGTTTAGCACAAATTTAACGCGAACAAACATGTAAAAGGAATCAAGGACTTTAAAGAAATATCTCGAATCGATTAGCTTGATATACATAAATTTAAAAGTATATTTCTTCCAGAAGAAAGAAAAATCGTTGCTTCTAACTTTCTTGTCCTTATTGCTGCCTTATTACTAATTTGAATGAATAATGGATACTTAAAACTTTCTGGGTTGAGCATTGATATTCCGAATTTATAATAAACACGTAATTTAGTCATCTTTCCAACTGAACTTTAGAATATTCTGTGACAGACTTAATTTTACAGTTCCACCTTTTGTTGGATAACAAACAAATATAAAA
The DNA here is from genome assembly GCA_963082805.1 of Hemicrepidius hirtus. Taxonomy (NCBI): domain Eukaryota; kingdom Metazoa; phylum Arthropoda; class Insecta; order Coleoptera; family Elateridae; genus Hemicrepidius; species Hemicrepidius hirtus. The sequence goes on from OY720168.1 coordinate 22,494,903, forward strand.
AAAGCAACTTTTAGACGATAGGCTACATCAAACATACGGGGGTTTCTTTTACTGCCCAAATAAAACCCTTGACTTATTTAAGTTTTATTTCTAACGAACATAAAAACAAATATACCCCAAGTAAACACCCAAATCCATTACCCAGATTACATTCTTGTCCCGTGCATATTCTTTAGTGTTATTGTTATTATGGTAATGGTTTAACTCTCATTATAACTTTATTAAATTAACCGCAAAATATTTATCTGCGGCAATTAGACATTCCACATTCTAGATTGAACGTCTTTTGGAAATGGAAACCCAACTCGACCAAGCAAAATACCATGAAAGTAGATTTCTCCGAATAACGTTTTGCGAACAATAAACATCAAGGAGTAAGCTTTGGTGGAATTAGTTACCACTGCTAACTATTACACGTAGATTTAGTACATTAGGCTATGGCAACTGAATATCCGAATACATTACGTGGTTTCCCGCACATAAAAGATGAATTACAAATTAATAAGCGAGTCCTTTAAAAAATGTGGTTAAAGCCATACTTAATCTAAGACCTTTAACATTTTCAAAAATCAGTTAGTTTATCACTTTGACCACTAACGTAGGCCGGGATCCGGATGAAGGCGTTTCACTTAGCATAAAATTTGGATGACACATATTTATGTAAATATTTTTCTCTATGTCCTGATTGGTATAAATTTATATTGGATAAGTCCCCCCCGCCGTCGCATGAATCCGCATAAACGTAACAAAACTTAAACCATTAATTAAATAATAATTAAAAAAATAAACTACTAAAATGTATTTAAATTTGGTCTTGGAAAAAAGCAAACATTTTTTATTTTTTGTAATAAAATGTATATTATGGAAATTTGAAATTTAGAACCTATCCCTCGTTTCATGCCACGTCAATCTCTCTCCCTATCAATTTTACTCCTGCGCTTTGATTTTTCCAGATAAAATGGTTTGCAGTATATATAGGATATTTTTCGCCTGTAACTACAATATAGACTCTGTAGAATTTAATGTTTCCAGCAGTTTATCTATACAAAGCACTGCTATGAAAATTGCATTTCTGTAATTATCAGGTTTGTTGTAAATTTTAACATACAAGCTTTCGTTAATGAAATATACATGTTATAGTAGCTAAAACACAGTTGCACATATTGGTTAGCCGATTATTAATTTAACATATATAAATACTATAATCTGTTTTGATTCAATCAGGTTTGGTAGATATTATTAATTATAACTAAATGATGGTAAAATTACCACAAACATAAGGTAAACGTAGAAAAAAGTTCTGATATTTTCTATGGGATTTACGTCCGGGGATTGTGCTAAAGATAGATTAATATTTAAAGAAGTTCTCTGAAAGAAATTATACAAACAAAGACATTTAATTATAATGTTAGCCGGGGGGTAATGCAGGGCTTTGTCAAACAATTACAAATACTTGTGCTGGTGGTATTATATTAATCACAGATTGGTACAGATATCGTAGTGAAACAATAGAAATTGTAGGTACCTGCAAAGAAATGGTACATTGGATTTATTGATATGGTACGAAATTTCGCCTACCTTCGTCAATTCATTTCTAGTTGGCAAATAACGTACCAGAATGTTGATGCAGTACAGTTATTATAATTTGTACATAGGGTCTTCTTTTCCATCAGGTAGGCCTACATATTTCCTATTATGATTTATTTATTTCAAAAATAGAAAAAAAATAATTGTAACTTGTTTGTTATTAAAATTCTAATCCAAGTTTATTCATTTAGTACTTTATCCGAGTAATATTCCTGTAATAATCAAATTGCAGGAATAATTTGGCATAGGGCTATTTTAAGTCATTGTAAGTTTATGCTTCCTTTATAGCGTCGAAAATTATTTATTAACAAAGATCTCAATTCGAAATATGCTAATAAAACTTTATGAACGTTTTAACTTGGAAAATAATTTATTTCAAGGAAATCGCGGGTTTAAATAATTCTTTGGGTAATATAAAAAACACATTGCAAGTTTAAACATTTAGAACGAACAACATGGTTAACGATCCGCTACAAAATTATTCATTGTACAAATGTACAACGAAACAAAGTGGGTAATGAACATGAAATTTTTTGCTGTGAACTCGAGAATGTTGCTTTTTTGAATTGAGGAGTATATATGGTTTGGCCTTTCTGATATTTATTGCTGTAACTATTTAATCTATTTGCTTAGAAAAAGACAAACTAATTATACTTAAATAAAATTACACGGAAATAAAATAAAAAAATATTCTGAGAATTATTACGAAAAATAGGGATTCGTTTAAAATACAGCCTTGCGATGTAAGCGTCGTAAGACGACGAAAAAACGGGAGCCTACTGCTGTCATTTTATGCCAAAGACGGCTTTACATATCCTTAAGAAGGTGTTTATTTATACATAAAGCACATTTTCACCATTCATGTTCGATAAGATTTTTTTTTTCGCACAGTTTTTCTGCTTCTCTGTCTATATAATAATATATAGACGAACGATGCTATTATATAGAATAGATTAGTTTCAATAAAGGGTATACGAAAAACTAGCTACAAGTATTAAACTTTATATCAGTGTAAAGTGTAAACACTGTTTGAAGGTATTTTCATTTTCTGATTTTTGAATTCCCAAATATATTTTTAAATTGGAAAATCACAAAGGTATTATTTATTATTGTAGGACACAGTATAAGTATTAACTACAAAAAGTATCTATTTTAGTGCATATATTCGGAATCACTTCACTTTTATTTTTGTTATACGATAAATTTCCATTTAATTCGTTTAAGAACATAATGTAACTTGATGAAAAGCGTCATCGTGTATGGAAATCCGAATGCCGATTGACGTGAAAATTTAATTTATCTTGCATTCAGTGTACCCGAGCTTTATACTTAGGAATGCAACATTGTTAACACTTAATCTGTCTGGTATTACACAATATTTTTAAAAACTACATTTTTTGAAATTAAACTTAGACGTTTTAGAATTATTTTTGATTACCGTTATTTTGAGGTGCTAAATCATATAGAATTTAAAAATTCAAAATGATTTTGTGAGAGTGACGCAACATTCGGCCTCTTAGTTTCCCGCGGGTCTTTTGAGATCATCTTCAAGCTGTCAACGTCGCCCCTTGTGTCAATCGTTTTACACCACAGTCGCGCCTGAGCCAATTTCAAGTCGCATCCAAACAAAGGTATTCATATACACATACATACATCAATTCCAGCCCCCCCCCATTGGTACACATCAACAATGTTCTGAATAATACATTTGAGAACTTATAGCGTAGTATGTAATATTCAAAGTTCTCTGGGTTGTAGGAGCGTTACGTCGCTATAAATTAATAAATGATGAAGCTTCTTGCGATAACGGGTAAGGCAAAGGAGGCCGGATATAAAGAACTCTAATTTCCTTACAAACAAAATTACGCTACCAAGACGCAATATGGAATTTAAGAGCCTATTTCATTAAAGCTATTAGAAGGAAATCAATTTGAAATTAAGTGCAAGTCATTTCTTTCTCCGCAGAATAAAAGAAAGGCATTTGAGGCAAGCTGTATCTAGTTTCCTGGCGGTTATTAACATGATGTTAAGAGAGATTTGATTATACGAGAAAGCTTCAGGGGGCTAGGCAGGTTTAAGGAAAGACAGCATGCATACATTGAGGCAATATTCCCTTAAATAATTCTCTTTAGAAGCTTCAGCGGATGACAAGGAAACGAAGATTGGAAGATGCAATCACCATCTGAAAGGAATGACAAGTTGACGCGGACGTGCTTTGCTTGTGTAGAATGAAAAGCAAAGATAATTTACGGAAAAAAATATGAAAGAAGGGTTGTTATATTAATTAATCATTTTGAGTTGAGTTTTAAACTTCTAGATCTTTATTAGGCATTTCGAAATATCTATAAAAAAGCGTAAAATGTACTCGGTGTGGAACCCGCATTCGTTGCACATAAAAAATTTACGGGTGTTATAATATTTATGTATCCTCCTTCCGGCAAAAATAAATACGGGTAAAAAGCAGAAATCGAGTCAACTTTGTCAACATCGGAAAGAAAGGGGATACATTTGTAGATAATAAATCGACAAGAGAATATTGTTTCAAATGGCTGAGATTGTAGAGCAAGGAGAGAGTATATGGAATCTTTGCAGGGAGCGGGAGCTTTTTTGTGACGGGGGTGATACATCTAATGCATTAATTCCAGTCTCGTGCCTTTGCTTCACTCCTCGGTATCGAGGGTAAATCGGGAAATGATAAAAGGGATGATAGGGTGTAAGTGACACAACACGTGAATTTAGACAAGGCTTTAACTAGCTCTACGTGTATGATTTTCTCACTTAACGCGAATTTACAGAAGTTTCGTTTTTTTAGAATTTTCCAAGTTTCTTTCAACAAAATATATTTGTTATTGCTGTCAAAAACTGACAGATGAGATTATTTCACGAATTGCCCAAGATAACTGGCATCAGTTCGAGTAGAAATAATAAATTTCAATCACGTTAGACAACTGACACCCTGATAAAAACTTTTTCTAAAAATTTCCTAAAGTAAATACGGTAAAAAAATCTGGTGTGTATTTGATGTTTTGCGGAAAATGTCGTGATGAAGAATATGAAAATTACTCTGGAAACATCACCTGCCTATACTTAAAACCGCTTATACACGACTCTTTCCATTAAAACTGTAAAGCTTCGAGAAGCAGCAAAACTTAATTGCCACATTACAACCTTCAGACATTTTTGTATGCTGTATTTTAACGTCATATAGCGAAAAATTCTTTGAAATACTGCGCAATATTAGCGCGAATTTACCCACAGACAGATACAAAGCATTTACATAAAGATAAGCTCCGAGATGAGGTTTCATAAACTCACTTTTGCAGATATGTGCGAAATACAGACCATAACACAATTTTGCTTATACGTATGCATTTTTGCTATCTAAACTAACTTTTTAGTATGTTTAATCATCTAGAAATTTTAAGATAGAATAAACACGAAATTTCATAATTACCCAAGTAGGGAAACTGTTTAATTTTTTAACTTTTTGATAATTACTCAATTGTCGATTATTTCTGTGCAGATTGTATATATCTGTTAAAAAATTCACAGATTTCGCAATCCTTGTAACCATCGGAGGCATTGGAAATGATAACACTGACTATTACCATGGAAATACAGAATTAGACGTACAACGTGTAGTTGTACACCATCGGCCTCGGCTGGACAGGAGCACGGCGCACACGCCAATTTGTATGCCCACCGTGCTATGCTGTCGGCCCGGACCGGCCAGCTAGACTAAAAACTCGTAACTTGGCCCCATATACGAACATAAACATTTCCAATGTTAATATATTTAACGATAAGAAAAGGTAACTTCTTATTAAATTGGTATTTCTATAAATGACGAAGAAATAAAGCAGTTGCTTGTGTAACAACAAAACAACGTAAAAGCTGTGGTTCCATTTCTCGTCAGCAACAAATAAATAAATTTTGCAAAGATTGCTTGGATACACTGGTTCAGAGCTAGCAGTCTGTTCAAAGTTACAAGTTTATTTTGACTATTTATCTTTTGGCAGCTCCAGCAAACAAAACAAAGTTTTACTGCAGTATGTATGTACTTCGCGGTACCACGAAATATACATTTGCAAATTCTGTGCAAAAGTTTTTGGCACGGTTTAAGCCCGCACCCATAAAATTATTTTGGACTGTCAATGAGTTAGCAACTGTTCTGCATAATGTTTATTAAAATTTCAGTGTTCAATTTTACAGTATTACGGAAGCTAACGACACATTATTGCAAAATTATTGTACAGTGGTATTAAAAATTTATTCATTCACTGCGAAACTTGGAATGAACCAGATTCAATTAATTATTTTGCTTATTAATTCTTTTTTAGGTATAATGTTTAATATTTTTTCTTATAACTTCTCTGTTTAGAAATATTTAGAGACGGGATGAATTTGGAGTAGAAATAATATGGCCCAACACACTTTCTAAAAATATTGTCTCTACGATATTACAATTTACAACCGTTCTAAAAGTATAATATTGTTTTCTGTTTATTAAACAGAATATTGTAAAAAAGTTTTGAACATTCTGGTTGTTGGGTAATATCCTCTCTGTATAACGATATTTGTCTCATATGGGGGGAAAACAACATGACTGTAATTATTTAGGCAGCCATGATGTTAACATCAAAGAGACGCGTAGCGATTATAGAATGATGTCTCTATATAAATGTAGGTTGTGTGAAAATGGATTATACAAAAATTACAACAAAAATGCTTTTAAAAAATCACTACAACGACAAATTGTATTTCATATCCATTTTTTAGAAATTTGTATTATCAAACATTAATATGGCAATTACTGAAATTTTTCCGAAGTTAAAACAAGGAACCCTGTTATTATCAAGTCTTTTATATACCTATTAAACGTTTGATAGGTCCCACAGTCCGGTGTGTATCATAGAATGCTTTAAATGCGACAGGACACTGACAATTCTACATTTTATGACCATATAGGCTATAAACGCGATGTTGAGGTTCAGCAGGTTAATGGATGCACCTATAAAACCACTGCAGCCCTAAATAAAATAGATCCTATATAATAAACCAAGACTGCTTTATTTCAAAAAGAATATTTTATAAATTTTTTTAATTAATTAGATCAAATAAAAGGTAATACATTTATTACAAATAAAATGTACATCCTCACATTTTATCAAAAATTTTAAATGAAGTCGAAAAGTTTATTGCATTAACTGCTCAAACCTTGTTATTCGTTGTTACCTCTCTTTTCGCTTTATTTACATTCTTCGGTATGTCGATTCCGTTTTGATCTAAACGCTGGAATTTCAAGCAGCAGTTAATTTTTGGGAAACTTCATTTCAGCGAAAACAGTAATGAGTTAATTTTGGGTGATTGTTGGGGAGTTGTTTTCTACATGCATTTCTTAATCAAACCGCAAATAAACAACTGAGGGGATGTTGTTAGATGAATTTCAAATTCTGCTGAGAAACGAATTAGAAACGGGGAAAAGACAATTTTAGCTATTTCTGTTCTGCAGGAATGAGATATTTAGATACAATTAGTAATCCGAGCTTCACAATTGTTTGGTTCTAACAAAAAGTTGAGCTTTATTTAATCCGGAAATTCAATTCTGAATGAAGTTACGGTTAGAGTTGTAAATTATTGCAGTAGCAGTGGTGGAAAACTATCGTAATACCTTGTTAGTGATAACAGTTTTTATTTTTGGTGTTTTTGCTTTTAATTACTATTATTTTGAATAGAATTTGTATTTATTCAGTAAATGTTACAAGGGGCATACCAATTAGTTTGAATTTCGAGGCGTCCTTGTTTCAGAGGTTTCTTCTAAAAACAACCTTTCACAAAAGAAGATTTTGATCAGTAAAACACGCCCAACAATTTGTTTCTCAACCTTTTGCCAACACCTTTTACTCTATTACGGTATATTACATTGCAGTGCAAAAAATGCATTAAATTCTTAAATATTTCTTTCTTTTGCAGAACTTAAATGAATTTATAGTAACGTCCTACATAACAGTGTTAAGGAGCTGTAAGTGCTTTTATTTCAAAGCAATAAGTAAGAAGCATTATTAATATTCTTCATTGTTTATACTTTTGATGTATCCAGTGCTTTCACCTGTTGGGTTAATTATCTCCTCCTGTTGAAAGCATTTGTAATGCCGTTACGCTGTCTAACTTCTATTTATTAATTTTCTTATTTACCGACTTCATAAATGAAATTTCTTGTATATTAAACTTTTTTATTGCAGGTTTTATTTGAAAACATTTTAGAATAAAAAGAGATTCCAATAGGTTCTTGTTTACAATTAAACAATTTCCAATTACAGACGTTCATTATTGCTTGCCATACAAAACATTCAAGTATTCTCTTCTTTGATTTAGTAAACAATTTGTTAAAGCTCAAGTATTCTTACACAAACTGAATCAAGTCGTGCAGGCACGTAGCTAGGATATTAGTATCAGGTGGGCCAGGGGCGGGCCAAAATATATTTGGGTGGGCATCCGTTATTAAAAAAAAATAACTTTAAATAAAAATACACTTACCCAATGTAAAATAATTCTTCTGGTATTATAACTACCGTCAAATTTATTAATAACATCTATATTTAAAGTTTTTGCTGCAAAATTTTCAATATTTATAATAGCCAAATAATTCAGTCTATCGTCAGTGCGAAGATACGTTTTAAGTCGCCTCAAGCATGATAAAGTTTCTTTCGCAACCAGCACTGGATACGGGTATTGTAACCGATATAACAGTTAATTTATAAATTTGTCAAAACACAATTTTACAAGTTTCTAACAAATCCAGAAACTGCATAGACCTTTAGAGCTTCGAGTTCAATTCCGTAAGGCACTGCGATAAGACGCACACTATCATAATTCAAAAATACTGCACTTTCGGGATGTTGCATTTATAATAAATTAATAAGTATCCACTCACTCTTGAAACTTAAAAATTATAACTATCCGCTAACAAAAGCCCGTCTGTCGCCCTAAATAACGTTCGCAAAACTAACTTTGTTTAGTAAAATTTATGAAAGACGAAACCCTTTCCCAGCCTAAATAGCTATTAAGCATTTTTTTGTTTGGGGATTTGCTAAGATGTTTACATTTTTTTGTTTTCGAACGTGTTGAAACACACATTGTATTTATAAATTCCAAAATATAATATCGAGTTTCGGCGTTTCTACTGATTTTCGTCTGGGCGCCAATAGGTTTAGAATTACAGATATTCCATCAACAACTTTTTTATGGGCAAAGATCAAACCAAATCATAAATACTTAGCAAAAGAATTTGCGTATTAATGTGCATATAGAAATATAAAGTTGGAAAAGTTATGAAATGAAACCCGTAATTTTCTAAGGTGGGCACGCAGGTGGGCCAGTGAATTTTGAGGTGGGCCAGGCCCACCCGGCCCCCCCGCTAGCTACGTGCCTGAAGTCGTGAGACAATTATCGGTTTGAACAAGTTTAGAGGGCATTGCATGTTTACAAGCTGCAAGGGAGGACGTTTAAGTGCTTCCAGTTGAAGCAAATATATTTAGGTGTAAAAACAATTAGTTATAGGAACATAGCTTAACGTTACATTCAAACGATCCTTCTACAGAAGCTGTATCTATCAAATTTCCCCTTTGCCAAAATTCGCCGTGGAAACTTTACATAATGATAAAGTAAAACCGGTGCCACTTATATGACTATAAAACAACTGAAGGTATAGATAGCGACAAGCTTAAATAGTAGAGAGAGCTAACTAAAATCCTAATATCACTTACGCTAAGAAAATGAAGCAGTTTAGACTTGAGTGCTAAATTAGCTAAATACCTGTATAATTATACTAATCGGAGGTGTTTGGAGTAGGCTGTTGGAACAGAAGGTGTAGGTATTGTTCAAATGAGCAACTCACGGCAGTGCGTGCATTGTTACCGGGATTAATTTAGAGTAAAATAGTCGAAAATTGAGACGATCCCACGTTCAGGCGCCGCTACGACACTCGGAAACGGTGCCAGGATGCCGAGAAGAATATTTCGAACTCGTGTAGAACTCCTTTATATGCACAGAATACAAAATTAGAGGTATCACGATTCTACTTATCTTTCTAATATTCGGATAACACAGATCAACCCTATTTCGAACTAAAAACTTATTAAAACATAAAATAAACTTTAAGTATATATTTATAGCAAACGGTTCTAGAGAGAGAAAGTGGTAATCGACACAAGTTCGGGCGTAAACGCAATAATGTTTCTTATGAACTTATTGCGGTGTTTGTTATTGGAGTGTTATTATCGAAAAGAATTCCCATTTTATTTGAACTGCAACTAGATACGAAGGAGCGGACATATTGAGATAACTGTGATGGAAAAGCTCCGGGCTACCCAGACAGGGACTGAGGACGTGTGTTGATTACGTATAAGTCGCCGTTACGTGATTGCCTGCGCAAAAACCTTCATTAGCCGAATTGTCTAATTAGAGACGCCGCCCTGTGAATTATATGCGCCGGTCGGGGCGCCTACATTATTTCACATATACAGCCTATCAAGTAATTTTCAGCGATTAAAATCATTAAAGTCTAAATGTGGCTTATTTATTTGTTTCAGTTTGGGGCGACAACGTGTACCAAACAAATGCGATCTTCGTAAATACGTATTTCCTAAGTGGCGAGGAGAAGGAAAATAGAAACGTTTTCGTGCGACAGCTTCAACAGAATCATAGCAAAATGAAATATCGTTCCGCGATGTTTTTGCTCCTTATATCTCAAGTAGCGTTTTTGAAGGGGTCTCCTGCGATCCAAAAACCGCGTGTGACTCCAATGTCGAGCACGACTGGTGCAACTACTAGTTCGCCAAGCTCGAAGCCTTTGCTAGAAATCACTACAACGAGCAAAGTGAGCACTTGGCTTAATACTATTTCTAGTACTGCCGGAATTACCCCAGAACCAACCCCTACGAGAACTGGCACTACCAGTGGTACTAGTAGTAACACCTTTACCAGTAGTACTACCACAACTAGCACTACAGCAACTACTACAGAAAGTAGACCAGATTATCTTATGCCCCATAGGGTACCTTCACAACTTGAGGAAAAGCTACAAGCCCTGTGCTGTGACTTGCCAATGCTGCCAAGCGAATCTCGCCTTTGGAAAGGAAACGAGACTCATGAACTTTTGTTGCCGATAACGGTAAGTTGCTTTGTTAACATTTCATTTCGTACGTTTCGACGTAAGACCATTACTCTTAACAATTTCGCTTTGAAATAGATATAGCTGCCCATAAATATACGTGTTTTAAATAATTTCTTTTTTTATTTTATGAATATCGGTTCTTTACCTTCATATTCACAGAATTACTAACGTATAATCACATGAGTTTCAATTCTGTACTGTTTTTACGGTATGCACGATGTAATAACAATAAAATAATATACTACTTTGATACTACTCAACAAAATGATGAGAGTTTATACCTAAAAACTTTAGTGAAATGATTATTCGCTGTTTGATGTGAAATAAGTGCGGCGTATGGCGGCCGAAACAATCAATATTCATTAAAAATAAATTGAATAAAAATATAGAGTATTTGCTTGTTTTTTTTCTAGATTCAAATGTATTTCATCCACATATGTGAGTTTGAAAGTGCATATCAATGCACTTTTAAAACCATTTTACACATGAATGCATAGTTCAGCGGTTTTCAGTGTTAATGCATAATTTATGGTTCTTTCACATTTTCTCTATAATAATTTCAAATTTCACAGTTTTACTTCTAAACCCTATTCTGCTTAAGTAAGTGGTATTATACTTGCAGATAATTTCATAACATTTCCTGAAAAATTCCATCCCCCAAAATTCTACCCGAAACCTATCGTCCTTGTCGGTCACCTGAATGAATCCCATATCTCTGCTTTCTATATTATGAACACATTTTGTAAATTTGGAAAATCTATTTCCTTGTGAGATAACAAAATACATACTTTCTCGTATGTTTTAATATTTTTAATTTCTTCTGAAACTAAACCAAGACCAAAGTCCAACAATGCATAAAATCTTTATCTGGAATAACAGCAAACCTGAGTAGGAATAAGGAACCGCAGCAAACTTTCACAGCTGTACCTACTCTCTAATCGGCTTAAGATGAAATAGCGAATAGCGTTGTCTTTTACAGGCAAGATTAGTAATTATCAACAAAACCTAAGGGTATTAACAAATTAGTAACTTTTGATTGATTATTATTATGTATTATTGTTTTAAGAATTTTTAATTTATAAACCACAATTTTAACTTTTCTACAATTTTCCTATTTTAATAAATTCATTTGTAAAAGCGCGTTTAAGTAATGAGGTTGTAAATGAAAGATATTTTAATTCGCTGGCCGAGAAAACAATTTGTAAACCATCTGGGGTATTATATAATAATGAAGCTATTATTATATGATAGAAATATTAAAAATTATTAAATGATGATTATTTAAGCACGCACAAAAAATGGTAGTAGGGTGATAAGTAATTACTTTTTTTCGGAAGTACTCCAGAATTTACTGTCGCAGAAGTTCGCGAATTGTTAAAATAAAACATGAACTATGACACTTAGAGTGCGGCATTTATTACGCTATTATGCATGTCGTAAAGCTGAAGTCGCGTTCCGCAAACGCCGAGATAAACGATTTTAATTATAAAACCAAAGAATTTAACGAAAGGGGTAGGAAAAGTTGTACTCGGTTCGTAGTAGAGTCCAACTCAGCTATCAGGTCATAATAAACGTTAGCCTGTAATGAAAACCACAAACACGGCAGAAGAGCCACGCCGAGTGGATTTCGCTCAACTATTTCCAGCACTGAAGTAACCGATATTAAACCTTCTCGAAAGAGTAGACTTCCACTTCAATCATTTCAGCAGACCGCTTTCAGGCACCGAAATGTGAAATCACTGCATTAAATCCGCTCATTCCGACACCACATGCATTTAGCAAATCCACTGCGCGACCGGTGATCTAATGGGCTTCCAAGTTCCATACGTCCGTTCTTAGTCATTATCTCTCTTCCACCTGTTCAACATCATTCCATTGAATTCGATACTTTTTGTCGTTTGTCCCTGTATATCATTAACTCGGACAATCACATTATTTACACCCTAATGGCGAAAGTTATCTCGTGACATAACTGGAACCGCATTACAGTTTCAGAACAATGCGAAAATTCGATTCTGTGGTCTACACATGCTAACGACGAAACACATTTTCATTGTAAACAAAACTCGAGTACATGTACGTGTGTGTGAATGTTGGGTATTCACCTACCGGTAAGCCCACCAATTTGTAATCAGTTGTGTCGGAAAGAGTTTGAGATTTAACTGGAGCGCGGCTTTGTTATTTTACTCCCTCATAAATTTCAGACTATTGTTATACCATTATCGTATACATTGTATTTTAACCTGTGCTGCTTGTTTCCACACCCATGTCGTTATTACGTTCACATACCGCGGGCACCGATAGTAATTATACAATCAAGTACGAATATAGTTTGATAATGATAATACAGCGCTGTAATAACACAAAACGGGGAACCAAGTAATCCTCATGAATAAACTATACGAGGAAATGAATCGCTGGCGAAAATAATTAACCGCCGGAACAGTTTCGTAATATTTCCTCGGAATTTTTATGCTTTAACAAGCACTTCACCATTCAATAAGGGTACTTTGCAATTTCAAATGCAACTTTTAGATTTATTCTAATTTACTGAACATTCTTTATGGATATTATAACTAGCATCTTTTGATAAATAAAAAGAAGCTTTACGCTGCAAGGGGTTTTCTTTATCAATATCGGAGCAATGCAGACGCATTATACAGCCACAAACCCGTGTACTAACTTAGATTAAACCAAGAGGTTAACCATGCGAAAAGTCCGGTGTTATGTAGGTACACTTGTTAGGAAGTCCTAAGGAATCCAAGGAGTCTCCAAACTTCGACGAGATGGTGACAAAGTGATGAGCGGAAAGACAAATTACATCTCAAAAGGAGAAGTTTCCTGAAAATCTAGAATTTCAGTTTCAAAATTTCGAAGGTACATGACGAAATTTCTTCCAAAAACTATTTCCCCAGAAATGTTTTGAGCTTCACAACGAAAGGGCTGTAAGTCTTGTAATCAATACATCAACTATATGGTTTAGAATTTTGTTCAGAGCAGCTTATGGATGTGAATTTATTACGGGATTCCTTTAGATCTCGGTTATTATTCATACTAAAAAATGACTTTAAGAAATTTGAAACTTATTCTGCATAATCTAAAATTATTATTCACTACAGAACATTTCTATCTGATTCCCGAGTTTACCCCAAATTCTAAAGAGTCTAAAATTACCAATCAATACATTTGAAAAATATTTAGGTTTTCCTCTTCGCTTCTCATGTTCTTTCTGTCTTTATTTTTTACATCAACCCACCCTATGAAGCCAACCTTCGCTGTTCCCTTTCTCTAGTAGCAAGTAAACAAAGTAGGTTTCATTTCGTGGCGGCGTGTGCCAAATATTTTGATGTACTGCTCGAGAAAATAAACTTACCAAAATAAAAATAATCAATACAGTTTTTTAAACTATTTGGAAAATATTAAATTTTCCTTTTATTTTCCCACTTCTTTACGGTCTTTATTCCCCTTTGAGTATCTTACTAGGATTTCTCCTACTTTCTTATTCTTCCCCTTTTTCACTTACACCTATATATCACGTACTTTGTTGCATTTTTTTGTTCTCTGCATTCCTTTTAATGTGCCTGGTCAGTACAAGGAAGTTTTCAGTGTCGCAACAAAGTTTACTAATTACCTTAGTTTGAATTATCTGTTTTTACTATTTGAAGTCGTTTGAGAAAGAAACTTGCGAGCCATATGGGACTAGGAAACATTTAGGAGATGATTTCCAAAGTGCGAATGTGGATCTCCGGGACTATAAATAAGCACCTCAGAGTAACATATATTACAATGTTCCAACGAACACATACCTGTGGTATAAGTGGTATTACTTTGTCTGCAATAAATTGCGGTCATGTCAGCTTGCATACAGTGGGAGTGTTTACTGCAACCCTTCATTTCGTGAATGTTATGCAAGTTCTGACACAATGTCTTTTAGTTTCTGACGGAGTTAAATTTAGATGTATCCAGTTTTGAGTTATACATGTTTCCTTTTACAGATGTAATAGAAGTTGGGAAATAGTTTGTCTGAGTTCAGATTTCCTCCGCTGGTAAACAATATGCAGGTGTATCACCTGCTATAATAGAAATTAAATTTGGCAACGTTTTCATACAAACACTTATCTTGTTTTAAAGGTTACGCGAGAAAATCTATATAAAACACGATATATTTTTCACCGTATTCGAGTACTTCTAAAATTTTTATCGAATTCTGAAAATTGAAGAATAAATCAAATAATGTCTCGAGATAGAACAGACGAGAGTAAAATTATATTTTGCATTTTCGATTTTGTATCTACACGGTGAGACAGACAACCCTTGTCATTTGTATGTATACATACTTTTGATTCACTCATAAAAGAGAATCCCTCACATAGGGGCATTTTAGTCAATTTGATTGAAGTTCCGCAAATCCGGAAATGTAAATCTCGTTAATTCCAGCAGAATGAATTACTCGCGGTAAAAAATACCTACATGTGTTTCTGGAAACCCGGTTTAGAGATCGAAATGATACTCTTGATATATGCAGACGTTAAAAGTTAATAATACTGAAAATTAGTAAATACGGAAATGAAAAACAATCAACAAAACAGATACGTAGTTAACGCCTGGAACAAATCTGAGCTTGTCGTGAAATATTAATATTTATCATTGGGAAACTAAAGTGTCAGCCTGGAACTTTAAAGGAATAAATGTGTTAACGCTGTATAGCCTTAGTGACAGTTTGAGAAATGCGTTCTTGAAAATTTAAAAATTTATAACTGAAATTGCGTTTTCTCCAGGGGCGAATTTATCCATTCTTGCTGCATCTCATTTTTTTTGAGTGAGCTTTCATATCTTTAATTTCAGGTAGAAAGTGTTTTCTCTTAAAAAAAATTGGTTCAAACGTTTTGTAACCATTAAGTTTACTTGTGCTTTTTAGAATTCCGTCAGAAATTCTGACATTGGTATATTATGATTTACACAACCGAATTTATTCAAAAGGAAATTTTATAGCACGATGTTCTGAAACTTTCCAGTTTACTCAACGGTACTGTAATTAATTAAGAGATTAAGTGGAGTTAAATTTGTTAATAAATTTTGGATTCAACTGATGTATAACAGTTGCAATAGGACTGACAGTTTGTGTCAGGTAAATATCACATTTCATAGCCTTTATTGGCGAGCAGTTCCACGCTCCTTGCTGTTTGCATTTCTGAAACATCATAACACTAATTTATCCTGACATATTCCCGTGTTTGCACAACTCAAACCTCAATTGCTAGAAGGAACTGAGGTGGTTTTTACGGCATTTTTATCAGCGGTTAAATTTCTAACTTCTTTCTACTAACACAGACATTATTAAAATGAAATTTGCTCGTTGACGGGTTCCGATTTTTTTGCCAAATCATGACGAATTATATTGTCAGATCTGTTAAAAAGTTTTGGGTTATTGAAAAATTTTCTCTCAGTAATTCAACCAATCGGGCAAAATAAAATGTCTGTCTGAGTTTAGTACTACAGATATGCACATATTTTACGCTGAATCCAATTTCTGTTTCATTATTCCGCATTCGTTCGATTTGCATATATAAAAAAAAGTAAAAAAGGCTGGGCACACACAAACTGCAATCTAAATATCATCAAGCTGAATCGCATTTTAAAGGTGAAGTAAGTTCGGCGTTAAGGCGGCATTAGCAATTCACGCAATTCTCCGTTTTATCGAGAGATTTCTTGAAGGAGGTGTGTATATCCTCGGTGATGTTACCCCATTCTCCATACATCATTCGTAGGCGTCGTTCTTTAACACTTGTGACATATTTATTGGATTGGCGACACTCCTGTCTCGGGATTCGAACTTGGACTAAGTGAGTTCGAACAAATTCAAGTTTCAGTAAATAATACAATATTCTCGCCACGATCTCAACTTTATTCTTCATCCTTTCGAGAAGGACAAATGAAAAGACGAAGTGACAAGGGTGGAGTTACTATTAAACAACTCCGTGAACTAAAATTGCAACCCTTCTTCACGAATTTACACCATTTTGTTCCTTTGATGATCTTTTCAAGTACGTACTAAACCATTTCTCAGATTTTATATATTTTTCTCTGACAACCTAATTTTGTTAAATATTTCAATAGAAATAAATGATTCAAAACATAACACAGAAGTGTTGGCTAACAAAATCTGAATATAGCGACAACCAACCTGCATTACAAAAATGTAAAATAGCTGTTCCAAACTTTTGAAGTACACTTTTATAACTTTAATTAATCGCGGTACAAAATTATTTTAAACTTTAAAAACTTTTCTCATAAATAAGGCAAAGGGCGTTTTATAAAATTTGGCGACAACGAAAAACTTGATCACCTATCAAATTACCTTTGACGCATTTTGTGTCGTGCTATAGTTCCTGGTTGCGTATTATGATTCATTTTTCCAATAAAGCAATATATAAATAAGAATCTCTAGAAAATAGGCTCATATATCATGCACGGGTAATCGCTTTCCGCAAATATATCAAAATATACGGTATAAAAGCCCTTCGCTAAAACTAGCTACGAGAAATTATACGTTCATGAGAAAACAACACATATCGCTTTAACAATTTTCCGTGCTTTGTAAAGATCTAAAAGAAGCCCAATAAATTCGGGAAAGTATTCGAATACAAAACCAACTGAAAGAAATAAGAGAATACCCGAAGAATGTAAGCAAGTCGGCTGAAGGAAATACGAGAGAAAGTCTGTTCAAGAAGGCGAATCGATATTCGGTAAATGATTAGAAATTTCGAAAATGATAAGTCGCAAAGCTTCAATAAGTCGCGTCCGTAAAGTTGATTTGAGTAGACATCAGTTACGGTTAAACTGTTAGTTTGCTTCGTACAAAGTCTGATGTAATACATGGATCCGCTTGGGGGTAGTTATTTCATGTTATGCTAGTTTGGAAGCGTAATAAGTTACTCTCTCAGCATACGAAGAACGCCTTTAGTTTAAAATATAGGGAACGCGATAAAATTTAATGTATCTCTTAGTTTTAAATGGGGGTCTGTATTTTCCCCCTGTTTACTTCAATTCCGTCACGGTTTGTCGCTACGCGTGACTGTCGTCTGTTTATAACGAATCATTTTGCCAACATTTTTCGTATAATAAGACGAGGCGCGAAACTTTCCTAAAAAGAAATTGTAAAACTTTATCTGGAAAACTTAAATTCTATTAGATATATCTGGAACGGGCAACAAAACTTTTTGCTGAACAGATTTTAAGCAGGAGTTGTTCCTCTGTTTTCGGGTAATTAATCTAAAGCTTGACTTTACCCACAGCTATTTTCGGGACGAAGAATTTGAGGGTGGAGAAGTATCAACTTTTGTAACTAAAATAGGATGCGACCCTTGTAGCCACGGAATAAGACTGTAAGGCCACGATCCGCTCAGTTCTGGTATTGATTGGGCAAGTGTTTTCTTTCCATATCGCCTATAGGCACAATCGCCACTTATCTCAGCCGAGTGGCCGCTAACGTGCTACGCTTCACGGGTCGCCGCCTGCCGGAAAGCAGCAGCCCGACGCCGCCGGCGGACGTCGAAGCTGTCACATTTTACACTCATAAAAACACAATACTTTCTGCTATCCACTATACTCTGGTTTCAAACGCCAGTGGCCTGAATTGAAAATGACATCTTCGGATTTTCCGTTACACCTACTAACTCCCTCGTAGAATGGCACAAATATTCGGGGGCTGAATCGACCATTTTCTTCAAATGAAAAATTGCAACCCTGCTATTGGCACCATAAACAACCAAACACTTTGAGAAACCTAATACAATCTACTCACTATATAACCGCTTAGATCCCGCTTGTTAACTGCATCACTTGCATTCAAATTACAGACAGACTACATGTAATTTCTCCACGTTTGGGTATAGTTCATTTCGCTGTTGCTTCCATTAACAAGAGAGAAACCGGAACTGAACCTGAACTGAAAACCGGAAAACCCGTAATATTGTACTGAATTGGAACTGCAGCTTTTCCCCCACACACTCCATAATCCAACCAAATATCATTTTGACGTGTCAAATTTTCTTCTTGGTATTGCAAGGATAAACGTTCTTACAGTTAAAAAATTCCGAGGTTGAATCGTAACCAAGACGAACATTAAATTTGTTTCTATCGGAATTACTTGAAGTAACCGAGTCGGAATTGCACCGGAACAAAATGATTTGTCCAGATCTGAACTCGAATCGCAGCAAAAACAGTAAACCAGTTCGAATTGAAATCGATTTATTGGAGATTCTTTCGTCAGCACAGAATTCGGAAATATGCGCTGCAACTAAAATAGAATACACTGCCGAAAAATGTTTTGTGTTTGGAATTTACATAGTTTCACAAAAACATGCATTTTTGGAGTCATAATCAATTTCAGAACAATTTATGTGAGAAACTAAGTACCTATTAATATTTGTAAGTTTAAAAGAAAGGAACAGTTAGGTTTGTTAATTTTTTTTGGTATATTTCCAGACACTTTGATTAAATTATTTAAAATAATTATAAAAAATAATTATCTTCTATACTCTGGGAGATCTATAGAAAATGCTAATAGATATTCCTGAGAATTGAATTGAAAGTGAAAGCTACCTGAAAAATATTGATTATTCTCTTTAGAAAGATGCAAAGCATATTAAAGGACCTAAAATTCGAGGACCTTCAATGGAACTTGGGCCAGAGACAGCAAACAAAAAGCAGACTTGTTTGAAAAGCATTTGGCTAACATCACCAAACCACATCTCAGACAAACAGCGGACGAATTTATAGCAGTAAGTCATAAAAGAGACAATACGCAACGTAAGCCGAGAACTCCAAAAGAATTAGCTAACGAAATCGCGACAAATATGAGTCTAACTAAGATTGCAGGATTTTAACTTGTCACAGGATAAAAATGCTGAAAGGGTTCTTAAGAAAAGGAAATAATAAACTGAACTACCTAATCAATACAGCTTTTCGATACGTACCAATGCAGTGGAAAATATATAATGATTCCCAAACCAGGAAAACCGCTTACCAAGAAAACATCATACAATATCGCTGCTAACGATAAATTCTTCAAAGTCTTTGAGAAGTTACTTCTGAAGCGCCTCATCATTAAGAAAATACAATTGATACTAAATCATTTGTTTGGATTTCGGAACAAGCACTTAACAATAGACCAAGAAGTACGTCATATAAATGAAAAATAATTAGTAAGAAAGAAGATTTGATTGATTATATTCTTAGACGTTGCCCAGACAGTTAGGAAAATATGGCAGAGAAGATTGCATTATTACGATATGAAAAGAAACTTAGTCTAACACCATGGTCAAGCCTTTACAATCATTTATCCCAGAGCTGGGCATCAGAATTAAGAATACTCTGAATTAAAATCAATATCCACCGGTGTCCCCCATGGAAGGGTACTAGGACCTGTCATATATTTTCTTTATACAAGCGATAATATTTCGGTACTCAGTTGTATTTAGTTTTATATTTTTAATGAAACTATGTAATGTTTTAGAAAACAAGCCTAAAGTCGGGGTTTGTTTGCCGTCAATGATAAATAAATTTTCCAAAGATTGATTGGATACAATGTTTATGACAGTAGACTGAACGTACGTGTTTATTTTGTTTATTCATCTTTTAGCAGCTCCATTGTACAAACTGGGACATGTGTTCATTTTATAGCTCCATAAAATATACACTTGCAAATTTTGTGTATAGCTTTTTAGCATACTCACAACGATGTTCATAAAATGATTGCCATTGTATCTTTGAATAATACGACACAAATAATCAATAACTTGAGTATGGTTAACAGAAAACTGTTATGTATTCCATTTGATTGCGCCAATTCACAATGGCTTCAGTTTGAAGGAATATTTTTTTTCATTTATTTTATTAATTGAAAGTTTGCTTTCCCATTTTTGTTTCTCTTTACTCTTTTAATAACGCTTCCTTATTCGTGTTTCTTTCAATTCAGCTTATTTTCAAAATTTCCTTTAGTACCACCTCAAAATATTTTATTTTCATTTGTGCCGATAAGATTTGCGTCGAAGGGGGCAGGCGTAACTGAAATCACTCTGATTTTACCTACAAAAGCATGTTTTTATGAATGTTGGGTCTTGTCAACTATTATAATCGCACCAGTAATAGTTTCTATTGTTCGCCTTTCACATCTGCTTCTGGTGAGTATTGATACTGCAGGGTTCTTGTGATGATTAAGTAATATTTCAGATAAAGCCTTTGATGAATAATTTTGCGTCTTGTTAGGCATTTAGTTTGCTAGCCCCTTAAAATCTCCTTATAGGATCTTAAAACCCCAACAGAGATTAAACGTGATACCTTGTTAATGCGTGTGTCCGTCCATACTAAAATGAACAACTTTAATAAAGTATATAAACAGCATAGCTCTTGTGGAAGAAACAAAAATAAATATACCCTTCTGTTTTACAGAAAATGTCTTTTTGACTCAATCGTTTGTACGACATGTTCGAGCTTTGACTGATACTACGCATTACTTCTTGTGAATAGCTTTTGTCGTCTATTTCTTGATATTCTTTTTCTGTTGACAGGGACAAACTTTTTCTAGGTTTATTTCGATACCGACTTCAATAACTGTATGTTTATAATGACCCGATATACTTCTCTCAGCTTCAACAAAACATATTAAAACAGGAAGGAAGCCAAATCCTTGAAAGTTAATTATCTTCCAAGTTAATTGCTTTTTTTCTTATTTGGTATTATTTTTCTAAATTGTTTTATTTTGACTTATACCTACATACATACTCTTGTTGGAAGGGTTAATGAATAGAATAGAACGACGACCTAAGCCATTTACGTTAAAATTAAGAAAATATTTCCAAACATCATAATTCAGCAGTTCACTTATAAGAGGAAGATATGTGACAACATTGATCAGCAGATTCACGGTGTTCAAGTGTTCTCGTTTGTTTTCCTCTTACAACCGAACCGCTGAATTGTTTCTTTCACTTTCGATTTACGCTGCATTTAAGTAATGTAACGGAATCCGTTCTTGTTACAACGAGGGTCAGTTAGAATGATGCGTTTATCTACCTGATGTTATGCAATGGTGTTTGGTGGTATGCATTATGGATATGTTAAAGTTACTTAATATCCCAATCACACAAAATATTATTTTCCACCTGCTGGCAGCTGTGAGGCTCACGTAATCCAGGATTGGTAGAATTGTCGGCTCCCTGACACGATGAAATTTTATTTTATATTATACGTGAGCGCAGAACAAATCTGTTGAGGGGGTAAAAAATCATGTACCTGTAGGACAAGTTTATGTATTATGTTTGAAATATGTAAAAACGGGCGATTTTAAATCAAATACGTGTAACATGAATATGCAATCCGTATTTTTTGATTATTTTATATTTACAAACATGCTAATGCTATGCTTGATCGGATTATATACTATACCTACAGGTACATTTTCCACAGTTCAATGGATGCTTTCAAAATAATTCATATCAATTTATTGAATGCAATTCAATGGCTTAGTGAAAAATAGAGAAAAATAATTTATATTGTAAAATTGTTTTCATTAGAATTTTGCGATGTGAAATTGTTCTGGTATTTTTTAGTACTCGACGGTTTTTTAACGACAATATGTAAAGTACAATCTGAAACGTTGAACGCCGTATTAACATTTAATTAAATAAAACAAGCACCAATCTAAAAATTATAATTTGAAAAATGCCATGGGCGACAGTAGCCGAAATTGTTTTTAAAAGGTTACATCAAAAATATTGTTACAGTAAACAAAGGCTTTTGTGAAATATTTATCATAATCCATAAATAACAGAACGGAGAGTGAAACTGAAAAAAAAAGTAGTTTGTAAAAGAAATCTGCAGAATGATGGTAGTTTTAACAATAACAAACTGACGATTCAGCTGATACTAATTGAGAAATATCACGGGCTGATCTCAAATAAGTGTTGGTAATTTATTATTTCCTTTTCCTTACGGGTTTCAAGTTTACATGAACTTCTGCACAGAAGCTTGCAATAATTGCTTTTCAAGTGTATTTTGCATCCTGCTTCCTTCGTTATTAATACAATTTGCTTGTGAAGTGCGAAATGAATTTAAGTTGCAAATCCAGAGAGGCTGTGACAGACGAGGCGTCACGGCCTTTGCGTTGAAATTATGTGTATACGAACGAAAGCTCACCGATGTTACAAAATGTATAAAGCTCGCTGTATCTCAAATTTAATCATCCTTTATGGTTGATGTATTTCAGAGGAATGTATCTGACGTAATCTGCAAAATTAAAAAAGTCGTAACCAGCAACCTGAAAATTGTTGATATTTCAAAAGAACGCAGGTTAATAAACTTCAAGCGTGAATTTCTTTTAAAAAAATTAATAGTTCCTACAAAGGAAGGCAACATAGGTCATTAAGTGCGGCTTTTCTACGCGAGTTTTCCATTCCCATTGTCCTGTTAGATACAGGAGCCATTTAGCAGATGAATTATCTCAGTTTCAAGGTTGTGTGCTTCGCAAGATCCCTCTTTTCATACACATTCTCGAAGCTGCACTTAGAAGTTTTCAAACATGAGCAATGGCTTCAATTAAGCATCGTTGGAAAACGTGTGCAGGAATATAAACGCCTTCAAATTCTTGAGTACAATGGAGGTTCGACGATGATTAGGACTCTTTTTTTATTTACGCATTACGTACTATAAGGAATACAAACACTGGAGTGCCACATTCAAAACCTAGAGATGCACACAAATGACTGCCCTCATTTTACGGTTTTTTCAAACAGAATTTATCGTTATGAGTGCAAATTCTCGCTTCGAACCAATCCAATCTCACTGGATTTATATAGTAAGCACTAAAGAGTTATTCAAATGAATAGGGGCAACCGAATTTCAAATTTATGGAATTTTCTGTATAGTTCATTTTATAAACGGCACGGGTTATTTATGGGACCTTGCATTGCCCAATTTTTTGATACATTGAACTTATTATACGAAAGTTCAAAATTCCAAAAAAACCTAAAATTCTAAAGATCTTTTAAAATGAGCATTAAAGAAGTGGTTGTAATATCGATTTTTAATTTAACACTTTTGTCGCATATTTTCATAAGCCCTCCTTTTTCCAACATTTAGGTAAAGTGTGCACATTGTAGATAAAATTTAAAATACATCCACGCTTTTGAAAACTAAAAAATGTTATAAAAAAGGATGTTAAGTTGAGATTAATTCGGAAGAAGTATAAGTAGCGCTGAAGGGTGTTTATTTATGCTCAAGTGTTTTCTGCGCCAGTATAAGAAAATTCAGCAGAGTTCTTTGGAAATAATATTATGCAAATGAAGTTTTTCTATCGCTGTTTGTGGGACTTTATCAAGGCGGACATTATTGTCGTGATTTTCCACAATTTCCAAGAATTACCAATTTCTTTTCTGTACCTTAAAAAAATCTTGGTTTAATAAGAACCATCTGTGTTTAATGTCCAAAGTTAGACCTTTATATTGCTTATATAAGGCGCCAAGTTTTCTATACGGTAACCTCGAAGTAATGTTATTTTAACCGTGGAAAACTTCTTTATATTCTAACAGTTAACCTCTGCTTTATATCCATATTTGTAAAGTTCACTTAAAAGAAAAGTTTTTGAAATTTTTAGTTTACATGCCTAAACAAGTACTAATGACGAGTTGGCTTAGTGAATCGATTAGACTAATGGTATTGAAAAAAAGAGGATATTTTCAGATCATAAAAGGGAAAAGTAATGGCTAACAAGCTTTTTCTATATATTCAGCATAAAATAAAATATAAAAAAGTAAAAGCTTTGAATAAAGGGACAGTCCAAACAAGCTACTTCAAAGAACGATGTACTATGAAACGTAAGCAGTTAAATTACGATGTATTGGCTTTTACATAAAACTATATTTTACATCAGGAAAAATATATGCTTCTGGGAGTATTCATTCGATATTATTTTTGTAACGTTCGTACAAGCCTTTTCGTTTGAATTACACCAACAAGAAATAAACGTAAAAGGAAAATATGAAAGGAAAAATTTTACAGGAGTTCGCCAACAATAGCCACTTTTATCCCCATTACGAAACAAGAGCTGAAACCTAATCAAACGTTAACTTTTGTTCAGATCGTGTTTTGAGGACATTCTGTCCTCCTCGCGGCATAGAATACGTCGTGAACTGACGACGGCGTCTGCCTGTCTGGCTGCAATCTCGACAAACAAACCCCCCGTTTATGGTCTGAAGGAAATGAACAAATCTACACATGGTTTTGCGGGGCTTGGTATCGAATTTGCAGCATTGTCATTTATTACAGCGATTCGCGTTGACATTGACGGATTGTTTTACATTATATGAAATGTTATTTCATAACGTTTTTCAGCGAGAAACTTTCCCGTTTTGACCGCACGCTGCTGAATTTACATGGCTATATTCCGAATTGTGATTAGAAGGAGGTAGTTTAAGACCTCTGGGGCCCCATAGAGAAGCTTACAGGGCGGGCCCCGATGCTATTTGCAAATGACACTAATGAAAGTTGCACCAGAATTTACAGTCATGCTACGCAAAACAGGATAACGCAGGATAACCTCCAGGGACACCGGCGCTTTCTACAAGATGGAAATTGACAATGATTATGCTTCCTTACGTATCACAGCTCGATCATCGTTTTAGTATGCTACATAAATTATTTAAATGACTTTGTAATTACACGGCCCAATCTTATTAGGTGATTAATCGAACCTTCGACCCTTTCAAACAGTCGAATTATGAAAGGTTTATTTCTTTAATATTCGCACCAAATACATTTCACAACCCAAAACTGACAGGTAACATCACATCACATCAGTCTTCCTAAATATATATAACGGCGATAAAAAGTTATTTTTAGCCATTAACTTACCGCCTATACCAAATAGGTACTGCAATCTAATAAAACCCACTTAAAGATATAAAGTTAGAAAACAATTTATTAATTAATTTAAAAATTACAAGAATAAGTATCTCACTAAATACGACATAAACCACAAATCAATTTTGGAGGGACCATTGTACTATCTCCAGAGAGCAGCTCCTAAAATCATGTATCATTAAAGGCCCTGAAACCCTTTGGATGAGCTCGAGGATATCCGGAATTGAGTTGTTACTGATTCTAGCCACGTCAGGAAGTACTCAAACATGATTTCCTGGTATGGCATAGACCTAGGGACACAGATATTACCTTTTGGCTCCGTAGAATGGTAATTCGAAGCCGTCTCGTCAACCTCCACGGTATGTTTGGTTCCTTCAGGATTTACATATTCGCTGAAGTATATATTCAAAGTATATTTAAGAGCGAGAAGAGGAATCTTAGCCACTGCTGCATCTAATGCAACCTGAAAAACGGTCCTTACGGCGTATTTCTTTGCAAGTAGACTTTGGTCTTGCCGTTACCACATCTCTATTGTATTCAGGTCTAGGGATTGTGCTGGCCAGTCCGCCCTTTCGATTTTATTGATCGCCATGCACTACCACTACTAATACTGATATGAAAATTGTAAACAGTTTGCTTATTGACTTGGTTTCATTCATACAAAAAAATGTAATGGCGGAACCAAAAATGACACAAGGTTTTAAAGAAAAATCCATGTTGATGAAACTAATTAGTACGCAATTGGTAAATTACTCTTAAAATAACACAAAGGCATTGAAATTAAACTAAGCAACCAATTAAAATACATAAAGGCAATAATTACCAGTAATTATCATTAGATGTATAATTTACCTCCTTCCTATAAAGGCAGAGTTTCATACGTAGAGTCATAACCTGTTTGTCATTCGTGAAAGCGTGATATAATAGACATTGGATTGGCGTAGAAGCTTCTTATATAATATTCTGTATAGAACCAAGAGTTTCTCTAATATAGTGGTTGTGGGGATGTTTACTCAATTACACAATTCACCTTCCATGTCATGAGTAATTCGTATCCGTTAAGTATATTCCTGTAACAAACCAATATGTTTTTTTCTTGATTAATTTAATTGTTTACAAAAAATTTCGTAATTCGATCACAATTTAGAACAACTGAAAAATGTCAGAGACACCCAAAAAAATATAAAAATAATGTCCACCAAAAAATTATTTTAAATGTTAACCTTATACGATGTAACATTTCTCAGGACGTAACCTTTCTTTCTTAACCCTGCAAATTTATAAGGACAGAGATTTATTTAGGAATAAAATATTTCTTATAAAAGACATGTTTACATTTATTTACTTATATTATCAAGCAAGATTTTTTACAAAACATTCTGGGTTGAATATTTTCTTTTTAAAAATATCCTGAAAATTATGTAGAATTAACAATCAAGTGCTGAATATTGATACCTCGGCCGATCTAGGTAGACAAATACTCGCAAGCTTGTTAAAAAACTACATTTCTACCGAACAAAATAGTCTGACGTCATGAAAGCAAAACTAACTCATTGAAAATCTTCATAGAGTGCTAGCGAAAAGGGATCATTACTTTAAATTCTTGAATAGCTATCTTCTTTTGATTGTGATGGTATAGTGAGCAAACAGTGTACATAGTATCTGGGTATTTTCAGATCCCGTCTGACTGTCCTGAAAACGAGTCTTCAACGCAAACGTCCAGTACGGCTCCCACGAAGACTTGCTCCCCCGCAACTCTTAGCTGGGAGGGAGCAATCGAAATCCAGAGTGGCGATGTCCTTCTGGTCAGAATTGATGATTCTCAACTCGTCCAGCAGGAAACAATTATTAACCATACGGACAATCGTGACCGGACTGTTGAACGGTAGGTTCTTATGTGGGCGTGTTGTTCCACAAAGGGTCCTTTTATTGTCCAATAAAATTAATTTGTGAACAGCAAAGCTGCTGCAGATTTCCTTTATTTTTGTTTTTTATTTCTGTTTTATTCCTTTCGTGTAATTTTCGGGGTTAAGGGTTCCATTTTAATTGCAAATCCGGCTCGACATCAACGTTTTTTATTCTAAATTTGTCACGAACTTGTCTTCGGCGCTTAAAGGTATAAATCCTCGGGATTCAAATGTAGATATAAGTTATTGAAACTAATAATACGTACCTTGTGCAAATATATTGGCCTTTAATCAATACTACTGCGAGCTACCGTCAGTTTACGGCTATTACTATTGCTGCAAATACGTATAACTTAGGGTCGTGTATCGTCAATTAATTGTAACTTGTCGGAATTACGCTAAGGCTAATTCCAACGTGGACAGGCATTTATTTTCCTAAAGTGGCCTGTCCAAATAACTATTATTGAGAGTAGGGGAACATCGGGTCAGATTTAATAAGAAATCAGGAGCTCGTGTGGAAAGATATAACATTTATATGAATTGTTGCAGGATAATGCACGAACCTCCAACAGCCGTATACCAAGTAACCCGTACAGGCCACGACCATTGCGACGTTATGGAAGGGATCCTTCTGGATATAACGCCCTTAAAAGTAGACAACCGCAAAGTAGTAACCCTTTACGACAAGGACCTGACTGAGGGTATTAACCTCCTCATCGGTAAGCACAACTCTTCCCTTGCTGGCTTCACGTTAAAAAGAAATATGCTAACGAAATGCAAATTTAACATTAAAGAATGCTATTTAATCCGGAGTTTCAACGAAGAGCAGTAAGACGAAATGAAAACTTACTTATTTTGTTATCTTAGGGGCATACGATACTTTTTCGAATATGCATTAGCATTTTATTTGCGCTTCTCCTGATGCTTCGCTATAATTTAATTAATGATGGTGATGAAATTGTCACATCAAAGTGAGAAGCAATCGCGACATAATTAAGTAACTTTAATAACTCTAATAGCTTAAACATTAAGTGGTGCAAAATCACACCAACCTCATGCCTAATCTAATTTCCACTAGTTTCTATCATACACTATACAAGGGATCTTTCGAAAAGCTTTTGACAGAAATGTTTTACCAGCCACAACCTGTTTGCAAATTGTATATTTGGGTTTGTTTTCTACAGTATGGCAATTAGTCATCACTAGGGATAGAATTTGTATGCTTCTGGAAATATTACTATATGCTTTTTGGTTTTTCAAATTGTAATAAGTTATTACAGACTGAATTGTAACTTCCGGGAACAATTTTTCAAGTAATATTAGGGAAATATTACCTAATTGCTTTTTTGGATAATACCAGGATGCAAGTAGTTATTTACGTTGGGAGGATTATGAAATAAAATCATTCGAAGTACTCTAGACTTATATATTGCTGAAAAAAAGCCAAGCAACATAAATTATGCACAACAGCAATCTAAATCTTTCTGAAATATGCATGTATTTATAAAAGGTTCTTAAATATGCATTTACATACACTTTCAAATACACATACGGATGAAACATGTATAAATTTCACTTGGAATATGTTTATTAAATGCAAAAAAATATACATATGCAAAAAAATTTACCCCTAGACATTACTACAACTAATCTGTCCGGATATTTCCGATTCGGTTATGGTTAGGCTAAAAAGACAGATGCCTATATGAAATTTTTGAAATAACTTTTAATGATCTAGAAAAGAAATAATTATTCCTTCCAGAACATTTCTTCCATTATGTTTCTCATCATTTCTCTTGAGTCTAAATGAAGTTGCATTCGTAATAGAAACAAGTATACCGTAGTAATTATTGTGCCAACTTTTAACAGGAAAGAGTGAATGTTTAATGAATTAAATTTTCCATCCTTCCCACGCCGCAGGAGGTATGAAAGCGGAATAAAAAAGGAACGTAACAAATGCTTTTACAGTTGTCCAATATCACACAGCAGTATTTAAACCTTTTTCAGTTTGTAGTTTTGCTTATTTAATGACTATGCCTTAAATGGCTTATAGCGAAGAACGTGGGAAAAGAGATGGGAAGAAGAATTTTGTTTATTTGGATATACGTTCCATCGTGTTGTGCAAATACAAGTATCGATTTTCACTGGAAATACAAAAAATTTATATACCTCCGCTCTATGCTAACTAAATGGAAAACTACAGAAAAATAATATAGTCTACAAAATAATTTTGAATAATAGCGTTATTTTAGTCTAAACGGACTACACCTTTGACTCTGAAGCTGCACCATAACGAATAGCGAATTCATGTCACTTCTAGGGAATTTTAAAGAATTTAAATCCGTCCCGTCCGTGGGCGTTGGTGCGTGTTATGTGAATACTTTGACGGTCAAGATTAGAACTTGGGACCTCTTGGTTGCTAGGTAGATTATGTCATTTAACTCAAATAAAAGTGATATAATACTTTAATAGCACCTGAGTATTAATAATAAATACAGAAGCATTTTCCGGAACACTGAATAAAAAAAATCAATCGCTTTAGGAAACTGAGGGAGTTTTTGGGAATATTCGGTATAGAATCTAACCTTTACTTATTAAGGAAGGAATTTTGGACAAAATTGGAGCTTTCCTATTGGAAATTTTCTCATGAAACCTGTCGTTTGGTCTCCTTTCATAATAAAGATCTTTCATCTATAGAACTAGAGATTTACTTAGTCATTTGAAGTAAGATGAGGTATAGGGTGCATTGAAACCAAGTAAGTAAACTTAAAACGTTACACCGTCCATCAGAAACTCCTGAATAATCAAATTATCAATTAACATAGGCACAGATAATTTAACTTACGCGGATTATTTATGCAATAAGGAATGAATAAAAAATTGGTTCTTGGGTAAATCTTCCACATGGATTTTATAGCCCATCAAAACTTGCGGACTTGAGCTGTAATAATTCTGTGCGCGAAATTGAATTTTGCAAATAGGTCAAAGATTTGCTTCTGTGAAAATGGCCATCCTTTGAAACCAATAAAAGGATGAAGTTCTCTGCGGGCAAGTTTGTCCATTGGTCCTTTAAACTCTGCAGCGGCACATAAGTTGAAAACAGTAAAACTGGTTATATCAGACTCGTTATAAACTTTACTGTCTTTGGCTGATTTAACAAGTGCCGTCGGCGGGGAAGTCGTTTAAAACTCAAATATAAGTTAACTCGTAATTTGTGTGCTCGGTGTTTGTTGCGTTAGATATTTCTTTTGTGATATGTTTTTAAAAGGTCGGTTATATGCAGTGAGCCGTTATTTCCCTTTTTATTCACAGTCTCGTTTGAAGCAAATTAAATTGTGGTTACGACAGAATGAATAGAGAGAACGCAGAACAAGCCATTTTTATTAAAAGAAATTCTGCGGAAATAGAAATATCTTCCTAATTTTTTGTCTGTTCCAGTTGTATCCGAATTGTGGGGAAACCAATGCGTGCGACTGAAGGTAACCGTAAAATCTGATAACTGTGGAGAAAATGAAGATTGTTCAGGGAAAGGAATTTGTTATTCCAATATTTCTATGGTAAGTACAATTTTTATATCGAAGGAATTGAAAAATTTAAGATAAGATGTAAAAAACTGGACAACAAAGAAAAAAACGAAGGACTACTCGGCGACTGATACCGTCCCCTTTATTCTCTTTTTCCTTTAATTTTGGCAACTGCTTAGTACTTTAAACGTTCTATTTGTCTTTGTAAAGGATGAATTGCATGAACTGCTGCTACATCTTCCTGTCAAGCAAAATCCAATAAAAGTGAACATTGACAAAGATATTATCTCTTTCTTCCCTAGTGCCTACGCTCTTACGGAGCACTTCTCTTATGACATACGTTCTGATTATTACAAAGAACTGGAGGATATGAGATTCCTGTGTTAATAGACAACCTAGCAACTTGTTGCTTGCGTACTTTATTTAAATCTCATTTGCAACTACTTAGCCACTCGAAAAATACGTAAACGAATCAATAATTTACCGGTTCTTGCTTTCAGTTGGTTTCAATAAAATATTATTTTACATTACATGTGTGTAAAATATTAAACTTTCTCCACGAGCATTACTAAATACGTAATAACAAATTATACTACCTACCGAGAAAAATTCTTTAAAAATTTCACCAAACAGGAAAACATCAATAGGATTCTTTTACTGGCAAGCGCTACTCACGACCTACTATTTTATTATGTTTGCCTAGCTTTCAGTAGAATTTCCGTTTTGAACTCTATTGTCCTTATCTCAATAGCAACTAGAGCAACACGGTAGAGCGGTAGCATGAATTCAATCTGAATATGATTAATGCCCTCAGGATTTCATAATCTATTAGGATTGTGGTCTTATCTTGAGGCGATAGTTTTCTAATTAGAACAATTAGATGCATCATGAGAATTTCCGGATTGTTGATGGTTGCTAATTTCAATCCCATTTGCTGATATTTTACACCTACCCCAACCCTGTTTTACCAGATCCATCTCAAAATGAATTATGCGTTTATAAAATTTTGTATCAAATTACTGATTAGATGTTGGAATAAATTCCAGCAGCTCGAAAATTTAATCCCAAAGCGCTTACAAATTCTTCTAGCGCGCAGACACGGAAATGGCAGAAATCTCACATTAGTTAGATATCTGAATCGACAGTTTACTGGCTAATCACATTGAGTTAAGGTTTTTATTTTATTAGAGTTCGTATTTATAGCTCCAACGTACAAAATGGCTTTATTGTTAATTATACTTTTAGATAATTAATAATCGTGTTTGCATCAGTAACAATGTTACGGATGAATTTCCTTTTGTACTTACAAACAGCATATGAGAAATAAACCCTTTGTGCCGCTTTACTGCCATAGTTTTCGAATAGAGTTGGTTTGATATTAAGAGCTTTACGATCGGCCGAAAATTTTTATTGGTCGACGAAATGCTTTGTTTGTTCCTTTGTGATGTCGATCGGCAACTTTTTCAGGGTTCAATATGTAGTTAAACGAAAACTCGTTATTTCAAAATTTCAAGGAGAAAATTACTTTGTAGACGATTTTTTATTATCCGATTCAAGACAATGTATACACGTTGCTTTGATCTCTCGCTTGAACGAAACTAATTGATAATCGACTTCATGAAATAAGGGAATAAAGAAACTGTATTTGAACCTGATTGCCTATTATAGAATGCTTCTAGTTCTCTATATTTATTTATGGTATTTTCCATTATATTCCCTCAGTATTGCGTTTTTTGTTCTATAATGGAATTTAATAAACGGAGTTTTTCCAAACATTTTAACTTTATGAGGCTGAAACGTATTATATTTCAAAGTTTCAAACAAATACTTTCGTTATATCACGATCATAGTTTACCGAATATTCGGTTTCAGTAATAGTGGTGACAAGTCAGGAGACTGCGAAGGCGTTGCAATCTCATTGGTAGTTTCGTAAGGTAATACAAGTCGAAGGTTTTGCTCTGGAATGTGCCGTCTCTGTAAATTTTGCTCAGATTCCAGAATGTAACAACCAAACATATGTAAGGCAGTTGGGAGAATAGATGACTTTAAAAGGTAGAAGCTAATGTTCTCAACATCAGGCAAAAGATTTGAGAAAATCCTATAATAACGCATGCAAAATGAGAAAGAATAAAGGTTCGACATGATATGGATGCTTACATCAATCATTTATAGAAGAATCTTGTAGTTTCACTGAAACTACAGTTTCACTCTATGCCATTTGAACTCTCAGCTATGTTTTATGTGTTTTAGGTATTGAAATTTTGAAATATATCTCTTTGAAATATATTTGATGATCCTTGACAGACAACATGAAAATATACTTTGCATGAGGTTCTAATACGGATGTTGTTTTCTAGGAAGGATACGAGTGTCAATGCTGTTCAGGGTTTGTGGGGCCGCACTGTGAGGAACAGGATGCTTGTTATCCAAGTCCTTGCAAGAATAACGGGATCTGCGTGGATATATCCCAGGGACATGAAGGTTCAACTTTCCAGTGTTTGTGTCCTTATGGTAAGTTAATTATTTTAGTTGTTATTAAAGTTTGAAAATTAAGAAGATGAATTTTTAGCTGATATAATGTTTAACGCAATTAAAAAAGTACTTACGACCCCATTTTTTAAGCAAATGCAAATTTCCTAATTTTCGCTTACAATGCTTCAGGGTAGATTTTATATTTTTGCAATTTTATTCTGACCTGAAAAAAAATGTTGTTTTACCAATTTTCTTGAATGTGTAATCAATGGATTTTTTTTAGGTATACTACATAATATTTTTCTTTTCATATTTAGTAGCTGATTTGAATTTAAAAAAAGAGGTATTAATTACTAGTGGTGTTCCGTTATAATTCGAAGCAAAATGTCCTTCAACGTACGTTTTCGTCTCCAACGCCATGGGCTACGGTTCTGTGCGAAATGAAAGAAATTTGGCTTTATAGTCGAAAACTTTGTTGGACTTTCTTGTTCAAATAACTTTTCGCTGGAATAACTTATAATTTAAATTTAATCACTTCACGTCAAATTAATCCTAAAAATCTCTTATAAGCAACCAGATTATACGCTTTCGGGAAGGGTTACGAAATTCATTGTCATTTTATACATTATTTAAGTAAATATTAGAGCAAAATAAGAGATGAGTAAGCAGAAACATTTTACTAATATTGTTATATGAACGCGTAGGTGTATATCTATACTTTCTGATAATTGAAACTAATTCATAAATTGCAAAAAAAGGAGTGATTGGATACAACGGATCAATATACAATTAGTGTAGTTCATGAAGTTCAAATTAATTAGTAATCTACCAATGATGTGATTTTAATTATTTCCGATGCTATTACAACGTCAATGCATATACACTCGTGCGTGCTTGTGTGAATGACATCTTCATTAGGAAACGCATATACCTTCCTTACAAGCTTACAAGCTAACGTTTTAAATTAAGAGCGGTGTATAACCACAACTGGCGACCCTTTCGATTTTTAAACGAGAAGCACATTTTCATTTAATTGATTAATGAAAATTTTGTGATGGGTTTCTACTATTATGTTTAGCTTTTCAGATTCCAAATACATAAAAATCAAATTGGTGTAAGTAGGTACAGGCTCGGTCTATTTCGTTGTTCACAAACAGTGCAGTGCAGTCAAGTGCACACGCTTACACCAGTAGCTTCGGACCTTAATTTGATTAATTCAGTGGAATTGAAACTTCTATCTGCCAGACTTCCTTTTCTTGCTAGTAAATCATTTCGAACGTGGTTTTCTTTGGTCACTCATTAAATGGTTTGGTATAAAATCGTGAAATTATACAAAAAATCTTGTTGAAATTCAAAAACGGTTATGGGCTGAGGTAAAGCAATCAAATCCGCGTGTCCAATTCCATCCTGTATTGATCGATAATGCAGTAAACCTTGAATTTCCTGGAAAAGTAAATTTTTAAATACCTACTTAAGAAATATTTTCTTCTTTTTCTTGTAGTCAATTTATGATTCCAAAGAGAATAATTATCCTACACTTCCAAGAATTCATATCTTATTAATGGTCTAAATGTTATAATAGCTTTCTGCATTTAAAGCTTTTATAGGTTTAATTGCCAGTTTCTCAGTTATTTGTACAGAATTCGATTAAAGCAAATTTAACGAGTAAAGAAATCAGACTTGCTCTGTTTACAGTTTACAGCTTCGCCTAAGAATATAATTTATAATGAGCCGATATAAACCCAGCATAAGTTTTAAATCTTTGTTTATGCCTTTGGGACCAAATTGAGAACACAGTGGAGATTTGTTTCCGAGGAACGAGGACAGGAGCAACTCTTCCAACTTAACAACTTTCTACCGGCTGTCAATGTAAACTGTCAAGCTAATCTACTGGCTTTTCTACCCTTATCATAGCGTTGACATTTGTTTCCCCAAGAACAATTAATAATGCAACGATTTACCTAATAACAACCACGGTTATAACTTGGTGATAATATCAAAACGGATATAATAGCATCAAGTTTCTTGACAGCATAGTTTGTAAACCACCTGATAATTATTGTTAATAATACCCAACAACCAGACTTATTTCCTTATCTTAGAAACACATTAACTTTATAATCTGTACTTGCTACTTGTGTAGTTACTAAATTACTTGTATTTTCTGAACAAGATAAGTAGAGATAGAATTATTAACTGTAAACTTTTCGTATAGAAACAAACCAAGCTCGAATTTCTTTTGGGTTTTCACACTAAACTGTGGTATAAAAATACACATGCAAGTGAAACTGTATTTTTGATCAAACTAGTACCAACATTAAATATCTGAATGGTCTCTAATTAGGTACAGTATATCTGCATTAATATTAACGTGTAAATATGGCTTGGGAAGACGTAATTAAATGACATTCAACTAAAACTTATATCTAATATTTGTATATTTAAATGAAACGCTGCGAAAATGTACTAATTACAACTTACCTACCCTCTGATACTCGATGTTTTCTAATTAACAAAATAAATGCGGCGTTAACAGCTGTAGAAGCGCACTCTAAGACAACAAACATTTGTACTTTAAGCAAGTCTGGAAAATTCTCAGGACTGCGTGTGGCAGCGTAAGCTCCACTTTCCCCGAAAATAGCAACGACGATTTGAAGAAAGAGAACGCTTTCCGAAAAAAATATTTGTCGTAAAGCCTGACGGAAGTAAAATATAAGAAGGATACACTCCATAATAACCGTAAATCATTTTCCCTAAAAGAAAATCTCTTACAAAGTGCCCATTTCCTTGAAATCCTGGTCCGTCGCGTATGTCCGGGTCTGAACGGAGAGCTGACCCTTAACCCTGTTCCGGTCCATTGTCGACGATATTGATAATTGATAAAGACGGAATTATATCGCTATTGTTAAAACTCTCTTCTATAGTTAATCTTGTCCCAATTGATTAATAGCATATTGTTGAAATAAGATCGTCATTGTGTCTGCGAAAATTGCTAGAACTTTGAAACTAATTATAATATACAGTTTATTCTTGAACTTACGGATCCTTTGTTCGTTAGTTTACTTTTGATAATTTCGGATAAAAAATATAGTATTGGAAATCACATTTCCGTTTAACTTAAAATAAAATATCTTCATGTTACAATAACCAAAATACTTATCAAGTCTGAAAATTTACCTTTGCGGAAAACGAAAATCATAGCAGTAGATGCTCTACTTTCACATGAATGGTCCTGTTCAATTTTAAATCTTGAAATGAAGTTCAAAACTGAATCAGCTCTTTTACTGCTTAAGGGAGCAAAACGTTGCAGAGCAAACGAAACTGCACTTAACTCAACTACTTTACTTTAAGGAACTAGTTGCTTGTGGTTTCCTTAGAAGACATTTCAGGATGGAAACGTTTCTACAATTTCTCCACGATACAGTTTAAGAGCTTTTTAAAGTTTAAGTAACATTTTTTTATGAAAAATATTTAAACGAAATAGAAAAACTTCTATAAAGATTTCATATATTTTTTTTATTATTATTATATCTTCACATTGATAAACTGATGTATATATTACTATGTTATATGGGTTAAAATATAACATATAGCAAAATTATAAATTATAAAAAAAAAACGAACACACCTCGTACTCGTACGGCTGCCAAGCTTCTTTCTATTGCACCGGCTAACTGTTAAATTAAACATAAAAAAAACACTCTTATCTCCGGGTCTCTGGGTCGCTGCTGAACTATAGATACTGTTTAAATTAAAAAAAAAATGCAAAATAAAATTACCAATTACCTGGACATTGAACGCTTATTTATTTACACCAACTTTAAATTATTTTCGTTGAAAATATTATCAAACCTTTACATGAAATACGTTTTTATAATTACCAATGAAATCCTAAATTTGATCCTATCCTCCCTACTTTTATCACTACTCTACCTTAATTTTACGTTTCATCCACGGTTTCATCCTAAACTTTCTTGCTTCTTTGTAATTTACTTCTTCAAGGTCGCTACTCCATCTTGACTTTAATCGTATCCACTGCACATAACACCTTATCTCTCCTCTTCTTAATTTTTGTTTAACACTGCATCCAAAGACAAACTGCATCCAGAGAATGATCACTTCACATCACCAACTTAAATTCTTCCTCTTCTTTTATTGGGTAGGTTAAAATTTGTTTAAATTTATTTAAGTTTCCATCCCCAAAATTATTTATTAGATTACGATGATTACTGTTAACTTTGTTGAAATTTGTTGTTTGAAAGATAACGATGATTACTGTTAACTTTGTTGAACTTTGTTGTTTGAAAGATTTTATTTTGACGTTCTCATTATAACATGGGTTAGAACATTTGACAATAAAACGGTTTTGCCAAACCACACGACGTGGTTTCTTCGGTATCAATTTTTCTAACTCCCCACAAAATTCTCTGCACTCGTATATATAAGTTTTCCCTTTCTTCAGAAAATTTCTACCCTCTCCTGGGATTTTTCAAAATGGCCTCATTAGAGACTTCTGGCCAATTCTTAAATTTTCTTCATAACTTCCTTAATTTTCATTTGATTTCAAAAATATCACCAAATTTAGAATCCTTGCGTCTTTCTTCTTCTTTTGAAATCAAACTTGACTTAGTTTGAATATTTTACATTCTACACTTTTCTAAGCTCAAAATTTAATTTTCCAAATTCTCTATTTTCCAAAATCATCTCGACCTTTCTTGACTTATAACTTCTTTACCAATGAAATCCTAAATTTGATCCTATCCTCCCTACTTTTATCACTACTCTACCTTAATTTTACGTTTCATCCACGGTTTCATCCTAAACTTTCTTGCTTCTTTGTAATTTACTTCTTCAAGGTCGCTACTCCATCTTGACTTTAATCGTATCCACTGCACATAACACCTTATCTCTCCTCTTCTTAATTTTTGTTTAACACTGCATCCAAAGACAAACTGCATCCAGAGAATGATCACTTCACATCACCAACTTAAATTCTTCCTCTTCTTTTATTGGGTAGGTTAAAATTTGTTTAAATTTATTTAAGTTTCCATCCCCAAAATTATTTATTAGATTACGATGATTACTGTTAACTTTGTTGAAATTTGTTGTTTGAAAGATAACGATGATTACTGTTAACTTTGTTGAACTTTGTTGTTTGAAAGATTTTATTTTGACGTTCTCATTATAACATGGGTTAGAACATTTGACAATAAAACGGTTTTGCCAAACCACACGACGTGGTTTCTTCGGTATCAATTTTTCTAACTCCCCACAAAATTCTCTGCACTCGTATATATAAGTTTTCCCTTTCTTCAGAAAATTTCTACCCTCTCCTGGGATTTTTCAAAATGGTCTCATTAGAGACTTCTGGCCAATTCTTAAATTTTCTTCATAACTTCCTTAATTTTCATTTGATTTCAAAAATATCACCAAATTTAGAATCCTTGCGTCTTTCTTCTTCTTTTCAAATCAAACTTGACGTAGTTTGAATATTTTACATTCTACACTTTTCTAAGCTCAAAATTTAATTTTCCAAATTCTCTATTTTCCAAAATCATCTCGACCTTTCTTGACTTATAACTTCTTCATAAAAATGAACCCAGATAAACCTATATAAGAGTGTTTTTTCTTGAAAACAACTTTTTAATATTCTTTACGATAGTAAAATTTTTAATATAGGTAATGAATCATATAAAAAGAAAATCAGAGCGATCGTGTCAGTACCAGGTGTGTTCTACCTATAAAAAATAAACTTATCTGAACCCGAACTCAAATAACATAGCATTTTATTTCTGTTAGAAGTTGTAATGTCTATAATTTGAATCATAGTAGTTGGGAACATCCTTCTGAACCTACGTTCATCAACGCTGTATAGAACGTGTAGGTACCGTTTTTTGTTGGTGTTAAAACTTCCGAGCACTGAAAGCCGACATGAGTAATTTAAATGGATATACGATGTTTCTGACACAATTGTGACAAATTATATTGGATTTGAGAAATTCCAACTATGTGCGAATGTGTGACAATTGAAATAATTACTTGGAAAATACACCAACCGGAAACGTTTAACCTTCCAAATAAAATTACTTTTTTACTTTAGCAAGGAATTAGAAAATTCATTTAGATTTAATTTTCACATCCCTTTGAATGTTCTAAACATAAATTAATTCAGCGATAAAATAATCAAATTATTCACAATACAGTAATTTTAAAAATAGGGAATTAATTGCTTGGAAAGTACACCGACCAGAAGCTTGGCAAATAAAATAACTTTTTTACTAAAGCAAGAAATAACAGAATTTTAACATCCCTTTGAATTTTATAAACATAAATTAATTAAACTAAGTACATAACAATCAAATTATGTACATTACAAAAAATTCATAAATAATTTTTCAAGTAAAACATGAGTAACAACAATGTTCGGTCAGATTTGAGATTAAAATTTTTCATTAATAAGAAAAATATATGGAACTGCCAGTATCAGTCACAGATGTTGACATCAGGAATGCAACCAACTGTAAAGGGTAAAACTTTTTGGTGAAATATACTAACCAACTGAGGTCAACCATAGATATTAAAGAGGGAAGCGTAATTTTAGAAACACGATGAACTGTAGGTGACAGGCGGCCGGTAAACAAAGCCGAGAGTCCTGACAGGTCCTAGCAACTTAGGGACCAGCACGTACAAGGACCAGCCGTCGACTTCGATTAACGAGGGCTATCAAGCAATTTGGTTGCCACCCTTCTACACAAATGCAACAATACTTACACGTCAAGACCGGAGATTTTACGTTTCCGAATTTTACCGTATCAAACCGTTCTTAACTACATCACGAGACGCAAATCAGTTAATGAGAATCTAATAAGTACTAACCCAAACAGAAGAGGAAGAAAACAATCCATCATCAAGCGATGCTTTCTCCGCTTACGCTTAACATATTTCATCCCTTGTCCCTGTGCGAGATTCCAACAGAATTCAAAGTGGCGGAAGTTATAGTATATCCCAGTTTGAGCAAACATAAGACAATATAAAAATCCCAAAATTGTGGACATAAACGATTATTTATTTAACAAGTAAACATTAAGTTGCAGAAAAGAGACGACGAAACTTATTCGTTGAGATGCTGATAAACATAACACTACCCTAATCTTAAATTGGCATAAAAAATTTACAACTTCGTTAACTTCGGTAATTTCGTGGTATAACAATCTGACCTTTTTACGAAATTTAACAGAATACTGCTATTACTATTTTGTACTGCTATTACCATTCATTTTCTCATCGTTTGCGCTACCATGGAATTTCTTCAATTTTTGACATAGTTTTGTTACTAGTTAAAAGTTTAAATCAGTTGAGAATAGGTCATGGATATAATAATGATATATCTTTTTAATTTGAGGTTCAATTTGCGATAAAATATAATCTATACCACTTTACTGATAAATATTTACAAACATTAATTATGTACGAAGTGGTCCTAAAACTTCAAAATGTAATCTAATTTAATGATATTCGTATTTAATTTTTAATGTGAATATACGACAAGATTGGTTAGTTACGACACCTCCAGGGAAATTTCTGTAATTTACCTTGCTCATTTCTACCATATCAGAATGGTTCGGAAACTGCAGTCCGGCCCGAATTGATCGTGACTGGGACAAGATCTCTGCGTGAAAAGAGTACGTAATACGTCTAAATTAAAATTATTATTTCTATTTTCGCTTGTTTTTAAAAAAATCCGGATTTTATTTTAAATCAAAATCTTATTTACCAAATTATTAAAAAATATAAATAATATTTTAAATATTCAATTTTGTGTAGATTTCCAAAATGAACCAAAAAAATTATACCGCAATGTTTATTGGTGAAAAGCAACCGAATATAAAATAACCCAACCAAAACGAATATTTAGGGGTTTTCGTTAATTTTAATATATTTTTTAATGAATAAACATGAAAAAATCACCGCATGTTTGTTATAAATACATAAATTGTATTTTTGAATTTCTTCTAGGGAAGCAGCTAGGGAGGCACAATATAAACCATAGATAGAAATATATAGCAATAGATATGAAAGCAATAAATTTACAAATGCCCTTTCAATTTATATTCAGGCAACGGTTGTAAGAACGCGGAAACCAAAATTGTTTTAGCTAAAACTCTTGCTGTATAACATATGTTAAAACTTTCTATAAAAAAGGTAGTTTAGTTTATATAAATCATATTATTTACTACTTAATATAAAACTTTGTATACAGCGTGGTGCCATTAGAAAAAAGAACTTTATAGCGCTTGGTCACAAAAATGGTGCGAACATACGTCCCCCAGTTAAAACTCATGGGATTAGAATGTTTAAATAATCTGAGGTAGCACGAAAAAATGTGCTATAAAAACTTATTTTGTCAAAACTATGCATACGTTTTGCGTTAATTCCTCCGTGGCCATAAATATATTAATGTATGATGAACAAAACAGTGAGACATGCCTCATCCCGTGCACATGATACGCTGTTTCTAAGCTGTGGCATATAATAGGAATACAAAGTCACTAATGGAAAATAATCTAATAAATATTAATTAAAATTAGAGATAGAGGACTGTCCTATATCACTAATAACGATGCCTTCACTCTAACTTTATAGAGGCACAAAGTAATTACAGCAGACCCGTAGGAAGCAAAATGATATGAGCAATCAAAAATTCGTTTCCAACACAAGAGCCTAACACTAATTAAAGCTTTCAGTTTCCTTAAAACACGATATTACAAATTAATTTGTTAATTATACTTTTAAAAAAAAACCTTCCTAATATAAAATAATTTTACTCTAAACAAATGATCCTTGTTATGGTTTTTCTTTTTAGACTAAGACTAAGAAATAAGATGATATAAATTATGCAACGCCTTATTTTATTTTTTTGTGGGGAGTTCAAAATAAAATAATTAACACCAACTAAATTAATGAAAGTAATTAGTGATTTTTTAACAGCAGTGTACCTATCTTGTTTGCGATGGTCTACAAAGAGTGTTTTTTGCTGTTTTAATTCAACTTCTGAATTTCGATTTGCTTCAAACGCTTAAACCGTCAGGTTAATTTGTTCACACAGATATGTTTGAAATATAAGATTGTGAAATAAGGAAACCAATCAAGTGAAGTGGGCGAATTCTAATTAAATCGGACTAGGAAATTTTCATATGGGCTAAATCAGGGTTGTTAAAGTAATTAATTATCGGCAATACTTGGCGTCAACATCATCTTGAGAAAGGCTTCGCGATCAAATTCTTTGTTATTTGCTGGCACGGCGCCGATATCGATTCTAACCACTCTTCTAACCGAAGTTTTACCGAGTTACTGGTGTCGGTATTAGAGCACGACCTGATGAAGGAACGGCATTGCGCTATCTCCCATACTGTGCAACCCGCACGAATGTTCCACTAGGCTACTTCATCTTCTCTATACATTACGGATTTTCTGCTTCTGTATTTTTGCCTTTCTTTACAAACACACGTTCTCCCGGATAGCATAAAATCCAGACCTCCCCATTCACAGAGATACGTCTTTTTACAAAGTACGGTGAAAATATGCGGTCATTTCGAAATTTCTGCATGCTCGAACTTTACTTTATGATGAAATTAAATCGAGTCTAGAATTTATTAAATTTATTCGATAACTTTAATATTTACATACCGTAACTGCAATATAATAACTGTTATATGAACCTACTCCGCCGACACTCCCAAGCTGATCAATTCTTGAATTTTATAACCCCTACCGAATTGATCAACGACCGTAAACGCGATGTTCATGCATCCGAAAATACCCCTTTCCAATTTACAGAATACTGCGTTAATAAAGAACGGTTAAATGTCGAAATTAAAAATTGCTCTCTCGGAATCGTAAACTCCAAAACATGATATCATTACCTCCTGCCGTGGCTTTGTTAATTTACTAATTAAACACTAAAACTACTATTACCAACGGAAATGTTTGTTTGGGATCACACGGGAAGTTTTACAGTACTTTTAATGCAATTAATTGGGAGCAAAACACAAGCAGTTAACAAATTTCTAATGAAAATACGCTGGACTAAAATGTATTTCTTTCTCTATACTATTCTATTTCCTTGAAGAAGTTGACGAGTCAATACTGTACCATTTCACGAGCTTTACATTAAATATTAAATCATCAAACATACACAATTGACATATAATATAAGTACCTAAATATTAATTTTGCAACGTCTAATATCAAACAAAGCAAATTTCAATATTAACACGAAATTGTCGAAAACAACGAGCAATATTGGAAAGTTATAAGGAAACAAGAGATGCCCGTAAGTCTTCAGACCTCATTATGATGTTGGATGAAGAGGGAAGATTAAAGGTGGGAACAAACAATTTCTTTAAAGGAGATCAGGAGATTGCTAAGAACTATTAGATCTATATACATTTCAAGAATAATTATGTACAGTGGTCAAATGCAAATTTTATTAAGAATCTAAATACAGAAAACAATTTAGAAAAAAATCGTTTCCTTAATTATTTATTAAAATGAAGAATGGTACAAAATATTAGTATATTTGAGGTGGCTAGCTTTGAACCCGATCGGTATTATTGGTCACATGACATGTGAGTTATTGATGTTGAAAATTTCTCAAATGAAAAGCTCCTTATTGTGACATTTAAGACTCCATTGGAACATAATAAATTTTTATATCTTTCACCACAAAAAAATAAGCAATATTATATCACGGAGAAAATTATTATTTCCGTTCTTTTCCGCAAGATACCTTAACCCATCGTATTTGTCTCCATTATTTCATTTCCGAATTTTGATTCGTTTCCCTGTTTCCTTGACGCAATCGCAAATAAATAAGCGATTATTGGAAAAGAACCCTTAAAAAACGTAACAAAACGAATATTACAATTAAACGTTGCTGGTTAACATACTGACTAACAAAAATAAAAGCGACAGATTCATATCTTCAAAACCATTATAAGCAGCAGCAGTGATTAAGGTTGTATAAAAGCTATTTAATTAAAGCGAACTTTCTACTCCCCTTCTTACAGAAAAATGATATTTTATAGCACCATTTCGTACAAGTAAAATTACTGTGTAAGTCAAGATTTTTTTCATTATTTTTAAAATCTATGTCGCTTCTGTTTTTATCTTCCATTATAATAATTCTTAAATAAAACT
Source organism: Hemicrepidius hirtus (assembly GCA_963082805.1). Classification (NCBI taxonomy): domain Eukaryota; kingdom Metazoa; phylum Arthropoda; class Insecta; order Coleoptera; family Elateridae; genus Hemicrepidius; species Hemicrepidius hirtus. Next base: position 22,539,683 of record OY720168.1, read on the forward strand.
ACCTTAAGAAAACCGTATTTAACTAGGATATTAATATTTTATAACTATAATCTTGGTGGAGTAATAAAAATTTTAAAACAACTTTTAATAAAAGAACAACATACAATTTCTGAGAAGCAAGCAATTTTTACCGTGCATTGTTGGTATGAATGCAAGCAAAACACTCAGTAAATTATGCAAACTAACAAAATAAATTAGAAAACTAACTCCCTTGAGCTTGTAAAATCTACTTTTATCATTTACCGCAGTTTATTTAGTACAGCAAGTACTTGCAGGAACTAATTATCTATTTAGAAGTGAAAAACGAGAGGATTTAATACACTCAAGGTTTTATAAAATAAAATAGGCTTTATTATTTGGTTTCTAATCTTTCTCTATCTCCTCCTTCGTAACAAAGGACGTAATCAATTACTTATTCGAAAGCTAATATTTATAAAACGCTTTAGCTCGAACGTAATGCAAGGTAAATGAATTTGGAGACCTAGAACGAGTGAATGCACGATAATAATAGGTTTTTCAGGTTCTGTATTCCACCCATTAACCAATTTTAAATTAAAATCAGTAGCCTGTGTCACAGAGGGTGAATCGTTTTATCTCATTTCCGATTCTGCTCTGACTAATGCTACCGCGAGTCCAGAGATCGCCACCGCATTCATTACCACAAACACTTCACGTTCCAACATTTTTGTATTATAAGTAGTTGCTGTGGATAATAATAATATTTATTTTACAAAACATTATAAGTACTCAATGAACAGTAGTGAACTTATTTGTGCTCAAATACATATTTAAAAGCTCTACTGTATCTTTCATTAATTTTATTTGGAATTGCATTACAAATTATTACCTCTATACGCTAGAACATATACAGGATGGTTGAATGAATATTTTATTTTTTTTTAATATGAAAGAATGCTTGTAACTTCATTGCTTCAGGCAATAAGTCAAAAGTAACGCTTAGGAGATTAGAATATCTTACTAGTTGGAAATGCAAAATAGTTTGATAGTTATTAGCTTGAGGGTAGTTAACATTCCTGCTGAATCTCGTTTCAGCACTTAATTTGATCGTGATAAAATGGAGTTTTAAGTGACATTTTAATCAAGTATTTTTGGTAGAAAAGCGCATTGGGAAATTTTAAAAACTAGCACACGTAGTGCAGGGTTATATTTTATCGGGTCGATGTAAGCCAAAGCAGAGATAGTCCGCATCAACAACCCCCCAACCCGACAGCCAACCTGCAGGGACCATAAATTAGAATAGCCCCTGCATCTATTGTCGCTAATTTAGCAGGAGGAATTCTATCTATGCGTTATTCAGTTCCCAGAATCTGTTGTTTATTATTGTGTTACCTATATATTATATAATCAAATACTGTCTATTTATTGTTGTTGATTCTAGATTAATGTAGACATAAATAAAACAGTGACGATGAAGTCCTACGGTTTCGTTATCCTGTAATAAGATAAAAAGTTTTTAAAGAAAATCAGAAACGAAAATAAAGACACGCATCAGGGAATGTGACAAAGATCCTAATGATGCTCCTCCAGGACACGTCTCGCAAGATAATTACCCTCGCAGAAGGAAGCTGTCAGCAATGGCAATTTATTTAAAGTCTTATTCCAATACGAAGAAAATTTACTTTTTAAGTTTGCAAGGATGCTGTTGTTTATGCGCGTTTATTTCAATTTTCTAAATCGTTGCTACTTTCAGCTTCGCCATCTTCTGTAATCACTATTCTTTAAATATAAAGCGGAGAACGAGGGAGCGTAGTCATTTCGGAAATATGCTGTCTATCCTTAGCGCCCCTAATTGCGAAAATATCTGTACTAAATTCTTTATGTGCCCTTCATGCAGGATATACGGGAAAAACTTGCGAGGAAACCACGGATCCATGTACGTCGATGCCGTGTCAAAACGGAGCGACGTGCTTTGGGAATGTAACTCACTTCTTCTGCCAATGCCTTCGAGGATTTTTGGGACCCCTTTGCCAACACAACGAGAATGAATGCGAGTCATCTCCTTGTGTTCATGGAATTTGTGTTGACCAGGAAGACAGCTATAAGTGTTTTTGCCAACCAGGTAAGCTGTTTGAAAATTCATTTTCTGGTTGATATGGAATTTCAGCACGGGTTAGAACAGTTCCATTATTATCGAGTTGAAGTAACCGAGGACACAAACGGGTATTCAGGGGCGTTTTCAGGTTATAACGAATTGTAACTAAACTTTATGCTGACCCGTTAAGGTCTAATCATACCGCTGAACAGATTTAACCCAGTTTAGCCTGGGGCTGAGAAAGCAAACTTTTACATTTAGGGCAGGTTCTGCATCGTATATAATCACAAAACCAGTAGGGTGGAACAAAACACACACGTCTACCGCATTCCCAAATATTAAAACGAAATACGAGAAAACTTTAAAAGGCTGTAGTATGGTTATTGTATAAGCTTCTGTTATAAAATTTATTTTCCATTATAAAAATTCTTTATTATTTCAGTGACTGGAAAATTGCTGAGTTTACTGCTTTGTATATACGTAGAATTCAAAAGGTATACGGTATTGCTTTATTTTAATTTATATAAAATGAGATTGGTTCATTAACAAAGAAAAAAAAGTGGAAAGTGTTCTTCCACGCAATTAAATTAGCAAGTACGTTTTATATACGAACTTAGAACACTCGAAATAAGGAGAGTAACTCTAATTTAATTATTTAATACTAAATAGGTTAAAACAATTTTGAAGATGAGTTACTATATTCTCCATACTCGAGATCATATTTTAAAAGTTGGAAAATATTATTATATTCCAAAGCAAAATTAGTTTAAAATGTTTGCATATTAAAGATCATATTTCTACTATATTAAATTTTTATTTAAAACTGTATAAACTGACAGAGTAAAGAATGTATACGAAACTCAATTTTCTGGTGTTCTTTTATATTAGCTTACGTAATTCCCTAAGATGTAACGTGAAAGAAATATATTTGGCCACTTAACCACTATTTAATTCCCTTGCTTAACAAGGTAGCAAAATTATGCATGAGGGTTCGCAAATACCTTTTCTTCATTTTCTCTTGAATTTTACGATCCAATTCTCATCTCAAATCGAAATAAAATCACAACCGTAACGAGGGAAAACAAAATAAACTGGTAGCTACATTTGTTATTATTTGCAGGCTCATTAAGCTTAACTGTCTAAAAAAATATTCGTTCCATTATAAAACTAATGGATTTTATAATAAAAACTAAAAGGGCTTAACTTATCTAAGAAAGACCGTCATAAAAAGAAGAGAACTTGGTTGAGGCATTTAATTTTGTGACAGTTGGTGAGGTTAATCTAGAAGATAATTTTTAAAAAGTCATTTCATTATCTAATACGAAAATATTGAGCTAATTTGTGGAGATTACGCGGAAATCTCCAAAAAGCTCGAAAATTTTAATTAACACACCGTGAATAATTAACTTCTCTCAATTAGGTTTTATAGCTGGGAGCGTCTTTTAGTTTTATACTTGACTTGTTACTGATCGAATTTAATTTAAAATCGGAGGTGAGTTTCTTAGAAAACAGTATAAACAGGATCGCCTATATATAAAGCTCGAGAGGAAAACAGTATCGGTGCCTTCATATATTTAATTTTGTATGTTGATCAATAGTCTGAAGCTATCAAAATTTTACGGAGATAAAATATGAACACTTAAGACGTTACCGTTCTGCTGTAAATTTTATAAAACGTGTTCTCCACAAAAAAGGGGAAATGTTGAATGTTCCTGTTTCAGACATCCTTGAGTACGTTTGCCCAACACCGCCACCGGATAAATTCTGTCAAAAATCCTAATTTTAAATCGAAACTAGGAATATAAATTAAGGAGCAACTTGCTATCTGTTTGTAACAAGGATATCTGCTGCAAATTAACACTCATAATCCCCTGACTATTTGCATATAAATGCTGGATTGTGGCTCTAATCCTCGCGACGGTCCAAGTTATCTTCTTCCTTTATTAAACAACCTTCAATTAATTTAATTACCGGTATATATGATGACTATATTTGACTAATTTACCCACGCTACAATTCAAGAATTCAAGAATATATTTATAGATTTTCATAATTAACTAGAAAATAGTCCTTGTGGCAAACAAAACACCCTCTGCAATTATACATAATAGCCTGAATAAGCAACATTTTAACAAATTACTAGAGAAAACCCTTATCCACCTACGTTATACAGAATATTCGTTTTACGAAGGACAAAATATAGATTCAATCAGAATACCTTCTGAATTCTGATCAAATTAATCAAATTAAAAAAAATAAAAACACCGAGCCGAGTAGAACGAACAACTTTTTGTTTATGGATATTCTAGATTTTCATATTTACTTTTACAATATTATACCAAAATTATTATAGCCGGGACTCATATTATTTATATATTGTTTGTAGAACTAATATTTTCTTGCTTTGTTTATTTTATGTAACTACGTTTTATGTTTTTGTGGGCTTATACTGCGAAGGAAAGATTAAAAATTGAATAACACAGAAAATATCTCTCATCATATTCGTAGATTAATTACTACAAAAAGGTCTGAACTTTATTATTTGAATGTTGTAAAATAACAATTATATTTCGAAAGATTGATAAGATTGATGTACGATGTCATTGCACGTTAAACGATCCCTAATCTGTCAGTAACAGGGATTCGGTGAAACATCCAGGTATCTGTGGTAAGGTGGTAACTTTGTTCCCCGACGTCAATCAAGGAACAGAATAATCATCTGTATACTATCATTCTGTGAAACCGTAGCAGCACTAATAGATATCCACGTAAAATAAGTAGTATATGAAAAAATTCAGATACCATTTTAAACCGTACGTGTCACAAATTCAGGATGTTTGGCTTATAGGTACACGAAATTTTGCTTTCGAATATTACATTATCCCAGGAATATTTGATTTGATATTTGTTTAATAATAAAATTTTGAAGATTTTACATGATTTAGGTTTGACGAGTCGCTTTCAAAACAACATTCACAAGAAGAATACATTTGAAGAGATAAGAGACTCAGTAAATTCTGTAAAGCATTTGATGTACTACAAAGAGAATTGTCGTGTCTACGTATAAACTAGGTAGCGTGGGCATAATGCAAGCTCCCAGGTAATAAAATATAGTTACGTACAGAGTCTTCAAAGCCATATTCTGGAAATTTTGCTGTTTCATGTTTAAAATATACAAGTGAAATATAAATCTTTGTTTATTTAATATTTATTTGTTGGGATATGCAAGTGTCAGTTGCTATAGATTGTAACTAAAACTGGAAACAACGATGAATAGATATTGAATTTTGTAATCATGATGAACAAAGCCTTTGCAAACATACAAATTTCATGGCCGTTGTTACCACAGAATCCATGTAGTTGTTATGATAAAGGTAGTCTAGCCTGACCTATTTGGTGGCCATTGTGAAAAAGCAAAAAAATTTCCCATTGTACCTATCTTACTATTTCAGCAGATATAATAAGCTGGGGTATGAAAAACCAACCACCAAGATGGTATTGAATATATGAATACATGAAAAGTGGCCGTTGTGAATAAACCCTCATCTCTAGCATGAAAAATAGTTTTAATTTACATTCTCTCGTTATGTAAATTGTTGAATTAATCTCTTAAAGTTATTTTTAGAAAATCTAAATAAAAAACAGTAGGTAATCAATTCGTGCAAAGTATTACCTCGGCAGTAACAATTTTAGGAACGCGAAATTCATGGTAATGTCATTTTTATTCTGCTACGTGCATTTTATGCATGCATGAAAATATGGCAATAATATGAAATGTCTGCGAAGATACGATGGGACACTTAAAGTACAATATTCCGAATAACTTATTCATTGCCACGAAGATCGTCCATTTCAGATGCAACAATATTTTAGAGATTCCTTGTAAATAAGACGTATAAAGTGGAAAACGTCTTATAAATTTGTATGACAGACATAAAGTAAGAAATATTTGATTGTTTTAGGCTTTCATTTAAATTATTCATTTTGTAAGCCCACCGTGATATTGCACACATCAAATATATTTCTTACTTAACTGGACAGGTTAAAAAGGTCACTGATATCTACAAAGGCAAATAAAATGAACATTATAAAATATTCTGTAAAGTAAAACAAGCACGAACATGAGCTTAATAGACATTTCGAAACAAGTAAAGCTAAAAAGGAGTTCGTACTTCTTCACTATTACATCTTTCATTCTCTACTTCAGAGTTCTCAGTTCTAGAACAAAGATCTTGGATAATACCTACGGCAAATTCTAATGAACGTTTTGTTTGCGAGGCGGGTCCGCAGTTAGGGTTTTAAGGAGAGTCAACCGATTCCTTTTCATTCCAATAAAAGAAAGAACGCTGAACACATTGGACAGTTTATTTCAGATATCTTTAGAATTCATTTTTATAATTTCCAGTAGAATTAATTAAATATTAACGGGATTATACAAAAAAACAATAAAATATGAAATAATGTTTTATTCTCCCTACTTTTACAGACAGCAACTCTAATCTAGAATCGATTAGTAGTGAAAACTTTATAACTTGAGCTATAATTTTAGTCAAGTTCAATTTAGCGAGCACAGAACATCGAAAATGAGCAAATAATAAGTCTGAAGAAAAGTTTTCAGCAACGTTTGTTTTTTTAAAATTGATCTTTTATTTCATCCATATGTTTTCTAGGACTAAGACTAGATCATTCTCAGATTTCATTAGAGAAAATTGTAAGCAATTTAGATTATCTTTACAAGGGGGAATAGAACGGACAAAATAAATGTTTCCCATTAACCACTGGAAGATATCAACTTTCTAAAGAACACTCATTGGACTGCGAAAAATTTCCTGTTTAATTCAACCCTATTGTTTAATTAAACGTATCAGTTTAACAAACACAAAGGACTGTTAACTTGTGTAAAATAATAAGGATGCCAGTCTAATTCTAATTACTCTCTAAGCGACAATAAAACTAACATTAGTCATACATTACTGTACCGTTCATAACATGACTTCAACACCGGTGGAGTAGGAGTTATGAAATCGAATTTGTGATGATAGATTGCTTTGTTTCAGGTTTCACCGGCAGTCTCTGCGAATACGAGTATAATGAATGTGAATCATCACCTTGTATTAACGGAGGGACGTGTACCGATCGGATTAATAGTTATTCCTGTGCTTGTACGAGAGGATATGCTGGAAGAAGGTGTGAAATTAAGGTAAAGTTTATTAGAAATTAAAATTAACACAAAATATTCTATTCGGAGGTAACTATCAAGAACGGTGTCATTATTATTATTCCTGTACCATCAAAGCAAGTGAAATTTCCTGGATATCTTCCTTTGATAATTCTAAAGATCCGAATAGCTCATCTTACAATTGCTTTTAACTCAGGTATACTCGACAACGTTTCCAGCAACACATCATTTACAGTATACAAGTGTATTCTACAGAACGTGACCACACATCCTGAAGATCCTTCTTCTGTAATGTTGGGGAAAAGTTCCCCTACAGTTTACGTAATTTTCCCTTATAGTTTGCGACCCCAATTTTAGAATTTCGTAAATGTCAAAAGCAGCTTCTTTACTGGTTAGCACCGTAATCTAAAAAATTCTTTCAAATCCTGCATGCTGGCGAGTTGAAAGCAGAGTTTCATTCAAGGATTTCTTTAGAATCTGATTACGTTTTTATTTTCCTTGATATGATAGTTTTTATAGACTTTCAAATTGAAATGTAAAGATGCTTTATTAAAACATACCCTACAGGGTCAATGAATTAAAAGAAAATACAGGCAGTTATGAAACTAGAAATCCAACAGAAAAACAGGATATGATCAAATCTTTTCAAGGGCCGCAAGCCAAATCGATAAACGAAATTATATTAACTTGGTTCAGAAATGTATTGTAATAATATCTTTTTCAAAAAATAATAACATAATATGTTAGGAACTAGGAAGAAAATTTTATTTACATTTTATTAATGAGCAATAACTCATAATCTGCTCATCATTAAGAAACTTTTGGTGTATCCAGTACGAAGTTAATTAATTGGTTGAAAAGTTTTTCTACTCCTTATGATTTTGAAATTGTAGGGTTCTCAAAATTTAACCTTTTCTTTAAATCGTTTCTCTGTTCGTTATAAAATTAAAACCAAACATATTTATCAAAACAATGAATACATTACTTCCGGTGTAACCAACAATAAGCAAGGAATATATTCCATAATTTTGAAATATTCCAGATGTATTATTGATTAAATTTGGTTTCTTAATCACGGGATGGGATTCACTTACAAATTAAAGTAGCTGCGGTAAAATATCATTTCAGGAAACGTTTATCAAATTTTCATATTTAAAACGTAGGAAGGAGAAGCAGCCAGATACATCTGTTAAATGTTAAAGTTGGTGAACGTTACGTCAACGTGTATATAAACGAATTCGCGGTTATTATTCTTACTTGTTATTTTAGCGAAATGAAAACAAATGTCGGATAGCGGTGTTAATTTCATTTATGGTGTGGTCCACATAATTCATAATTCAACTGTGTTTAACCAGTTCATGTGTTTCATTATTAAATTTCCATAGTACACTCGGTGCAGGAGGTCGTTATACATTCGCATACAAAAATACTAATAAATGTAAGGGTGGCTAATTAATATTAAAGCATTGGGTTATTCGTTTCAAATAATTTCAATTTCCGCAAACGCGCCAGCAATTTGCCGACTACATAAATGGTAATAAACCTGCAGTATCGACAACAAGGCAATAATGTCAATTAGAAAAGGGTTATGATATATGTATCTGTGAGCAGAGGGTGAATTTTTTTATGTTCACATTAAACATGTCATCGTTGGTATGAGGATTACTGTAACGACCAAAAACACCACAATATTTCAAAACAAGGATTTTTTTTGAAGCTGTAAAATTATGTAACCTTGAAAGGAATGTCAGGTCATTTTCATTTAAAATATTTGAAAGAAGAAAATTACATTAGCACTTATTTTTTAATGTTTCTTCTTACTCACTTTCTATAATTTAAATTTTTAATTACAAAAGTAAATTCAATTTAATTTATGTAATTAAATATTTTTTCAGATTAGCTACATGAAGTACAAACACAGATTATTAAAATATTATCATCCTCGTTCTATACCACTTGAAATTCAAAATAGACACAAAGGGAAATCAAGAAATTATTAATTTTATTATAACAAACTATAGTACCTATACTTATTTTAATTTGTATATGATACAATAAAATATAATTTTGATTTAGTTTTTAATTATCAGATTATCGGATTTGAATCCTCGAACTTTCTCAACTCTATAGTGTACCAAATTACTACAAGAAATGACAGGTTATTTATTTAATTTGTATGGGATTTTTAAAAGCAGACAAGAAAGTATTAATAACTATACAATATTCAAAATTTTTCAATTTGTAAGAAAACTGGGTTTTTCTAATAAAACGTTTAATCACTTCCCACCCGTTTTAGAATTTCATTTGCATTAATGGAGGTTTCTTTTAACGCATATGCTCCAAAATACTTAATTTATTCACTGTACCTATTAGTACTAATGAAATGAAACACGAAATTAAAATAAACGTTATGGAAAGAATGTGTTACTCTGGAGAGACATCAACGAAACCAACAAAGAATGAAAACTCAAATATTCACAGTCTCATATTCCTACGCTAACCCGTTTGCATATAACCACTATCTAAAAGCTCAAAGCATTATTAAAGTCTTTACGGTGTTAAGTTTTCTTATACCATTTTTATTTAACGTCTGCCTATTTTTACTACCGTGGCTTGCTTTAATACTAAACGTCGGGGAATAAGGATATCACACTTGGAAATTTCGTCGATTCTCTGTTTCTGGCAGGGTAAAGATCTAACTTTTTAAATTTTTTTTCGAAAGATAGAGGTTGTATCATTATGATGCTTACTCAATTACTATCGTACATACTCCCTCAAGGACGACATTTGTGGTTATAAAAACAAAACAAATAGTTCGGTAATAGAAACTAAATTCAGGCAATTCAATTTGTAACGAGGCGACTAACCGGTAGGCGAAAATTAAGAAGCAGATAAGTGACTTCTGTTTTCGCCGAGGTCAGTCGTGCTCGTTCGCTCCGAATTTCTCCGACATTCCCACCCTGACAAAATTTCAAAGACTGCGCATCTATTCAGAGTGGGGAACGTTACGCTCCCCTATAAAACCGGTGCGCAGCCCACTTTAGAGGAGAATTTTCTGACATCTCTCAGAGTCCAGAGAATTTGAGAAAGATTTCCGAACGAGATTCAAAACTAGTTTGCCAACAAACTAAGAGCTACCCTAGTGCACAAATAAATTCTGTACGTCAGGGGGAACGTTACAAATTACCTAAGGCAAATATAGACATGTTGAATGTTGAATTAAAACAAACTGTCCATTAGTGTACATCAGCACCACTATCACTTTTGTAAATAATAATAATCTAATGCAAGGAAGCGTAGTAAAGGGTTTAAAGTTTTAGAGAGCTTCGTTCGAATAGCCATTTCGATGAAAACGTTTGCTTATGAAAATTCGTCCCACTTAACGTCAAGAACGGATAGGTTCTAAATTTCATCGGTCAACACCGATTGGTCGCTACTTCATTGAAACTGTGCACGTTTAAAATTGACTTAAAATTGCTCACTTCTATTTAAAATTAAAATTTCCTCGCCCTTTTCCAGACAAACGATTTAACCTCAAGATATATTGGATTAGATTGTAATGGATTGTGAAAACCTGGTTCATTTAAAATTACTCGAAAACCCTTTTTCTAACAGTTTAGCTTGTCATCATCAGTAGAACCAATACAATAATTTTTAATTAATAAGATTTATGTTAAGCTTGATAAAATTAAGCGATTTTTTTTAAACGGAGAACTTATTTTTTAGTACACGAATACAGTTGCTCCTGTCTTCCAAATTCATATCCACCAAAACTTTTCTAATTAGGGGTACACGTTCATAAGGATCTGATTAGTGGTAGCAGCTACAGGAATCGGTAGAAGACTAGACAGTTAGATCTTCAGTCGACATTCACACATCAAAGCTCAAGGAACTTAAAACTTTGTTGTTTGGAGTAATCTTATGTCCTCGTCCTGATACCCACGCAGGATCACAGCGTGATCGGGAGGTCCGGACTGCCCTAAATATTTATTAAACGTAAATATCTGTATGATTGTTGATGAACATTTAATTAATCGAAATCCAAATTGTTGGGAAAACACCCCTAAAATTGTTACGCAACTTTTATACCAATCGAAACACTCTCTCAATTATTTTATTAACTCCCTGAGAATAAATAAATAATAATCATATAATAAATTAAAGAATATATTTGTTAAATTCCACTTGATTTGATCGACTATTTGAAACTAATTTGCTCATGAAATTAAAAAAATCACTTGCCTAACAGCTCGTGATTTCTTTAACAATGTCATTTACGAAATTGTTACGCTACAAACAATAAACTTCTGATATTGCTTATATCTAAACGCTCTGTCGCAACTTCTATGGTCTATGCCAATCAATACCTGCTGCACAGAATTTAACAACTAACTCAGCGATTACAGTCGAATTGTTTTGCTTGAGATTGATTAAAAAACACCCGTCTAGTAAATTGCGAATTTATTAAGAAAAACAAAAGTTAGAGTGGGCAGTCCAAAGGTTCGTGGCTACTTTGGAATCCGAGGACTTTGGGTTCAAACCCGACTCATGTTGGTAAGATTTTTATAAATACCGTCAATATGGAATAGGTAGATGATCTTCTTGCTTGTTCTTGGAAAGGAAATAGAAATATAAGATCAGAGTCATAATGATTTGTGGCATGATAAACATCCCTCCTGGGGAGTTGTAATTTCCCTACGTATACAATTTTCAGTTGGATTGTACAATAGTCAATAATTAGCCACAGTGCAATAATCTAGGGATGCGCATACCGAAACTTCGACCGAAACAAACTGAAAATGCTTTGCAAAAATACGACCATATATTTGGACATCAATAGCTGAAATTAAGGCCGCCTCCCTGTAAAATTTCTGTATTCGTATTTGATTAATAGTCGTAATGTACATCAAATTGTATTTTATTAAACATTATCGTTACAAGCATACTGTTCGTACTGAATCGGAAAATGATTGGAACAAAAACAAATTATTGTTATTACTATTTCTTTTCTAATTTGGTCAGAGTTTATAGCAACCAATCTGCAGTAGAATATCTCCAATTGGACATAATTGCAAATAAAATTGCTTAATTGCATTATGAATGGGAAAGTTACGTCTTGAAATTACACACACCATATTGTAACAGTTGGGATTTGTAAGAACTTTTCTCTTGGTTTCTCTCTGCACTTAGAAGCTTCATAGTCAAATAGATGATCCTAAATAAACATCAGGTTACGGAATAAACACATTAAAGCAAGATTACTAAGCATGAACCTTTGTTATAGGTGGACTTGTGCGAACCCAATCCGTGCCCGGACCATCGCTATTGTGTGGACCAAGGCAACAACTACACCTGCGAGTGTCCTAAAGGCTACTCCGGCCCGGACTGCGCCACACCAGTGCGTGCTGTATGTCTTTATAATTCCTACCCTGAATTTTCCCGTCATAACTGTTTTTCCGCTCGGTTTTTTTTAGTTTAGGGGATGAAAATACTTTATCTGAGTTAAAATTTCCAAGTAATTATGTCATTTAAAAATTATCATACGTACTGATTGGAGAACAGAGCGCAAACACTTAAAATCAATTATATTAATGAGGCACTTTTGAAAACGCAAGTATAATTAGTCGTAAGGTTGGAGCACAGCAGCATTCTGTTCCATTTAACGATGGCATAAATTAACGCCTTAAATCAAATTAATAATAGTCATATAAATTCAGTGTTTTACTCATTTTAAAGTTAAACTTCCCTGCGATTTGTGGCTTCATTTATTACTCTATGGCGCAGTTCGCGAGGGCAAAGTGAACATTAAAAGTGCGCCTACTTATAAAGTCGCAAAATTCCCTAGGTGGTTTTCAACGTAAAAAAAACATTAAAACGGAATATTTTCTGCATGAATTATACCATATGTTTCCTTTTCTTTTCAACAATTTTCATTAAAATTTTAACGACTCACTTAATACATTCAATGATGACCACATTAAACTTAAAAAACTATTTAGAACAGTTTTATAATATAAAACAACAAAGAGTGTAAACTTAGAAAAATTTAAGATTTCAGACACACTTTTTTAAATTTAACAATGTAAAAGGAAAAGCATGTTAAATAATATAAAAATGGGATGAAAATTTTGCCTGAGCTCTCTCATATTTGTATTTTCATTTGATAGTATAACATTGTAATGACTAAAACAAAAATATTCGCAAAATGTAATTCCGTGCCAGAACAACTAAGACTGGGAACGCTTAAGGGATGTGCTGCAGGCTTTCTATCCCGTTTCTGTCTAGATACAGAACTTTTAGTCTGAGTGATACGTGAAACTGTTAGTACCTACTGTTAATACGATCAGTTATAATTGAAATTCATATTTGCAGAATGCACTTAAACTTGCGAGATAATTAATTTACCATGTTGCAAGAAGCTAAATAGTAGCATAGATAAATTAATTTAGATAAATCCATATAGATTCGACGTTGCTTCAACTAAGAACACGGCGGTTGAAGTGATTTACGTCGGTTCATCTACTTACTCCTGGCAATCCGCAGTAGCACTGATAATAATAATACCACTGTTAACAGTGAGAACTTCTGTCAAAATCTTTGATATATAATGCGGTACAATATTAGGCACTTTATAGGACAAGAATTGTTTCCCAAAATTTTCCCTCAAGGTGTAACGATATGTGACGTATACGTCATTGTTGAGTGCTTTATTATGCTACGTAGTTTTTACTTTATAGTATTTTCCACAGGTTTATCAATAAAAAAATATTACAGGCTAAACAGTAACCGATGAAGCAAGACTAGATAAAATTAATAAAATTTCTTCGCATCACAACACCAAAAAATCAATCACTAACGAAGTTCTAACCAATGACGTGTAAATATCTGAAATTTCATTTTTCATTAAATAGTTAACAAGGTGACCTAAAAAAAGGGAACTTTTGATGATTTCATGCTTTTCCTGTTCACCGAAAACACTTATTTTTAACGAATAAATCTCATTTGATCGAAATTTTCTTTCAAAACCAAAAGGGTGTAAATCCGTGTATCCTCCGGGCTTTCGGCGTTTCGATAGATTATCTAACCCAATCTTTATCCTAACCTTTCGGTCACACTGCCCCAGTAAATTAAAAAAGAAAATACAATCCTTTCAATTCACGCGGCAATCGGGACGAGATTAAAGGTTTATCCGATCAAAATTATATCGATGTAAAGCTAGGGGGTGTAAAAAAATGGTAATTCAAGCCCTCGTGGATTCGGCGCCCATGAAGCTTAAACGAGTTAATACCAACGAATGCTATCTTCTTTTAGTTCCAATTATTGTAGGTGATGTTTCTCTCTTTATTTTTACGCTTAATGAATCCACTACCCTTCCTCGACAATTCTCGCCCTTACCCTGACTGAAAATAAATTAAAGGGTTTATTAGCTTCATACAATTTTTAATGTTTCCGTAATGGCTGTGAGTAAATCTCAGGAGCTATAAGATGTCAGAAACCTTTTATATGAAAGCACTTCCAGGTTGCTCCAAAGAAATTGGAATACTTTTAAGACCCTCTTCGTTTCCAATTCATTGTTAGATATGTTTTGTGTACTAAAGCAAATAAGTTGCAATCACAACATAAGACCAATTGTTGATCGAAAAATAATCCAGCCGTTCCGACTGAAAACCCCCCAGGAAATCAATAAAGGATTTCTTGCATATAATGAAGAGAATATAACAAGCTTTTATTCTGATCGGTAGATCGTCGTTTCCTGTCGGAAATTTGCAATCTTTGGAAGTGAAAAATTTGCGGTACATCTTACTAAAAAATGACAATTTGCATGTCGCCTTGAGCTCAAGGGCTTCATGCATATTCAATATGCAATTAGGAAGTGCGGTTTGACGGATTTGTACTGGATTTGAACGCTATTTAGGCATGCAAATGGGCATGAGCCACTTGTCAGGATTCCGGTTAATATCCCAAAATAATCTTCCTAAAATATATCGAAATCCATGAATCACAACTAAAATTTCTGTGTACTACATCCAATTAATACAACTTAGGTTTGTTCTATACCCACGGTTTAATTCATTTGTGTTGGGATTATCTTTAAATTAAAATCATTTGTTCTACCAAAGATCGAACTGGGAAATATCAAAACTGGGTATTAATTCAAATACTATGAATAATAATTTGAAATTGCGGGGATAATTCAGAACTAACATATTTGATTAAATTTTAACAATCCTATTTAGAATTACAAGTAATTATTTCACTACAACTGTAACGAACTCAATCGTAAAAGTGTGCGTCACAGAACTACACTTTTTTTCTTTGTAATGGAAAATACAATAAATAAAACAAGAGCTGAAACTAAGAAAAACTGGAAATGAGGCGTGTAGAGTTCAGAAAACCCATAAATACCTTAATTTTATTACACAAGGGTGAAGCAAATCCCTGAAGAATCCTTTGGTTACTGTTACCATAACGAGGAAGTGTCTATGGAAATGACGTATAGCATTGCTTCCAGGGATTTTCTCATGGGAATCGGACACTATAAGACTCTATTTACCAGACCAGAAATCAGAAATGTGGACCAGAGTGCTGCTATAAGTTCAACTCCCGTAAGGTTTTTGACGGCAGTTCGGAGGATGATCTATAAACTTGTACCTGGTGGGAATTCGTGTCTAAATTGTGTATGTGTGTGTGTGTGTGTCCGAATTTATAACTTTGCAGTCCGTTCCATTGACACTATACAAGAAATATCGAATAGACCTTTCAATATGTTCAAATAAATTTATAAATAAAATTAAAATTAACCATTTTAGGGCTGCTGATTTTCAACCATATCGCTTAAAAGTTGCCCCTTGTCTATTTTTTTTATTGGTATAAAGAAATGTTCTCCAACGGTGCTTGATACAGTCGTGTAGATATACTTTGATTTGTGGAATTATTATTTAAGCACAGCACACTCTTGATTCTCTTGCATGGCGGGTTTGTAATGTTTCAGACTGTTTCAAGTCCTGCTTGTCATTTATGGAGTGTCTCATTTTTTACGCGTAATACATAAATCTGCTTACTTCTCGCTGTCGGAAACGAGTAAATGTAAATTAGGGGCACGGCAAGAGATATTCGTGCGTCTCCAAAAATAAAATAATATTCCCGTATAATTAATTACGGCTTTCAAGTCTAAAACCTGAAAAGTGCGAACAATAACCGCGGACTCCGATTTTTTTATTTTTTATGACTTTCACGAAAGTTTCATTAGTTTGAACGTCAAAGTGGTGGGTTGAATGGTAAACTTATGTAAAAAGAATGTGCCAAAGAATTTTGGTATTATGTTTTCAGGCATGCAGTACGAACCCGTGCACAAATGGGGGTACATGCTGGAGTAGCATGGATTCTTTTTACTGCGCCTGTAGACCAGGATACACCGGAAAAACGTGCGAAGGTAATGTTACAAAATGTGTCTGTGCCTTTTAATATAGTCATGAAACCTCCCTTACTAATAAGAAGCAAATAATTTTATACATCGGCGTGCTCGTGAACTTTACGACTCGTTTTTGAGATCGTAAAATTAATTAATTCCGCTTGATTTGCTTAATCAAACGTAAGAAGAAACATTAAATTTTTCATTTTGTTTCAGTGTGAATTAATTTTCTTATTTTTTACTATCTTGGAAATGAGTAAATTAAAATGAGCATTTTTTGATAGATGAATTTGTAGTGGAGACGATTACGAACACGGATTCAATCAGTAAAGATAATGAATTGGATTTACAAATGCCCATTTCGATTCACCTCGATCATCTGCATAACGTTTACATCGCCGCGGGAACCCTCGCGTGTGCCTTTGTCATCGTGGCCCTCATTGTGAGTACTCATGTAGATTTAGATAAAGTAAAAGAAAACACATTGTCAAGATAAGGGCTTCATTTATCCCAGATGTATTTTTACCAGAAGTCCCCAGCTTCGTATCACAAAGATTGCGCCGGAGATGCTGTTTAGGAATAAGCTCAGTTTTGTAGTTCCTTTTAAATTTGGTAATTGAAATTCAAATTACAAAATCAAATTGATGTAAGAGGAAACTTTTTTTAATGAATTCTTTCAGTAATTTCTTTTTGTTTTTAAGATTAAGAGTTATTTTTGTTCCGAACTCTACAAGATAACTTGCAGTTAAACGAAGCAATGGACCAGACGAGGATCTAATTAATTTAATAGTAATTTCAGAAACTTCTCCGTAAAGTTTTCTTTTAAACTATAAATAGCTGGGTCTGCTAGAATCGAAACAGTGGAGCGTAGAACGGTCTACCGTTTCCAAGCCTAATTAATTTAACAAACCAAATGAACTCAATCAGTCTTGTTAATACGATCTGTCAATACAGGTGACGGTTTGTCATTGCCGAGTGAACAAAACGTACAAACGTTTTATGTTGCGAGCGTATCCACTTTGGATTTGCAAAGGCCGGCGAGCCCCGGAACCACCGACTGCTACCAATAGGTGAGTACCTTCTATAACAGCTCTCCATTCTATGCAATTAACTCCGGATGTACAAGATTCTCTTTGTTAATGTCACGAACAGCTCATGCATCATTAGCCACTAATAGGTCCTTACCAACAACGAATGACAATCGAGAGCTTTCTTTTTAGCATCTTGATGAAAAATCGTAATCCTCCTCGAGGGGAGCTCCATAATATCTTACATAAAACCGTTTCAGCTATTTTGTATTGTAGTGTAGTAGATATCGGATATTCTTTTAATAATTGCAACGCAATCGTGGTGCCTGATTATACAATAAAAATGTCTCCAGAGAAATGATTCAGAAAATTTCATATTTAATAAAAATAAAGTAAATAATGTTAGGAGAGTTCAATGGAGAGAGAAAGAGAGTTCAATATGGACTCCCTATTTAATACCTTTCCTGCTGACATTTCTGAAAATTCCAACCATTCTTCAACATCACTCACTGATCGCAAAATCGAGTCCTAATAAATGTTTACCATTTCTCCCTTGTAGCAATTTGTACTGGATATGGGTTGCTTTGACTTTTTGAAACGCCAAACAGCCTCGAGATCCTTATGACATAATTAGGCCATATAACGGGGTTTAGTTTACTTTATACCCTGATGGATCTCAGTTAACAACAGAGCTTGCCGCCTTCCCAAATCATATACATCAAGACCGTGTCGTAAATTACACATCACTCAAAAGCTCGCTCTTCACAAAAAATGCAAAATATTTATTTAATCATCAAGTAAATTAATTTAGGAACTTACATTAGCTGTGTATATACAATTAAGGAATGGATACATTAGTAATGTTAAGTGTAAAAAACTTTACGTTCTGCTGAATGTCCCTGAAAATTAATTAAAAACATTAAATTAGTACGTCTTTACTATTGCACACACGATTAGTTTGTTATAATATATAGTGCAAAACATATTTTATAAACGCAACGTAACTGATAAAGAAAGCGTAAAGAAACAAACATAAAATTTCAGGGAACTTTTCTTTTAATACAGCTTTAGACTATGGCCGTGAGGAGTATTTGTAACACAGTAATAATTTTCAATATAGACTGAAAGAACTTTAACGGTTCTATGAATGAGAATAATAGCTGAAATTAAATATTATGGCACGATATACCTTCAATTTAATGGTGTCGTAACTGAAACAATAGTGCAATAAGTTTAGAACAGAAACTACTTTTGAATTCAGAATATGGCAAGGACCAACCCCTTTTCATGTTGTTTGTACACGTGGGTTATAAGCTTATATATTTTTTAACAATTTTACTCGCTCGATCCCAAAATGTAGGGGTTTTATTTACGAGCGTCCTTATTTTACGGTTTTACAACTAGCCGCTAGCGAAACCTCACTTTCGCGATGAATTTTCCAGAGCCTTGAGAACTTTCAATTCTATAATTTATGCTTATCTAAGATATAAAGCATATTTATGTTTATACATGTGAATATAGAATATGACCCTTAGGAGATGTGAATCTAAGATAAGAAAGCAAACGCAGACGAAGTAAATCTCTGGTAGGAAAGATCGAACACGCGCTGAAAGACTTTACTCCCTAGAGCTGCTGTTTACTTGTTTAATTATAATTCTGCCATCGGTTAATTCTCATAACACGAGGCTTATTACATTTTCCGTCAATTTATTCTCACTGGGAATGGTTTTGAAATATACGTCGCCGGGATAACTAAGAGTTAGTTATCCCGGCGACGTATATTTCTGTTGTGTTTCATTCAAATTCATCCCCATTTTGTAAAATTTATTCGGAATTCTCCAGTAAATAGCGAGATTACCGTAGCACCAGAATATTTTCCTAGAAAAAAAACTACTTAAATTTTAACAAGATTCTGTGTAGATCTAACTTTAAAAAGCGCATTTTATGTAAACTGAAATAAACCAAAGCTTATACATATATAACAGAATATAAAATAACAAAATCTACTTTGAAAATATTATCCAAAACAAGATTGCATGTGTAGGGCCAAAATCTTGCCCTGTTATTGATTTTATTTATTTTTTGTTTTGTTTTCGTATGCTGCTCTTTTAAATCGAGCCTTGAGAAGATATCTGTTGGGCAAAGACAGCTACGATATTTACAATAGTGATCCTTTGGGTATTTTCTTAAAGATAAGGATTTAATGTGTTTATTCTTAAGTGAAAATCCTTTATCACAATGTTTGTCGCACCTTTTTCAAGTAAATGCTTGATGTAAGAAAATACTTGCTTTACGTTCAGATTTTATTTATTCCAAAAACAACTTCCCACTTGTAGTTGTAGTTATTACTTTTATTACAGAATAATTATCTCAACTCCACAATACGAAAGTAAAAAGTTTATTTCAATTTATGACTTTTAGGAGTTGAATAAGACACGCAATATTTCTATATTACACATCAAAATTTTATTTTTTTTTAAATATATCGTAATTTATTTTCATGCAAAACAGGCAAATATGTATCTGAAAGAATGAAAATCTGAAAACTGTACAGTCGGGTTGGTGATCAGAAAGACATTTTTAGTATCCCGATTATTCCGGGGTTAGTAAAAAAAGTTCTGGTGTAAAACCAGGGTTCTTACATAGTTTTTTAACCATCGTGGCGATGCACTAAGCATTTCAGAGTTTCTGTATAGATAAGAGTTTTTTATGGCGATCCTAAACAATTCAGATTGACAGAGTGTCGTTTCAATCGTAACATACATTATTCAATTTATGTCTAGTGAATGGTTTAGCGGAAAGGACAAGGCGCCAACGGCCACCCCAAGTCGCAGCTTACCCTCCCTCGACACCACGGATATGTACTACACGTTGGATTTCAGCGATAGTCAAAGTTCTCCCTTAATTCAGTGAAGTTCAGCTAGCACTCATCATTTACTACTATCTGCGAGGTTCTAGAAACCTACAAAGCTCATTCTTTTCCTTTTTTAACTTTTTTGGTAAATTTTTGTCAGATATGCCAGATCAAATGACGAAAGCCATTAGTGTTGTAGCCCGCACTAGTGATTTATTACGTTTGCCTTTCGTTTTAGACTCAGTCACTAATTGCATTTTTCTACGCTGCAGCGGATTCATGTATCATCGATTTTAGAGCTCTAGTTAAGAGGGAATCGTTTGATTTGGCTCGTTTGTAAATGCTAGAAAATTTATGATAAACTTATGAATATTTCTATATAGGTACTACACTAAAAGCTCAAACTCTGTTTGTAAGCGATTTCTTGTTAAAAAATTAAAATTTCTGAGCCTTACTAACCGGAAAGTTATATTTTCAAAAAAACTTCTCACGACCTTCAATAAACCGATAGTGCAGTTGTTGGGAGAATGAATAATTCGCATTTAGCAAATGTCAAAAATACTTTTGTACTAGCGGTGTTGAAATAATAAAATGTTATGCCAAGCAAAAAATTGAAATCGTTGAGGTCCACGCTCGCATATAATCCTTTTGTTTCAAGCGCCGTAGTCCATTTATTAAAGGTCAGTGAGCATTGTTTATATTGGACGTTTATCATCGCAAAGATGAGTAACGTTGAAGAGTATTCCCTTAACATTAAAAAATGCTTTATAGGGCCATAACCTATTTTAGAAAATCAAAGAAAATGAGAAAATTGTTATTAAAAACTTTTTTGAACAGTAAAAGCAGTATACAATCGCACATAGAAGTAAGATAACTTGCCTCATAGCCAATATAAAACCAACATTCCTAATATTTCACATCAAATTCATATACCTATGTAGCGAACATTATATTACTGCTCGTAGAATGTCAATGAGATATTTCAGAAAGCGAGGAACACGAAAAGAAAATTTTCATGAACGACACAGAACCCATTCAAAATATTCTAAGCATAAAAATTACCACTTTTATACAATATTTGTCGAATTGAAACTTGAATTGACACAAAAAAGCGACAAATATTTCAAAATATAGTCTTGCTCGTCTAAGCAAAAGCACATTAGCAACGCATAACCCGGATCATTCAAACATGGTACATAAATACTCGAAAAATATTGCTCCGGATCATGTAAATCCGAGAAAATCCAAGATTGACTACACTCAGGATTTGCTTCATTCTAAAAAATGTTTTTTGCAGGTGTTCCTAGTTCGTGTCATATTGTTCGAAACAGCGTAGTTTATGCACGGTAAAATGTCGCCTTATATACATTTTTCCCCAAGTTTCATCCTCAAATTCGTTCCTGAAACAAACAAAGAAATTTAATAAGATCTTATTTTTCAGAAATCCACGCAAACGTCAAAAAGGTTTTGGCTATCAAAACAAAAACCTACAAGCTTATTTTGGTGCATCACACCTACGCATTGTAATTTGTGTGCTCGTTTTTCAAACTAAAGACGAGTAGGTAGATGTTTAATCCGGCAAACAAATTAGAGGCTAAGTTTAACCGTAACGGTAATAATTTTATCAAGCTTTCAAGCTCTTCGAATTAATTAAACATTTTACAAAATCAAGAGAACTTTTTAATTCGATAATAAAACAACAACAGATACAGTTAAGTGAGATTTCAATAAAATAAAGGTTTTCTAAAATTAATATTTTTCCATTTGCTTCCAGAACCTTATTCCTTTGATCTGTACATTTCACGTTACGTAAGACAAATGTTTTCGTAATTAACTATTTTTGGTAATTTGACATATAAAGTTTTAAAAAATGAACTTCATTACGTTATTTTTGCGCCCAAGCAGAGCTTCTGTTGTAATTTTATATTGCTAGTACTTCAGAAAATGTTTTTATAGAGCAATGATTTTTTAACTATAATAATAAGAAGCACGGGCTAGTTGGTAAGAGTTTGTAAAAAATTATTTTAGCATAATTTGCTTAAAATTGTATGGTTTAAATTCTACCAGTCTTAATATGAGCAATTTTATATTACACAGATTGGGTAAGAGGGACCTTATATGGCCTGCCAATCTGAGAATTATATAAAACCAATGCTAGAACTTGTTATTTATATTGGAATTGGTTGCCATTACGAAATATTAAGAATAAAATAATAAATTGTCAACTAACTGACTAGGTATATAAAAATGTGACTGTGTGGTAAAACTAAAAGTCATATCCCTGCCATATTCCTACTTGTTACGCGTTGTTGTAAGTGGTTAATTTATAACAAAATTTGTAAACTTGTTCTTTAGGTGTTATGTATCAGTTATAAAATGCTAATGTAAAATGTTAAAGCAACGGTTTCATTCCGTGTGTATTTAAAAATAAGTCTATTAATTAATGTAAAAGTAAGAACTGATAAGTGTAAATATATGTACCTTGGCATAGATGCGATCACACCATTCCATCCAATTAATCAATCATTATCATCATTTATAGTACCTATTGTCCAACATTTTGAACGCATTTGTATTGTGTTAATTGCAATGTACTAGAAATGCTATTTCTAATATAATCGATAATGTATTTGATTCATTAATAAATATTCACCAACAACTTGTTATTTCCACCACTCGAACACCTGTCCACTTAAATCAATCAATCTACATGGAAGACCTACCCGGAGCGAATTCATGCATGAACTATTTGAACTTGAAGCCAAGACCTCCGGGCTGTAAACGGACATTTTCAAAATATATTACAACGAATATTCAAAGGAAAAGCCTTCTCTCTTCACGCTAGGGCGGGCTTTGCACGTGGTATTTGTACCCCTATATTATATAAAGCAAAATAATCTTAAACTGGAGTGTCAACATTCTCCAATTTATTTGATTTGATCTTTTAAATGCATTTACGATTCTTAACAAATAATTAATAAAGTAACATTCTAAAACATTTATTTCAAAATTTTTCGAATGAAGAAGAGAAAGCATAAAGAAGATAATGGTTAGTATAGTGTATATACTATCATCTTAATGGATTACCTTGCATTAAGGATTCAGATGGATGTCATTATCGAATGTTCCAATTCCCACGATAATAATATCATTATTTTTCAATGCTTTGGCCTATTTGATATTTATAATATTATTATAATAAAATTAACATTCAACATTATTATTTTTCTTTAAGAAATCTAAAAATGTACAATATACAGAGAGCTGCACCATCTAACGGACGGTGGTAGTAGCTAGAGTTTCAATAAAGGACAAATGTACTGAATCCTGTAGTATTTTTTAAATCGCATTCCAGTTGATTAGTAAGAACATTTTAAAACGATAGAAAAAAAAAGTTAGCCAATAATGATGAGTTGATGACAAATATGTTATAGGACTTGGTTCAAAGTAAAAAATTGATTTCTTTGAGATCATATTTAGAACCTTATAGATATCTACTTGAAAATATTTTATAAATCCAATTAGGAATTAAACAATTAAAAAATTTAAATCTGTAGATAATTAATTATAGATTACGAAACATATGGATTGCAGAAGTAAATGAAAAAAAGCAATCAGTTTGATTAATTTTAAGATTTTTCATTTCTACTGAAACAAAGTGAAAAATTCGATGAAAGGACCCTATAAATTTCATTAGTAAATGAAGCTCTTAAAAAGCTCAATTAAGGTCCAGAATTCGATTAACAAAATCGCCTCTTCTAGAAGAGATAGTATAATTTAGGTAGAGTCGTTAATTCGGTTTCAGCGCGTTAAGAGAAATGGACAAAGCTCAGGTGGTTGAAAATAGATTGCTATGAGATTTACAGTTCAGTGAATGCAAACGCCTGTGGCTTTTCTTGAGCGATAAGCTAACAGGGATGATTGGAAAACTCAGCCTCAGTACAGTAACGTCCCTGCTACGTAATGCAGAAAGCGGAAAAGCGCTTAAACACCATACTGCGAAAATCCAAAAATTCGGGCGTTTCATACGAAAATCTTGCAAATCTTGATGTTGTACAAACAATTTATCATATGAAATTATCAGAAAATCGTAAAAAATATAAAATTTTCTTTATTTTATTTGGTTTCTTACTTGCTTCCGCAATAATATTTAATGATACAGAGGTGCGTTTTAGTGAAAAGTTTGCTTCAATTTCTATTAACTTTAATTGTTTTCAGTGTTTTATTGAACTTCCGCCGGATAGCTCAAAAATATTCCGTGAACCAGAAAATTGCGAAATGTGTATAGATGTGAATCAAGTTGATAAAGTTCAAAATATTTCTCCATCTGATTTTGAACATTTCTACATGATGAAAGCTAAACCATTGGTTATAACTGATGGTACCAAGGGATGGTCAGCTGTAAGAACATTCAACTTTAATTTTTTTAAACAACTTTATGAGAGCACTAATCCAGATGGATTTGCTAAAACTGAATGCCAATTTTTCCCTTACAAAACCGAATTTACATCTTTGCAAGATGCACTTAATATGAGTGTTGAAAGATCTCGATTAGATCCTGGAACTCCACCTTGGTATATAGGTTGGAGCAACTGTAATGATGAGGCGGGTAAAATCTTGAGAAAACATTACAATCGTCCGTATTTCCTTCCAGAAAAATCGGAAAATATTGCACTGAACTGGATATTTATGGGCGGACCGGGATTTGGAGCGCACATGCATGTAAGTAGTAGATTATGATTAATCAGCATAAAACCAACAGTAACTCAATTTTTTTAGGTGGATAACGTGCAGTATCCCTCATGGCAAGCACAGTTACGAGGTGAGAAAATTTGGAAGTTAGCACCTCCACCTGAATGTTTTTATAAATGTCACGAACTGCAGGTGACCGTGACTCCAGGTGAAATAAGTCAGTCATATAGTCAAAACAAATTAACTAAATGTTCTATTGTAATATTTAATTGTAGTTGTTGTTGATACAAATCGTTGGTACCACCAAACATTTATACTCCCAGGGGATATCAGCCTCACCATTGGAGCAGAGTTTGATTGAAAGCAACAAGGAAATTTTTATTTGAAAAAGGTTTTATGGAAACATACACTTGTTTTTTTCCATTGCAACAATGACCTTTTTATAGGTCCATATACTTATATTTATTTCTACGGGAGATGTATGCTACACGTAGAACAATAAATATGTATTATTCACGTATAAATTAATCAGAGTAGTACATGTTATATAAGTTTTATTTAATTCCGACTAGAGATAAATGAAACATATAAAGGTAATCTAATGATAACATAGAATAACTGTAAATTCGTGTTATATGATTATCTACTGAAACAAAAAAAAATTGGTATTAATATTATCAGTAATTATTGAAGAATATATTGCAAACTAATTATACCGAGTAGTAAAACGGTAGCATACGTAAAAGTATTGCTATGCTGGGAACATTACTTTATTTTATTTTTTTTTAGAAAAAATAGATAGCCGAGGTATTTTTTAAAGTTCAATGTTCAATATTTTTCTTAAGTCCTTTTCAGATCAGATAAGAAATACTAACGTGACATAAAGCTACGATAAAATTAAATTTTGCTACTTGTGTAGTAACGATAAACTGTAATATATTTGATTTATATTTTAATGCCTAAAAATATAGTTCATTTTCAAATATGTTACAAAATAAATACAAAACTACTAACTTCCATGAATAATTTTCCATATCTTTGAAAGTAAATTGAAATGTAACTTACAATTAACCAAGTAATGCATAATATTCAGTTCGTTTAAAACGCTTTGCTTATGATAATTAAAAGAATGATCACATGGTTCACAGATTGGTAGGTTTACGTCTATTTAAGTAAGTACCAACTTGCAGAAAGTGTTAATAGATATCATTTACTGCTCATTGCTTATGTACATATAGATGAATATGCTATCAGTTGTTAAATATTTGTCACTAATACACAAGATGTTATTTCCTGTCCAGAAAATTGCGAAATTTTAAAGTATGATATCCGATGTCCACAGCAAGAATGGAAGTTGTTATGACTATTAGTACAGTTAATAATTATTACCATATGCAGAAAAAACCAGGCAAATGCGTAGGAATCGTACCCCTACTTATAATGTTCAACAAATTCAAATTAATTTAATCAATCGTTTAATAAAACAGATGCGGCACAAACCGATGTAATACACAAACAATATACAGGCTGTGATATTTAGAACACTTTTCCTTTGACTGACTCAACTTCTTGATATTTATTATTAATTTTGAAAAAGGTGATTTATTTATTTTGGGGATTTTTATCATATTATAACTACAGGAATAAAAAATTATTAATCCCCATGCGATATTTAATGCAAGCAACGTAACACAGGAAATTCATTACCACATTGAAATTCTGATATCTTCATTTATCTCCCTGAAATACTACGAATTTATTATATTTCCTCTATAACAATGTTTAGTAAATTTATTTAAATAAAAATCACTGTGCTAGAGGAATTTCTAATAATTTTCACTATATAGTCAATAATTTTTCAGTAAAAAAATAGATTTATATATTGGGGAAACATATTTTTCTGTTTCTATTTGCCATTGTACTTAAAAAAAAATTGTCAAAGCCTTAAGATGTAAATATCCATTAAAAAAATTAAGTGTTAAACAATACCTAATTTTGCAGGGGTACTAGCACAATAGGTATGAAACATGTTTTATTCTGTGGTATTTAGGGGTTCACTGAGCCTTGACGTGTTATGTCGGCAATGGTAGTCGCGGCTCGCGGGATCAAATTCCTTAGGCGTTAAGCCATTGGAATTTCGATATTCGCAGTAGGTACTTTAAATATTAAAATTTAATAAATTTTGTAAAATATTCAGCTTATTTGAAATTTGCAAAAAAAAGAGAGATTTTCTAAATCATCCTTTTTATGAAACAGGGTTGCTTCTGGAAGTCATCTTAAAATAAGATATAAATTTCTACTTGAAAGCATTCAGTACCTAGGGAGGTAGTCATTCAAAACATATTGTACCCATATAATTAGGTAATTTACAATTTGAATAGATAACCATACCACAGAATTAAAAACTTCCCATAAAAATACTGGTCATAGTTTGGTTGTGATTATATTTAATGTAAACACAGGATCGGCCAGGGTCCCAAAGATTTTTCTGACAATGTTGCATACCTACATTTATTTCTTCAAAACGAAAACAAGGTTGGAATAGAGTATACCAAAAATCTAAATTAAGTTAAAAAAAATTACTAACCAACAGCAATGGACAACACTAGTAATAAGGGGGTAATTTTCAGGTGGTAGAAGAAGACAGAGCTACACCTTGGGTTAGTTTTCTTTTTTGCAAAAATATTATTTTCTAGAATGTCTCGCATGGAATGAAACTAATAATGTTTTACAACTTATTTCAAGAATAAATAAATAAGAAGAATGTAGAAAGAGATATAAGGCCTCGTTGCAACAGCTATTACGGCCCCCCTTTGTGTTTATGCGTGGGTGTCCTCATGTAGATCTTAATAACCGAACCCCTTGAAGAATTGCGTTCCCGGATGCTGAAGATCCCCTCATCCTTCTTTTACTTAAGATCTCATTTTCTGATATAAACAAAAAAATAATTGTTTTATTAAATCAGTAAATTTTAAAAATCAAAAAATTATAAAATTAAATTTGTATTTGATAAACTTGGTAATGTGTGCGCAAGTCTTTTTCAGACAGGGCCGGTCGCAACCTCAAATTGTTAAGTTGCTAAACTGGAATTCAAAATTTATTTTATATTCTGAAACCACAAATTCGTTTTCAAATTATTTTCTGAAAAAACCATTGCGTCACTGCTATTGACTGTTGATAACATGATTGTACTTTAAAAAAGTCATTTTTGTCTTAGTAATACCCAATACATTCATACTAAAACAGAGCGGGGGAACCGCGTTGATAGAGGTTTATCCGAAGCACGCCTTTAGTACAGTGTCGTAGTGCAAAGCCTGCAAGTGCCAACAACATGGCTTCCGTAATAGCCACGGAGGCCGCAAAATTAACACACGAAGAGCGCGCGGAACTTCAAGAACAGTTCACTGTGGTAAGTAAATTTCTAATAGAACTTTTTTAACAATGGAAATAATTTTTTCCTAATAAAAGGTTATATTATCGATTAGTTACAAATTCCCCTTTTATCTCTCACAAGTGACACATGGGTCTGCTGTAGCTACGCCCAAGTGACAACACGGGCTTGTCAATATACAAATCTAATATCTATTTATTGAATTAACACTCAGTATATTTCCTTCAACAAGTTCTAATATATTTATTTTAAATTTAAATAGACGTGCTTGCTTCATTAAATTTAAAAGGGTATCACTTAACGGGATTGGTGAACTAAAGAATTTTTCACCTTTCCCAAACTTAAATGTCTCATAAATTAGGGAGATACAGTTAAAAGATTTCTAATTTAATTATCTCAAGAAAAATTGTAATTAAGTCTCTGCGAACGAGTACAAATTTGAATACAATAACCCAATGTTAATACGCGCGTAGAAATTTTTACTTCAATGACTCATTTTGCCTTGCAGATATGTTTGCGGCTTACTCATAATAATTCTGCATCTTTATATACTTACGTTTAATGTCATACATGCATTCAAATTATGCCATGCCCTCAAATTCGAGATTGTTAAAGTACTTAAGAACGTTCTTGGACTTGGCTGAAGAATTCAAGTGTATCTTATAATTTTGCGCTAACAAAGCACGTAATAGGATACAGGCTTTACATGCACATATTTCCATAATTTAGTGCTTAGCAATATATCGTATTTTTTATTTTCAAGTGAAAAACCGGCATTTCGAAACGCACACCTTGCCACTTCAAAGAAAAATTCAATTTACCCTGATTTGCAAATCTAACGCGCAAATCAAACCATAAACGCCTACGTTAATTTTTAATAATTCATAGCAAGATATGATCTGTTCTATGAGTTTTTCACTCAGTACGTTATAATTAATTAATTAAACCGTGACTAAACAATTACACAATCATTTCTAAAAAATCCTATTGAGGCACATCTAAAAACTTTCATTGGAAACTTCGGGAAATACTTGTTGAGTACTCATCATGAGTCATTGTTAATTTTTATGCACGCACTACGCAATTTCACTTCCTCTATCCATCTGTAAACCGCCTGCAGAATATGTTAACTAAAGCAGATGAAAGTATTTTTAGGCCCACTTTACCCACAGACATTTATAGAATTTTCATTACGGGTTCAATGGACAACTGAACGTGTTGTTTATATTAATAATATTTTCTATTTGTCTTTCCTCTTCTTGTTTGTTCAGTATCTCTCTTTCTTCTACCTTTTCTTTATACTGTTTTCTATCATTACCCGAAAGAAGCTTTCTAGATCATGAGCATCCCCAATGTTATCTTTTCCTTACGCTCAATATCTTCTAAGTTCTATATCTTCGCTACCTTCTAATGATCACCAAGAAGAACAGCATGAACCAAATTTAAAAAATCTTATGATGTTTTCTTCTTACGTTCAGTATTCTTCCTACAGTTCCTCATGACCAGAGAGAAGTGTTCTGCATCGTGAACCAAATTAAAATTCTTATGTTATCGTCTTCTTAGATTCAGTAATTTTCCTTATTCTAACTTTTATATCTTATCTCCTTTTCTTATAGTATGCCTTATCATCACCACACAGAAGTTTTTTTAAATAATATCTTCTTTGTTTGCATTTTCTCCTTGCCGTGATATCGTACGTCACTGTTTCTCATCATCATAGAAGAGAGGTTTCCCTGTACTAGATTAACAAAAACCGTGCGAATCCTCCCCTTCCACTCTTCTTAATCTCATCCTTAGTCTAACTGTAAGCAAGTATACATCAATGTTTCCATCAAGGCTTTACCATAAAACATTAATCTAATAGAAATGCTTAGGAATCTTCTTATCATTCGTCAATATATTAGATTTAAATCAGGGAAGGTAAATAAAAACTAGATTCTAAAATTAAATTTTAACTTTCCCATTGACGCTTCTTTCTATTTCTCACCCATATTATTAGGAATAAATTAAAAAGGAAAGTAAATCGGAATGAAGATTTGAATAGTGAACTAAATTTTAAAGTAGGAACCCACCTCCTAGAGAGCATACAACTTTTAATCAAATAAATAAAGCATAAATCAAAAGAAGAGGTTAATTAATTAGAACGAAAAGGATTCATTCCGAGCCTCTGCTTTATTCTTATCAAACTGGGCACGATCATATCAACTCAATAAATAAATATTTCTGAAGATAAATATGAAGCATGAATTAAACTTGTGTTAATGTTAACGTTTATTTACTTTGCGATTATTTAATTATTACGACAAAGCTTGAAACTATAACAGAGTAAATTTCTTGCTTACATTTATCCTTTGGTAAAAGGATTCCCGCAAATCGGAGAGAGTCTTCGCATTATCCTTATCGCATAGGGTACGTTCTATTCATATCAGCCCAGCAAATAAACTGAAGATAGATATGAAGCATGACTACAACATTTCTATATTATAGAGAAAAATATTCGATTCTAGATTTTTTTTCATTGTTTAGTAGGTACTGGCATATTGTGTTCGTGAAACACCATATCAAGTATTCAAGTGCATGTAATACTGTGGTTTTCATGGTATTTCCAAACCGTACCTTTAGAATCGTCAGCTGTTGGATATACAATTAAATTCTCAAGGATATGAGTAGTCCTCAGCTGTAACTTATCCTTTGTTACCAACTCATACTATCAGTGGTCACATCATATAGTCATTTGATTCAAAATTTAAATCTGTAGGCTATATTCTCTTTCATGGTTATTTTCTATTTATATGAAAATTCTTTAACAATTTATGTTTTGGAAGTTAGACAGTTTAAATAATTTTAAGTGCATATTTAAGTGGATGTTTGCGTACGTGGGCGTTTACACACTTTATGTTCTTTGCATAACAATGATTGCTGACCTAAATCACAAAATTCCGCAGTCGAAGAAAACATTTCTATATAACTTTCCTTTTCAAACACAACGTTTAAATTTTGACGTACTTTCAGTTGATAGCAGAAAAAACATCTAATTATTATAAAACGTTAATATTTTATTTTGCCCTGATAATAAGTTTTAATTTTTTTTTTTTATAAAAATATATCTGAACTAACGATATTTTTTCTATGAAGAAAAAATATATTCTAACAACATATTGCAACAACTGAGGTCATAAGAACTTGACAGTCGTTGTGGGCTTGCTTGCGCTTTAATTATTATATAGTCAAGGTGATATTGTAATTTGGGTTATGTAGGTTTATGTATCTGTAAAGGAATCAGCTTTCGTGAATTGTATATAAATCAAGACGGACAAAAACGTAAATACCAATCTGTACTATTTATAATTGGCACAGAAAGGTGTTTGCATTGTAAGTAAAAATGTATTATTATAATTAGCAGTAAACTAAATGTATTAGTAATATTTGTCTAATTTGAGCAATGCACATAGGGTTTCAACTACTATGACTATGACCATGACCATATCGTCCCCTATTTAAATTAAAAAGAGACTGGAATTCAAACCCGGGAAATTTTTGTTGCTAACTGAATTCGCACCCACTTATCCATGGAGATTTCTGTATTAATTATTATTTACCAAATTATTATAAAGTAGTAACCAAACAATTATTGAATATTTAAATGGTAAAGAGTTCTAACTGTAAGGTCAAGTTTATAGGTTGGCTTCAAATTATGATCAATTGTTCCCTAATGTGCAAAACGACAGTTTAAAGTTACATTTAATTTTAGATCAGCACTGTTGCTAAATCATTTCTTATACTAAGTGATTTTAGTTAACGTTTACATCTCAATTTAATTCTAATTTTTTTTAATATTAGTAAGCATTTGAGTATTTAATCCTTAATTAAACATTGGTAACGATTAAGATAAAACTGCAGGCACATTCTTTCTAAGCAAGGTAACCCACATAAATTACCCAATTAACGAATAAACTTCAATTTTCGTTATACAAGCTATAAAATTTTAGTTACTTATCAATTTTTTTCGAGTAGATTTACAGATTAAACAACATTATTTACTGATAAATATTTCAAATTGATTTATCGTATACTTATTGGACGTTACTACGAACCATTTTATCTGAAATTCTCTAAAAATATATTTCCTACAACCACGTTAATATTTAAAAAAATTATTCATTCAAGCGAATTTATCTCAAACTCGTACCAAGTTCCAACATAATTTGTACTAATTTTATTTATTTTTACTTATTGAAGCAAGATCAATGTACCTGTAATAGTATCTTGTTATTACAATGTTATGTTTTACGAAAGAAAACAAGTAGCAAGTTGTTTGCAAACTCCCAACAATTGTAGGTACTCTATTAAGCAATACTATTTAAGTATTTCCTTAATACATAATAATTTTTTAGATATAGATATGATTTTAACATTGGAAATGTTTATGTTCGTATATGGGGCCAAGTTACGAGTTTTTCTCAAGGGCCAAAGAAGACAGAAGTGTCGCGATCGGGTTTCGCCGCTAGCTGGCCGGTCCGGGCCGACAGCATAGCACGGTGGGCATACAAATTGGCGTGTGCGCCGTGCTCCTGTCCAGCCGAGGCCGATGGTGTACAACTACAACCCGAGGGCTTTAGCCCGAGGGTTGTACGTCAAATTCTGTATTTCCATGGTAATAGTCAGTGTTATCATTTCCAATGCCTCCGATGGTTGCAAGGATTGCGAAATCTGTGAATTTTTTTTTCTTAATTAATGTAATAAGTAAAACTGGAGCAATTTTTAATTAACTGCAATCATATCTTATCATAAATAATAGAACAATTTCGCAACTATAAAATAAATTGAAGTATTACAATTGACTTCTTATGATAATTGATTGTAAATGTTTATCGGTATCTTGAAGATACTACAATACACTTATTAAAACCGTAACAGTTACAACAACAGACGTACTTATAATTTCCAATAATTACCGATAAGCAAACTGATAATCACCGTTTGCTTAAAGAGAAAACAGTACAATTTTTAGTTGCCTTTTGCTAAGCAAATAAAAATGGAAGTAAAATTTAGTCGTCAAATTAGTGCTCAGCACGAATTTTTAAGTGACTTAAAAGAACAGGCTTGGTATAAGCAAGTAAGTTAAAAATTTAATTCTGTTATGTAATTTTTTCAAACTTTCACTTTATGCGTCAGTTTTAGAAAATTAAGTTATAAATTCTTTGCCAGTAGGCCAAATCATGAAATTTTCTTAATGAGAAATTACAAATCTTCAGAACTGTTTATGAACAAACATTTTAAAATGTAGTAGAGATTAGGTTTACGGTTTAATATGAAAAACAAGTTTGGTATTGTGAAAGAAGTTTCAGTAATAACTGATGCGCCTGTTGCAAATGAAAGCAAAATGTTTAATTAAAATCTGGGTTCTATTAATCACTACAGCTGCAGATTTAACTACTTTCCCAGTTCGGTACATTCATTAAAAAGGAGGATGATTTTTTTTCAGTAGTACTACCTACAAATTGTATCTTTTTTTTTGTATCATAGACTAAAACAATTGTAAACATGCATAATCAATTCAGAACCCAATGAATGTCAACAACGATAAAACACATATTTTAATCAGTCAGTCTGGTAGTGACACATCCTCTTGTGTAGGCTGCAGATATAATTAAATTCAGTTTGACTAATATTAATATAAGATGAATTTACCATTAATTCATCTGTATATATATTTTATACATAGTACTTCAGTAAAACAATACATAAGACTTTGTTCTTAAAATTTATTTAAAAGTAAGACTTGATAATACATTACATCAGAGTAATTAAAGATTGATGATAATACAATACTCAGGTATGACCGTGAAACGCTTTCTCTCATATCTAATGATTTTTAATCTTTTAACCAGTAATAACTTCTTGAATACTTATATCGTAATTTCTAGTTATGCATATTTATTCCTTTTTTAGAATTCAGGTTTAATTTAGGTCAAGTATAACAGTATAGTATAGCAAATTATTTATATAACTAATAATTATATTTGTTGTAGATTGACAAAAACAACGATGGATTTATCGATCTCAAAGAACTTAAAGAAGCATTGGATGTATGTGGTTTTAAAATTCCAGGATGGAAGGTACGTCAAATGGAGGAAGAATTTAAGAGCAAAAAAGGAGCCATGGGAGATGGAAAACTTTCATATTCCGAATTTGAATGTTTGTGTAGCGATTTAAAAGCAGGAGAAGTAGCAAGTACTTTTAAACAAGTCGTCCAAAAACGCGAAAACCTTCAACACTTGGGTGGTACTTCCGATGCTTCTAATGAAGGTACAACGCATTCCGTACGTGTAGAAGAACAATTAGCCTTTTCTGATTGGATTAATTCCAATTTAAGACACGATCCAGACCTTAAACATTTGTTACCTATCGACGCGGAAGGAAAAACTTTGTACGAAAAAGTTAAAGATGGAATTCTATTATGGTATTAAAAAATTTCCTTTTCCTAAGAACTTCTCAATAACGTTAAAATTATTTTTCAGCAAAGTAATCAACCATTCATGCCCTGATACAATTGATGAGCGAGCTATTAATAAAAAGAATTTGACATTATACCGAAAACTTGAAAACTTAACTCTAACACTCACTTCTGCTCAAGCTATTGGCTGTAATGTTATAAATATCGATGCTCACAGCCTAGAAAAAGGAACACCACATTTAGTATTAGGATTAGTATGGCAAATCATCAGAATTGGCCTGTTCAATCAAATAACTTTAGAACATTGCCCTGGGCTTACTTCTCTATTAACTGATGAAGAAAGAATTGAAGACTTGATGAAGCTCTCTCCAGAAGCTATTTTGCTTAGATGGGTCAATTATCACTTAGAAAAAGCAGGCACCCACCGACGAGTCCATAACTTCCAAAGTGATATTGTTGATTCAGAGGTATACACTCATTTGTTGAAACAAATCGCACCTTCTGACGCGGATGTTACTGAAGAGGCTCTTTTGGTATGTCATATAAAATTCATAATTTGCAATTCTTAATTAATTCTTAATTCTTTAGGAGAGGGATCTCGTCAACAGAGCAGAAATTATGCTGCAACAAGCAGCAAAACTGAAGTGTCGGGCTTTTGTTACACCTCAAGATGTTGTTAACGGCGTATACAAATTAAATTTGGCTTTTGTTGCCAATTTGTTTAACAATCATCCTGGTTTGGAACAATCTAATGGAGCTTTGGAAGGTTATGAAACTGTAGAGGAAACAAGAGAAGAGAAAAGTAATTAAATTATTATTGAAGTAAGACATGCTTTAGTCTAACTTATTTTTTTACAGCTTATAGAAATTGGATCAATTCAATGGGTGTAAGTCCTCATGTGAATTGGTTGTATTCTGATCTTGCTGATGGTTTGGTTATCTTCCAACTTTACGACGTAATTAAACCAGGAATTGTCAATTGGCCAAAAGTTCATCGTAAATTCAGCAACCTCCGAAAATTCATGGAAAAATTGGAAAATTGCAATTATGCTGTAGAATTGGGGAGAGAAATCAAATTTTCTTTAGTTGGAATTGCTGGACAAGATTTGAATGAAGGAAATGTTACCCTAACATTAGCTTTAATTTGGCAATTAATGAGAGCTTACACTTTGTCAATTTTATCCCAACTTGCTCAAACAGGCAGTCCAATTGTAGAAAAAGAAATTGTTCAATGGGTTAATAATAAACTAAACACTGCTGGAAAGAAGTCTTCCATTAATAACTTCCAAGATTCAAGCATTGCAGATGCCCGGGTTGTTATTGACCTGATTGACTCCATTAAACCTGGTGCTATCAGCTATGATTTAGTTAGAACCACTGGAACCAGTGAGGTGATTAATATTTATTTTTCTCTGGATAGCACAAATAGTGTTCCTTTATATCTCAGCTAACTTCCCTCTATCTTTTAATTTTTTCAACGAAAATACTAAAAATATTAACGCACTAAATTTGTTTCAGGACAATTTGGCAAATGCTAAATATGCTATTTCCATGGCAAGGAAAGCTGGAGCTCGTGTATATGCTCTTCCAGAAGACATAACAGAAGTAAAACCTAAAATGGTAATGACTGTGTTCGCGTGCCTTATGGCACTAGATTATGTGCCCAGCATGGACAGTATTCCAAGACAGTAGCTTTTAATACTTAACTTTACAGTTTACATTAGTATGACTTCAGATTGACGTCCACTAAAGCAATTCCATTAACCAAAAAGACTTTAGGTATAAAATAATCATAATCAGCTTAGCTTTAAATTAATCAAGCTTTTTAAAAATTAATTCAAGATATGTTTCTGTTTCTAAAAGTTGAAAGTTTATTAACCTTTGTGTTTAATTTTTTATGATACATCAGAGTATAGTTCTTACACAAATCAAAATTACGCAACTGTTCTAATGCGAGCCAATATTAAACCTTGCAATAATTATTTTTAAAGCAAGCATGTCT
Organism: Hemicrepidius hirtus; assembly: GCA_963082805.1. Classification (NCBI taxonomy): domain Eukaryota; kingdom Metazoa; phylum Arthropoda; class Insecta; order Coleoptera; family Elateridae; genus Hemicrepidius; species Hemicrepidius hirtus. Next base: position 22,576,751 of record OY720168.1, read on the forward strand.
AGAGTTCAAAATTTTATTTTGAAATCTAAGTTGATATTTTGCAATGCTTTGTGCGTCAGTCAGAAGAAATACTGTATATATATTTTTTTCTTTTGTAATTACATTTATATAATTCATTTGAATTTTTATGTCATTGTAAAATTTTACATAATCTGTGATTACTATGTACAGGAACATTCCAAATCATTAGATACTTACGGAATTCCATAATTTTTGCTAGTCTGGGCACAAGTATTATTCTGCTAAAACTGGCGCAACATTCCTTATTCTATTATCATAAGAAAAGACTTCTTGATAGATGGAAAAGACATGAGTAGTAAAGTATTCTTGAAAAAAATAAGAATTCATTTTGTGTAAGATCAAAAGAATAGATTTTTCTAATGATAGCAGAATTGGCATTTGGTGCAATAAAGTAACTGATTAAGTTTGTTATTGGTAAAGTATTTTATTTTGAAAATTTTTTGATTTAATAAAATTTTCAAATTACCTATTTGTGATCAGGAAAGGATTGATGCAAGCAAAACTGAAAATATGTGGTGATAACACACATAATCATTCCATTATTTTATTTTATATGAAAAATTACATTATTTTGTAAATCTTTATATTATTTTCTATTAATCATTGTTATTTAATTGTATATAACATTCCATATTATTATTTTCTTTTTTAAAATATAATTTATTGGCTTCGGGAAACAAACCTAAGTGCCATTTACGATTTACCATTGTTGAATTACCATTTGTCAGTGTCTCAGACACATTCATTGGCGTAACTAGATAAATAATGAACGTGGACTTAGTCTTACTTTTATGTTAAATTGAATTTAAGAAATCTAGAAACGCCATTGGTAACATCTTAACATTTTGTTAACGATTTGTAAACAACTGTGAGGTACGTACTAGATTTTATAGCATTTATACATTTTGTGTAAATTTTACATTTCTACAAATTTGCACAATGTACAGTTTGCTTCGGTGAACCAAAAATAAAGAAAAACAATATTAAAGATTGTTTTGATTAAACCACATCCCACATCCTGATTATATTTGAATTAAACAAATTTGATAAGCAATTTTGATTGGGCATTGTAAAAGACATTACTTTGAGATTTTATGAACACACACAATAAAAAATTAAAAACACGTCATAAAAATGGAATGTGATACCTACAAGAGAAAACTCAAATTCTCAGAATAATTACAAGCAATATTTAAATTTCCCGCTCTGTCTACACGTTTATTGGAATTTTTCCATTAATCAGAAACGGTGTTAAAAATATAATACGTGACCGAATAATTTTCCTTGTTAAAGAAAAAAAAATTGTAATGGGTAAGACTAGACGTATCTAAATCCTTCAAGCTTGAATGGCATGAAAAATTACGAAATTTCGTCATTTCTAGAAACGTGACTTTACGTAGACCAAGCTGTATGAAACAGATAATCTATATACGTAGTGTGCGTAAGCGTAAAGAAAACCGTTATAACGTGAAGTGAAAAGTAGCTGTTCCTTTGTTGCATATCCTCTAACAACGCTTGAGCTGTCATTTTACCTTTGAGCTTGGTTGTGGCCGGTTGATTTCCGGTGTTATCATTGTGCACGTAGAGCCCGGTAAGTAAATTATCTTTTTGTTTCATTTTATCACTACGTGACAGTGTAAAACCGTAATGATCGATTCCGAGTACTATATAAACCTTCATTTACAAAATTCTCAATCATAATTGAATTGTTTCAGTTCCTCAAGCATGCCTGTTCCAAGTTTACAGCAGCCAGCACCGGCCTTCAGCGGAACCGCTGTAGTTGATGGGCAATTTAAAGAAATAAGCCTGGCAGATTACAAAGGGCAATACGTCGTCCTTTTCTTTTATCCATTGGATTTGTAAGTTTGATTTATATAAAAAATTATTCCCTTAACCTTAGCTTTTAACTTAATTGCTTCAGTAATTAAAGGCTTCCTTGAAAACTGAATATTTCAGTAACCAACTAATCATAGCATTACTTAAAGTCGATTTAATATTTATGAAAATTAGTTGGAGATGTAATTATATATTTATTCTACCACAACCAATTCCATTTGTTTAATTAACCTCGAGATAAATAATTAATCCAGAATTTAAAATTTTCCAGAAACATCCATATATGCTCAAATGATTTTCCAAGAACTTTGTTAATCATTTTACATATACATATGGAAGATTAGAAAATAGATTTGCTTATGTCTTTAAATTAAACCTTTGAACTTACTCAAGTTTGTTTGAATCATAATGACTTATTGATTTATAGCACTTTTGTATGCCCCACGGAAATTATTGCATTTTCCGACCGAGCTGAAGATTTCAAGAACATCAACGCAGCGGTAATTGGAGCCTCCACCGACAGCCACTTCTCCCATTTAGCATGGATTAACACACCCCGTAAACAGGGTGGTTTAGGGGAAATGAAGATTCCCCTTCTAGCTGATAAATCCCAAAAAATATCCAAAGCTTATGGTGTTTTGGATGAAAATAGCGGTGTTCCTTTCCGTGGATTATTTATCATTGATGGCAATGGAATTTTACGTCAAATTACAATAAATGATCTACCTGTTGGTAGATCTGTTGATGAAACTCTACGTTTAGTGCAAGCTTTTCAATTTACTGATGAACATGGAGAAGTTTGCCCAGCTGGATGGACGCCTGGAAAGAAGACCATGAAACCCGACCCCAATGCTAGCAAAGACTACTTCAAAGCGGTTCATTAAGCTTTTAGTTGAATTTTACTTTAAATTAATTTTTGTTTGTATCATGTATACTCATACTTATGTTCTCTTACCAATGAAACTGTATTAAAGTTACTTCCTTAGTTAATTAGCCTCGAAATAAAGTTACTTTAGATAAATGTATTTTAATATAATGGTAGTGTAATGCCATTTTGCATACCCCTGCACATCTCCCTACTCCCTAGACATACTTTTGTATTAGGAAGGAGCATTCAATGGTACCAGGTAGAAGGGTGATGACTGATGAATGATGATACACGAAGGTTGGTGAGGAAAGGTTTCAAATTTAAAGCCCAGCTTTTAATAAATATCAGTTCCTATCTGAAATTTGCTTGAAAATCGGTGTTTCTACTTTGGAGCTACTAGAAAAGTAATAATGTAGGTCTAGACGTGACCATTATCTCCGCATAGAGATAAATATTTGATTGCTAATTATTACATGTATGTAAAATGTTATCTACTTAATTTAAATTCAATTTATATTTTATATTTACATACATGCGACTGATATTGAAAATTCATCTCAAACTAATTATATGAACCCATTTTTGTAAAAACTTAGCACGCTAGTACTGGGGTTTTATTAAACTGGAGAAATAAATATTTTGACCTTATAATTTAATCAGGTTCCTTCCTCCTTTGAAAATTTGGGTCACATCCCTTTAAAAGAGTAAGAGCCCTAGATTAATTGTGTTAAAATCTGTATCAAAATTTTCTCCTGCAATATTTTATCTAGTATATCTGCTGGAGGTTTTACCCAAAATAATTTGGCGCTCCCTCAAAGTGAAAAAATGGAAATTTTGTTTGTGGTCCGTGTCGAATTAATTTTCATTAAATAAAATGTAGGTAGGTATAATAAAAGTTTCCAGTTTCAAGTTTACAAAGTAATTAAAATAATATTAGGTATGTTTAAAAATCAAAGTTTTTAAAATGTTGGGATTATGGTTTAAAATAAAACTGAAACCGATTACTTATTTAAATATTTATTTAAATGGTACGTCTTAATTCGTCAACGGACGGACGATACATCAGTGTGTGTGGGAATATTAGCCGTTTTTGCGGTTTTTAAAACAAGAGTGTTTTCTCTCTTTCTAAGGGTCTATTTATTAAAATAGACCCTTAGAAAGAGAGAGTCATTAGACTCTCACAAAATATAGAAATATAGGTTTCACGCTTAAGTGATCTTTAAACCAATTAAGTCTAGCACCCTTAAGAAACACATGTGGTTATTTTTGCACGTGTTAAATGTAATAAACTAATATAAAATACATAGTAGGTACACGTGGAAATGTATTTGCTTATCAAAAACGAGGGAAAATGAACAGATACGTATGTGGTCCGATTTTCAACTTGAATAACCAATGACAAGTAGAGCTCCAGTCAAGGATATTTTACGCAACAAGTTCTGTTTATCGTATAACTAAACGCCGTAGTAGTATCATATCATACAAGAGGACTTTAAAAAACAGAGTACGATCCTTAGTTTATTTTCTACGCTTGTCCAAACTTATACAATTTGTTTTCTGGAGGCGGGGAGCTTGCCGACAGATAGTAACAAGTAGAGGTGGTCATTCCAGCCGAGAGCCGACCACCGAGACGTGTTTGTGAACCCTACAGCTTCAGCATGGCCAATTACCACAAACTTGAAGCAAAAATCATCGAAGAATTACGAGACATCGCCAACAAACTTCGTGTCCATTCCATCACTTCTACGCAAGCTTGTAATTCGGGGTAAGAAATCATTATTTCTATAGGGTGCGCGCGATGTTTCTGTATTGGGAGGGAAAACAGGTGGTTTATGTTGAGGGGTCAACACATGGCCATTCATTTTAACTTAACCTAAAGAATAAAAACATCATACCGGGCAAGCGTGGTCCGATAGTACAACGCAGATACGAGCAAGTATTAAACGAGACAAATCTTCTTCATTATCTCATTTACGTGTGAATTTACGTTGAAGAAACATGCCGGGTCAAAAATTTGTCGATTTTGAAACCCTTAAAGATATTGCCAATAGGTTGAGGATTCACAGTATAACTTCAACTAGTGCTTGCAATTCTGGGTATGTTTTTTTTATTTTTTTATTTTCATCGTTCTGGTTTTTTATAAATATGTTTCCAAGTTTTTTGGATAAAACTTGTTTTGGATTTTTCGGAAAATTTCCATTAAAAACAGGGTTACGTTACAAAATAAATTTCTCTAGCTATTACTTTAACTTTGCGCGGCAATTCTAAATTATCCTTTAAAAATATATTTCCAAAAGGGTTTATTTATCTTTATTGATAAATCGATGACACACTTGTGTAGGATATTTTTCTACAAACCTAAAAAGTATATAATTTTAACACAAAATATACATTTTTCAAAATTTACCAATTCATGCATTAAAGTTTTAAAATTTATCCCTCTATTAACCAAAAAATTTTTAAATTTTCTCAATAAACCACAAATTGTTTTAAAATAAAAACATCATTACTATAATGAACAATAGGGTGGAATTGATTATATTTTCGAAAAGGTTTTTATTGTTAAAACAAGGACCTATAAGTTCCGTGTTTTTTTTTTCGAAAACTATACATGTTTGTAAGTTTTAGGCTATAATGATTAACGAAATTACATAATTCCTTAATTACCATTACTTGTACAAAATAAAAACATGCACGTATTACGTAATAATTAACAATTTTATTCATTCGCATTTGTTCTGCAAGTCACTATTAGTTTCAAACACGGTTACGTGCAGTTAATTTTGTTTGAAATTTTTGAGTAGCACTTGACATGCACCTCACATTGGGTATTGCCATAATAAAACAAGTTTTGTTGGATCCAAATATTTCATTATTAGGTAATCTTCTTTTAACCTTGTCTTTAATATATTTTGTCCAGATAACCTTAGAACATTATTGGTGCACATAAAGGATTTTCTAGAAGTTTTGTAATTAAATGTATGGAAATGACTGATAAAAAATTAGTTGCGGCTTTTCATTATCATTCCATATTCCAACGAGATTACAAAAAACAGCTTTCTCATGTGTTGATTGTGCCTTATAATATATTTTTTATCATTTATGTGTAATTTTTACAAGATTTAAGTAAAAATGTTCAGTAATTTAAATCAAGCAACTTATGAATAATTAAAATTACAAAAGAATACTTCCTCAATGCTAATTTTGACCTCATAATTTTCTTTTTTTTACAATTTCTGAATAAACCAACTGCCTATTTTGACCTTGTTTGTCCTATTGTCAATATTATTTATTCAAAGTCAGATATATAAAGATTAGTGTATATCAGTAGAAACATTCAGTATCATTTATCTCTCAAATTAATTCGCCTACTTTTATTGTAAACTTTAAAGAAATACTATTATTCTTTCCACAGACATCCTACATCATGTTCCTCAATCGCAGAAATACTTTCTGTGCTGTTTTTCCACACAATGCGCTACAAAGTTTCAGAACCTAGGGATGCTTCCAGCGACAGATTTGTTTTGTCCAAGGGGCATGCCGCTCCCATTCTTTATGCAGCATGGGCCGAAGCTGGTCTATTTCCCGTTGCGGACCTGCAGAATTTGAGAAAACTAGGTTCTGACCTTGAAGGACATCCAACACCTAGGCTGAATTTCATCGATGTTGGTACTGGGTCCCTTGGACAAGGATTGGCCATCGCTTCAGGAATGGCTTTTGTCGGTAAAAACTTTGACAAAGCCAGCTACAGGTAATTTACAAAATTCTACCTGCGTGTTGTACCTTCGTTTAAATCTTCTACTTAAACGTTTCCATATTTTCTCCACTAATAGTTAAAGACATCCTGACCTTCAGTGGGTCACTGATATAATAACGAGTTATTTCTTATCTGCCTTATTTACGTAAAGGGGAACGTTTACCCAAGTAATATAGTTGTTGACATTGCTCTGATAATCTTACAATATGTATTTTTAGGGTTTACTGTGTAATTGGTGATGGGGAAAGTGCAGAAGGGTCAATTTGGGAATCTATTCATTTTGCCGGCCATTACAAACTAGACAATTTATGCGCTATTTTTGATATAAACCGCCTTGGTCAATCAGAGCCTACAAGTCTAGAACATAACGTAGATACTTATCAACGTCGTTTAGAAGCTTTTGGATGGAACGCGATTGTGGTTGATGGCCACAGCGTTGAAGAACTGGTAAAGGCTTTCCATGTAGCAGGTACTAGTCAAGATAAACCCACAGCTCTAATTGCCAAAACATTGAAAGGCAAAAACTTCCCCAAAATCGAAAACCTCGAAAATTGGCATGGAAAGCCTTTAGGAGACCAAGCTGAAAGGGTACTTCAACACCTCAGGGGTCTTGTGAAAAACCAAGGCCCACTTCAAATACATCCACAAAAGCCCTTAAAAGATGACGCTCCTGTAGTTGATATTTCTAATATTAAATTAGAAACTAAACCTTCGTACAAAGCAGGAGAAGTTGTAGCAACCAGAGTTGCTTATGGTACTGCCTTGGCTAAGATTGCTCAAAACAACCCCAGAGTCATTGCTTTAGACGGTGACATGAAAAATTCTACTTATTCTGAAAAAATAAAGAAGGTAGATGCCAATAGGTTCATCGAATGTTTCATTGCTGAGCAAAATTTGGTTGGAGTTGCTATTGGAGCCGCGTGCAGAGATCGTACAGTCGCATTTGTGTCCACTTTTGCTACGTTCCTTACCAGAGCATTTGATCAGGTAATTATCCGATATTTTCGTCCGTATTATACAAGGTAACGGAAAATTCTGTATAGTACACTCTGTTATACTCACAAAAGATTAAATATTTGCTTGTGTTTCCTTGGTAACACCCTTCTATTACATGAAATTGATTAAACAACTCTAATTTCGTTTTTATTAGGTTTTCCAATGTTTAGAATCAAAGTCATGCAAGTTTTGCACAACAAACAGGTTGATATTAAAAATATTGAGAAAACGAAAGTAATTGTCACAAGAATCCTATAATAATATTTGATTTGGCTTCAATTTTCAATTCCATAGTAAGAGGATTTAATCCAAATCCTTGGTAACTGTGGTTTGGAAACAAACCAAATTGTAAAAACCCCTTGCCACAAAATGTTTAGATATTCTCATGACGGAAGGAAATTAATCCGCCACAATTATCAAGATCAAAAAATAAAACACTTTTTACATTTACAGATATTTTTTGTAATAAAATTGTCTATTTGTGAATTGTTATTGAACCAATGCACACTCTTTTTTCCACTTTAGATTCGAATGGGTGCCATTTCGCAAACTAACGTCAATTTCGTTGGTTCACATTGTGGTGTAAGCATAGGAGAAGATGGTCCAAGTCAGATGGGTTTGGAAGATATTGCCATGTTTAGGGCCGTTCCTGGTAGCACCATATTCTACCCAAGCGATGCTGTTTCCTGCGAACGTGCTGTAGAATTGGCAGCAAACACCAAAGGGATCTGTTTCATTCGCACAAATCGTCCTGCTACAGCAATCCTATATCCAAATGATCAAATTTTCCATGTTTGTATACATTTACTACTCTATAATATTATTATCTAATTGTGTAAACAAATTTGCAGATTGGAAAAGCGCATATTGTGAAGAAATCCAATAATGATCAAGTTTTGGTAATTGGAGCTGGAGTAACTCTTCATGAAGCATTAACTGCCGCAACAGAATTAGCCAAGATAGGGGTTAACATAAGAGTTATGGATCCATTTACTGTTAAGCCTATTGATCAGGATTCTATCATCAAGAACGCGAAAGAAGTTGGCGGAAAGATAATCACAGTAGAAGATCATTATCCTCAAGGGGGCTTAGGAGAAGCTGTTTTGTCTGCAGTTGCAGAAGAGAGAGGAATTATTGTGAAGGTTATGGCTGTGCCAACAGTGCCTCGTTCTGGAACCCCAACTGCTTTATTGGAACATTATGGTATTTCTGCTAAACATATTGTTCGTGCTGTGCAAGAAATTTTGAAGCTGTAATTTCCTAATGATAGTCTGTTTTTACATTCCATTATCAAATTTTCTAACTGTAATTTGATATCTATATTATTTTCTTGAATAAAACTGTTGTCATAAAACTTTTGTGTTTATGCTAACGGAATACTTTAGGGAAAAGAGGTATTACAAGAGAAAATTGGTTAGATGGCAGGTAAAACAATCATGGTGTGCGCTCTTGCCTGCGCTCTCGCGAGCGCTACACGTGACGCAGTACGTTTGAGGTTAAAATTATTTTAATGATTCGATCTAGAAAAGTGGGATTTGAGCGTTCTGCATTTGCTGAATGTATTATTTGGCAAGATTCGTGATCAAGTAGTTCGTTTTTGTGTATTAGCTAAAAGTGGCGGTGTAATATAAACGGGATTCAGTTTTGCTGCATTGAATTTTACTCCACTTTTCCTTATGTGTCGGCGGCTACTGCTGACTAATTAAATCGCTTTTGCCGCTCATGTGACCTATAATCGTTGTCATACTGCGAAAAGCTCAGGGTTCTATCCATATAACGCAGATTTAACAAACTAAGGGTTTGTAAATCATTTCTTCAAATCAATTTTCAATTAAATTTATTTTTTCGTGCCTTATTCTAGAATTTATGGACCGCTAAAGATTGTAATTACGTTTTATGGTTGGTACACTGACCAGGATACGTTGCATAGCATACGCGCCAAATTATAATTCAAACGTACATTTAGACAACGTCACTTCATATACATACCCTCCTTATTTTTAACTGTTGTCTAATTTGGTATATTAACAATATTCCCCCATGTGTCTCTCTATAAAAAAGCAGTGCGTATTACGAGGTATTCAAGTGTTCAAAGGATTCAACTTTGACTATCGTGTTAAATTAAAGAATTATGGCTTCTGGTAAGTGTCCCCTATTTACGTAACTTTGCTTAATTATTGCTTGCTTGTACGAATCGACTTATAATGTTTACTTCAGCAATGGAAAATTTTTTAACCCTTGTTTTCTTGTACCTACAGAACATGTTCATTATTTAACTTCTCTTACGCCTGAAAGACTCGCAAAATACCTACAATAAAAATTGACATACCAATGTTATCAAATTTGCAACATAAATAATTTTTATTGAGTTAGGAAATTTTACACACCTGTAGGAACTTATGTCACGTATTCAATTACAAAAGCAATTTCAATCTTTTGTCTTGTTTTTCGAAATTTCAAAACAAGAGATGCTGATGCAATCATCTTAAGAATTACAGGTTTAAAGAACTTACTACCTGGCATATTTTATTTTTACCTACCACTTCAAGGTGTTCAACACATTACGTTATTTATATTCAAAATATGTAAAAGTTTCCTTAAAATCTTAGAGATACAGTTATCTGAAATCTAAATAGTATTTGAAACATTTACTAATCGCTTCTTTCAGCATTTTTCTTTTTCATAATTACAAATACGTACATTACTAGAATTTATATCTAGAAGCTAAAACAGTTTGATAGACCGTGAATATTAAAATAGAATAAACCGAATAATCTGTCCCAAAAGTATCTACTAACTCTACCAAATTGCCCATCAGATGAAACAATATTACATACTAAATTATTTTTTGGTATTGACCCTGAATTAGCATTTTTTAAATGGTTATGGTAATTAACAAGAAATATTTCTAATGTTTATGGTTGAATTTTTATAAGCTAGGTTTGAAATTGCGTCTATAAATTCGGTTAATAACTTACAAGGTTTCAACCATTTTATTGCTCTGATAATTGAAACAATGAGTTGCGAAATTAACATCAGACAATGTGTGGGAGGACGACGCTCATCCCAATGAATTGTGATGGGGTTCTAAGATATTCAAAACGACCAGCATCCTGCGTTAAAATATTTATTTTGGTATAATATTTCCAATTCTATCTCGAATTGGTTTGATATCTATTAATTGTCAGTTAAATATTGGATCAATCTTTTATTGTTCTAAATATCTATTAAATGAGTTGCGGTAGTGATCGATGAAAATATCCCACTAAGGGGTAGAAAGAGTAACCATTTTGAAAAATTCTTAATTTCTTTCTCTTCCCATTTTTCATACGCAATTTTAAAATTTTGAATCATCCTTTCAAAAAATTAATTGGAATATGATTATAAAATGATGAGAAAAAATGTTGAGCATTTAAAATATTGTTTTCTACTTTATTCCTAGTCGTTTTGGAAACTATTTGTCAAGATTTTAGCCGTCTTTTTGAAATTTCGATTTAGAACCAAATTTGAATTTGGTTGTCTTTTACGTTGGATTAGGATTTAATTACAAAATTCTCCCATTCAGTAACATGGCGTGCTGCATTACTAACCGCGTATTGTGGGATGCCTAACCTAAGTAATATAAAAGAGAATTAAAACGAAGAATATATATATAATAGTTTAGTGCATATTATACTTATGCGCCATTTAAGACGAAACTTTCTTGCTACGTGAATTATAGAACCGATATAACAAATCTCATTAAATGAATGCCTAGACCCTACATAATTATATATTCCAAGGATATTATAAAGTGTAAATGTCGGTTGCGAAACATGAATATTTTTCAGATATTTTTCAATTTTTTCAATATTTAACTTGTTAGAATAATTCTGCAGTGCCAATATTTCAATTTTAAAAGAAATGTGTTTATGTTTTCATCTGGATTTAAAGGACAAATTGGAATACAAGTCACTAATGTCGTAGAATTATTGTACGACTTTATGTTTGCATTTGCAATTAAATGCTGGAGACTTCTGTAGTCCATCGTAAAACCTTTCCGCTTTCCTATATATCACAATCAATTAGATTATAGGTATATTAGGTTGACGAAATGAATTCTCTAATTTTGTTGACCAAACTAAAATTAGTGGGTAAAAAGTCAGTGTTTTAAAAGATATTGATAGTTTTTTTTAATACTTATATGCAATCGCTGTGAAATTTATGAACTTGGAGATTGTATGCACCTGGGCTTTCACTTTCTATGCACATGCATCAATGCACGTATTTTGAACTTTAATATTTTATATATTGTCATCTATTAATCTTTCTCTTTTAAACATTTTAGATAAAATTAATGCAAAAATCTCCACGTGTTTTTTTGTTGGTGTAAAGGTAAACAAATAATTAACAAAACGATAATTATTGTGGTAGCTAATTTGAATTTAAACAGAAGGATGTTGTGTCATACAGACACAATCTGTAATTATCTAATGTTATCTAAGCTTAGTTTTGTAAATAAAAAGAATAGTAATTGAGCATTAAATAAATATCTACTTACTAATACAATGATTAGCATAAGCTTTTGGATAAATATAATTAGACGAAATTATTGCTGGAATGCAATATTCAAAGATATGTTATTTAATTTAATTTCTTCGTGTGCAAAATCAATAACAGGTTTGATTTTACAACTTCAAATAAAATTTTATCAATTAATCCGCATTTCCTACTTATTAGTTGACTTGACCTTCAGCTTTCCATAAGTTTGAATCGCAATTTTACTTTATTATGTATTTTGGGAATAACATTGAGACTTAAGTGAAGTTCTTGGCAATTACTTTTCTGGAATGCTAGCAAATGCAGAGACGTGTAAATCGGTCAAAATCTTGAAATTGCTTTGGAAACAATAGCTGTAATATTACAAACAAAAATATTAACGTTCCTGAACTTGAAAAATCATAAAATAAACATAAATTTTACGGTTGTTGTGGTAATAATTGAATTATTTACGTAGCGAACATTAGCAAATTTTGTGTATTATTTCGGCTAAACAATAGAAGTTTGTTATTCCCCAAACCCAAGACTGCTGTACAGAAATCCAAAATTAAGAAAAGAAAACATTTTATACGCGGCCTACAAACTAAGAATGTGTTAGTTCATTTGAAACAAATAACATTTTTGCCCATTGTTGTATAAAGAAAAACTTCATAAGTTTTCTTGATGTTAAAACACTTAAAACTTGGAAAATGTCCAAGTTTGCAAATTTTTCGTTTTTCAGGTTAAGTTATGGGCCATGTGAACATCATTTGCATTTAAAATTAGCTTTTCTTATTTAACCGAAGTTCTTCGAACTAACATGTACGTAATTCTTGTGTAGCATGACAATGAGTATAGAGAAGATAGTTTAGGAATAGAATGTTCATAGATTTTCACTTGAAAATGGAGTTTTATCATCTTCCCTTTTTATATTCTTAGTAACTAAGAATCGTATCCCTCAACAGTATCACAAAGAGTACAATGGTATTGCTTTAGCTATTAAAAAGTTACCAGCATTTAATTAATTTGGCGTAACATATTATTATAAATAAAATATCAACATAAAGGTTACGGGATTATCAGCGAAGTGAAATAATTTTTCGAGATTAGTTTCTGTACTTATTTTGGATTTCCCTTCGAAAGTTGATCAACAAAACATTGTTTATTAATACGTAGGTAACCCATTGCGAAAACAGGAAACGTTTTATATAAAACAGATCCGTATACATCAACGATAAGAGTCTTTCAAATTCAAAACTGAAACCTTCTAGACTTTAAAAATATATGTCACTTTGTCCGGTAAATCCCGTTCCTTGGGGTAAAATAAAATTCCAAATGGTTTTTTTCATGATAATTTCGTTGCATTAATTGTTGATAAAAGTACAAATGAAGATTATCATTAATTAACTGACCCAGAAACGACATGAATTTTCTTGTTCACCTTTCCACAACAGCAGCTTAATAGTTAAAATACATATTTTGGAGTACATTCTTTGCCAAGACACCTGATCATAATTATTGATGCTAAAAGTTGATTACGAAATATCACTTTCTGACATTGCTCTGTTGTTCAGTATTCCTTAACCTACAGCGAATGGTGACGTCTTTGCGTCTGGGAAAGCAGCACCTACTATTTTACTTCACATCCATCGAGTCGAAAACTAAGCAGTGGAAACGCAGACAGACGTGTACATTAATAGCTTCGGCCGCTTCGGGCCATAATTTGGTTAATTAAATGGAATTAAGACTTTTTATCCGCTAGACTTGCTCTTAACATAGCATTATCGCTACCAAGAGTTTTCTTTGATTGCGCACAGTTGTCGTCAATATTTTCAAATTCATCATACTTTCTAATAGGTAACATGAATAATTGCAAATTAATTACATATCACCTACTATGACGGTGATATCGTGACTAGAAACTCCTTCGTCATGGTGAAAAATAATATTTAATAAACCACTTTTAGTTCCAAAATTTCGGGATGTCATTTTGCAGGTTTTGAAAATATTCAAAAAGAGAATGAATATCCGAAATCTTAGCATCTGCTGTCTAAATTCTTCAGCAGGCGAGGTTAAACTTTTGTTAAAATTTAAAAATCAAGTTACGTCAGGGAAATCCTATTATATTTCCAGGTTTTCCATTAATTTAGTATCACAATTTGTTGCTCATTTATTTGTCGATCATTCTGAGCTTCTACCCCTCTGGTCTTCCGTTTACGTAAAGCAAAATAAAACTGAGAAACTTTTTATTAGGTACAAAACTAAATTTTCTTAAGAGTAGATTTGTTAGTTGTTTCCAAAAGGTCAACAGAACGTTAAATTGGTGTGGACACTAAAAAAACCACAAAACAATATATGACGCAGAGGACGTCACTATTTCTTTTTATTGTAACAATTTATTATTTAAAACCACTGAATTTACATTAACATACTGTATATCCTCAACTATGATTTTTTTATTATAGACTGTAGAGACAGTATTTACAATGTTAGAGAAAATGCTAGTTCATTATTCTAGGAAGGACTAAAAATATTCTTTATTGACACTAACTTCATCAATTATTCATTAAATATGGGTTTGTACAATATCTAAAATAAAATATAACCAGTTTTTGCCCATTGTTTATGACCCCATGATTCAACAAGTAGGTTTCTCTTAGTTTTTTTTTTTTTGTTCATGAAAATTCTTTTAGAAATTCAACTCTGCATATGTTTATTAGTTATTACATGCAAAAACAGATTCTGAATGTATCATTTAATTTTGGAAAATTTCATGACGCAAAACTTTCTAAATATTATGTCATAATTACAAACATTAATCTGGGTATTACTGATCGTTCTCAAATATTTTTTAAGGTTATTCACTTTTTAATAAAATTGCAGTAATTTCAAAATGAAGTTAGTTTAAATTAACTTGGTATAAATATACGAAGATGAATGATCTACAAGAGCCTAGTCCCGTCACAAGTAAAAATCGTATTACCTATTTCGAATGTTAATATACTTTTCAAAAAATTAGCACATCTACCAAAGAAAAATTTATGTGTATTAGAAACATTATCGTAAACGTTATAATCTCCTGTAATTAAAAAAATTATTTCCGTTCTATGACTCATCATTATGCAAAACGTGAATGCACGATATACGAAACCAACCTTGCAGGGGGCATAAATCTTTTGGATATCGCATCCTCAATTTTAAAATTCTTCCGCTTATACCAATAGAATAATAATTATTAACTGATAACGACCCTTGATATCAAAATTTTTACATTGAAATGCGGTCTACGTGCGAGGACATTATTCCAAACCTATCAAACATTTAATATCTATTCAAAGAAAAACAAAACAATATTAACAAGTCATGAACAGCAAAACATTTGTAGAACAATTACACACGTTGGTTGGTCAAGATAAGATAATTAGAAAGGATCTCTATAAAACTTTAAGTGAAACAGATTCAGTTAAATTAGAAAATGATGTTGACTTGGAAGAACAGAAAAAGTAATTTGCGAAGACTTCTAGAATATCCTGAAAAAAAAACTGAAAGTCTCAATTTTGAAAATAAGAAATTATATTAGGTATACGAAAAAATTAAAGTTAGGTAGGCTTGCCATAGCGGGCAAATCCTTTCTCTTAGTTTTTGTTTTCAGGATGTTTCAGAAATGGTTACAAGTAACTCTAATTCCTTCTCAAAATGGGAATAAAATTGTGCAACTTTCTACTCATTTTTTATGGTTGTAGAGATCCCTATTTGATCCATGTTATCTAACACCCTTTATATTCTTTCTTTGATATTTTATATTAAAAATGGAAACTATGGTACTACAATTATTAGTTTAGCCAAACATTTTTTCATTGAGAATATATATTTAGGAAAATAGCTACAACCATCGGATGTTTATGAGTTTTTCACATGACAAGTAACAGTAAAGCTCTGTGTAGGACAGCAGATGATATTTTAAAAGCTATTTTTGTCAGGAATGGCTTGTGATTCTGTATGACGTCGGAATCGTTGCCAGCGTCCGCAAGTCTATACCTATATATCTGAGGTGAGTGTATTCTGTATTCCAAAACACAACGTAAAGTACTCTTATGCTTTGGCAAGCAGTTTCAATTTATTTAAAATTAGAAACCAACACAGATCTGTACCATTTACCTACGTCTACACTAAATTAATAATTTGTTGTATCAAAGCGAATGAAACGGGCGTACTAGGTCCTATTAGACTGAAGATGGCTACTACAACTGCTATTCTCGACTGGTTTTTTCTATTATCATCCTAAAAAAATTCCGGGTATTTTATCTTTCACCGATTACTAGGGACTCTACGTTTACTTACCGACCAAAGTTCATAGGATTTCCAGTTAACTTATTCAATGGATTTATTTTAATTTTGCAATTATATTTATGTTGATTAAAATAGGTGGTTTATAGTTTTATTTATATATTTTTACATTCTTCGATGTGAATTCACTGCCAACTTCATAATTGTTTTGTTGCTCGGGAATTTTCAAAAGATAGAATTTTCACATAAATAACTGGCAAGGAACTAGTTCAACTTTGTCCCCGTCAATTAAATGCCTTGAAAGTTTTTTAATCTTTAGTATAAAATGTGTCTACACTTTTGTGTAAATTTTCATATATACAATAATAACATTAAAAAAATACGTATGAGGGATCCCAGAATGGGAGAGACTAATCAGATTTTTCTTATCTTCTCTCAGAATTGACAAGAAATACGACACGTGCTGTTCCAAACAACACAATGTTTAAATCAAAAAAATATTTATAAGTAGTTATAAAACTTAAGCATTAATACGTTTGGATAATTATTAATCATTAACAATTATTCAAGTATCCTTGACCGTCGTCTGGACTTTTTATTTCACTCCCCTTAAGTTAGGTTGTCCAAAATGTTTTAGTTCCTCCTACTTCGGAAATGATTTTGCTTTTTGTACTAAAGCGTTTTTAATAAAAAAAAAACTCCCATTTTTACCGTTTTACCTATAATTGCTTATTTTTAAGACAGCTGAAGGCTGAAAAATATTTATTTTCCTAAGTGCCCATTATTCTTTTTTTTTATTTGAACTTTGAAATTTCTTTTCATTAACGCATATTTATAATCATTGGAACTTAACATGATTTTAAGTCGTAATGACCAAGGTAATCTATCATTTCAGGTCCAAGTACAAACATATTTTTGCTGTTTTTCAATGTCTTTTACCACATAACTTTCTCTAATGAAAAGGAAAATAGAAAAAGCTATTAGTTGCTCAGCAACTGACTATGTATGCGATTAGGAATAGTTCTACTTCTTTTTTAATTTTCACCCTAGTAACCTTCATATGTCTTTCAGATTTGGAAAATGGAAACTTTTTATTTAAACGTTTATTAGTAATAACTTTTATATTTCTGTACCTTCTTGAACAATATTGGTTTTCTCTACACGAACATTTAACTTCGTTATACTTTAAAATTTTTAACGTGGGTTTGTGGATTATTCATCCAGTCATAATAATAATCTGTTGCATTAAGTACTGACTCATTACACCAATAATTTAAAAACAAGGAAAAACTTTAGTTTGCACTCAATTTCAAAATCAATAAAAGTTTAAACACGCTCTTAAATAATCTAGCAATTATTTATGTGTTTCGGTAACGATATTGCTATCCACAATACACTGCTGTGAATAATCATTATTCACTTGTGTCGCACATTCATTTTGTTTCATAATGTTTATGAATTTTGATAATAGGTAATAAGAGAATGCATCCTATAAAAAGTTCAAAATTGAAAATAGATAAAAAAAATAGCAAATAACTCTCTTGAAAAAACAGTAAAATAAAACGTATCTTGGATTGTTCTGTTCAAAGTTCTTAAAGCGTCAGACAATTAATTTCTGCAATTCCGTTATTAATAGCAATTTTGGACATTGGACAAATAATATTGTTATTAATCTACTCGTCACTGGTCTGTTACAATTGTTTTGTTGATGTCATTTTTCCTAATTTTTTTTAATGGACGTGTGCAGTTATAAAATAACATAATGTAGTATATAATCTGAGCTTCACCCATTTTTGTTATTTAACAAATTAATTAAAAGGTGGAAATGTTACTAGTATTTCAAGGTGAAACATTCTCCATGAATATTTAAGAAGTTTAAGATTCCTTATTTATAATTTCTGGTCCAATATACAGCATCTTAATGTCATTAACGTTAGTTTCTTTTCTCCAATTACATACTTATTACGTATTTCGCTATTAATTTGTTTTGTAGGAATTCGCGACTGCTTAATTTTAAAATTACAGGCTTGAAACGCGGAAATTTTCAATTAAAATCGCCAACGTCAAAAATAAAATGCTTTCAGAGAGGGGTCAATTTTTGCAATAATTGTAGAAGACGAGTAAAACGAGACATATACAGCTATCTGTTAAAATACATAAGGCAAGCAGAGGAAAATTCCCAACGTGTCAATAAGGTGCCTTGCTCTCCAATGCTAAAGGAAGTAATTTATCTAAACGATTAGGAATAATATGCAATGTTTTGGCTACATATATTTTTGTATAAACAATCAGTAATTAATTACTAATATACTGTTACAGTATTACCTTGTTGTGTCTTCCTTGCTCCATTCTTTCATATCGTTATAAATTATAATTTTATGGTTTTTTAAATATCCCTTACTTATAGGAAAATTATTGCAGACTTATCTCAAACCTATCAATTAATTAAATTAATTTTGTGAGCTAAGCAAATGTATATTTCTCAAAATTTTAAAAGTAAACAGTCACAAGTTTGAACGTTAAACTGTAGATTTATAAGATTGCCAAAACCGATAAAAAAAGTTTTATCAGTCACATTTCTTAAAACGTCATTACGAGATTCTCGATAATTTGACACACCTTCTTTATTACGTTTTCAACAACATCCCATGATTATTGTCTGTATAGGTTTCCGTCACAAGTCGCAATTTTTGGCCAACGATTAGAAAGAATATTCAATGTGGGCGCTGTGTTGCTATAGAAATATTCTTTCGGTATATATAGTAATTTATTATTGCACGGAGCTGTCTAAAATATCCCCATATTTATTAGATTTTCCTTTTATCCTTTATTTCTTTTGTATGTGATGTCATTGTACATTTTCCAAGGACAACCCTCATAAAATATAATATTTTCCCAATTATTTTAATCCCAAACTTATCCCTTTATGGCAAAGCCAAAACTGTTTATTATTTCACAGTTAAATATCAGAATTCAATACAAATTGGTTTGTAATGAGAACAGGATGTTATATCCATGAAATAAAATTTTACTTTATACTTCAAGCAGATTGTTCCGGGATTAAATTACAAACCACATCATTATTATGATTTTAAAGTGGTACCTTGAAGAAGAAACAGCCCAGATACATACAACAATCGTGACTAGATCATTGGAGCTAGTGGAGGTTTTCCCAAAGTAGTATCAGAAAAAATTGTTTTGCTAATATAACTTTACAGTCGTGGGCTACGAACAAGCATTTTGTATTATATATTTTAAGATTAAATTTGTTAAAAAATTTAACTAAGGAAAAACCCGGGATGTACGGGATCTATATAATGTTGAATGGGTAGGTCTGGAATGTATTGAGTGAAAAGACAACTAGATCGAAAATTATATGAAAGCACATGTCGTGATGCACGTAAGCTAAATTGAAACCATTCGGGAACGTCTGAAACAACTAGCCGACTCAATAATTTGTAATTTTAAGTAATTCCAATTAAAGCCGAATCATCACTTTATCAGGTTCGTAAAATTGTTCTTTAAAATAATTTTCAAGGTAATTTAGAAATATTTCATAACTTTTTCAATTTTTTCAGTTTTGCAGAATATAAACATATACATACTAATTTAATACGTAATTCTAAAATCTTCAGTTTAAACATCCAAATCTTGTGTGTAAGTACCTACTTATATAATTAGTACATACATATACAACAAAATTTCTTGGGATTACAAAATTGAAAGTACTTATTAATAAATGATTGTATACACTGGGAGCCTCCTGCCAATTCCGCGAAAATTGTGAAATATCGAGAAACGCCTAGCAGTTTAAATTAAATAGCGTTCAGACATAACGATATTTGTTTATTTTCTGTAGCTAGGAAAATGAAATTCTAACTTAGATAGATATACGTCAACCCCAATGCGTTCTTTTTTTAATTAATCACTTTCAGTTTACAAAAACGATAATAATGCCAAGTTGACCTTAAAAGTACTAGACATATTTTTTGAGGAAAATATTTTATCTGGAAATAAATAAATATTGTTGAGAATGTATCTTAGTAAATATGGTGTAAAATCATTCGTCCTATGTGTGACTTTCGTCATGCAGCATGCTGGTGCCCAAAATAAATAATTTTGCGAGGTTGTTCCAGTTAGTTTGTCGAATATTTGGTGGTTTAAATTTTTTTTTTATTGTTTTGAACTGAATGGTTCTTTGAAATTCAACGTTGCGTTGGAAAACCGTAGAATATTTACATAGTGATGACGCAATAGTTAAAATCAAATAACTGTGTGTAATTAATCCCTAATTACATGTTACGTTTTGAATTTGTAAAAACTAAGGGTCCTCAAAGACCATTTCTGTAATTTTTGAAAGCATGATGGAATGTGAAAATGGAAAACTACTTTAGAGTAGTTATGTAGCTATGGAAAAGTTTTAGTTAACAATAGTTATATGAAATGTAAATTAGAATAAGCATTATTTCAAAGCATTTAAACAACTACTACGTAATATTTGCAGTGCTACTTTTGCCCTTGAGAACAAACACTAGTATTTACTATAGAAAATCGAAATTAATATTTGCCTGATATTGCCAATTCTTGCATTGGAAAGTATAATTTTTTATATAAAATCGATAAATTAGAATCACGTTTCTCTAAGATTTAAAAAACATTTTGAATTTAGAAATAGGTTTCCTAAAGTAGCAGCCAACGGTGAAGTATTATTTTTTCAGTTAAATTGCTTACATTTTCTGAATATTGTTATGCAACTTTGATTAATAATTAATTTATTATTCTCAATTCATTTTACCAATGAAAATAGAATTTCGTAAACATTTATGTAGTATTATTACCAGATGAAGAGTATATTTTGCGAGTCTTTCACGGTAATCCTTGAAACGATAATATTTAGTGGTTCTAAATAATGTTTCCCTATATGGAAAGGATTCCAACGAGGAGGTCGCGGTGATTTTACGGATTAAGATCCACTTAAGAGTAGATTGTCCTTCGCAAAACCGTTGAAGCATCCCTCATGCATACCCAAATAAAAACCTTTTACCTCTTTGAATATTTTAAAATTATTTACATATCCATGTGCAACTATGTAAACTAAATATTTCCTAAAATATACATGACGTGATTTTATTAATAAAATTATTTCTAGACGCTTAGAAGAACAAAAAATCCAGGTACTTGATCTTTGAATATCGTATCTGCACTCCAAATCTTTTGACATAAACGTAATAGATAACGTCATTTTGCTCTTTGAACCCAGAAAGAACTTGTTTTGCCTGATAGGTTAAATCGTTCGTGACGTATTTTAAGAACGTTTTTGAAAGTCATTATAAAAATTCAAAGCGTAAATGTATTCGGGCTAATTTGCAGAGCAAAAATGTTTTTTAAAAAATACACTCGTCGTGTAGGTTGAGATTTTGGATGGGGATTCCCTCTTCTAGCACGTAATCCAAAGTATATCTTTTTTTAATCGCCTTAAGGCAGTTTGGACTTAAGACAGCTTGCTGAATGACATTCCCATATGAAGGTGTGTCTCAGTCGTCCAATAGTGTTTGGGGGCTTGACTGCACGTCATGCCTACGTCAAGAGTTGCACAAGCACTATCACCTGCTCGACAGCACCGCGGAATCGGGAGTTCGCTTGTTGCTGGCATTCGGATAAATCGGTGTTAGTTAAGCTCGTGTCTTTTGTAGCGAGTTTTGCTAGGTACCTACTGCTTGTGAAATTTTATACTCGTGCTCGTGTAACAATCATCGGTACTAACCGTCCTTTTATTTGCATGGTGCACTAATAAAACGCTCCTTACTCTAGCAATTGTCCGATAACTGCAGCTCCGGCGGGAAAACTGCGACAGTGTCCGCCGCTGCTGCGAAGTGTTAAGACGGTTTTGTCTCTGCAGGAAGAAAATAGAGGATGAAAATAAAACAACTACAGAAACTGCAAATTTTCAGCAACTGAAAACAAGAACTTTTACGCACAGAAAGTGTTCCAGAAAGTAAGTGAAGTTTACTTGGACGACTAAACTAATACAAAGTGTAAACTTGTACTGTGTGATAAACCAAGTAAAGAAAATTTTAACAAAGTTGCCCTTGCGATAAACAGAAAGCTGTGTTAGAACAATGATTGTACAATTATTAAGTTTTGCATGGTGCCTGATGATATTCGGACTGGCCCAGCGCACTGCTTGCGCCATCGAGTCACCCCCTCCATGCGATAGGTAAGTTTTCCACCTTGCAATTGCCCTTCCGGGGTACAAGTTATCCTTGCAAGCCTTGCCCACTCCGTTATCCATAGTTCTCTCTTTTCCTTCCACAGATCCTGCAAACGTGTTGTCTACTATTCACTTATCAGTGCAGATAATGTTCGCTGTCGGTACTGTTCTCACTGATTAGTGTTAGTGTAAAGCTTTTCTGTTTTCTTTGATGGAAATGCTGCCAGGTAGTGCGACTGGGCCACAGCCGCCCACTGCGCCCTGGCTTGCAGCCAACATCTTGGCTAATCAACAAATGTTACAGCGAAATCTACTGCCATGGTCCCCTGCTTCATACCATTCAGATGGCCAAGGTTTACGAAGACTCCAAGACATTTGTCGATATGAAGATGAAGTATTCCGTCAACGACACTTTAGAAAAATTTGATACATTTATGAAAGCACACAACGATGCCCCAACAAGATACGATGTGAAACAATTTATCGCAGAAGCGTTTGATAGTGCAGGACAAGAATTCCAAGATTGGATACCAAATGACTGGCGAGAAAGCCCAAAATTCTTAGAAAATATTCACGATCCTGCATTTCGTCAATGGGGATCCGCACTAAATGGTATATGGAAAGTGTTGGGGCGTAAAATGAAAGAAGAAGTCGAACACAATCAAGAACAGTACAGTATAATTTGGGTACCTAATCCAGTTATCGTACCAGGGGGACGATTCCGAGAATTTTACTATTGGGATTCATATTGGATCGTACGAGGTCTTTTGTTGTCGGAAATGTACACTACCGCCAAAGGAATGCTTGAAAATTTTCTTTTTATCGTTGATAAATATGGTCATATACCCAATGGTGGTCGTATTTATTATTTAGAAAGATCTCAACCACCTTTGTTAATTCCCATGATAAAACTTTATGTCGATGCTGTTAAGGACACGACTTTCGTTGCTAAAAATATTGCAACTATGGAAAGTGAATTTGACTATTGGCTGACAAACCATTCTAAAGTAGTGCCTTACAATGGTAAAAATTATACTTTGGCTGTTTATGGAGATCGATCGCAAGGTCCACGTCCAGAATCGTATTCCGAAGATGTGGAAATTGCTGAAAAGAGATTCAAAGAAGAGCATCAAAAACAAACATTTTATTCGGAACTCAAAGCTGCAGCCGAATCCGGATGGGATTTCTCTAGTCGATGGTTTATTACCAATACTACAAATAAAGGTTTGTTTGACGCACACACCTTTTTTAATCGCGTGTTGCTTATATAATTTAATTTTAGGTAATTTATCAAATATAAACACAAGATCCATTGTTCCTGTGGATTTAAATGCTATGATATACTGGAATGCTGTTATATTATCCGAGTTTCATCAACTACTTAACAACACGGAACGAGCAATTAAATACTCAAATATCGCAAACGAATGGATGGAAGCCGTAACAGCAGTTTTATGGCATGAAGAAGTTGGCGCTTGGTTGGACTATGATTTGATGAATTCCATTAAAAGGGACTATTTCTACCCGTCCAATATTGCACCCCTATGGACAGGATGCTATCCAACTAACGACCGAGAAAAAATGATTCGGTTGGTTTTAAAATATTTACAAACAATGAATATAATGTACCCGGGAGGAATTCCTACAACTAAAGAACATACTGGAGAACAGTGGGATTTCCCCAACGCATGGCCTCCTTTGCAACACATGATGGTCATGGGGTTGCAAAACACAGACAATGAAGCAGCTCGTCGATTGGCCTTTGAAATTGCTGAAAAATGGATACGATCTAACTACAAGGCATTCAACAACACCGAAGCTATGTATGAAAAGGTAGACCACTGAAACCATTCTTGTAAGTTACAGTATATTTATCATACCAAATTATTTCAGTATGACGCGACCGTACCGGGTGGTCATGGTGGAGGCGGAGAATATGAATTACAAACAGGATTTGGGTGGACAAACGGAGTTATCATGGATTTTCTTGATACATTTGGTGGCTCTCTAAGATTGGATGATGAACCACCAAAAGAATACGCAGCAGCTCGTCAAAGTGCCGCAACCCCTCCCTCAGCTTTTGGACAAATTGCAACGGGGCTTGTGGCGTTAATCGTCACGCTTACAGCGGGCTTTATAGGGTGAGGTAAGTGTCGTCATTGCGGGAGTTTCCCAAAACTTTACACATTTAATTTTCCAAATATTAATTGCTTTTTTTGTTTCAGGAATTTTAGTAAATCTGAGCTGCCGGTGATGGCATGTGAATAACGGTGGTTTGGTCTCATCCAAGTTGTGATATGTTGTTAATCTTGTTACCGCGTGATAGTATAAATACGTAAATAGTAAGGACATTATTTATCGCACGTTTGATAAATTAAGGGTCGCAGAACGACGCACTGTAGCTCAGGGCACATCTCGTTTTTAGTTAGTGAATTTTTTTTACACGATGATATTGATATTGAAAAAGTATTATTCTCAGTTCCTTTTACTGTACTATAGGTAGCTGTAAAACCAAATCACTTACTCTTATTTTTTTATTTATTTATTTTGTTGTATTTATTATGGATTGTTACTAATTGCATGCCGCTGTAATTAGTAGTGTACACTGATTCAAGGTTCAGTAGCACATTCCAAGGCGGGTACCTGCGTTGGCATGTTAGCAAGCGCATGCTACTCAAATATAATTACCCACTAGTGATAATGTACGTAGTGTTTATTTGAGATAATAAAAAACTTTTAATAAACTAGTTAACCCACCTCTGTCCAGTGAATGTATGTATGTGTGTATTATTTGTGGAAACGGGATGCTTTAGTATTGTTCTAGTTGCAAGGGTGTGCTCGACGTACCAAGCCCTGAATCCACTGAAGTTTCTTCACACTCAAATGTTGTATAATAGCGTTGATTAGTGTTGCATGAATCGGAAAATGTACTAACATTATAATTGTCTGAATGACCTTGAATTATATTTGTCATAAAATGCTTTCCTGGCCAAATTAATGCTGTTGATGATACATTATTAACATTTATAATTTCATATGTGATTTTCCCCAGGCGCCTATACAGATTAGCCAGAGCAATTATTTAATAAGCGCTGAATTCTCATGAAAAGGAAATGACGAATTATAGTACTGTACTGAGATCATTTCCCCTTCTCCTTAACTTGTATTAATTCTGGTTAAAACCAGATTTTTTTACATATAATTTACCTCAAAAAACCAAATTGTTGAAAAAATCCATTTCCAATTTTAGGTAATGAACATTGATCTTTGTTGAGTAATGGTAAATAAATGAAGTTTAGGTGAAGGTTATAATTATTATTATTATAATGGGGTTTGGAAACTAGAAAAATAACACCTGTCACAAACTTGCCAACCACTTGTAATAAACGACTTGAATTTTGCTTAACTTTCACTGTCTAACAAGTAATTGTTTTGTGCAGAGTATCGATATACAAGAGGCGCACCAGTGCCAGCCATTCCGCGGGGGATTTCCTTAAAAAACGGGTGCCTTCGAGGGCACAATACACCGAGTTGCGCAGTATACGTGCCAGAAACGCAAGATAAGTGCCGGTGCCATCAACATATAAGTGCCATAATCTCTGTGAGTGACGTTTTTAATAAATTAGACATTGGCGGCGCTTATCGTTGGCAAATTATTTAGTCTTGATATAAGAATTAAAAAAGACTTTTACAACAAATTAGAAAATTGTGAATAGATAAATATTATATAATATAGTTTTCATGTTTGTGCAAATGTAGTTTTCTGATTGATTATTTTTATGCAGTTATTGGAAATTATAATTTTTGTTGTTTTTTCAAGTAAATTTTTGGCGGTATGTTTTTGCTGCGAGTTAGAAAACATGAAAACGTAGACGGTTATGTATACTACATTGCGCGAACACTTAGTATTAATATAAGTTTAACACTCGACTAGTATTTTTTAATGTACAACAAATTATTTAGTAAAATGGTATTAAAATTGCAGTATAAACAATATTATGCATATGTTAGATTCATATATAAAAATGCCTGCGATAAGTAAATTCGACGCACTCTACTCAATATCCTATTTTTATTATAACAATTATTTACATTAGTATTGAGATTGCGCACGGGCAAATTTTCCTTTGTGGTTTTGCCTCAAGGTTTACGGTGCAAATGACCGCAAATTCCTACAAAAATTACTCTTATGTAATTACATTTTGATGTGATAACGTTTACGCCTTGTTCTATAATTTTTTATAACATTACTACATATTATCTGTGTAACCTTTTGGGTAATTACCCAAATATTAAACATGTTTGTTACCATCATTATTGTCTTGGAATTCCAGAAGTATTACTTCATTTAATTTGGTTCTAATAAATCACAGTTGATTTTTTACCTAAAGGCTGCTTATCGGCTTATAAGAGATATCTAAGTCATACTACGATGCGATAAGTTTTACAGTTTCCCAAAGCATTTTTTTCAACATTAAACATTGCGGCCTTGTATTTATACAAATGAATTCCTGTTTAACTCAAATTAACATCGAGTGTTAATAGGAGCTAAAATTGTAATTGCTATTTTATAATCGAGAAAACTTGCATCCAATAGTAACATTTTAATAGTCTTCTGATGATTATTTCATTCAAAACTGTAAAATATTTGACATGCATGCCAAAATACTCATGTGTATATTATTAGCTAGTTGTTAAGCTAGGTATTGTGGTTTTAGAATTTTACAACCCACTCTAAATGTATTAATAATTACAAAATCCGACAATTTCAAACAATAACCAAATCGAGACCTTTTCGTTTTCGGTTTTGCTAAGAAGAAAAAATTCTAAAACTACGTATTTCTATGCCATAGATAGATACTTTGTTTGAATTATCTGTCTACTCGGAAACGAACGTGACGAATCACATCATATCACGGAAAAACAAATAGAATACGGCATCATCATGATTAGTTTCCGTTTCAGAGTAGACGGGTTTTATTCTAGCTTTGGGCTTTCAATAGGATATCCTGTTCGACTGTGCCAAAATATTTCCCTTGAGTTTAAGCATATGCATAGAGAAGTCGTAAATGCTCGACATTTCAACTCCAATAAGGTCTAAAAAAACTACAGCATGATGCGAGAATATTATGTAATTATTTTGGCGAGCCAAAATATTACTACTCGTAAACTGTCGAAAATCTGGCTAGAACGACATATAAGTTATTATAATTAACAAAATTGTTAATTTAGATTTTAATTATTTAAATGAATAATTGCTCATAAGGACCGCTATGCAGGGTAATCAATCCGAAAAATGATTACCCTACAAAGTAACAGGGTTGTAGATTTAAGAACAAGAATTAGTCGTGCTGTGCGCGAGAGAGAACGAGAGACAAATGTAATTTTATAATTTTGAGGATTATTTATTTTTGTTTAATTAATTTGGAAACGCTTTTAGATCATTTTTGCCATACTGCCTTGGATCTAAAGGAATGTTTACCAAACAAATGTATCTTCCAGTGATTTTCTTTGAATGTTGGTTCTTCAAGGGTAAAAGATACGCGTAGAAATATTTGAAATAATTGTTTGAAAACCGACAGTGTCTTGTAATTTAGAATAGATAGAAAATATTGATAATTAGAAAAATGAATATCTATATTTATTATTTATAATCGTGTTTGTGCAAAAAGGGTACAACATGCTCGAATGATACCAGTATTGTGTTTGTATGCGTATTTTATGTAACTGGACAAAGAATATCAAATGTATTTCCTCCATTTTAATATGTATTAAGTGTGTAATAAAATGACGAACTTTTATCATTGTCCATTTTATTTACTATAGTACAATTGCATTCCGTTTTACTTAATTACGCTTCCTGTATACAACGCACAGGAAGTTGATCACGTCCCCTATGCATGAACAATATTACTTTAATTGCAATTCGCAATTTTAAGATATACATATTATAATGTCTAAAAATAACCCCACAACAAGAATTGCCTTATAAATAGACTAACAAAAGTTATTATCCAATTGTACAGCGTACGGTAGATCACTCTAGGTCATAGCCGCCCGCTTAAAGGCTAATGTTATACCAGGTCATTCGATCTTACATTTCTTACTTTCACATTCTTTCAAGATTCATTTCCTGAAAATCTTTCAAGTTCAAAATATTAATATAAAAATAAATTTGAGGCTGATCAACCCAAAATCGTGAGTCTTGAATAGTCAAATTCGTGAACAAGGTAATTTCTATTTTTCATTTCTATTAAAGGCAAAGAGGAAATAAAAGATTATTTTCAAGGTGAAAAGTAAGTCGTATTTATCCTTTCCTTTTACTTGATCATTATTTCCTGTGATTAATATTTTAAAGTATTAAATTGTTCATTAATTATGTCAAAAACTAATCTTGAAGGATATTTACACAGGGTTCCTCAAAGCTCAAATTGACTGATCTAGGAAACGGAAACAGCTTCAGTTGGGTAATGGAAAAAAGACGTCTTCACTGATAATTAATCAAAAACTTAATGATTCTTCAACACACGCGAAACTTTACAAATTTAGGTAAAATTATAACCTTGGATAATAATTTACCATTCAATTCTAGGATGTTGCTAAAAGAATGAAACTCAAATTCGTTTAAATTACAATCATTACGTATCTA
The DNA here is from genome assembly GCA_963082805.1 of Hemicrepidius hirtus. Lineage (NCBI taxonomy): Eukaryota > Metazoa > Arthropoda > Insecta > Coleoptera > Elateridae > Hemicrepidius > Hemicrepidius hirtus. The sequence continues at coordinate 22,605,894 of OY720168.1, forward strand.
AATACTGTTTGTTTTTTTTATTGTATTTCATAATTATCCACTATTGCCTTAAACAAGTACCCATATTTTAAATTAAAAGAACGTATAATTTTTATCCGCTAAATTTAGGATCAATACCGTATGCCTGTTGGCCACCTCTACCAGAATACTCAGAAATAATTACAGATCGCATAATAAAAGCGATTTTGACAAACAAAAATCAGTTAATTTTGTTTCGTGTATTGGTAAACAACGGTTTATGTACCTATTAACATTAAAATGGAAAGTTTGTCTTCCTGGCTGTTTCCGCAGTCCTCCGACCCTCTTACTAAGTAAGTTTTTTGCATTTTTACAAGTAATATGTTGCAAGCACAAAAAGCTACTCCAACTAGAAAGACTTTTTTGAAAGAGTACATTTTGGGATTTTACATAAATTTGTTAATTTAACATTTTGAAAATTATTTTATGATCCATAACTATTTTATGATCCATAACCATTACATATGATCGTACACTATATCACCCTGTAACAATGTTTAGTAAGACAACTAATTCTCAGAAACAAATAAATATTGCGCTGTTATTTTGAACATTACATAACTCATACCTAACACGTTTACGCTTGTCATTGCGTCAATCAAAAGTACCAATTAAGCCAAATCCTTCATTAAAAACTATCTACAAACAAGGACTCAACTCTATAATACTATTAATTAATAATTGTTTTAAACACTTTGAAAATTAGATTGGATGAGCTGACATTCTTCATTCACGATGAACAGCATACAGGTAAAAACTCAACGGTACAAAAATTTCAAACAATTAATTTTTAAAATAATAGTCAAAACTTCGGATCTTCCACCTGAAACATCCCTTAATACCTACTTGCGGCAAATCGCGCATCTTACAGGAACAAAGAATATGTGTCTTGAAGGAGGTTGTGGATCATGTGTTGTTGCCGCCACCATGACCGATCCCGTAACAGAACGCGAAACAATTTTGGCAGTAAATTCTGTAAGACTTATTGGAACGGTATTTTTAATTTTTCTAATCTACTATTTCTTGATTAAGTGTTTGGTACCAATATACACTTGTTCTGGTTGGAAAATTCATACAGCTGAAGCAATTGGAAATCCAAAAACAGGATACCACCCCATACAAGACGCTTTAGTAAAATTTAATGGTACCCAGTGCGGCTTTTGCAGCTCCGGAATGATAATGAACATGTATGCTATGTACGAATCTGGTAGCTTTACCATGAAGGAAGTGGAAAACTCCTTCGGAGGAAATATTTGCCGTTGTACAGGATACAGACCGATTATGTCGGCTTTCAAGTCCTTAGCATCTGATGCATCTACAGAGCTTCTTGGAAAATACCCAGACATTGAAGATATACCAATTTGTAAAAATACCCAAGGGAAATGTCAAGCAAAATGTATCTCCCCTTGTAATAAACAACTTAAATCGCATTATTATGATTTTAAAACATCCAGATGGGTTAAAGTCTTTTCTATAAATGAAATTCTCGATGCTATAAAAGAAAAACCCGATACGACTTATATGCTTGTTGGAGGAAACACAGCCACAGGTAATCATGTCTAAAAAACTTTAATATTCTTAATAGCAACGAAATTGTTTTAGGAGTTTACAAAAGAACCAAAGAGCCTGATGTTTATATAGATATAACAAACGTTAAAAATCTTTTGGACCATACAGTAAATGAAAACAGTTTAGTTTTGGGTGCTAATATGTCTCTTACAAATGCAATGAATTTATTTTATAAATTAGCAAAAGAACATGAGAAGTGGTCATATTTGGAAAAATTGGGTGATCATATCGATTTAATTGCAAATGTTCCAGTCCGAAATGTATACCTTACAGAAATATTTATCAACTTACAATATTAATGTTTTTGTTTTTAAGACTGGAACGTTAGCAGGAAATTTATTTACTAAACACAAACATAACGAGTTTCCTTCAGACATTTTCTTGATATTTGAAACTGCTGGTGCAACATTAACGTTAGGTAAACATAAACAAATCTTGAATAACAATTAAACATTTACACATTTTGCAGTGGGAACAGATCATCAAGAAATTACGAAAAACCTGGTTGATTTTTTATCATTTGATATGAAAAACAAAATAATTAAAAGTATTACCCTTCCAGCTCTTGATAAATCTTACAAATATGAAAGTTATAAGGTACAAAAGAAATATTTTGTTTCCAGAAAATTTAGTTTTTTTTTGTAAATGTAGATCATGCCACGAGCACAAAACGCGCATGCTCTTGTGAATGCAGGATTTTTATTCAAGTTAGATCCTAACAACAAAGTCGAATCTGCTAATATAGTATATGGTTCAATCAACCCCTCTTTTATTCATGCTCAAAATTCAGAGAGTTATATAATGGGGAAAAATTTATTCGACGATGCCACCCTTCAAGGATTATTCAAAGCGTTGGAAAAGGAAATCGTCCCTGATTACGTATTACCGGATCCCACACCTGAATTTAGAAAACAGTTGGCAATAGCCTCATGTTACAAGGTAAACAATTTAATGTTTTATTATCTTAACACAAAATTCAGTTTATTTTAAGCATTACTCCTGATGGGAAAATAACACCAAAAAATAAAAGTGGAGGATTAAAACAAACTCGTCCTGTTTCTTCTGGAACTCAAGACTTTGATACCAACAAATCTTTATATCCTCTTACACAACCAATTCCAAAACTTGAGGCTGTTGCACAATGTTCTGGTAAATTACCTACAATTAAAAAAAATAACAAAATATTACTTTGGGGGTGCGTCAAATTTTTTTGGGGAAACTAATCAGTTTCCATGCAGCTGTAATTTCTAGCCGGTACCTGCAGATAGGTGCGTGTCTTTCTCCTGTTCATATTCCATTCAAATGATTTTCGATTTGGCCTCGCGAACTACTGTTGAATACCAAAAACGAAATGTTTATTTTTAGTATGGGAAAGTCCAGGGGAGGTTTACACCTCCACTTTTTTTTTTAGGACAAGCTAAATTTATTATGGATATGCCCGACCAACCTGGCCAACTATATGCAGCATTTGTACTAGCGAAAGCACCTGCTTACTCTGTGATAAGCAAAGTTGATACTTCTGAAGCTTTGGTTAGTATAAAGGGCAGGGTACTTGGTAACTAATCTAAAAACTTTTTAGAAACTTGATGGGGTTGTAGCATTTTACGACAAAAATGACATTCCTGGTCAAAATAACTTTACACCAAAAGAAGCTGGCGGCATGTTTTTTACGGTCATAGAGGAAATCTTCTGCAGCGGAACTGTAAAATATTTTTTTCAACCAATTGGTATAACAGTTGCAACAAGTCAAGAAATTGCAGAAGAGGCAGCGGATTTGGTTAAAATAAGTTATATCGAAGGAAATCAGAAACCATTATTCACTATTCGTGATATCTTAGCAGAAGACGTCAAAGACAAAATAATTTCGGAAGGAAAAATAGAAGCAAGAAACAAAGGTATAAACGCATATTTAGATTTAGGGGCATAAATTTAATACACAGTTATAAATATGCAGGTACAGATGTGAAACATGTGATAAAAGGAAAATATGATATTTTTTGGCAATACCATTACCATATGGAAACTCAATGCTGTGCCGTTATTCCAGTAGAAGATGGACTAAATATTTACCCATCAACGCAGACCATGACTTATGCACAAGTTTCAGCAGCTATGATGTTAAATATTCCAATCAACAAGTAACTAAATTTTCAAAACATTTAATTTGCAATTAAATCCCATTATCACAAAATTAATTTTTTAGGATTAACGTTAGTGTTCGACGTTTAGGAGGAGCTTATGGAGCAAAAGTTTCTCGAAATTCTCTTATTTCCTGTGCTGCTGCATTAGCTGCTCACAAACTTCAAAAACCTGTAAAACTCTCAATGCCTTTAATTACAAACATGAATGTAATTGGAAAACGATACCCTTTCTCGGCCGATTATGAAGTAGGAGTTAATGACAAAGGGGCTATTCAGTATTTAAATGCTTCTTTATATTCTGATTTTGGAAGTTCAGGCGGAAATGAAAACGTTGGTTTAGAATTAATGCATGTATTTACAACAGCTTATAATCATGATACTTGGAGTGTTAATATGTATAGTACAAGAACTGATACCCACACTGGGACATGGTGTAGAGCTCCTGGTAAATGTATTATAGTACATGTTTTACATTTATTAATATTAACGATTTAATCCAGCAACAACTGAAGCAATCTGTTTAATAGAGAGTATCATGCATCATATAGGATCTGTTCTTAATATAAATCCCGTTAAAGTGCGTTTAGAAAATTATGATCAAAACCAACCAGATCTTCCCAAATATATCAACGATCTAGAGACATGGGCAGATATTGAAAATCGCAAAAAAGAAGTGGAAAATTTTAATAAAGTATTCAAGTCATATATTTTCCAAATACCTAACTATCAGCTGAATGTTGTTACAGACTAATCGATGGGTTAAAAGAGGATTATCAACAATGGCAATGTCTTATCCTATATTTTTATTTGGAAATTGGCACGCCCATGTTTCTATCTATCAAGGAGACGGTAGTGTTGCAGTTTCTCATGCTGGAATTGAAATGGGACAAGGAATTAATACTAAGGTGGTAAAACTTAATTAGAAAATCAAAATCTTTTGTGTGAAACAATTCATTGTAGATTGCCCAAGTATGTGCATATGCTTTAGGTATTCCACTAAATCAAGTTAGCATTAAACCCAGTAATGTTTTCAATTCACCAAATTCAATGGGCACTGGTGGAAGCATTACCAGCGAAGCAATTTCTTATGTAAGTATGATGATGTAACTCATAAGGAATAATCTTGCAAAAACTCCTTGCTACTCAAAGGTTTACGAAACTGAACGTTTGGAGAACAAAGTTCTTACTTTTAGTATGACTCAAACTGTTTCAGTCCGTATACTGAAAGCTATTTATTTTAGGCTATAGTAAAATCTTGCGATATACTAAAAGAACGCATGAAACCTGTAAAAGACAAAATGAAAGATGCAACTTGGGCGCAACTAGTACACCAATCCTATATAGAAAATGTTGATTTAACAGCCTCCTTCATGTAAGGTGATTTAACAAAAATTAAGTAATTATTTAATGCTGATTTTTTTAGGTTTCATGCAGCACTACCAGATCTCCATGTATATACAATATATGGTGCTACTTGTGTTGAAGTAGAAATAGATATCTTAACAGGTTTGTATCAAATTAAAAGAGTTGATCTTATTGAAGATACTGGTAACAGTATGAGTCCTGAAATCGATATAGGCCAAGTAGAAGGTGCTTTTATTATGGGAATGGGTTACTGGACTTGTGAACAAATAGTTTTTGATACTGAAGGCGAATTATTAACCAACAGAACTTGGACCTATAAACCACCAGGGGTTAAAGATATTCCTATCGATTTTAGAGTTAAATTTCCTAAGAATAATCCCAATGCTTTAGGAATACTTAATTCTAAAGGTACGATGACGTTAGATTTGGTGAAAATATTTTTTCTCATGTGTTCAATGTTTTAGCAACTGCTGAACCCCCTTTATGTATGACGTGCTGTGTACCTCTTGCGATTAGAGACGCTGTTGCTGCAGCTAGAATTGACGCTGACTCTACAGCAGATAAATGGTATCCTTTCCGTAAGTAAATTAGTATTCGGGAATTAAAAATTATTTTACAAGATAATACATATTTTACAGATGGACCATCTACTGTAGAACATACATTTATGAACAGTTTGCACGATTACAAGCAATATACACTTTAAAATGTTTCAGAAATTTTACGAGCTCCTGTTGATTATATCATTTAGTTCTAAATTCTAGTTTAATAGTGGTGTATGTATTTTTATAACTTGTATTATTTAATTTTTGTAGATGCTTTGTATAAATAAATTTTTTAAATAACTAAGAATTTCCTTCCACGTTCATCCATTGAAAAAAGTTTACTGGTGGGTTTCTACATGCATGGATTTAGTGGCTTTTTTTAGTGGTAACTTTTATTGGAATACAAGTTTATTTCTAATTCTGAGAATCAATTTCAGACTTCTGTAAGGTGGGTTGCCTTCCTATCAAAATAAAGCAACCCAGAGTTTACAATGTTTAAATTTTTATCTGCAAATGAAGATTATTTGTAGGCATATGAGTTGGGAGAAAACAATTTTGAGTAGCTACATAAAATGAGTAACCAATTTAAAGGTTGACATACAACAAGCCATTAAAGAATGCATTCAAATATGTTTGAATCGCAGTTAGTTAAAATTCAAACCAGCACAAACGATTGGAAGGCGCGCGCCATTTTAGTATAGTGTTTAGTAGTAGCACAGCTGGCGATACAGAAACGTCGTGAAAATGACAACAATGTGTTACTCATCGTTGTTATAATAAAGTGGTAGTTTAATGTGATGGTCGTTGACAGAATAAATATATTTATCAGTTTCTAATTGATAAACCGAACATCGCTTTATCAAAAGCATGTCAGGGTTGGATTTTGCAATATATCAATGAAAGCGACTTTCTAGTTTGGGCATGCGTTTGTGTCGATTACTGGCCGCAGATGTATAATCTATTATCTGCTTACGTGAGCTTAAAATACGTCTAAAATAGGGGTAAAATTCTCATTATGGCTCTCGGGTGGTTAAGTGATAAGGTGATACAATTGTGGACGTTGGTGATAATAAAACATCATGGATAAAACAAAAATTTGTAGTGTTTAGAAATGTCCGTACCCAACAATACAATCGGGTTCGGGTGGTGGTGAGAATAAGTAGATGGAGGACAACAGGGTGAAACCACGGGGTCGTTCAAACTCTGCTAGGGTTTTGGTTTTCGACGAGCCCGTGGATGCATCAAAAAGTCCAAAATGCCCCACATCCGAAGGGAATACAACCACCAAACCTGCAAATGTCTCACAACCAGGTAACACAAATTTTGACTCATCAATAATTACGTTTATCTAAAAGGGTGTTTTTTTTAGGTGTCACCTAACATTTTTATTTTAATCTTGTTAATCAATAACTTCGTTCGCATTTATTTTTATAATTTTATAACAAAAATTTGTTATTTTTAGCTGCATGTTTTTGTCATGTTTTTGTTTATCTATGATAAAGAATTATGTTATGCGTTCCATTGAAGAATTTTTCCATAAAAAGGCAAGCATCGAACACAATTTTTCTATTAATAATATAATTTCGAAAATGTTCCTAAAAATATACTTACGACAAAATTATCTTGGCTAAAAAATAAAAAAATAAGCCTGTGACTTTCCCAACGTGTTCGTCAACGTGTTTACGTTCTTACAACAAATTTTATTTTTATCTTCCAACACTCATCTTGTAAAAATGTAAACACTGTACGTTCCTACTTGTCTAATTTGGAATTTATTTTTTATTTTTGCAATGTTTTAACAATAATTTAATCATTAATTAATCAATTACAAAACAACTCTACACGTAAATAATTTTTATGATCAATTGTTCAATTAATATTCTGTTGTTTACTAATGACACATTCAAATAATAGTTAGTTTTGTAAATAACTAGTAGCACACTGGCCCACAATTCTTTTGGCATTAAAGTGATTGTGGGATAAAAATTTTGGTCTATAAGCGGCGATTCTGTACTTGTCTAATGTATATTTACATTTTTTTGTATAGTAACTGCATAGTTACCCCCGTTTTTTCATAACTACATATCTACCAAAAAACACATTTCAGTTGCTATTATTTTTCGTAATAAATAAACGTAACTATTCAAATAATTTTAGTGCTTGCTACAATAAAATATTACATCCTAGCGCCACCAGGAACAAATAATCAAAAGTAATTGCAGTGCGACGTCATAATTCGTAAGATATAATTTTACAAATAAATTAATATTATTACCAAATCTTTCATTGCCATTTCACAAGACTTATCGTTGATCATCATCATCTCAGTCATCAACCATTTAACAAAACAGGAAGAATCTTTCAATCATATTCAAGGCTAGATTTTTGTCTATAGTATAGCAAAATCGTTGTTCTCCAATGATAAAACGTTTATACTGTTATTAGAATTTAAACCTCGAACTTTGTCTTTGTAACGGTTCCTCCCTGTATAATTATATTAGTTTTATACCCTATCATTTGGGTATGTCATATTTAGAACCATGAATAATTACAGATGTCCAAGCTCCTGCTTCTTCCAATTTGGTTCGAATACGAGGTTCAGCATTGGGAAAATCTGCGCCTTCGTTGTCAGCTAATATGGTAAAACTCGGTAATACCATAAAGTAGGTTTTAATTTATCGAATAATTTATTTTAGAAGGATATAGGACTTGGACGACGTAATAGTCGCCCTGCTGCGGTTCACCGTTTAAGTTTCGTATCGAATACTTCACCTACATTGCCCCGGTCTCATTCCCCTATTTGTGGTAGTCCTATAGACAGTCCACGAACCCATGCAAGTTTTTTAAACTTTGGATTTGCCCCTATTAAAAGGTAAAACTATTCACATAAATCAATTAATTGACTATATGATTTATGTGAGAATTTGGTATTTTAGAATTGCTGGCGGCAGGGGAGATGGTAGGCGGTGGTCTGTCGCTTCACTACCTTCTTCTGGTTATGGAACTACTCCAGGAAGTTCTAATATGTCGGTAGGTAGTGGGAAATAATTGTCGTAGTTAATATTCCAGTGACGAATGTCTTATGTTAAAACTTTTACAGTCAAAATGTTCGAGTCAAGAACGTTTACACCAACTTCCCCATGCCCCCACTTCTGATGATATGCGAATGTTAACCCATCACTTTTCTAGCAACGAGAGTAATGCTTCTATACCTTGTGGAAGCTGTGATGAAAATCCCATTAGTCTTCGTTCACCTTTACATAGGCCACGATCTCGTAGTCTTAGGTAGATAATTACACAAACCCATTTTATTGTTCACTGAAAAATTCGCTTTATAGTAGTCCCAGTCGGTCACCCATAATAGATAACGAAATTTCTATGATGAACACTTTATACAAAGAACGGTTTCCTAAAGCAACTCGCCAAATGGAAGATCGGCTTTCGCATTTCATTGATGAAAACAAAACCTTTGGTGGTGGAGAAAACTGTGATTCTTTACCGATAGTCAGATTTGTCCACCATCAGGTGTTAGAAATGGCGCGAGACTGTTTACACAAATCTCAAGCCAAATTAATTACTAGTCGATACTTTTACGAAATGTCCGAGAATCTAGAAAGGTTGTTATTAGAGGTACGTGTAAATTTAGTTTTAAACTTATTTTTTCTTACGACTGTCTTTATTTAGACGAAGGAAAAATCAGAAGAGGCAGCTGCTCAGTTAATGGGTATCATAAAAAAATTACTGTTAGTAATTTCACGACCAGCACGATTACTGGAGTGCCTTGAATTCGATCCTGAAGAGTTTTACCACTTCCTTGAAGCTGCTGAAGATCAAGTAAAGGGTTTGCAAGGTATCAAAGCAGACTTGCCTCAATACATAATTCAAAAGTTGGGTTTGAACAGAGATCCAATTGCTGAATTGCAGCAAGAGCTGCGCGACTGTAATTTACCGTCCATAAATCAATCTTCACAATCACAAGTGTGCATAGCTTCTACTCAAACTTGTAAAAAATGGGCAACGAACCCTAGTGAAAACGATTTTGAAGTTGCAAAATTAATCTCCAATGGCGCATATGGTGCAGTTTATTTAGTAAAACATAAACAAACGAGACAACGTTTTGCAATGAAAAAAATAAATAAAAACAATTTAATGTTACGTAATCAAGTAGAGCAAGTATTCGCCGAAAGGGATATTTTAAGTTTTGCAGATAATCCTTTTGTAGTTAGCATGTACTGTAGTTTAGAAACGAAGAAACATTTATGCTTAGTTATGGAATACGTAGAAGGGGGAGATTGCGCTAGTTTGATAAAAAATATAGGACCATTACCACCTGATATGGCCAGATTTTACTTCGCAGAAACAGTTCTTGCTGTAGAATACCTACACAGCTATGGAATTGTTCACAGAGATCTCAAACCTGACAAGTAAGATTCCATTGCAATCTTTTTTTCTTTAAATAAAATTTTGTTTTTACAGTCTGCTCATTACTGCACTGGGCCATATAAAATTAACAGATTTCGGGTTAAGTAAAATGGGGTTAATGTCATGTAAGTAAAGGACGGTACTGGTTTTCTTTTTGCTTTACGTTTTAATATTTTAGTGGCAACAAATCTTTACGAAGGATATCTCGACTGTGAAACGCGACAATTTTCTGATAAACAAGTATTTGGTACTCCCGAATATATTGCACCAGAGGTAATTTTACGACAAGGATATGGAAAACCTGTTGATTGGTGGTCAATGGGTATAATTCTTTACGAATTCCTTATAGGCTGTGTACCGTTTTTTGGTGAAACCCCTGAAGAGTTGTTCGCCCATACAGTTAATGGTAACACAACCAAATTACATTCTTCAGGTTTTACTATTTATTTTTCAGATGATATTGAATGGCCAGATTCAGAAGACTGGGTAATTCAAGATGAAGCAAAAGATCTCATTACAGCATTATTACAACATTCTCCGCGTGATAGATTAGGAACTGGAGGAGCTCATGAAGTTAAGGACCACATTTACTTTAAAACCGTCGATTGGAACTCTCTACTTAGACAAAAAGCAGAATTTGTTCCACAGTTAGAAAATGAAGAAGACACGAGTTACTTCGATAGTATGTTTATATTTTCTTTTTAATTTAAATTTTATTTTTCATGTTTCTAGCTCGTGTTGATCGTTACAACCATGATTTGGGGGATGATACAGATGACACCGACGATTCTCCTGTATTTGGTTTGTTTTCCTCATGCTCTCCTCAATACCGTAAAGTGCATAGTTCTCGAATAAATTCTACTTTAGAACAAGACTCCAGCATAGACTCTGTACGAATTACTACATCAGTAGCTACAACTCCAGACACTCCAGAAATTCCAGACATTAAAATGAAATTAAGATGTAGTTTACTAACTCCCGATAAAGAATATCCAGAAATATCGCCCCTAGAACACAGAAAAGTAAATAATCCTTTGTTAGAAAAATATCAAAACCCAAACAATTCTTTTGTTCCAGATTTCCTTGGAATTAAATAGAACTGTTAGTACCCCAGAATCTTCACAAACGGATAGTGATGATGTTTCTCCCCAAATTCAAAGAAAACGGAAGAGTGGTCATGCGCGTGATATCTTACCAAGATTTTCAATATCCGTTGAAGATGAACATAGCAGGTACTTTTAAATTTTTCTCACTTATTGGCTATGTCTTTTACTAAATTTATAAATTATCAGTTTGGAAACTGGAACTTCCTCATCAGAAAATAATAGAGAACTGTCTCCTGTTAGTAGAAACCAGCCACCTGCTGTTCCCCCAAACAAACATCGATCAAGATCTGTGGTAAAGAGTGCGTCAGCGTCTGGGCTTTCATTAATGATTCCTTCAGGTAATTACAAATGTTTTATGTAGTACTTAATATTAATTAATTCTTCTTAGATGATTTTCAAACTGCGCCTGCTGGAATCCATTCGCCTGGTGGAGGAGGATCCAGTACTGCCAGTTCGCGCGACACATCCCCATGTAGAGAACTTTCACCTCTTGTTACAAGTCTTAAGCCACCTGTTATTATTCGTAGAGGTCCTAAAGGATTTGGATTTACTGTTCACACCATAAGAGTTTATTATGGAGACACAGACTTTTACACAATGCATCATTTAGTGATGGTAAGTTGTAGTAAGTTGTCGGTTATAGAGCGGTGTCTTGTTTTCTTCGCGTCTCTTATCGGTTGCCAAATTCTACCAATACGCCCTGCAATTAGTGTTTACAACTTGATGCCATGTAAACAATCCCCCATGTCGATAATAGAGAGGATCCATGCTGCTGAAAATAAAATATACTGTCCACGTCGGTTGGGGTTCGTTTTACAGACGCAAAAAATGAATAAAAAGTTTTGGGACTTTGAAAATTGTCCATAGTATAGACACTGTAAATATAAAAAATATGAAATTTCCATTATTTTATAGGCTGTAGATGAAGGAAGTCCAGCATTTGAAGCAGGATTAAGACCTGCAGATTTAATAACTCACGTGAACGGTGAAGCTGTTCAAGGATTGTATCATACCCAAGTCCTGCAACTTCTTTTATCAGGTGTAGAGCATGTTAGTTTAAGAGCTACTCCTTTAGAACATACTTCTATTCAAAGCGGCGGAAGAAAGAGAGAACCTGGACAAAGCAAACTAGCACGACGAAGTTTGCACAGACAGAGGAAACAAAAACGGGAAAACGATAAACGCAGGAAGACTTCGCTATTTAGAAGGATAAGTAGCAAGAGGGCTAGTGCTGAAATTCAGCAGGTATGTGATAATATCATTGGCTATGTTTAAACTTTGTAATGTTAATTTTTTAATTAAGATGGCAGCTGGTGTGCAGTCACCACTAAGTGTAACTCCTAGTCGTAGTTTTCAATCATTTTCGAGAAGCCAAGATAGTGGTTCATCTCTTTCCCAAAATACTATAAGAACTCCAGCATCCAACCGTACAAGCCTCTCACCATCTGATTCCTTCAACCAACATACAAACAGTTCATCTTCGCAAACACCATCTTCAGGATCACCAAGCCCGACGCCAGCTGGAAATAATCGTAATAGCAAACAGCATTATCAAAGACCATCCACTTTGCATGGTTTAAAACACAAACTGCATTCTACAGGTTGTACTAAAACTCTCCATACAGCAAGCCCCTCGTGTCCCAATGTACCAAATCGTCGAAAGTCTGTTGGTCATATACCTTTATCACCTTTAGCTAGAACACCTTCACCATCGCCACTTCCAGCATCTCCAACTAGATCTCCAAGTCCTTTGGCGTTCCCTGTTGGACATCAACCTGGAAGTTCCAACACAACCCAGTCGTATAGTCCCAGTGCAGGAAATACCCCTATTACCATGTCGGCAAATCAAGCGAAAAAAGGATTTGTGCGTCCTAAAGCTGCAGAACCTGGATCTCCCTTGTTAAGAAGAGCCCTTTCACCAGATAGATTACACCCACGAAGTGCTGAAAGTAAATGCTCTCTCATTTCACCATTGTGTTCATCTAGCAATTCACCGGTTGTTAAAACTCAAACCAGAGGTGGTAGTAGTGCCATTTGGCGATCTGCTTCTCAACCAGAACGAGAAAGAGATGCAGATATTGAAGCTACTGCACCGCAAACGAATGAAAGTGCCAGCAATAATTCAGTTAGTACATCTGAAAATCGATTATCCCTGAATTTATCCAGTACTAGTGAACCTTTACCGCGAATAGCTGAAGAAAAGGATTCACCAACTAATAGTAGTCAAGACTGCAATAAACCTGGACAAGAAGTATACAAAACAAATAGCAAAGAAAATAAAAACGAAAAAGAGATCGAGGAAAATAGTACCAGTGAAAATAATAAAATTGATTTGAAAAATAAAGCAGCTACAGTTAGTGATTCTACTAAAGAATCTAAAATAAATACCGATACGAAAATAGGAAAGTGCAGCCATAAGCCACCTCACAAATAAATTGAAATTCCAAAATTCTTGTTCCGACCTTTTCTTACATTTTCATGCTTTACATTAGGCTGCTTAAAATGGAAAATGTATGGTTATATAATTTTTGCAATATTTGTTTTTTCTAAGCCAGCAATATTCGTTTTAGTTTCCTTAATTATATCAAGAAATGTGATGAAATAAAAGTTGTGTGTGTGATTCTTATTCCTTTTTATGAATAGTTATTCTATTTTTTATTTATAGTCTATGTATATGCCATTTATTTTTGAAGGGATAACCCTTCCTTGTTATTTTAAGATGTAATATTCAAAAACTACATAAGATTGTCTTATATAGTTTTTGAAATCAAATTTCACATAAAGTAAGTATTAATTTATTTGTTTCAAACACAAGTATTTAACACATTTTAATTGGTGTTCACTTATTAAGATGCTGTTGGTAGATGCGTAATAAATTGTGGTATGTTATATAATAATTATTCCGCTATTTTGCTGTCTAGAATATTCACGTAACATATTACACAAAACCAGGGTGTCATAATATTGTTATACTAAGTTTACAAATTATCAGATTACTATATATTTATAGTTAACAAAATTTGCCCTTCATGGGGTAATTTTAAACTATGTTTTGGAAAATTGGATCTCAGAGTTTAAGTAAGTATGTGTTGGTTGTTCATATATAAAAATATATATTTATAAGTAATGCTCATACTTGTGTAAATTTGGATATGTAGGTACTTAACAATAAAAAAAACCTTAAATATTTTCTTAATGAAACTAAGTTAGAAAAATTATAATTATGATTTTTTTAAACTGTACAGTTCTGTTGTAAAATTATTTTTAAGGTTTTTAACTGCTACAGACAAGCCATCAAAATGGCCTCACTTTTATTATTGTCATTTATCTCTGTAACTGTCTACTACAATTTGACACTCACTTTCAAAATATCATACTCATAATATAAAGTAAGGGTATCAGCAACATACCTACTGTTTCTGTGTTGATTCTCTATGTATTTTAAACTCAATATAAAATTCTTCGTATACAAAAGTATTTATTATGCATCGCTTCCGATCGCGACACTAATAACAAAACGGTAACAATCGCCAACAGCTCTAGTCCACAAAAGTTGGTAAAAAGTCGTAGTTTTGTTTATTACTACACGAGTTTCTGTTTCATCCATTTGATGAAAAACCGGTATTACAGTCTAGACATTTTTGAGGAAATTCCGGAGACTCTAGGGCGCTAAATACTCGGAAATCTCTTAATTTTTGGTTTGGTTTTGGTTCACTTCGGAAAGGAACTCTGATGATGAAGGACTCGCGATCTCAATATTGGATAAAAATAACTCCTTTTCTAATAAAAACTGCCGTAAATTTAAGAGAGCGGTTACGGTAATGTTCGATACTGATCGATGGTGAAACGGTTTGGCACGTGCCTTGCGCCATCGAAATACTTTCAGATATTTTACTAAATACAATATTGAATAAATAATATGTGGTTGACAGCTTTTTAGCATTTTAAAACCCATAAACAATCCCTATATATGAAGTTTCCGCAAATATAAACAAACAAAAACCGCCTCAGGGGCAAAAGGGTAGTTTATGGTTTACCACATTATGTTAGTTCAAGTCAATGATTGGTGATGACAGGATTGAATTTATGACATCGCCTTTGACCGATTCTCAAATTCTTTATAAATAAAGGAAGCTGAAAGATTCTTTTTTTTATTTAACAATAGAAAAATTCGGTATTGGTCTTTCCATCCTATTACGCAATTTTTTAATTTTTACGAAATATATTGTCTGATGACTTATACTTTTGGTTAACACAATGATTTTCATTTCTTATTGTTAAATTAATTTCTTTTTGTGTGGTTTGATAACAATTAATTAATTTCCGTTTTTACATCCATTTCCTTGAATGTAGTTATTTAGTGATATTAGAAATTTGAAACAACAGTATTCAAGGTTTAATTTCAACATGTTTTAAACCACAAAACCGATATTGGTAAGCGTATAGTAGCAAGTATATGGATACATAAAATATGTTTTATTCTTTATTCCAGTTTAAACATTTGAAAATTATTTAATTGAACAAAATGTGGTTTAAGATCATTTTGGCTTAACAAAAATGCTCTTTCTTTTAGTTTTCTTAACATTAGTATTTCATTGGAAGCAACATCGTTTTCTTCTGCCCATTGCAAACATAAATTAAAACAGTGCGTTGCTTCATCATTACTAACTGGTGCTGCATTTGCTTGATATTCCTCAATTTCTCCCACTTCTTCTTTTTCTTGTTTTATCTCTTCTACATTTTCTTCATTTTGTTCATATTCCGATACATCATCCTCTTCCACCCATTCTTTTACTTCACATTCTGTAGTAGATTCGTTCTCAGTAACTTGCTTTAACATTTCAGAAATTTTTAGGTAATCAGCTTCTCTTTTACTTAAACTCTTATCGTCTTTCCACTCTCCGTCAAGCAATTCATTCCAGCAATTGAATAAAGTATCAGCTGAGACTTTTTCCCATGCTTCGCATACAAACTTAAATGCCTTTTTGAGATTCAAACTTTTATAGTTTCTATCCTTTGTCTGAGAAGATAAAATATGTGATAATAAACTTTTTCTGTATGATAATTTTATAAGGCTTATGACATTTTGAATTAAGGCTGTGCAGTTTAGAGGAAGAAACATAGTTACGATTTTCCCATCTTCGCTAACGAGATCATCTTGTACATGGTTTGAAGCAACTAACAATAACACGTTATTGTGAGTTTTAGAAAAATTTCTAACTTGAATAATGAATGAATTATAAAACCATTCGGCAAATATCTGGGATGTCATTAAAGCATCTGGGGTTGATTTGTATTCTAGTGGAACTTGTAAATTTTTATAGATCGGTTTACCAATAACAAGTGGCTTTAATTTATGGCTACCATCTGCATTACAGCAGACCATAAATGTTATTCTTTCTTTGTTAGGTTCTTTTAAAGGGTCTTCTTCTTTAGAAGGGGGGAGGAACTTCCAGAATAAAGCAGAAGAATCAGTATTGTAAATTTGACTTGGCAGAAGATTTAGGTTTTCAATTTTCTCCTGCAACTTTTTCTTGAATGGTTCGATTAAACTGGAAGTATTTGTTAATTTTCCCCCACTTATTTTTAGCACACCATATCGTTTTTTAAAATTAGTAATCCAACCGCTACTGGCATTGAAATTAGATTTTCCATAACATTTTACAAAAAGTTGTTTAGCTTTTTGAACTAATATTTCATATGATACAGGAGCATGTCTACTTTTTTGACGAAGAATCCAAGAATATAATTCAGCTTCCATTTCCGGATGTTCTGCTTTTTTTAAAGTTTTTCTAGAACCAGGATCGCTGTCACATTTTGCAATAAAACTGTGAATTTAAAGAATTAAAATTTTTATTAGTACCTACTTCTTTAATGTAGAAACTAGAAAAGTTTAGGCATACCTTTCTAATTTAGTTTTTCGTTTTTTAATATCAGAAACTGTTGATGTACCAATTCCATATTTTTTTGCTAATTGGTTACCACTAATACCCCGTTCTAATTGTTCTAATATTTCATGTTTTAATTTTAATGTTAAGGTCACATGTTTGCGTTTGGAAGCCATTACTGTTTATTACTGGATACTAACTACAAGATATAGAATTGTAAATATAATTTACATAATGTTGTGGCAGGGCAGGATAAAAACCCTTACCTATAAGTTTGGTAATCCGGACTATCAAAGCTTTTAAAAATCCGGATTAAAGATGTCCAGAGGCGGACTTTTATGCGGATTAAAGTTCCTAGATTTTAGTTACATGTTCAGACTAGCAAGACTCTGCTCTATACAATAAATGTGGAGATTCCTGTAAAAACAAGCTGGTTGTAGGCGCCGCTTCCAAAAATCGATTGTTGTTTATAGAGTTAGACAAACCAGATGGCATCTCCGTTTGTTGCTAAACAAATTGCTAAATATAATCATAAAGGTTTTATTCTGTGATATAAGTTTCCACAGCATAGCAGGAGGGAGGGCAAGCTGGGTTTGACGGTACGTTGACTTGCAGCACACCAAGCAGATTGTGAGTCAATGGATGGTATGAAAATGCCAGTCCAAACCTGCTGTTTTGTTCGTTTACAAAATCTACCAGCACGGTGTAGTACTGTTTCAGTGTGTTAACAAAATATAATTTAAACCAAAAAAGAAATGGTGTTAAAAGTATCAGGGTCGTAAATTCTTGTGATAAAAATTTTATTTGTGACTGTTTCATTTATATCCGCAAAATTTCCATTGGTTTTGGATTTAAGTTACGTTGACCTCCCAATCAAGTAAGTGCCTTAAACATTTATTTTTATAAATATTAATAATTAAAAACTATATTGCTGTGTGGATGTTGGAAGTTTCTTATTAAGGTAGAAACGCGTTACACTTAAATCAATTGCACAACTCTGGACAAAGACTACTTTTACTTTCGGATTTTTATAATAAACTTTACAGGGTGTTAGTAAACAATTAATTTAATAATTATGTGCCTGGTTTTTTTCTATTATAATAATATATTTACGACTTGAAAGTTACTTATAGAAGTTTGTAAACAAAATATTACACGGTTCAAAATTGCATTGGATATCGTATCAAGAATCCTCATAGATGTTCGGTTTGGTAATAGATTTCGGAACAAAAACTATATTCGTAATCACTACAACTCAACCTTCAGAGAATAAACAATACAGTTATCTTACAGTTGACTGACTTACTCCATTTTCAAACAGCAGGTGTGAATTTCCCGTTAGTATATAATATACCTATAAGGGTTTTTCTTATTTAAAATTTAAAAAAAATAATTAAGAAGAGTATTGTTAATAAACATACTCTTTAAGTTTTATTGGCATTAATTGAATAGACATTTCAAAACTGCAATAAAAAAACTAGCATACACACACCTACGTTTAATTTGGAAAAACTGCGATAAAAAAGTGTTTGTATAATACATTTTAATAGCAAATAAGATTACATTAAGCGATATCAATTTTTGAATGTATTTAACTTAAAGTGGTGTATGGTTTATCATATAAGCAACCGAAATATCAAATCAATAATAATAGTTTATAATAATTACAACAGTGGATTGAGCTGAATTTCCAATGTTTATAAAAAATATATTATACAAACATAATATAATATATCGAAGGGATTTATTAATCCGTATTCGCGGAAATAAGGTGTTTTAGTTTTAGGATTAAACTATAACAGGTTGAAGTTATATAAAATAAAAAAAAAATCTAGAATAAGCCTGTATAGCGTATAAAATATGACCTACAGCAATGACGATTATAGTTTCGTATTCAATGACAATTCATTATTTACATTTTGATTAAATAAGAACCATGCAAATCCGTGAAATTAATTTAAGTTAAACATAAAAATGGCTTTTTTATAATTGTCTCGGCCTTTGCTCCTAATAAGAAATTATCTAGAGCAGAGCATTATACTCTTGTAGATACTTACACTGTATTATCTTTTGTACTAAGACCCGCAATCTGAATTCAACTAAATACTAATCCACAGTAGATTTAACAGTTCAGAGAACTTGTTTAAATTATAAAAATCACGAACAAAAAGGAATTTCTATAAACAGTATAAAATCAGTTATTTTCTGTCAAATTGCTGTTTTTTTTTAATTTATTGGGGCGGCTTAACGTAAGGTCTTTCTTAAATGCCTTCCCCCGTGGTCATTTATTTTACAAGATCTTAGTACTAACCAAAATCCTCTTTTGCACATGAAGATTTATCCGCAGGCTGATCCGTAGATAAATCTGCGGATAAATCCACTCAGTCGGTTCAGATTTGCAATCTCTACAGCACGAAACATTTATCTCTAATGACTGTAATCTCTTTCGCACGGAAGATTTACTTATCTGGGTACATAAAGTCAAAACAGTAGCTTAGATTTTCTATCATCTCCAGACTTAGAGGTTTTAATACTGTCCATTATACAGGGGCGTGAATTATCATTATTCACTAGTGAATAATAAATAAATACGCACTTTAAACGTCAAAATGAATACAAACACCTTAGTATTATTTGAAATATGCATAATATTTTTGGACAACAAATTCTAAGAAATGCCGAACATCGGTACCCCAAAATTCCTTCCTGATTTACCCCTCGGAAATTTGCAAACATGTTTCTGGCTAAATACATTCTATAAATTGTTATTATTTAATAAGAGACATGAACAAAGTAAATATACTATTAACCAGGGACGGATTTTATTATTCATATATTAATCTAAAGTTTGTCAGCTCTTTTGCATTTAAATTAGCAAAGCTTGAAAATTAATTAATTCAACCCGGGCTAAATTTTATTACTACTTGAAGTAATTAATTTTGGAATTCCCAATTTCACTATCATTTATTACAGGAACTATTCGAATTTCGCTTTCCTGTTGTTATAAAATACAGAGATTATTTGTAAGATTGTGGTGACGAAGAAAGGAAAACGTATTGGGCCATGAAATATAATCTTGGGCCGAGCTAAGTTTTAGGTAACATAATGTAGGATACTGTGTAATGTTAAGACCAATTTACATCAAGACGACAGGCAAAAATAACTTTAATTTTCACATTGCTCCCATGTGATCTTACTTAAATAGAATAAAAATAGTTGCGACTACATCTCCTGCTAAGTTAACAAGCTTTCGTTTTTTTATCTCACAGAACTATTAAAATATAAATAGATTTTTATCTACCTTTGAGAATATTTCATTACTTTCTCTAAAATTCTTAAAAGTATGATCTGTGATTAATTATTATTCTTATCAAAGTTATTGCTTAGGGAATAATATAGGTACACGTGCTCCCGTTGTTCACAGTGCTGCCTGCCACAAAGAATTTATTTTAAACAAAATTTATTTACCGCGCCTTATCAGGCTTTAACTACCATAAGTTAATTTGACTTATGATTCAGTGGATAGGTGTACTAGGAGCACAAAGAATAATATATAGTGAACCAGTGCTTAGCACAATATTAATGTAAGTACATTTTAAAACAATTTGTTTGGTGTTTATATTAAAAGAGAATCCCTATTTACAAAAAGAATTTAGCTAAACTAATAAAAAAAAAAAACGTTTTAACAAATGTTATAAAACCTTATAAGTAACCAAACTGTTTGAAGGTAATTTCTTTCATACATGTAATAGCCTCATATTGATCTAGTTTTATCAAAAATTAATAACACACTCCTGTTTCGAAATCGATTGACCTCATAAGTCAACCGGTCCTCACTTATTCAGGGCGAGTTCGAGACGGACAAAACCGACAAAGCGAAATTAAATACAAAGAAACGTCGTAGCTACTATTAAATGTAAAAAATAAAAGAAATTAAGTACTGATAACAAAGTACGCTCTTCTCTGGAACTACGTCAGTAAAAGTTTCAAATCTTAAATAACAGTAGTATCTTAAGGTTCAAATTAGAGTTCATTTAATAGTAGGCTGTAAAGTATTATTAAATCAAAATTGGATGTGAAAATAAAATAGGATCACAATCTTAAAGAAAAGGAAGTAGTGAAAGTAATATTTCAACAAATAGTAAAAGTTACTGCCGAAAACTATTTTAATAAATTCTATCGACTTATATTATATGACTTTCTATGTAAATATTATCGTGCCATTAACATAAATATATACTTAAAATATTAAGGTCTGGACTAATCATTTTGAATATTAGTGGGTAGTAGTAATCAATTGTTAATTAATGCACTGGGAACATAATTGAGAATCAATAAATCTGGTCATTATTTGTACATGGACATATAGTAATAAGCAGGCCATTCTTATTTAATTAATTAATTATCCCACACTCTTAGAATGTTGTAACATTCTCTATTTACGCAAGTAGAAAATAACGGTATATTGTAGTTCCATAGAATTGCATATCACATCCGAAAGTGTCTGTCTGTAAGAAGATGTAATTGTAAACATTTTTATTAAATTGTTTACTTTCCTATTTTGGAAGGTTCAATGCGTAGTTAAATTTTTAATTGTATCCTGTGCCCACCTGTCATGGTATATCGAGTTTCGTGTCAACGAACACTGGACGCGAAAACTAATTTAATGAAGGAGATGTGACAAAGAACTGTAAATGACCTATGTCTGTCTATAACGTGGGCGTACATTAAGATGAACACTCGAGGTAGTTGCCACTTATTAAGGTTAATATTAAAATATCAACAACTTAAACAAAAAATGTTGATAGAACTAAACGCCAATATAATTTCAAAATTATATTCTATACAAACCATAATTACTAAATAATGTCTATTGTTATTTTTTTACATGAATAACCAAGCTCGGTTAGTTCAACAAAACTGTATGAAATCAAAAATCCGGATCTATAAAAACTTAATAGAGATACCCGACCACATTGACTAAATCTTCCTACAGGTTTTCCCAACTTTTTGTTTCGACATTTTCCCGATCTTATATAGCGCTGTACTCCAACGTCATTTCTGTTCTTTGCAGGATTGAATAATTAAATTATGTTAAGGTATCAGTAAGGTATTGTAGGGAACAAAAATAAATGCACCCATCGACCAAAAACCTTTTATATCTCGTCTGCTACAGTATATTTCATTACGGTGCCAGGTCAGGCTTCTCGAATAAATAATGCATGTTGCTGTCATTCACATCAACCACTCGACTCGGTGTTCCAACGTTTAATCAAGTTAACGTGAAAAGCAAGGAAATAAACAGTACTAACTACATTACTAAAACATTATCGAAATGTACTATTCACAATGAAAGGAAACGTCCTCCATGGAATATTACATAGTCTCTTTATAGGCATCCCTTTGAGAAATTAACTGTCATCAACAATTCTTGATACAATCTTCAAACCAAATAGTATAGCATCTAGCAGAGGCTCACTCAAAAGAATCGTTGTTGCCTTATACATTTTTTCTATGTACATTTTGATTGAAATGCAAACTGCATATTATTTAACATGGTTGTACCTACGATCGATTAGCGCAAGAGCGTGATTATTAAAATTAACTGAGTGAACATACAGGACTAATAACCAATTTACCGTTAGAAACTGGAATAGCATTGTTAATCAGCAAAATTGATAAACTAAACAAGTATTGACTTTGAAGGTTCGCCCTAGAATTTCTACCCAAGCAAGTACTAACTAAAACAGTTTTTACTTGCTAATCCCAAACTACTTCTCTGATAGCACGAGGATCTTTAACGTAACGTTTACACAATTTTGGTGGTATTTCTCGAAAATATGACTAGTAATGTGTTTCAACTCTATATACCATTACCGGTTGTGGGATTTTTTTTGTCAATTACCCAATTCAAAGCCTGGTTATGGAATGGGGCGCCCAAATTTTCTGACCCCAACGTAGAACTCATAAATACAAACAACCAGATAATTTACATTTACTCCGCTTACCCAAAAAATCCAAATTGTGGATATCCTTAATAAAAATTCTTCAGGTAACAATCCTTTGTAACGGTCCTTATTACACAATCACCGATCTAAATATTTTTTACTTCAAGTCAAATAATTCCCACTTAACAATTTATTGTATTTTTTAAACAATGTCCAGTTTAAGAAATAAAATAAAGAATGAAGTTCCTCTCTACACATGGTTACCGTGTCGATACACTCACGAAACTACCAAGTTTAGGGCATTTGCATTGACCTTCTGTAAAAAACAGTCGATTTTGCAAATTTTTCTTAATACAGTGAAATGTTTTGATGTTAAGAATGGCACTGTTAACCTTCACAAGTGGATCATGTAGCCTACAGCCTAGCTACAGCGCACAAAGAGAAATTAGCGAAAATTTTTTTTAGCGATTTTTAAAATCTTACCAAAGGACTATAAAAATAAAACTGTATCCATTAATTAAAAGGCTTTTACTTAATAAATTTTGTATTGAATTATAACATAAAAGTAATTTAATTAATGACCAATCTGGTGTTTTTAACAAAATTTTCATTTTGGACAAAATTGATGTCGAGGTTTTACGATATTTCCAGTTCTTTCTTGATTCTAAAGGATCTTTCATAAGGTGAAGTTTGTGAAGTTGTGAAAAATTGCATGGAGAGAACATTAGCATATGTATACGACACTAAGGACTATTTTATGTAAAATCATTCAAACAGAATATTGTTCTACTATTGATAAATTTCATCGTTTTATCTCGTCTCAACCTATTCAAAACATATTTTACGATATTTTATGTTTCTGGTTATGCTTCATGAATACCTTTGTATCATTGTTCCTTTAAAACCTTCTGTTATTGTACTCATCATATTTTCCGCCCACCCTCTTAATGAATTTACAGCGAGTTAGTTATCTGACTCACATTTCTAGAAACGTTTTAATTGTACTTAATATTATTACTATTTTGAAATATGTATTATGTAGGTAATGTAAAAGAATTATATTCACTACCTACCACTGTTGTTGGCACCTAAAGGAACTGAGCTATTCTTGAGATGTTCTTATCCCTGTGGTAAATCTGAACTTAAATTATTTTGTATTGCGTTTTAGCATCAAATATAAAATTTGTAAATATTTTAAATGTTTCCGGAACGCCTTGGTATAATAACAAAAACAAAATAATTGCGCAAGAACGATAATTGAATGAACATAATAACAATGTTTGTAAATCAAATAAACAGCTACGAGTTTGAAATGCTCTCGTAACATTAGAAGATGTAACTTTCATTCTGATTTACTAAATTCTTTTTTGGAATATTTCTTTCTCCAACTAGAACATTTTGTCAGGGTTAAATATTTTATTCAATCGGCTGCTACTTCATAATTACCTGTAAAAAAAGTATATCGATTTACCAACCGACTCCACACTAAAAACAATATCTGCTCAACTTGATCTTATGAATTTTTGGCTTCAAATTTTAAATAGATATCTGGTGATTACTAAACGATCTATGAAACACTTGATGGCATTTATATCAGGATAAGTCTGGGAAAGATTTATCTTTGTATACTGCAACAAATAGACAATACAAAAATTAGATTATGTGCGATGACAAATCACAATTGCTCTGGGTCTTATTTTTTGCGATGAAAAATAAGCTCTGCCTGGTCAATGAGTCTTCGTTTATATTAATTTAACGGTACTTTTAATTATGTTAATCTCTTTATTAGAACAAAATAAAATGTTATTTCCTGAAAAACATTTCCTTGTTTTTTCATTCCGAACCGTTTTCCAAACGCTAGAACAGTTCCAAAATCCTGCGGCAGGTTGGCCACTGGCCCACTGAGTTCTATAAGTTCAAACCTAGATTTTATAACTTTATTCTTATCATTCTTATTAATATTATATTATTGTAGCAAGAGCAACCTGTTAATTAAATTTTAGCTACGCCGTAAATAATTTTCCTGTTTCAACTTTCGTCAATATGACTTTTATTATAATTAAAATAAAATTGAAGGTTATATATTGGTAAAACATCTCATTTAATATTTTATAACTTCGCTAACATGTTTTCCAAAGATCCTCGCAGAAATTCAATATTTTAATGATTTCCACCCTTCAGGCAAAGCGTGACCTTCTGAAGAAAGGTAGAAATGAACACGCGCTCGCTGTTTGCGTAAATATGTTTTCCCCCTGCTTTTTATTATGTTTTGTGTTTTACCTTTTTCGTTATTTGAAGGGATACCAGGACAGTACCTCGAACATACCGACCATAAAGGTTAAACGATTTTCGGTTAGCACAACGTGTGCTGTTTGACGTTAACTAACGCTGCTGCATATTATATAATTTAGTTGCTACACAACGAATTTAATTTTTCCGGCTGAAACGAGATCAGTATAAAAAAATTGTTTGACAAACTTTGGTAATGAGGATAGGTATTTGTAAATGATAAAATCAATAAGCCACAAGCAACGTTATAACGACCTTCAGCTGTCCACAACCCTTTAACTATTTATCTTTGATACAACACCCACACGATAATATTGAACATCATTTTTGTTACAACTTTCTAAAATTCAGGTTACACAACTTTGAACCTACTTAATACAAGTCTTTATCGATTTGGTATCAATTGAATGGGCTAATAAACAGTTGGAAATAAATAAATATCGAATGAAAATGGAAAAACAGTCTTGTTAACATAATTCTTGCCAGTTCTTTGATGTTGCTTAAATCTGTTATTTTTCGTTCAAGTTCCTGTTCACGGACGAAGGCTTTAGCAACACTTTCTAAAAGCAGCTCGTCAAGAAACGTTTTAATCCGGGATCATACGTCATCCCCGAAATTGCGTCAGATGGGAAATAACTAATTACTTACCTAATTTATTAAAAAAATATATATTTTTACTTTTTCACTCGTATAATGGAATACTTTTTAATTGTCATGAGGGAAAAAAATAAATGCTCCGTGTTATTTCATACATTTAAGTAAAAAAAATAGGCACTGTAAAAGGATAAACAATTAAAATAAACATAAAAAATTAAATACACTTAATTAAAGGAACACTTCCTGTTTCCTAATTTTTTAAAAACACACGACAGGTTTTTAAATTGAAGCCTGAATTTCATTATTATGTACAAATATTTAACTACAGCCTTAACTTAATAAAATAAATTAATTACAGGAAGTTAGATCTATTTCATTGAAATTTATAAATTATTATTTTGTGAAAAAAAATCAGAAAAACTTCTGTAATTAATTTATTTTATTAGAAATCGGTCAATCAGAACTTCTATCACCGTGATTCATAAATTTATTAACAACAATGCACTCCCTCTCCAATTCCGTTGCGTAGATAAAACAAATGTCAATTTAATAATATTTAAGAAAAACTTTTTTTCTCAATCGATACTATCGACAGCTGGCAGATTTTAACTCTCAAGGTCTAAAGCTAAACACACCTTAGGACACGTAGAGTATAGCAGTTCAGTGATTTTATTATAGGTATCAGTAATTTATGTTTTAAGACGTTGATCTCAAGTTATAATTAGCGGAGTAAAAATAAAAGTATATATATACGGAAATTTTTATTACAAGAACAAAATTTTAAATTATTTCATGGCAGGTGGTAATATCCCCCTAATAATAGTAAATATTTTTTGATAAAACAAGGAACATAAGAACAAGTTGAACCTGTTTGCTAAACTTTTCTAGTTTAAAAAATTTATTTAATTATTGATAAGTAACAAAGCAATTTGTTATAAAAAATGTACATTTCGTATTTGATAACACAGTGTTTTAAGTTTAAATTCGTGCCAAAGCATTAATTTTCTTCTGTGGTTGTATAAACCTAAAATACAGAATATAATAATGAATGTTTCTGATAAATCACCATTTAATACACACGAAAGTGTCGTAATAGATATCGAAATGTGACAAATGTATCTAACATTTTATTTGATAGCGTCATCAACACATTTATGAGATTTGTTTAGTATTTAATCATCGTTAGCATTTATTATTCAAAAATAAATTTCCGTTTAGTTACCAAGTGGTGTCGGGTTCGAATCCCTGTCTTGTAAATGTCAGCGCGTTATAAAAACTTATATATTAGTGTAAGTCAGACTTTTCAAGTAGTGTTTTATTTACCTTTTATTTATTTCGAAACTGAAATTTGGATAACGTCTAAAAAAATTAAAATCTTGCGGTATTTCCGTTGAAGTTATAAATGCAAATTTGTTGAAAACTTGTAAAATGTTTTTTCTGGTTTTCCTTCCAAGGAAATTTTCTATACTTAACGAAAATGTAATTATAGAAGTTATAACGACAGTTTTAAGTTTTGAAATAAACGGGAATTTCGCGTGTGAAATTACTCTTTGGAGGCTATACAATTTAAAAATAAAGTTTAGAAAAAAATATTATTATAATGTACTTTTTGTTGCAGGAAAAGACCAAAGTAATGTTTTTGAATTATATATGATTGTTTACTTGGACCGCCAATATAAAATATGACTGGCGGAACAGCAACTGCTACTGCAGCTCCTCCAAGTGATGGAGGAGCTCCTGCCCATCGTAAGGGTCACCGTAGACAGGAGTCCATGTATGCTATGACTGGGCTATACTCTGAAAGTGTCCCTGAAGATGACAGTGAAACTCCAAAACATGCAACCACCAACTTTTGCCACGACACGGTTATTAAATGTCACAGCCGAAACCCATCCTCGGGCTTTGACAGGTAAATTTTAATCAAATCTTATTTTCCCAGAACAATACGAATATTTTTAAAGGGAAAAAGCAGCCCACACAACATCATTTACTGAAACTCCAACTGTGATATTAAGGGATACAAAAGATTGTGGAATCCTCAAGTGCCGACCCTCCTTTTTACAAAAATATGCAGGAATTAAGGTACAAAAAACTTTTCCAAACATAAATTGACTCTTAATCATTTTATTTATTACAGTGTTTTGTACTGCTTCTGTCATTTCTTGTGACCCTTCAACAAGCACTTAGTTCGGGTTACATCAACTCTGTGATAACAACAATCGAAAAACGATTTGAGATCCCATCAAGTCTCTCTGGTCTAATAGCATCATCATATGAAATAGGGAATGTGATAACAGTAATATTTGTTAGTTATTTAGGAAGCAGACGCCACATACCTGTTTGGATAGGAGTGGGGGCGGTAATTATGGGTATTGGGTCCATTATATTTATGGTACCTCATTTCATTGCTGAAGAAAGTGTTAGTACAATAAATACTAATACTACAGAAGAAAATATGTGTCGTGTTGTCTCAGTGCGAGAACAGGACATGGGATTGGGTCGTTTTTCGTCAGGTTTATCATCACCTCCATTGGCCCCTCATAATAATTTACGGGGCGATAATTGCATACAAGGATCACCATCAACAACTGGGCCTGTATTGTTATTTGTACTTGCTCAATTATTATTGGGATGTGGAGGATCACCCCTCTTCACTTTA
This sequence comes from Hemicrepidius hirtus, assembly GCA_963082805.1. NCBI lineage: Eukaryota > Metazoa > Arthropoda > Insecta > Coleoptera > Elateridae > Hemicrepidius > Hemicrepidius hirtus. The sequence continues at coordinate 22,634,441 of OY720168.1, forward strand.
GGAACAACTTATATTGATGACCATGTTCGTCCTGACAGTTCTTCTATTTATATTGGTAAGTCTTTTAAGTTCTTTTTCCTGGTACGAAATATGGATTATGGAATCGGTCCAACTTCTACCGCTATATTAGAGCAACGATGCAGCCGTAATAAACCTCCTTCAATATTGATAATTATAAAAGAGTATAGTTGAAGCTAATCGTGATATTCAACGAGAAGGGTCGGATTAAATATTTCTGAGCCCGAACCTGGCGAGACTTGTAAATAAATAGAATACTCAAATTTATATTTCGCAAACGGTTCTCGTTAAAAACATTTAAAAAATTTCCACAGATTTCATACTTCATAAAGCTGTTTTCAGAAACGGAAGGTTAAAAGTACCTACTCAAGTATTTTTGCGGTTAAACGATTATTTATGAAGCCTGAACTTTTGTAAATAAAATTCCATTAATTTTAAGGCCCATTCACAAAGTAACTCATTAATTTTTTTAAGTATATTGCAATAAAATATTTAACCACTTCTTATCGTGTTTCCTAGCTATATTTTTCGTTAAATTTAAAACAATTCGGTACTACCCTCTTTCGCTCATCAAACAAATTAAAAGCTTTGAGAAAGTAGGACAGTCGATTTTTAATTTTTGTCTTGGGTGCTTAAAGTTAAATATTTAAACAGGACGTCAAGTTTGAGTTATACTTAACAAACGGGTACAAGTTCATACGAATTGATTGTAACCCTGAAAAATACATATTGATTGACTGCATAACAAAATACGCAGTGCAGCGCTCTTAAGTTATGACTACCATTAACTTTTTATCCCCTATTTGATATTTGTCTTATTAAGAAATCTATAATTATCTGACAGCCAATATTTATTTTAGGGTGCATGTATAGTATGGCTGCGTTTGGTCCAGTTTTAGGTTTCCTATTAGGAGCCTATCTATTATCTTTTCACATGGATTCGTTTTCGAAAATCATATCCATTGGTAAGTTTTGCAATGTTTGTTTCTATTTTATGCAACATTTTCTTATAGATCCTGGAAATCACAAATGGGTTGGTTTATGGTGGGGTGGGTTTCTCCTGGGAGGGTTGTTACTTGTTCTTGTGTCAATTCCTTTCTTCTCATTTCCTAAAGAATTGATTCATGAAAAAGAAAAGATTCGACTTATGGAAAAGGAAGCCGCAAAAGCAAATGGTAATAATAATGCGGCTGCACCGGCTACGCAAGTTATAACCAAAAATGATACTGGTTATGGAAAAGATATTAAAGGTTACTTTGTATTTTTAAAAATTAACCTTACCTAACTTTAATGTATTTTCTAGATATACCACGGTCTATGTGGAGATTGGTGTGCAATCCAATTTATATAGTAACATGCTTGGGCGCTTGCATGGAGCTTATAATCGTGTCAGGATTTGTGGTTTTTCTGCCGAAATACTTAGAAACACAATTTAGTTTGGGTAAAAGCCAAGCTAGCGTATTTACAGGTTTGTATTCTTTAAAACATTAAATTCTGATGTAAAATGTTTGATAATCCAACATCAACGCGAGTTCAGGAAAAAAATTAATGTCCAATTACATTGTAATTTAACAGTTACGCACTTATGTAATATTTTCAGGTTCAATTGCAATTCCCGGTGCCTGCATTGGAATATTTATGGGTGGTTGCATTTTAAAGCGAATGGAATTGCGCCCAAAGGGTGCTATTCAGTTTGTACTTCTAGCTAATTTCATTTGCCTATCATGCTACGCTTTGCTGTTTCTTCTGGGATGTGACAATTTAAAAATGGCTGGGACTACCATCCCTTATTTTAACAGTACACACACTGAACCATTTCAAGTGAATCTGACATCATCCTGTAATTTTGGATGTGAATGCAGTATGAATGATGTGGAACCTGTTTGTGGAAATAATGGTTTAACATACTTTAGTCCTTGCCATGCTGGCTGTACCTCCATATTGCGGTCCAATTACACCAACTGTGCCTGTAGGTTTTTCTTTCCTGCAAATGAAATATAATTTAATTATTTACTTTTTCAGGCATACATGGTAATATGAGCCTGATAACTGGAACTACGTCTGCAGTTACACTTGGCGCTCGCACTTCCGACTCTGAATATGCAGAAGTTACTGTAGTTCCTGTTGCCACTGCTGGTCCTTGCAACTCATCCTGCCATACCATTTATCCATTCCTCATACTGCTATTCTTTATGACTTTTATTGTAGCAGTAACGCAAATGCCACTGCTTATGATTGTACTTAGGTATTTATTTGAATTAAGTTAAAACTTAAAGAAAACTACGAATTTTTATTATAGATCTGTAGGTGAAGAAGAACGTTCTTTTGCATTAGGAATGCAATTTGTAATATTTCGTTTATTTGGTTATATACCTGCACCAATTTTATTTGGAAACTTAATAGATTCTACCTGTCTTCTATGGAAAAATACATGCGGCGCAAAAGGAGGGCGATGTCTTTTATATGATATCGAACAATTTCGATACAAATATGTAGGTCTTTGTGCAGGAATAAAAATTTTAGCGCTTGCTATTTTCATTACGGATTGGTGGCTTATAAGACGCAGAAGACAACTGGATGAAACCGGTGGTATCACTGCAAACGAAATTGTTGGCTCAATCATTAGTTTGGATAAACGTAAGATTTTTTAATTATTTTTAAACAATTTTTCCCTTAGGAATCTTCAAATAGTAAATGATATAGTAAAAGTGAATTACCTGCATTTGTGGTCGTAAGAATTTCGAGAGAGGCGGCACGCCGGCTCGACATTTATTTCTTACATCATTTATCATTTAACAAACTCATTTTGTAAGTCCCTTGTAGTTTGTTATAACTGACTTCTGATATCAGCACGACACGGGGTAAATCGAGTCCTGACAATGAAGAGATTTAGTCCTTGTTGCTGGTTTATGCATCTTTATTGATGTTTCTTTATAGTTTTTGAAGAAAAGCCTCAAACAACTGGACATCGACGAAATGTGAGTTCTGTGTCTGCTTATGAGATTCCTGCGTCTCCAAATCCGTCTACATCCGGCCTTCGACTTAGTCCTGCAAGTAATGCCATCCCAACTAGTCCAGGCTCACAGCTGAATGAATCCTTCCAGAAGGAAAGTACTGATTCGAATGAAGAAGAGTCTCAACTTAATCCAAAACATTCACAGGAATATGAAACACCCCGTAGTACTAGTTCAGGATGTTATAACAAAGCTGTATCGTGTAGTGACCTCAGTTTTGAACAAAAAGAGGCACAGTTATAATTAGGATAAATTTTAGGTAATTTTGCACCTTCACGTTTTGGTATTATTTGCTTTCACCAATTATCAGTTTAGGTGACACTTGTTACAAAACACAAAATGGACAATTTATTAGCGATCGACTTATCCAAGTTGCTTCCACAGATTATTAACAAGCACATAATATGTTTCTTTTAGTGTTTAATTCCTGTCTTGGTTCGCTCTTAGGTAATATTTAAAATGTTAATAGCTTTAAGATTTTATTACCAGTTTTGGTGACTTATTTTATTTTAATCTGGAAAAAATGTGATGCAGGGGGCGTTTTAAACTTTCCTACATTTTAAGACGATCTGGAAGCATGAAGCTGATGAAATAACAAAGGTGAACATTTTTAATGTAGTACCCATTTAGTTGGCTAAAAAATATATTTTTTTAGTTCATATTAAAAAGCGATACCAATTAAAATGTGGAAACATTTTCGACCCCCTTTGTATAAATGTTAATAGACTTTATTTTGACTTTAGCATTGGTGATCTCTCAGTTTTAGAAACACATGCTGTAGTAGGTAATAATAACCAACAGTATTGAAAGTTTTATTCTTCTTAATTAAATAAAACTTCAATTATTTTAACGGTGGTGTAAAGAAAGGGGTTTGAAATGAACCAAAAGCCATTGTGACATAATCTCACATAGACCACCATAGTAATAATGCACTATATACAGAGAAACAGACATAGATGCAGATATCAGTTGTCTGTATGAACATTTATAGTGGACTATTATAATATGATGATAGGTTTCTTAAACTATTATTTAATTGCGGACGAAAAGATTTAATACTGCAATTTTCGGTTACGTTGTTTATAACGTAACCAGTGGTGCCCTTTAGAAATTGTAATTACTATCTTAGAACTAATCTGCCTATTGGAATTCCCAATTTGGCCTAACGCATGCCTAATAGATTTTTGACAATTTCTAATATTGCACGGTAGATTCGGAGAAATTTAACTGGCTCTAGAAATTATACACGGATTTTCTCACATTCCACTTAAATTTCTACTAAATAAACATATAATTCAGTCAAGAGTACTTAAATATCTTTCGAGAATTTTTCCAGTGTCCACCATCGCAAGCAAAATCTTGAGCTGAACTATATCTTAGTATTATACAGTGTACATAATACCTATTCTAATTAATACAAATCTAGTTTGACAAAGAAGTTCAAATTAGGAGAATTATAATAAGAAACAATTAGTGCAATTAAGAAGAAAATGAAAGGCCTGTTTAACGAAAAGCAAATGTATATATTAATGAACAAATCAGCTGCGAAATATTTTATTATTATAAAATAGGTGATAGCAGACGAGTATTTCTCGCTGCCGACGATAATTTCCGTGAATATTTCAATATCTTAACCCAAATTTTGTATTTTATTTATTTCTAATAAATTATTTTGATCCATTTTTTCATTTTTATTTTTTATTTACGCATTCTCTTAATGAAAAGTTGCTGGGAAAAGCTTCCTGGGTAAATGAAAATCGGTAAATATTTTTACAAGGATTGCCAGGTAAAGAAAATAACGTTGAAGTGAAGAAACTTTTGCTGAACTTTTTATATAAACTTTTTCTGCAACATTTCCCTGCGACATTTCGTCTATGTAATGTTTTCTCCTGTGATGGAAAATTAATCATCGCATTTGTATTAATGGAATTTGAAACGACTTGTGCTCAAAATTGTTGTGCATAACCGCATTTCAATTGTTATCATATATGCCTTAATAAAATTTTTAGAAATATGTTTCTAAATTTCTAAAACAAATATTGTAAAATATTTTTTTGGGAATTGTAAAAAAATTAAGCGAAACAGTTCCGTACACTGAATATGTAATTAAAAGAACAAAAAAAGAGAAGAAAAACTTTAAGGAAAATAGAAAATACATACTTTGCAGAATGTTTTGGATATTACTGCTGATAAATAAAGAAATTGTCCTTAGCGTTTTTCAAGATTTAATTTTTTTAATTAAAAAACAAAAATATCCTCTTTTATAACATGTACTGGTTGTTGACCACGTGGAAAAATTTAACAAAGCTAAAAAAAATGTTGTCAAAGGTGTTTTCTGTGTAAATGTAAAAGTTTTGAGGAGGTATTGATTATAGCATATCCTATAGTAGCTGGAACAAAAAAATATTTTGTTTTTTTACTAATTTATATAAAAATAATGAAAACAGGGTTTCTACTGACTGCGGTTGTTAAGTTTTAAATTGAAGAATTATGTTGAACGATTACTATGTGTGCTCTTGTATTGTATTTCGAAATTTTTGCGTTTTATGATCGATAGAAAATAAAGGGTATGTAATATGTGATCGGTGTTTTATTCTATGATCAACATGAACTACCATTAATTGCTTGCTCTTATCTCAATATTATAAACAAACCAATCAACTATATTTATTTTTATTAAACACGCGCATCCCAATGGACAGATCTTTGCATGTTTGCAACACGAGGTCGATGTTTAAATATTGATTTTAATTATTTCGTAGAAGAAAACTGTTATACTGCGAATAATACATTAAATAAAACACTACAGGGTTGTTTCAGAAATAAAAAAGGTAGTCCCAGTACAAGATAGGAATTCCCAGTTCCGTCATGCACCTCTGTAACGAAACTTTTCCGACTTATGTTATGGGTTGTTTTATTCTACGATTCTTATGCGTAACTAATTCGGTGACCATCGCTACGTATTCAATCTGTATACCTACAACATTTATTAAAAAGAAACACGCAATCATAAAATAAAAACTAATATTTAAAATACACTAGCAATGTCAATTTGAAAACAAATATTAATCTATGTAAGTGCTACTCAAAAGCTTATAAGTATAAAATGGGCATTAATTAATTTTATTGATTGATTTATTCAAGCCACGTTCAATTTGGCACGTTTACAGCTACACACATTCATAATATATAGAAGAGTTTTTATATATAAGCCATCCATAAGACTGGCAAATCCAAATTATTCGGTTAGTTAGTACCTTATATCTATTTTTGGACAATATAATTTTGATGATTATTGTCTAGTCTAATCCAGATATAATTCTTATCATTCGAACAGATGACTGATCTATTATATTCCAATTGTAGTAAACATTGGTTTTGCATTAAGATAATATCATTCAGTAAGAATTTTACCATGGGGGCAATTATTTTAGTTTTTGTTCTCCGGAATTTTTAGTTGAATTAGACTAGTGTGGTTGCCTTTTTATCCCATTATTCGAGTAAGTGTCAAGTAGCCCTTTATATTATATCAACTACGGATAACTTTTTTTTAATATAGAAAAGAATAAGCAAGAGTTTTAGTGCCAATCCCCAGCATCAACCTATTGCTCGGTAGGCCAAGAGTTGAAGTCACAGAAGCTTTCAGGACTCTGTGGTCCTGTTTGCCCTGGTTTCGAACCCGAGGCAGGACACTTGTCAGCTTCTGGAAACCAGAAACATAAGAATTAGTTGTATGGTAGTTTTTAAGAATCATGATTAAGGTAGTACGACGTGCAATGATCCCGGAAAAGTGGCCTAAGTAGTACTGTAGCCATATAATCAAGTATCAACAACAACAAAACGTATTGCTATTGGCTATAGATTCGTAAGCTTAATCGCGACTATAATCTGTACTTTTGGCAGGAAATTTTTCATTCTTTGGTTACCATATTAGAAACTTAACTCATGCAAGAAAAAAAGTTTACTAGAAATAGCAGTTCAAAATATTGTAACTAGATGGTACGCGTAGGCTTGTAAAATGTTTGTAACTCTTGTTTCCCTTTTATCAGATTTCAGGAATATCTTCCCAATTGGTTTATTGTAGATAAGTTGTAAAAATAAGATATAGGTAATCTGTATTCATTCCTGAAACTGCAATAGATTTAGAAATATTGAAACTTTATAAGTTTGGGTGGAAATTTTAGAAACTCCGTTGAAGCTTTAGGATTGGTGGAAATATTGTTAGAGATGCTATGACGTCATAAAGTCAATGGAAATGCCGTCATTCTAGTGGTAAAAGCTTGTGACGTCGGTCGAATAATACCGACAACCATCTTTTTCAACGTTCGGCAAAGGTTGAGGGTCGGGTCGACCAGTTTTGTACTGCTAGCATCTTTACAGTCGTGTTGTTCTTAAATAGCTACTTTTCGTGGCCTCAGGTGTTATCAGTCCACCCCTTTTTCAATGTGTATGGCTCTTGTGGTAAGTTACGTTTTGGTTTTATTTTAATTTAGTATAATATTAAAAAGGTCATATCAAGGCTACTACTTCCTCTGATAAAATAAGTAGGGCTAGATACATAACTTTCACGAATTACGGGGGGACACTTTCTTGAGTTGTTTCTAGAAATTTATTCTGTGAGTAAATATTCTCAAATTTATTGTATAATTGAAAAATAATATTTTTCGATTAAACAAAAAATACCGCCAAACTTTTTTTGTGAACTTTGGTTAAACAAACTTTCTGTTAATACAATTTTGAAACTTTAAATATTTTTTTTGATAATAAAGAAATTGTGTAATGATTGCGCCAATTTTTTTTACTAAGATAAATCGAATTACCACATGATCGTCCATATGAGAATGTAATTTATGATCGATTTGTGTTAACAGTATATGTACTCTTTTTAAAGATTGCGAAATATCACGTTGTTATAAACGTGCAATTTTTACGTTAAACATTAAAATAGATAGTATGTAATCTGTTAAAATTCAATGATGATGAGTTATGCTAACAAATTAACGCAGTTAGTTGGTTTAATTTATTTAAGAAAAATGTTTTACAGAGAAAATGAATATAAAATTGTGAAGTGTTAGTTCAAAGGAACACCAAACCACACAAGACTAAAAATAGCGAATAGCTACCATAATTTTATTCTATAATCACTTGGATTATTCATATGGTAGATAAATATTATAAGTATTCTGACTAACTAGAAGCTTTTTAGAAGGTTTTTTTTCTATGTAAAACGTAATTGTTTACTTTACAAGCGTTTTGATATTATTGGTACAAGTCTGCCGTTTTTATGATTCTGACTATCTCTTTACACGTAAAGTTCAGATGTTTCAGACATAATTAGTTTACATTGATACAACACCCTTTTGATAAGAAATTCCTTACAATAATAATCCTCTAAACAATTATGCTTTAAACGCTAGTACTGGATTTAGCCCAAATTTTTTATTAGTCCTGATACAAATCGGATTATTTCTAACAAATTTTGGGTTTAGCAACCCTCCTTGTTCTATTAGCTTAAAATTTAAATAGTTGGGATTCTGTTCGATTTTGCCTCGGCGGGCGATGACCTCTGAATTTAGATTTCACCCGCACCCTGTCTGCTATGAGTACGAGTCCGTGCGCACCAACCAATAGCGTCACAATTTTCCGCGACCAGCCTCTTGGTTTTTACTGCTGAAAAGCTATTTTAATTTTCCCCTTATTCTTTTTTCATTTTTTTAAGTTTAAAATAACCAAGAATATTGTTTTGGCGGTAAACTTTCATGCCAGCTTTATCGCTTGCGAAATAGCAATAGACGTCTTTAATTAACCCTAATAACTTTCAATGTCGTTTCTATTAGAATATGTAAGGTTGGTTTATAGACTGATATAGATTTGAATTCAATTTGCTCTAGATGCTAATTTTGGAATTGTCAAATTATCAATTCAAAAACAAACATTGATTTAATAAAAGTTTAAGTCTTGGTAAAAACTTATATAACTTAGTATTTACTACCTTGCTATTATTAGACTTCTTGGATTTATAATTTTGTAGGCTAGCTATTAGTGAAATTTACTGACACGGCATCTTAAAAATTGGTATCTATTTTAGTAATACTTGATATTTTAGTTATATCTACTGGTTAGAAAAGGGAAGGTACAGGTTTGTTTGAACCTATTATCAGGCGATTCACTGTGCGCCTTGAATCGATTTCTAACATAAGGGCGTGCTCTGCATGCGCTCTCTATGCAATTCCCTTTGCCTTTCAACTAATATCTCCCTTCGTGTGTAGGTTTAGGGTGGTTACAACTTAAAAACTGGGTCACTAGTTTGTAAAATAGGTCACACTTAATATTCCGAAAGCTATAATCGTTATCTAACCTTCCCTTTAAAGCTCAAGTTTGTGGAATGCGAATAACGCTTGCGTTTTGTTCTCATTCGGTAGAAAATTGTAAGAAAATTCTAAAAATGTTGGAATTTATTTTATTATATTTAGCGTAATCCGAAAATTGCATTATGTGATGTTGGTATATGATGATCATGATGATGATGATGAGGATGACTATTCATGTAATCAACATTTTATACTTGACTGATTTGTCAAGGGCAATAGACGCACGTGGTAAATGTTTTCTGAGAGACAGTAAATGTAATTTATTAAAGAGTAGATCGAAACGTACATACCTACTTTATTGAGTGTTTTTTTATAAAATAACATTTTTCTATAGTTTCAAAAATTATGTTTATTTCCTCATTTTCTAAATTGGTATGAACCCTTAACAAAAAATTATTCAAGTACGCTACTGTAAATCGCATTTCTATAAGCAGCTGTAACAATATACATTGCTATATTTGTCGACCTTTTAAGAGCTGTCAGGCGTAAACCGCACTATTTTTTCTTTTCAGAACCTGAATTCCTTCGTTTTATGCGTTCATTATTATTACACTAAAAAGAAAATAAGACATTAAAATTTATAAAGCACAGCTTAACCCTCACGACAAAATGTGAATGTCCTTAGCCTGTACCGTGCATGAAATGGAAAATGGGAAAAGGTTTCGGTCTAGACTTTTCCGCGATTAAAAATTTCTTTAGTTAGTGTAATAACACTACACCCTACAAAATAAAAAAGTATGGCGTGTGAGAGCTTTTCCAAATATTTGTAGGGTTGTGGAGGATTATAAAGCATTTTAGCAAATTGGAGTTGTTTTCCTACTTTAAATTCTGCATCTTGTTTTGATTTAATTTCTCTTGCTGTAAGATTCATAATAAAAATACGAGTTTGCGTTTTAGAATACAAATGTGCTCTTACGAATACGAACGTTTTCAATTTCTGTATGGTGGTGAATACATTTTCTGCAATAATGAACGTTAGAACAGGGGTTCTTAAACGTTTGTAATCTGAGGACTTCATTCTTTTTTCTGGGGACTCCACTCTAAACAGTAAACACCACTGCTCTAATATAATTCTCAAACCTTCAATTAACATTTTCTTCACATTAGCTTCTCCACTTCACATTTTCAAATTGAATTTTCTTCATATTCAACTGTAAATAAGAACTAACTTTCTTATCAGATGTTCTGCATTTTTGAAGGTGTAACTGAGGGCTCAGTTCTATTGCAAATTTCAACCCCGAAATCGTACTATGACGACTGTCAAATTTATGTATTTCAAATTATATAAGAGCTATAATTCAGCGTATCCGTCAAACCTCTGATATAATGTGGCTATACTTTTATGATTTTTTGAGGTTTTTAAAAGTTAAATCTGCTTTAAGTTAAAAGACAATTAGGGTTAACTATATCAATTAAATTCTTAAACGGCTTCTAGTAAAATCGCATGAAAGAATTATTGGCCACATTTTTCACAAACTTCCGGCAATAACGCCTGAGGCGCCGCAGACTCTCAGTGAAAATGCTACATGTTAATCAAGATATTAAATTATTATGAGTAACACAAATAATTCACGTAATCATTTTGATGCTGTGAGTAAAGGCACTTTTCCGGTTGATAACAATTCTATCTCTAACATACGGATAAGATGATGCACGAGTTAAAGGCAATATGCGTACCTAATCTCTCTTATAATATTAAATTATCACTGTTGGTGGTGACGTAATGAACTCTTACACGAGATTCGGGTATTTTGCTCAAATTAAATACTCCCTTAGGTTACAAAAATTAATGGCCAAGAACAGATGATTTTGCGTTTTCGGATATTAAAATATTTTAACCCTTTATACGTTGGGTAACTTGCTAACTTTACCGAAAAGATAAAAAAAGTTAAAAGAAAACGTCTTTGCACAATGTTGGATAATATGTTTTTCCTGATTATCTTCTATTTCTTTACATTTCTAAAATTAATCCATATACGACATTATCTCCACGGGTAACAATATCATGAAAATTTGTCTTTAAATAGAAAGTGTCCCAACGAATCTAATCCCTAATGTGATGGGATCGCGTGCAAATATTTACAATATTGAAGTCAAGCGTTAACCATCCTCAATACAAGCCTACAATGAGCAAAATGGCCTTCGCCTCATGAATAGCCCAGGTATATATATTTATTTAACTTCCTCATCTTGGAAGTAAAATAGTAGAATAATTTATTCATCAAACAATTGAAGTTCAAATTTCATGGAAATTACATACATTTCATGATACAAGCTATAATATTTAAAATTTCGTGTACAAAAGCTCTAATTTCAATTCAAATTAATGAATTAATTTAATATTTGTCTAATTCTATCAAATTTATCATGAGATATTTCAAGCTATTATATACTTAATTATGTAGGGACAATTTTAGGAAGTTTCAGTGACTAGAAGAAAATAATCAATTTCAAATTGCCTAAAATTAAACATAGAAAGTATTTTTGATGAATATATCATAATTGTTCTTCAATAAAAAAGATAAAAGAACATCATTCCTTTTTTTTATTTGTTATTGAATTTGGGGTTGTTTTCCCAAAACGAATCTGATATGCGCCGCCAGACTGCACGGGGGTGGCTCCGGAGTTTCTTATAACGTCATAGCTAACGCAATCCAACGCCCACATTATTTTCCAACGGGATTTCTCATTTCTCAGAAGTACGCAGGGCTCTACGTCATTGGGTGATTACGTTTTTCCTACAATCTAAATTACCTCTAATTGCGTAACTATTTTCGTCTTTTTTTTGCTTCCATGCAAATATTAGCTATGAAAAAAATTATAGTAGGTATATAAATAATACGAATAAAAAATATATATTTAGCGCCACAACGTTTTATTAATCGAAACGTTAATTTGTGAAAATGAAATTTACTGAAAATTTTATCGTTTACAAATGCTTCTCGTGAAACTCCACTGGGAGGGTAGTTTCCTGAAATTCCGATTCGCGTAAGTTTCCTTTGAAACGTTTTCTCAGAAATTTACCCGTTTTAATATTGTGAAATAAGAGTTATTTGTTTTCTAAATTAAATAAATATTGAAGATCGATTTTATGCTAAAGTAATGAATAATATGAAGGGCTTGTAAATAATAACTTACTCAAAGAACGTTTAAAAATACATTTTCCCCTAAGGTAACATTTTTTTTATAAGTTATCTTTGGATTTAAACGAGTTTTATTGGAATCTTACTGAGAAAGAATTTTAGCTCTAAGGGTTGCCAGAGCTACATTTTTGTGATACTGTCCACTGTACTACCTATTAGAGATGTAATTCTTAAATTCTTATACTGTTAGGTTAGGTTAGGTTAAGTTAGGTTGGGTTGGGTTGGGTTGGGTTGGGTTGGGTTGGGTTGGGTTGGGTTAGGTTAAGTTATGGAATCAGTCAACGTTTCATCTTGTTGTTTTTCATTAGTCTATGGTATAGTACCGAGAAAATATAAAATACTTAGGTAGCACTGATTTAGAATTTAATACACATAGATAAATATTTCTGTCTACGCAAGAAAAGCATAACAAGAATAGGTACAGAATTATGTAATCGCTCAACACAATTTAATTTCAATCAAATCAAGTAAAGTGTTTAGATATTTGAGAAAACGTGTTGCGTCACCTATATTATTGCAACTGCAACTTTTATTAGGTCATATTGGAGTTATAAGGGGTCTATTGGTATCCCAGAGTGTTAACCCCCCAACTACTCATTTAACATAGACTATACTGTACTGAGAGATCTGAACCCCTTAAAAACCGCCTGACAGTTGTAACTTTGGGATTAGAACCCGCTACTCTTTCGCTTAGGGTACCTGACTGCTGTATCCGCTGTATCCACTAAACCACATGCGGACAACAGAATAGTATAAAAATAGAAGCTCTGATGAGGAACTATAGCTAAGGTAATATGTTGCACAATTTTCGAGTTTGAGGAAAAAAGTAGGTACTATACGTTTTTTGGAGTGCATAACGCGGCAATTTGGCAACTATTTTTAGGATATTATTGTTTTATTGTTGAAATAATTATTGATATTATTTATTGACTTTACGCCATAACTATCAAAAGATTTATTACGTTTCATAAAAATTATTCAAAGCTACTACTGCATACACTGCATATTTTATGAGCATACAATTAAAAAAAATTTGCTAATACTATTGACTGACAATCAATTGCAATAGAAACTTTTTCCCATCTTTTACTAAACATTTAACTAAAGAATGTTTGATGTAAAATTTCAGGATGTAGAGCTTATAATACAAAATAATAGGTTTAGGAGAAACAAGAAAAGAATAAATTTGAATTCGGAAATGTCATTAGAGCCGGTATGTGAAATGAAAAGAAAATTTCTTGAGGAAATGTACTTTGGGTTAAGTTTGTTTTTGTTTACCATGACTAAATGATTAGTGTTATTTCTTGCCATAACTATCAAATGATTTTCTGCATTCATTAGGAACTGTTCAAGGCTAAAATATAACAGACTGCAAACTTTACTATAAATTTTTAAGTAATTTTCACTTCTTGTACCGAAACTTTCTAACCATCTGACTGAATTTTAGTCTGAGAAATTGTTAATATTTTTTTTATCTCAGATGTATTCTTGTTTCGTATAGAAAAAGTATCTATTTTAAAATTTCTACAGGGAAAATAATGTATTTTGGAATGCCTTTGTTTTTGAGTGGGTGAGGCGGGAAGTGAAACAAATATAGTTAGACTATAAATGTTTTATTGTCAAAATAATTATTAAAGTTATTTATTGGCGATGTGTCCTAACATTCATAACTATCAAGTGATTTATTTCATAGCAACTATTCAAAACTAAAGGTAATATAATACCGAAGTTATGATCATAGAATTATTTATGATTTAACTCTTACTGACTTTAATTCAGTTTGAAGAAGATCTATTTCCCTTCCACATCACAAATAAATTCAAATTTCTGTTTGGTGTACTATTTATAGGATGGTAAATTTGGGGTTAGACAATCTTTAAAGGTTTAAATTGCGTGGGTTCGATTCCTGCTACAGTGTCCAAGATCATCTATCAAACAGTTTTGACAAAGAATAATTATCGATTTTAAAATTGCCACGGGGTACTGCCCTTTGGGATATCTTTGTTTTTGAGTGGGTAAAACGGAAGTTAAGCAATTACTTTTATTTGTTATATACTAATAAAAGTGGATTTAGTTGCTGATAACTAATATTTTCTATCTCACATTTATTGCTGTTTCATATGCTTTGTGCTTCTTTGTCTTAAGTTTCAAGTAGTAAGCAAAGATAATATGCAATGCATTTTTGTAATACCTTCTATTATTTTTTTAAATATCTTTTAAAGATAATCTATCAGTTCTCTGTTATTTTCCTACATTTTTGTTAGGTAAAATAGTAACCTTGATTTTGATAAGTGGGATTGAACTGCATATTAATGAGATTTAAAAAGTCAAGTACTATACATTCTTATCTGTATTTTTGATAACCGTGTTGTACATCGTCAAGTTAGATGTCAGTCTAACCTCCGAGTTCATTACGTAAACTAAGTTTAACTAAAATATCCTCGTCCTTGATAGTCTCAGAAGTTTTTATTTTTACACGTTTACAGTTGCCATTTGACCGTAGTCTTTTTATAACGTTTTGTATAGGGAATTTTTGAATAAACCAGTGCAATAGAATTAGCATTAAATTAGTGCACAATGTAAAACTACAATTATTTTGGGTAACGACGGAAGTGGACTGCGTCATAATATGTTAATTTGATTTTTACCTGTCACAGTTAGCGTGCTTTGAGCGAGGACATTTCGATAACAACGCGAAAGTTAATTAAAGCAATAAAAGAACCGCTGTCTTTATTAGCCAGAATGATACTTACTGTTCAAAAGCGAATTCTCAAATTACCTTCATTTATACAAACACGATGTTATCGTGTTTTACAAAAATTAATTATCTTCCACTTAGTTTTGTGAAAAGGAAAGCATTAAAAGCGTGGTGTCCCGAAAGAACATTTTATTCCTACTTTCTCAATTTTAATATTATATACAAAGTGTAATCTCTTAGTTAATCTGTGCTACAACAGCTTCAATTGATTAGTTATAAACCTAACGGTAAATTAATTTTTGTATGACGCCAATGGATGGGGGCGTGCATACTTATTTTAACTCAACCTAGATATCAGCCGGACATCTTCATTATAGAGTGGTTTTTGCTAGGTTACTGTATGTTGTGAATATCAGTGTTGCAAAATATACTAGTGAGTTAGTTTTGTGACATACTTGTCCTACTACTAAATAAATTCAATGGTATTTATATATTATTTTTTCCTTTATTTGATTTCAATTGTAATTAAATTTCTTTAGAAAAAAAAGGCGACGAAACTTCTTTACAATTCTTCAATTTAATCAGATTAAAATACTCTGGGGAATGTCCTGTTAAATTTAAATATTTCACATATAAGTAAACAAAAAGTTAAATTTGTAAGTTTAATAAAACAAAAATAACTAAATATTTAAATTTGCCTGTGATTTGTATCCAGTTCTAACAAACAGACCTGTTTTTATAAAATACTGACGTTTTATGCCTCTATTTACTAAATTCCATGGTTTTGTAGTTTGGGCGTAACAGTATTTATAGCACGGTTTAAAATGCATACGATGCGTTCTTTTTAAAGCACCGTACTTACTAATGTTTTTTGGCCTTATTAAGAAAACACGTCTTTTTTAACTTTAAATTTTGGCACATGCTAATCTTGTTTTGGGTTTTCAAAATGCGCCATTCTACAGGGACAACACAGTGAAATGGGTGGCATGTAATAGTACACGTGTCGCCCGTCAACTGCAAGTATCCCTTATTTTTAAAAAGAATTTTTATGTTAAATAATTATTAATTCAAACGTTGGGTGTAGACTAGCATGGTTTATGGCATTTATTTACTTGTGCCATTGATAAGAGTTTTATCTTTTAGTTTGTATTTATTGTTTTTGATGGACAATAGTGTTACACGGTTTAGGTTTGAAAGTGGTAATTATTTAACATTCCTTAGAAATGTACCTACTAGTATGTGATAGTGTTCTGTTAATAGGTAATTATAATTTTATATGCAATATATACAAGATAGTTCAAGGTGACTTTGTTGTTGTTTTTGTGCCTTGATGAGCATTATGGTTTCTAGGAGATGTGTTTACTTTAAACGCGTTCGTTTTTGGCCGGCATTCAACAATTTTTGGAAACAGATTACTCTTTGTTGTCATATGACTGTCACGCCGACTGACGTTAACACAAAACGATCTATTCCCATAAGAAATAATTCCTATAATTTTTGCATATTAATTTGCACTGCAATTATCCCCATTAATTTTTATTTACAAACAATTAATCATGTTTTTTTCCCCTCTAGTTTCTTGGTGAGACAGTTCTCGCATACATGGAGTTCCACTTGGACAGTGCAGAATATTGCCAGGCTCAACACAAATAAGCTACTGTATTTAGAGCTTCATCGATATAACGTATAACTAAGTCATTCTCGCCATTTTCCTTTAGTTAGAGCTTCATTGGCCGCTGTAATTTTCCTGCAGCCAAAAAAGTAAATAATTTTTTACAAAACCTTAACAAACCCAATTAATGTTATTTATTTTTTAGTTACCTTGCAACAATCAACAGTATATTGCTAAAGCATATCAAAGCAAGAATTTGTGTATATTGTGTATATAATTCGATGTACTGCATCTAGATAAAAGATTTTTATATTAAGTTATTTAAAAGACTGAATAAGAATATTAACATTGAAGTCATAGATAAATTATTTTAGTTATCGAATAATCAAGCTACATAAGTACTGTCGTATTTTTTGGTTTGATGAAATCAGGTGTAATTTTGACTTCTTAACACGCATTCGTTTCTGTCCATTGAAGAAGACCAGGCTTTTTCAGCTTCTAGATATTTTGTTGATATTTTAAACACATAAAGTGTTACTCTAAGTGTCTTGTGATACCACCTACCTGCGCAGCCATGCGTCAAAAGGACATCAGACCCGCTCCAGCGGAAATTCACTATAAAGGATTCAGATTCCTCATCACAGACAGGCCTTCCGATCAGAACATCCTAACTTATATTCAGGTATGTACATAATACACCTTCAGAACGATACATTTGACCTGATTCTTGACTTTTCTATTTAAATAAACCATTAGAGAAATATGTCTAACAGCAGAAACTTTCTTTTATGTAATGATAGTGTCCAGGATGGAAGTGTTCCTACTTACTTCAACTTGTTCTTCGTATTTACAAGGAAGATTTAAATAATTATTTAAATTATTTCCTAGGGAATACCACATACTTTCCTTATCTGGAGAGAAAACAGAATACAAGTACTGGTGTAGTTATACATACATAGTAGCAAGACTAAAATACATTTTGACCACTTTAATGATAAGTGAAGACAAACAAAATTGATAAATTCGAATAAGAAGGTTACACATTATTTTCTTCAAGGTTATTCCCACACTTTTTCGGAAAACTTATTGTACACTGCTTTTCCTCATAATTGTTTTTGTTACGGACTTTCAATTTAAATATTTTTCCTATACTCACATTTTATATTTTCTGAAAATTATTCTTCTACACCCATGCAATCAAATCAGTTTCATGTTCATATAATCTAATTTTTATTGCACATTGAGGTTTCAAGTCCCAATTGTTCCTCTTTTTTCTGATCTGCTGTAATTTTTATATTCAATATTGCAGGAGCTCAAGAAACACAATGTAACTGCAGTTGTGAGAGTATGCGAGCCTTCCTACAAAATAGATGACTTAAAAAGTATGGGAATTGATGTGTATGATTTGGTATATGACGACGGAACATTTCCTCCCGGTGAGGTGGTAGAAGAATGGTTTAAACTCCTAAAGAAACACTTCCACGAAAATCCTGATGCTTGTGTGGCTGTTCACTGTGTAGCCGGCCTAGGCAGAGCTCCTGTGATGGTTGCTTTAGCATTAATTGAGTTAGGCCTCAAATACGAAGAAGCAGTGGAGCTAATAAGAGAGTAAGTTTGAGAAGGTGATAAAAAATATACCTATAACTTAATGGGGGGCTGTATTTTATTACAGAAAAAGACGAGGTGCTATCAATGCAAAGCAGTTGGGTTTCCTTGAGAAATACCGTCCCAAGTCTCGACTGAAACTTAAGAATGGTCATAAGAACTCATGCTGTGTGCAGTAATACCACATTTCTGTGTTCATTGGAGGATGTCGCATCATGGCACTTTTCTCACATGTTCTTTAATATACATTGAACGATTAGAGATACTTTTTTGTACAAAGAATAATTTTGTGAAGCAATATAATTTTATATTTATAAACAAATTAAAATACATGACATGAATATCCGAAAGTAATCCAAAATTATAGATTTTCCTAATTTTCAGATACTTAGAGTAATTTGTTAAAGCAATATAGATTTATCATTTTACTTAATAGTAATTTCTGTGATGTTTTGCTTGTCTGGTTAATGTACAAGTGAAATGCCATCTTTGCAAATTATTCTCTGTAGGTATTTAATCTTTGAGGATTTGACAATGTTGTCATTTTATTGTAAAGCTTGTACTTTGTGAAGTTTTTAATTATTGTGTTTTTTACTCGGTATCATGCAGCTGTATTTAAGTATTTTTTTCAAAATGTATGTCTTGAATTGACAATATTTCTGAGTTGTAATATGTTAACCTGATTTCACTCAGACTTTAAAATGAGAGCAGTTTTCCCATTTGTGTAGACTTTCTGGAAATATATATTTTACTAATAATGAGTAAAAATAAAATTTTTATTTACTATTTCTTTTTCTTGTAATAAAATTTTTATTTACACTTCTTCTTTTTTGAACAATATACCTTTCATCTTAAACCCATCATCACTAGTTAATGACCTAATAAGTGTAGGGTGTAAAAAAATAATAATTTTATCTAAAAAGAATGCTTCGATAGTTTATCAAAAAGAATGTAGAGTGAATCTATCTTAAGTTATAAATGGTTCCTCAGTATATTGTTTTAGGTAAAAATTAGTGCACTATAGTTGATCTGTTGAAACAAGTAATGCACGTCATGAATAAATTTGATGACGTCACAACCTTGTATGTGTATTGCAAAAATTAAACAGTTTAAATTGTTATAACCCTACTTTTTCAAAGGGAATAAACCAACAGAACTAACCTGCAATGACAACCACAACAAATGTGTGTAAATTTGGTGAAAGTAATACCAACCTAAAAACACATGATGATAGTGTTGCTATATAATATTAACCTGATTTGTTATTTATTTAGAAAAATACATGGACATTTTAGTAACCTACCGTTATGTACTAAATTAAGAAAGTAAAAAAATAGAAAAAAGTAAAAGCATTAAATTTTGAATTTTATTTTTATGTTACCGGCGCTGTTGGTGGTTGATCATGTGATCTATGACGTGCATTACTTGATTCAACAGATGAACTATATCTACAGTTTTAACTCTTATCAATCGATGTGAATGAGCTATCATGTAATCATTAATTTGCTTAAATTCTAGCTTTGATATGTTGTTTTTAGACTGATAAAGGCTTTTCATGATTTAAATCTGTATACTTTTATCACACAATTGTTTAGAAAAATGCTTTGCAAATAAATATTTTAACACTTAGTATTATAATTTACTAACTCTAAACTTTTGATGTGAAAAATACACTAAATGCTCATCATGACAAAATAATTGTAAGAAAATACAAATTCCGAAACTTCATTATTTAATTTTGCTACATAATCTTATGAAATTATTGCACAATTGAAAAAATCATTACAAAACATTTCAATAGTTAATTAAAATTAATGACAAACTAATTAAAACGCATAATGTTTAAATGCATGGGAAGAAGTGGTGCACTTACAGAATAAGCAAAACAGTTAATGCAGTGAGAAAAAATATTAGTTCGCATGTCGCACAACGTGGGTGGGGCAAAGGGCAAAATGAACGTAGTAGAATAAAAAACACAGTGAAAGATTAGTCCAAAGGTTCAGCAATAGTCGTAACAAATTCGCGTGGGGTTACAAAACAGTAATTTCAGAATTTCACCCCCTCATACTTTACGGTCATAGGGTTTTCATATTTTATTTTTAAATTTGTTTTCTCTTTTTACTCAGGGGGTGTATAAGAAAACGTAGGTTTGTTCGAGATTTGTTTTACATTAGTGGATTTGAACTGTGTATCTTTATTTTACTTATAGTTTTTCCTGAAATTGCGGAAAAGCCGAAACCATCAAATATACCATTAAAAATTAAAATCGTTCCAGAAAGGATAGAATTAATCTTGTCTCAAGTGCTTGTGCTGTTAATTCTTCTGTGACTATCCCGAATATGTTTAGATAGTTATCCTGGTTTAATAATTGATTTTGACTATATTGTTACGCCCTGGGGGAACGGGTGCGTAACGCCAGCGAGTCCCTAATATAAATTAGAGAATCACCAGCCATCGGGATTATGGATGAGAACACAAAACGACTATTGCACTAACAACTAATTTTATTAAGATAAAATAAACTAAACGAACTAAGCATTACATTATAAAATTAAAACTACTTATCTTACCCTACGACCAGATTAATGAAACTCAGCATCTTTAGCCCTTGGACTAGAACTTGGACTCAGACTCTAACTAGCACTAATTAGAACTCTGACTAATTAGAACTAAGACTAACCCCCTAACTAAAGAACTAAACCTTTTGTAATGCCCCACTCGTTCTTTCCCTGCAATCCTCCTTATCAGCACTTTGAAAATAAGTAGGCTTGCTAACAACAAGGATTGCAGCAATTAATCATTGCAACTCTATTCAAATCTAGGACAATTAGGCCAATGTTATTATAAAACATAACATTCCAATTGCGATTTGAATAACAATTATAATTTAACAAATACGAAATTATTTTGAAATGACCCAAATGTAACAATATGATAACCAATGCTCAGCAGCTCAGCTACTAGTAAGCAACTGAATACAAAAAATATCGACATCTACCGAGGAAGACAGATATTTATAAATCGCTAAATCTCAAGGGCTGTTAATTTTCCCTCTTGTAATTTATCTCGAATATATTTGGTATCCTGGTTCCACAACAAGCTTTTTGTGGAATATAGGTATGTTGATTTGGTAATACACTGACTGTAGTTAGTTAGATGTAATAATTTTGACTGTACACAGTCATGGAAAACTTTCAGGTTGAAGGGTTCTACGTCTAAAACTGAGAAGGAAAACCTAATGCCAAAATGTGCTTAGGTGCTTCAAATTTGAGAAATCTCGGCAAGACATAAAAGGTAGCTTGGTAGCTATGCCCTTTTCATGGTTCATTATGAAAGAATTGAATTAGAAAATAGAATAAAATTGAAGCGTATTTTGAGCGTATTCCAAATTTAGGCCGCTAGTGCTCCTAGGAATCGCCAGTGTTGATGTACTAAGTATTCAATGAGTTACATCAAATATTGCAATGTTTATGTAAAGCAGCTGCTAAAAATATTTAGAAACTCTTAAGAACGTGCGTAAATAAATTTGTATACTACTCCCACTTTTCCATTAAAGTAAAAAAATGAGATTTAGTAGGAAGTTCCCAAGTAATATTTTACCTGAAACAAACTTGAAATAAAAATTCGGTTGACTTAAATTAACTTAAATATATTTTTAGATTATTTTTATTTTAATAATTTGTCAGTAGATTGACATGTGTATTCAGTTTCGCATACTACTTATTAAAATTTTTAAAGCAGCAATGTGTTTCAATACGTATTCGTAAAGAAAGTATAAAAATATATAGACAAGAAAAAGTCAGATACTATCTCATTTTACCCAGAGCATCAGTACGTCATAAGCTGCTGAAGGAAAGAGAAACACGTATGCAATTTATAAATTGTTTGGCGCGTATCCCCAAGTTAGCGGACTGGGTAAGCACGGAATTTGGTCGACGCTTTCGTCGCAACGACCGCCGTCCCTGCCACAACTCAAACGTGTGTATTTCGTTCGATTTACCAACTTAACGTCGTAATTTTTTTAAATGTTTTGAATTTAACATTACTGAAGAAGTGCTATAAATAACCGTTCGGTATTCGCATTAAAGTAATCCTTACGCCACTAGTTATGTAATAATCAAAAGTGTGGTGAGCTTAAAGTGCGTGTTGTAGTACTTTATAAATCATTTACATGCTTGTAAGTAAGGTTTTCGAACAGCCCCACTGCGCAATAATTGTCAATCGGATTAAGAATTCTTATGAAACTGGCACAGAAGCCCAGATGCAATTTCGAAATGATTTATAAATCTAGTGTAATAGTTTCAAGGAAATAGGACTATCCCATTTCAGGCATCTTTTGCTTCGAATTTAGACGGTATCTGGTCGCTATTACAAATAGTGCTACGCTCACGCTATATATAGAGAACTCACCCAACAATTTACGGTGTGTTTGTTTCATCTGGAGATCTACATATAGAAAGAAGATTGCCGCATCCATTAATTCGTAACTTAAATAAACTCGTTTTAAGCTAGTAATCCTAATATTCCTATTGAAACATGCATCATCTATATCCTCTTTCGAAAGGAGATCCCTTATGTCCTTTAGGATTTCATCCACAGGTCCGATGGCCAACAAGATGTAAACGTTGTTTTAGGTATTTCTTAACCCAACATTGTTATTTCCACGTGTATTTAAAATATTTCAATTACCCGTTAGAGATTATAAGGAACATGGTGGTCGAAAAAGAGAGGAGGACCCATATCTGAGAAGGGATGAATCAACATCATCATCCCCCAATTTAACTTCATGGGGATCTACGAGAACTGAAGAACACAGGCGAAGTTGGTCTTCTAGTTCGAATTTGGGACCGGAAAATCGGAAAAGTACAAAAACTAGTAACGATTTTAACAGTCCAGTATCTTGGCCATCTACTCCAGACTTAGCTAGTTTGGAAGATGGAACTCAAGCAAATATTCCTACAGTTAGTTTAACACTTCCCAAAAGAAAGCAATTACCAATAGATAGGGCACATCGAACAGGTGAATTTTGTGTTTTTGAAATATAGACATAATTTTGATGGATTCTTTTAGTATCAGATAGTTTTTCCATAAATACGAGAGAAAGATCACCAGTATTTAATAAATCCGACAGTTTAGCAGTTAGAGCAAAAAAACTTCAAGCTATCAAAGAAGCATCACACGATAGAACTAAAAGAATACAAGTGAAAGAACTCAAAGCATCTATTGATGAAAACACAAATCATGATGTACAGTTTCTGATACAAGTAAATAAATGTTGTGTTGTGATATCGTCTGTTAGCTTTTCAAATTTTTATTTATCGTTGTGCGATTTATAGTACTACTATTGGGTTACAGTGTGTAAATAATTATACTTAGTACGTTGAAATAGTTGTAAAAAGTAGAATCCACATACCTAGACCCTGTAGTAAATTTCTACTAAATGCTGGCTAATAAATAATATGTTTAGCGCTTTGTTATATTTAGTTGTAGCTCTAGTCCTTTGTTAAATGTTGCGTGCCTATAATCTCACGTATTTATCTTCTTATTACACCCTTTACTACCATTCGTAGCAAATTTGTTAACCCTATAACCAAGCAAATTAACTCTAGACGTTCTCTTTTTGAAATCGCCTTACAGAAAAATTCGCATTCCCTTCAATTTAGGTAAAATCAAAGTCTAAACAAGAAAAACTTGTAACTGTAACTACAGATGGTACAGAAAGTGAAGATGATACCATCAGTAATGCTGGAACTGAAACAACAGATACCACTCTCGTTGGCGACCATCGTGATAACGAACTTCAAGAACAAATTGATAGTTTAAAACAAGAACTTGAAACTATGAAATCCAAATGTGATAGGCTAGAAAGGGAGAAAAGTGATTTCTTATTAAGGCGACTCGCTTCCATGGAAACTACGACTAGTAAAACAACAGCAACTGAAGTATATTCTACTTTATTTCTCATTTCAAATAATACAAATAAATTAAATTATAGGTGTTAAAATTGCAACAACGATGTAACGAACTGCAAAGTCAATTAGAAGATGTAAAGGATGACAAAAAGAGTTTAACTTTAAGGGTAAAAGAACTAGAGGAAGATATTCAAAGCAGACCTACAGCTCAAGCTGCTCAAAAAGTAGCAGACGAATTAAGATCAAAATTATTAGCAGCAGAAACGTTATGCGAAGAACTTATGGATGAAAATGAAGACATGAAAAAAGAATTACGAGACCTTGAAGATGAAATGGAAGAACTTCAAGATAATTTTCGGTAAAGAATTTAATAATTAATTTATATTGTATAGTTTATAATTTTAATTTTTTCATTTCAGAGAGGACCAAGCTAATGAATATACATCGTTAAAGAAAGAATTAGAACAAACTACAAAGAATTGTAGAATACTTTCATTCAAACTTAGAAAAACTGAAAGAAAAACGGAGCAACTAGAAGTAGAAAAAGGAGAAACAGAAAAGAAACTTAAAGAAGTATTTTTATTTTATAACAATAATAATAACAACTGCAATAATTCTTTTTTAGGTTGGGGGAGGTATGAATAATTTAGAAAAAATCAAAAGTTTAGAGCAGGAGTTAAAAGTTTCTCATGAGATATCACATCGATTACAAAAAGAATTGGATGAAGCTAAAAATAAGGTCAGCAAATTTGAGGAAGCTAACACCAAAACTAAAGCACCGATGTTAGGAAATATTCCCAAAGTTCCATCTACAGAAGGGGTAGGTTTAAATATGTGCATCATTATTTCTTTTTACGGTTCCTTTTATCTAATCGTAGAAAGTGTCTCGAGAGTCTTTAACTAGAGGTGGTTCCCAAGACGACCCTGTACAACTCCTTAGGGATCTTCAAGATTCTCTGGAACGGGAAGCAGATTTACGGGAGCAATTGAAATTCGCTGAGGAAGAGGTATAAAAGTGTCTGTTTTAATTTTTATCTTGTGTAAGAAATATTTTAACTAGTTCCGACAACCTAAGAAGAGTCACTACAAATCACCAGAACTTCCGATATACAAAAGACGACCTTTAACATTTTCTGACAAAACTTTGATGACGAAAAGTATAACAAAAGACAGTTCCTCACAGACTAACTTTGACACGGAATGTAATTTAAAATCTATAGGTATCGCGACGGACATAGTAAAAACAGAAAATAAGTCTGTTCAAGTACTTCCTTCCCTTGAAAATAGAGGAATCCAATTGGATCCACTGGAAGCTTTTGACGCAAGTTGTCAAGCTAATTTTGAATGTACTTGCAAAACCCAACAAACTGATTTAATTTTTGAACAAAAATCAAATCCCCCATCTATGTTCTCATTTTTGAAGTCTTCTATCCAAAGTCATGGATTCACAATGTTTAGAATGTATCAACCAGCTTCTTCATTTTCGCCCATGGCCACTCTGCTAACTCCAATAGGTAATTCACTGCTATTTTGTTTACAGGCTCAAAATTTGCGCAAGAAAGCTTCGCGGATTGAAGATGATAATGAATCCTTGGTCTTACAGCTGAAGAAAATGGCTACAAAAGCCAAAAGTACGTTTAAAATTGTTAAAATTCAAATTCATCTTCCCCCGTGTGTGTAATTAACAGTTGCTTTTTATAATTGGGTTTCATATTTTCGCATAAATATTAACATCGCTTCAATTAACACTAATTTCCCCGAGTGAATTTTAATATCATTTAGCCATTTTCTACAGTTGCCATCTAGTAACTTTCGCTAAGTTTTTATCATTTCTTTATTTGAATAATTTTTTACTTTTATTACTTCATCCTTTTAAATATTCAAAATGTTAATTGAATTTGTAGGTCGTAAACCGAGCCCTAACCGTTTAACACCCGAACCTCCTAATGAAAAGGATGAAGGGATATCAGAGGAAGATCCTGCGGAATTAAAACTGCTTTTGGAGCTTAACGAACAGGAAGCATCAGTATTAAGGAAGAAAGTGGAAGAATTAGAAGCAGAAAAGGATACACAAAGAAGAAAAATTAAAGATTTGCAGGACAAACTATCTGCCAAATTGGCTAAGAAATCTATCTTGAATCCAATTAAAGGAAACGGTGCACAAGATCAGAAAATTAAGGTTAATTTTGTTTCATTTATCAATTTCCAATATAATTTGTATTTTTCCGTAGAATTTAGAAGATGACGCAAACGATTTACGGAAAAAACTCACAGAAAAAGAAAAGGAAGCTGAAAGACTACAAGCGGAACTCAATTTAACCCAAAAACGGGCTAAAGGAGTACAAAAAACTAAGTAAATTTTACCTAATATAAAATATATAAATATATAATAAATGTCGTTATAGGTTGTATTAATTTTTTCATTAACTTTTTAGATCAGTGGATTTGTTGGATCAACAAACCTTAGATCTGAAAAGACAACTCCAAGTAATTGAACAGGAAACAGCTGTCTTAAGAACAAAAGTGCAATCTTTAGAAAGTGAAAATGAAAAACTTACGTCAGAGAATAAAAGACTTCAATTAATAAGGGGAACTAAAAGTATAAAGGCTGATAAGTCGGGTGAAAAATACATAGACAGAATTGCTGAGCTTGAAGTGGAGCTCGAGTATGCGAACAAAAGGATAAAAGAAATAGAAGAAAAATCGACTAAATCAACGTCAGATTCTAAATACAAACCAAGCGAGAAGGCTGATCTCGATAAACTAAAATTACAGCTATCTAAAGTGCTTAATAAACAATAACTCTCGAAACAAATAATAATTAATTCTTTGTAGGTGGAAGGAGAAAGGGACAAATTAACCAATACACTAAAGAAATTAAAGGAAGGGGCAGCTAAATCGTTTAAAGATCGATCTCCGAAAAAACCATCCGACTTTACAAGTAAAGTTACGCTAAAAACAATGGTTAACGATTTGGAAAATGAGATTGGTGAGTATATGTTAGTCATGATATTGAAATAATGTTATAAGCTTTTTTCTAATAGGGGAAATGCTCGTTGTGTTGAATAACTACGAAAATACGAAATCAAAATTAGAAGACGAACTAAGGCAAGTGACAACACAATCCGGAAATAAGGAATTAGAATCGACTTTGAAAGATTACCAAGAGATGAAAGAGAAATTTATTTTACTCGAAAAAGAACTCAAAAGTGAAAAATCAAAGAATTCAGAAGAAATGGATAAAAATGAAGATATAAGTAACAATCTTGCAAAAACAAAAGAAAATATGAGTAAACATATAGAAGAGAAAAAGAAATTACAGAACGAATTGACTAGCATCAAGGAACGGTACCAAAATGTAACGGAAGAAAAACAGAAATTTGAAAACGAAATTTCAAAATTGAAAACTGAAATAAGTAAGTTCATTCATCACCTTTAAATTATTTAATTTTACAAATTTATTTCAGGAAATTCCACTTTAAAACAAGATGAACTCTTAAGTTTCAAACAACAAACAGAAAATCTCAAACTGGATTTAGAGAAAAAGGAAAAAGAATATAAAACGATAAAGAAAAACTTGGAAGAGCAAGAAAAATTGACGAAAGAGGCAAATACCAACATATTTCATTATTTTTTTAATTTATTAATCTTTTGGTTTTTCCGCAGCTGAATACAAAACTTAAAAAACTTGGAGATCTCGAAAAACAATTACAGGATAGCGAAGACAAAATAAAGAAGAACGATAAACAGCACAAGGAACAACTTAAACAAATGTCCACAAAGGTAAAAATAAAAACATTACCGAATCTATTAACGCCCATATATTTAAAAATAATTTTTAACAGTTGGAGGAAGAACGTGATAAAAGTCGATCAAAGGATTCGGAACAATCAGAACTCTCTCTAAAATGGTCTGCAGATCGTAGAGTTTTTGACTTACAAATAGACGAGCTAAATTCCAAAATCAAATCATTAGAAAACATAATATCATCGAAAAATACATTAATTGGACAACTGGTAAAGGAATTTTCCATAAATGTTACATTACAAATTAATTGTCTTTTATTAAACAGGAAGAATCGGTTAGAAAAGAACGTGAAGCAGTATCAAATGTTAGCACTAATGTTAATAATAAAGAAATAAATAAATTGAGAGATGAATTAAACAAAACTAAAGCCTTTCTGGCAGAGGTAGAATCCAAATTGGAAACTGCAAGTAAGAGCAAGAAAACCTCGGAAGAAAAACTTAAAAAGCTTGAGAATGATTTTAAAAAAGAGAAGCTTGTATTAGAAAAGAAAGCTGCTGAGTTGGATATAGATTTACAAGTAAGTCGGAGGGAAATAAAATAAATTAAATTAAAAATCAATTTCTTCTAGAATGAGAAAAAGAAACTGGATATAATCAAGGCAAACCAAGAGAAAGAACAGAAAAATAAAGAAATGGAGTTAGGAACATTAAGAAATAAAATCAGAAGTTTGGAATTAAATACTGGTACCGGAAACAAAAAAACATCCGAAGTTAAACAAGAATACCAAGAAAGAATTGATAGTAAGTTAGTTAGAATTTTAATTTCTTTATATAAATCCCAAATTTTAGAGCTAGAAACGCAAATAGCTTCTGAAAAACAGGAATATGATGATCTAACAGCCAAATACGAAATATTAGAAGAAGAACATGTCGTAACCAAAGCAAAATTAGTCATGGAAAAGGAAACACTTGCTAGGTAATTTCTTTTAGATTAAATATCAAATAATAATTAAACCCTTAAATTTTTCAGTCAATTATTGTCAGCGAAACGTGATTTAGAAAAGGTAGAAACAGAATTGGACACAGTAAAGGATTCTTCTTCACATCAAAATGAATTGTTAATAAAAGATAAAATGCAATTACAGGTAGGCAAGTTTATAAAATTCACACATGAATTCATTAACAACTATTTTAAAGGAAAAAGTTAGACACCTAGAAAAAAATATTCAAAAAGGATCTGACTCGTTTAGTTCAGAACGAGGTAGATTAAAATCATCGATAGAAGAAAAATTATGTGAACTTGAACAAATTAAAAAGGAGTACGATGTAATGCATGATCAACTGGAATACATGCGTAAAGAAAACGATGATTTGAAAAAGAAATTAGATGATTATGATAAAGTTTCCAAAATACAACGCAATATTAGTGCTGACAGTTCTGCTATGGAAAAGGAAATGAAGCAGTTACGAATCAGGTAATTTAATAGAAAATTAATGAACTTTTATTTATCTCAAAGGTGATTTTAGATTAACAAATGCAGAAAAATCAAGAAAATCAGATTTAGCTGAATGCAAAATGAGATATGACAGTCAAGTAGCTGTTATAAATGATGAAATCCGATCCCTTCAAGGACAAGTAACTAGGTTCAAACGAGAAAGGGATACGTATAAGCACATGCTAGAAGGTGCCCAAAAGACAATCGGAGATCTTAAAAGCAGTCCTGCAACACGAAGAGAAAGTCGTGCTTCGATAGCCAGTTTTGATGAGGTATGAAAAAATAAGTAGCCTATATCTCTTAATTTTTTTAATTTTAACAGATTGAAGAGTCAAGAACAAAAGTTGCTACGTTAGAACAACAAATTAGCTGTATGGAAGACGAATTATCTGAAGCAAGACTTGAGGCGTCTAAACTTAAGACTGAATTAGTATCAGAAAGATCGTCTTGGGAAATTAAAATATCAGAATTGCATTCCCGTGTGAACGAGGTAAATAGTAATTAGTTTTAATTTAAAGTTATAATTCTAAAATTTCTCAAAGCTTGAAGAAGAAAGAATACTTAGCAGTGGTAGAACAAAAATTCCTGGACTCAGAACTCGAATGGAACTGGCGTGGCAGAAAGAAAGAGAAGAACAGCAACGGTTGTTACAAGAAACATCAACCTTGGCTCGAGATTTACGACAAACACTCTTTGAAGTAGAACGAGAAAGGGACAAAGAACGTTTAGAGGGTAAAAGAAAACAAGAGCAGTTAAAGAAAACTACTGAAGAAGATCAAGAAGAAAACAGAAGAAAATTAACAGAACTTCAATGTGATCTATTAGAATTAAGAGATGCTCACGCAAAATTACGAACTACCAATGAAAAGTTAAGAAGGGAAAAGGAAAGGCACGATAAAGAAAGAGAAGAGTTCAAATCATTAATTACCACGCGAAGAAGAGCCGAACAGGAAGATGATAGGAGAATCAATGCTTTATTAGAACAAGTTGAAACATTAATAAGATTAACTCCAGATCTCACAGGATCAAAAGAAAATGCGGAAAAGGATCTTTATACTCCAACTCCACCAAGAAGAACAAAAGGTCCTAAATCGAGAGAATCATCACCTGCTTTAGAGAAAAAAGACTATAGTAGAGAACCTTCATTACCACGCGGTGAAGAGAGGAGAACTCAAATTCATTCTGTTATGGCACAATTAACTGATGTGACTGAAGAACTGCGACGATATCAAAGACTTACTGAAGAAAATAGAGAAAGAGAGCGTCTTAAAAGAACAATGGGTATGCGTAGAGCTACTTCTACTGAACACGACAATTTAGTAGAAACCAATCAAACTACTAAAGGATTAGTCAAAAATGGAAACACATCCAGTAGTTTACACCGCAGAAGTTTATCTTTAGAACACACTATTCAGCAAGAACAAAATATTTGGCGCAACGATGATGATAGTATGTCCAGTTTGCAATCTTTAGATAGAGGTTCAGATGTTGACGTAAGGCGAAGTAAAAGGGATACAAGTCTTGATAGTAGGTTATCAGCTGGATCTACCCAAAGTGAAACTGGTGGTACAGAAAGAAAGAAGAAAGGATTTATCGGTAAACTCAAACAATTGACAAAGTCCAGAAGCATAGACGATCAGGATCCTGGTCACTTTTCTCCTAGCAGAGCTTTATCCTCCAAGGTAAGTTCTATTACAACTATTATAGTGTGCAAAACTTTGTTATTGCAGCCTAGTTCCAACTCCGAAGTAAATGAAGAAAAGGGAAGTAAAAAGGATTTAAGGGAACGAATAACTGGAATTTTCAAAAGAGCAGGTTCATCATCTAGGAGCAACAGGTAGGTATAAAAGTACGTTTATGTTGAAGCTTGGTGGAGCTATTGAAGACAGAACTAAGAAAGAGCGGTGTTCTCTTATACTTAGATGGTGATAATTGGGATACTGTAATTTAATCTGCATTCATTGATTTTTGATGCGCAGCTAGTAACATCGTTCAAGGCTCCAACATAAAACCTACGCTAGACTTTTGATTAATAATTTGTAACTTGATTATGTTTAGCTTGGAGAGGCGTGGAGGCGATAAGCATGATACAAGTTCTACCCAACGACCCTTAATGCCCAATGGTAGTAACACTAATGTTTCTAGAAATTCCCCTGGCGTAAGTCGATCTTAGAAAAACAAGAAGAATTTAACACAAATTTTTGAATTGTTTTCAGCCTGAAAAACTTAGTAAAATTTCGAATAAGCCAGCAAAGCATAAATGACTTTTTTTATATACAAA
This sequence comes from Hemicrepidius hirtus, assembly GCA_963082805.1. Lineage (NCBI taxonomy): Eukaryota > Metazoa > Arthropoda > Insecta > Coleoptera > Elateridae > Hemicrepidius > Hemicrepidius hirtus. The sequence goes on from OY720168.1 coordinate 22,666,337, forward strand.
ATGATGTTCCATTTCGTATCATCCCATTTTGAGACGCATATGTGACGTGTTTTAGCATTCTAATAGCACCTAGTGTGATGGTACCATAATTATGTAAATTATTGTTAGTTCGTAGTTCTACGATAATAAATAGACAAATCATATAACAAACATTTTGTTATTTCAACATCCGTGCTAGTAATTGTTTAAAAATATGGAAATAATTTTATTTTTCTCTTTATGACCTTGAAAAAGCGCCTCAAGGTTGAATTTTGAAAATGTAGACACCCTTTATACCTGCTAAATTATGCTTACCACGGTTACTCCCAATGAGTTCTACAATTCTACATTTCTACCTGCTACTTCAAAAAAAAATAAAATGTAAAGTTATAAATGATAAGTTATGTATTCGAATCAAGTGTTTTATTTGTCCCACATACATGCTAATTTGTACAATTTCGAACAGTATAATTATAAGAGTATATAAATTATAATAATTGGTTGATAATTGTACATCACATTAATGCAACTAAAAAATAAAGAAGGAACTCACTGATGTCAGATATTTTCGTACCTTTTTGAGTAAACGTATTATTTGTCATATTATTGGCACAATTCTTCAAATAAAATAATAAATTAAAAATGTCAAATGGCAGTCCTAAAAGGCACTTTTATTGTCACATTAGTGAAACCCTTAAGATCTTCTTGTTTTCACAGAATGAAAGAAATACAACCCGTAAAATACTGTACTTAATAATAAGAGCATTACATAATATTTGCTTAAACTGCGTGCGAGGTTGATCACAATTAAATTAATAGCAGATTAAGAAATAATTTCTAATATTATACAAAATACGATATATATTCGTGGGGCATAACACCTCTTCTCGGGTAAAAAGTATGATTAACAGAATAATTCAAGAGATTAGTAATGTTTGAAGTGTAAATATCAGCAAACCTGAATAATCTTCTTGAAAAATAGGTAGGATTGTGATACGTACGGAAAACACTTCCAAACTGTTCATTGAAGACGAATTTTATGTCATTCCTTAAAAACCAAAAATAATAAAAAACATTTTAATATAAAAGTAAATTAAACAAACCTTATTACGTCTCTTTCTTGCATCCATTTAGATAATATTCTCTGTTCTTCAGGATCTTCACAATCTTGGTGTTCTTCAATTAATTGCGTTAACATTTGTAACCAATTAGCATTTTGTTTAAAATCAGTCCTATTAAGCGTATCAATTTCGTGCTAAAAAATAGTTTCTAGTATGAATACCAAAAATATTTTTTTAAGTAGGTAACTTACAGATAGTTCATTTATAATAGCACCGGTTCGCCAACCGTGTTCTAAAGTAACATCAGCAAGATCACTGTAAGGATGATCTCCAAAATAAAGAACCTGATGACCCCTCCAACCAGTCATTTCTTGCAATTGCTTTACAGTACCCTGAAATATTGTGTTTTAGAGTTCAAAGGAAACATTTAAAGACGTTGTTTGCATATAAGTGTTAGTTATGGTTATAATCCCCAGACACAATGCTAACAATCAAATCTTTAATTACTTCGTAATAAATCGTTCCTTTTTCCAATTTTACAACTCTATCCCATACATGAGCACCACTTTTATCATCATATACTCGTATTGGTCGAGTTTTTTCTGTAAAAAATCTAGGTTTTCTAGCTTGTACTATTATCACATCAAAATAATCCTTCCAGTCGCTTCCTACAAGCATTTCCATTCCTTTGTTACTGTAAAAACGTTCTTGAAATTATTTAAATTTATACTTAACCTTGTAACAACTTACACAAATCTGTATGGACTGTTTGTAACTAAAAATAATTCTTTACCAGCACCTACTAGTCTATCAAAAAATATTTTTAATTCATTGTTGTGTTTGATATATTCTGAAACATTTCGCTCGACGATTTTATGCATTACTGGATGGGAATTTCTAACTGAATTCTAGAATAATTATAATTATAAAAGAAATATTTAAACGTTAGACCTTATAGTTAACTAACCTTAACATCTCTGAAAAGAATTTCTGGATGGTAGTCAATATGGTTACGTTCAAAATAATCCGCAACATTACATAGTAATCCCATTTCTGGAACTGAGAAGAGATCAGCAAGTTGTACCATTTTAGTATATCCATCCTGTAATAGTATTACGCTAACATTTTTCACTATAAAAGGTGCCTCAATATAATTACTTGGTCGAGTTCAGTACGAGATTCTACATAAGCAATTGGAATTATTCTATTTTTGTACAATTGTAGAACCTCCTCAGTTGAAATAGGCTTCAGACCGCGATAAACGGACCCAAATTGAATTTGTAGGAATGAATCTAATTTTAATAAAATTCCTTTCTCAATATCATAATGTAGACCTCTTATAGCAAAACCCGGTTTGTAATCTAATTCCGCAATGGCTTTTGGATACTGAAATAATAAATCTTTTTAAATTATTTAAAAAAAAATAAGTTTGTGTTTCTTACCTTGAATTGTTCAATTAAAGTTTGTCTACCTAAATTGTATAGAAGATAATCCATGGAGGGTTTGTAACATGCTAGTGTGTAATCATAATCAAATCCATATACTTTCACTTCTTTTAAATCTAGTTCGTTACATGCAAAAACGGCTTTGACATCCACATCTTTTGGAAGTTTTTTTGCTGAAATAATAAATAAAGTTATTATAGAAGTCGGATACTTACTCCATGATAGTTTAGGAGTCGTGCACGTTGCAGAACCATAAATCTATCTGTCTATCACGTTTTGCACACGTACATTCACATTTATCCTTTATCGCATGGTAAGCCTTTTCTAAACGATTCACAGAGTGACATCTTTGGAACGTCAGTAATCCACCGCATTTTTGTTTTTCCAAAAACCGCAAACTTAGCTTAACCGTCGAGGTAACGATTATCTTACATAACAACATAACGCTATTTCTTTTTAACTGTTCGCTCTTTCTATTGAATTAGTCGGCGCTATTTCGCTGCGCACTCCCGCTTCGGAAAACCGGAAACAAACTTGGTTTATTTCGAGTATCTATATTAAGATAGATACGCCTTAAAGACCTTAATTGTGAAACAAACAAAAACAATTGTAGAGACTATAAAAAAGGTCAAATTCCATATTTCATGTGAAACTATTTAAAAGAAAGTCTTTCGAGAGAAATATAAAGAAAAAATAATAGTTGTGGTCCAATTGAAATTTGGAAACCACCAAGGTTGAAGTAGTTGCCTACATTCTCAGGAAGTTTTCTTGTTTTTATACAAAATTTCATAATTCATTTAATTGCCAACCACAACTTTCTCGAGATGTTGCGATTACCTTACAAGTTACACGGATTTGCCTCATTCGAGAAAAAGCTTACTGATTATTATAACGTCAGTTGTGAAAATAGTATCACGTTGAACTACATGTAAGTGGGAATTTAACAGAAGAAACGCACGAACACCTTTTCAAGACGTTGTATACAACTTTGCTGGCCGTAGCTGCTGCTGACCAATTTACTAGTTAATGCTGATCGCGGCTTGATCTGTTCCCCTAACCTACTAATATGAAACAGACGTGTTCAACGAGAACTACACTACTCACTACTGATATTGTAATTGCAACTATAACTCTACCATCCTCTACTTTATGGTCTGGAACAAAATTTACAACTCGCATAAATTTCATCCACACTAAAATCAATCTTAATGGCAGAGAAATTCTAATAAAAACAAAACGAATTGTATCGTCCCAAAAAACTTGTATGTTATAACTTATTTCAAAATTGGCTAACAAACAAGAAGTTGAAAATGCAAATTAGAGAAAGTTTTACTAAAATCAAACAAAAAGATGTCAAAATGCTGACCAAAGGTTAAAATATAATTATTTCTAATGTTAAAGATACGATAAGCTTTGGTATGTCAATAATAATGCGAATCGTTGCATATCCGTTACATATACTTGTACAAATAAGTAGGACACCTCTCCACTACACCCTATTTTTAGTGGATTTTTGGATTCTTCACTTTTATGGTCTATGTTTACTGAATAAAGTTTTTAACAATAATTCCTGATCCGAAATTAGAGCTCATTGGTTAACTACTTCTAACATATCTATACAATCGTGTAATAGCAGTCAAGTAGTTTCGATTTTAAAATATATATTTTTGCGTAACTACAAATATTTGCCCCTTAGGTGAAATGAAAAACTCCCTTACTACACCGTTTGCAAAACTAATGTAAATACAAACTAAACATGTAAACCAATTTCAAGGTGGACCAACCCTTAACTGTTCTTTAATATTAATACCTACATATTCTTCCATAAAATTTTAATTTTTGGTTTACAAGACAGTACAGAACAGTCTACCATATTTTATGTAAGAACAGTTTCTTTCAGTTTTAGTAGTATACGTACTAACAATCCGAATGAATTGAGTGTAATATGGTTTGCTATTAGCTATTGAGCAATTAACTTTAATTTGCAATTAATTGCTACCTGGGTCCGTTTCGCGAATTAATGCCAGGTTCTCGTTAAATATTACATTCCTATATTGCATCGAATATCGTTATATCGTTTGGATACGGCATACGCGTTTTTGGTTTGATTTTATAACGATTCAATTTTTTTATTTATCTCATTCGTAAACTATGGCGTAAGGTGTAATATTAGTACCTACACATAAATCAATGCTGTAGGCCAAGTTCGATTTGGTCGAGATTGAAATAATTTTTTCAACCTGTGAACCGAATCAGACCGGATCTAAACTGAAGTTGATGGAATTGATCCTTATAAGGATTTTTGCTTCCTGAGTTTCTCAGCCTTATTTTCTTATTATTTAATGCCATTCGGATTCGTGTTTTCTCCTATCATTCTTTTTAAGTTATGAATATTTTAATGTTCAGGTATCTACTAATTGTTTTCTTTAAAATGTGTAGTAGGATATGATTAGATGTTGATAGAAATGTGATAACGGACTTGTGCTTAATTTCGATTGATCGATTTGGCATCACCATTGATGGTGTTAACTATGGTTGTAAAACTGGCCATAAAAGTTAAGGCAGTGAATTATTGTACTGATGCGGAACTAAGTTCCTCAGACTTCTAACTTCACCTTGACCGCGATTTGCTGAGTGACTGAAGCAATGAGGAGTGCGGTTGGTAGCTCTGAACTACACGACACACTTCCTGAAGTGTCTACAACACACTTCGTTCTTCATTTCATTCTTCAACGTGCTGAAACTATAGTTCGAATCGAACCACGGTTGGAAGCCGCACTTCTTGCTCTACACCTCGAGGAACCAATTTGTGTTTTTAGAATGTTGCTACATCTGACGCGCAGGTTGACTGTAATTTTGGCATTACTATTAGAAGAACAAGCTTTGATCCGGTCAGTGTCAAGGCGTGATCCACTTTTAACCAACTCCTCGGAGAAAGTTACACTAGCATAATGGGGCATTCTTTTTCCCTTTTATCGGACGTGTAGTAGGCTACCTTTGTAAACGATTATTTATTCCCAATCTTAACTAATGAATGAGCTTGTATTTTAATAATTGTTTTGAAGTTTCCTAGTAATGAATAATAAACCCGTCATGAAATATTATATTATCCAAACACTCAATTTCTAGAAATTAAAAGATCTAACAACAGCGCAAGAAATTGTTTTGTAAACTTATCCTTTAAAGTACCCACAACAGTAGCTCGCCGAAGTATGTTTGTTTTTTTAGGATCACTTACATCTCGCCTGCAATAAGATACTCAAAACATATTAAATTTTGTCAACAATTTTAATTTATTGTTTCTTTAGTACTGTTTAAAGTTCCGACGTTGATTTTAGGGCGCTTAAGAATGGAAATTTTATTGTCTTACATGTTTATTGTATTTTATGAATGGTGTATTCCAAACAGAGCATACCAAAGGTACTTTCATCTGCTACTATTTTAATTTACAAACAGACGTAATTATCTCTAATTTAACGTAAACGCCATACTTTATAATTTAATTTACAATTGCTTGGAAATGTAACAAAAGGGCTTTCCCAAATTGTTTTTTATAAAAATGTATAATTGTAATCCAGAGAAAAGATCGGCTAGTAAATTTTCGAAATTCATGGTCTCCATTTGATACGGTTTAGAAGATCGTTACAGGTATTTGTTTAGTATTTCAGTAAATTTGAGCATTTAGTTTATCATGAATAGTCATTTATAGAGTTCTTTACACCTTTCAATCATTAAGGTTGTCTGGAACCGAGCAAGAAAGCACAACAACCGTTAGTTTTAAATTTTGATCAAATTAGTGAAAAATAATGTTATTTTTGCAGGCATTTTAATGATTGAAATATAAAATTAAGTTAACTGCACATAAAAGAGTTTGAAGACTTATGAAAATGTGATTTATTTAAAGTATAAAATTTCTACGAAAAGTAATAAATTTACACACCTTACATTTGAAATTGGATATATATTTTTTATTTCACTTGCCTAATTCACGCCTTCACCTCAATCACAAAATTCCAATTTGTCCTAAATACGTAAAAGAAAGCAACAAATAATGTTCAAAATTTCTACTCATTTTGAGATCAGATAACTTATAATTTCCGTTAATTATATAGAAATACTACTTACTTGAAACCAAAATAAATTGGATTAGTTCCTCAACTGTTTATATCTGTTTCCTATCAAAAACATGACCGTCCTACAAATATCTTATTAGGTATACCTACAATTTAGTCTTAGAAAGTTAATTTAATAACATTAAAAAAAACGTCGCTAGTACAAGACTTAATTTGGAAACGCCCAAAGGCTTTAAGGAAGAACAGAATGTAAATTATGGTTTCATTTAAAAAATGTAACAATATTTGATTTATCTTATCAAAATATAAGCTCTTCTTGAATTACCGAATTAATTTCCAGATTTTACGGATCATTAATTAATTTACTGTTACAGGAGTAATAGTATTTGTAACAAAAGCAGGTTGTTAGAGCCTTTAGGCATACAAAGATTACCATTTGGCCTTGGTATACATAATTAAGTCACTTAAGAAAATTTCTCCATGAGCTGCGTAACTTGGTTGTATTTGATTCAACTTATAATAGTAGTATATAGCAAAAAAATAATACATACGCAACACTAATATCAATGTTATAATTTTTTTATAAGTAGTTACTAATTCTGAATGTTCATGTTAATCATAGAATTACCGTTAGTTAATTTAAGGAACCGTAGCGGATATAAAATAAATGCATGGATATGCAACAAGCCGGTGTTGGTCTTCGGATTACTCAAGTCACGGTTTACGAGCAATTGCTAAGTTGGAGAAATTTGGGTCATGTTCGCATCCGGATCCTATGCACTATCGTGCTTCGCATTGCCCACCCTTTCAGCTTTTGGAAGGTTTCCCCTGGTTAACGTGGTAATTTCCAGATGACTGTCTTCAACGCGTATACTGGAAGAAGTTGGAAATTTAATCACATGAAGCTTCGAAACTTCATTAAAGAAACAAAAATTTTAATTTGGGAACTGGATGTTATGATTTAGTTACTAATATCGTTACTTTTGATGCATCTACACGATGTAGAGCGAAAAATACAATGCGAGTGCGTATTAATGGTTTGGCATTTCATTTTAATTAGTAGGTACCCAATTAACAACTGGAGCAGGAAATAGAAGATACGCTATAATCGTAAAGAGGAGGAAGTTAGAAAATATCTAAAAGTAGGCTCATCTGAAGAAGTACTAAACATTATTTATTATTGCACATCCATGTTGGGAAATGTTATTAATTCTTGTTGCATCTTAATTGACTTATAACTGACGAACCGGTAACCGAAGAGGTTATCGGAAGTACACTAAATCCAGTGACGCAAGTCGGGTTGGGTCATCGCTTTCACTTTACAGATAGGACTCCGTGCCCGTATCCACATGGTCGCATCCGGATATGAGAAAGTGGTCGCAGTGTCGTCAGTTGAAACGATATCGCTCAACGAACGCGGACAAAAGACAATGGATTTAGTTCCACATAACACTCTTTGTTAATTACAATTATTTTTCAACACCCTTACGTGGTTACACCATAACGAACTCGTGTTGGTGAAGCGTCCAAGAATATTTCCCTACCAAATGGGAGCGTTCCTTAACCATCTGCTGTTACGGCTAATGCATCAAATTACTCATCGCAGTTTAGGATTCCGCTGATTCCGGGTTACTTTCTATTTGACAAACCTAGGAGGTCAAGATATTTTTATTGATCGCTATAATGCTAAACACTAAATACCAAACAAACACCGCCTCTTGCATATCGTTTTGTAATCCTTAACAAGGTTTCTTCATAATTAATTAACATTCGCAACATAATTTCTTAACACGTGTTCTAATCGACTATATAATAATTATATTAACAATAAAACGATCGAAATTATTCGCGAGCTTTAAAATTAATTAGTATTAGAAGCGTATGTTTCTGACACCGATTAAAACATTTTAGGACGAATGTGTGACACTTGTAAAACAATACTACTGACAACACCTAAACATAACTCTCACATTAAATTCGCCTGAGTCAACAATTGACCTGTACAATACATCACTTGCATACAAATTATTTCAGCGGTTAAACACGTTTAACGTCAGGGTGGAAAGTTGAAAGTTCAGAACGTAAAAGTAGTACGCCATTTATCGAAAATTTTAACTTACGCAGCAATTTATGTTTCCTTAGTTATTTGAAAATTTATGATCCTTTTTAAACACAAAATGAAAGGGAAACATTAATCAATCGGATTTGGAAAAAACAAAGCTTTATTTATTCCAAAGGTATTTTCAAATCTTTCTTTTGGCCGGAAAGAAAGGTAGGTACCGGATAGAAGTCCCGCAGAGTTCAGAAAATAAACAGCGATGATTTTCAGGACAGCAATTTTTGTGTTATAATTAAGAATAACATTTGGATGCCTTTCTTTAATTTACTACATATAAGATTTTTATATGTTCTTATCCTCAGTAAATTAAAAAGAAATGTATTTACAAAGAGCACAATGCAAAAGAATTTTTTTTAATTACAATGGCTGATGAAATTATCCTCTACCTACTACACGCTATACCTACTAATAACAATTAAATCCGCAAACAAGAAAATGAAACTGAGCTAGAACAGCTTTTGTACATAAATCTAATAAAGTATTAAGCTCGTTTATAGGAGTTAAATTTTACTTTTACCAGTTTAATGGGAAAAATTTAACATGCTCGATTAAAAAAACTAAGCAATTTATTGAAGAAAGTTGCAAATCCGGACCACATCCGCCAAATACAAAAATTATGATTATTTTTAATGCAGTGACGTCAATAAGCAAATGCAAAAGAATCGTTTCAAAAAAAAATTACTTTAAACTATGCGCTATACCTATGTCTGTTATTGCTTAAAATAATGAATTGTATAAATAATTTTTTTTCCAAAATTAAAAAATTATCTGAAATTGCTGTTTTTGAATGTGTTTTTTAACAACGGCTTTAGATAGCGTGCAGACCGAACTCTTGAGGATGTTTCATAAGCATAGCTCAGGGGCGTCGTTAGGAAATATGCTTTGGGGGGGGCGCAACTATTATGGAACCCAAGAACTCGCCCTGTCGCAAACAGCTAAAATTATTATTACCTAACCCAACCTAACCCAACCCAACCCAACCTAAATAAAACTCGGTAGGATCCCGATGGACAACGTGTTGGGAAATTTCCGGTTAAAATTTGATTTGATTTGGGGGGGGCGCGCGCCCCCCCAAAAATGGTCTAGCGACGCCCCTGGCATAGCTACGTGGCTGAGGTAATTGTTCTATCGATAATAGCTAATCGTGTTACCAGCCCACAAACCTAGCTTTATAAGTTTTCTACAATATATTGATTTAAATTTTGAGAAACAACAATAATTGATACTTGTATTTCAGATACCATAGTGTGATAACAGCAGCGTAGATGTTCCATGTAATTCTTCTGCAATACCTTACACGGTTTCAACTCAAAAACCAAGCTGTTATAAACTCAGGATTGGCTAATTTTCAATGAAAACTCGCCCTGTCGCAAACAACTAAAATTATTATTACCTAACTTAACCCAACCTAGCCCAACCCAACCCAACCTAAATAAAACTCGGTAGGATCGCGATGGACAACGTGTTGGGAAATTTCCGGTTAAAATTTGATTTGATTTGGGAGGGGCGCGCGCCCCCCCAAACATGGTCTAGATGCCCCTGGCATAGCATAGCTGAGGTAATTGTTCTATCGATAATAGCTAATCGTGTTACCAGCCCACAAACCTAGCTTTATAAGTTTTCTACAATATATTGATTTAAATTTTGAGAAACAACAATAATTGATACTTGTATTTCAGATACCATAGTGTGATAAGGATAACAGCAGCGTAGATGTTCCATGTAATTCTTCTGCAATACCTTACACGGTTTCAACCCAAAAACCAAGCTGTTATAAACTCAGGAATGGCTAATTTTCTATGAAAATTTATCAAATAATTATTATTATGTAATGTTTTAATAGACTTCAGAGACATTTTGATCAACAATAATAGTTAACAAGTATTTTTCAGATAACGGAGGACCAAATATAGACATTTGCTTCAACAACACGGTTCCGATCCAGAAGCTTACAATGCAAGGACATAATAAACGTGGTTTTTATATTGAACCACAAAGAAAACGAAACAGCTTTTAAACCACCTCTATTGTAAAGCTTGTTGCAGGTGGCTTACTTACGGATGCGATCTTTTGAGATAAGCCACAATCGTCGGATTAGTTTCTTACAGCCATCCCTTGAAAATATTGCGCTATTGAGTTTGCTCGGTTTTCAGATAAGGCCTACTTAGCTCTGAAATGAGACTCTGAGTCAAAACATGAAACTAAAGGTGGCTTGAGGGTAGTGTTTGCTCTGCAGATATCATCTATTTTCGAAAATTATTCTAGTTAGTGCTATAGCACTGTAGTGATAAAGGGTTATCGAATAGGATTTGCCATTCCGGATGTATATTTTTTCTTACATTTGAATGATCCAAATTGTGACAAAGTTTAAAAATCTAATACAATAGTATTTCCATCGTGGAAAAAAAGTAAAAACGGAAAGATTCTTCAGGCATTATTTCGGTTGATAATAAAAATCGATTACCATTTTATGTTAATAGTCGCAATCATTGTGTAATACAAATAAAATTGTAAGCAATGACTCATGTAATAATCCGTAAATTGTAGAAAGTGTTAAAGAAAATAAAATTCGGAAGCTAAAAAATGGACATCCCTAAGAAATGTTATGGATCCGGGCTGACAAATCTTAGAGGAAACTCACTTGATATCCCACCTACGATGCGCCGTTTACGTAGAGGGGCTAACTTTCACATCTATATAAAACGTACTGAAGATTTTAATGTTGGTTACTTTCAAACTACTTGCACGGTTGTCGAGGTTCGGGCTATTAGTGCTTAATTGTAGATTAGTTTACCATGTGCTAGTGTTTGTGACAGCAGTGCACCGGAAAAACCAGAAGGATTTTAATAGTGTCTTGTTTTGGGGTTACCTGTACTTCCGTTATCGGACTTTCTCAACTTTATTAAAGGTATATCCATTGATAGACAACGAGAGAATAAATATTAAGGCAGTGTTTACAAAAATATTTGAAAATTTTTGTAGTTTTAAATGTTGAAGAAAAAAATTGTGCAAACAAGTTGAAAATAATATTAAAACAGTTGATTTGCGGTTTGTTCCGGTTGCACTTGTAGTTTTGGTCAAGCGACAACTTCGTAACATGCCTAAACGGTGCCGGTTTCCGTTAGTGGGTACTAACATGAGAATTAAAGCTCGATGATGTGTAGTACAATTTTTAACTATTCTACGCTACCAACCATATCTGTGTAACATCTCTGATTGAGCACACAGTGGAAAGGAAAGCAAGCCAGTGTGTCAATGGTTTCCTGCACACGCGCACCTGCTGCGATATGGATACTTTCCTGCTACAGACTCTTTGTAGTGCTAATTCTCAAAAATTTTGCTAAATTACACGCTCCAGTAATGATTACGTGTTAATAAAATAGATCATATATTAAATGATTTAACCATTTTTGTTTATCATCGCTACCAAAACAGTTTTCGATAAAACTTGTAACGCAAACATTCAAAAAACCTACTTTTCAACTTTAAGAAATTTAGCGCGCTTTTACATTCTTTGGCTTTTACATATCTAGTTCATTATTCAATAACAGGATGTTTAGAAGCTGTATGCTAACTGAATAAGATTACTGTATCCATTTAATATTTGGTTATAAAGTTCGAAATAAATTACGGTATAATTTATGATGATGGGAAAGAATTTGTATAAAAATCAGCATCCTTTTAATAAAAATATAACTAAACAAGGGGAGGGAATGGTTTCAAAAATAAAATGTTGAAGATGCTACTTGATTGACATTTAAACTATTCAGATAAGTCAATTAGACTAAAACTAGTATTTAGACATAATGGGGCAGTTACAAAATTTGTATACATACAGCAAATGTCTTTAACATTAAAAAAGAGAAATCTGGCGTAAAGAAGCAGGATAGTTAAACGGTTCTGCTCTCTACCAGAAAACAATAGAAAGAGAAAACGTTAAACGCTTATATGATCACGATTCAACAATAGGGCAAGCGGAGAATGATATTAAGACGATTTCGTAAATCATTCAGTAATTGTTCAAGTTTTTCTAATTTCAAAAAACTTTTACCTGCTGAATTTGGATCAACTTAGAATTTAATTTACTCATGTTTTGAAACAACTCAGTTTTTATGAACGTTCAGATGATACAATTCAAAGGAAGCTTTTCTTCGATTAAAATGAGTACCATTGTAGAAACACGTTCTACTTTCTAGGTACGAAATCCGAATGTCGGTCGACGATGAGAAATAGATAATACCGCTTCAGTATCTGCATTTCTCTTCTCGTTACTGGAGCAACTGCAAGCGCTGATAAGAAAGACAAGGTCGCGCATCTGTTAATCGTTCGGAAGTAGGCCAACAGCAATTGTAAGAGGTTCCGTTAAGACTAAGTTCCTCTCGTACGCAAAGCAGGCGCTTACTGATCGTTGCGTCACGACTTAGTTCTTCCGATCTTCCAGTTCTTCAAATTTCCGGTAGTAACTTGTTTGGATCCGATTGCGTGCGGATAAAATAAAATAGTTCCGAATTTATTATAATCCTGAACGTGTTTTGACATTGTCGTGTTGTTGGGTCTTGTATTACTTAAGAGGGACTGTTAGGCTGTTACTTGTTCCGGTTCGGTAGCTTTTGGAACAACTGCCTCGGTTTATAACAAAACTCATTAAAAAGTTAAACGTGAACGTTTCGAAATAGACGGGAATATTACAAAAATAATCAAGATCAGTTGAGAATAAATATCTTGGGGTACCTTCTATTAAAGACCAAATCAACGCATTCGCGAGGTAGGCCGCTGAACTGCTTTGCTGAGTGTGTTAGTGGGTCAGAGTCCATCAAGTGTGGAGAGGTGCGACGTGGTGAGACCAAGTTACTGGTCGCACCTCCGAGCACATCTGCCAAAGATACAAAGTGTTTTCATTGCTTTAATTTCAGAACTGATAACGGACGAACGCAAACAGCAACCGCATCATGAGCAGATCTCTTGGATTCTTTACCTTTTTAATATTAGGAATTCTATTACTCGGGGTGAGTAGTTCAGCAGTATTGACTTTATTACATTAAATTAGTTAACCACCAGTAAAGTGTGTGGGTAAAAATATCTCCTGGTACCTGCATAACTTTATTACATTATTAAACTATTTACATTTAAATTAGGATTGTGAAAGTAATCAAAGAATATCGATTTTGTTATAGGAAATCCGAAGTGAAGCACCACTGTCTGATTCCGCATCGCTACCTTTGGAACATCGCGCCGTGTATGGTCCATCCCTTTCAGGACCAGGATATGCCCCACCGGCTCTTTTACAAGGTGGCGGGGCTAACGCCGATGACCCATGGCCTTTAGCAACACCAGATATGCCGCAAATCAAACATCTTCAAGTACAATGCGAAAAGACACATATGCGTGTCAATATTGAATTTGATCGTCCTTTCTATGGAATGATCTTTTCAAAGGGTTTCTACAGCGATTCTCATTGCGTGCATCTCAAACCTGGAACCGGTCATCTTAGTACCACATTTGAAATTCATCTTAACAGTTGTGGGATGTCTTCTTCTGCAAATCATAATGCAGCCAGTTATGGTGGACCTACTCCAAGCGGCAGTTATGTTGAAAATACCATCATCATTCAATATGATCCATACGTACAGGAAGTGTGGGATCAAGCCCGCAAATTACGTTGCACTTGGTATGATTTTTACGAAAAAGCTGTAACTTTCCGACCCTTCCAAGTGGATATGTTACATGCTGTTACTGCGAACTTCCTCGGTGACAATCTTCAATGCTGGATGCAAATTCAAGTTGGAAAAGGACCATGGGCTTCTGAAGTTTCAGGAATAGTTAAGATCGGTCAAACAATGACTATGGTTTTAGCTATTAAAGATGATGAGAACAAGTTCGATATGTTGGTACGCAATTGTGTAGCTCATGATGGTAAACGCGCACCAATTCAATTGGTAGATCAATATGGTTGTGTCGTAAGGCCCAAGATTATGAGTAAATTCCAAAAGATAAAGAACTTTGGACCATCCGCTTCCGTAGTATCATTTGCTTACTTCCAGGCATTTAAATTCCCCGATTCCATGAACGTCCATTTCCAATGTGTAATTCAAGTTTGCCGTTACAACTGCCCCGAACCTAAGTGTGGCGGCCATGGATTAGGGTTGGTTGGTGAGTACGGTGCACCTGCATTAGGTAATGCTTTAGGTGCTGGAGATTTCGGAGGACATGGAGCCAGTTTGAGTACCGATTACGGAATTCCCAATTTACAAGATTATGGACTTCCTCCTGCATTCCCCGATCCTCGACATCCTTCAGGACCTACCGGAGCATATTCCGAACAAAATGCTGAAGTTGTACCAGCTCCTCAAGCTCAAGCTTCCTCTCCATCTTCAACATCAAATCCACCAAATCCATCTTCTCCAGCCCCACAAACGCCACCTCAGGCTAGTAATGATATCCATTTAGCACCCCCTTCACTACCCGGTCATCATGGTGCCTACAACACTGTTAAGAGAAAGAGCAGTATTGCTGATGAATTGGAGAGTAATTTAGCTACGCTGGGTGGGCGTCCACGATCTGTAGAAAACTTGCCTGCAGAATTACAAGGTGTCCGAAGAAGGCGTAGTCCTGAATACATCAACGTAGTAACTACTAGAATTTATAAAAGAGAAGCTCAAGAAATGACAGACGTAAACACGAGTAGAACTATTCAAGTCGTAGCCCCTGGAGATGTTAATTTTGCTCTGAACGCAGCGGCAAGTAACGAAACTGTGGTGATACAATCAGCATCGTCTCCAGATCCAGAGACTATTTGCATGTCTGTTCCCAGTTTCGTAGCAGGATTAGTGATGCTCCTTCTGGTGCTTATAGTGGCCAGTTTGGTAGCTGCATTTTTGTTCGTGAGGGTGCGCGCCATCGATCGAAAAGGAGCAACCACAACATTTGTAAGTGCTCGGGGGTACGATAATTCCGAGTTTGTGAAAGTGGCTAATTGATAACTGTTGAGATCCACGTAATACGTGAACTTCGAAGATCCAAAGATGTTTTCAGGACATTTATTGCGCGAGTTGATCTAATCGGGATCGGCGCGTGCAAAATTTGAACAAATATACTGTACTATCACCTTACTTCATGTCTCACCCCCACGATTATTTAATTATTAACAACTCATCTCTAACAGTCATTCGTGCTTGTGATAAGCGTCTCTGCTATTGCTAGCATGATTCTAACATTATTTATTTTAAGTTATTTTATGTTAAAACTATTGTTATTTATACACCACATTTGAACATACGTGTATACTTCACAATTTCTCATGTACTACTTGGATATACGAATGTAAAGCATTTAATGATAAACGTTGATTATTTATTGTGAATTGTGTTAAGTGCTATGAGCTCTTGGAGCACGCATCCGGTCGCTCCAGTATCCAACTTTTGCCATCGTGGAGCAACAACTAGTCTCATAGTTAAGATGTAGACCACATGTGTAAATAAGTGTATATCGAAATACTCAAAATAAATTTAATTTAATTGGATCTAATTATTATATGTTTAATCGAATCGAATCAAAGTAGGATAACCACTTAGATAAATTGCTTGTACATACCAAAGAATTAATTAATAGCTAATTTAACCCCTTTAAATAACTTGTTTCGATACTTAATTTTTATAATCTTTAAAGGTCTAACGTTTTGAAAATTAATTTTAAAACACTTTGAAAACACACTTTCACCATAGAAAATTTTTCTTTTTTTTAAATTATAGATATCTAATTTTGTATCTCTCATACGTAATATATATCTAATGATCGTGATTTACTATAAAGTTTCTAGATAGGTCAATTTTAATGATTTGTTTGATCCAACTACATCTTTCTGTTAAATTTGATCTCATTACAATCTTTGCGGGAACTGGTTTTATTTCTCTATATTATCTCTATCTCTCCACATTTATTTGGGATTTGAAATGGTAAGATAATCGTACATTATTAATAAGGCAAGTAAAAACAATTAAAACTTGATGAACTTTTTATGAACCAAATGTAATAAGTAAATAAACGAAGTAACAATAAATCAGCAAATCTGAGAGAATAGAACATAAACTAAGGTAAGAGTCCAGGATTTCAAATAATATTGAGAAATATTAGAGCAGAAAGAAGGTTTTGATTAAAAAAGCTTCGCTAAAGATGAAAAATTCTCCTTGCTTAGTTAAAGAGTGGAAAGCATCGTGAGAAACTAGTTCTAATTCTTTCAGGATCTATAAAAACAAACTTTTTATTATACAGAGCCACCTTATTTTTTATAAAATACTACATTGTATGGGTTAGAATAGCCCGATAATGAAAGAAAGTGTATTGATAAAAATAATTTCTTTAAGAAGAGGAAGATCTTTCAAGAAATTTCCAAAAAGAGAACAGTTCGAGCTGCTACGGTTTTACTATACGTTGATGACACCTACACAAAGAAGCAGCTAACTGAGCTGTACTAAAGAGATGGTTAGTTAGGTAGTGGAAAGTAATTGTGGGACAAAGACTGAATTAATTTGTTTAAGACAGTCTCAGTAGATAGATGGCTCTTCAGTCTACAATAATTTTATTTATTTATACAATTTTCACCTGTTACTTTGAAGAATTTGCTGTAAGATGGCAGCTGTTGGTTTCACAGAATAACATTTACTCATGAATTCAACAACAAACAACGGAAACTAAACTCTTTGGCGGTTTTGATGTAGAAAAGGATCGAGAGGGAAAGTTTCTAAAATGGCCAAAAATACATTACCCTTTTTTTTAAATAAGAATCTTCACCTTATTGGATGTCTATAGTATAAGAACTTTTTTTTGTTAAGATGTTTTTGTATAAACGACCTCGAAATGACGATGAGCGTATACCTATAAAAACAGACTACATGGACCCTTTGTGCGTTTATTCTCACCAACCATTTCAACTTCTCTCTACAAGGGCAACTAACATATTTTGTATGCATAAATAAGTTATTCAATATAACCGGAGAGGTACAGGTCAATTTTTTTGTATGTAAGAGGCTTTAAGGATTAGGATGAAGCATTCCTTTCTAGGTATATGAATACTATTGATGCAAACGTTTCAACAGTTCAGTAGCAAACGAGAAGTCAAGTCTATCGTTTTTGAGAAATTATTGGTGTTTTATGAGAACAACACACGGCTAGTAAAACGAAATTGTGCGGCATTCGAAAGTCCGTTACGTAAGCAATTCAGAATTCACCGAGGTCCTTGATGTGGTAAGTGCCCACATACTACAAGAACTGTCGGACTTGGAAAGACTTGCACAAGCTTCAAATTTGGAGCAACTCACTGACACTTATTGTGCTGTATTAACACGGTGAGGAATGCTATTCGTTCAAACTTTGATCTGCGGAACTAAATGAGATTGTGTGTGAAAGAAACACGAATCAAGGTTATTTTACTTAACGACCTTGATGGAAAAGACTCCCCAGTCTACATAATTACATTGCCTCTTTGTGATTTTGCTTATTTTATCACGTTATTTTTCATATCGCTATAATTGACTCTCATTATGTTCGTTAATTTTTTTTATACCTTAAAATGTTTCGAGGAAACAATTTTATTATGTACTAGAAATTTAAAGAAATTATGTTCTAGAAGGTTTGTGTTAAACTAAAGCTTTACAAATAAAAAAACAAGAACGCTCGGTTCTTATTGTTTGTAATGACAAAAATGTTACCGACGACTCTTACTTTAAGGAGAGTTTGTTGTCCATTAAGAAACAATAAACAGATTACAATTAGCTAATATTTAAAATTTCTTAGTGGGTGTAGGCTGAATTTAAAATATGGCGGTTACGTAACTCACCATGCGCTATTTCTAAATTTAGTTTAAATGGAAGGAAACGCGCTCTCTCACTCATTTGGAGAGTGCTGATAATTATTTGAAACAAACTAGCATCACGTACCACGCACTTTTAAAATGGAGTAAATGTATATACTGATAATTTAAGTAAGACTTTACAAATGAGCTTGTATGACTTCATCATACATTCCAATATTCTATTCATCTTCACTCTACTACTCAACTAAAGATGTGAGAAAAATCTAAGCCTCTTTCATTTATTATTTTACGTAACACGTGTCCAGGCCTACATTAAGTGAAGGGGTCTGATAGGGCTGCAGCCCAGGGTCCCGTAAAGGAAGGGGCCCCGCGTGGGGCTCAAATGATAAGTCATTTCTTGTAGACTACTAGAAAACCAAGCGACCTCACAAAATGTACTAGTTTTTTTTACTTTTTTGGAACTCCATAAAGTCTTACTCCAAACATGCATAAATATTTATTAGACAAAACATTTTATTTAATATTTAAAGATAATACTTATTTAATATTTATTACGATATATATTTATAGATCAATTTGGTCTTGGGTGTTTGGTTTGGTTTTTATTTACTTAACAGAAACTTGCATGCAAATCAATTGAATATTGTACAATTTTTTTAAAAATTGAATGTTTGACCCTTTTAATTTTTTTCCGTACGTCACTGTCTAGTATCTCCAAGTATGTAAACGCCTGTAAATGAAGATATGCGGAAATATTTAATTTGAATAGTTTAAAAAACTATTTTGAATAAATATTCGATTTATACGTAATTTGTATAACTTTTTGAGAATACACACGCGCACGCATGCATACACACACATTTTCCTATATAAGCTTCCGCAAATTAGCGCCGTCACCTCTGGAAAACTTAACCTTGATTATTATTTGTAGGTAATAATTACCGCCCAATAGTAAATTCTAATTCTACAACGCAGACGTTGTGCAAAAGTTTTCTAATTATATTTTTTAATCGCGAAGTAAGTGTTCCTGGATTGCCAGGATAAAGTGTTTTTTTTTCTGTAATTGACTGCTAATACAGGAAGTTGTTTGTTACGATCTTATCAGAAGATATTCATGAGAGATCTGTAATTTAACGTAGATAATTAAAAAGTATCGCCGCTTGTATTCGTTATTAAAAGACAGAAATCTAAGATTCCTGTTGTGTAAAAAATTGCTGTAGAAAAAAGCAGTTTCATGCATAATGTAGTCAAAACCAAAACGTATCTCAAGGTTCTTTCTCTATAAAAAGTAAACATTCACTTGCTACCTTGATGATGTGATATAAATTGGTATACAATGCCAAACTCAACATCGATGCAACCAAGTATTCGAAATTTATTTTATAAGCAAATGCCAAAATGTCTCTTGATTCTAATTTTACACGTGCCATTCATGCGGACAACAAAAATAAAATATCAACGAAAGTCGCGGAACAATTTCGACTGCCGGTCTGTGGTGTAGGTTGTACATTAAAGAATATAATATGTGCCATATGCATGACGCATTGCATTAATAAAGAAAGGCATAGTGCCACACGTAACACTTGATCGCAGATACTTTCACCTAAACAAACCCAAAGACGTTACTACTTATGTAATAGGTGTGTACACACACAGAAATCAGTTTCGATGGTAAAAGTGTATATGTTACTAGCTATTATTTTTGGCAATTCATAAAGTGATTATATTAGCTCGAATTTTAATCCAGTTTTCTGTTAAGAATATTTTATTGAACCTATAAAAAAATTTTTAATGTTCTCACGAACAAAGCCTAATTATAATTAGGTGACTAATTACGATACGCTATTTCGGCGTTTCCAAAAAAACACTTCTCCGATAACAATTTTATAGCCCACAAAATTTTTGAACTTGTAGTTAAACCTAAAACTGATTAAATTTTTCTTTTTTAATGCTAAGGTTTGTCGTTATCATAAGAAAATACTTTGTTAATTTTACTTCACTCGCTGAATTCCATCGTCCTCAAAAATAATTTTACATACCTACATTAATTTTATTCCTACGATACCATATTTTAAATGATAATATTTGTATACCTATATTTTTAATTAATGTAGCAGAATCTTAAAAGAACTTAACCCTAGTGCCCCTAAACGTAGGGATAAGACATTTATTAATTTATTTCCACTGTAATGGGAAATAGACGTCATTTTTAATCGCGTTTATTCTATTTTCATGAATCAGATAGATTTGCAGGTAAAACTATTAAACATGTCGCTGAATGACTTTGGGGTTTGTAAAATAAACAAAAACCATTAGTAGGTGTTACATCGTAGGAAGACTATAACAATTATAGAATAATAATAAACATTCTTTAATTAAAATAATGTACTATTGTTTTAGACAATTATTTTTAAAAGAAGTCATCAAAGAAGTGCTATTATTTAATTTTCTATGTTTAACTTTAATATTAATAAATTTATGATGTATTTATTCGAGCTAAATAATAGCTTTTAAAATTGCAAAGACGCTATGCACACCAAACTATAAATAATTTATTTATATGAAACATTCTGCAATTGGTCATGCGATCTCCCTTTAAATTAAATTTTGGGGTTGTGTTGACGAGTTCATTCAAAAAGCCCCACCACGATTGTGGTCTGAACGTCTGGTGATCTTTGGTGTCATTGATGTTTGGACTCCCTCAAATTTTATCCAAGGGTCAGGATATTTAGTCTTCAGTAGCACCCTCAAAATTTTAAGACTCTGTATCTTGAAAACTAAAGCTCTAAGCCTACAAACTTTTGTTCACAAAATTACAGAAAGAACAACCCCCTTAGCTTCATAAGAAACACCATGTATTTATTATTTTAAAAAATTCACCCTAAATTAATTAAATTAAAGTAGAAATTTTATTGCATAACACTGTTTATTATGGAAAGTTAAACTAACATAAGATGGTGAATTTTAATTTTGATCCTAATTTAAAATGCAAAGTATGAATATTCAACAACAACAGCTGTTAGAAACGCTATAAAAAGTACGTGCGTTTAAGAATTAACTTTTGAAAGAAAACTCTGCCTAGCAATAACACTAAATATACTTATCCAACATCCCATTTAAATTGTTTAAGTAAGTGTTGAAATAAACAATAGTCACATTATTACGACCTTTACGGGAAACTATTGTTTGTTTGACTGTGTACTCAGAATTTCCAAATTTAACACCCTGCAACATAGATTAAACCTGTAGTACAATAAAACTATTAAATAATAAGCTAGAAAAGCCAGTGTTCAAATAAAAGTACCCGATTTATTTACGAGGCCATTCTGTATTTAGTAATAATTAACTGTTAGAAATGCAACATTTGCAGTTGCACACACTTTTATGTCCTAATTCGTTTTAAAGTTTACGATGAAAGCAATTTCACCTAATTAGTTATTTCAAAATAAAAACCTTTCTTTGTCTATCTCATAAGTTTAAAAATAAATAGAAAATAGTATTGACTGTGAATTATGTTACTTTAGTTATCGTACATCTTTATGATTGCAAAAATAAATTAGAAACAGAAAGTTGTGGTTCAGTATTTTTAGCAGAACAGAACTGAATTGAATTAACATTTTTATTTTATTTCGTTTCTACGGGATTTTATAGACGGTTTTATCAGTAAATCCAAGTGAATGGAGATGGGTTAAGATAAATATACGTTAATACAACCCTGGTTGAAATTTTAAAACTTTTACTTCGGCTCTTCCCTTGTGTATTTTATAAATGATTTCTAAGGTAATATAACAAAAACATTGATTTCACTTAATAGTGAAATAAAATACAAGGCTAACTTACAGTTGGATAGTTGTAGTAGCTTTCAGTTTTAACATGTTGAAAATCAGGATTTGTTATAATAGTCATTCACAAAGGCAAGAAACCTTTAATTAACATGTTGATCATTTTTTCCACAAAAGTTAATTTCTGTTAAAAATAGACTATGATATAAACCAAAGTGAGGTTTAGAAAAAACTTTTGCGTACCTTATTTACAACAAATTTTATTACTTAACTTTTACAATTGGCCTTATAAACGATGCAATATTCTGGTTAAATTTAGAATTCTATAAAGATCCTGTTTTGGTTAATAAAATCCCAATCGAGTTCCCCCCATAAAGAAAGTCCGGAATTCGCTCTCCTTGAAAAAAAAAAATTATACGGACACCAACGGATTTATCTCAAACGAAAGTATTTAAATTTAAAATTTCAAGGAAAACTGAAGCCGAGTTGAACAGAATTTTTTATACGAGAAGGTTTTGTAAGTGGTTTTGAAATAAATATTTGTTAAATATTTTTGCGTTCTCACATTCACATCAGCTATAGCCATGAACTTCAAAGTTGTAGCCATATCGATTGCGTTTAATTAATATGATGATAAATACTTGCAAGAAAATAATTTTTAAATATTCTTCTTAAGAAAGAAACTTAAATGTGGGAGTGGCAATATTGATGTTGCATGTAGTTACAGGTAACATGTAAACAAGCCAAGATTTCTTTCAATTTTATACATGCATGTGTGTGTTATTACTCATTAAGTATATCATCAATATTAATCACGTTCTATTAAGCGAGGTTGGTATTACTAGCAACACATCTTTAGTTTCTGGAAGCTAAAATCTGGAAAATTTTAATTCAATGAGAATGTTTTCTAAGAGATGTGTTTAGTTGTGGTTAAGGTTAAGTGTATTAGAATTTTCTATGCCTTAATGACGCGTTATCTTAGCGGATCAAGTTAGGTGATATATACGCGGGAGGGCGGATGTGCGGAGTTTCAAGGATGTTCCGATCCCGAACTGCGACTTATGTACGGCTGTACACGCGAACAGTAACAATTGCCATGTGACTACCGACCCATATCCGATTATGTAAGACCTTATCGACGTTCACTTTCCACCAAACGTTTAAGAGTTAAAATTTTCGGTTCTAAATGTATCAGGTAAAAAATAGGGTCTTATTAGTGGACACAGGGGTTTCAAATCTCCCAGGTGCGCCGGGATGTTGCTTGGGACTCACTCGCATTGCGTCGTTAGCACAAGTTAAGACCACTTTCACTTCCCTACAAAGTGGAGACCTTGAAGGTTTCAAACAGGTAAAATGAGTCTCGAGGACAGCCTTACCAATACAAAGTGATCAATTACTTAATAAAACGCTCGCCTACGTTACGCCATTTGTATGTGTTCACCCGCAATCACATCCGAATATTTACATACATGCAAATATCCCTGACGAATTTGCAAATTTAAGGGTTGAAATTAGCAACTCAAGAACAATTGTATAATCAAGGAAAGATTAAGGAATATTTTTTTGTAGATTGCTAAGTAGTAGCCAAAAAGCAGGAAATCATTTCGCACGGTTGCTTTGAAAACGTCAAGCGGTGTTTAAAATCTTCCGCTGTTTTGATCGAAATTTTATTTTTTCTTTTTGGGGGGATCTGATAGAAAACTGGAAGAATAAAAAAAAGTTGCAATTAGATTGGAACTGGGTTGGGTTAACCTTGAACAGACGTCGGGCCCTGTATGTAGGGCTCAGACGGAGTTACGCGATAGTGAAAGTTCCACACTATGGTTACTTTCCCTCGTTCTCGTAACATAATGCCAACATAACAATGGCATATTACAATTACATGAGCAGATCGGTAGCTACTGCATTTCGTTCGCACCTGGGCGGTTATTTTGGAATTGCGGTTCGCGTTTTAAAAAGGAAAGATAGTGTAGCTCAAGAAGCTTATCGTTCATAGTGGTGATATTAATGTTAGATCAAGCAACGTGTTCGTTAGTGGTGTAAACGATCGGTACTGATTAGCGATAGGGGTGCACGGAAAAGCATTATCGAAATCAAAGTTTCGAGTAAATTTTTTAACATTAGCTTTTTTTATTGTTAATGTAAATCGATTGCAGTGGTATTATACAACAGTTCCCCCTCCAGACAGAAGTATTGTGAAAGTCCGTTTGCGGCCCCTGCGCGGGCCCCGTTCGCGACGAGTCTCCTTGGCGGAGCCGGTGAAAGCAACTGAACCGCTCGGAATGCTCGCTGCAATTCGCGGCCTAACAAATGCGAAATCGTACTATTGGCTTGAAGCATTCATTTCGAGCTAAAATAGAACCGCGCTCTGTTAAAACCGCTACAGCATAAAAAGTTGAGTAACGAACATCGCGTTGCCGTCTGCTCGACGCGACCTTGAAAGTAGAGAAAGAGGAGTTGTGAGCCAGCCAGCTTAAGAAAAAAAAACTCGTCTGTAGTGGGGACCTGAAGAGAAAAGAGGGGAAAGTAAAGGGAGAAATTAAGAGCTAGTAGTATTACGAGCGGTTCCATGAGTAAAGCTGACTGATTTCCTCTAATATTTGGCGTCGATTTGCAACCTGGGGGATGGCGCCAATTTCTAACTGCTGAATTCCAAACTGGCCCCCGGACGGGATCCAATACTTGGTGCAGCACGGACACTGCGGTACGGCTCCTTGTTGTGAAGGCTCGTACTACTCGTTCACTTTTACTTTCATTTGTGGCGCAACACGGTGCAGAGTGTCGTGGCCCAAAAATAATATCCACTCGAGGCAAAGTTTGACTAACGAGCACAGACCGAGCAAACAGTGCAGTGGTAGTGTTCCTGTGCTATGCGGTGGACTATCTGGCCATGGCTCAGTGCTGTGTTGCGTCCTCTGGTGCTCGCGGCGATCCCGCGGATACGACAGTCGCGCTCGCGAGTGCCCAATAGGATAACGCTATTTTCCGGGTGAGTAGGCACTGGACGTTAGCCAGGATTATTACCGTCACTGATAACAACTTGTTGCTGCCGCTCCTGCTCCTACTGCATTAATAATTCTTACATTTGTATGTTGTACTCCTGGATGTAGCAATATTACCAGTGGCGTACCTGCTATTTAAACGTGGGGATAGCTAAACTAGTTTGTTAAAAAGCGACCCCAAATTTCTCTCCCCTTGAAGCTATTATTCATAATTATATTTACATCCTATTTTTTGGCTTACATTTTAATTATTCCCATTAATCGAACGTAGCTAAATAAATCATTCTATTGGCACGGTTAGAAATAAACAACGCTTTCTTAATTGAAAACAATTATAATTTGATTTCTGGACCTGCACTACCTGTTGCTAGCAGCTTAAGAGCTTGTTGTAAGAAAGAGGTAACTAAATTTTTATTCGAAAACAAGATCATGCGCAATACGTTCGCAAGACTTGGTGGAAGAAGAAAGAATCTCCCACATAATAGTGTTTTTAAAATATCCATTTTTGATGGATAAACAAACTTCAAGGAGCGCCAAAATTTTCCACTTTTTTGCTACCTACGAGATTTAAAATTTTGAATAATTTGGCAGTATTCAATGCAAATAGTGAATGCACTTCTCTTAATGATATCCGTGCTGTGATGATTTTCTAATTCCTGAAAATCTATAAAAATACCTCATTATTAATTCAAGGTTTTTCCTTTTAATCATACCTTTACAAATTAAATAGTTCTTCTAACGTATATACAAAATAATTTTTAAAAGTTTGACTTTAATAAATCACATATTTAGAATACCTCAGTTTGCCTTAATTGCTAGGACTATTAAATAAAAATAACTTTAGAATCTTTTACTATCTTAGAAATTCGTTATCAGTAATATATTAAAACTTGCATTGTCTTTACTACGCTACTGCATCTTGCTAAATTCGTTGTTGATGTTATTACGCAAGATGTTTCTAACTGTGCCTACATTTTAAACATCCACATTGTATACCCACATATTACACAAAAATTTCTATGGTCCTTGATTTCGCCAAACTCCACAAAACTTTGTTACATACCTATAATTGAATGCAGTTCCCTAGTTCCTACATACTTTTGTTTATCCTTAATTCACAGTTGAATTAGAAAAATCCAAAAGTCATTAGTTAGTAGTATTTGATAAAATCGATCAATACAAAGGAATATCTATTAATTATTCTTGACATTTAATAATGTAATACACATTCTTATGTACGAATCTAATTAGCGAATGTCTCTCAAATAATTGTTACTAATTTGTTTATTTTTAACTTTGCGTGTTAAATAGCCATTTGTTTGATTTAAGCTTAAATTTGAAGCAACTCGTTTAAAAATTTCCTTGCAAATAATCAAAAATTCTATTTGCTCTTTATAAAGCAGTTTTTACTCGTGATTGCAGGTGATTCTTTACCAAATTATTTATTTCGCCATGTACTCGGAAGAACAAGATTCCCACGGTTTATTAACTTTGCATTACGGCAAGCATCATGCAACAATAATAGAAGAGATCAAAACTTGCTTTATATCAGAAAACTTCGCGGACATGACATTCATTTGCGATGACAAAACAGCATTAAGTGCCCACAAGTTGATAATGGCATCGGCGAGTCCTCTTGTTCGTCGCATCCTTGGCGAAAGCATCCACGCTCATGGACCGAGCGTGGTTCTCATCCCCGGAATCAAGAGTTGCCACTTTAAACACTTGTTGGACTTCCTTTACAACGGCCAAGCGTGTATCAAGGTAAAACACTCTTCAATAGATTTTAACTGTCGCCTATACATTTTTTCATTTACAGTCCAGCGAGTTGGAAAGCATACAGGAATTATTCGAGCTGTTACAGATCAAATCTGACATGTGGCAGTCTTCTGAGGCTAATAAGCAGTCAGTCGACTCTTGGTCACATAGTGACAACGAAAATCCAAGATCAGTGCAAGTAAAAAAAGAAACCGAACTTGATGACGATGAGGATGATGATGAAGATGATGATGATGAAAAGAAGGAAAGTGATATTAAGGATGATGAAGATGACGACAAAACGCAAACCAGCACATCCTCGGAGAGGCGCAGTACTTCCCCAAACCCTGTTAATTTATCTTTGAACACTAAAAGTGCCGATGACATTAATAAATCTGAAGATGGTAGCGATTCACAGGTAACATTATCAATCCCTGAACAAATTTTGATACAGTTTTTGCTAATTGATTTTATTTTACAGAAATCTGAACAAAAGAACTCGGATTTGTTAAAAATTGGACAATCTACCGTAAAGATAGCACCAAAGGTTCATGAACTATCACAGTTCCATCATCATAGAGTAAAACGTAAAACGATGTATATAGAACCTATAGATTTAAAACATCAGGAAGAATTTGCGCAGTTAAAACCCCCTACTGCTGAACAAGAATTGATGTCTTTAGTTCAAAGTCCAGATAACTACGTGGTCACCCCTCATAGAAAAAGAAGACCTGGTTTTCATAATTCTCCAGCCCAAAATCCACCATTCGTTCCTTTTTCGCCTTCGTATATAGACGATGGGGTCCATCGACATCGATATAAGACCGTTCGACATCCACTGCTAGCGGCACATCATCCCCTTTCTTTATCGGCTCCCCCGTTTGTAGTCGAGCGGACCCATACGCCGACACCTGGACAACATTCGGAAACATCTGGACCATCAGAGAACGTAATTGTGAAATACCGGCCTCCTAGCGCGGACCAAGGAATTGCTTCAGAATCGTATCAGCAGTTCGAACACACTTGGGGCGCTTGGTCCTTGTGCCAAGCTCAGGTGAATCCAGTTGGAGAAGATACGCGAGAATCTTCGACGTCCTTTGCAGGTGGAGGCGACGATGGAACGGAAAGTTCTCAAACAGCCGGAAACAGCAGCAAACAGAGCGGACACACAGGACAAGTGCGCGAATATCGGTGCGAATATTGTGGAAAACAGTTTGGAATGTCGTGGAACTTAAAAACCCATTTGCGAGTCCACACAGGAGAAAAGCCCTTCGCGTGTCGATTGTGTGTGGCCATGTTTAAACAAAAAGCGCATTTACTAAAACATTTGTGTTCCGTGCATCGAAATGTGATATCTTCTAACGAAGGCAATGTAGGCCGATTCAATTGTTGTTTCTGTCCCCTTTCTTTTGAATCGCTGCCTGAATTAATAAGACATTTGTCTGGACCACATAACAATTTGCTTTTGAGCAAAAATATGCACGAACTAAAATAGTTCGTGTTTTAGTAAAGCATTTTCGTGGCGGAAGTCGCAGGCGTAAAATTTCTCGGGAACGACTGCGGCTCCGCCGAAGAATCATTGTGATAATTCGAGCCCGTTAATGCCTTCCCGAAAATACAGTTGTCACAGACAACCCTCAGGGATCCTATTTAGTAGTGCCTAGCCCCGCAAAAAGGCATAAACGCGAGGGGACCAACTAACGTCCTACCCCAATAGATATACTTGTAAATGTGCTTTAGTTTTAGAAAAAATGTACAGTTTCAACCGTCGTTGTGTTCAGTCGATTTAGAGTACCAATTGCTGAGTGTAGTGTGTATAATACGGTGAAATGCCAATTCGGCTGGCCCGAATGCAAGCTCTGTGGATATAAGTTTAGGAACAATAAATTCCGATATTAAATTATTGTTAGGATTATGTCTTTATAAATTATTTTTTCCTGTTTCTTCGAGCATAGGTTAAATGTGCTGTTTTCATAAATGTAAATCGATGATGTATGTATATGTTTTTTCCAAACAGGCAACATACGCCGTTCACATTAACTAGATTAGATGTATTTTGTTCTTCAACGGCAACTCCAAGTTCAGGTGTGACCAGGCATATTTGCTTGTGTATACGCAACGCTAAATTATTCATACTTTTGTAGCTTTTTGTACATATTTGTAACATTATTTACTTTTTATTACACACCAAAGAACTAAAATTTAGAAGCTCCTCTTAGTGACACGAACCCCTAAAAACATGTAGGTATTTATGTTTATGTAAAGACGCGAAAGCGTTCATCTCGGTGCGATCTCATATTTCTAAAATTTGAAACACAAAAAGCTGTATATTGTCGTATCAGCCTCTCTCCAGTTTGTAAGAAATAGAGACAATGTACGATTTTTCGTAAGTTTTTACGAACCATTAAGTTTTAAGGCCACGAGGAAAGTTATACGTTATCTTGCTTTAAAGTTCCAGCTCTCTTTCTTTCAAAAAAAAACGTGTTACATTCACAGCCCTTATTGTTTAAACCAAAAAGCATGTTGACGTCTTTGATAAACTTTTAAATTTAATTCATCGCCGGAAAATTTAAAATATAAGATGCTGCAATGAGACGATTTTTTACATGCAAATCGTAGTACAAATGCCTTAAGATAATGGTATTTTTTTATTAGACTTGTATACAGTTTTGTATATAATGTGTTTGAATAAATCGTTTCGTTCTTATTTTTTACCAATCCTTTTCATTTGTGTTTATTCGCGATTCGCCTAAATTTACATTTATATCATTCCTTTATGATAAATGTTACGCTTAATAACCATTGATTACAAGTTTTGTTGAATACATATTTTATTACTCCTATATAACGGAATTATCACTTATATAATTAATCATTAACGTATTAAATAATCAACAATTAAATTAAGAGAAATCGAATACAGTACTAATCTAATTAATCAAGATGCCATTTACGCACGGGTTAATTAAAACCAAGCAATCATTTATTGATAATGCAACATTAAAATTTAACAATTTTAAAATTCACTTTTCAATATTCAAGGTCGAATTTGATATTTTCATTTTTTTTATACGACACCCTCTATATATAATGATTACTGCGTTAACTCTCTCATTATAAAGTTTAAAAAATTAACACCAAATGATTATATATGTTAATGATGATAGTTTTTCTTTGTTGAGTTACGACACGCAATTCGTATTAAGTCTAATTTATTATATAACTTGTAAATCGACTCCATATGTTAAAAGATAAGTATAGTACAAAACAGAAGTCATTTTTTTTCTTGTTTATTTTAAAACATTTAATTGACATTGACATTAAATCGCGAAAGTTTTAGAAACAAATATAATTTTTTGAATATTTGAGGTGTAACCACGAACGAATATTAATTATCTCATACTATAAGGAAAGAATATTTATTTCTCTTTTATGTAATGCAATCCAATAAAATTCAACAAGCGGAGACCAAAATACCTAACACTTTCACCTTCGCTGCCACTTGGTTTTCTCACCGTTAATGTATAAAAATCGTATTACACTTAGAGCTATATTGATTGTAAATTTATTAAGAACGTTATTTAGAATATTTATTGCAAATAGACACTTTCCCCTGTTGCGGTTTCATTTCGCTTTGTAATAACAACGTGCATTGGGTGTAATTTTAATTACATTACACAAAGTTATACATATTTTTAAATTTTTTGAAGAGGACGTTTCAAATAATTAACGACCTCGTATTATTTAGTATAAAATTAATCAAATACTTTCGATTCAATTATAGAATTGATTTTAAATTCTTGTATTTTTGAAAGATTTACAAAAATTATAAAAAGTATTTTTAGCCTCCCTTTACATCCACATGGTGAGGGTTTCAAAATAATCACGTATTTGTATCAACAAGTAGTATTAGAAGTTTTACTACAATTTGATTGGATCAGGGCTTGTTCAGGTGCTACAATTATTTTTTTGTTCAGGTCATACTCGTGCGAATGATACTAATTTTGGTAAACTGGGACGGGGGCTACTAGGAAGTACCTCTAGTTTATATATTACAAGATCGAACCGTTGTTTCGAACCCAGTTCAGAAGGTTATTCTAGGGCATTGCCTTCAAGTACACACAACACGTTTAAGATCATACGAATAGAAATTCTGGCCTATATCACTAATTAACAATTTAATTTGCAATAAAATTTAACAGACATATTTTATTTGATAAATAAATTTTATTCGCCGAAACATAAAAATGTATGAAAAAATGCAATTCTCTAAAAGTGCTTCCAATAAGTATACTTTTTTTTTACTTAACACTTGCAAGGCAGCCAATGATGAGTATCGAGTAGCGGTTATGAGAGTATATAAACGCAGCGGAGTGGATATTCTGGCATTTCAGGAAGATGGCATCCGCAACTGTATGGATCTTTGTAGCTTCGATGGCGGTCTTCGCCAGAGCACAAATTCCTAGTCTTGGATGGTGCCCAGATTACTTACCCATGGCAGATTTTGAAATGGATCGTTTCCTGGGGAAATGGTATGAAGCTGAACGTTACTTCACGTTGTCGGAAGTTGCTAGCCGCTGTGTTGTTACCGATTATGCAAGATCACCAAACGGCCGGATATTCGTTTCCAACGAAGTTACAAACAGACTGTAAGTTTTTTTATCTAACCATTTTCAAAATATGCATATTGTTATTTGAATTAATTTAGTACCGGGGTTAAACGTGTTATCGGGGGTAATCTAGAACTAGCAGGTAAAGGAAACGAAGGAAAAATGAATATAAAATACGCTACCACCCCTATTTCAACCGACTCAACTTTAGTAGTTCTGGATACCGATTACGACAATTACGCTGTAGTTTGGAGTTGCAATGGTATTGGCCCGATTCATACCCGTAAGTGTCATAATTACTAATTCACAAGACAAAAAAACAATATATTTCTTTAATTTCCATACAGAAAACGCCTGGCTTATGACACGTGAGCGTCTAGCACCTGGTGCAGTTCTACAACGTGCTTACGGAGTATTGGACAGTTTCAAAATTAGTCGTACCTTCTTCGTGAAAACTGATCAACAAGGATGTGCACTTGTAGCTTCTGATATTAATGCCGCAAATGGAATTACATCTTCTTCTACAGTACCACAAGCTCTTGGTACCGAACAAAAATCTCCTATTAAAATAACTAAAGAACCAGACATGTCCGAAATTGCTCCTAAAAATTCCGTCAAAGAAAACGAGCCAGCCCAAGAAGAAGAAATGATAAAACCAGAAACCGTTCCGCAACATATTCTTAACAGTGTAGTTCAAGAAAGTGGAGAAAATTCTGAAAAGAAAAATGCCCAAGAAGAACAAAATTCAAGTTGAAATTGA
Organism: Hemicrepidius hirtus; assembly: GCA_963082805.1. NCBI lineage: Eukaryota > Metazoa > Arthropoda > Insecta > Coleoptera > Elateridae > Hemicrepidius > Hemicrepidius hirtus. The sequence goes on from OY720168.1 coordinate 22,698,734, forward strand.
GTTTTTTTTAACAATCTTTGTGTTCAATTTCTTTATCTAAAATAAATGTAGTACTAGTAGCTGTATGTATTTATAAAAATAAAATATTTATTGAACGTTTTTAAGACTTTTGTCTTCGTTCGTTGTTTTTGCAATTGTTTTCACTGAGGATGTTTTTGAATCTGCTGTCCTGACGAATCTCATGACGAGGACAAAAACCTATTTCTAATTATCGTCTGAACATTAATTTGCTTTTAATTTTTACACTAACTAACGCTGAAACCGGTATTATTTGTCACCTTAAAGTAAATGTAAAACTTGATCCACCAGAAACCGTTAAAGTGACCTGGTCATATTCAAGACATTCCAAGCAGAATCAAGTAAAAGTATTGATACAGTGTTTTTAAGTTACTATGGGCCAGGTCTTGATATTTTTAAATCTTTTAACAGCAAATATATTCTTTGAAGCATAAAATTGCCTTAACTCTTACAAATCCTTCAAGTGTCAAGTCTTTTGAATCAGAGTTTATTTTTAAATAGGGGAAAAGAAGTAAGCTGCTAGAACCTGTCAAAAAAGAATCAAAACGAATGACTTGCTTAGAATTAGGAATTTTAAGTAGGTAATGAAGTGCTTAAATAATAAATCCTACACAGTTTTTGGCATTACTGAGTTTTTTAAGTGTATTGGATTCTTAGAAAATTGGAAGATCGGTACCTGGGTATTTTAATTCTTAGACTTAAAGCATGGGCTAACAAAGCCCCTTAAAGCGTAAACTTTGGTGCTTGAGTTGTGGGGTACTTCAACTATCAAGAAAAGTAGTTTAGCAATTGTGGAGATTTCAATGCCGAAATATATTAAAAATTAACGCCAAAGATGTGGTTAGTGGCTGAAGAAATTGACCAAAATATGGTTTTCTGGTGATATACCCTTCACAAACGACTTCCACCCTTCTAATTGTTTTTAATTCTCGTTTACTGGTATTGATTAGAAAAAACCTATGAAACTTCAAAAAGTGTATACTCTTTTAATTTCGGCGTCAGTGTATACAGTATACGGATATAGATTTAAAAACTTGAAAAAAAATTCAGCTGTTGAGGTAACATCAAAATTTAAAGAGATTGTAATTGCGAATACCCAACAGGGGTTGGTATGTTCTGAAACCGGTCCTGTATGAATTGATTAAAGGAGGGATGCTTTTTTGATGAATCACGTGTTTCTTCTGAATCAACCCCTCAGAGTCGGAATAGTCCGGGTTTGTCACAGACTGTTCGTCTCTTTTCGTAATACAGAACTCCTGCAGACAATGGAGAATGAACCGGGCGGGCGTTGGTTTGTATACCGAAATCGAGAGTCGGCATTCCTGCTGCGACAACAAGCGCCATCTCAGTCGCTAGCAAACAGTGATGTATACAATAACGTAACAGGGCAAAATGCGCTATTAACGTGTAAAATTTGTAAATTTAAAACTCAAATTGTGACGGATTTCAAATATATTAAATGAATAAACAACATGCGGTCGTTCTTTCCAATTCCCGTTAAAATAGTAACGGCATTCTTCATGTTAACTATCATACATTTTTGCGATGGAATTTTAAATATTTATTTAAACATGTATGAAGTTCAAAAGCTTTTAGGTGAGTTAGCTACCAGTTTTATATTTTACAAACCAATAACATGATTGAAAATATTAATATGGTTACGCATGCTCCGTAAATACATTACTAGTACATCGACCTAAGGGTGAACAGGTAAACCTCCCTTTCAGCTTTGATTTTTATGATTTGTTAATATTTATTTTAAAAATAAATAATGGAATTAATAAAATATTAAATCTACATACATTAAAAATAGTTTACTTTATAATTTCAAATACAACGCGATAAAATTCAAATACAGATATTATTTGTTGGATTATGTTTTTATTAAATATATTTATATTTAAACTTCAAGCTTGAGTAAGTTGTGGATTCTATTTTGGTACAGATGGTAACTGTTCAGGAACGGGCTAGTAAGAAGAGTATTTCAAGCTAAGCTATATGAATGAAATAAACGCAGATTTAAATTTAGCACACAATAGCTTTGCTCTATATTACTATATTACTCCTGTGATTGTAACTTATTGTAATTGAAGTTGCAGTTAACGTAGTATTGTTTGCACTAAGTTCTATATTTGTGTTTTACTACTTTTTTACTTTACTTTACTTTACTACTTTTACTAAACAGCAGATGTTGAAAATAAGAAAGCAAGTTACAAATTTAGGAAATCCGCAATAAAACCTTATCTTTAAGTATTTTATTACTTTAATCTTTAAAAAACCGCCGGTGTTTCAGAATCCCTTTTTAATTAAAGCCCGCGTTTTTCTAAACAAATATTATCGCAGCTTATCAAATATATTGTTCTTGTTATTATTGTACTGACAATAAATTAGTCTAAACACTTTGGTTGATATGTTTATGTTCACAACAGTAACGAGCTGTTTGTTATGTCTAAAAATGTTACCGCCTGTGTCGGTACAAATCCGCGGTCACCTTTTAAAAAAAATTACAACTGTATAACAAACAACGAATTTATTTTTCTTTTACCTTTCTCTTAAGATAATTCCAGTGGCGTATCATAGTTTTTCTCTGTTCAAAATTTTTCTAAAGGTTTGTATTTTAAATCATGTATAAATCGATAGATTGGATTAAACCATTGTTAACTTTTATAGTGTAGACAAACAATTAACGTACAATTGATTTCCAGACAAGTTGCAATAACCCGTAAATTTCATTTGACTCACTATTCCATTGTTATTATACGTGTATTAATCGTTAAACTAGCTTGATAATCAAGAATTAAACACCATAATTGTTTAAGGTTCAGAACAAATACAAAATGTTATGATTTAGCAGAGACTGTTAACCTTTCTAGCTGAGGGGCCAAATAAACGGTTACAATTTTTATAAAAACTGTTCTAATGATTTATATTTGTTATAGGATTAGAAGCAGAGCTATATTATGTCAGACAAGGTGTTGTAAATGATTATGCCTTAAATTTTGTAGTGCCAGTACCTTCCAAAATAAATTCTTTACATTTTAACTGGGAGAGTTTGGCAAATAAACCGGTAGGTAAAAACAACATAAAACTGAACATAAATTTCAAATCTATTCTGTTTTAGCTTCCCTACAGTATAAGAGTGGATGTAGCCGATGATGAAGCTCTTGACGAACCTAAACTAAATATTTCTAATTCAGGGTTTGTTCCAACATCGTCTCAGGTTTTTGCTCTTTCTTTACATTGCACTGGATTTGTCGCCGCTGAAGTGGATGTAGTAATTTCAATCAACATTACTATGACTCCAAACATTGCAACTTTAAAATTGAGAAGGAAAAAGATCTGCAACAAACTGGAAAATCGTATACCCAACCAAGCTGTTGATGCTGTTCTACTTCCAACAAGTTCTGTTAAAATTTTCTATTACGCAGTCATTTGTGCTGTTATCCTCGCAGCAACTTCTATTATATGTGTAGCAGGACTTTACGTGCGTCGAAATAAACAAAGAAGAACTACAGAAGAACCTGTCACGAATCAATCCTATACTGCTTTTCTTCCAAGTGCCATTCGTAACCCTACCACATCCTCTTCTTACAGCAGCTTTAGACGTATGCCAAGTTATTCCTTAATTGAAGAACGGCCGAGTCCAAAAGGGCTTCAGGAACGTATTGCGGAACTTACCATTCAAAGGTACTAATAATATTATTAAACCTTAACTGTTTATTATAAATTACCTTGTTATAGGTGCCGAGTATGTCTTCGCAATGTAATTTTGGAAGGAACATTTAGCAGAGTTTACCAAGGCTCTTATACAAGTGAAGGAGCAGTAGAAGAAGAAGTTCTTGTTAAAACTGTTACCGATCATGCATCACAAGTACAGATATCTTTACTTTTACAAGAAGGCATGTCTATGTATGCTTTAAACCATCCGAATATTCTTAGTATATTAGGGGTATCATTCGAAGATAATTCAGCCCCTTTCTTGCTGTACCCTTTGCAAAACTACACGAATTTAAAGGTTTTTCTCCAAAGATGTAAGTTGTGTTCAGAAGGAGTGGCACATACCTTAACCACCCAAGAAGTTGTTGACATGGCCTTGCAAGTCATCGAAGCCATGCATTATATCCACAAGAAACACATTTTACATAAGGATTTGGCTGCAAGAAATTGCGTGTACGTTAATAATTCCATTATTTCTGTTTTTTTTTAAACTTTTTTTTATAGAGTCGACAATAATCTAAAGATTAAAATAGCGGATAATGCATTATCCAGGGATCTGTTTCCATCAGATTACCATTGCTTAGGTGACAACGAAAACCGTCCTATTAAATGGTTAGCACTTGAAAGTCTAATTAATAAAACGTTTTCCACTCGTTCTGAAGTTTGGTCATTTGGTGTGCTGTTATGGGAATTGACTACCCTTGCACAACAACCCTATGTGGAAATAGATCCATTTGAAATGGGCGCTTATCTTAAAGATGGATACAGACTTGTTCAACCTATTAACTGTCCAGATGAGTTGTGAGTTTTAAAATTGTTTCTCTTAAGATTTATTAAAAAATATTTTACATTTGTAGATTTGCGGTGATGGCTTATTGTTGGGCAATGAATCCGGAAGATCGCCCAACATTCCTTCAACTACAAGTCTGTTTGAAAGAGTTTTACATGCAGTTAACGCGTTATGTATAATATATGCTTTATACTGCATTACAAATTTTTGTGCCAAATTTAAATTTGTTACATTCAATAAAATTTCCTGAAAAGTCTGCACTGTACCTGTAAATGTCAATTAAGTTCAAAATATACACGGTTTTTATTTGTATTTTTTATTGACTTTATTTTGTTTAAACAACAACATGAAAAATGGAATCAAATTGGTGGATTCTTTGTTTATAAAACATTGGTAATTATTCTGATTTGTCTTGAAATAGTTCCAATTTAATTATTAACAAATACTAAATTAATAACATGATTAATTAATAATTAAGCTTAGGACAAACAAATAATAAGACAGCGGTCGTTGTTATAAAACTTCTGAAATTGGCTATTATCATCTTCTTATGACTATTTTAAAATTACAATGTCTATGCTAGTTTATCTATATTATGATATATTTATAAACAAACAAATCAGACATCAGTTCGTGTTATAAAACTTTCGAGATTGACTATTATCTTCCCATGATTATTTTAAAATTACAATTACTATAGTACTTTATTACTATTGTAGTATATTTATGAACAAAAAGTCAGACATTAGTCTTTGTTATAAAATTTCTGAAATTGGCTATTATCATCTCCTGAATGTTTTAAAATTACAGTATTACTGGAATAGTTTATTTCAAATTTTCATATTACTTGAATATAAACTTAAATTTACAAGTTCCTATTTTACTAACTTATATAATAGAAACGGGGTTATAATAATGTTATTTTCATACTTGAATTTGTTCATTATGAAACTGTGCAGTTTTACATAATCCAAAAAGAGAATCAGACTATTCATTTCCAAAGTATAGCACACAGAAAGAAAGAATTACTTGAAAATTTCTATGTAATATGGTTTGGTTTATCCTTATATAGTACCTACATAGCGATCTGTATAATCCGCAACTATTTGGAAATTTTAAACTTTAGGCAACTAACATACAAACCCGCTCGCATCGTAACTGAATATCAAAATAGGCCCAGTAAAAAATATAAAAGGGTATTCTGAACACATGCTTTAGGAAAATAAAACCAAAGGAAAAACTATAAATTTTTATGCATAACAATCAGATGAAGTTTTATTGTTTTGGGCTTTTACGGCTACCCCATTATTCTATAGACCTCTTTGGTATATTTATGTTATTATTATTATTATTATGATTATCAGCGTAATTTTATTAAAAAGATCACATGCAACGCTACTAGAAATTATATCCTTGGATGAGAAAATATACTTAGTGCTTAAAAAAAAACGACAATTTAAATTGTTTTGGGGTAACCAGTTCTGAACGTCTTATGGATCATCGTCACAATCTTTTTTATATTGCAGTGATGTAAAATAATTTAGGACTTCCTTTTCATACAATTTCTCAATAATAATAATATTTAGAAAATACCAATGTCAAATTAAAGTACGTTCTATAATAATAATAATACTTGATAACTTGACCTATTGAGATTTTGATTTTACAGACTTGATATATTTATTTGTCTTGATGAACTTGCGTCAGATGTGAAGATATTCCATGGAAGAGCAGGTAAAAGAGGGATTATTGCGATTTCTATTTCAAGGAATTCTATCTAGCACTTGGAGGTAGTACAAAAAGTTTAATTATGCAATTAAGAGCAAATGGTTGTCTATAACCTTGAAAACAAATAAACGATCCTAGGTATCTGTGAATTGCGAAAGAGCAATTATTTTCTCCAGTTATCACGCCAACTTGTCTTACACGTGTAGGAGGGAGTTTCAGTTTCTGAAAGAGTTATCTAAGAGTAAGACGTGCTATAATGTACCAGATCACAATAACAAGGTTAATTTTGAATCTGTTCCTGGTATGGACAGGTATGTGTTAATCTGAATAATACTTAGCTTCAGGCAAAACTACAATTAATAACAATTTCAGTCGTCAACGCAGTCCGAATATCACCAAAATTGGATTTTGGAGATACAAACACGAAACCTTTAAATTCAGGATTTAGACCAGATACCGAAAGGTATGTAAGGGATAAATCTAACTATCAATCTGATCCCGTAAAAGTACAAAACCTTGATGTAATATGTATTTCTGGTAATTGCACCGCAATCAAGTCCACAACTGAAAATACAAATGGAATATCGGCTGATGTTTTGGTGCACATTAAAACAAACGTAGATGTTTCCAAGAGCAAAAACGATACTGCGTTACCACAAACCGTTCCAGACGTTCCTATAGTACTCGGTACCAAATCAACAATAGCTCCAACCGTTTCCAATAATCGTCCTTTTAGTGCACCAAACCCTGTCGTTTACAATGCGAATTACCCCGATTTGCATTTGCTACCACCTATATCTACAAATAATGCATTTATACCGATTAATAGACCCGGTTTGGTACAGAATCCGCAACTGTATCCAGATTCACAAATTCGAGATTCCCCCAATTACGCACCAAGATTTTTGGGTGCTGATAACGATATTGGTGTACGAACTACTTATTTTGTAACACTGTTTAATGGTAATAATAACGTTAATAATCGTCCAATTGGACAGAGAGCAGGATTTTATCCCAAAGGCGTTAGAGGAGGTAACTACAATCCAGTGGAATTTAGAAAAACTTATAATAGTAACAATTGGTCTCCGGTAAAATGGTCCAGAGAGGATCCTTTAAATTCTGATCGCCGAACGGGAAGTGGAATTCCTAGATGGACCCCCTGTGCATGTCAAAATCCTGAATTGCATCAATATCCAACAACTCCCACGTATCCTCAACGTAATCAACCTTCAGGTATTAATGGAAAACTTACACCATTAGTTTAATGTTGTTTACGTGTATATTTAATGTAATAATAAAATTTATGTAGTACTTATATGTATGAGGCTTTTCTGGAAGGAAATAAATAAAACAGTTTACGAATTGTTCATCAATATACTTTCATATATTTGCATTTACATAATATGTAATATTCAAGGATTATGTACAGAATAAGTGCTTATTTTTCCGTTGTCGTTGATTGTAGTCTGTGCAGTATGATGGCTTACAGGTCTACCATCAACATTGGAGCTTACACTTTGACTGGATGTAAATACTCCATAGCCGCCACCACCGCCACCAGGTGTTGCCCCAAATCGAGTATTTACGTTAGGGTTATTCTGAAAATAAAAATGTAATTGTATACTTTGTTGTGTTATGGAAAATTTTTATTACCGGGTTCTCTGGATAAACTGAAGCAGTTTGATGAGATCCACCAGGACCTATAGAAGCACTTGCTGATGCTCCTTGTCCCCCAAAATTGGAGAAACCACCGCCGTAACCTCCGCTATTATAAGACGGCGCTCCACCCGAAGATGCTCCCCCAAAACTAGAATAACCGCCACCATAACCTCCACCACCATAAGATGGATTTCCACCTGCTGCTCCTCCTTGTCCACCGAAATTTGGGAAACCACCGCCACTTGCAAATGAAGAATATCCGCCAGGGAATCCGTATCCACCAGCTCCAAACATGTTTTGTTGGTTTTGCAAGCTATAACAGTTTGTATTTAAAGGAAAAAAGTTACAGTTAGACGCACCTACCCCTTCCGATTAAAAGTAATAGAACTTTTAGCCATAATCTTATTATTAGAATCTGCGTTAGTTATAGAATAAGAATAAGCTGATATTCTACTGTAAAAGTAAAAAAATAGAAAGAAGAATCCCAAATAACACCAAGAACCAAAGAAAAAAACAAGCGACGTACTTTGATGCTAAATCTTGATTAAATTTTGTAAACACTTGAAAATACTGATCTAATAAGTTGTTAAAATCGAATGGTGGAAATGCTGGTGGAATGCCGCCAGAGTTCGAACCCGAACCCGAACCCGATCCAGAACTATAACTTCCTCCATATCCATATCCTTGACCATTGCCTTGAGAAAAGCTGCCGGAAAAACCCTGTCCTAAATACAAAATTTATAATTAATTATAATTGACCACTAATTGATGTTATGAATTAAAATAATTTTTAATCTTAACTTTTGTTCTACGTTTAAACCAAATTTTAATCATTAATGTAATAATCTCGACTGAAAAATTTATAATTGCTCGTTATAGCCTGAATAGGTTCTAAAATAGATAAGAAAAATTTTAAAAATTATATGATTCAAGTCTAAAAATTTCAAATAATAAGTAATTTAAATGTAAATTTTATTATGAAAAGTTCTTTGTAACCTACCATTTTCAGCCCAAGGACTAGAAATTATGCAAACCAAATTGAAGAGAACGGAAGATTTACTAATACGACGAAAAATTTGATTTTAAGTATTGCCGGAAAGTCAAGAAAGTTAAACTTATAATTTATTTAAACCGAAACGTTCTTAAAAGTCAACAAAAGTTATTTTCGCAGACATGCTTCACTTACTCAGAAGTGACGTTTTTCCGATTACTCATTAAATATCCGCAAGACAGACAGGAGACTGGTTTATATAAAAAAAAAATGTATATTACCTGTGCCTGCAGCCATCACAGTAGTCACGGATACTAAAAGAAATACGAATCTCATTATGAGTCTAGCAAGTCAACTTCATTACTTAATAACACATAACAATGCATGTAGCTCGTCTTCAAAAGGTTTTATTTACAGGTAATTTTACTTTTGACGACTTAAACCGATATAAACCGACAAAACTGGTTAATTTTTTACGCAATTGTTGATCTTTATGTTTATTGTTAATTTTTTAAACACACCAAATTGCTGTTCATTGAATGATTAATCTTCCCATAATATGATTTAAATATTTTGCAACATCCTCGCGCTTCTATTACTACGTATCAAAGTATAAAAATAACAAGATTGCATCGTTGCTGGTGCATTGCAAGGTTATCTTGAAGTCAAGATTTATTTTTTATTTATAATTAAAGATATAACATATTGTCCTCGGAGAATACCCGCACCGCTGATAACACTTACCCATTAAGAATCCATTACCTTAATTTTTGTGAAATTCCACCCAAAATCTTAATTTACGTCTGCATATAAAAGGAGCTATGGATGGATCAGTATTACTATTCATCAAGAAACAACAAAATGTTCAGCTTCCCCTTATTAGTTTTGTTCTTATCTCACAGCCTACTTGGTAAGATCGTTAAAAAAATTAAATCTTTGTACTAAATTATAATTTTCAGGTTCAGCCTATGTGGTATTGGAAGAAGAAGATGGATATTACAGGGCTTGGCGTACAAATCCATTAGAACAAAAACCGAATCCATGGACTTCATTTATGAACCCACAAAATTATTTACCCTTTTTACAAAACATGAATCCTCTTTCATGGATGTGGCAACAGCAACAACCCATGATGCAAGAAAATCCTGCTCTAAACGTATTGTACGATCGCCAGAAGGCCCTCTTTAACATTATGAAATGTCTCGTTGGAGAAGAACCAAAAATGATGTGCAAACATTTGGTGGGAAACGCTATGTCACTTTTCCCAGGAAGTATGCATGTGAGTGAAGTTTGGATAATCAATCCAGATTCGCCTAAACCTATGGAGAGTGAAACTACAATAATGATCTCAAAACCTGCGGAAGCAAAACCCGTTGTAATTGAAATGTCTACGATGGAAATGAAACCTTCAGTAATTCAACCTGAAATGACAAAGCCCCAACAAGTAGAAGATCCATTATCTGAAACCAAACCTAATGAAATGAAAATGAAGGAAAGTGAAGAAAAACCTATGACTGAATCTGCAACCGAGATGAAAATTGAAGCTACAACAATGGAAGCTAAACCTATGGAGGATTCAAAACCCATGGAAGAACCTGAAATGAAACCTACGGAAGCTCCACCTGCACCAATGGAAATGAAACCCATGGAAGATAATTTAAAACCCCCAGAAGCAGAGGCTGGAGCCGCGTAAGACCGGTCATAATTTTACAACACAATCCTATGTAGGTTCCACCAATAGAGGAAAACACTTACGCCGTCATAATTATACACATTATGTTAACTTGTCTACGTAAATAAAATCAATTTTTTTATATATTATGGTTTATTAAATATTAAATACCAAGTAACAATATGATTCTGATTATTTTGGGGCAAATTAAGAATGATGCAGCATAAGTCAAGGTGAAGCAAATGATGTCAGTGTATTTTCCTATTGCTTTGATCATAACCGGTTAAGTACTTACAATAATTATAAAAGTAGGCACCACATTACACAAAGCATCAAACCTGGTTATCTCACATTATTAATAAATTATTATTATTATTTATTTAGTAAGTTATAGCGCGCTTACCATCAAAGTATTGTCTGTACAAAACTAAAAACTAAAGCTATAAAGTGAATAAGTATTTATATTTACCTATGACAAAATTAACAATTTGACCAAAGCAAGAAAAACTTATTGTTCACAAAGAGTAATAGTTGTCGACTGCGTTTTTAAACACATTTTTGTTTGCACCGAACTCAACTGAAAATGGTAGGGCATATTATATAAATTAATTTTCCACGATTGCTAGCGGCAACTTTTCCTCATGGAGAAACGATTATGTTCCGTTTAGGGAAATACAGTTTCTTGGAAAACTTCAAAAACAGATAATTGGAGTTTTTACCACTTACCAGCCCTAGGGTTTAATTCTGGTTAATCCAAAAAAAAGTACAATAATTTTACTTTCCAAAACAAAATCACATGAACGTTAAACAACTTTAATATCTTAAACAACCCTCAACAAAAATAACAAACTTTATTAACACAAAATATATTTTACTAACAACAAATTTTCATTTCCTAATTTCGTTAGGTTTTAAAGGTATAACAGGAAAACCTTCGATATAATGTGATATATTATCGCCTGCTGATTTTGGAGTTGTAGTTTTTAAGTTGTTTTGCCCTCCGTTATTATTAGGGCGCTTTGTAGAATGAGTTGGAGTTTCTGTTGGAATTGTAGGTTGTGGTGTTCTTGGTGGTGTTACCATTCCCTCATCACCTCCATTGAAATTTGGTTCGGGAGTTGGACGAAATTGATTAAAATTACCAAAATTGCCATTAGAAAACTTATTCAGATTTTCTAATGTTTTGTTGAGAATATTTTTATATGTATTTTGGGCGATGTTGCCAAAATTATTGCCAAAAGGTTTACCCAAATTAAAGTTACCTTGATTACCAAATTGAAAGTTATTATTTTCAAAATTTGATTTAAGTCTATCCAGTATTTGTTGACCAGGATTATTCCCAAACGGAAAATTCTGATTCATTTCAGACATACGATGGCCAGGGTTGTTTGGAAACGGAAATTGTTTGTCTTGTCTTTCCGATGAGTGATCCCGGTTATTATTGTCCCTTACGTAATGTGCTCTAGCGTGTGGTGGTTGTGTTAACACGAATCCTTAAAAGGAATTGTTAATTTTTAAGAAACACATATTAGAAATGAATTAACTCACCATAGTTTACAATAAAAACTGTTATGGTTAACCACAAAACTGTTCCACACCAATAATTTGTAGAAAAATAATACATCCTTGCTTGTTAAACTGAACTGCAGCGATTTTATTATAGACTGATTTAAAACTAACAACCTGTTTGGAGAGTCTTTAAATTATCATTACCTTTAATAGTATAGGCCTGTTTATGTTGTGTTGTCTAACTGCTCAGATATGTAATTTTTCTTGGTTGGTTTAAAGGGATTTTACACATTCTAATTTTGGAAAACCACCTGCAGCTATTATTAATTAGTCCTCAAGGTCATAAAATTTGACAGTTTTTAGTTTCGAAAACGGTTTGAATAATATTAAGTGAATAATGCGAATTTAATGTACTTAAGTACTATTCCAAGAATCTATGATTGTCAAAGAAGTGTCATCAACAACTTTTTATTGAATACCTACAGTTAATTTTATTTATTTCTATGATTTATATCATACTAGAAACGGAAATGTTTAACAATATTAAGTAATCACATAAAAATTGCACGCTGGCTACTTTTTACAATAACAAGTTATATTAACAGAGTCGGATTTAGAAAAATTATAAAACTTATATAGAATAAAAAATAATGAATGATGTTATGCAAAACTATTTTCAAGTATAAAACCAATTTTTCAGGACAAAAGTTTGTGCCAACAATCGGCTAAAACATTCTCAGCTCTAATATAATCAGTTTCTAGTATTTTTTATAGTAAAGAAGTTGTAGCAGTCCAGACATATATTTACAATTTTCCAACCACAAACTTAAATGAATATAACTTTATAGACTGTCAGTTTTAACTGACAACGTTTGATTTTTAAACTTAAATCATTTATTTGTTTCCCCCGTAAACTAGAAATTGTTATTCATGACTTGGTTTTGGAAATATCTTTCTGAGAATAAACATTCATTTTTGTAACACTAATAACCGCAAGACCGGACAGTTTTTACGTAGAATCTGCAGAACCCTTCTCTAATACATGTATAGGTAATTCAACAAAAATTCGTAAATAATATAAGCATTTAGAGAAAAGTTTTAGTTTCAAATAGAACGTAACAAACGATTTGGAATTTTTATAAAACCCACTTTACCTGTCAACAATTAACAACCGTCATGTTAACTGACGATTATTGTAATAACAACAAAACATCAAGTTTTTTATTGAAAACTCGCATAAAGAGAACAAATATATTTAAGTATATAAATTTGATTGATACTTAAATTATAAAATATGATTCGATAGCTATTTATTTGTTTGTGATAAGCAATGTTTATCAAATCAATCACATTTTCAATTTTGTGAGTAATATGGATAATATAATATCTATATAAAGAGAGATGAATCACTAAACGTATCAAAGAGCAACGTCCCTCGGTAAAAAATAATATTAACACTTAAATAATTAAAACACAAACTAATTTTTTTTTGTAAATTAATTTTAGGAGAAAAAGGGTTAAAAGTTTTAAAAACAAATAAAAAGTGATGTTGACGTTACACGAAAAATAATTACATAGTTCCAACGATTCTTCTCGGTTTTTTCCAAATACAAAGTATAAAAACATGAGAGGTGTGATTCAGAAAAGCAGAAAAGCGTTCGCGTCAAAGGGAGCTTAATTTTTAACGCGACTAACAAAAACACTCGTCTGAAAGTACCCTTAGGGTGAATTAGCATTCAATTGAATTTACAAACAGCCAATGTAAAAGTCTAAAACGTTTATGTTTTAACATGTTACGCGTAATAATAAATAAAAATAGATATAAAATGTGATGACTGATGAAAACAAAGTATTAGACATTTTTATGTTATCACATTAAATAGTAAATAAATAATTCCATCATCGTTTTCCTGTACAAAAAGGTTTTGTGATTGGAGATTGTGAAATATTGCACCTACTTTAATGAAATTTGAAGTACGCGAATTGCTCACAAAGGACACTAAATTTATTTTATAGTGCACTAATATTTAATGGTTCTATGTCTAGCCCTTTGCTACCTTCCTCGCTTCTCGCAGCAAATGTTGTATTTGGTCTCTGGTTTTCAGCCCAAATTAATTAAGTTTCATGAAACTGTGCAGAATCTATTCTTTTCTCTTTTAAATTATAATTAAGAGGGCAGTACACAGACTCATAATTTATCTTCCACTAATTAATTCAATGGATAGGTATATCACCATTTGTTGAATATTTCATAGCAATTTCTAACAGTTTAGAAATTTTGCTGCCCTTTCAATTTGCTTGACCTACTCAGTAACTTATTTTGTATCTAGTCCCATTTTTCTATTTGCATTAAATGTAATTAACCTTTTAAAATGATGATCCGTTATTTGATACGTCCTTGGGGAGGGATTTCGATGTTTCAAACCTTCTCTTGATTTAAAATCTCTATTAGCGTAAAAGCTATTCGCCAAGATTTTAGCGGTCGTTTAGTTAATAGCCTTTTTCAATTTAACATCAACGAGTTATCATTGAATCTTTCGATGACAGGGGCACCTTGGCTCTTGGCAACGTGATCTAACCCGGACGTGTACATAGGCAATGCCTTCGGGCAAAATTTTATCGTGATACATCAAAGAAAACATTTCTTATAAAAAAATCTACGTTTAACCGTAAACATACAGGTATAAGTAGACAAAAATAATTATGATACCAACAAATTACAAAATAAAACACGTTTTGGAAAAAAATTGCCATGTAATGTTTGAATTTTCCAAAAAGTTATCCAAATTAAAACTGTTTTATCATCACATAATTGCTTTCTTAAAAGCCATGTAATATGAGCATCCCTTTGCACTCTAACGCGCATTTAATAATTCACTGAGCACCGTAATTTAATTATTACGCTAGTAAACTAATGAGTCCTGGTTGTGGCTGATGTGATATGATCCTGTGTAATGAGGAGAACCAGATGGCATATTTGGTCCCGTCGAACCCATTTTTTTATACTTTTCTGTCAGTGGTAATTATAGGTTGGCAGAACAATTTTGCTTCTTTCATGTCAGTAATGGTTGAAAAATACTTTGCACGGTAGAAAAAGAAGACGTCAGCAGATAAACTTTAAAAGGAAGTGAAGATTATGAGCAAGAACAAGAATTCGCACGTAAACGAACAGCAAGACCACCATATAAAAGGTAATCTTCGTGTCAATGGCCAGTCACTCGGTGAATCTCTTCGTTGGTGCGCGTCTCCAGAGATGAAATCCCAGATACTAGCTTTCTTTACCATCTCAGTCCTCCATGTCTGGGAAACTGGTACGAAATTCTTTTTTGAAGTTTTTATAGTGATATTTACTGTATTGTTTCAGAGTCTGCACCTGTTGTGGCGAAATCACGACAAATTTTACCTCCTTTGCCAGGATATATCCCAGTGTACATCAGACCCGGTAATACTCCCCTGGAAGACATTAATTTGGATTTAGCTGAAGCTTTCCAAAGCTACGCTTACAAACAAGGTCGTCTTAGTTCTGCTCGTTCGTTGTCTGACATTTTAACAGAAAATGATGTGAAAGAGGAAAATGACATTTCATCGGGAGCTTTAGATAACATCAGTTTGGAAACATCAGGTCCAGACATTTCAAAAACAAAACATAAGGATGTTATTTTACAGCAAACTCAGCATATAAATATACAAAAAATTCGTCGACCTTAATTATTTAGTTAGTATTATTATGTATTGTATTTATTAAATAAAGGGGGCAATTGTATTGCGACATTGAATTTTCAAATCCTTATTAAAAAATTCTGGAAAATCTAATCATTAAATGAAATTCGTTGTAGTAACTATTTTTTGAAATTTGTTTAGATTGTGTTATCTTATCATTATTATCTTTTGAGTAAAGTGTAACCTGCTTCGACGTTCAAAAGGTATAGGTGTGGAGCTACGTTAAACTGCTAGCAAGTTACAATAATTAGCTCCTGTATTTCCTGTAAGTATTTGATTTATTAATTATACATGGTTTATTTTTTTGTAAATTACAAACTTTGAAACCTTTTCGTATTTTCAATATTAATATAGGAAAATAGTGTAATGAACACGACTATTTAAATTTATGACGTCACGCTAAGCATCAATATGATTGAATTAAATTATCCGAGAAAATATGAATTTCAACCCTCTTGAAACAACAATTTCTTGTCTATTTTTTAAATTCCGTTATATTATTAAATATGATAACGGATCAAAGAAGACATTATCAAATAAGATTATAACTGAAATTTATTTAGGGTTGAAATTAAAAATGCTTCGCATCAAAGGAAAAGAACTGTTACTGTAACGTGGCCCTTTTATGCGAAAAGCAAATAATTATTTTTATAATAGATTAAATTTAGCAGCGAAGGGCGTAGTAATATTATCAGTATAGGTACCTGCGTATCTAATCTTTGTTTCGAAACTGTACTACAGGAGTTATCATCAAATAATTCCAAAACTATGCGTCACTTATATTTGTAATTGCAGGTAATAATGCTTCTAAGAATAGTCATTTTAAGCATCTGCTTAATAGTGGGAGTCAAATCCCAAGAAAATGCAGGAAGTTCAGTTTCAAAACCTCTTATTGAGTGCTATAATAAATCAGAGTATTTGGAGACAGAGAGAAGGCCATCCTCTTCTATCACTGTTTTAATTGATCTTATCAGAAAAATAGAATCCGGACCATCTGTACAAAGTGATCGTTTATTTTCAAAGGAAATTATACATAGGTATGTTTTTTTAATTTATTATTAACTTCGTCCTGATTTAAAATTATTTTAATTTCAGATTTAAACAAGATGGTATTGTTACATTCAAGACTACATCAAACAACCCATACAGTATACCATATACACCTAAAGGTATGCAATCTGAGAAGCACAAATTGCTTTTAATGCAACTTGTTCCGGGAAATGCTTTTAATTTTCCTAATGAAACTTTAACCGAATTACAAAGAGTGAGTATTACATTTTAATATAGTTTAATTTATACTCGGTTAAATAGTGTTCTCTTCATTTTATGTTATCCAACTCCGTGGATCTTAGGCAACGAGGTGATGAAAGTAAAGTCTGTCACAAACTAGATCGTTACCAAAGACGAGTACGGCGAGATGTCAATCCTAACGATGATGCAGAAATAATTCATCCATTTAAGTAATAATATTTAACTCTAAATTTAATCTGTAAATAAACAACATTGTTTAGATCGAGTCCATCTAAAGGCAATTTGCAAGGAACAGAACTTGATGAAGAAGTACCTGAAGATGAACCTGCTGATGATCAAGTGGATAACTTTCAACAACAACAACAACCAAGTTCAAGAAAGTCAATTAATATAAATCTTAGCGAGTGTCCTATAGAAAAGGGAGCAGTTTATAGTCGATGGGGAACCGTCCAAGCAGGCACCGTTCTTGCAGGAATTGCAGCTGGTCTTGAACCACAAAAAATTCGAAGTGAAGAAAACTACGTCGTCAATAACATATTTGCCGCTACCTTAACTGGTAAAATTTAAGAACCTTGTCATTTTCCTTCTTAACATATTTTTTTAGGTGATCTTGCTGAAGTCGATTTACATCAAGGCGTAGATGCACTCGATCCAGTTACGGTTGGAGCCAATGGAGGATGGAACGGAACACAAGCACCGAAATGGTATTTTATTCAAAAAAATTCAAATATTCAGATGACAGATGCTGAAATTCGTGGAGGACTGGATGGACTAATTATCGGCACAAACATTAAAAATTGGCAATCTAAAGCTTCATCACTTAAGTTGTCGCAAATTTTAGACATGTACTATTCACCAAGAGGAATATTCTCTAAAAAATTCAGGGCCTGTAACAGGAAACAACTTTTCACAGAAGTTGCACCACAACAAGAGTTGGTAGATGAAACAATTGGCTTCAGTTTCCTTCTGAAGAATGAAGCTAAACTGGGCGGAAGTATATCAACGGAAGGAATTAAAGCTTATGGTGAAAAAGCTGTTAACGCGTTAATTAATTACATTCGTAAGTATTTTATGAAAAGGTTTTGGGATTTGTAAAAACAAAATTTGTTCCTGCAGCTAGCATACAAGATCTTAATTGCGATGTAGAAGATGATACAGTATCACGTGCAAGCACTGATATTGTTATTGTGGTGGACACTAAATGGAACTTTGATACAGTTTACCGTGCATTAGCGTATTTATTGGACAATTTGGATATTAATAAATATGAAAGCAACTTTACAATAATAAATGGTAAAACTGGTGAGATTATGGTCAACTCTTCTAGCTCTCTTTTGAACTTCTACGACGAATACAATAGGACAGTGCACTTGCAGAGTATGTTATACGTTATATAAAAGGAAATATGTTTTATTTTTTATTGTATTCAGATCCCGAAGGTTTTGATGCAAGCAAAGTATATAGTATAATAGAAATAATGACAAAACAAAAAATGGATCTAGCCCCAATAAGCAAAAAATCTGGAGGTCCATCCACTGTAGTTCTCTTTATGCCTTGGAACACCTTAAGCTCAAGTGACAGTAATACTGCTAATGACCGAAAGTCTTACTTTAAAAGATCTCTACCAGGTATAACAATCAGTAACACAAGTAACCAGAAATACGGACACAATATTTTCAGATCTAAAACTATTAGTTCTTGGACGTAATTCACCCGATTCTTATTCATCCCTTGTTGTGGATCCAGCTTCAGATGCCTTTAGTTTACCTGATAGTGTCGATGGCACCTCTATTACCAGTTCTGTTAAACCAGTTATTGCTCGCATTAAGCAAAGTAAAATTTATTCTACTAGTATTACAACTTTTCTTTAAACTTTTTGTTTTAGTTCACAGAAGAATTATAAATCCCAATTGCGGTTCTGGTTGGTCTGGTAGTGCTAGTTCCGATTCGTTTGAGCAATATATAGAACCTAACAGCACGAATTATTATCGCGTAGCGCCAAATTATATATTTGGAGAAGGTACACGAAGCGTCAAAGTTCGAAGTTCTGGTTATGGTACTCTTATTGCTTGCACTTCAAGACAAAGTCAGACCCCAAGTAAAAATTCCACAGACGACTGCAAAACAATTACCTCATCTACTGAGGTTTCCTTTTCCTTAACAGATGCTTGTAATAATTATGAGGATGCTTCACAGTGTCCTCCTGCATATTTTTCTATTGAAGCTGTTGGAACAGGAGAGAGTACAAATTTCCGCTGTACTGGTAAATTTGAATTAAAATATCCGTATCTGTATTATTTTTGTAAATTGTAATTATTATTTGCAGAAAATGGATGTCGGTTCCCCGATAGTATAAAATATACCATCCAGATAGAAAACTTTGGGTGCAGTAGTGGAACTTATCGTATTGAGGGAAATCTTGCACTTTTCATAACAGCATTCCTTACAATAAAATTCTTTTTCTAATGATAGACAATAGTATTAAGTTTTATTTTTCAATTGAATAATTTTGTTATCTTAAGTTGTATTTATGTGTAGTTGATAACGTTCCATTTGTATCATTTAAACAAGTTTAATAATAAATTAATATAAAACCATTTGTTGTAATACCAAAAATAATACCAAGAAATTTTGCATAGGAGTCATATTGAAATGTTTCATTAGGTTATCTTAAATTTTGAAGATTTTTGTTTGCTAAACTAGAGTTTTTGCCCAAGTTATACTGTCATTTATCTATCACTTTTTCCATTTCTTACTCCTTTCTCAGTATCTATCATTATGTCAACAATCAATGTGATTTTATTTTGAAAATAGTTTAAAAATAGAATTCCACCTGATGTCTCATAGGCGCCATTAATTTCTGTCCTGAATTTGAGATAACATAATGATAACATTATCTTATCAGCTTATACCTATGAGTAAAGTATTTGCTTTACTTAAGTTAGTAAAAGTAGTGAGTTAGCTATTAAAAACCATGCAACTTATTTCTGTTATATGTATTTTTGGTAAATATTAAACTAAATATATGTACACCATTTTGCTAATAAAATTATCTTTAGTGCTTTGTTTAAGGTCGTCGGTTAATGCAGTTTCATCAGCAATACCAAAGCATCTAGTACAATGTTATTGGAGAAACTACACAAGCACTTTGCTAAAACCTCCTTTAACGATCCAACTTTTGGTTGAGTTAACAAGAAAAATAGAATGGGAAGAAAAAGACGCCCTTAACATGAGAATGTTTACGACATCGTTGTTACATAGGTAATAAATTTCATTAAAAAAAGTTTGCCATTAACTAAAACAAATTTTAACAGTATGAAGTTTGATGGGATTCAGCGAACACCAGGGGGTTCCGAGTCGCAGTATGGGGTGCCCTACAGCGCATCAGGAAAACAGTTTTATAAGTACAAACTCCTCGTTGACTATTTAACTTCCGGGAAACCGCAACTTCTCCCACATGATTCCGTTAGTACCAAAGAACTGTGTCTTCTTCATGAGATAATTTCCAATACAGTGCACGTTTGGGAACGAGGTAACGAAGGACGCACGTGTCCAGAATTACGGAGTATGGCGTACCAAAGGTATATAAACGACCATATTAAAAATACAGTAAATAATATGCACTTGTAAATATAATTTCAGACAGGAAAATACGAAACCAACGTCATCTGTAAAGAAATCGATTGGATTAAGTAGGTGTCCCATTGAAAGTGGTGTTGTCAAAACCAGGTGGGGCACGATTTCTCCTGGTCATTTAATAGCAGGTGTGGCATCAGCCCTACAAGAAACTACGGTTTCTGTTCAAAAAATTAAAGAAGTAATTCAAAAAGAACAAAATACTACGACGACCAAACGTTCTGCTAATCAAACGGTTGGAAATATTAATAACGTATGGGTTGCAACCGTGGTTGGAGATCTGGCAGAAACAACTGTACGGCAAGCTTTTGATAAACCCAAACTTGGAAATGTTGGAATATGGAATAGCACTTATCTTCCTCGACTACATTATCTTAAAGACGAACCTTTTGATATGACTAGTGCAGAACTGCTAGGAGGAATAGATGGTAAAATAAATCTTTAATGTTGCAGATCACACAAAGTGGATTAATTTGATCCAATTCCAAATTATTACACCTTTTATTTTTTGTATTTAACTTCTAACAAAAGTTCAAGTTAACGAAGTTTTGGAACATTTACTCATTTTCCTTTCACGATTCCCGAAAGTCGGTGATAATTTGATAATTGGAGGGTCGTTGAAGGCAATTTCGCTTGAATACATTTTTATATAACCTGTTGCACGAATGATTTTGTATACGAGTATATCCCATCAACGATAAATATGCAAAATTTACTTTTCATCATTAATGTATATTGCTGTTTATTTATTATAACTTTCAGGATTAATATTTGCCGATAAAATTAAAGAGTGGTCGTCAATTCTTAGCAGAACGCGATTTTCTCAGCTACTTGATATGTATTACTCAAGTAGAGGAATAGCTTACGAGAAATCATACCGAGCTTGCGAAAGAGGGTCCAAATTGGAGAAATTATTAAATGCTAATGATTTAGGGCAGCAGGTGAATACATAATTATTATATACAAGTGCGTTTGATTAAAATTTTAATATTATCACTACAGACAGGGAAAGTGGCTAAACTTCTCCAAGAAATTGGGGCTGCAAATCAATATCTTTATGAGGACGCTCTTGAAAAGTATGCAGTGGTAGTCGTAAAAGAATTCGAAAAGGAAGCAGGTAATAAAATTATCTGATTCGTTAAGAAAAATACTCACCAAACGTTTTTAGAAATAGCAGTGACAAAATACAACGCTTGCGAACAGAATATTGATAAAGTTCAACCCTTAGAAGTACTTGCTATTCTGGATGAAACTTGGAGAGGATACAAAGCTGAGATTTTAGTTGGGTTAGATAACATTTTTATTCCTTTTGTATAATCCTAATTTGCGTTTTGCTTAGAGTCCTAGCTGATGCAGTAGATACTAACTTTTACGGAAGCTCGTTAGGGATAATCAATGGACAAACTGGAGCGTGGTTAACGAATATAACATATAGTTTGGTGCAACTGTATGAAGATCTAAACAACGTACCCAAGGATTCATGTAAGTTGATATTCAATTACACAAGAAATGGTAGTGTTCTTGTAATTCCAAAACTTAACGGTTAATTAATTTGTACCCTACTATTGATTAATCTAGTAATCGCAACTCGGTTCTAAAGTTCGAAACGCTTGCATCAAGTAACTAATTAACTAACTTATAAAGTTAACAAATGTCGAACACATTACCCTAATCAATAGATTCTGATAAGCTGCCAAAAACAAAGCTCATATCAATCTAAGAATATTTCTGTGGTAAATCTTTGCATCAGGTGTTTGGGAATTGAAAAGCTCCAGAGCTTTACTGAGATATCTCAAACGCTCTATCCAAAATGAGTGTTAAGGGACACGTAAAGCTAATAGACCTAATGTAGCTGAATGCGAATCCTGACATGGTTTTATATATATTTTCGCAGGAAAATAGTTTGTAATAGAAACTGTTCGATTTTTGAACTTAGATTATGATGTTAATGTTTATTCAATAAGGAAGTGGTTGAATTATTTGTTAAATATCCAAATATATATCCGTTCAGGTTAACAGAAAGGTATCTTTTGAGTAGTAGGACATTGTTGATTGTACCTATCAATGTAAAGTTAGTAAGATAGATCGTAGGTGATGAAATATGATTGTGGACCACAATCATATTTCATCTTTGTGGAAAAGATTTTATGCAAGGCAATACAACCGACGCTGCTCAGTAATGAAGCGATGGCGGAGCTGAAAGTAGGAGAAAACGGCGGTGATAATGCTGAAAGCTGTACGCAGCAGGCGATGACGAAACGATGCAGGTCGATGACTGTTATAATGCAGTGGCTGAAGCGTTGGCGACATATACAGGATGTTCATAACATTATCGACATAATTCAATGTTTGTTGTATGGAAACGAAAAACTAATTGCATTGAATTTTGTGAAACTGAATATTTTTGTGTAATTCTTCAGGAAGTCTTAGTTTTTGAAATTCCACCCACATGATGGGGTTCATTTACTAAATTTTTTCAACCTTTTTCTGATATCCTTGTTCAGCCTTTTTATAAAATTTCCTCACGATATTCTGATACGCTTCCTACATATGTATGTAGTTCGTCATGTAATATACTTTTACATTACATTCGCGTCGCTTAGCAGCCATGTTTTGGGACATTGCCATGATTTACGTTTAACATCTGCAATAACTGCTTCGTTTTGTTGTTCTAGGTATAAAGCTATTACCATAAAGTGCAGAAAATATTTAAGTTTTATTATTTTGCGGAATTAAATTGTTCTATCAAATTCAAAGTTAATGCTGCATAAAGTTTTACATTTTGCGAGTGTTTCTCGCTTTACTCTATATTTTATAAAACGTTTACAAACAGGTATGAAGTTAATTTTCTGGAAGTGTAAACTGAGTAAGTTAGTGGTCCGTGGTCGGTCAAGTAATGAAAGGTCTTGTTTATAAAATGCATTATTAAACAACAAACAAAAAGCGTGTAAACAAGCAGTCAAACATTAAATATAAGCGTGCTCAAGAGACCTTATGCTTATAGTTTCATTAAAATGCGGTATAAAAATTACGTTTGTGAAAACCTTGTTTATGAACAAAAAAGAAATTGTAAACCTTGCCTTTATAATTACGTTTCTGTTTTATTTAAATAGGTAATATAAATTATTTCCTGCAAGTTAACATGTTGTTGAGAAATTTCTGGTTTTGTAATACATAAAACCCATTTATTCTCCAAAATAATCGTCTTAGAAAAAATATAAATTATAAGGAGTTTAAATAAAATTCTATAATTGTGTGAGACGCAAACGTTCGTTAATTTAGCTTAATTGGTAATAAAAATTCCACAAAAGACTTTCACTTAATCGGAATCGTACAATGTATGCAACCAAAATTACAATTAGTACAATAAAGTTATTGCGTTTCGACGAATAATCGTATCTAAATCTATTAAACTGAATAATTATATTATTATGTAATAGTTATCTTTAGTCATATGTTCTTAAACTAATTTTATTTTAAGGGCAAAATTCTTTAAGACTATCCAAAGGTTTGGAAAGTATTGCAGCAAAATTGCAAAATCAAACATGGAAAAATTGTAACGAAAATAAAATTCCAAGGTCTCCAGTTATCCTAGTCATGGCAAATACAGCTTCTTTAAGCGCAGATGATCTGACTGATTCGGTACAAGCAATAAATTCAATAAAAAAATTATATCCAGAAACAAGAATATTTTACATTACTTCTAGTGATAATTCTAAAAGCTACCAAGAACTAGCAAAACAATATGCAAATGATGTTGTAATAAAAATTTCTGAATATAGTGAGGCCGTTATACCCGAAATCGTTAAAGAACTCACTCGTGTACCAGGTCGCATCATGGATTTTTATTGCAACAGTTCTCAACTCCGAATGGAAGATTATGTGACCCCGGACGTAGGCAAGTTTTATGAAATTCATGCAGAGTATATCAGAAGAGCGAATTTTATGGTTAAGGTATATTCTTAACGATATATTTTTTTGTATATTACAGTTTTTAATAGTTTAAAGGTAATGATTACGGAGACGCATCGATTTGTGCGTATGATGCTAAAACACCAGAAAATAAACTATGTAAAGGTTTAACTTCAACTGAAGAAGTTAATTTTAATGCCAACCAGCATTGTCCTGCAGATTATAGTTGCAATGTGCAATTTTCAGTTGAAGTAACTAAAGCGAAATTTAAATGCGCTGGTAGGTGTCTTATTATTTTTAAAAATATCAAATTTATTCCTGATTCTTGTAATTTTTGTTAGAATTCGACTGTAGGTATCCAGATCAGATGAGACTCGATATATCAACTTCATGGACTGGCAAATCCGGTTCTTCTGCTATTCACTGTAACGTCTACATGCTCGTACTCATTTTACTCGGCATAAGTTTTTGTAAATGTTAATATCAAACCTTTATCTCGTCTTTTATTAACGTAAACCTTTTTGTAACTAATTATTTCGTTTATTTGTATTTTAATAACAAACAAATTTCTATCTTAATTTTTAACCTGCATGAGCGAACATTTATTTAAAGCAACGGTTAAAACGGCTAACGACATTTACTATTCTAGAATGTATACACCTACACAGCTAATAGCAACGTAATTATACAAACGACTTGAGATTGCAGTGTGTTTCACTAACGTAAGGCTAGGAATGATTTAGATTTCAATTTAAGTAAGGCTTTATTTGCTATTCTTTTACCAAAGTTTAATAAAGATAATAATAAAAACCTTTAGGTATATTTTAAAAGAAATTGTAGAATATTTTGTAACGTTTTTTATTTTTTAATTCAAATATTTGAAATGGGAAATGCTGCAGATGCTTTTAAGCTGCTTATTTTCAGCAAATATATCTTTCCAGTCTTTGTTTTGTTTCAGTGTATATTTTTCCATTACTTTGAAAGAAAACTGAAGATTAGTAGGTTTAAAAAGAAACGCTTCTTTTTTAACATCCCACGTTACTGATTTATAATACCTAAGCTTCTTATTAAAGTCGATAATATTAAAGAATTATATCTATCTATGTAGAGTAGTATATATGAACTTATACAGTACTTAAAAATGCATATAGGAGTAGCCCCCACTTGCGTTTTATATATTTATACAATTGCCTTATAGGGTTCTACAAGAACTACAGCAATAAATTAAATCAAATATATTTAAATAGTTTTAATCTTATTATTGAGGTCGTTTTGATTAACTTACTATTAATTTACATAGCAGCAATAGAAATTTCACAATGTAGAGACATTATCATTGCGCAGGCTTGTTAGAAATAAATCCGGGCAACTTTTACTGCTATGACTTGACAATTAATAACCAACCCAAGTAACTAGTAAGTACAATGTTTCTTAGTTACCTATAAAGAAGTCATCGTCTGATTACGCATCGTGTTTGCTAATTTTTTCGCGATTACGAACAACCACATAACGTTTGTGGAATGACCTAAGAAGTCATACAAAGAATAACTAGATGAACTTATAAATGCACCCACTTTGGGATTTCCCCATGCTTCCTTTATTGTCATTTCAAATAATAAAATCTCGCGTAGAGAACTTTAGGAGATCAACTCTTAAAAAATTCAGAGAAACAAATATCATGTGAAGTATTATCACATGACGAAATCTAAATATTTCTGTTGCAAAATCCAAAATATAATGCAAAAGATAATATTATAATTTTAAAAATTGCTGTATCAGTTCAGTTTTATCAAGGGTACAAGGTTCCCATTTATATGAATTTTTGGAAACAAAATTTTGGTCTCATTGTTTGAGTGTAATTCTACTCCCTCTGGTAAGGTTTTCAATTTCACGCTTACGTTAAAGGCAACGTGCCATATAATTCTTTTGTTTTAAGAATTTCCATTTCATTAATTTTAGCTCGGAAGTTAAATATTATAAAAGCTTTTCGTAGAAATGCCAGTTTAATAAGCCGTAAAGTTATGTTTTCAGACTTTCTTCATATCGGATGTTAATGTGAATGAAACGGAGATATGACTTTCCTACCATGAAAAGTCGGTATTGGTTGAATGAACAAACATCAAAGGTTATAAGTTTCTATTTCTGATGAAAACAGGGTAGATACACAGAATTGAAAGGAAAACTTGACGTTTTCCGATAATGACGTAACCCAAGATTGGATAACCTGAAAGAAATAACGATAAAGGAAAGTAAAATTTTTTTATTTAATTAAATCTGTTACCAATTTACTGTAATTTTGATAAATGAAGTAGACTTAATTAAACAAGCTTAAAATTTAAAAAAATGTGCTTTCTTTCTTAAAATTAAGGAGTAATAAATTACAGCTGTATTTTTAATTTTAAACGTTGATAGGGTCTAAGGGTAAATTGAAATTTGCAGTTAATATAATTTTTAAGATATTTATTTAGAATGATTAGTAGGAGTAGCGTATATGAATTCTGAGCCACGTTTCAAGATTTCCGTTAGGGTTCACCTAGTGAAGATCTACAAGAATGCATTCTTGAAATCCTCAACTAAGAACTTAGCAACAGGAGGTTTTTACGTGAAGACCAACCACTAAAAAAGGAAGAAAAAGACGAGCAACAAACTGGTTGGGAAAGAGAAGTTCAAAGATGCACTCTCTGATCAAACCGAGATCATATACTTGTTTCTACACGCAGGCAAAGCTAGCCAAGGAAGGGGAACTGGTTGCGAAGATGCATTCTTGAAATGTTTGATCAAAAGGACGGGTACGAAACTGATACGTTGTATCCTTGTATCGACAATAAATTCGCTATTATAAGCCATTTCCACCTTTCTTCGTCCTAGTTTTAGTGTCAATTAGATATATACGTTTTATTGCGAAATAATATAACATATAATAGGCAGGTGTACTAAATATACCCACCTTTAATTTAATAATATGCAAAGCTGGCACGATGTTGACCGCTCGATGACCCACGTTCGTATCTAGTAAACGACATCAAAACAGGAAAATTCAAAAATAGCATCATCCAGAATTCTAAATACTACTCAGAATTTTAAATTAATTTTTTCCCAATTGTAAAATGTGCAAAACCAACACCAAGGAAAACATTACGTATCAAAGCATTGTCAAATGAAAACGTGGACGATAATAATATCAAAACATAATTATCTTCGAGTGATAATGTCGTGATATAAAAACATCAGCGAGAAAAACGTTACCTTGCAAAAATATCGACATTTACATTGTCTACAAAAACACACTTGAGGAATAATAACGCCTGAAAAGAAACACCGTCGGCTAAGATAATATCTTTCTAAAAATGGAGAAAAAAAATAAATCTACATTGTCGCTCAAAATTCGTAAGCATAAAGAAAAGCAGAACAAGATATAACTAACGGATATAGGTAATGCTAACTCTTTCGTTTTAAAACTTTTTGATCTGTGCCTCCCGCAGACGGGGGAGGATACAACAAATTCACACGCAGCCCTTCACATATTTCTTCAAAATATTCAGTAGTAAAAAAACTGTAATTGCGTTCATTGGTTCATTTCAAAACTACATTGCTCCGCAAATTATTACGCCTTACAACCCCTCGGGACCAGCCAGCGAGGGAGCGCAACGGATGGCCCACCCGGGTCTTCACATATTGGAGCCAACGTAACACGTTCAAAGTATGCGGTAATAAAAAAACTAGTGGTTGTGTTGATTTTAAAACAATATTTCCCAAAATATATTTCTCTTTACAACCCTCGATTCGGAATGGACATTGGGGAGGTGCAGCGGAAGCTTTTAATTCGGATCTTCACATATTTGGGAGGTTACATAAAAGGGTTGAAAACATTCAGCAGTAAAAAAATTATAATTATTTTTTTAAAGCCCCAAAAATTATTACGCCGTATACTTACAACCCTTTGCTCCGAATCAGCACGGGGAGGTGCACGCGACTTATCCGGGTTTTCATGTATGTGGGGGCTTACACCAAATAAAGGATTCAAAGGATTAGTACAAACACGACAATTTGTATTTATTTTAACAATGCACTTTTGCACAAACTAAAAACTGTTTCGCCTTACAACCCTTAGCTCCGGATATATGTTTTTGTTTGTTTTCATTTTCTGTATTTTAATTATTGAAGGAAATACATTCTTTAAACATCAGGTTCTCGGGGTTAATTTGCACGTTTCACCCACACGTTCTGTAAAGTAATGTTTGTTTGCTATTCCCATAAAGCTTCCTTAAGAAAGCATGATAACGTATTTAGTTTTCAGCTACGCATTATAAAATATTTAAAGATTTTACCCCAACAAATGCTTTTACATTTTCAGGTGGAAAAAATAGATTCTGGCTAGTGGGTGCATATACCTTTGTTAGCATCTAACTTAATTACCTAATACTCCTTTACTTTTCCAATTTTTACCCATTTGAATTTTATTTCTGTTAGCCCTTTCACTTTTCAGAGCGTTGCATGACTTTTATTAGTAAAACTCCAACTTTTTCTCTTAGTCCTTTGGTAATGAAAGTTAATTCCCATATTCACCGTCCATATTTTAGATAAATTAAAGCAGGTTTGCTACCCTCTTTCCTACACAAGTTAATGTTTTACATACTGCCAAAATTTAAATTTGCCTGCGGAAAAAGTATTGGATATATTTTGATAAAGTATTCTGTATTCATACTACTTCAAACTTCTCTTGAAGTGGTTCATTTAAATTTTCCTTATTTTTAAAAAAAATTAATTAAAAATATCAGATTTTCCACCTGATTTATCACCCTGTGATAAAAAGCTTTTGAAAAACTAAGTTAATTTTTATATTCTGCCCACATATTTTAGATAAATTAAGTTTCTCTGCTCCTACCACATAAAACCAGCGATGAGAAGTTGTAATGTTCTTCAGGTACGGGTTTGAAAATAAAATCACGACTTTATCTCTCTATCAAATGCTTTTAAATTTTTACACAGAAATAAAATACGATTTTTGTTGATTTGATTATATTTCAGTTTGCTTCGTAATTCTTTTTTTTTTGTAGAATTATCTTTTTTACGTTAAAATTCTACGTCCATGTTTCAGTTAGATTAAACTTCATTCGCTCTCCCCTTCCTTCATGAAACTTTTTAAAACAGGAATGAGAAGTTATTTTCCTAAAAATAATTTAACGATTTTACCCCAGGAAAATGTTTTTAGATTTTCAGGACTTGAGGGCGAAAACATGAAAAATTTTGTTCTTTCCATATCATTGCTCTTATTTATATATATTCTTATTTTTTTTTGTAACTTTCGTTTCAATATGTTACATAAAATTAGATATCTGTTATAAACTTTAGACCTACCTGATAAAGTGATAACAGATTAATCACGTTTTGTTTTGATCTGCCTCATTTTCAATTTATTAAAGCCTATGTAATAAATTTATGTTAACCTTGTAGAATTGGATTATTAATGGATAATAACATATAATAAACAACCTACTTATCATAAAATAATATTTTATTAACGGACCATAAGTATTTAAAAACAAAGATAGTAACAGACGTTTAGTTTATTATCACAACTCCTTCTATTTGTTACTTGTTACAGGTGTGAAACATAAATTAATATTAAATATACAATGAAAACAACTTTGAATTCCTCTCAAAAGCCACAAAACTTGCTTGCGTTGCTTTGAACTTAGAAGCAACAGGTTGTGCTTATAATTAAATTGGGAAACGATTTTCAAGTTGAGACTGCAAGCATTGATACAAAGAGCACGGTATAAAAATAAGTTCGTAACTCTGAAAATCCTATTTCCCCCGTTGGAATTAAATTATAAAACGTGTTTAGTACATAAAAAAGAAAAACAACTATTTATTAAAAAAAAAGTTCTTTTAACGGATATCTGAAATCTCATTCCTTCGCATTTGGATTCTCTGAGCCTGCAAAACAAACGATTTTAATTTCATTTCACATACTTTATTTTTATGTAAGCTAGAAAAAATTCGAATACATTGTTGGACTTGTCCTATGGAAAGTGTGAAAGCAAAGAAATTTCCCTTGGGATCAAATAAGTTGAAGGTGGATGAACAAAGAAATCTCTAAGAGTAGGTACTTCTAATATAGATGGACCTAAAGGTAATTCGTTTCTTCCATGTAAGTCACTTTCAAGAGAAAATTGAATCACTTCAGAACTGCTTGAAACCAGATTTATTTGCTTTTGTTTGAGTATGTGTAAAGGTTTTTCCCCGATACCGTATTTAATTTCGAATATTCGGGAAAAGGATGTTCATACATACAGCTTCAGCTCTTATATTAAATTTTAAAAATATAATTCCAGTGGCGTAGTTTACATTTTTTGAGTAATGTAATATTTTGCAGGATATGGAATTATTTTATATTATTACATTTATTACCAAATATTCTCGTGTGGCCCATGTTTGTGTATCACACTGTGTATTAGTTGATTGGTAATAAATTTCGTTTCTTGGCATTATCTTTTCCACGTGTGATGAGTGTTTAAAGTGATAATTGATAGTTTAAACTACGTTATTCTTTTCAATTTATCTATTCTACAAAGTATTTACATATCTTGGCAACAGATGATCACGCGCATAAAGGAATAACGAAAATGTAAATAAAAATTCATATCTAAACAAGGTCCAAAAAGTAATTTCCTTTTATTTTCTGGTAAAACTTCCCCTGATTTATAATCTAACCCTCTACATGGAGCAAGTTGGCGATAAAAAATAAGGAAGATTAGGAAAAGGGAAGAAAAAAACTCTTGTCTAAATTAGCACTTCAGAATAAACTCGTTATATACAGGGTGGTCTAGAAACACAATCTGACGCTCAATTAATGAGTTACCTTTATGAAAATCCTTTTCATTTTCTTGCAGATTAATTATTCGGGCTTCTGGTAGCTGTTAACAAATCATTAATTATTAATAAAGACAAGATTATACGGAAGCACGCAGCGTTTATTACATGATTACTTAAATTTTGAGATTAAATCTATAAAAAACAAATTACTTTGAATGAATTTTATGAATAATGGATTAAGTTTGGCTTGAACCCGCAAAATACAATCTTAAGATTATATTAAATTGGCGCCGAAAAATTGTTTTAGAAAATAAATCCGGGTGGCACAGCGCGGAAAATGAAGATGTTGGAGTAATCTAAAGAAACAACAATAAACCACTTGAGAATTCCGTTTGTTCCAGAAAACATAAGTAATTATTCCTGGAACTGGATTCTAATCACATACTGTCCTCGGAGCGTTTTCATCGATCACATACGTGTAATTCCTAAAGTTGGAAAATGATATGATGATTTGTGGTTTAATGACAATCAAAATTTCTTCCACGTACTTCAAGTTTTAAAATTGGGTATGCCGAAAGCAGCATGATGTCAACTTACCGCTTATACACAAATGTCCATAAGAGGAACATAATTTATTTATAGATGGCCTTAAGCGGACACGACACAACAGGTAGATAAAGCGCAGGTTGATTTTTGTTAACTCTTATAATAATTACCTTTCGAGAAGTAGTTAAAATACCACTGCAGTAGTAGTTAATCGCATTTTGCCGGGAGCTGATGCTTCTACGCTGTTTTTGGCGCATACAGACTCCCACTAAAAATTTACAATGCCTTTCCAAAAAATGAAGCCAATTTCGAAATGGTGTGAATTCGTACCAGAATATTTTGTACGAATATCACAAATTGTCTGTCGTGCGTATAAATGTAAAAAAAGCGACTTTCTATCAGCAAGATTTCTAGTTTCTATAGATGAGGTCATTACAGGTCGAAAATATATTCTGTTGGTCGATCAAAATGTATAGATTTGAACAGCTAATTAATCGAAATTCCGTCGTCTGGGAACTGGTTTTAACTCCGGTAACCTAGCTTTATGACGTAAAATGCACTCATACAGCTAGATAACCAAAGAAAACATCGGTTCCACCAAGATAGATTTATTCGACTGTCCAGCGTCGTTGGTAGTTTTGTAGAAAACGGCGCGGCGCGGTAATGGTAATAAGTTGAACACATTCCATCCAACCCCAATACGTGAAGCGAATTCGGCACGTGATACCTCCACTAACGGTCGTACCCAAGCGCTTTGCAAACACGATTCGCACAACCCGGATAAAAATTACGCAGCAGTAAAAATACAACGTCCGCGATAATTCTGTTCTTCGCGGTCGTTCCAAAAGAACTGACCAAGCGCGCGAAACCGGACAACCAAGTAGGACATTTGGCATTCCCCATCGCCGTTCGAACAGTCGTCGAACTTGATCGGAGGAAAACCAGTTTTAAGAGTCAAGCCCAACAACCTGTTTCGTTGGTAGCACACACTGCCAAACTTTCTAATGTAAAACCGATCTTTTGCTTCGAATGGACACGAACACTCTCTAACCACCGAAAGCAGCCCGGCATCTGAGATTCGTACCGGATGCTGGTGTATTCTACTCCCCTCTCGAATAAGATTTTACCTGAAGTCCCCTCCCAAAGGACCAAAACTCGTCACCGAACAAGAAACCCACCCTGTAGATTAATACGATTATCATAGCTACTTGCACGATTTTCTATTGCATAAATATATTCTAGGGTCTTTGTCACGTCTAAGGTTACCACGAAGAGCTTTTTGAAACCGTGGACGAATATTTTGACCCGGATTCATCTGTTCGAAAAACGATTCTTGAGAAACAGTCTTCTGATGGGGCCGCTGTGCGTCATCGATTCGAACATTACCCAAGAATATTAACATAACCGGTCCAGCCAGTCGAACTTCATTCCTCCGCGACCGCGTCTAACCTCCCGCGCTGATACAGCCATTGTGCGACAGGAATGCGGTCTTCTTCCCGCCGCGTCCGGACGGTGAGAAGAAGCTACCGTTCGTCTGTAAATTTCGTTGGAGTTTACGAAGATGGCCAAGTATAAGCACGCGGATGTGCTTATCACACCGATATACAGTATATTTTTATGACCACTACGTATTGTCACTAAAAGACCATTCTGTATCTAAGAATCCAGAACTGGTTTGCTCTTTTGTCCCGAGCGGTCGGTGCTCCACCAAGGCCATCCGGTCGGTCGGTAGGCGACGGCGGAAAGCATTCTTGGTGTAGGCGATTACCTGTACCCTATGTCTCGAACTACAATTCAATGGTAGTCACACCGATTGCCTCTTCCCCCTCAAACCGCCCACTGGACCCACCATTAACATCCAGCCACCCTTGAACCTATTGGAATTCCAATGCGGTTCTTTAAATTTATATAAACTTGGGATTGCAACTGACGAAGGAACAATGACCGAATACCATTTTCCTTAACAGTAGGATTACGCAGTTGTAACAAAAGATAATGCCTTTATGACTGACAATTTGAATATTGAACATGCGCGTAATTTAGTTCCCGCGGACGACCGCCCACTCAGTAGAGCCGTTCCCGGGATAGCGCAAATCTCAAGTGAAACGTCAATACTTCATAGGTTGCAATTTCTAAATCCCCATAAAAGTCACAAAAGGGACTCAAAGGGTTCGACATTTTATGCCTCATTAAAACACTTTCCCCGAAAGATAGGGTACTTATTTTCGTTTAAATCTTTCGAAACTTTCGACAACATGAAAGGAAGCACTTTTGCGTAACTAAAAAGGGATGCTTTAATAACTATTCATTTTATTTACGTAACGAATCATTGATTTATAAGCTAAATTTTCTACTTCACTGCCTTTTTTTGAGTTTTGCTCAACAGGAGGAAACCGAATGCGCGCGAATTTCCACGATGCGAAATAAGGATAATAAACGGTCTGTATCAAGGGGTGGAAGATGCTGGGGGCGGCAGTTGGAGCCGGGCTCGTATTTAGGGTGGATGTCGCCCAACAGTATTTAGCCGGTCGCTACAGGTATATCAACTCGATGTTAATGCATGTTATCATCGCTAAAATCAACTTACTCTATCTAAGTTTAACCAATAATGCATCTGTTCTTGGCTTCTCTCGTAGTTTATAGCCAGGTACTCACCCCATTATAAAAAATACTTGGAATGATTTTTGTTTCGTGTATGTTTCCGGATGTAACTTCAAATTTTAAGATGTTTTTTCAGAATGGAATATATCACAAGTTTATACGGGTGTATGTTCCTGGTGGGTTTGTTGGGAAACGGCAGTCTGGGATTAACGCTTTGCTGCGGACCTGGGGCTCGAGCCCGTAGCCCACTTTTGTTAGGTCTAGTGGCTGCGGATTTCCTGGTTTGCTGCCTCAGTGGACCCGTAACGGCCGCTCTTTACGTAATATCAACCTGGAGCCAACCCTGGTTGCGAGTTGCGCTTTTTGTTCAGGTAAAAATTAAATAATTAGTTAAGATAAGGCCGTTTCATCAACGAGATGTTCCAGGCGTGGCCTGTATCAGCGAGTACTCTGTCCATGATGGCCATATCCGTAGATCGCTATCTCACCGTCAAAAACTACCGTCCTGCAGGTCAGGTGGTGCGTAGACGGCACCTCCTAGCTACAGCATCCGTCGTAACGTGGATTTTGGCTGCTGGACTCTCCACCCTACAGCTAGTGCAAAGAAACCCTTGGCGAACTACGGTCCTCATCACCAAAGCAATTCTCGTGCACGTGCTGCCGATATGTGTAGTATTTGCAAGCCACCTAGGAGTTCATTCGAAATTAACCGCTCTCTCTCTCACGGCTCGTGCTAAACACGGTGAACTACCCTTACCCATGCCTTTGCTACGTAGACCCACCAATGTGATCATCGTAGCCGGCATATCAACTCGCATTGATAACAAAGTAAATATGTAATGTATAATAATAAAAGAAATTTATACCGTGTTTCTGTGCAGCCCTTGAATTCCATGCAGAGTGGGCAGCCGAAGACCGAACTGGACGCCGAAAGCAACGAACAACCCCCAACCAGCACCTTGCAGAGTCGACGTCGATTGGCAAACGCGTTGATGTGGATGGCCGCTGTATTCGCTGGATGCTGGTTACCCCACGTGGTGTGCACGATTTGTGCTGAAACAAGTGCACCACCCTCTGCAACTATTTTGAGTTACAGCCTGTTTCTTGGGCACGTCCATTCTGCTTTTAGTCCATTATTATACTGGACCCTCAACCACAGGTGGTTGCAACCACCATGTCGCTTTCGGTTACCAGTTCTTTACCGCAACGCGTCGTCTACTAACGAAGCAGCGTTGGGGCCGTTTAATCCACGTTTTGCGCGCCCACCGCCGGTTCGTCGTCAATCATCGCACTATCTCTACTAACTGTGATCGTCTCTCTTAGCCGGGAGAAAACTATCTCAGGGCATAATATTATTCTTTCTTGTTATTATTTTAAAATTTTGTCACATATAGGTCTCAATGTAAAAAAATCAAATCTGTAGACCTAGAAAGGCCAAGTTTCATACAAACCATATTCTTATAATTCCGTTCCTACTTTGGTGCTCATCAGTTTCAGAAATACGTGATAGGGTTGATATTAATAAGTGAAGTAAGTAGCTCAAGTGTTTCGTTCGACGTTACAAGAGCAACATTATATCAAAGGCGACATTATCTGTAACTGAACTGTTCAAACTATATCAGTACAATATTGTACATAACGTTAAAGTTTTATCTATTAGGTAGGCACCGTGTTATTTTCATTAGACACCTGTTGCAAACAGGTGCATGAATGGGGAAGAAAACGTCTGAATTAGACTGACGTCTGAAATTGGCAAGGTTTCCCCCTGTTTTATTATTTTACGCGAATGATCAATTATGGGTAACCCCATTCAAGCAACTTCGGCCGTTTTGTAGACGTGGCACCGAAAGCGACAACGGAAAGTGGGTAAACTTCTGGAGGACTTGGCCGTTATCTTGGGGCCGATTATAAAAATACTATACTTTGTTACATTTGACAATCACTCGGCATGTCTTTACGTGCCTTTCTATTTACTAAGACGTTACAATAATAATAATTATAATAATATTAATAATAATATTCTTCTATTTCTGTATTGTTTAGAAAATGTCTCTTTAGAAATGATTAGAACACTATCTGAACGTTATTTCTTTGTTGGAAAATAAATAAATATAAGTGTTGACTATACAGGTTAGTTATGTTTATTGATTAAATACAGACAAAGAAAGATAAGGCACATAAGAAGGTTGAAGAGAAAATTCAAAATTTATATACGTATATGAAAAGTGGAGAGAAAATCGGGTGCGCGTGTAATCACATGTTCAAACTCCATAAATGAGAGTTTTCCATCGCCGTCTACGTCAGCTTCCTCAATAACTTTTTCGACGATTTGTTGCATTTCTTCAGAATTGAGCTCTTGCCGAGTGAGCAACCGTAATGTTTGGTGGAGATCATCAGGTCCAACGTGTTGATCCCCATCAAAATCTATAAACAAGAAAAAATTAAGATTTTTAAATTATTATCTATAATTAAAAACGAACCATAAATACAAAAAGCATAGAATACTTTTATGTCACGGGGAGCTTGCTCGCTGAAAACAGATAAAAGATCCAAAAAATCTTCAAAGGTTAAATTTCCCTTTCCATCTCGTGAGAATACTTCGCAGATACGTTTCTTGAACGGATTTTCCTACAAAAAAACATACTGGTATTTTTTTGACATCCAACATGTTCACATTTCGGGGCGGGCGATATAATGGAAGTAATTTCTTTATATAACATAAACAACTGGAATTAAACTGAACCACTCAACGAAATTAATTTTAATTACCCAACTTTTTGATAAAACCCGCATTAATATTATTTAGCAAGCACTTAACAGTTTACCTCAATTTAACGGATTTTTGTTACAAAACATCCATATAATATTCACATTAAATTTAAATTCCTCAGTTTTATTTTTATTACTTACTTGGGGATAGGGTAGATTTACCTTTTTGGAATAATATAAATATCGATTCTACCTAAAAATAAATTTTCACAACATCCGCAATTTCAAGATTTTCAGAATATGCTTCGTTTCTCTAGAGTAAAGTAAAAAAAATTTCTCGTGACTGGAGCACTAAAAGGTTATTTCACGTACCCTTAACAAAGAGAATTCTAAAAGTTTTGCAATTTGCGGAAACTTTTTGTTTTCTTTTGGTATCTTCACAAAGGAGATAATTAAAACTAGAATTTACCCTTCAAACACAGCAACAATTCATAAGTAATGGCGTGATACATTTTAACAAGAAAGGCTTGAGGGTGCAAAAATACTATGTCAAGGTAACAAATTTTTAGTTTAAATTTTAACTGATAAACTGTATTTTATATACACGTGCGAGAATGTTCAAAATTGTTTTGTTGTGTATTGTACGTACAAGGTTAAAAAAACTTACACGAAGCTTGTAGCAAAAGAACGAAAAAGTTGGAAGAAATTGATGACTTGCACAGGGTTAATGAATTCTCTGGCACCCCCAAACCAATTATAGTTAGGACAAAAATTTAATCCGAAACGGTTTTCTCGTGCTTTTCAGTACAACCCCTTACTTTTATGTTGCTACAGGCAACTATTTTAATTATCAATGTGAAGAAAGGTTAATGGAATACATTAACCATATACCTAAATAAAACTGGAATAAATTTAATTATTCATATTTCTCTTAATTTTATAATAAAATAAAGTAATTTTATATTGAAATGTATGTTATTTTAAAATTCAGAAAAAGATTTCTAAAAAAGACATGTATTAAAAATAACTGTCTTTTTCCAAAATTTATTAAAACTACTATCCTTGTAATCAGGCCCCGATTTAGGGTAAGCTGCACCCTGGGCAAAACCTTTTGTAGCCCCCCCCCCCCCAGTACCAGTTTGCATATCTAATTTTTGAAGTGTAAAATCAATTTTAATAAATAAACACGTGCATTAAAATTGTGTTATAACTTTTATTACCAAAGAGAAAACAAACGAAATAGATACTTAAATATGAAAATGAAAACATTTTGAACATTATAATATTTAGAAACTAAGGAAAAAGTCAAATTTTTGATGAAATGAATTACAGTAAGTGAATAGCCCGAGAATAGCCTGTAATATAATCATTTTCTATGCTTTTCTGGAAAACTTTTAGTTAACATAACTACATGGACCTTTTTCTTGATTTTTTCTTAGCGAACTCGGTAACAACTTCGGAAAAATCTAACGCAAGTTTGTTGTGTCGTTCCCGTTTTTAAAATTTTCCGCCCCCCAGAAATTGCCGCCCTGGGCAATTGCCCAGTTTGCCCATTGGTAAATCGGGGCCTGCTTGTAATCAATCAGTTCTGGGACGCGCAAGATTATGATAAATCAGATAAATGATGACCGATTACTTACATAAGTTTCAAAATGTAAAATGGTTACCAATTTTCTTGTTATGTAGGAGCATAATGTCGCCACGAGGTAAAGGGTGTTAATGAGACAAAATGATGTTAACTATAACGGAATAAACAAATCAACAAATAGACGATTTTCAAAATCTAGTGTTTGGGCTGTGCTTTCATGATCATATCAGAATTAAATTGAAACGGGACAACACGTCAAAAGGAGGTATACGTCTGCGTGGTATTGTGTACAATAAAGCAGATATTGGCTTTGAAGAGGAAACAACTTTTCCTCCCCGGTTAATGACAAACGTTTCCTAAATCAATGGAAGTAGTGTGCAGAGAAATAGAAGCCGAAACTTTAGATGAACTACAAATTAGTAAAGTACGTCACAGTAGTAGATAAGGAGAACTTAGGATAGCTATAGCCTGCAGGAGAAACCAATTCTCGAGCAATAAAGTCAAAGAGAAAATGGGAATTACAGCTCTAGATGATTTTAAATCAGCAAACGTGTATAACCCTAACTGTACCATAAGATGTAAAGGACCTACCATAACAGCAATTGGAAATAGACAGAATCTAATGGTTCACAACAGATTGAGACTGATTAGGTATCAGCGGACATAAAACCAATTTGCACGATCTACATATAAATCACTGCAAGTACATGATAGCAATTTAGAGATAGAGAAGACCTACAACTAGACGTTCACACTGTGTTGTATAACAGCAGCAGATATGAAGAATTTTGAAATGTAGATATAATATTCCAGATATTAGGCACCTTTCTTTGTATACGCTTTTCCCCAAAATAAATTAAATGAAAGTAATCTAAATATTATTGGCCAAAATTGGTTTAGCCACACAATTTCATCGCCCACCCTTATTTCTCACTCGCAATTCCGGTAATTTCTCCATGGCAGTAAGAGAAACCTTAACTGTCATCGGTTGGTTTTCCGTCATTCGTTTTGGCACTACATCCGGTTCTACTTCCCGAAATCGTTTATGAACCCTAAAATTTTTATAACATAATTTAATATCCAAATACCTTAATTTATTTACCTTAATATTTCCTTCCTGGTAAAAAAAGTGCAATCCTTGAACAGAAATATTAAATAACTACCTTGAAGTATTTTCAAATCAAATTGTTACCTGATAATTTTCTAATTGCTGTTCGGTAAATGTAACTAATTTATTGCCCATGACGTTTCAGGACAAGAGCTGGGTGCAATTTAAGTTTTACTAGAGAAGTCCTGG
Organism: Hemicrepidius hirtus; assembly: GCA_963082805.1. Lineage (NCBI taxonomy): Eukaryota > Metazoa > Arthropoda > Insecta > Coleoptera > Elateridae > Hemicrepidius > Hemicrepidius hirtus. Next base: position 22,738,897 of record OY720168.1, read on the forward strand.
CTTCGTCTCTATAGCAACGAAGGTGCGGCAAGAAGTAATTTGTTAAATACGTATTGATCCTTGTTGGTCATCATAGTTAATTAAATGTGATGTCATATTGTTCTAACAATTATTTAGACCTACTACCCTGCTTACTGTTTCACCCCAACGAAAATTTGTTTGTACATTAGTTGGAAATTAAAATAAGTAGGGAAAATAAAAGTTAACGGATGAATATTTTACTAACAATAAACAATTTTGGTTTCTGGATATATTAATAAGAATTTATTAATACCATGCGGCATTCTCTAAGGGAATCATATTAAAGTATGATGCGTCTTGAAGAGATATATTTTACTATAAGCAAACTTTTAGTTTGAAATGTTTTTATTCGTAGGTAAATAATACTCGGAGAGAATTACTTCCAATACTTTTGTTGGAATGGGGTTTCAAAAATTAATCTAATTACGTTACACCGTAGAATGTGAAAAACTAAACTTCTTTTCAAGAGTTATAGTCAATAGCTAAAAATTTATTAGTGAGAATAGATTGTCCTGCCATCTATACAAATGATTAAAGAACTTATTGTGCCTAGCTTCAGCTTGTTTATAATCTCTGTGTTACTGTGTTGTGTCCGAGGTCCGACATAAATATAACCTCAACAAAATCTAAGTAAAGTAGATTTGTGTAGTTTTAATAAATCGTAAAGATGTGTGCAAATAAAACCAATGCTCGTAAAATAATACAAGACAAATATGTTCCAAGGACTCATACTATAGAAAAATATACAGACGTCCTAAGAAGGGTGAGTTTAATTCCTTTAAATAATAAAGAGTTTCAATATTTATTCTTTCTAGAGATATAAAGAAAAAATGAAAAAACAGAGAGCTGAAGAACAATGTAAGGGTCGACAACTCCACGATGATACGGTCCAGGATGTTAAGGAACGTTTTGATCTCGCCTACTTTGATGATCCAAGTGGAAAACTAGATAACGAAGAAATTCTTCAAATTTTAGCAGAAGTTGAACAGGAACTTCTGCAGGAAGAAGCAGAACAACAAGCCAAAGAACAGGAAAACGAAACCAATGCTTTGTTAAAACAGTTTGTTATTTGTAGTATTTGTAATAAGGCAACAGAGTTTGAAGGTAATTCAAGCACTGTTATATGCACTGATTGTGCTAAATTACATTTTTCTGATGAAAATTTGTAATCTTTTTGTATTAGAAATATATTTAAATATTAAACCAAATTTCCCTCCCATTCTCTGGACGATTATAAAGTTAATCAACCCAAATAAGCGTCTGGTAGAATTGTTTTGCGCAATTCATCTCTTGGCGGCCGCGAGCGGTTTACCTCGATTTATTTTCCTAATGTTGACGACACTGTCAAAGTGTTTTTTTGCGTTGGTGTTCATATGTCGTGAAGTTGTATTTCTCACGGTTCGAATCATAGGGAAAAAAAACCCTATGCTTAATACCAATGCGAGAAATATTAAGGTAACCAATGAGCAATAGCGGTATGCATGCGCGGGAATAGTTTGTATTTTATTCTCATTGTATTTACAATAAATAATAAAACTATCGAGTATTCATATACATCTATAATCCTTATAATTAAGTTTTAAAAACCCACAATAGAACAACTCTTGAAATTTGAATCCTGATTCTTTTGGAAATGTTTCCATTGTTTGTGCAACGTTTTTTGTTAATTTTTGTGTAATGTTATAGTTTAATGGGGTATTACAAAGGTGATGCGATCACAGATGTTAATAAATCGCCCAGGATAATAAAAATATTCAATTTGTACAATAATAAGAGTATTATGATCGTCTCATGGTAAGCATTGTATTAATTTCCCAAATAATACGTCTTAAATGATCAATTACTTCCTTTAATTGTCTGTTTTTCGAAATCACTTGTTCCATAACTTCTTTACTTTCTTCACATGCTAGTCTATACCCTTCCGAATTCTTCTTTTCATCATATTTCGGATCAATTTCATCTTTGAAAGGAATTAAACTTTCAATATGTGTATATTCCATACCTTGCAACTGACAATTTTCATTGCATTTTTCATATATTAATCGAAGACGTTTGAATAATACACGTATAGTCCTTAACAATTCTTGTACTTTGGCTTTCTTTTCATTGCTACTACCACATCCTTGGGGAGTACCATTTGGTGGCTAAAATAATCAGAAAGTATAGAATACTTGTTCTATTTACCTTGTTCAATTCAGTAAAAATAGGCTATATTTTGGTAAAATTTATACTTAAGTGTCCACCTAGAATATTATGTTTAACGGTTGTCTTCTGATAATTCTTTAATTGATTATTTATACATACTTACTTTAAACAGTTTAATAGTTGATACTGTACCTAGTTATCAGGAGGAGGAGTATTACATTAGTATAAATTAATGAAACTGAAATAAAAAACAAATCAAAATATAAAACAAGAAGCAAATTTTCATTCAAGCCCTGCACCAAGATGTAGCCTGATTTCCATCACCAAACAACTTACTTATGTTTGTTTTTCAAATTCAGATACCTACTTGTAAGGCTTTTAAAGTTTGAAACACTTCTTGTGTTCTACTAACAATATCTTGTACTGTTTCTTGGCCTATCCTACAAAGTGATGCTGTATTAAATTCCTTAGACTGTTGGGAATGAGTTGGGGTAGGTGTTGGAGCAACATTGGAAGTTTGTTGCAATACTTGTTGTTGCATAGAGGGATGATGTTGTAAACCTAGAATTAAACGCGATTTAAAATAGTAATTAACGGAATATTCTCATCATACCCATTGGATTTTGTTGTTGTATTTGTAGAGAATTAGGAACTTGATGAGTGATGGGATTATTATTACCCATGGTATACGGTTGACTAAGAGGTCCTAACATTTGATTATTAGGTGAATTTATTTGGTTGTTTATAGAAGTTGATACGATTTGATTATTTAATTGAGAGTTCATTTGACTGGATAGGGGTAAGGGGATCTGGTTTATTAACTGTGTGTGATTTTGTATTGGTCCTGTTACAAATTGTGATCTTGTTGGCTGAACATTTGTTAAACCAGGTAAAAAATGATGGGAAGATCCAGACATGGTTAAGTGGGAAGGAATTTTAAAATTTTGACTGTATCTTATGATGTCACGTTGATTATTATATTGTTTATAGTTTATTATAGTTCGAGTTTTATAAATTATGTTTAATTTTGGCCGGTATAGTTTTATTTTAATAAGTTTTTAATAAACAAATTTAAGATACGATTTCATACCTGATCCGTTGGAGATTGTTGACCGAGAAAGACAGTTTTATACAGTGAAAGTAAAGTTTACACAGTAACAAACATAGAATAAACGTCAGAAAATAGTTACTAAGCATGCGCTACCCCTGCATGCGTAATATGTGAAATTGTGAATAGCCAAAAATACGTGCTTTTATCGGCAAATCGCAGACAAATTGTAGAGACTACAATTCGTTAAATAATTGTGATTATAAAGTTAAGGGTATAATGAAAAAGAGTATTCGTCGCGTAATTTAGGAACATTTGTTGTTTTAGTTTTATTTCAATAGTGAGTCTTATTTAATTCAGTCAATATCGAGCAACAATTGTATTACATTGTAAAATGGCAGCTTTACCACGCAGGATTATCAAAGAAACCCAACGGTTATTACAAGAACCCGTTCCTGGTATAAGTGCAGTGCCCGACGATAGTAATGCTCGGTATTTTCATGTTATAGTGACCGGCCCTGAAGACTCGCCCTTTGAAGGAGGTTTGTTTAAGCTAGAACTATTTCTTCCTGAAGATTACCCCATGTCAGCACCCAAAGTTCGGTTTATAACTAAAATATACCACCCAAATATTGATAGACTGGGTCGAATTTGTTTAGATATATTGAAAGATAAGTGGAGTCCAGCTCTACAAATACGTACAGTGTTACTATCAATTCAAGCACTATTAAGTGCCCCAAATCCAGATGATCCTTTGGCAAATGATGTAGCAGAATTATGGAAGGTAAATGAAGCTGAAGCTATTCGCAATGCCAAAGAATGGACTCGCAGATATGCAATGGATAACTAAAAAATTATCCACTATCAACAAATATGAGTGTTCTACTCTTTCACTTTTACTCTGCTGAGTCTACAACACATTTCAAAATGTAGCCAGCGAAATATAGAACGTTTATATTTGTTACTCTCTTTTTGGTCTATTTTATATCAATTATTAGAATTTTTTTCAAATACTAGATTAAGTATAGTGATTACCATTCGGTTTTTATTTATATCTATTGTGTAATTGTGTTGAAAGTAAACATTAATTTATGAAAGCCTAATTATTACTACAATTTAATTTTACTTTTGATCTCTGCTTTTTATGGTTAGCGATGTCGAGAATTAATTTTCAGCAGAGATTTACATATTTTATGTGTTAACGTGCATTCACTGCGACGTTTTTTTTCATCGCGCGTTTTTACGATAAATGTGCGATTGGTCAATTTTCAATATCATTGACCAATCACACGCTTTTCGCAAGCACGCACGATAAAAAAAACATCGCACTGAATATACCTTTATAGCAGTCAAAGCACTGATTATGGCATTGATCGCACTATATGTTGATGTAGTACCTATGCTGTAAATAATGGTATGTAAGGCTTTTTACAAATAAATTTGTTAGATTACAAATATTTTATTCATTGTATATTTTAATTATAAACAAAATTTTTCCCTATTACATGCCCCATCACAGCAAAAATTATCTTTGTCTGATGGGACATACAAGTCTTTGATATGCCCCTCTTCAATTGGAATGTTTTTTTATTTTATTAAAAGTATATTTTGCAAACAAGGCAAACAAGATTTCCTTATTTGTTAAATTAATGCTGCTGCTGCTGCTGCTACTGCTGCTGTTAAATTAAACAGCAATTGCTTTACAATGGATTATTGTAAAAATTGAAATGAAGAATGCATTTTATTGGTCTGAAAGATTCTTTTTAGTTTTTTAGATGATTACATTTTGTTGTATTTAATCTATGAATTTTTAAAATAAATTATGTAAATATTACAATTATATTTTAACCCATAACACTCCCTTAAAAGGCAAAGTCCTTTTATTTCCTTGGTCTTGTTTTACTTTCTCTTTAGTCTTTAGTCTAAATAAAACAAAATTTAAATAACTCAATAACTTTCTATTATGATCCTACACAAATATATTCCATCATCAATGACCACGTGACAAAATGTTTTTAATAAATGTTTGGCTGAAATATGCAGCATTGTGAAAGTCTGAAACCATAACTAATCGAGGGTATAATAACTGTACAAAAACAATGCTTCGGATATGTTTGTTTATCTTACCAAGGTCTCCAACGGATTAGATAGACGCAGATTAGGTATTTATGTTGTTCCCTAACTATGAGACCTTCATTAATTAATAATAAAATTTCCGTGCAAATTATACAATTTCAAATGCCTTAGTATAAATGTTACATGTTTCTATGAAGTTGGAAAACATTGAAGGGTCTTCCATATAAATAAATACTTTTGCGGGAATAACAATGAATTATCGGTTGTGACAACGTCATAGTCGTGGTCCTACGTATTTACGCAAACAAAATAAACAAACCACTTAAATTTAGTAGGTACTAAAAAGGTTGAGCTTTCTACAACAATTAATTTTAATCTCGATAAACTATCCTATTTTTAAGTGGCATCCCAAGGGTTATGTTTTGATGCAGTTTTTAAATAGTGGGTGAAAAGGGATCTCAAACAAATGATTGTAAACAACTGGAGGACGATGGTAGGAAATGGGGGACATTAGGACAAGCCAAGATAAACCCAGAATTGTAGAGCTCTGAGGGACTGAAATTGTAATAAAACGAATGTGTTTTATGGGATTTTACTCCAGTTGTTTTGTCAGGAAATATTAGTTTAATAAAGGTATAAAAGAAAATAAACAAATATTGCTATAGCGGTATGCTGTATTATTAAGTTATAGTTTGTACACAGTTTTCACACATAGGTTTATCATACTATATAGATGAAGGAAATGTAACATTATGTTGTTCAACCATGAATTGCGCTTCAACATATAAATGGGAATAACATGATGTAAACTTGATATGGTTAGGTGCCGAGTTTTTAAGGAATAAGGCCGTCAACGTGAAATTTACAATGTTGAAACATACGACAAAAGCATTATAGAAAACGAGTTCATTTATAGTCTTATAAACACCTTATTATAATAATAATTAAATAAAATCGTAATAGAAAATAAATAATTATGGGATGCAAGATTTAGATTGTACAAAAAATATTGAATAGTTGCAAAAAATAAATCTTTCATTCCATTCTTACTTGTAGATACAAATATACATAGTGTGATGCCTTAACAACCGATAATAAATCTTCTCTGTTAAGCATCTAGGTAGAAATCTTTTGCATATGAGAAGATCTAGTATCTTTTACAAAAAAACAAGACACACAATTTAAATTTCTAATAGCGGCTGACTAGATATAATACCACACTGAATATTGAGCCAGCAGTATTTAAAGGTTGGATAAATAAAGCATTTCGCCACAAATATTGGGAAACTAATTGGGGTTGTACTCCAAAAGTAAACACTTAAGAAATAGTTTTGCTTATCCAACCAGTCTTTGGTCTATGCTCTTAAGAGTCACGAATACAGTATGCAATAAAGAGATATGGTCTATATGAAAGCGCAGTATTGTAAAGCACTGCCTCCCTTGTATTGTCTTCAGTCTACCAAACATGTACAATAAAAAATATATAGGTCTACAACAGAAGCACGACCGATCAAACTTGACTTATTATTTCCATTGAAAGGTCAATATTAACTACAATTAGGCACTTTCAGTCCATCAATGATTTTCTTTATATGTAAACTGGATTTTCTTGACCGGTTAGCAGACGAAACATGGAAGTGGGCATAGTTTTCATTAAAATCTACAATACAACAATACATCTCAATATACTTAAGTCAAATCCGTATGACGCGTGCGCGTCTCGTGTTTTAACAAGAACCTATAGCTCGATTTTTGGAAAGGTTGCAATAATTGACGCGTAGTCTCGCATTTTAGTGAGAACCAATAGCCCGACTTTTGAAAACGCCGCAAGTCTCTTGGTTCACGCTAAACCACGATACACGTACGCGTCAATTAAATATTCGGCTCTAGACTTTTCTTATTTGATTTAAATTATAACCACTATAGTGGATAACAATAATAAATTATTACCTCTCCCACAGAAGTAGCGAGTAAATTTACAATTTTCTCATGTGGTACAGCAACTACACTTTGGTTATTTATTTCAATTATCCGATGACCTACACGAACTCCGCCTCTTTCTGCTATTCCACCTCTCAGTAAACTACAGATCTAAATTTTAAGTCAATATAGTTATTTGTGTCTAATATAAATATAAAGGATACGTACCACACCATTTTGTACGCTAAATCCAAGTTGATACTTCGTGTCTGGCCTTTTAATTTTCACCTCCACTACGGGTGCACAAGGAACTACAGTGAGTTTTACAACTGTTTGATTCTTAGAATTTTTAATATAATTTTGACATGTGGATAAAGGTAAACCCACAAGGCTTACTCCATTGATAGCAATGATTTGGTCTCCTATGTTTAATTGACCACACCGGGCCGCAGCACCTGCTGGTGCTAAATTTGCAATTACAACCGTTGGTAACATAGAACCCCAACCAGATTCCACTATCACCACCCCTAGAATTTCTCCTTTTGCTTTTGGTACAACAACCTATAAAATATCATATGAAACACGACCTCGAACTGTTTACAATAATTTGCAAACCTCTTTTTGCATTTCTTTCTTGGCAAACATTTGCAATTCATCACCAAAAATTTCTTGAGAATTAAGAACTTCTTGGTAATCCATTTCTTTAACAAAACTATGGTCCTCAATGCCATTAGCTTTCAAAAATTCCATGTAAGCAACTTGAAAAGCCTGGCCTATAGATTGAGCGATAAATTGGGCCTCCTCGCTTTCAAAGACATGGCAGATCATTTTAGGCGTACGATTAATCTTTGGAGGATCTTCCATTTCATGGGGCACGAATCTTCTACGGGCCATAAGGACCACTAAGTCTCCAATATCTGCTATATAGGAAATAGTTCGAAGAGCATGGTCCATCATAATTTCTTTTAAATCGGTATTTAAGACCATGATTTTCTCAGTGGAAATAAATAAATCTACTTCAGTACTGGGTTGTGTTTCCCCATCAGGTGCCTGAAACAATAATGTTGACAGTTTTGAAGAGATATTGAACTATTTCAGCACCATACTTACCAATGCCTGTAGATGCAGCCAACATAGCAGACATACAAAAAGAGTTAAGTGTTAGTATGTTAGTAACAGTAAGGTTGCCAATAATATGGTTATAATAACATAAATAGTATTGTTGGAGCAGTGATATACTAGGAAAAATTTAAATGGCATTGTTTCCAATGACACAGTGAGACAGTTCCCTCTAAGCCGTATGTGAACACAACTACAGACACACAGAAGTAAAAAGCAAACAGACCTTAATTTTTGTAACAGCTACTTCAACCATATTTTTCTTCAGACGCTTGCGACGTTTACGGCCCCCTTCCTCATCCACTTCAACCGAGCCCAAGAATTGCAGCCGGAATACAGTTCCTGTTGTTCCAGTAGCCAACGGAAAGGAATTTGTGTCGTGTATGCGAGACCCTTCACAGAACTGCCTTTCAACATTGCAGTTTTACCACATACATCAATTCATTATAAGAGGCAAAACAGCATGAGTTTCCTCAAGTTGAACTATTGTTTGTACTAGCAGGCACGTATGAGGTGGGCCAAAGGCGAGCCAAAATTAATCTGGGTGGCAATCTCTTATTAAGAAAACATCGTAAAATAGTTTTAGTTGACGCAACCACGCTGAAGAGAAAAAACCTTGCGCTGATATTTTGTTCCCTACTCATACTTACAGAACATAATGGTCAACATCTAACAAAAACATCGTCCGCTGTTTGCTACCGGCTACCGTAAATAACGCGCGCAAGGACGAACTTAACTTTTCCCAATACCGCTTTTGAAGATGTAAGTTTATGAGTTTCGAAATATATACCCACAGTAATAAATACATCGAGTTTTGACATATCGATTGCTTTACGAATGACCGCCAATAGGTATTGAATTACTATTATTATATAAACACGAATGGGTCCATGATAAACATATAAACACACTTCTTTGTAGGCAAAGATCAAATTTCCAAACAATATCCAAATAATAAAAGAACTTCTTAATGTTTTTAGGAATTCAAATTTTAGGTTCACGAAAACCATATGAAATGGTTCAATTTGTATTTTTCTGGTGCGGGCACGCAGGTGGGTCAGGCCCACTCATGTCCCCCTGAAGTTACGTGCCTGCGTACTAGTGATAAGAGAGCACTATTGAAAAGCTCACCCTGTACAGCCGGTGTGGCTGGCTTGCATACAGTTTCAGGTTCTGGTTCTACAGACGTTTCATCGTCAAAGCTAGCACTGTCTGGACTGCCCGGGCCAAAGTGCTGGCTGTAACTTTCTAACATTTGGTTGGATGCCTCCTGCAAATTTGCCCTGTCTTATCTACCATCCACCCCATTCGTAAAAATGTGTTACACATTTTAATATTAAAAATTATCAAAGCTCTCGCTCTATTATTTTTTTCTACAACTATTGTGCCAAAAACCACACAAACTTTATTGTTAATAGGCAACAACTTATTGTGAAAATTTTATACATGTTAAAATCGGGTATTTTACGTACACAGAGATTGAAAACAAATAAGCATATAATATATATATATAGTCTTAAAGAGAAATGCGATACAATTAGATCATAATGAGCTTACTTAAGTGCAGAAGTTTTCTATAATAGTTCATGGAGGAAACATCTAAAGCACAGATGGACGAAAGGGTGTGCGACAAAATGTGTAAATCCAGGGGACAAACATGGAGCAGGCAACCAACCAAACATGAAGCGTGCCAGAGCACCGTTCTGTTGAGAGTGGGGAAGGGGGCTTACATCAAATCAACCTGCTTCCAAACAAACTATTTATGTTGTTACTCCAGTTTATTTATTATTTCTTACATTTTAATTTTTCCCACGGGTTTTTATTATTATCGCCCACTCTATTTAATATACTACATATTATTTTCCCGTGCTTCATTAAACGCATGCCTATCATGCCATTTAATTCGCAAAATGCATTTATACATTGTTGTTATACATTCGTATAATTAACATAATCGAAATTGAAGAAAAGTTATAAACAAAGGTGCAGAAAAAAGGCGTCATGAAACGGTTTAAAATAGGCACGTAATTGGGAGAATGCAATATACAGGTACATGGTACTAGTAAGGATATAGAAAAGAACAGTGTGACCACCTACATTTTTAAACATGCCACATTACCTTTATTCTGGATACTGCTTCTTCTGCTTGCATCATTCTCGTTGTTTTTGTTGGTTGTCCTTCACATACAAGCTGTGTAGATCCCAAATATCTTGCGCGAAATAATACACCTTCTATTAACACTGACCGTTCAAGCACACCTGCAACAATTAACATTCTATTATCAAACTAACCCTTTGTTTTGTCTAACAACATATAACAACCATGCTCGGAGTTGAATAAGCAATTAGTAAAAGAAAATTATAAAGATTATTGCTATAAAAAAGTATTCAGTAGAAGTATTCATATCATGTCTACTTTAGCTATAAAAATTATACCATCATCTAAGCATTTCCATTTCATTAACTGCAAACATACAAGGTCTGGCAAAATTATCTTTTGGAGAAAATATAGATTGTAATGATAGATATTGATATCTCATGTTGAAGTCGTCTTTGTCTGTACATGATCGAGATGCATGCAATAATGCGCAAATTCATTCAAGAGAGAAGAGTCAATCAGCACTACTGTAAAATATAAAAAAATAATGGAGATCACGTCGACTTGTTTGTATTTTGCCAGATCTAGTAGAATCAGTAGTTTAATAATATTTAGCGATTTAGATATAGTAGTAGCATACAGAAACAACGTTGGATTGATAAATGCACATTGAACAGCATCTGAAAACTTGATACTACACGAACTTGCACTTACCATAAATTAAAAGCCGGTAAGGTTAGCAAATTCAACACAGTTATTAAAGATTATTACTCTACAACTTAAAACTAACCAATTCAACTTACCTTCTTTATTACGCCCTTTCTTTTTTGCTTCTTTATCCTATAAATTGACAAATATTATTAAACAAATAATTTATTTTAAATACTTTGTGAAATCTTCACCATTTTTAAAATTCAATTTATTTATTGCTTATATTGCAATAGTTGTTTAACTTGTGATGAATGATTTCACATAAAAAATACAGAACTGGTATTTATTGGCAAACTTGAATGCACTACCTATTTTAAAACGAAACTTGAAGATATTTTACATGGGTACTGACTTGTAACATTCGCTTATGTGAGCAAGCACATTATCAACTAACCAAACCTACCGCCTTAAAGTTATAACAAGTTATATTTTAGAAAATATATGACTCAAGTTGCTGTATACAGAAGAAGTTTGTTATTAAAACAATACTTTATTATATATTAGTATTGTAATGTGTCATTTATCTGCCAATTTATATCAGTTCAGTTCAATAACAGATTGTTTATAGTACACATTCGTAATTTCATGAAGCACCTATTTGTACCATACAAGCTCTAAAAAGGTTACAGTACCTGCCAAATCATTTATTTTAAATCTCAAAAAATACATGAAGTTACCAGTTACCTATACTTTTTTTTAATTATAGTCAGAAATGTCAATAAAAAATATATGGTTCATGTTATTAAAATGTTTAAAATAAATAATTAAGTAGCAGTAACTGTAAATCATTGGACGTTTTTCTTTTGATACAGACTGTTTTATGGAACAAGATTACTTCTATTTCTTTCTTGCTATTGCTTTTTTTTCAGTCAGAAAATAATTAGTATTTTTATTTATATTATTGGTCAGAAAAATATGGGACAGTGCAATATCACAGATGAAGATTTTATAATTGTGTATAAATGTTCTTAATAGATCTCTCTCAGGGGCAGACACATCCACCAGCGCTATTTTTTAAGTGATAGTATTGCTTTTAGGATAGAAGTTTTAATAGAAGAAATCATAAAAGTGTTGTATCCAAGAATGCAATAAAAAATAGGGTAGTATACTTTTTTTTAACCAAAGATAAGTTTCCCTTGAGGGAAATCTATGAAAACATTTCCGTAATTTTTAAATCCTCATCCGTTCCTGTCCTATTCCTGAACAGATTAATTTTCTAACTGAAAGAATAATAAAGAAAATATCAATAACTTTCATAAAACATCTTGTTTATAGGAGAATATTGGAGAAAGAGGTAGAAAATAAAATCTGAAAAATGTTTTGGAAATAAAGTAAACCTGCTTAGTTGTAGCAAAGCAGTTTTGAACTTATCTAGCATCTTCAATGTGCCCAGCAAATAGAGTGTGATACAAATTTTGTTCTTATTTACTACATAAACCGTTTACTATTATGATCATTGTATTAAAATGTTTCTCTTCCATTTAAGGTAATTAGAGAATAAGAACAAAACTATAATAAGCAACTACAGAATTAGCACATGCCAGGTTCACACCTTTTTAGGTTTTATTGAAGAAGTAGATCCCTTCTGGCTTTGTGGTGACTGGCTTTTGTCAGATTCAGCCGCAGGTGAGGAAGGGCGAGAGGTAGGAGGCTCAGATAGGACCAAAGGCATGGTTCCTTCATCGAGGGTTAACATATGTTTAGGGGTAGAGAGGCTGTGTGGAGGCATTATGGTCCGACTTTTAGGTTTTCTCCAACCCTATCGACACACATACTCATTAAGAACAACAGTTCATTCTAGAAGTCTTAACATCTGCTCTTGCACATTAAGTTTTGTTTGAACACTATCACAATCTCAAAAAACAGTGTAATTTCTATAAGTAACATATTTAATGTTGTTTCTAAAAAAAAATAATTTACCTTGTCATCATAAAAACCCTGGTCATCAGTACGTTGTTGACCCAATAACCTATCCGTTTCTAAATCAGTATCAGCCTCATCTGTTAAGAAAATAAAATTAACGTTAAAATAAATCTTTCATTACATTTTTACATAAGTACCTTCATCTCCACCTTCTTCACCACTTTGTACTTTTCTATCTGAGTCACCACTTGTTGCAGATAGTTCTCTTTGCCTACATTATAACATAACATGCAAAATAACCAACATAAACAATAGAGAATGGGGTAATAAAAAAAAGTGCAAAGAAAAAACTGTAAAATTGAAGAACTTTGTGTTTTAAGATAATTATCGTAACTTCATCCAGCAATCAGCACTACAACTAGATAGTAATCATTAAAATTTTTTAATTAAGATTTTGCCTACTAAATTCTATAATTAAGTACCTGGGAACCCACACAGGACTAACGGTATTAGTTTCCCGTTCCTCTTCTGGATGACAAGTAAATGGCAGTGTCTTTGTTCGCTGTAAAGTAAGTCTTATGTCTTTAATAGCTGCTTCAACATCATCAGGTTTTTCTCCAGGTGGAAATCGATGAGGCACAGGTGCTGGAGGTGGCGGTGTTTTTTCGGCTGAAAATATATTTTTTTATATACATGCACTACGGGGGGCGCCAATTGCTACGGTCATATGTCCCCCCATCTAACACTTAATCTAAGCAGTAAACAAACATCCATGGACGAAACGGTTTAACCGTTCCGCGGCAGGATTCGAACCGCCGGCGTTTGTGGTCGCAGGTCAAGAGTCTGCTGACTCTAGTTCTGCACCATACTCGCTCCAAAAAGCAAATATAGAAACTAAAAGTATTGTTTCCATTTCTAAAAAACTCTTACTTAATGAATCTACTTGTGAAAGAATATCTTCATATCCACCGCATGTGTTTACAATATCTACAACTGTTGTGTTTGGTGACAAACCATTTTCTAAGGGTTTGGTAAGCCCTTGCATATTTTTATCAATGCTTTGATTTAATTCCATTTCCGCATCAGTAACTTGACGTTTCATAAGTACAACTGTTGGATTATTGTTATCTGTATCACTAGCATGACCGGAAGATAGTCCATCCTCTAAAACCGGCATGCTTGAACACAGTCGTGAAGAATCGCTAACAATTCCCACATCACCACTTGATCCTAAATTAAAAACTGCGTTTTCTCCGGTTTGTTTTGTGTAATTTATAAAATTTTACCTAGAATACCAACAGTTGGAACTAGTTCGTTTTCCAGCATCATCAGGGAAACCTCGCTGTCCAAGTCTCCACAATTTGAATCGCAGTCGGTTGTTTCTGGGGAGAGAGTAAAGTTACGACTCTGACCTACTTGCAAGCCTACCTCTGTTTCACCAAGGTCACCGCTTGATCCTGTACCTATGGATAAATCTAGAAAATTATTTTCGTGCTCTAATATTTCATGGTCCTGAAAAAATATTATTAAACATTTGCAAGAAGGTACCAAGTTGTTTTATACCTGTAGTCCTAGCATGTTTGTATTGTTGGAATGTTTCTTTGGAGAATCAATTCTAATAGTAAAGTCACATTGTTCTGCACGGCCTTTTGCTAATCGCTGCCCAACATACGAGTTCCCAGAATCAGTACCCTGCAGTCGTAATTCATAATCCAAATCGTGAAATTCTGATTGTAAAGGATTTTCCTCTTCTGCAGGAGGACATTTAAAGAACTCTTCTAATACTTTCCTAGTTTCAGAAAATTCATATAAATAATCAAATGCAGCTGTAGTGGTAGAAGGGGTTGTTGCAGATGGGGACACTGACTTAGATTTCTATAAATAAAACAGATAAAATGATGATTGAAAATTTAATCTACAGAAAACTTACAGGAAAATGATTATTATCGATGATAGAACCTGGTTCCGATTCACTTGGGGTATAGACAACTCTTTGTGGAAAACCAGGTCGTGGGGGATAAACACTAGGGGATGCAAGTAAACTTTGAGCACTAGGAAGTTGCAAATGTGTACTTGTCTCAACTTGTCGTGGTCCATATCTTCTAGGAGATCCTTCATATACAGCAATTGGTAGACTACCGATTACCTTTGCAACGCGATCTGACTCAATATGATCAGAACCGAATAAGTCCGAAGTATTTTGCAATACTTCTTGAAGGTGTTCTTCTTCTATCCTACTATCCTCCTGCCATTCATCACCAATATCATCAAAAATAACTATTTCACCATGAGCCATACTGTTACTGGGACTCACAACCTTTTCATTTTCCTGCGAATTGGGCTTCTGATCCGACTCTTGATGCCTAACCGAGCAAATTTCTGAAGAGAAAACAGTTTCTGTAAATTCTTGCCAATTTTTTAATTTCTTTAATTCGTTACTTCTTCCTCGCAATTCCCAAACTCCCTGCTTAATGGGCGACTTCTGAGTCTTCCTTTTATCAGCTTCATCGCTTACACCTAAACTACGAGATTTCCTAACGGCTTTGCTTCGACTTTGGGAGTATATTTCACGACCACCAGCTATTTCAATTATCCTAAAAAATATTGTTTATTACACATATATGACACGCAAAAATAATACCCGACACAAACCTGGAATCACGTAATTTATATGCGTCTCCCATATATTCAGTTTCGATAATCAAATCTTCATCATCGGTTGAATGTGGCTGACTGCCGTTTTCCTTGCTGTCACTGCAGGATCCGTCCCATCTATCAAAGTTTATTTATATATTATAATTTCTACATTTAAATATAAAGACAATTTTCAGATGGTTCACTTATTTTATTACAAGACAACTTAACGTAGGTAGGTACCTGTCATTGTCTTTTTCGATATTCATTACAGCAGAAAGTGTGTTATCAATGTGATCATCATCTCGTCCTAAGGAAATAACAGGATTGAGGTTGATGTCACTCCGTGGTCGACACTTAGGGAACAATTTGCTAATTTGTTCAGTATTTTCACTCACATCTACATTATCCAAAGTTAGCGTCAAGCTAGTCATCATGGATTTGTTACAATTCCTAATAAAACATTGCAATGCATCTGCAAGAAAGTACTAGGTATTTCAATTAGGTATGTAATAGGTTCTCAAAAAATAGTCTAGCGAGATGTATAAGATGTTCTACAACAATGGCCCGTCATACATGTTAGTTTTATCATATCAAAAATAAAAAGAATCAATGCCAAGTACATTTATTTGTAAAAATATCCTATAATTATGTATAATTTAAGTTATTTGTCAAGGATCTATGAGGCATACAGTTGATTATTTCTGTAATTATCATGGGGCCTAGAGTAATTAATGGGTAACGCGTGTTAAATCTAGGTTGAATCCACTTCCTCAGGAGTGTTTGTAAATATGTTAAATCAAACAAATTCTAAGGCTAGGATAAAGTATCGAGTAGAATAAATAAACAAGTACCTACTACTATCTGCAGCTCAGTCTCGACTTCTGTACCTAATTCAGAGATTGATGATTTAGTACTGAAGTGTTAAAAGATGAAGGTTTATACTATAACTCTGCAGTGGAGCTTTTTGAATGTTGGTTAATACCAACTATTAAGATGTAGGTAGTAAACCATAAGTCTAATAAAATTTTCTGATAGGAAACTTGAGTAGATGAAGGAAAAGGCATCAGTTTTGACGTCAAGTTTGATTCTCGATACCCTTTAAATGTCTATGAATGTCCTTTGGGCTTAAAATTCAATTGTAAGTATAACAAAAACATCTAAGACGTGATTTGCGTGAAATATTGAGTGATGTATGTGTTTGATTCCGATCTCCAATGGACTTTCTGTAATTCACAGACTTTATATTTGGGCGGAGTAATTAGAACAGTATAGGTAATAATAGGTTGCGCAGTTGCCCATTCACGTGTGATCAGGGGAGTTAACATTATTATTGCGTCTACATTAGTCAGTATTCGCAAAAGTACTTGGAAAGATGGAGTCAGACAATTGCGTTAAAACTTTTGGTCCACATGGAAAGCATTATCAAAAAACTTTGACTGAAATTTTGGGAACAGGCTTAATACTTTGGGGTTTTCTCAATGTTTGGTGATATCACCTGCGATGTAATCTGACAAAGTTTTAAGATAGTGGGTTGGGTATAAACTAATGTAAAAGCATCCGGATTAGTTTCAAATTGGATTCCTGATACCCTCGGAGTGTTTTTAAATGTCCTATAGGCCTCATTTCAAATGAAAATCTAGCAAAAGGTCTTAAGATATGACTAGAGTCAACTGGGATAGCTTCGGTGCCACGAACTGTTTATTAACTTCAACTAGAAAATCTAAATAATTTTAAGATCGTGCAGGATGGAGTAGTATAATGAAAGCAGAAAGAGCATCCGCTGGGGGTGTTTTTGAATGTCCTTTGAGTCTAGTTTCAAACTTAAAATGAGTTGTTGACTAATCAGTATCACTAGGTCCTTCACCTGGCGAGATAATAAATGGGGATTTGCATTTGCGTTGGTGCAGTTTTATAGAGCAGTATCTACGTAATGTAAGAGGTTCTATTAGATTTCATTCCTAATACCGATTTACAAATTTCAAGAACTTGGTTGGAATAATGAATAAACTATAAAGTAGCTTCGGTGTCCCGGAAAGTTTGTTAACGTATATTAGTATCATGTTTAATTATTGATAGTTTTTGAATGTGGTTGGGTTTAATGGAAATATAAACTTATCAAACAATCTAGGATGGGGCAGTGAGTAAGTATCTGTTGGTTCCAGGTTCTGATTTCTGATAGCTTCTGAATGGTAGTCGATAACTGAGGTTAAATGAAGTGTGATTCTATCATAAAAAATCTATATGGATGGATGTGGCTCCTGAATGTTTGTACTTAATTGTACTTTAAGTTTGATTTAGATGAAGTCTAATAATGTTCGGAGGCCATAAGCTCAAAAAAAAATCTGACATACCCGGGATTCCGTTCTTTTATTCTGTGGTTTCGAAGAAAATACTCTTCTTGGCATCAAAACTTAGTATTTTTAAAAATGAAAATATACCACATGGGCTTGTATTGTAAAATAGCTTGTAGATAACACTATTAACATACCGAATGAAAAAATATTTTTTTTGGAAATGAAACGATCAGAAAAAGACAAAATAAAATATACACAATAACTGAAATTTATTACAACTTCCTGAATCTCTTTACAAAATACTGTGCAAGTACATATGGTTGGAATGAATCATCGATGATATAATCATGTCCTCAAATTAAAAGTGAGCATATAAAACGTTCAATTATTAGCTACGAAAAAACGGAATGTTTTACATATAACTACGAAAATAGGGGGTGAAACGTGAATCATGACTCTAAGGTGTGTTACATATATATGTCAACAATAGGTACAAATACAAAAGCATGCCATGATCAACAATATCAATAGAGTGCAGTAACAAAGACTTGATTGTTATAAATCATGCAGAGAAAAGCGATACTGACTGTTGGTTTATTTTGAAGGCACTCGATTCTGGAATTACGCTGGCATCACTATGCAAAAGCCTACTTGATCGACACTTGACATTTTGAAAATGAAAACAATAATTATTATTATTACCGTAAAGAACAAACATAGGCACTACTCATGTTATAAATGATCCGTGTTTTAAACCCACATAAGCAAACTAAACCGCAGGGTGCACAAAAACAGCAACGGCCGCTTAATCAGGCAGTACCTATTGAAAATAAGTAGCTGAGACGCTAAAATCAATATATCCACACCATACTAAAGTTAAAATTTTAGTATTATATCTACCTATGTTCATCTAACTATTGTTACTTCGGTACTAAGATTTTACTTCCTAATCAAGTTAAAGAGACGACGTGGGCGACTTATACCGGGAATCCTACTATTCCCGAATTTCACGAATTTACAATTGTACTACCCTTTGCGCCGGTCATCGCGACGACCTGTGGTAACAGGCAATGGCAAAACTATTGAACGTTTTTGTACAGTTCTGCATGTACCAATTTTTTATTTCTACGATTTAAGTAATAATTTTTTTATTTAAATATAGAATAATTCCAAAAAATATTTACGTTATATTGGTGATAATTAGAATATCACATTTAATAAATAAATTAAACTTTTTAAGCAATACCTTTCATATCATGAAGATCGATAATATTTTTCAAAATAAATACATATAATAAATTATAAAACGTTTTGTAGAAAAAAATGTATTTCAAAATATCAGGTACCTACGCCACTGGCATACACAACACAGCTGCTACCCTACACAAAAATAACACAAACTCTCGAAACATTACCTTACATCAAATGCTATTTCAACAGTAATCCTTATAAAATTCACAAAATAAAAAGTATGTTCCGTTATTTATGAACAAACACCTTTTAAAAACACATCGAACACTACTGTAACCTCCGCCATTACAACAGTCTAGCCCTTTTAAAATAATCAAACACAAATATCCCCAACATTTTGGAAAAAAAACTAATTTTGGCGCGCGTATTTATAATTTATTTATAAACAATCATAGAAATGAAATTACAATAATTAGTAAACTCCCTTGCTTCATTTGTTTAAACATTAAAACCCCTATTAGAAAGGTTTCAATCCCCTGAAATCAGAAAAAAAATATCTAGGTACACTACTGCGTTTTTGTTTTCTATTTTTGATGTTATTCTTCATTTATTAGTTTTCTTCCATTCAAAGTAGTAGATTTTTTCTATGTTTAAAAAATTATTCATTAAAAAAAGAGGTAGGTTTTTCAGAAATGAACAAAAATGCTACTAATAGTACGTCTACAATCAGAGAGACAAAGGTTTGTTGTTAAAATACAAACCCCTTTTTATTGGCACAAATCTTTTTTGGTGTGTAAAATTATGAATGAGTAGCTTTCGACATCATTGATTCAACTCTATTAGCTGTCTCTCGTACAACATCTGATAATTCTGGTAATTCGGGTAAATCTAAGGTAATATGTGCAGATAATCGTTTGTAAACAGAACTACTCTCAGGTTTTTTCCTTCGAGATTCTTCATATTTCAATTGCTGTTTTAAAAATATAGCATTTTTCAGTACATCTTGAATATTTTTGAAACTATCTTCAGCTTTATTCATAGCCTTTATTGCTCTGTAATAGAAATTAAATTGTTGGCTTTTCTATACGAGGTAACTTAATCGGGAAATCTTTTAATTTAAATATATATCTGTTTTTGTAATTTACCGCCATTTTTGGGGGAAAAAAACTCACCCAACTGCATAATCAATATCATAACATCGTCCTTGTAATTCTTGTCTCAGTTTATTAACTTCCACTCTACGATCGACCATAGGATTAAGTGCTTTTCTTACATGTTCCTGTAATCTATAAAAAGCTAAAGAAGGTTCATTTGCAACAATATGCATATTTTCTGATATACGTTCCGTAGCTAAAAAATTACAAAATTGAATAAATTATACTGTTTTTTAACAAATTAAAACTGACCTTTCTTCACCCTAACTTCTAAATCTGAATCTACCCCTAATGACATTTTTAAAAATTATACAACGGCGGCAATACCCGCAATTGTTTCGTTTTGAGTCGTGGTTTTGAGTATTAATAATAAGACTGTATTGCCAATTATAAATTTGTAACTCCCCCAGATTTTGAATTGTAACCACGAGTAACAATTACGGCTTTGAGTTTCGATGTTTTGTTAAATTTTAAATTAAATATTTTATTTTCAAACGTTTTCTGTAAGAATAATATATATTTCTACATAAATATTTAATAGAAACTAATCATAAAGCATGTTCAAACGTAAAAAGAATGTATTTTTCAATGAATAACAACGTGTATTCAATTTAACAAATTGCAACTTCAATTCTAATATAACTTTGCATGGAAAATAACTATTTTTCTAATTATTTTTGAATTAAAATGTTTATTCCCGAATCCCGCCAATTGCCAAATGTTCGATGCGTTGGCAAGTGAGTTGGAGGTATACGATGACGTATTCCAAGTGTTGGTAGTAAGGTTGGTCTGATCTACTTCTGACGTCCCTTGCCCTCAGAAATTTTCTTTACCGTTTATAAAAGTAAAGAAAATTCGAATGGCATAGATTATTTAAAAAGGGGGTGATATAATATATACTAGTTACTAACAGCCAGGCAGGAGCAAAAAATGAAGTCTACAAATGCCTTTTTCCAGTAGGCTACAGCTTCACATCCGAAATTTTTAAATAAATAAAATAAATAAATCCTTAAAGAATTTAAAAGACATGGGAATGCCAATATAACTAAGTTTGAAGACTATTAGATACTAAAAATTATTAGGACTTTGTTACGTAAATATAAAATTTAAAACTAAAAGTCGGACTTTTGGTAGACACATCAACGAACAGGGACTTGGTACTGAAATAAGGGATTGTCAAGACTAAAACGGGACGTTTGGTCTCATTATAATATATTACACCACTGTAATAACTAATAATGTAGTAATACAATTGACAAATTTTCCAATGATGTTCAGAGCATGCACGTAAGATCGCCTCTAGTGGAGTATCACCTTGTAATTGGAAAGCTATGAGTTATGCTTCCATGTTGTCGTTCACTTTCGTGAGACGTGGCCGCGAGTTATAGACGTGTTGTGTAAATTGTAAGGCATAGATTACTTGAATGTTAAAATAAAAGTAGTGTCTATTTATTTTCTAAATCATTACATTATAATTTTCACAATGCAGCGGCTAGTAATTGCAATTTTGTTTACTATTTTGGCGACGGTATCTTGCAATACTGAAGAAGAAACCGGACCTAGATTACTGATATCCAAACATGTGCTAAATAAATATTTAGTGGAAAATATGGACATTCTTGTCAAATACACCTTATATAACGTAGGTAATTCAGCAGCCATAGATGTTAAATTGGTAGACAATGGATTCCATCCAGAAGCATTCGATGTTGTTGGTGGTCAGCTAAGTACAAAAATTGATCGGATCCCACCTCAAACTAATATTACACATGTGGTGGTCGTTCGCCCCACAAAATACGGATACTTTAACTTTAGTGGGGCTGAAGTTACATATAAAACATCTGAAGATTCTAGTGCTGTAAGTATATTGTATAACATGTTTAGTATAGATGCATTTTTTTTGGTCCCGTTGTTGATTCATATCTAAGTAAAGAATCATGTTATAGGTTCAGGTTTCTTTGAGCAGTGAACCAGGAGAAGGTGCTATCATTGCCTTTAGAGATTATGATAAGAAATTCTCCTCTCATGTACTTGACTGGTTGGCGTTTGCTGTTATGACACTGCCCTCATTAGCAATTCCATTTTCTTTGTGGTATCGTAGTAAAAGCAAGTATGAAAGTCTGGTGAAGCCTGGTAAAAAACTACATTAGTTTTGTACTTTTGTATAAAGTCTGAATAAAAACTGTTAAGTTACTTCGTAATTTTGTTTCATTTTCAAACTAATTTTTTTGTTATATAATAGTTCTTCTTTATTAATATTGTTAATCTTTTTTAAGATCTAATAAACTTTTATGAATTTTTTTATGCTGGTGTATTTTGTTTATCGGTATTTAGGAATTGACAGGAGTACAAAAAAGTGATTGGTAATTGTGTTTCTTCCATGTAACAATTATCCATTAGATCAGAAGCGCCCCAACATGGATCTTCTTGATGAATTACAGGCAGCATAGCGGCATAATCTCTAGATCTCCAGAATTCTCAAGATTGGATTCTGCTGTGCAGTGTCCAGATATGATTCCCAGACCTAACAGAAGCTTGTTGGAATAGGTATATACTACACCCTTATCAGGTATTCCATTTTTGTGATACTATCATAAAAAAGAACTAATACCACGATTAAAAGTTTTTGTAAAAATGTGTGAATAAAGATCGTTAATATTATTTTGTTTCACTTCCGAATTACCCAATTTTATTAGTGTTACATGTTCTTTACAATGTAAAAAAATAAAAACAAAACTATTTTTATGTATTTTATTTGGGACTCGTACCCGAGTCTGTGCGCTATAAACAGGAAATACTCCGGTTCGCGAGATGTACCTATTTAAAAAAATCTCGTCAAATTAGCTGTGTTTGTATTTGAATTAAATACAACCACAACTAAGTTTTGTATGAAAACTAACAAAAAAGTGTTTTATTCTAAATAGTAATGACACAATCGTATTCGAAAACTAATAAAATAATACAACTTGCGTCTTAAAATCTGAATTGTTAAACGTGTTTGCGCAAGTTGAAAGTCTTTAAAAAGTTCGTCATGAATTATTATTTCATTCTGCAACGTTTATAACTAATTTTCTCAATTCTTCGACCACTCTTATGCAGGTACTTTATTTTGTTTCCTTACTGAAACAATTCACCTTTCCCGGCGGCCGTCGGCAATTTTAAAACTAAAACGCGCTACCTCATTTCTTTTCCTAATGTTGACAGTACTGTGACGAAGTATTTTAGTCTTTTTTATGTTGGAATTCAAGTATTGAAGTATTTTTCCCCAATTCAAATCAAAGGACAAGAAAAGCCCTGTGCTTACTTTATACCAACGTGAGAAACATTACTGTAGCTCGCGTATTTAGGAGCTCCAATAAGTGCGCTTAAATATTCAAATTTTATTTACGGTA
Organism: Hemicrepidius hirtus; assembly: GCA_963082805.1. NCBI lineage: Eukaryota > Metazoa > Arthropoda > Insecta > Coleoptera > Elateridae > Hemicrepidius > Hemicrepidius hirtus. The sequence goes on from OY720168.1 coordinate 22,762,566, forward strand.
TTGGAGAACTAAAGAGTTTTCAAAAAACCTAATTTAGTTTGAGTTAATAAATAGAACGACAATTATTATGACCCGGTTGTTTTATAAAAATCGCTCCCTAAGAAGGTGCGTCAGTTGAAAATAGTTTGATCATCTAGAGCAGGCGACCTCCTCAAAATTAAGTTATAATTTATTATTTCACCTGTTCTTAACCATTTCCACCCTCTTCTCTAGGTGATTACAAGGTAATAGGTCCATCAACCCTTATATGTATGCGTCTGGTAGAATTGTTTGAGTAGCCAAGTCCTAGAGAAAACCGTTTTTCATTTCCTTCGTCCCGTCGCGTTCTGTTGAATTGTTTTAACAAAAATGTTTGATCAACTGTTATGACACTGTCGAATTATTCTTTTGCTCCTGAATATTATGCGCTGAATCAACAATTCTTATATGCGGTAGTTACGTTTCTTATAAACGTTTATCTTGGGATAGCATAGCGATATTCACAATCGACTTTTGCGGTTAATTATAATTTTCCTTTTGTTTATCAACCCCTCGCCCCATTATCTGGGTATTTGAGTTAATGAGCAATCCAACAATTAATTTTATCGAAAAAAGAACAAGATAGAATGTTAACAATTTTTATTTAATTATTCAAACATACACATATTTTACATTACACAACATTTACAATTAAATACTATACAGTAATATATTATATGATGTACAATAATAATTTACAGCAATGGTAACAGGAGAAAATGGTATTAGTGAAAAGGTAAAATTTACAAGCACCCACTTCCATTACCTATATAATACAGCCTTTATAATTAGCAGTAGAATAAAAGCGTTCGTTATATATAGAGTAAAAAAATTAATCTATATTTAGAAAAAAATATATATTATGTCTATAATTTTAGATTAATTTAGGGCTGACAGTTCACTAGTACATAATAGTTTAGACAATTCAATCACAGCCAAGTTAACAATGATCTAGGAGAAAATAATTTAAGTAGGTACTGAAACAGATGTGGAAGTTAACTGTTTTCCAAAATCGTGAACATTTGAGGAACCATAATCAGGGGTGGCAGGAACAGGACTTTGCGTTTGAGAATGAACTTTAATTAAAACTGGTGCAACATATCTTTCATTTTGCTCTTGAAAGTTATTGACTGACAATGACCGCGGTCTACAAGAAGGGAACGGTCCCATTATAAAAAAGAACCCACAACTTGCCATTACCCCCGCTAATGTAATAACAGACATAGATTTAAATCCTCCTCTAACTACCGCAAACGCTAACATTATTAATTGAAGGAGAATTATTGCTATGCGTACGTTACGGACAGCTGAGACATGTATTTTTTGTCCTTCACCACTCATTCCACTAGGTCTATATACAAAATATATATTATGCTTGTCAACCATGTGTTTGAGACATAAATAAAGAAATCCAAAAGGAGTAATTAAAGGGCAAATTAAACTATATGCAGTACTTGTAGTGAAAATTAATAAAGTCCAAGCATAATGTATTCCAAATGGAAATTCCGCTAATATAGCTTTTTGAATGCTAAGTTTTTCTGCTGATGATTTTGCCAATAACAAACGCCATACATACATAGCTAATTCCGGAAAACGAAGTAATTCTAAAGCTGTGCCAATTAAAGCTGAAGTTATTACATAATTGACAAAAAATGCGCCTTTATCTGGAAGAAATACACATTCCCATCTATATGTACTATTTTTTGAAACTGACCATTCTACAAGTGCTTGAGCACTTGTTAGACCCAGAGATGGTAATATTAAAACCATAAATAATAAAAAGTAAAACGTCTTTTGCATGGTTGCGAAATTTTGCTCGGATTTAGTCCAATGTGACATTAACTCATCTGAATATGCAACTATAACTGGCATTATAGCAGACATAGTTAACAACATTAAAGTGGGAAGAAATTCTGATAAAAATGGACTTACCTTTTTAATAATATCTTCTTGTGATGATGCAAGTGTATTTAACAAACTAACTACAATTGCGGGTGTAGTTAAAAAAAATAATATTACAAACAAAAAACAATTAATTAAGATCGCTTTAGAATACCAATTCCTAGATGATATTTGTAAATTTTCCCATAAAATATCTGGAGGAGCAGGTGCTTTTGTTACTGCCCAATGGAACCGGGTACCAGGTACAAATGATTGAACAACATATTGCGCGGCTTCTTCTGTACTAAATGTTATAAATGCAATTCCTAAGGGTTGTTGTACTGCTTCTCTTCTTTTTTCAATTACAAGGGTGCGCAATCTTTCTTCCTCTGCAGTATAATATTCTAAAGCATTTTGAGTTTTCCAAGGACAACATATTATGCATCCATGTGGCTGAACTTTCATATCATGTTCATTATTCAATATACAAAAACATTTAGCTTCATGTGAGGTTTCCCTTTGTTGTTCTAACCGTGTGAGTTCTTTAATTCGATACGCCATTTGACAATCTTTTATTTGTAAATCTGGGTACCGTACAGAGAAGTAGCTTCGAATATCATCAATGTTACGATGGTTTCGAGATATGTGGGTTACCATAACAGTTCTTGAAGAAACAAGAGTTGCTGTAGGAATACGCGTTGAGCATCTTCTCATAATAAGGATGGTTAAAGGTACAAAACAAAATGAGGCAATTACATGTACCCAGAGCCATTGTGAATTAGGATCCAAGTTACTCACTGTAGTATGCCCAAATGTATATAAAGAATCGATTTGAAGATTTCCTTGGAAATTGATTGGTAAAATAATGCACAGAGAAACTGAAGTAATTATTGCTGCTAATACTAGTAAATGTCTTTGAAAAGATAAATAATGTGATGCATCCGGTCCACAACGAGCAAATAATCTTTGCTTATTAATTGTAAATACAGTTGGAAACCATGAACAGCAACCCACATCTGCACTCAAGGAAGAGTCTGCTGTGGTTTCCTCAACTGCTACGGCATCTTCTGTATTTTTATAAAATAACTGTGTCCATTTTTCGTTTTGTACCAGGGCTAGCCTGCCATAATCCCAAGCACGGTTTCTTAGAAGGGCAAATAGTAATAATAGAAGAGCCCACGCTATTACATTCAATAGAAGTGTCTCAGGAATTCCCTCGTATATGTTAAAGAAATGAGTACCATTGGTATGTCTTGTGGAGAAACATGTATCATTATTCAAAGAACTTTCCAGAGTAAAGTTGTACTTTGGCCAAATCATTTATCTAAACATTAAATCACATTAATATAATTCACAAAAAAAATTACATTAACTTACCTGAATTTGAGATTGCTACGTAATTTATTATTTCAAAATCAAAAATATTGTTCATTTAAACGTCACCACATCGCAATGATCGCAAGTCTGACATTTCAGTCACTGCGTCAGTGCTGTATTGTCCCCAAATGTAGTAGTCATTGTCAACATTAAAAATAAAAATACACTTACAAAGTAGACTTATAATAATATTTTAAGTCTATATTTATTTAAATTTTTATTTATATCAAGGCCTCTACTTTTAGCTTTTAATTTTAAACCCAATTTGGAAATAAGTTTTTATTTAATAAATAACCAACAATAAACTACAGAACTTATTAAAAGGAGAGTCAACATCTGGACTCGTTATATTGATGAAACTTTATACCTATGGTGGCAGAACCCTCTGTGTCGTAAACTTGCGCACGCAATTCTAACAGATTTCTTTTTTATGATATTGTTTTCTTTTGATATTAAAATAACTATTACCAACTATTACTGTACTTGTTGTTTGCTACTGTAAACTTAATCTTCGCAATCTCACCTTCAGAATAAATATAATGATGTAGTATTTACAGGCCACAACTCATAATAATAATCAAAAAAATATTTCAGTACCTAACAAGTAGCCACTTATTACAGCTTCATTTGCATCTTTTTTCAGAAAACCTTTTCGAAAAGGCCGCGGTTAAACGATTTAAATTATTTGCTTGGGTCAGAAATGAATGAAATTTGAAGAAATTTGCAGGTAGTTGCGAACCGTACCTACCTACAATCTGCATTGTTATCGGATTATGACGTTTTAAAGATTACTCCTTCCACGAAAAATATTTGCCCAAGGTACCTAAACCCTAGCGAGAATAATCCGTGCGGACGAGGTTGATACACCCTTATGTTCCAGGGGTTAGTTTCGTCCAAGTCAGATATGGTTAGTTATTCCTCAGTCTAATCCTTTCCAAGAAATCTAGTGCCTGACTCAGCACCATTGGTAACATTGCCCATCTTAGTTGATTAGAGGTTAATTAGAAGGTAGTTTATTTCATAAACGTAGTTTGTACAATGATACCACCTATCCAAAGAAGTTGGAAAATGTTGGCGCCGCGGACAATAATAATAGCAAATAGGAAAAATCAATTTTATTGATGAGTTAACATTTGTTCTAAAAAATAAATTAATTTTAAAAATAGCAACAACTTATATTGAGGAGAGGCTTTGCTTTTCTCTTCTTGTTAGTTCAGGATGCCAAATATCTATAATAAGTACCAGTCTAGTATCAGTTCCATTGTGCCAAACCTCATGTTCAAAACTATCATCAAATATAAGTAACTTTCCTTCTTCCCAAGATCTAAAACTTAAATAAGTTAATATAAAATAAAAAATTAAAGTATAACGCGTACCGAATTTCTTTTCCAACTCGTATATACGTATTTAAAGGCACTTTAAGGCCTAAATGGGTTCTAAGTCTGCAGTTTGTGGGTCCACAATGAGGCCATACATGGGTACCAGGATGCATTACGCTAAATTTAATTTGACCTCTTCTACAACCTATTGCGTCAGGAATAGTTTCGACTATTTTACATGTAATAGGACACTGTTTACAATTTTTGGAATTTTTAATTCCCCTTGCGTATAATTCAAATTGTTTCCAATCTCCAACATCTCTTAAGTTTTCAGATTCAGGTTGAAAATAACCTTTTTGATTCAAAATACTTAAACCCTCGTCGCGAATTACTTTCCAGTTGTTCTCCAATTGTTCGAAAAATCGTAGGTATGGTGTTTGTTCTTTTCCCCACCACGGCTTTCCTGTTAATCTTTCCACATTGTATAAAGAACGTTGGTATTTGGAGAGGAATACTTTATTTGTTACACCATCTAAGTATATCTAAAAATGCAAGATGATTAAAAATATTAAAATTGATTTGATATTCAATTTACAGTCATAGCCTCATCTTTTCTTCCTAATCGAGTTAAAGCGTCACCTAAATGAAAATAAAATCTACCATCAATAACACCAGGTTCTTTTGTTTCAATTCCTTTTTGGAGGAATTCTATAGCTCGTTCTAAATCATTATCGTTCGTTTTTAGAATAAATCCGTAATGAACCAGCGCAAAACCATCATTGGGCCATTTTAACAGTGTCTCATGAAGAAGTTTTCGAGCATCATTAATTCTGAAAAAGACACCTTTTTAAGTTTCAAGTAGTATGTGTAATATTCTAATAAAAACATTACTTGTTTGTAGTCAAATACGTAACTGCTAAATGATTTGCAAATTTAGGTTCTTTAGGAAATTTTTCTATTAATAATTTATGGATTGGAACGGCTTGACTATAAAGTCCTGTAATAAAATATCATAAATCGTTGTTTATAAACAAATCGCATTGAAAATTTACCCCTGAATCGCATTCGATCGATACATCGTTCGGCGGCAATTTGAAATAAGGCATCAGGTACTTCTTTAATTTGGAGTACTTGCTGATAATATACAATAGCTTGTTGGAGCAAATTATTACTTTTTTTTTCTTCAGCTAATATATCCAGTGACTGTGCCTTTCCATATAATGCTCTGGGAGAGGATGGGTTCCTCTCAAGAACTTTGTTAAATAATGTTAAGGCGTAAGCTACATCCTATGTGTTACGAATTATTAAAAAAGGATTAGGAAATTATGTACATATAATTTTATTATTTTCACATATATTAGTAATGTTTTGGAAAATAACAAATAAAAGAAAACGTTAATTATACGTAGTATCCCAACTGCAAGCTTGTGGGAAAAGATGGCTATATCACAAATTATTGTTTGTAACGAAAATGATTTTTTTCTGCAAAAACACAAAACCAAACAACATTCCAATTATTTCGTTAATTTAAAATGAAAGTTATGACAAGCCATAAAAAATCTATAAATATTGTAAGAAACAATCAAAATCACACTTTTATAAAACACTCGTTATACTACTTATTTGGATAATAAATTAAAACAAATAAAATAAAACAGAACAAAAGCAATTTTGAGGCATAGCATTTTTCCAACTCATTCCTAACAACAAAATATATAAATTACTAACCATTTTAATCAATAATCTTAAATTTGGAACTTGAACGAGAAATTAATAATGAACGAGGTTCGATTGTTTACTTTCAGAACAAAAGTAACATGCAATTGTATTTTAATTACCGCGCAAGTTCCTCATTCGTAGTATGTAGTGCACTTACGTTTGCTAAATTTTGTTGCGCTCGATCAAGTTCTTCTCGAACTTGCCAGTCGTCGGAATTAGTAATATTTTCAAAATCATATACAGCTTGTGCACCAGAGCGTTGTTTAGACCAATCTTTTTCATTTTCCGAGTCACTATCTTCAGGAACATTGCCTGAAGGTACTTTAACACCTATAAAGTGACGAAACCTTTAGATTCGAATCATTTGTTACTCATAGACAAACACAACATGGTAATATTTGACAAATGGTTTCATGTTAATAAATATGAATAAGAAATAAAATAATGATTAAAAAATTACGTTTCCAAGAGTCGAAATCATCGTCTCTATCTTCTTCTTCTTCTTCATCGTCTTCTTCTTCTTCTTCTTCTTCATCATTACCGTCATCATCAGCAACATCATCCGGCTCTTCATCACTATGCCGAATGCAACCATATTTCTGTTCTAATCGTTTAAGTAATTCTTCATCTTCGTTTTCGGAAATTTCGTCATCGTATTCTTCGTCACCTTCTTCTCCGTCACCTTCTTCTCCTTCGATTTCTTCTTCCTCTTCTTCGCAATTTTTATCGCGATTTTCTCGTACTTCTTTTGGTTCCCAGTCTGGAGATAGCGTATGGGAATAATTTGATTGAAGTTCTTGGTATCGCATTTTAGCACTTGTTGGTTTTGATCTGCTATCATCGTCACTGTCGTAGTCCTCGTCATCTTCAGAGTATTCTGATAATTTACGTATGCGTGAAAACTAAATAACAATTTTGAACTACAAGAGAATTAGGGCTAGTCAAAGACTAGTACTCAAATACCTTCTTCAACATTCTCGATGTCTTGTTCAATTTCCTGAAGGCTTGGAGGCGTGACAATAGTGTTCCTTCGGGACAAATCTGGAGTTACAGTTTCGGCTTCTGCGGGACCATCTTGTGGTTTCTTTGTAACTATCTTTTCCTCTAATTATTTAAACGACAAACAATGTAGTATTTAAATCTATACCGTAGATAAATAAATATTCATTTATGTTAACGTGGGGACTGGATTGAACTTGAAACAATAACAATACGATTTTAGTGTAAAAATGGAGGTTCATTATTTCCAATTAAAAAATCGCTACTTCATCCAATCCGTCTCAAATTAACGTTAAGGCACAATTAAAACTAGTTAGCTGTAGATTATTACATAAAAACACATGTTAAAAGAACAATATCAGGAAATGCAAATAGTTAGTTGCTATTTAATTATTGTGAAAGTTACTTGCGTATTTAATACTAATAGTAGTATGTAATACTAGTAGTAGTAAAAATACTTTCTAGTGGTTAAAAGTGCTTCAAGAGAAGATATTAGAGGAGCATGCGACAATTATACCGACCAGTCCTCCACTTCTGAACCAGAACTACGTGAGCCACTACCAATAATGCTGTCCCAACACCAAACTTTATCGCCACTGCAACATACAGCGGCATTTAGAGAACCTACTTGCATTTCCTGAACCAAATACAAAACAATCGTTGAAATTATATTTATTTTAACCATTTGTCAAATAAAATATAAAGAAAAACACAGAAACCACGCGAATGTACATAAATCTATCAAATAACTCGAAATATTTCAATTCAATGCTAAAGAATGCAGAGATGTTGACTAGAGAGTCTTTGAGTAACAGCAAAATTACTATTTGCTTGATATGGAATATATCATAAAATAAGTGATGGAATGTCAAACGTTGTAAATGTAAATGGTATTTGACTTATTTCATTGCTACGTCATGAAAATGAATGAAAATAACTGATTCACTTACTGTTATAATTATCATTTTCTTGGGGTTGATCTGTATCTTCAGAAACTTCTACTGATTTCTTCTTTTCAGTTTTTGGCAAACGAACCTATATGAAAACATGACAAATATTTAATTTTTTTGTAACTGTTAAAAACTCACCTTCGTTACGGGTTCTTTTGATTCTCCATCTGGTTTTAAAGGTTTCGGCGCATCATCAATTTTTTCGATTGTATCTTCTTCATCCGTGTGTTTAGTGCTAACCTCTTCTGTTTCGTCTAAACTGAGAGCTTCTTCAGATTCAGCGTGATCTACAGCTTCTTCAGATTCAGTTTGGTCTGGAGTTTCATCAACTGCTTCTTCAGATTCAGTTAAATCCGCAGTTTCTTCCGACTCAACCGTGCCTTTACTTTCTTCAGTTTCTATTGTTTTATCTAAAGCTTCCTCGCTGTCTTCTGGTTCATCTCTATCTTCTTGAGATTCATCTTTATCTTCTTGAGATTCATCTTCCTCTTCTTGTGTGACTTCTTCTTTAGTAGGCAATGAAGATGCATCTCGAGAAATTTCTTCATCCTCGCTCTCGTATTCTTGATCTTGCTCTTCATCTTCTTCTTCGTCTTCTTCTTGCTCATCCACTTCATCTTCATCTACCTCATCTTCATTTTCGTCATCAACTTCGTTTGATACTTCTTCGCTTTCGTTTTCTATTGTGTCTTCTTGCAATTCTGATTCTTCTTTTTCTTCTTCGTAATTTTCTTCATCTGTTGCATTTTCGTCTGTTGCTTGTTCGTCAGATGCCTCTTCATCTTCTTCTTCATCATCATCATCATCGTGGTCGAGGGATTGGTCATGTTCGTCGTCGTCGTCTTCTTCTTCGTCGTGATCCTCCTCTTCTTCGGAGGCGTGTTCTTCCGATTGTTCTAGACTAAGTTCTTCTCCAGATTCGTGATCAACTGATGGTGCGTCGATCCATCCTTCGAATAACTGTGCAAAGCGGGATTCTGTGTCAATTGCATCGACTGAAGAAAAATAAATTAAGATTTACGACAATTGGTGTGTGTTGATGTTTAACTTACTATCGGTCAGACCACGGTGTTCGGTAATAATTAATCCTATGAGAGTAGTTAGCGCTGTTAGAAGAATGAAAAAAACGAATTTTGCGCATAAACCTCCGCCAGTACTTGCTTCCTTTTGAATATGTATATTTAAGTCGTCAGTGACGATTGGTGACGTCGTTATCGGCGTTGTTTGCTGATGCTGGAATACAACATCTTCTGTTCCATCCTCTACGACAAATAAAAATGTATTTTTTCGACTGATAGTTTTTGAAGCGAATTTAGCTCGTTATGAATTAAACGAGGTACGAAAATATGTCGCTGCAATGTTGGGCTTACGTCGCAAAAGTTAACGTGAAATCTATTTATACGCGAGCTACAATCTTAAAAATTCGGTGGGTTTGTCGTTTACGAAATACACGTATAATATAATGATATATTAATTTGACTAAACGCTTAATTAAATATTACATTAGGGACTTACCTTTCTTTTTCTTTTTTTCACGTCGTTTTCTCGGTTGCACATCGCCTGACATTGTGCGCCGGCGGTTATTGTTTTGTTAAAAATCCTTTGTTACACATAGATTTGGTGACTTGTCCAGTTTTTGGTAAAAATAAGCATGGAAGTTTTACACTGACTTTCAAAGCACCGCGACGTCTGCGGCGACGGCTGCAACTTAGAATAAAATCGAGCACTGGCGAAAAATCACGATCTAAAATAATGTAGATAATTATCATATAATAAGATGTCAGTTTTTTGCAGTAAGATAACAAAGTTTTTTTATTATTTGTTGATAACAAAAAATAAAAATAATATAAGCTGCTAAATTTAAAAACCCCTTATATAGTTGGATGTTAATTTGTAAATTTGTCAACTAAAGCACTTTTAAGGTAAATTAATTATCTGTGAAAACAAAAAAATAAATTTTAAAGTAGCTTTTCGCAATTGTGTGGGGAGATACGGTCGTCCCTTCTTGTTCCATATTATGGTGCATGAGGGGTGAATTCGGGCAATCGTGGGAAATGCGGCTTTTTGCTCGTCACACGTCGCAGTGCCGCCACGCGACCAGACGGATCTCAGGGTGCACTTGGGCTTTCAAATGATAAAAGACTATTATATTTTAAAATTATTAGTAGTTCACCTACAATTTCAAGGTTCTTCCTTGTAGTTGCGTTACTTTAATCGAAATTCTCGTTTTAACTTTTAAAAATTGTTATGTTACGAGAAAATTTGAAGAGTAATTTGATAACATAATAAAAAAAATAAGCAAAACCCTTGTAATACAACAATAGGTAAACGGTTCTTGAAAAAGCCACTAGAGAAACCACCCAGTACCTTAATATACGGAATGATTTGTAAAATTAGTGCAAGTTCGACTTTGTTCTTTACCACTTCCGCTTAGGAGTACGCTGCATATTAAGATTTTTAATTTTGAATGAGTTTAAAAATTCCTAAAATACTGCTTTCTTTGAGGTTTAGTTTGCTTTCAAGTTAACGAGTGCTTTGAGAGTCCAAAATATAGAATGTTCAGAAACAGAAATTTACTTATCTTCGTTAAATTTTTTGTATGATTTTATACTGTTGACCATTCAGTTAGCAAAAGATTTAACACAATAACACAGTACACGTGACATTAATATTATAAGAATCACCCTACAAACACTGTTGCTCAAGGTCTTAAGAATACTCTATTATGCAAGAAATTATGTTACAAGTTTACGTTGATCAAGTATAGTAAACCTTATCCCATGAATGAATTTAAAAGAGGGACGCCTAAATCGGAGGGTTAACTAGTGGAAGCAGGAGGGTAATGTTCGCGTGTTGGGTGTTGGAAGTGGGGGTAATGGTGGGGCAAAAACGTGCCAGAACGGCGTTAGGACAGCCGTCAAATCAACAGGCCAAGACATATTCGACTACACTCAGATACGTGAGTGAACGTCGTTGTGACCGCCGTCCGGCACGCGTTAGATTCCGTTACCGTCTTCTTGACAAGTGGCATCGCGACGCCTTTACGAATATTAGTGTTGATCAGTGATAACATGGATCATTCTTCATCACACAATGCTCCACTTCACTGGGGTTATTCTGGGTCTAATCCCGCGTCTTCGTGGACACCATCTTCAAGGTCTGTTAAAAGACCTTTATCAGAAAGTGACGATTGTGATGAAATGTATTCTGAAGAATCTTCCAAAGAACAGTAAGTGTTTTGTAAAACTTTAATTATTTCTATATGGCTAATATTTATTATTTGTAGGTGTACTTCTCCTGGAGACACCGATAGTTGTCAAATGCTGTCACGAAAGAAACGTAGAGGTGTCATTGAGAAAAAACGTCGAGATCGCATTAACACTTCTCTTTCTGAACTGAAACGTTTGGTACCAAGTGCATTTGAAAAACAAGGATCTGCAAAGCTTGAGAAAGCTGAAATTTTACAAATGACAGTGGATCATTTAAAAATGATTCATGCAAAAGGTTAGTTAATTTATTTTTAAATATTATAGAGCAAACAACGGAAAAACGAACCTAAGTCCGTTGTTATGTTCTGTTTTACCCTCATACCTGTTGAATTAACAACAAGCAAGTGTAAGTTATTTGAATAAAAACACAACAGTCCACTTACTCTACTTCCGGTTCATAAATGTTAAGTTCCCATTTTTTTTTTACATAAATCCGTAAACAAACATTGTTATGTAAAATACTGCAGTTTGATTGTTCAACAAATATATTTCGTCTGATTAATAAAATATTTTCAGAATATTTTATAACTATGGTTTGGACAATTATACGGAACAGTGATCATTTGCGGGGGTTTCTACGAACCGTAACAAGGTTTAAAATGTGCCGAACGGAAAAACTTTTATTCCCACGCTTGGGAACTGCTTTTATAATTCAAAGTAAAGAAGCAGGTGGCTTGTTGCGTGATTACTAAATACACCCTTTAATTTGCAGGGCTAGATGCATTAGCATACGATCCACACAAGTATGCAATGGATTACCACGGAATGGGATTTAGAGAATGTGTCGCCGAGGTCATACGTTATTTGGAACGAATAGAAGGTTTAGATATGCAAAATCCGTTACGGCTACGTTTAACATCTCATCTTCAATGTTGTGCAGCTCAACGTGAACTAGCAACGAAACAAGCATCTGCAACAGCTCCTTGGAGTTATACTACGTCTCAACCATATCCACCATTAAATTCTCTTCCACCATCCCCTGCGGCGAATCATGGATCAATCGGGAATTTGGGTATACATCAACAACCCGGTTCTAGTCTTCATCATCAAAACATGCATCACGATTTGACTCATTTTGATATCAATACAACGTGTGCTCAAACATCATCTCCACCGGATGCAGCTCCACGTTTGGCTCCTGTTACCGCCGCCTTGACCCCGTTGACGACAACAGCTTCTTCAGCTTTGGGTTACAGTCCTCATCAATATCCCCCGAATACGTTTAGTGTTCCCACCTCTAGCCATCACCAAAATTACAACCAAAATAACCCCGCTTCTCAGGGAATGAAACCTTACAGACCATGGGGTGCTGAAGTTGCTTATTAAAATAATTTAGATTTAGAAGATAGTGCACCACAGTGTCTTTGCTTCTTCTGGGACGTTGCCTTTTTACCATCAGTGCCTATGATGATGAAACAGTGGCCTATTTTGTATTTATGCTTCAAATTACTGCTCGAAAGTACCGGAGTGAAGTGTTTTAGTCATTTTTGTACCTTATAAGTAATTTATATCAAAGCTTATTGTAAATATAAAATTGAAAATAGAGAAAAATATATTTTTTATTTTTACAAGTGATACGAATATTTTTGTATGTCTTAACATGATCTCACGTTATTTAAGACAATGTGAACTTGATTGTGATTTTGCAATAAATTAGTAAAAAAAATTAAAATACGCGTAATTTTTGTACAAGCAGCTGCGGCCCTTAACAAAGTGACAAATTCGTCCTTAAAACCTTTCGCACAACTGGTAAAACTGGTATAAAGAATAAGTGTTGTAGGCAATGGGAAAACGAATTGCAAATCCCTGACGAACACCGAATCTGCAACCCTTATTGTAAATTGTATTTAGAAACCTGTTTCTTTTACACTGTACCCCACCAACCGTAAAAAAATATCTGCAAGACAATAGGAACTTTACACGCGTTTCCGTAATTTCAGTTTTGAAAACTGGTTGTTTTGTCACAAACCCCATTGCATATATGGCTGCTACTAACATAAAAAGCAAAAAATATGTGTTATGAAAGCAATGGTCATTTTGTTGTAAATGTTAAAGAATTTAAGACGCACGTGTTTCGTACATGAAAAGGGGGTTAGCTTATTCATAACAGGATATACAGTGGAGAAATTACTTGCCATTTGTATAACTACTAAAACTTAAGAATTTTCAAATAATTATTATGATCGTTGTCGTTTACTTTCGAAAAACATACATCCCATATAAAAAAAGTAATTAGTTTAATTATACTATCCCCATGAAACTAAAACTTTATATTTATATAATTATTTTGGATATTATAAATTTAAAAAAAAATATGTACCGTGAGTAGGTACCTTGTATATGCTTTTAAATTAATAATAATTGAAACAAAGAAGAAGTGTTTAATTTACGTGAAATTATACAGATCAATATTATAAATAATGGAAATGTAAATAATGTCCTATCCTAGTATAGGGTTGCAAGGATATGACTTAGCTAGGGTGGCAGAACGTGGGAAATGGTCGGGCAACCGACTCTCATAAACAGCGTCCGGCCTAACAGCACACGCCAGAGGGGCGGCGTTTTGTCCCGTACACCGGTGCGACGGACCTGTTACATCGATACCTTAAAGTCTGCAAACAAAATCAATCCGCTGAGGTTCTATTCTTATTAGCAGTACCATTCATTAATCGGAACAAAGAATAAATATTTTGTAAGCAACAAAGGTTACGTGATATAAAAACTTGTCATTGAAATTTAAACAACTTGCTATCACTTATTTGCTTTTTATTATCATTTAGCGATATACTTCCTTGAGTATCCAAAATTAAATATGGAAAGAGTAGTACAGTAGTCTGTTTGTTTTATATCGTAGCATGCAAAAAAAAAATATATAGTAGAATTACATTCGCAATATTTTCATTGCTATTATTATTTAGATAAAGATGGTTTAATTTAAAATTCCTACTGAATAAAACTAAAATAAACAGGTTAACAGTTAATAGTAACCATAAGCAATATCCAATGCTGCAAGGAATTTAATTATACTAGAAACTTTTTAATTAAATTGATAAATAATTAATAATAAGTTAATATTTTCACTTATTGGACAAATCTACTGTCAAGTTTAATTACTGCAATTAATTAAAAATGTTTCATTAACTCTGTAATAATTTGAGATTACTTCAAAACTATTTCAAATTAACAAAGTATTTCCAGTGATAATAATTGTCGGATTAGACAGAAATTTTGACGTATATAGTTAAAGGTTTAGTTACGAGAAATGTGGTTTTCACAATTAAGGGTTTAAGGACAGTAAGCGTAATGAAAAATATGGACAATGCAGTCCTGCGCAAATTTTTCTAAGTCGACCATTATGGTCACGTGTCAACCTTATACCGGAAACAAAGACCGGCGATCAGCGTGTGCTGAGCACGCGTCGCTGTAATTACGGCTAAAATCTTGGTTTGCGCCCTTTGTCACCGATTCAGCCCTTCCTAAGAAATATTGGCATTAGCATGGACTGTAAAAAGCGGGGCTAATTCGTAATCGTGGACTTCTCTTTTAACAATCAAAAATTATGCAATCCCCAAAGAATTGCTAGCAGTCCTTGAAAAATATTATAGTGCTCTAAAATGGTTCAAATTATAAAATCCTTTTATAAAATTATGTAATCAAGAATCGGTTGCAAAATTCTGTTAAAGCGTTTACTACTATGGCATGGGAAAAACTATAATAGCTCAGAATGAATAACATTGTATAAAAGTTCATTAAACGCATCAAATCGTGGAGTTCGTTTCTCAATTACATGTTCATTACATTACACGATCATTCCGAGAAAATATAATTTCCTGGGAAACTTTTCTCAATTATTACGTTACCAGCTCTAATAAAATATCTGGTTCTCTATCGTGTTATCACTATATTTGGTTACCCTAAGTCAACAATGGGTAAGAAAATTGAAAACATGCAAAAGCAAACAAAGTGCAGTTCTATAACAAGTCTTGTAATTAATTTTGAAGGGACGAACGCGGTCGTCTCGTGTGTCCATCGGTCAACTGTTCCCTAGAGCTTTCGCAGGATAAACAGGCTAGTGGTCAAGTTAGCAAATGTTGCACAAGTAGCGCGCTTAACTTTGAAAAACCATTTGGCGAATGACACTACAAAAAGGGGCTAGCATATAAAGACTTTTGCATGCCTTTTTCGAAAAGCTACTTGCATTGAGCGGTGTGGGTGGACACAGGTCAGTTTATTCATAATGTTAATCACCCCTCTACATGAAAATCAAACAGAAATTTGCGCAGCATCTGCCCTCTTCATGGATCGTAAATTTTGATGCCATAAGTGGGACACAATTGTAATTCAAAATCACCATTCAAATGTCGCATTTTCATATTTATTTTAGAATTATTTTTCGTATAATGTTTTCAATGCTTCAGTAAAGTTAGTTTATGAATAATAATATAAAATTTGATTGAAAGTGGATGGATGCAATTTTCTCCCTATATTTAAATCGTAACCATTACTAATTGAGGTTTAACTGTAGTAATTAAAATGTATTGTCAATTGTTGTGGCTAGCAGCATTACTATAAATTCAAATGTCAAGATCTCGTCACTTAAAAAACGTCGAAAAAAATGGACATTGAAATCAGCCCCTTCGCAGTTGAATATAATCGAAATATAAAATGGATAGCGTATGAGGGGAACGCCACTCATTAAACCCCACTATTTACATTTAAAAATTTTTTAGAACATTGATATTTCGTATTCATTGCGAGATATTTTAAATTGATGATCAAATTTTATGTTTCCATTCATGCATTATTACGATTGATTGGCCGGTGCAAAATTCGATTTTATAATTATAGATAGAAAGCTAATCAATCACATGTTAAATGTGACTAGGGTTCGACTTTCAATAATCGAATATAAAATTTCTATTGAATTTAGTACGATGTCACTGATCTGATAAATTGTTAGGGCATGATCAGTTATTTTTACTTGAAAACTAATTGGTGATGTATCATTCGCAATTCTTTTCAAATTTATATTTGTACGTAGTCTTGTATATAAATAAACCAAATGTATTCAGTGCGTTATCCAGAAAATTAAATTACGCGCCACTAGCTCTTATAAATATCGCAATTAGCATGCGGAAGTGTATAAAGTTAGGTTGTAGTAGTTTATAAAGCCATAAATAAATTGCAAAACAGAAAATATTCCTACCTCATGAAAACGGTCGCAATTCGACTTCAATTATTTATAAAAAAATAAAGGAATCGGATATTAATTTCTAACACAAAACAATATTTTATAATTAAATTTAATTCAACACTCTCGGAGTGAATTCAGTTATTTTTACGACAGTCTCAAGTTCTCAAATGTAATTTTTTTACGGTTTAGTCAAATCTTGTTGTTGAACTTGGTGGAGCAATGTTAGCATATCTTCCTCTTTCCCCACCAATTGTATTCCGTTTCACTATGCATTCATTATGCAGTGTACATCATGCACATTCCAAAAAAATAAATTGTAAGAAAGTTTACTTAAAAGTGTTACCTTTGCCATCTAACTTGAACATTGTACAGTTCCTATAAACGGAAATCCTGCAAATTTAAACTGATGTCTGTCTATACAAGTGCATATATTCACGTACAGATGGAGCCAGCGTGTATATTTTGCTAGTGATCAAATTAATACTTAAAATTTTCGTCATGATAAAATTAATTTGAATATATTTTCTAATCAATTTTGTTCAGTTCGCCCCATTTTAAAACTAAAAATGAAAGCCTAACATGAAATTTTCTAAACGATAGCCCTTGTGTGACTAGACCCCACCCGCCCGCTTGAGTAATTTTTAACCCATCCATACTGGAGGGTTAGAGTTTAGAGCCAATTTGGATCCGATGATCGCGAGTTCCAACCCGGCACACGTTGCTAAGGTTTTATAAATGAGGAATGAATGTTATGGATACCTTCTTCTCGCATAGAACGTAAAAATGTAGGACTTATGTCAATACACTGTTTAGCACGATAAGCGATCTTTATCTGAGGGTTTGAATTCCTTGAAATAAGAAAAATTCAGAAAAACAATATAATAGGTCAGAAGCGGTCGGCGGTTTCGGATTTAATATTTTCAATGTATTAATGTAAAAAATTTAAACTTCAAAGTTTTGTTTAAGCAAATACAGGTTTGTTGGAAATAAAAATGGAGGCAGTAGCATTTACTTTATTTTTTTCCTAATCTAAGAGTGATAAAATTGGATTTACAAACTTCTAAAAAGTTGTTGTGAGCGGAGAAGTACTACTACTGTTCAGCTTATATTGCGAAAAGTATTTCTCAAGTAGCTCAGAATGTTGTAGCATTAGATTTCTTTATTCTATAAACTACATATTATTCTACATAAAGTTTCCGTTTGTTTTAAAATTTTCACATTAATTTAAGTTTTAACATTGGAAATGTTTATGTTCGTATATGGGGGCCAAGTTATGAGTTTTAACTCAAGGACAAAGAAGACAAAAGTGTCGCGATCGGGTTTCGCCGCTAGCTGGCCGGTCCGGGCCGACAGCATAGCACGGTGGGCACAAGGATGCGGTGGGCATACAAATTGGCGTGTGCGCCGTGCTCCTGTCCAGCCGAGGCCGATGGTGTACAACTACAACCCGAGGGCTTTAGCCCCAGGGTTGTACGTCTAATTCTGTATTTCCATGGTAATAGTCAGTGTTATCATTTCCAATGCCTCCGATGGTTGCAAGGATTGCGAAATCTGTGAATTTTTTTTTCGAATGAGGATTCAAAAATACTAAAAAATGAACTGAACATTTTTATAGTAAATCCAAGTATTACGGATAGAAACGCGATTTCTGTACAGCGACGGCGACGATTTTATGCTTCAATCCTTTCATAACGACTTGGTAATATTAATCGAAGAACTTAACGAAATTTTCTGTATAATATGATTTTGATAAACGGAATTTTATTTGTTCCATGAACTTTAAGAATTTGATTTCAAGTTACAACATAGAAACCCTCCACTATTAAAAAAGTATATTCATTATTTTCATTTCCATATCTACTTTTTCCACAACATATAAAAAGTAATATTTTATGTCTGCTTACTGAAAACTGGGACGAAAATGAAAGCTGTGTCAACAATGGCTTTTCAGTTTTGTGCAAAAGGCAGCTTAGTGAAAGTTTGTTTACATTTACCACTCGAGCAGATTTCTCGTATATCTATCGAAGTTTATTTCTCGTAACTCGTACATGATACACTCAAAGTTCAGCAAAAACGTTTTGGGACGCTGACATTTGAAATTGATTTACCTACCTTCGGTATGACCCCAAACTTTATTCACATCCAATAGTTTATTTTAGTATAAGTTTGAAATAGTGAAACTCGTTGAAAAAATTTACGTTTGTAATTTTAAAATGGGAAAAAATAATATCATCGTGAATTGTTTTCAAAAAAAACCTACACCTCAAATCAACTTTATGTTCGCGTGATTAAAACTGTTATTGCAGTCTTGCTAGAACCAATCACGGTCTAGAGTAAAGTAAAATAGACAGGTCGTTGGAAGAATTTTCAGAGAGATCAACGTCGACGTTCCGAGTTCTAGTTAATTGAACCACTGAATAGTCCCTAACCCGTTTGGTCAATGTGGTGTTCTAAAGCCTAAAACCTTTTATGATGTAACGTTAAGTAGAAATCAATGAAGAAGATTTTCGTTCAACTATGGACAGAAAGAAGCTAAGAAGGAGACCGTTTTCGTTTATTAGAGAAATGAAAAATAGGGATCCATTACTCGCTTATACTTAACATTTATCTACAAGTTTTCATGAAGTCCCTTTACGAAATTAAGTAAAAGCCGATTTTTTTATTTGGAGAATAAAAATGTTTCAAAAATTAATAATATTTATACTGGACATCGTCAAAGATTTTAGAGCCAAATTTAATGCGTTTCATGAAATTTTAACGTGCTTCTTTAATTTCCTCCTGTACGACTGCATTACCCTTGTTGCATCAACGGAAATATCACGGTTATTTTATTATCATGTACAGGATGTTGTAATCAAGATTATGATGCTACAATAAATACGGAAATGTAGGTATTTGCGGTGGTATCAAACAAGCCGCTATTCACAAATATGTTTATGACAGAAACGTATCGACGTATTTCAGTATCAAGTTATGTTTTTTTAATGTCATTACTTTTTATCTTGCTTACTACGAAGAGGTCAAAATTTGTTATTATCAAGTTGTTTTCTTTACTGTTTTTATTTTTACCTCCTGGGTTAAGATTTTTATTCGGTGTTTCGCTTCTTGATGAAAGATCGCGGGATATTGAGAAGTGTTCAGGATTGGTGGATGACTCGGAGATTGATGAGAAAATGAAATAAAACGTGTTTAGTGCATATCAGAATATATTGACTACAATAATTAACACAGGTTACAAAGCAATATTGGAAGCACAGAGCATACTGTTTTGTATTAAGCAGCTATTCCAGGTTATTGTCCATTGCATCGACTAATTTATCAGTAAAAGCTAAGGAACACACAGGTGAACAAGTATTTCCCTAATTTAAGCGAAACCTGTTCTTTCATAGCAAAACTCCAAACAATTTTACTAAAAATAGTGTTTCTCAAAAACATGTGCTTTACGAGATATGCAACAAGCTCACAGAAGAGCATATAATGTATATGTATTATTGTCAAGATATTGTCGCATTATTTTATGTATAACATCACATCGTCTTACATAAGATATGAAATGTAGTTAACACCAGATGATTCCAGTTAAGTTTGCTGTGCGAGTACCCCTTTATAAAACATTGACATAGTATTCATTTAGTGATTGCCCACAAATCGCAATTTGGAAAGGCGTGCGTCGCATTCGATCGAAGTGGCAAGAAGCAACACGCGTTTGTGAAGCGTTTTCCTTCGAACGAACGCAGCGCAGGTCTGCGCGCACTAGACACTAGTTAACATCTTTATAAATCTATAGAAAACTATGGTTCTTCTCTTTCTAATCAATTATATCTAAGGGTATAAAATATATTTAAAGCATCGCAGAAGTCTCTAAAGTCGTTATTGTCGCATATCCAAGTAAATAGACTTTAGAGACGGCTGTATACGACAATACAGCGGTATAAACTGATCACATGTAGAGGCGGAATGCTCGAACACTAGGTGAATTGTCACAAGATATCACTAGAGGATAATTCTAATTTTACATATTGTGCGTAGCTAGATTGTGTCTGCTGTACCACAAATGCAGTATCAACAACTTGTACAAGCAAACGGATATAACGTATGTGACACCTCAAAAGAAAATTTTACCATGTATAATTTGTACCATTTACATTACGCGATATTCTAACTGAGGAAGTTGTATGTATGTTATTGTCTTGGTTCCATTTTATTTAGTCGGAATATTGAGCCATTTGTTGTAAAATCCATGGAATATACTTCGGCACGTAAGCATATACTCCGGGTAGATGTGGATGTGCACATTTGATACCCCAACTTACGATGCCTCCCACGAACCAACGCTCCGAATCAGAATCATCGCGGCAGAGTAAAGGTCCACCCGAATCCCCCTGAAAAAGAAAAAACTTGCAAGTTATTAACTCTCCGCGATTCATTTCTCCTATTACTCTTACCTGACAAGCGTCTTTACCGCCTTCCTTATAACCGGCACATATCATGCCCTCTGTTACGTTTAAATCACGGTTTTCCAGCCAAGCATTGCATAAATCGCGATTTAAGACTGGTACTTCCACTTCGTTTATTTCCGGTTCATACTCAGACACTGTAGAAAATACAAGTTTGCTTGAGAATGCCTTTAAGTTACACTGCTGGACTTACTTCCGGTGTCTTCTTTTTTCCCCCATCCTATGACTGTACAGCTCGTTCCAGGCGGAAGTTCCCTATTAGCAGATGGTAAACACACGGGGAGTAAATGCTCGTGAAAAGTAACTCTCGATGCTAACTGAAAAAGAAATTCCTTTAGAAGATCTAGCTTCCTAGATTTCCCTTTACTAGTATTACCTGAAAAAGAGCAACATCATTATCGTGAGCGATACCTAGATTATACATTGGATGAGGCACAACTCTTTTGACTTTCATTTTTTGACCATAATAGGAATGCGCGTGTCGCCTGGTAATTCCAAGTTGAATTGTCCACCCCGATACGTCAGAATGACTAGACAATAATAATAATGAAAAATAAAAATTAAAAATTATTCTTTATCGTACTTTCCCACGCAGTGTGATGCTGTTAACACCCACTGATCCGCTATAAGTACTCCTGCACAATAAAAAATTTCTTCTGGACCACCTAGAAGAGCTGCTAAAAAAGGCCAATCTCCGGGTTTTGATCGAGTACCACCTACAATTCGTAGGGTTCTACGTTCCGCGTATGACTTACGAGCTTTGCCGCACACTGAAATAAACAATTCGTACTTATACAAGAACGAAAGAAAAAGAAATCCAAAAGTCCCCGTACTATTTTGTTTTGGATGTTATTTGTATTATTTTAATTTATTTTGTTATTCCTGAATTGAAATAATCAATGTGTTGTGAAATAAAAAAGGATACGTACTGTGGTCGGTACAAGTTAGATCTACCGTGGGATAAGCTGTCCCAGTACAAGAAGCAAATTCCCTAAGCATATTTTTAGGGCGTTTATTTTGATGCATTCGCCAAATTGCAGTCGTTTCTTGAACGGGAGGAGAAATGTTAATGTCCTTTCCTTTAAGCAACCGACTTCCGATCGAATTCCTACATGAATAACGTTCTAGAATTTTTTATAAATTATGACGAAATAAGTAAACTCACGAATAACCCAACAAAGAACAAATCGCGGTAGGCGATGTTGATTGATCCCATTGAGTTACACATGCCGGTATCCATTTTTGAAGTTCAGGGCGAAATATTTCTAATTGGCCACGACCTTCGTCACCATTTCTTTCACTTAGTCGTACTAGAATTCCAACATTTTATGAAACGAGGTTAATATCGATTTTTTCTAATATATACTTACAACAATTACGTTCATCTTGTGCATATGGACAATCAACTTTTCCATCGCACATTTGGTCTTGAGATACGCATTTTTCTTCTCCACAATGGATCATGCCTTTTTTGCATTCTTGACAGTTCATTTCGTCTGTTTGATCTTTACAGTCTACATGACCATCGCAATGCCAGTCTTTTGGAATGCACCTTTTGATGTCACATTGAAATCCGGATGGACAAACTTATGAAGGATAATTTTACGGTAGTAATAATTCGATATAAAATTATTCGTTTTTCAGGACTTACCGGGCTTTTGTGCACGGACCTTAGCTTCTTTTACTTCATGATGTCCTACACAAACTTCAGGATCGGGAGATTCTGGGAAAAGGTTGCACTCCAAATATTCCGGTAGTGCAAGTCCAAAAACATCCAAAAAAAAACCACATCGCCTTTTCATTTCTACAGTTATAAATGAGGGGATTAAAAGTAGTAACCAATTATAAATAGAAGTTGGTAATACCTAAGCATAAGCTACGACAAGGACGAACGACAATACCACCTGTGCCACATTTGGGTACAAACACAGAACAGAGAAAGAGAGCAGCCAATTCGTAACAGCGAACGTCTACTACGGCATCGTAAACTTCTAATTCGTGCTGAGCGTCGGGTTGTCCAAAGTGTCCCATGTAGTTGGGAAACACTGTATAATTATACGGCACCTTGTGTTGTTGGCAAAATCCTACTATAACCGGGAGACATATTCCAGGCGCCGGATTTGATGCTGCAGTTTCCGGTATTGAAGAAACGTAGCTTGCGTTTACCGTAGTATTAACTATCTGCACGGCAGCGGGGTGAGCTATTTACCCAAAAAGTTTTGTTTTAGAGTGAGACATTTATAATATTATTATTATCAGCGAGTACCTTTAAAATATGCAGCCATTCCTCCTCCAATCGCGATCAAAGCAACAGCGTTCATTACTACTTGAGCAAAACGAAATTTTAATCGTACACTTCTAACATAATGATGACTGGACGAACGTCTCATATCCCTTATTATCTATAATATATGTACGTAATGAGTTTAAATATTTGCAATTTTGAGTTTTACTTACTCTGTGGTGTAAAGACATATTGGAACCACTATGAAATCGAACAATAGTTTGTAAACTGGCTGGCGTGGAAGCACTTTTAGTTAACGCAGAATTTCCATTTCCATCATCAACAGTCGGTTGTGCAGAATTTGAAACTGTATTAGGTTTATTAGGTGTACGTGGGGGTAAAAGTGGAGTCTCCATCGTTTTGGTCGTATAACTGGGTGATGATGTTTGACTAAAGCTATCACTTGACACGCTGGAATCTTGTCGGACAGAGTTTTTAGGATTATTTTGCTGTTGGATGGTTGCATTTTTGACGCCGGGCGAAACGGAAGGTTTGTGAAAAATTTTTGGCGCGGGCGGCGGCGGACCAACCGGCGCCGGTGGTATTCTACCAAATTCATGCATAAGGCTGTTATCGAATTGAAATACATAATCGTTAGATGTTCGGTTGCCTCCTTGTTTAGGTGAAATATTTCTATTGGAATCGTGTTTTTGTTTTGGGCAATTTGAATTTCTACTGTTTAAAAGAGATGCCGGACTTCTAGGTGGAGGTGGTGGTGGAATTCCACGATTTCGTGATGTAGGGTTTGGGCTGGGCAATTGAGACCGATAATTTGGCTTCACCTGTGTGTTGTCAGCGCTCGTTAATGGAATGTAAGAACGCTTTGGTACAGCCGGGGGTCGTGGCGATTGTATGGGCGGAGGAATCTGTTTGATAACAGAACAACCCCGTAGTAATAGGTACTTATTAAAAAAATTAAGTTTATTTGTCTGTTACTTACACGTGCGATATGTTCACTTGCCGTTGAACAGTTATGAGCAGAGTGTCTTCTAGCATACAAGTTCGCGTTAATAGGAAGTAGCGTGAGCGTTACCGGTTCAACGTGGGTCCTTTCATCGTTTAATATGTCTAATAATACGTTCTCGTTTGCCAAACTTCCCCATCTATACAAATTTGGACATCTATCTCAATTTAAAGCAAAACTCATGGTAAAATTCTTACCTGGGTCGTGTTCGAGCTTCCTCTAACTGAGTGATGCTGTGTCGATGATGCCCCAACATAATTCTTTAAATTCACTGCCGCATGTTGTATTGTGTGCGCTCAGACCTGTTGCACCTGTATAACGAATAAGGTGTTTTAGCGCCCCCAGGACACATTGATTAGATATTAATGTAAGTAAGCAACATTTTCTAAATGCTTCTTGTGGATTGAATAATCCATTTAAAATCTTAAGATGCAAACGAGATTTAAGCGTTTAAATTTTACAACTTTCAAATGATTAAAATGATGCCTGGCTTGATGTAATTAACTGGGGTAGCAATTTTAATTTTATCCGCGTGGAAAAACCGCTCGAAGAGGAATTTTTGCGTAATATTTTGATATAATTTTTTTTTATTATATACTTCTATTTAACATTTTTCCAAAATACGCGTGAGGTTTAAGTGCGAGACGGTCACTGACCTACTCCACACATGCAAACTCACCTGTAGCGGTGTGCGCGTGCAGATCGCGTGGCGTGCGTGACTACAGCGTGGCGGCATGTGTGTACTAATACATCTGAGCCGCCGCCTCCGAGCCTGCGCTGCCGCCCGGCCGCGAGCCCGCACCCAGGGCACGCTCGATGCAGCGCGGATCTTCGACGATATGAGCCTACCTGTGCTCTTAAATTTGATACACGTCAAGATTTGTACGAACCTTTTTCTTGAACTTTTAAAAGCACATTTTTTCATTGTATATAACGCAGACATAATCGTAACGGTCCGAACTTTAGTTAAGTTTCATGATGCAGACAGTCGTTAAGGATTATGTCTTTTCAGTTTATTTTCTTTTAGCACGTTCCAAAAAATTAGTCGTTTATTTCACGTTTATTCGAGTTTCCGAATACTACTTAGTTTTTTAAACTCTTAAGGAAGATCTTATATTTTCACGTAGCAACCTAATCGCAATAATCAAACCAACCCTTGAACTTTTCATTACGTTTTATTGTTCTTTCTACTTTTTTTTCTTCAAACGAATTATTAAATACTACAATAAGATTATTACGGTTTTACTATATCGTGAAACATATTTTCCTTAAACGTAAACGTAAGTAGTAAATGGTAACTCTATCTAGCTTGAAAGTCCAGCAGGCGCATTCGTCTATCGAGCGTCTGCTCTCCGGCATCCACATTAAGGCCGGAATTCAATTTTCCGCACTTCCCTTGCATACAAATAAGGACTACGAAACCCAGTCGCGTAGAGTGTTATTTGTTACTTATTTAAGGAACGTTGCTTTTGGGGAAAGAACCAAATAATATAAAGATGCTTTTCATCAACAAAAATTGAAACCGAGAAGAAATTGGATTATCTATTTTTATCGTTTCTCTATAATTTAATCATTTTCCTTTATAATGAAAATTGAAAATAACCCATTTGATTATAAAACTTTAAAATACATCACCATTAATTGTTGCGATATGTGGTCAAATTTAAAAATTCAATTTAAGTAACCCATATAAACTGCGATTTAGGATTTAAAGAAAATTTACTTAAAACAATCAAGGAAAGTTTCTAGTAGATCGTTATTGTATGGAATCGTACCAAATCTATTCACATTCTTGTAAGGTTTGCCTCAATCTATCAAACTTGTGGCATGTACCACACCAACCCTCTGATCTCATTTCCCAAGAAAGTTTACCTCCGATCTGTTGCCATTATAAAAAAATATTTCCACCTTTATCCTGCACATCGTCCAACGAAAATATTAAAACATCCGATTAGTTTCATACATTTTAAATCGTTATGGAGACAACATTTTCTGCATACTTGAAAAATCAGAAAAGTTGTAACATGAGAAATCTAATTATCCTAGCATGACTCGGAGCGTTGTTAGCTTGAGACACCGTTTCTGCCAATTCCTACAGTTTCAATATCGAAATATTCTTTAGATTAGAGTAAGATTATTAAAAGTTACTATAATGTTAATCCTAATCAGTCATTCTTTAAATTACTTTACTCTTGTATCAGTGAACTGAAACTTTTAGACATTGAAGGGATCCGTAAGTAAATACGTAAACAATCTATCGGGGAGTTTTCATGTATTAAAAACTGAAAGCTATCCAGCTTTCAATTTTGCTCCGTAAAAGTTCATTAGTGCGGTGCAGTATTAATTAGAAAAGCCGTTTGAAAGTGGTGCAAAAAAAATAAAAGCAATAATTGGTTTTACATCAAAACCAAACGCTAATTCCCTGAGGGTTGGAAATTTCCCTAGATGATTATTGAAGTATATTCGTAATTTCCCGTCTTAAGCTTCTCTTTTATGAAGAAATTTATCTACGGATCGACTTGTAAGTTAGGCACTCGCAAATAAATTTCCAAGTGTAAACAGCCATCTGTTGATCATACGCCCGACTTCCTTCGAAATACTAAATTTGCCAAAATTCTTTCAAGATAAGTCTTACATCAACAAAAATTTAAAACGTTCGCAAACATAGTACAACTCAATGTAATTTTTTAAAGATCTGCTAATAATGAATAATATAATACCTTCCACCATTAGCTCGTCAAGAAAACTAACAGTAACCAACCGTAAGAGGTTTTTCAAACTTGACCTGATTTATAATTCAGTAAACTCATTAAATTCTGTTAACTAAGATTATATTTTTTTATAAAATACTCCAAAAATTAAGACATTTTGTGTTATCTTAATTACATTCTAGTCATTTAGATATCATTAAACTCAAAGGCTCAAAGCCTTAGTCTTACGTTCTTACTTCCGCTGAACAGAATCAAACAATACAAAGAACTAAGAATAGATCACCGGTTGGGGGAAAACTGGGGAAGCCGAAATTACTGAAATGTTTGATTGTGTTGTTTAAACTTATTTCTAAACGCGTTAGAAAAAACTCAAACTCGATTATAATTAGATTTTATAGAATTAAAATGTTAATTGATATTATTAATTATGTTACTTACCCATTAATTAATTTAAAGCGGGAGCAAGCGGCAATCTGTGCTCACGGGCACGTTGCAAAGTACCAAATGAAAACGTAATGTCGAAGGGCGACTGGATATCTCTTTCGCTTCATTTATTTGTTATATTTCTCTTAATACCTTATGCACTTTTAACAAAATATTAAATTTATACAATCATAATTAGTGATCCACACAAAGCAATTCCCAATCTCATTTATTTAATCCGCTTAAATAAAATAGGATTATGAGCCAAATTTAATTAGGCCTTTCAAACAGTAACAGAATATTGATTTTAGATTAATTAAAACAGTTTATAAACTGTTTTATAAGTTATAACCAACTCGTGGTTACAGCAATTAAAAACGAGACTACTGTTTTGATTATTTATAAGGATTATGGATATAACAAATATTCGGTTGTATTTCCAATAATCTTTAAGTTTTTCTTATTGATTAACTAATAAAGAACGAAATACCCTAGTCTAGTTCAAAGTGCGATAATAATTAATAATAAAGTAGAAACTGTATTATTACGTATAGGTAGGTACCTACTAGCAAATAAAAACTTTTTGAAAACGCGTCCTAAAGTTTCATCGCAATGTGATTATTATCAACTTGTGTGGTCGTTATTGATTATCGAATCAAATTTTTATTGTTCGGTTGTGTTAGAATAAACTCAAAAATTTTACGAATTCTCTAAAAACTATATCACTTCAAGGTCTTAAACTACATTATTAATTAAAACGTTAAATTAACTTTTATCTATGAATAGTTATTGTTAGTTCATGGTGAATGATGATAGCTGTAGTAATTTGAGCATAAATGGAATAATTAATTGAACTGAAATGGGAATCTATAAAATGGAACGTTTGTTATCATCGTTTGCCAACACCCCTTTTGCAGGACATTGGGAAAACTACAAACGGTTGATGGTATTACAAAATGAATTTTGGTTCTATTGCATTTAAAGCGTCGAAATTATTGAATTCAAGTTCTAAATAATGGTCCAAGGTTGATCTTTTCACTCGGGGCACGCACGGTGCCTCGATTCCCGCTAATGGATGTTTTACCACAAGCAACGCACTAATAGTATTTCGCATTCACAGCAGCCTTTAGTTTGAACGCGTGGTTAATTCGAAAGGCTGTTGTGGTTTCACTTCGGTAGTGAGTTTGAAAATTCGGTCAACAAATGTTAGCTTAATGTGTTTGCAGTTAAAAAAAATTCTACAACATTGAAAATTCAACGTGACAGGTCCGTCAATGTTGTTGATGTTGTTAAAAGTGTACAAATACGGACTGAATATTTTATCTCTCTACGAACGGAGATGCGTCTCCGATTTCATTTCCTCAAAAAAAAAGATTCAATTAACGTTGTTTGTATTTGTATCAAGAGCATTATATAATGGAGTTTATTTAAATTTATGCGATCTCTTCAATATTTATGCATATTTTCACCCCCTAAAACAAAAAATTAAATTGAAAATGTGATTTACAGGAAAGCACCCGTATTACGTTTCCATTATTGGACTTTGTAAATAAACTATAGATTTCTTTACAGTACCTACCTACTGTTATTTTCCGATACCTGAACCGACAAGAAATACTCGGTGCTTTAAAATCAATATATGGGGAAATGTTGACACTGTGGGGAGAGCTTTAACAGACTGTCTGCCAGGGATTGACTAGATTAAAGCTTTAAAAAGTTAAGGCCTACCGTTACTACTTCTACTCCTTTGTTTCTGATCTTTTTGTGATAACATATTTACAGTTAGCATCCCCGCCATGACTAACGTATTCTGTTAGTGGAAATTTAAGTCGGTTTTTTTTGCTTTCCCTTTAGCTACACTAGGTGATTTCGTCTTAATACGTAAAGACACGTGCAACTATGTTAAATATTGAAGAACGCGAACAGCAGAACTACACCATACAAACTGAGGAATACCGTGTTTATTGGCGTCGTCGGCGTGGCAAACCCTCCCACACACCCACGCGAAGAGCGCAGTGAACGTCGAATTCTGCAGTTTTAGTGCGACTACTTGACTATCATCATCACCACTAATTAATAAAAAAAAGTTATTTTAACAGTAGATATTGCGATACCTTGTAAAGAAACATTGGGCTTCAAAACAACTAAGTTATGGTGCAACCCTGGAAAAACATTTTTCAAAAGATTTTTAATGAATTCGCGCTTCCAAACAAATTCGGTTATATATTTTTTTGGAAATCTGATGTTGACCTCAAACGTTTCATTTTGAGCGCGAGCGCGAGTTGCTAGGCAAAAAAACACAAAAGCCTCTTTCCTATATTCAATTCATCACTTTTTGCAAAAACATGTACAAGGTTATAAGTTTCATAAGAAGCCTCCTCAAGTACAATGACAAAAGGATCCTTAAACTTACCATGCTTGAGACCTGAAAATTGCACCCTTAAACATACATTAAAATACATATTTCTGGCATCGATTTGCAAGAGACTACACATACAATTTATTTTAAAGGGGCAGGATTGTGTGCTTTCGAATAGTACGAAGGTAATACAGGTAGTATCTACTATTCTAGTGTATTGACGTACTCACACAAGTCCATGTATCCGTGCTTCTGCACAAGCAGCACACTTCATTTTTTCCTGCCGAAACTGAGAGCTACGCTCTACGGCTACGAGTCTACGGGGCGAGAGCCGAGTGGGGATGCGCTCCATCACCGGTGCGGGGGTAAACTCGTGCCCTTGACGCCGATCCCATTTGCATCTAAATTGATGCCAATGTGACTAAGATCTATCTTAGTTTATAGTTGCTGTATGCTGTATGCATTTTGCATCCAAAGTCTAAATTTATTAACTTTATAATTCCAATCCCATATACTCGTATCACTTAGACTATAATAGGTTTTCAAAACCAATACATGTTATCAAGGTTTATAACAAACAAGTTTTTCTGTAGTGAAACACTCAAAAAATATTTTGGCTCAGCATATATTTTATTTAAACAGACAGATATTCTGAACTTTTTGTAGAAAGTTTCGTCGTCGGTTTTCAAGTACAAAATTATTTTGAAAGCTCCCTTTTTATATGAAACACGTAATATAATCACGTTTCTCGAAGAATAAAAGTTGAAATACTTCAAACATCCTTAACGGTACAGGATATTCCATAATATGATAAATAAAACAGTAAACTAAAATTGTAATAGGTATACCTAAATCAAAACTGAAAAATATGTTATGTAAAATATTTATTTTTAGGATATTATTACTTTATAAGGACCTTTAAACCTGGATTATTGCAAATTCCAATTTAATCAGTCGCTTCAGTTTTATTACGGAATTATTATTCATACTCTCTATCTCTGCAAATAAATATTAGAGGAATTCTGAACATGAATTAAAAAATGTGATTTTAATTTAAAATCATTGATTGAACATGTGAGGACTCTAATTAAGAGAGATTAGATACTGGACATTCTAGTTCCCTAGCATAATTTATTATTCAATATTACCTGTTAAAAATTTTAATTAAAGTTATATGCACCTAATTTAAAAATATTCGAACTAAAGTTCTTCTGATATACGTGAATACTCACATCACATCACACTATCTATCTATTCGCTTTTTATCTGCTTTGAAAATTAAAATAGTCTGGATTCCATAAAATCGCACATTATTAATAAAATAAAAAAATGTAATAAAATCGTTGCTAGTGAAGACAAAAAAAGAAAAATATATCTACGGAGTTGAAAATGTAAAATTATTTTCTTTAATAATACAGGATAATTAAGTTAAAATAATAAGAGAAGAGAAATTAAATTTCACGGTCAAAACGTGTAACTGTCTGCCTGCCAAAGTAAGCTTCTTTTGTCTACGTATAAAATTAGCATTAAATTTGGTTGCGACATCGTGGCAAGTCCTTGAATACCCCCAAAAGCCCTTTTAATTGAAATCAGCTTTGTCTTTAACGTTTTAACGAAAGGTTCACCTTCGTATTACATTTTCTACTATTAAAGTTGAAATAAATATACATGATGTCGATAGAAACCTTTCATTTAACGAAATCGTAAAATCCTTCGTTAAAGGAAATTGTCTTAAATAGAAATTCGTAAGCTTGTTATTATTTAAGTCGTTATTGACTTTAATTTTTCGGCTTTTATTACTTGCATCTCACATTGGGTTACCCTTAGTATTGCTATTTTATCTGTCTGGGTTCCGGATGAAGAATAGGCCCAGGGAATCCCCTGCCTGTCGTAAAAGGCGACTATTTGGGGCGATTGTCCTTTATTCTTCCTATAATTTCATGTATCTGGTTATTCCAAAACTGTCCTATCCTACATACATATTATTTTAGAAGGAATTTGCCAAACTCCAAGAAGGTTAACTAGCTAGTTAAGCGAAAAGAAAAATTAGAAACAAGTTTAAATTTTCACATGAAGGATATTCGTTTCGCTTACGAGCTACTGTGGGGGAATATTATCGGCGTTTTTGACGCTGTAATCCGATCACGAATCGACAAGTGTTTAGGGAAGCTGGGAAATAAAGTCAGAAGGAGTCTTTTCGAGAATTCTGCGATGACGTAGTTCTTCAAATGATACAACGCAATCCTGGACTTGAACATTACAGTATTGCACGTCTGGACAATATTATATGCTGTGAGTTTGTCTCATACTATCTTCATCTCAATGATTACTACTACAGCCAACAGCTAAATTTTTCAGACCTATGAAGATCTATGTAGAATATTGCGTATTCGAAATAACCACACAGGTATCGGTTCGTAATAATCCTCATGCTGCTGATGATTATAATGATGCTGTACAATCAGTTTCTTGTTATAGGTACATGCAATAAGAGAATAACACTTGGATATATGGATTTATAAATCAACAAGTTAAATTATTTACTGCTACTATAAAACATTTTCGAAATGTTTTACATAATATTACATTCTTCCATCGCCTGATATCAGTTCAATACAAACACGCGTTTACAATAAAGGTGACTACTCGAATTGCTTTAAATATTTTGCATTCGTGAACCCGGAGGGCGAATCCTATAAGCTAAACCTAAAGGAAATAGTATATTTGTTTAGCGATTGAAAAGCTTTGAGCTTTTTTTCTAAAGTACAGAAGTTTTTCATTTTATAAGTCATATTTTCAACGTTCCTACCAAAGGCTTTTATGCAAACTTCAAGCAATAGTAATATAATAAAGAAAATCTCTTTTCATCGTTCTTGATTCGAGGACAAAAACGAATGTGAAAAAGGAAGAAGCCTTGACAAACGAGAGCTGCTACCAATCACTCAGTAACGCTTAGCAACGTTTTATTCAAAGTGTATTATAAGAAATTATGGGTTCCGGACCGAGCGTTTGCAGTCTGCAGATATTAATTTTATCGACATTTGGATAGTACCGACCTATCTAATAAGAACTTGCAATTTTAAAAGAAACATCTAATTATATTTTAATGATGAGAAAATTCTTAAAAAGAACCGGATGGGAAATGATGAAAATACGATGTTTAGAATATTTCTTACCTTGACCGCAACATCGATTTTTATTAATGATCAAAACCTTTTGCCCGGACATTTAGGGAAAAAAGTTATTGTAATGTAACGAGGCGACTAACCGGTAGGCGAAAATTAAGAAGCAGATAAGTGGCTTCTGTTTTCGCTGAGGTCAGTCGTCCTCGTTTCGCTCCGAATTTCTCCGACATTCCCACCCTGACAAAATTTCAAAGACTGCGCATCTATTCAGAGTGGGGAACGATACGCTCCCCTATAAAACCGGTACGCAGCTCACTGCCTTACTGTCGCAACCCAATTGGTTTCGTAGATTTGGTGTTATTTGAACAATCAACCAGTATTTTGCCGTAATTAAATATTTCCTCCGTGAGGAAAGTAAAGTTTAGAACGAGTATTCTTTGTATACACCTGGACTCATCCGCATTAATAGATTCCCGACTTTGAGTTTCATTTAAAAGTAATTTCAAATACTTACCCGTGTAATAAAACAATTCAGAGGTGTTTGAACCCACCTTTTGATTCACTAAACATTCCAGACACTGTAATTTTTCCGAAAACCGAATTACAGACGCCATTAAACTCATCACCTTGTTGCAAGCTTTCACCTTCGTTGCTTATACGCATCCCTGTCTGAGTAACGATTCCCGCGCACTCTCCCTGCAAAGTCCCGTTTACTCAATTAAATCTTAATTATCCTTGTTTTATTAACCGTTTCAGTTTATTTAATTATTCCTTATATAATTATCCTGTACATAAATGTAAATATTATCTATAATTATTCCGAATAATAAATTGTTGTAAAGGTTTTAAATCTCCAGTTATTTATTTACCCCTTATTACGAACACTGGTCAACTCAAGAGCTACCCTAGTGCACAAATAAATTCTGTACGTCAGGGGGAACGTTACATGGCGCCCGAGCAGGGAGCAGCCCGTCCGCCCGCCTGAAGAATCCGTAGCCGATCCACCTGCAACACCAGTAGCAGGCCCATCCGCCATGGTGATGAACCCGTCCGCCTAGACGTCGCCATCGGCCATGGAATGTGTACATATTTATATTTGATTTCTTTTTATTAACCTGTTTGATTTTTATTGTATATACCGTTTACTAACCGTCCTGTTTAATTTTTGTTTTAGTCCCGTAAGTTTTCTCTTTCCCCCCGGGAAGGGAGGAATGTAGCGAGGCGACTAACCAGTAGGCGAAAATTAAGAAGCAGATAAGTGGCTTCTGTTTTCGCTGAGGTCAGTCGTCCTCGTTTTTGAAACTCAAAGTCGGGAATCTATTAATGCGGATGAGTCCAGGTGTATACAAAGAATACTCGTTCTAAACTTTACTTTCCTCACGGAGGAAATATTTAATTACGTCAAAATACTGGTTGATTGTTCAAATAACACCAAATCTACGAAACCAATTGGGTTGCGACAGTAAGGCATATATTTCACTTGCCTAAATAACCGTAACAACACAATTAGTACATAAACTTGATTGGGACGGGACCTAATTAACAACTGTATTGTTTAACACAAATACTGCTTGTTACTTAGTAAAGGAAGCTTGGATTGCACATTGCAGCCGAATCGACCATACACATACAACTCCAAGTCCTCCAACGGCGAAACAAGGGGTTAATGAACAATCAACGGGAAATGAACGGGTAATTAATCCCAAAAATTAATTTTACTTTAAATTCCACAAAGTATTACTTTGTAAACCGAAAACACTCGCATTAATGCTCTGGTAAATTGAATCTATGTTCCAAAAGAACCGGGGCTTGTTTGAAGAACAAATCGGAATTAATTTAACTACGGAATAAGAGTTCAAAGTTAGTTTGTTGGCAAACTAGCTTTGAATCTCGTTCGGAAATCTTTCTCAAATTCTCTAGACTCTGAGAGATGTCAGAAAATTCTCCTCGAAAGTGGGCTGCGCACCGGTTTTATAGGGGAGCGTATCGTTCCCCACTCTGAAAAGATGCGCAGTCTTTGAAATTTTGTCAGGGTGGGAATGACGGAGAAATTCGGAGCGCAACGAGGACGACTGACCTCAGCGAAAACAGAAGCCACTTATCTGCTTCTTAATTTTCGCCTACCGGTTAGTCGCCTCGCTACATTCCTCCCTTCCCGGGGGGAAAGAGCAAACTTACGGGACTAAAACAAAAATTAACCAGGACGGTTAGTAAACGATATATACAATAAAAATCAAACAGGTTAATAAAAAGAAATCAAATATAAATATGTACACATTCCAGGGCCGATGGCGACGTCTAGGCGAACGGGTTCATCACCATGGCGGATGGGCCTGCTACTGGTGTTGCAGGTGGATCGGCTACGGATTCTTCAGGCGGGCGGACGGGCTGGTCCCTGCTCGGGCGCCATGTAACGTTCCCCCTGACGTACAGAATTTATTTGTGCACTAGGGTAGCTCTTGAGTTGACCAGGGTTCGTAATAAGGGGTAAATAAATAACTGGAGAGTTAAAACCTTAATAACAATTTTATTATTCGGAACAATTATAGATATTATTTACATTTATGTACATTAATTATATAAGGAACAATTAAATAAACTGAAACGGTTAATTGAATAAGGATAATTAAGATTTAGTTGAGTAAACGGGACTTTGCAGGGAGAGTGCGCGAGATCTGTCACTCAGACAGGGATGCGTACTATAAGCAAAGCAGGTGAAAGTTTTCTAAAGTTTTCCAAAAGAACCGGGGCTTGTTTGAAGAACAGATCGGAATTAATTTAACTACGGAATAAGAGTTCAAAGTTAGTTTGTTGGCAAACTAGCTTTGAATCTCGTTCGGAAATCTTTCTCAAATTCTCTGGACTCTGAGAGATGTCAGAAAATTCTCCTCGAAAGTGGGCTGCGTACCGGTTTTATAGGGGAGCGTATCGTTCCCCACTCTGAATAGATGCGCAGTCTTTAAAATTTTGTCAGGGTGGGAATGTCGGAGAAATTCGGAGCGAAACGAGGACGACTGACCTCGGCGAACACAGAAGCTACTTATCTGCTTCTTAATCTTCGCCTACCGGTTAGTCGCCTCGTTACAACTAAATAATGTACCAACACGTAATGTACTCTAAACTCTAACTAGATAAAATCATTTACTCACAGTACAATCAAACGTGTGTTAATCTGTAGCTCAATAGACTGTTTAATTTTATTAAAGCGTTTCCCACATAACACGAATACATTGTAGTTACCGCAAATCAATAGTCTTGGATTTGCGTTCCATAACACTATACTGAAAGACCACTAACATAGATTAATTTGTCACTACTTAATTAAACCAATTACAATGCACACTAATACAGTTACATAAAATGTATTTGGTTTTTCGAAATCACAAGTCAAACGTTTTTGCCTTTTCTATCTTGTGCTATAAATACTGCTCCGATAGATCATCCCCTAATCATTACATAATACTTGCGTAAGTATTATTATGTAGTATATAATAATATTCATTTAAAGGTTAGGTTAGGTTAGGTTGGTTTGGGTTGGTTTGGGTTGGGTTGGGTTGGGTTAGGTTAGGTTAGGTTAGGTTACCAAAGAATCGATGCAAATATTTAGGATTTAGATCCGATATGGATTCATTAAACATTGTTTCTGCTAATGTCTGAATTCCACATTAATCAAAATTAAGAAAACTGCCACAATTTGTCTATGAAAAGCATGAAGTACCTATTAGTGAGGATAACGTTTCTCGTTTACAGGGATTAATTATTTGCGCTTCATCTACCTATAATATTACTAAAGGTAATTTCTAACCGTAGAATTAATTGTTTGTTGCCTTGTTAAACACGTGATATATTATTCTGAAGAACGGAGAAAACATATTTTCAAAACCCATTAAATTTCTAATAAACAATATTGCTCTTATAACAGGTTGTATTTGAGTGATACTGAAACCTGTAAACTGGACAAAAGGGAAACGTGAATGTTTCCGTTATTTGTAGTTTTCGATTAAAGGAGAAAATTCAAAACAGGGGTGCTGGAAACGAAGTCAACAAATGGAATAGGGTGTAGGGATGATAACACACAAATGCATGTTTTGCGTTGTTGTAATATTGCGTGCTCACACTAATTCAAACTATCACGAAAACGTTTTACACTGAATAATACGTTAATCATCAAATATGATGGATTATATTATTCACCATTAGAAACTTTAGATTTTCTGTGTGATAAAAATACATGAAAATGAATCAATTTCGTATTGCAAGATCTGTAAACTTTGAAAACCACAAATTGTATCCTTGCTCGTGATTCTATTGTATTGACACGTGCCTACTTAAAGTTTATTACCTACCACATTTATGTCAAAACAGCATTATCGCTCATTAAATTTCTTATTACTGCATCCCACGAAAAGCATATCTATTAAAACTACGAATAAGGTTTATATTAGAAAAATAGTATAATATTATTTTTCTTTGCGAATAAACTGTTCGAAGCTATATGCACAAACAATTGAACCAGATACTAAAATTCGCATAAAAATATTCGTTGCATTGTATATAAGTTACCGATATTTGAAAATAAAGATAAAAATTTTTGTGGTTTCTATATTGTTGACACGTGCCGCTTCATATTTTAAAACCTCCTGTGTCAAAACAACATTTTACCGCAAATAAATTTAGCGTTGCAAGAATCAAAAGCTAATTGAATAGTTCTTGGTTTGCACCGATCCGATTTGCGCCATTTCGCGATAATGGCCTGTCCTTTTATTTTCATAATGATGTTAGTACATTGCTAGTGATTTGCTTGACGACGATAGTTTGGAACCTAGCATTGTCTTAATAATGTGGTATGCCACTACTATAATTTTAAGTTTTTTCTGTTAGATTTTTAATTTCATTTACAATTACTATAAAACCAAAATATTCTTTACTAAAGGTAACCGCATCTGTGGTAAATCAACGTTTTCGCTTTGAGAAAAAACTGTTTTGTAGAGAGCGTGGTTTGAATTCATTTATACGTTTTTCAAATTTCAAGGGAATAAATGAGAGTTATGGAATGTCTAAGCGAACAACTGAAGCTGTGGAATGCAAATTTGGAACGCAGATTCCAGAGGAAAATAGACCAGATGGTACTAAGGCCGCTCAGAAAATTTTCATACATTCGTGTTTACATAATTTGGGTACATACGTAATAATTATTTAAAACCTAAACCCACACTAATAATTTAGTAAATTAATGTTTTCTTATTGCATCTTGTGTTGTGGAGTTTATCATCCAGACTTAAAAATAGGAAAAACAAACATTTCAAAATCCTTGCACCTAAATACCGAGAGCGAGTTTGAACACTCCGTTTGTACAACTATTTGCACTAATTAACTAAATTGTTGTGGAACATTCGCGATGCTAGGCATTTGCTTTATGTAGCAGACAAAATTTGCAAATGTATACATCATCCGGACAACAACCCCATACCAATAAAACCATTTTTTTGGTACACCAAAAATTGTTTTATATCGTTATCTACATAATAATAGTTTTGGTTGTTAAACCCAAATATATTCTTCAATTTCATGAACGACTAATAAACAGCGATATTCAGTAAAATAAAAAATATTGTCAGTTTAGTAAATAATAGTAGTACATGTTGAAACTTCACAGTTAATTTCGTGTAATAACAACCTGTGTGGATTTGTAAATCAGTCTGTAATAGCCACGCAAACTGAAAAATTTACATTTATTGGAGAAGTCTTAGGTTCATAACTCGTTTGAATAAAACGCAGATAAAATCAAGCTGTTGTCGTATAATTGTAAAAATATTGATGTTTCAAGCTACATCAGTCGGTTTTCAAAACGTAATCATAAACAACAAGGGTTGAATAGTTTCGTTTTCATTAGAAATTTAATAAAAGTGATCACACTTACCATAGTTTAATTTCACTTAATTCGCTTTACAAAGCACCGGAAGTCGTGATAGTATGAGGCATTATGTGGGTAGCGGTACGGCAATACTGGTAATTTAGTTCACTTGTTCGATGCAATAACCAGCTAGATAAGGTTTCAAAATCACCGTACTCATAATGATGATGATGATGACAAGACAAGGAACATTATAGGGAAAGGAAACCGGAAACTGAATGTTTGTAGTTTAAAGGAGTTGAATATCATCAGTAAATGAAGCAAAATAAATGAAAAACCCATTGGGACCAAACTTGAGCCTTAGTTCAAATCAGTATCGTAGTTATCAAGGTCCAAATGGATCTGAAGAATGCGCTCTTAGAAAAGTTAAAACAAGTCTCTTTCAACTTCCATATGAGATACCTCATCAAGCTTCTAATCGAAGTTTTCAAATAGGTATCAGAAAATGATAAAAGTGAACTTTCAAAAAGATATCTTACCTGACCTGGGAAACACAACACCAGTTATTGATGACCATTTCGATTAACTGGGAAAATCGCAACCTTTTTTGTTTGATTAAGTCGGTATAAATTTTCAGTAACTTTGCGATGAGAAATCAATAGTCCATCTGAACAAATCCAAACATAAGCACTGCTTGGACTCCTTTTCGTATACAGTAACTAATGGAGATGATTCATTAATAAAATAATTTCTTTGCCTCATTTCAATACTTTTTATTGCATCAAGGTGTTTAACATCGTAAACTGTTAAATGTGGGATTTGTCAACAAATCTCTTTACTTACAACAAATTCAACATAGTGTAGTGAAAACATATATTTGTTAATTGTGCTACTGAACAATAACATTTTTCCTTTCACTGAGAAAAAATTGCAAAAACTGTCGAATCATTTTACATATTATACATCACTAAATAACAAAGCTACTTATTCAGTAGTAACGCCTAAAATCTCATCATAACAATTTGTAAATACTAATAATATTTATTTACATATACGGTAGAGACTAAATAAAAATACTGAAATTAGTTGATTTATTGGTTAATTAATGTCTGATCACAACTGTGCTGTCCTTGTTATTGTAGAGTTTTAGTTTGCAGGGATTGTCTTCTGCCGAGGACTTACATTTCCATTTTTTCAATATGTAATATGGATTGACTTTCCAAAATGCAGTTGTATAGCTCAAAGTTCTGTTAGATTAAAACCTGAGAGTGACGAACTTTTTGTATTCTTAATATAGATAAATTTATATTGCACTATGATTAGGTAACAGTAATTCTACAAGGTAGGGTTATTGACTATACTTCTTTCTATTTAAGTTACGTATTTGACATTCACGTCAAAATTTGATTACAAATAAAAAATGAATCTCTCCAGTATTCATTTTTTATTTATTATCCACAGCTTTTAGTCTAAATTACATCACCTGCACTTTTAAGCAGGAATTCAAACCAAAATCTGTTTATTTTGTGCTATTACACGACTTTGAATAAAAAATTATAATACATTATCTTACGATATAGTTTATAAAACCCAATTACTATAAAATATAAAAATTATCAAAAATTAATATCTTAAATTTAATATTGCAAAGTTTTTTTTTTAATATAATACTAATATACTAAACGTGCTTTAATTTGGTAAGAATCCCTACGCCTGGATTGTGCTGCCTTTTACTAATAATTAAACAATGATAAAAAAATCACAACATGTTTCTTTTACAGTGTATTCACTAAATTTTCTAGAATTACCAAACGAATTACACTCGTATAAAAATGAGTGTTGAAATTCACGCGTACGAGTAAAATTTATCTAAAAATGATGTGCATCATTGCCTGTTGGATCATAGGGCTATGATAAATTTATTAAGTCTATCACATTTCTACTATACTGCATACGAATAAATCACGTTACTAATTGCAACTGCATACGGATTGTGACCATTTCTGTCACAAATATTTACAGTATTGATGGAGTAACTTTTTAAATATTTTATCAAAAAATTATCTTTAAAATACAATTCTTTTTTTATTGAATTCATGGGATCATTGAACACAAGAATGTCGGATCAACTGAGGCAACTTTAGCGGTCAAAAATGCGTGCATACAAAACAACAGACTTTGTAATATAGAACACTCCAACTCCTAAAAGTAAAACACTATTAGTTACAGTAAATTATTATTGAAAATGATTTAAAAAAATACCTTTGTCTCAATAGCTCTAGTTTCGGTATCTTGGAAATGAAGCTTTAATTTAGATTTACCATCATCTGAAGAACCACGAAGTTGTGAAAATTTATATTGCCATACAGGTATCTTCGACTCAGCCTCATGCAATGAAAATCCTAAATTCCAGTCTAAAGTCAGTCCAGCTGTTTTACCCCCATAACTTACCGTGAAGGTTTTGCTCTACAAAAAAATAATAATTCCGTTAATTATTCATCAAGAGCAAGAATATTACATTATAAACATATTTGGTCAACAGACTGAAAAAAAAATCTAATTAGGGATCACAACGAACTAAAAATCAGCAAGTATGAATCAGAATTGTTAGTTAAAATGCCGCCTTGTATTGGATTGTAACAACAGGACCGCGTGGTTACGCGAACCTTATTAAAATTGATGTTAATAAAAGTTTCCAATTTTCCAGTGACCGTTTCAATTTTTTACCCATTTTCAACAGTAAGTATATATTATAGTTTCTTTATATATTTTCAATATTTATTAAAAATCTCTTATCAAGAGTTGCAAGTTACATATTCCGCCCCCACAGCAGTCCTTTATACGAATGTTCAAGAATGGGAGTCCTTTGGATACGCCGCTACTAATGAAAACAAAATAATTTATCTTTTTCAGAAAATTCTGTTAAAAACAGCAATAATACGGCTATTGCTGCTGCGTTTCTCCGTTCCATCCACATACTAGTACCGTACTTATCGTTGAAAAAAGCGCAAGGATTTGGCAAAACCTCATCAAGACCATTAATTTTTAAAACATGTTTTATTTTTTATTTTTAGGATATTATTGAAGCAACGTTAAACTATGACTAAAATCTCCAAATTGGTAGGCATGTCATTAAAGTTTTGTGTTGGAACATAAAATTTCTCAAATACTCGAGATAAAGACGGATCAGATTATCTTGGACCTCCCTCAATGAAATATAACGCGCTACTGGACAATAAAAATATGGAAACATGGAAAACTACAAAGGCTGGAGAAAACAAACGCAGCTAGAAAACTAAGACACACAATTTGTAAAAACTGTTATAAATAAATAAATTTTTACCCCTAATTTCATGACAGCAGTGCAAACAGAACAATGCCAAGCATTTTCTATTCTCAATAACTCTTGACGTGTTTCTACCGAAAGATATCGAGAGTCTTGTCCAGAAGTTTGTACTAAAAAGCAATGCTGTCTTTCATCTACATTTTCAGATTCTTTAACAACCCTGAACATGGTTTGATAAACTTTGAAAATCAGAGGGCATTTATCCCAATCCATTACGTTTAACTATAAAAAAATTACATTACTCATCATAATTTCTCTTATTCAACATGCAGCTTACTGGAGGTGAATCAAACAACATTAAATCAGCTCCTTTAAGAGCTAAAAATCTGGGCTTATAGTTTTGCCAAGGTTGATTGTTATTGATAACCCCTTCGTTTACCCAGCCCATATATTCGATCCGATCAGATACGCTGAAGTTTCTGTTATAAAGCTTCATCTACAATCGGATTAAATTGCATAATTTAGGTTTAAATTTTAAACAAAACTTACTTGTAGATGGGTTAGTCCAATTATGTTATCTGAAATATACTTAAGCCACTGTGACAGTACTGCTGAATCATCGCAGTGAATAATTCCCGTACTAACGCCGTTAAGGCCACGTACTTCAAAAGCATTTGGTCTTAATTTATCCGTGCCGAAAATGTACCTAGTTACATATGCCATCATTAAAGGTAAAGTTACAATATCGACCCATCTTGTTACTGGTTCTTGTTCTAATTCTGAACATAAAGAACTTGGTCTGCTGCTGGAACTATTTGTAACTAAACGAAGACTTTCCTCAGAAGCATCTTTTTCATCACTATTACTATCAAGCAGTTGGTTTTCCTTTTCTTCTGTAAAATATCATAAAAAACATTACGGATTTTTAAATAATCGCACACCGAAATTAAATACGCAGCGTTTAAAGCTCAATTTCAGAGAAATATCTTCAGAAAGTAGAATCTGTTACGATTTTTTAATCAAATTATATTTCGTATATCGATTTCAATATTATAGTCATTTAGAAGTTCGCTTGGCAGAGGTAACGCATATTTATATAACTAAGGGGATGACCTACAAAACGGTTACATTACTAGTTTTTCAGCTGCGTATTTTACATTTCTTCAATTATTGGGAAACTATATTACTGTAACTGTAAATACTAATGTTATAGTCTTTAACATTGTCTAACACATCTGTAAGTTATATTAATGAATTAAATTTGGCTTTTACTGCTTCCTTTCTGAAAACTCCTTTGATGTTCTTATTCATGTAAATTCAGGATGCATTGGAAAACGAGAGCTACGTTCAGAATCTTGAAATATAGTTTTTAGTTACAAAGTATTCCACTTAGTCTTGAAAGTAAATCATAAAAGTAGTAAAACAAATGTAATGCGGGCATTTATTCTTTGAAAGATGAATATATTTCCATCCAGAAATCCCAAGTGTGCGATAATTCAAAATCAGGTCAAATATATACCTACCTTGTTTCTGTAAAAACGGTGTAGCTGCTGGATAATGTTTTACCGTAAGAACAACTAAATCTCCTGCATTACGTAAAATATTAACAGCATCATCATGAGGGCAAGCTGTTATGTATTCCCCATTTACTAAAACGTTAAAATAAAAATAATGAACGTAATTATTGTTTGCGTGCACGCTACCTTTAATGATGGCATCTCCTACAAACAGTTCTTTGGTTTGATGAGCTG
Organism: Hemicrepidius hirtus; assembly: GCA_963082805.1. Classification (NCBI taxonomy): domain Eukaryota; kingdom Metazoa; phylum Arthropoda; class Insecta; order Coleoptera; family Elateridae; genus Hemicrepidius; species Hemicrepidius hirtus. The sequence continues at coordinate 22,806,506 of OY720168.1, forward strand.
CTTGACTTTTGTAGATTCTGGAAATAAGTATTGGAAGTTTGTGTTCAGCTCCTCCTTTAATGCTTAATCCGAGACCCCCAACCTTTTGGCGCCTGATTTGTACCATTCTCTCCTTGATAACCAAATTTTGTTATTGTTGTTGATTGGGCAATTGGCATACTGTTAATTCGTAAATTTTACCTTGCCGTTTATCGGTTTCGGGTCTGGTGGTACGAGTTCCTCCTTCTGCAGTCGCAAAACCTCCATGGACAGGTGTAGTTGCACAGAAATGGGCCTACTTTTCCCATCACTAACTGTGACCATTCCTGTGCGGACTTTCAGCTTCTGGTCCAACTTTTCTTCAATCGGCGTGGTCATTCTCGTAGCGTTAATCTTCATATTGAAACTAAAGCAACATTTAGTATCATTAGCAAATAACTTTTACAAATAAGTATCTTCATACTAACCTGCGAAGTTTCATAAAAACTAAACAATTAAATGGTCGAGGTTCCTGTAAAGACTATAATTCTAAGTGTAGATTAACACTTTTATTTTTCGTAAGTATATGTGCCGTTCCGTGCGCAGCCATTTTTATTGGGGGTGATTTTTAGGGGTGGTTTATTCTGGGGTGAATTCCACGTAGCGCTATCGCGTTAGGAACAGTAACTGCGTGTGTTTTGGTTGAAATCTCTGCTTCCACGAAAAACATAGCTATCTTTCTTATTATTAATAAAGAAATAAAAGAATTGTTCAAAAAAATAATTTTTATGTAGATTTAAGATTCTTATACAGAGCGTTGTTAACTTTAGAATTGGTAGGTTTTTTTATAACACCACATATGAATTGTCCTATTTCGATTAATTGATTTAAATTTACACCGGTCTCAACCCCAAGTCCGTGTAACATGTAAACCAAGTCTTCTGTTGCGACGTTACCAGATGCACCTTTCGCATAAGGACAACCTCCAAGTCCCGAAACTGAAGAATCCACGACGTTTAATCCAAACTACGAATAAAAAAAATAATAAAGCTGATTTTTTCATTTTCTAAACAAACTTACTTCAAGTGCAGTGCGTACATTTACAAGAGCTTGGCCATAGGTATCATGGCAATGAATGGCGAGTCGATCAGGAGCTGTGACAGCTAAAACATTTTTTAACATATCCTTCATTGTTTTGGTTGTTCCAACCCCTATAGTATCGCCTAAAGAAATTTCATAACATCCGAGATTCAATAATGTTTCTGTTATTTTTGCTACTACCGTTGGTTTAATATAACCATCGTAGGGGCAACCTACAACGCATGAAACGTACCCCCTTATTTTCACATCATTATTCTTAGCAACATCCGTGACTTCTTTTATTCGTTTCAATCCTTCTTCGATAGTGCAATTTGTATTTTTACGTGAAAAACCTTCTGATGCCGCTGTAAACACTGCTATTTCCTTTACACCCGCAGACAACTGAAAAGTTTTCATTAATTAACTGAAATTTAATGAATTTGAAATATTTACAGCGCTTTCTAATCCTTTAAGGTTCGGTACCAAAACTGGATATGCTATGGACGGTATTTTATTTATTTTGTTGTAAACTTGAGTATTATCTCCCATTTGTGGTACCCATTTGGCACTTACGAAACTAAAATATTTTAGGACCTTTTAGTAACATTCGGCAAAGAAATTAAAAATAGTTTTAATTTTTCTTATTAATTTAAAATACGTATACAAAATAATAATTCAAATTTTTTTATAAAAAAATTAAAAGTAAATTAACTAACTACACCTTGTTACTTCAATCGTTTTTAGTCCTGTTTCCGATAACTTATTTATAAAATCTACTTTAATATCAGTAGAAACGATCGCGGCTTCGTTTTGAAGTCCATCTCGCGGTCCAACTTCAACAATTCGTACTGCTGGTGAGGACTAAAACTGCAAGTATAAACTTAACAAATAAAATTCATATAAACGGACTTACCTCAGAAAAATTTCTTTGGTTGAATAAATTCGAATAAAGTCGAAGAGCAACGTTACGGACTTTACATAGCGCCATTTCGGGTAATAAGTTCTTATCACTTGCAAAACAAATTCTTATCACAGTTCAGTCACGTTTGGTTTGAACAGATTTTGTAGTTCAGTAAAATTTGTTGTGCCAAGAAACCAAGAGATGGGGTGTCGAGTATCTGACGCAAATATAGATTCTGTTTAACGGGAAACATAACTAGCCCAAGCTTGTTTAATATTTAATAAATACATCTACAGGATGTTTGTTTGGAAACAACAATGTAGGTACCTAATTAAAAATTTAATTTAGTATACAAACATCTTCTAATAAATGCTGACGAAATCCTTCCTGCAGCCGACGACGTATTTCTTCGGAAATCATTTGATCTCTCTAATACTCAGTTTGTGTCTTCTAAATTTTGGAGATTAGTAACAGGTGGAATAAATAATTGACTTTAAATGTCCCAGAGTAACATAGACTGTTGAGTGCAAGATCAGGCAACCTAGCCGATCATTCGATCGTCGCCCTTCGCGGTCTATCCTTTTATCATAAATAAAACATAATTTTCTTTTTTATTATTTAGGTTAGGTTGGGTTGGGTTGGGTTGGGTTGGGTTGGGTTGGGTTTGGTTAGGTTAGGTTAGGTAAGAGAAAATCACAAACAGAACCAGCTCGGCAAACTCGAACGGCATTTTGTAGTTCAGCTACGGCCCTCGTACTGCATGTTTTTCAGTGTTTGACTATTTTTAGTGTATTTCCACAATATTGTTTGGTGTATGAAAAATAATTAGTTCCTCGTGGTGTACGAATTAGAAAATTAAAAGGTGTTAGTAAAATAAAATACAAGATATATAATTATAATAATTTATTAAGTACTTTTTACTAAGATCTATAACATATCTTACTATATAGATATTTAAATAAATAGTGAGAAAGAGCTATCTAAACTCTAACGTATAGTACATTAAAAACAAATTTGGGTTAATACCCTTGAACAATTTTTTTTAACGGGAAACTCATCTACTATATTTATTTATAGGCAACCTTATAGGTAGTTTAAAATACAGTAACAAGTGTTCATAACATAACTTTCAGTACCTAGCTAGTACTAAGCTGGTATGAAACATCGAGAAATGTATACTAAAAGGTTCATTTTTATACAAAAACTGTTTTGATTGCTGTTATGTAGAGTATTAATATTATATGTATGCTTAAGTACTTGATAATGATTAAATCGGCAAAACAGGTTTTAAAGACTTATAATTCTACCTAATCTATACAATTTTAGTATCATAATGTACAATACGAACAAAATTTATCACCATTATGTACAGATCTATTTCCCTGATTCATCGATAACTGTAAAAAATTATCCACAAATCTCAAAATTTATAAAAAATTTTGGATACAAAAATGCGACCGTCAATCGCTTGGCGTAACAAATTTTTGATGTAGCAATTTGATTGCGAATATCGCGAAAGCAATTTTTAAGTTTAGCCCTTAACATCCCAAGTTACGCCACATATTAAAAGAACAATTTTTGGTGCGAAAAAGATTAGGCACTAACCAATTGGACGGATTGTGCAGGCTAGCAATTTGTGACTAGACGGCGGATTTGTACCTCATACGTTAACAGAAGCTCGACACTAACGTGCAAATATCACAAGTTCTAATTCGTTTTAAAGGCACTAATGCGCAGGTATTTTGTAGTTACGAAAACACACCGTCTGTCTAATTTTAATTCATATCCCTTAGTTTTAGTGTCTGTTTGAGCTACTTTAAGGAACATTTTTTTTAAACGTATATGTTAAAATTATGTAATAAATACATCAACGTATCTCCTAATATTGAGCTAAGAATCCATTAAGCTCGAGGCTTAATGTACTATAGGGTGCATTTATTAATCCCACACTTCGTAATTTTAGTACTTGAACTGTTGAAGTTCGCTTAGCACCGAAAATGACAGCACGTAGTTATTTTATACTCGGCGTTATCATTTTCTGTTTATAACAAAATCTCAAGATGTCAGTCGCACTTTTTATAAGTTTTAATTTATAAGTACTTATAAAAAATTTAAATTGATACTTATTATTTGAGTTAAAAACGTTAAAAAATTTAGAGTGCGAGATCTAATTAGTACACCTTATATATTCAGGGTAGTTTAAAATTATCTATAAAATATAAATTATTACAATAGTTAGATATAAACACGACGAAAACAAGAATTTGCTTAATTTAAATACAGGATGTTGTTCAAACGTTATCAAATAGACAAGCCATATAAATTATTATAAAACATTAATTTTTTTTATTTTTATGGTACTAATTCTGAAAATGCCATTTTTACATACTTACACAAATTTAAGATATTGGAATGTTTAGATTTAATGAAAATTTTAAAAATGAAATTTCCAACATTGCAGTCTTACCGACTTTAAATATTAAACAACGCCTTTTATTTGGTTATCTTTCCCTATTATTTAAAATTTTTATTATATAAATTGTGAAAAATTTATATTACGTTAATTATTTTTAAAACGAAAATGTTGCAAAGTTTGTAACGCTAAATATATCAATTATAGGTTTAAGGTTTTATAATAATTATAAATACGATTTGTCTAATGTATGAAAAATATTTTAACGTTTATATGTATCCAACTCGGCATTCAATGCAGATCTAACTTTAATGTTCTTAAAAGTAAATTGTTTTGGTTTGTAGAATATACATACGTAACTAATTTGACTAAATATAAATTATAGGGTAGGACTAGACTTATTAAATTGACTATATAAAATTGCTTACTGTTACTAGTTCTTGCGACGTTAAGGTATAATTTAGCGGTAGCAATTAGAGAGGTAGGTATAACATTTAGTTCATAACAGGCACAAGTTAAAATAACCTACCAAATTATACACTAAATATACCTTTGAAATCTATTGGAATCAAATTTTAAAAAATTCTAGCAAATCCGAAAACTATATTTTAATAAGTAAGCATATATTGCACATATTACCGTAGACATAAAATCTACAATCGGAGGAATTCTACTCAAATTATCAACAAACAGTAAGCGTTAGTAAAAATAAATTTGCACTTCATTTATTTTAACACACACTGTACGTTGCAATTTAGGAGAAAAATTTCTTTTAATAATTTAATATACTTACTTCATTAAAAATATAATTTACCAAAATTTTTGTCGCAAGACTTTAAGGAAACGGATGTAGATAAATTATCTTTACTATTTCGCTCGTAAGTTGTTTCTCTTTGATCAAAAGGAAATTTTATATTTTTGTGTATTTAGAAGGACACGTTACGTCTTCATTCATATTCCAATAGCTGCTAATCAGTGGTTACACATTCATTAATCAGTGCACGTAATGAGTATTTTGTGGTGCCACGATTTTCAAATATAGTCGCGTAAAGAGCAAGTAAATTTTTGGCTTGTTGTTGAACAGCCAAATATAGTATATAAATACCTATCGTTTAAGTACATTTAATGTAAACAAAAAGAATCGATAGAAATAATTACGCTTTCCACTTTATTTCAACGAAGCGTAGTCACCCATTCCTCATTCCGACGACTATAATAATAATAATAATAATGCACCTCGAACAAAACGTATAAAATAATAACTATACTAAATGAACGGTAACAAATTCTTATACTTTATGAAAATTAAGAATGTACTTTACTGCAGTCGAGCCTCTTGTAAAGTCTGTGCCTGAGCAGCAGTTTGGTACTGGAGGCCGGAAAAAGCACCTGCCGTGGCAGCGGACAATCCTGGGGTTTGTGGTAAAGTAGCGTAGGTATACGGCATGTAACTAGCTGCACCTATATTAAATTTAAAAGTAAATTTCTCTTCAACCTCCTCCCGGAATCACCTTAGAAAAGCCTTTAACGAGCTTTGCACGGGTCGGGTGACCCACGCACCTATTGGCATGGGACTAGCGTAATTATTAAAGCGAAAGTACTACCAGGGTCATCTTTACTCGCATTGATCGAACGGTTATCACGCTTGTTTATTATGACGCGCATTCGGGGCTCTTCCAAAGTGATTTTAGATAGTTGAGGTACCTACCTGCAGCACCGGTATAAGGTGTGTATGCATCAAAACCATTAGCGTATTGGCTAGCATATGGGGCTGCTGCAGCGGCGGCTACAGCTGCGGCGTTCTGGTACTCATAAAACTGTGAGGTCGCGGCTGCTACGGCAGCGGCATGAGTCAATTGTGTTGCAGGAAGTGGCACCAAGCTGCCAGGGGCGGTGGCTGCCAAATACGGAGACTGGTAGACATACCCGGGTGGTACTCTGCAAAACCGTTAGAATTAGGAGGGAATTGTATATAACGCTAGAAACACTGCACCCAATACCAGAGAAATAACACTAACACCCTGCTGATTCGAGTATTTAAAACTCTTCTAAGTGACAGTTGTGCCATTATATTTCTCTGGTCAGCTACTAACCCATGCATTGTGCTGTTAATCTATACAGTGCACTTCAAGCGATGGGACATTAGTCCAGTCACATGATATCCTACGTAAACGTAATTGCACCCGAGAGATATAAAAAGAACGCCTACAACTCCTACAAATGAGCTTTCTATTTAACGATCATGCTAAATTGGTTGGATCGAAAGTTGTAAAGTATATATTTTTCTTTTTATATATAAAAGCACCATTCTTTAATGGGTGTCCTGTTTTATTTAATTGTAATCAGCGTCATGTTCAACGCTTGTAGTTATTGGAAAACGTAGTCCCGTTGATGTCGAAACAACCACCTCGCAACTATCGTCCACTTTCTGGAACGCGCGACCTTATCTTCACCGGGTATCTCCACATGAGCTTGCTTTAGTAATATTAGCTTACATTATTGATGAGCTGTTTCTGTGCATGTGTACAGAATTACCGCCATTTTAGATTTTTTGTTGACAAGAGTGTCGGTGCTTAGACAGTCGATAAAGGGGGTAGCATAATAATTTACCAAATGGCCAACGGCGAGCCAATGAAGGTATATATATTGAACCGACTACGTATACACTCTAAATCCTTTTTTATCATTTGCATGTCATATGAAATTGATTTTCCGTGAAAAATAGTCGTGTCAGTGAAAGGATTATTATAAAACGACATTTGTAATAGAATATTTCGATCGGTACATTTCTAAATATGTATCAACATTTTCCGTAGTTTACTAGAACAAGGTCGTGATAAAATAAAATATTTCACCGGATAACTCGTGTGCAGTAATTACATGTACTGGGCAATAACTGAAATACATAAAATGTCAGCTGTACTAGTTTTTATAATTCGTTACGTTACTATCGATAAAAACGTAGCTGTTATAAATTCAAGCTAGTATACGTAGGTACTATATATTGGACTATAGCTGATAACAGTCAAGACATTATGGTATTAGAATAACAACGCATTTTGTTTTCACACAAAACAACAATTAAAACTGTAGGCTATTAAATGTATTGAATTCAACACTTTTATTTGTGTAGTACCTGCTACGTAATAAAATTATATTTAAAATTTAATAAAATAACACCGGATCCATAAATCTATAGCAATTAGAGAAAGTAGTAGGTATTGTTTTTATTTTATGCTTTGATTAATTTAAATATAATTCTAAGTAAAATATAAATTCAAAGTAACCTTTGAAGTTGACATTTTGATAGTAATTTTGAAAAGGAAAATACTTCTTTCTTTAATCTTGATGCTGATTAAAAAGCATCAGCCACTTTGATCCTCGGTTGTTTTCGTTAAGGGAAGTCTTCCAAGTTTTGAGCTAATTAAACCTCCGTTTTCAATTTCATATAATTCTATATCGAGATTTTTGTTGAAACTTAAATTTACCGAACCTTTAAAACTCCCACTTATTTTCAACTCTAAAGAATTAACTTAATTTTTAATTCTTCCATAAATGGTAAAATTATTAAGATAAAAAGGTAATAATATAATGGGAATAAAATTTTCTATACAAATACATCTTTAAACTAAGTTAGTTTGCGCCATTCATACGTCCTTATTCGAAGTCACTGCTAGTGGTGCTCACTCGTGAACGTTAAAAAGCCTCTACATTTGAGAGGATTTAAAGAAGAGGCAATCAAATACATTGGCAGTACGTACTCCGTACGAGTACTACAACATAAATGCTGGTTTTGAAAACCCTTTAGTTATTTAGGCTAAAAATTGAAATATTTCGAAATTTTTTAGCACATTAAACAATTTGTTTTTGCTTTTTTGTAAGTCTGTACCTGCGTGTGTGTGAGGCTTCGGCTTGGACAATTAAAAAAATTTAGAAATTGTACGTGTAATTGAAAACAAAAAAATATATATAGTAATTTTGTTAGCATAATTTCTCATACAAATTTCTCAAATTTTTACTTTAAAATTGTGATCTGGAATTAAATTTAACCTTTCCTATCGTAATACTCAGAAAGGACACAAACACTAAACTTATTATGTTGTGAGCTTGGAAAGGCAGCAATAGCTTATGATTGAATTATAGCTATTAAGCCCCTAAATTTCTTACGATGTCCCTTTTTTAATTGTTGTCGATATATTGCTTCAAATACATATCAGTTCACTTAAATTGACTAACAATCTGAAATTACTTTTTGATTACCCAATTCAGGAGCCTTTTTTTATTCCACGATTCTTGTTTTTCGGGGAAATTGATTATAGATATCGATCGATTTAAGATATTGATGCGTACTGACTAAGTCTATTTCCAATTACTGTCTTTTGAAAACTTTTTGATTTCATCCTAGATGGTATTTTAATATAGGCATGGCGAGTCTAAGCGAGTGCTATGAGTTACGACCTGGCTATACAGTGGAGTATGTTAAGGGTATACCGAACGTAAAGTAAAAGCTCAAGTAAAGTGGTTTGCCTTTTACACCAATTTTTTGAATGTTTGAACGTTTATAATAAAATGTTATAAAGCAAAATTGGGTTGGTAATAATCGCATTTTAATGCGTATTATTCAACGAACGAGATTGATATTGTATAATGGATTTCAAATAACATTAATAATAATCTCAATTTTGGTTAACGATGGTGTTACGATTTCCTGTGAAACAATCAAAATCAAGCTTTCTAATTATTTGGTTTTATTAACATAGATATTATTTACTTTACTAGAAATCAACTTGATAGTAAAAAGAATGAAAGTAAGTGTATAAGAAGTATATTGTGAATGACAAGTTAAAAGTAATGATCCAAGATAAACCGCGATCCTAAACTGGTATTCTACATCGCTCATACAAATACAGCGAGTAACTGAAAGAAAGTGGTCATCTCTGACTGCAAGTCCGGATTTGAAACCCGGAGCCGCAACAGGCGCGCATACGTCTTTAGTTAGCAACTAGTCCGGATTTGCGCGAGGCCTGGCCAGATTATCCAATAGAAATGTGTTATCCGTCCGTGCCCGCCTTCTCTTCTAACTCTGCTATTCGTTTCCAACTTTCCACTGAAATTGTATGGCAATTATTGATTCGCGATTCAAAAAATGGACGGTAAAATTTTCATTTCTAAAAGTTAGAATTGGATAAAAATTGGTGTCGTAGAAAAAAAGTAGCGCGCAACCTACAGTACTTATAGAAATAGTCGTCCTGAATTCTTTCTAACATAGTCTGTTGGCATCGGAAGTGATGTGGAGGCGTCGCGACGCCGTCCAAATGTCGCAAATGACAAGGAAAAGAATCCGTAACAGCTGCTATGTTCCCGGCTAGTAAATATAGAAGAAGCCCGTGATCGAGCGAGGTTATTTTAAAATCGGATATGTAGGAATACTCGCGTATATAAATTTTGTTAACATAAGTAGATATATCTTAGTTCCAAATGTAGATAAACTTAAAAGACAAAAGTTAGACATATCTTTTTGCTATGCCACATACAATTTTATATTTATCCAATATTTTTAATAATGAATTCGTACAATTTATTTTCATTTATTACGAATTCACCAAAATAGAACTTTTCTACCGTTATTGGAATCTTTTTACCTGACCGCACATAATAACAAATTTATTTAACCGCTCAAACTGTATAGCTGTTGTTGGGAAATTATAATATAAAAATTGAAAATTGTTGACCGTGGATGTATAGACCACTTAATGACCTAGTATATTTGGATGTGTGTATAAGTCAACCTACGTGTATTATATCGATTACCGATGTTTATAGAAAAATTGCTGGAAAATATTTATTCTGGAAGGCGGAGTGTCAGTGCTATAATTACTACACACATTTGCGCGGTCACTCTGACAATATGATAGATTTACTGGATAATATCAGACATAATTTTAAGCACGAACAATTTAAATTCTATAGATAACTTTTCCGGGTTATGAAATTGTAATAATATTTAAGGTCGATTTAGCGTCAAATTGAATTCGAGTGGAAACTGTTTTACATTTTCAAGATAACTATCATTTTTGTTGGAATCATAAAAACTGTTATGTTTAATAGCTGAATAGAAATCGTATTGATAGTAAAAAAAACCGTTTCAAATAGGCAAGTACTTACTACTAACTATAGATCGCACTGCTAAATAATGTGTACATATCTAAATTCTACTAAATGCAAAAAATCTACAGATAGTCGTGATAGAAAGTAGGCAGAGATATCGCATCGCATTTATTCGCGTCGCGTCGCTGCGCCTCCGCGCAAGCCAGACACACAGACACTCGCTACTACGCCGCCACCACCGGCTGCAGTGTAACACGCCCCAGGTTAATGACAATAAAGCACATCGACATCCTGTTAGTGCCGCGTTAGTGTTACATTGCAGTCGTGAGTTACAGAAAAGGAACGAACATCAAAGTAATCAGCACCAAAAGAAAACGAAAACCTCACAGCAAACATTAAATCTGGGTGTCCGCCGAACGGCTGGGATGGCGGACTCCACCGTGCAAAAGCGTTTGTGGGGCCGCGCTCTTTAGGGCACCTGGGGTTACGGGTTTGGAGCCGCGGCCCCGCAACCGCCGTTCGGAAGTTTAATAAGTGGAGCTCAATACTAATCAAACAAAACCCCACACACACACGCACTCACAACACTCATCGAAGTAACTAAAGTCATTACATTTGTATGTTTGAGGCGTTACGAACGATGGTTCGGGATACGTCTCAGCCAATTCCTAATCTGCAAAGCATACGGAATAACGAATCATCGTTTGCCCTTAGGGACAAATAGCTAGAAACATATGAAATGTTGATTACGACAGAGCAAACGATGCACACTGATAACAGTGCCCATCGCGTGCGGCCTCAATGCCGAGGTCGCCCTGCTCGGATGATCTAAAACTTACCCATACTGGCCCGGTAGAAGCGCTGGATAACCGGCTCGCACCCCTGGGAATGGAAACCCTGTAAAAGACATCGTTAGTAGTTTGCATGCTTGCGCCGATAAGGTAAATGGAGTGCCGGTTCGATGGCGCGGGACGTATGTCGCTTCCGGGTAAACCGGAAGCCAGGGGAAGCGAGCAATCAACGTTGCTCACCTGGACTCAAAAATAGGCAGCCTTTTCAAACGATAATAGGCGGACGTGTGCCCGATAACATTCGCAAGCGCCAATTGTTATTTACGTTAAGCGATACCACCGATAACACGAAAAAATTATTATTCGGTCGACACTTACCTGCTTGTACATTTCCTCTGGGTTTTGCACCGAGAATCGCCAAGTTTACGTTAGCCTTTCTTCCGTCTATGATAGGGTTGGGGTCCTTACAAGCTCTTTCAGCAGCTGCTCTTTCACCCATTATAACCTATAACGTACACCATTTCCTTTATTTTATTACAAATGCAGATGCAAATCGCGAGACTTACAAATCCGTATCCTCTGCTTTTACCGGTCTGTCTATCCGTGATAACGACAGCTTCTTCAATATCACCGTATACCGCGAAATGTTCGCGTAAAGATTTATCACTCGTGTGATATGGCAATCCTCCAACGAATAACTTTGTCCACGTCGTGTCTTTGTTCTGTACTCCACTTCCATTAAGACTTCCTGCAGCCCCTAGCATTCCAAGACTTCCTAGACCTCCTACCAAATTGTCTGCTTCGTTGGCAGTGCCAAGACCACCACTGGGCATCAACATGTTTATTTCTGCTAAAGTTTGGAACTCCGTTGGAAACAAAATTTTAATTTCGTCGGCTTTTAATTCTCGGGATGTATTTTAACGGTTTCGATATCTTTGTATTTTTAATTATTCACAATAACTACCGGGTTGCGGATTATAGGTGGTAACTTCGAAGAAAAATAATCCGTATGGTATAGCACGTGTGCCACTACTGCGAGCTTTGAGCTACTTGCTTCAGCACCCGCCAGCCACTATTACTATATTTAACTCAACGGGCTTGCAGCTGTAGCTTAGCGTAAGCAAGCGAAAGATTTACAGAAGAGAACAATCCCGAAGGCACTAAAAGTTTTGCATACGAGTGGACGGTACCGTACTGAGTGTGCATACACATCGACTACAAAACCGTGTACCAACACCGCGTTTGTTTAACCACGTATGACGACGCTACATCGCTGGGAGTCCGCTAGTGCCAGCATTGTTAACGCGCCCCCTGGACGGGTGTCGATCGGCCGCAGGTGGGGACTGGGGACAAATATATATATATGGAATAATGTGTAGCAAACGTGCTTAGACTAGGATTATCAAAATTTGGGTCAAAATTATTTCAGAAGTCTAAAAAAGAAAACTAAATATCCGCATTTTTCAGTAATTTTCAGGATTATTTCAAGGATTTTCAATGTTTTTAGTTATTCTTGAACGTAATACGGGGTATAAATTAAAAGGTCGGTTGTAGTACGGTCCTGTATTGAATAGCGTATTCTTGCACATCTGCGCGTGCTGGTAGTAGGGTCGTGCTACCCCCAAATACTCTTGTTCCACTTGACGAGTGCAACAATATTGCACTGCACACCTGGTGTGTATATGTTGTATACTCGCGTTACCAAACAGTTAGACGTTAAACGCTTCTGTTTACTTAAAAATATTTGGGAACCCGCATCTTAAGTACCATTTCTTGCAACGCTTCTGCGTACGCCAATTTCAGAAGTAGATCTGCTGGAGTTAGCGCAAAAACGATAAATAATCAGCAAATGACTACGTACAGCTTTGGAACGAAGCAGCTGTTACTATCACTACATATGCTTACCGGCTGGCCCTAGACCTAGACTAATTCTGGAATAAAGATGAGAGTCGCACGTACAGAAGATAACGCATATGTATACCTACCAACAGGCGACATTTACAGAATAGAAAGTATTAAATTTTATACTACAGAAAATCTATTTAATGTTAAAAACTATTTCAAGTTGTATATACTTTTTTTAAAAACTCATTCTATACCCCTTCTTTTTGTTTGTAATGAATCTTCATCTCATAACAGCCACGCATGAGTAAGTAAGAACAAGGAGAGCTTTTTGAAAATTTCTCCAAGGGGCCGGGAGTCAACGTCCAAATAAAATACTTAAAATATTAAAATTAACTTACAAGAATACAAAAAAAAAATAACAAAAGTAAAAATTTTCACACCCACGGTTTTGCTAAAACCTAATTTTAGCTTCTGCGTTTGAGCGCTATTGTTTTTACATGCCACGCGTTCATCTGCTCAGATAGCAGATTGTTCCTGATTAGTGACCCTAATAGAAAGGATGTAGCAGAAAGGGATGTTTCTTTATTTTTATATTTAGGTTAACATTCCTTAGTCGTGAATAATTTAAATTTTACTTCATGCGTTTATTTTAAAGAATTTTTATGTACTTCAGAAATTTCTTAAAACAACTTCTGAGTTAAACTTAGATGGGTTTTCAGAACTAGAAAACTGCATCGTTTTGCTAAAGGCTTTTTTGGATAAGCCCAAACTTCATAAAAAATAAAGCAAGAATTGAACTGTAATATGCTCCAACCTCGATAATCCGAACTCTTGGTAATTCGAACAACAATGATTTGATTTAACTAACCGAACAGTTTATCCAATCCGAGCATTTTTCTCATCCGAGTAATTTCTAATCCAAGCAATTTACTAAACTAAACAATTTCGTAATCTCAAACCGTGGAAATTCGAACTATTTTCTGATCCAAATAATTTGCTAATTCAAAAAAGTTTACTTATTCGAACAACCAAGATTGGTTTATCGAAGTTTGAGTGTGTTAGGATAAAATTTTTGCCAACCACTGTAAATAAACAGAAAAAAATCTACAAAAGCTGTAACTTAAAATTGTATTCATTAGGATTGCAAATGTAAAAAATGTCGTGTAAATATAATACGGTTGATATCACATTATTATAAAGATCGTTATTAATTTTATGCGGATATTACTTGTTAGTACTAACTGTAGTTACGCGATTTATTATATTTGTGAAATCATTTTAATTGTAATCGTTTGCAAAAGGTAACTGTTATTAAAATAAAACGGTTAATATTTTTCAACTTGATTCAGAAACTTGATATTAAAGTAGGATTTTGTAGAAAATTTAGTTTTAAAATTTTGTCAATGTTTAGTACTTAAAAAATACTAATTTAACAGTAAACTCATAAAGGAAACAGGAGCTCGTACGTGTCAATCATTAGTCTCGTTCAATAGTTTTTTAGAGTTTATTTTGAAATTCATCCTTCGTAAACAGATAATGGTATGGCTAAAGTCAGTGAGGTTAGTTAAAATCGGAGGAATGTTTATTTGTGTTACTTATTCACTATGTTTCTGTCTCATTTACTAATTTACGAGAAGGCAACATTTTTCCACCATAAGAAAAATCTTGACGCTTGGGGAAAGTGTAAAAATAAACCTTTAATATTTCGAGTACATCGCGACAAGAAAAAGGAATTACGCGAAGCTAGCAGGTTATTGCACTGAACTATGGACGGCTGAAACTAAGAAGCTCATAAATATTTCAGGCAGCGTCTTTAATTTTGTACTCTCCTTGATTAGATAATAAACGTTTCTATAAGTGTTGATTTTTTTAAGTTTATAAACTATCCCTAATTTTTATTTCGTTTTTTCGTTAAAAACAAATTCAAAGACAGAATTTTCAGGGAACTTTCAGAAGTATAAAGAAGCCACGTAGCAGTGACGCACTGAGAGTTGTGGCCTTCTGAAAATAACTCTTTAACTTTATAAGTTGTCGTTGTTCGCTGATGAAAACTGTCTGTGGGATGCTAAAATTCCACTACAGTTAAGTTCGATGTGTATTTAATTTTACTAATCCGTTATATATTACGGAAATACAACTTATGTGGTGTTTAAACCGTCAAGAAAATATAAGCCTTTAAATTGTTGGAACTGCGGTGCAAAACGTATCTAGTCTATCATTGTTACCCATCTAAAATTAGAATTGTGTTGTTGGCCAGTTCTACCCGTCTCAAATAGCGTTCTTCTTTACGCTAGTCACAAATGTCACAGTGGCATCCTATACACCGATTTAGCTTTTATATCGCAATCAAGATCTCTACATTTTCCTTGAAACAAGGCCATATTCATTGAACAATAACAACTGAATAGAAATTTAAAATACAGTCTAAAATTTTAGAATATTTTTATTGATATCTATAAAATTTGTTCAAAATTATAGTTACTTTGAACTGCCGGTTTGGCACAAAGGCACAGGCTATTGCCACAATTGACGCAGTAGAACCCAAAGGTTGATGACTACAAGAAAATTTACAACTGCCAAGTTTTTCGGTCTAAGGAATTTATTCCTTTTTGGCTGGGTTTTCAAAATAATGGCTTCTTAATTTTAAATATTTTCATTTCATCCACAATTTTTGGATCAAAGTTTATATTTATAATAGATACTGTAATAACGGAGATGTCATTATTATTATTATACAAACTAAGGACTGTAATTTGATAAAACTGTCAAACCTCTACTACAAGTGTAACGCTCTCTACGATTTTTTGTTATAAATGCTGTAAACCCGCAGCTGGTTCGCTAAGAGACGTTTTGCCGCAGTCCTGCGAAACAGCAGCAGCGAACTCGCACAACTCGTGGTCAAAACGTTTGCGGCGAAAGCACCACGGCGCGATATAAAAGCCGCTCCGAACTCTTCCTTTCTTTGCCGTATCTTCAATATGTTGAATTTGAAAGAAAAAAGTTGTTTGCCGCCATTTTTAATCTTGCATTAACGATTGAGCCGTTTTAAAGAAATCGAGTCACCTTACAGAAAACACGGAAACGATTCAGAATTTAATGGGAAAGGGGAAAATCAGTATTTTCAGGAACATTGTTACCATCCGATTGGTGATTTTAAGAGTAGCTTGTCCAGGGAGTCTTATTTTACGCAATGGTATCCTTTTCGGTTCAAACCTCATCGCCGCGTATTTGTTTGTTGGTCCGAAATTTACCCCGTCATGTTGAAGAAATTGAAGCGAAATATCCGGGAAGAAATAATATCTAAAATAAATTGCGAATTATTGTATTTAATTACTTCAACAAATAAAGAAGCGCAAGGGGATGCGTCATGTTTCGTTTATACCCGATTATTAATAAAACTTTTTAAAAGGAAAACAAAATTTGGGAAAATAAAAATGGTATTTAAAATGTAACACAATAGCAATGTGGACTTGCGACATACCTGGCTGTCGTCGGGACTGGACGTAAATAAAATTTCAAAGAGTCTATAAGTGTTAGCGTGTCTGTTGTTTGCTAACATTAGGTACAATTGCAAGCAAATTAAATTCAAATTTAAAAAGAAGAGCAATTTAGGTTTACGAGTATTACTTAAGTTATTATTTTCTTAATCTTCAATTAATAAGGTAGCATACACTGATTTTCTTACTATCATATATATTTTGAGTGTCATTTCAGGAAGCACTATTGATATGCTATTTATCGAAACCCCAGTGGGCGTTGTTAAAAATCAACACCTACACCTTAGAATTAATATTGTGCCAACAAAAAAGACAGACTTTTTTAATATAATTCCTATTAATAACAATAAATGTATGGGCTGAAAGTATTTCTGGCACCAATAATATTTTGAATCATTTTAGTTTCTTGGCTTTGCTTGTTTTATTTTGCGTTTGAATAATTTCCCTCACCCGCAACTAGAATATATTAATCAAACTTGAGAATTTGTCAGTTTAAAAAGCAAATTTACGTTGTTTTGGAAATTTTCCAAGTCACAGAATTTTGGCTTTTTTAATATTCCAAACTCTTTGAACTTGTGCAGAACTACAAAAGCGTATCCCATAAATTTTTCAAAAATCGCTAGAACAGAACGTTGATACAATGATATTCAGATTAAATTGTAAACAAAAAATGAAATATACATGAAATAATAAATATCAAGTTTTTTTATGGTTTTGTTTTCCTATGAATCATTGTTTTCGGCATGGACAAAGTTTGTATTTAGTATCTTCATATTGAAGGTGATAGAGTGATGTAAGTGTTGTAAAATATTCATTAGGAAGGTGTCGTTAGGGTTGATAACTGTCATATTAGCGGGGGGTTCATGTTGAACGCGTTGGCTTAATCGAAGGGCATTTCGTAATATCCATCCTCTTGCCCCATTTCTATCATTAAACTACCAGCATTTATACATTGATTTTACCTTAACCGTTTCCTGCTGTCATAGGTATAACTAAAACAAAAAAATATTTCATTTTATGTTTTAGTTTTATTGATTAACCCATATTTCATGTTTCTAATTGTCGATATTCTTACACAATAGATTTTAAATACTGTACCAAGCTCCATTGTTTTACAATAATAATTGAAGTATAATTATTTTTTATAAACTTTTAATAAGAACGCAAAGTTTATATATGAACTTCTATTTTTAGTTAAGCCTCATTTGAAATCAATTTTTATATTTTAATTATTTTAATTACCGAGTAATTCAGGACAACATGAGGATGTAATGATATTATTCAGGAATAGGGTTTGTCCACTACTATTGATGAAAACAGGAGTCCAGCCTGGAGCACGGGCCTTTGAACTTTAATTGAATAAGACGGCGAAAGACAAACTCAGACCTTCCAAAGCGAAACTTTTTCTTCATTTACGTTTAATAATTTAAAAGTAAATATCCTAGTTATTTTATTAAGATTTGTTGTGAAAGTTAAGATGTAAACTTAAACTAGTAGTACTACATATTAAGAAATAATACAAGTTAGGGAAACGTCAAAAAGTTTTTTTTTCTAATTTTTAAAAATCCCACACTGGCGCATTACAAAATGTCAGGGAGTTACTTGAGCAACAACTTCGTTAACATCGCTTTATAAAAGTCATTTACTAAAACAATTACGTTATTATTTCAGTCTATAGGTCTAATGTCACGGTAAAATTTCCTTATAGACTGATGAAAGGTGTTTAAAATTAATTTATATTTTATTACAATTTAATCCCTTTTTATTATTTTTCATAATATATCTCACTTAACTATTAAATACTTCACAAAAATAGAGGTGTGTACAGCGTGCATAACTCTTTTACGATCCGTTAATTACGCACAGAAGCACTTAAAATAAAATTTTCATGCATACACAAAACTGACATGTTCATTGGTTTACAATTATTTTTATTTCCATATTAATAAAGCAAGTTTTCCTTTTTTTCATTATACATTTTTTTTATAGACTATTGAAAAAATTATAAAACAGTAGATGAGCAATACTTATTTTCTCATCGTATCTTGTGCAAGTTTACTTTAAAAATAACATATTTTCAAGGACAACACGCATATAATTTCAATATTTCTTGAAATAGTACCCTCCGAAATTATTTACATCTACAAAATTCAAAAATTATCTGTGTTTAATAAGAAATAATAAATCGAAACTGAGTAACTAAATTGAACTATTTTTAAAGTGAAAAGTATACTTTATACTTAATGTATTGTTATATTCTTCCTCCACCGATAAGCATCACTATTTGGGTTCGTTATACAATGTACAACCTTAACCTTACTCCCCTTATTAAATATAAATTTAAAAAATTAATTAATTTAAAATATCCCTACTTGAAAAATAATTCCTGTATTGGAAAATATCCGGCATTGCTTGTTGAGGATACCACAAGTTTGGAATAGGGTTATCATGCACTATTGGGGCGTAAGTTATACTTATATTCTCGTTTCCATTTGAAGGTCCATACCCATCATGACCATCATGACCATCACTATGGGGTACCTCTGGAGTAACCATGGTATTTACTTCAGTTGTTGATACTATAGTCGTTGTTTCAGGAGCCTCTGTAGTAGTGGTGGTGGTAGCAGTAGTGGCAATAACGGTAGCTAAAGTTGTTTCTTCAGTCGAAGTTGGTTCGTCTGGTTCGTCTGTTGTAGTTTCATCATAATTATCATAATCATAATAATAATAATCACCATAATCATCAGCATAATCATAATCATAATAATAATCTTGTCTTCCAGCCCCTTTATTAGAATTTCTGTAACCATTTTCTCGATGTCCCTGATTTTCCCGTCTTCTTCCATAGTATTGATAGTCATTGTAGTAAGGTCTTCTTGAATGGGTTTTTCGTGTTGGTCTTGTATTTCTTCTTAGAGCTTCTTTTCTTCGAAATTGCGGATCTTGTCTTTGTGACAAGCGAGTTGGCTGTTTTGATCTCGTGGGTTTTCTAAATGTAGTCTTCGATCTCGTTTTGAATTGTCCTTCAATAGGTCGACGACGTATTAAACTCGACGCTTGACTTTGTTTCCTTTTATTATCGTTACGTTTCCTCATTACTGGTTTGTTCTGAGCACGTCTTTTGTTTAAACTTGAACGCCGGTTAGCGGTTGTTGTATTTGGTGTTTGTTTGCGAGTTTCCACGTTAGAAGATGCTTCGTGAACCAAATCCTGATGCAACGTATCTACATGACTAATAAAATTATGGATATTGTAATCATTCCCTTCTTGATAACCATCTCCATTCGGTTCATCCGCTAGTCCTACGTCATGAATATGTACAACTTGCTGTTGACTAAAACCAGGTGGATAATCATGAAAATGATGATGTGGAAATGGGGTGGTATAATGATCTTTAACTGCAGGTCCGTAGGTATAAGGTCCTGCAACTGGATACCACTGAGATTTTGTAGGGTCAGTTGAATATGTAGGATTTGGATATTTGTTATGATTTACCCAAGGAAAATTGTGAGAAAAATGAGGAGTTCCATAAGATGTATATTCTGCCTCAATTGCGAGAAAATGAGTAAAGCTAAGAATACTCATCAGACGTAAAATATTTAATTGTTGGCTAACCATTTTTGTTTTGCGTCTAGTAATCTAAAAATATTTTTAATTGATAAAATAATTTTTCTTGTACCTCTAAAAAATAAAACTTACGAAATTGTATGAAACACCTAAAACTACTCAATAACAGAAACTAGCATTGCATGCTTGCTAACTGCTGGGTTAATACTAAACTTTTTAAAGGAATGTCAATATGGGAAGTAATATGCGGGTTATTTATAATCTACCCCTATATAAATTTATAAAATATTTTGCAATTCCGTGTACATGTAACGAAGTTTTCTAATGTCGATTTCCCTGTGCCTTTGAGGTCGTGGGCTCGCCATCTGTTGCATATTGATTTATTTTCAGAAAGGTTCCGAACTACGATAGTAGGTTTGTACACTGCTCTCTTGTGAAAACTCGGTAGGAAATAGATTGCAGAATACGTGGTGTTGCGGGATTCAAATTGGTTTGTCGCGCACTACGTAAAAATTTACAGCGTACCAAAGTTCAACATTAAAATAACACCTACCAATATTCTTTATTAATTTTATATTTAATACTAGGTAGCATTGCAGGTAAATACTTCGAATTTAGAAAAATTTAGTAATAATAATTTAAGTTAAAAATTATACTTATTTGCTTTAGAAATTCGTTCCTAGTTCGACTTTTTCAACGTCAAATCCTTTTTACAGAATCAAACTCTCAACAATTCCCGTTTCCGGAGCAGGTTTTTCCCCAGGGCAGGCATGATTTTTCTGAAACAAAGTTATTGCCAATTTATGCTAAATACAAATTAACATCACCTACCTAAAATAATTGCATGTAAAATAGGAGACGGTGTAAAGTCACAAAGGCTCATCAAAGATAATCCAAAAGCCATCGCCGCTGGCTGTTCCTTTGATCAAACTATGAAATATGAGAAGGATTACTCATAGTTAGAAAAAAATTCAACCACCACTATTCTGTTTTTCTAGCAGAAATAAACATTTCACTGCTTGCGATGATTCTGCAGCAGCTCCAATTTTCATTAGGGACATTTATCTGTGATGTTGTCCAGACTTCAGAAAATACACATGAGTGAGCAATAAATACCTACGTGTTTAAACATCCAGTATTAATAATGATAATAGTTTTCAGTTTTAAATAAGAATTAAAGTTAACAACGTTAACAACAGTTAACAAAGTACCTAGTAAATTATTTAAACTGCCTTTGGAAACACTATCGGCAATATCCTCCGATTAATTTGCAGCACAGGAGGGACTATATACCAAACATAATAAATAATAAATAAGTTCTCAATGCACGGGATTGATGAAAATTCTTTTCGTAAAGACTTTTTCGGACAATTCCCGGTCATTTCAATTTTCAACCCGATTTGTAACGTGAGGCATAGTTTGCTCCACAGTTTTTCTAACGCGTTGTTAGTTTAACACGCGTACTTTTTCCCTCTATTTATCTAAAATTACTATAAAATCCGATTTCCATTATATCTAGCGCCGTATTCCTTGGTGAATAATAGAGCATCCTCACCAGCTCTGTAAAGTAAATGGAGTAAAGCGGTCATCAAACAGAAAACCACTACGATTTATAATCCCACGACCATCTACAGAGGCTTGTGTCGCTTTCCAGCATAGGAAGTTAAACCGAAGGTTACAAACAGTTGACTCAAGTCGTTTCCTACCGTGCTTATGCCTTTAAATTACGTTTATGCGCTAAATTATCTTAATTGAATAATTGCCATTATATAATTAACCTGTTGTTGTGTTGGAGATTGTGAATTTCTTTTCTAAAATCGTTACAGTTTCATTAAAATAAACTGAGGTCGCACCCCAAGATTTCATACAAAACCGCTATGTTTTATTCTTCTTGACAAATTTCTAAAGGAATGCGCCGGTAAATATCTATACTCTGCAGGTAGATAGTACGTACACATTTTTCTTCTTTTCCTATGGGATAGTTTTTTACATAAATATTTTAATTTTCTTCTCAGTTATGAGCAAGGAGATCGATAACTATAAAATACATTAAGAAAAGTAAATAGCAGAATACTATAATAAATTCCAAGCTGCAAATCTTTATCCTTTTAATGCTTGTAATTGATGATATTGTTTAAACTAATCCATCTCTAAAAATACGGCATCACATACGTACTCAAAAATTAAACCTACGAACTGGAAATGCTCGGCAGTTGTCGTTGTTGAATAAATGCAGCTTTGGAAAAGTCTGCATATTTTGATTAAAACTTTATATTATATTTATGCATCTCTCCTTTGTTCAATACAAAAATTATTTACCTCGTTCTATACTACTTATGTATCTGCTTGGAGACATTCAACACTGTTCCAGGGATTGTCACAAATAAATTGGGCTATCATGTCAACACCGAATCCATATTTTTTATTTGCAATTGGTACACAATTCCGATATAAACTAAAGAGTGCAGACAACCTGTACAAATGCACAGATACCTTAAGGGACACAGGCCCTCACACATCCACCCGCATACGTATGAATATCTCGGCGAAAAGGGGATTTTCCCTATCTTGGGACTTTAAACTGCGTTTATCCGTCGCAATCTTCCGTTCTAAATCTGAGCTAAAATATAGAAATCGTAGCACGATATGAATTTTCCTATAGATTTTTTATAAAATATTTTATTTTTAATGGGATCACTCAACTACTAAATAAAAAGAAGTAGATTGGTAGGACGTAGTAATCGATTGTTTAATCAAAATTTTGATAAAATATCTTTGTAATGTATTGTAATAAATTGAGCAATTAACACGGTAATTATAATTCCTTCTGATGAGTACCAAGTGCCAGTGTCATATGCTCTCCCCCATGCATGCACAGGAAATCATCAAAATCCGCGTGTGGATTAATTTCCTCGGCGTTACTAACTCTCAGGCAATTACCTGAGCTATTATCATAGCGAGGTTTCTTCTTATACTGTATAGTACATTATCCATTATAGGCCCATATCACAATTGCAGCAGTGTGTTTGAACTGGCAAATTAATTCCCAAATTAATTTTTTTGTATATTTATATAAATATAGTATATATTTCTATTTGTTATACATATATATTTTTTTGCATCATCACACATTGATATTTGGTCGGCTTTGTGAAAAGTTGGCGTTATGAGATCGCATTAAGATCAGGATTGGCACTATGAGTATTAAAAATAATTGGTAGGCATTATGAATACGGTTAGTATTGTGATTAGAGCCCTCCCTCCATCATGATTATCTAAAATATGATAAAAAAAGTCTATCCCAAATATTTCATTCAAAAGTAATTTAACTCTCTGCTGAACTATCCAAGCTGATTTTGTCCCCTACTTTATCTTTGCCCTTCTGTTTTACATTTTAACTTCTAACGCGCTTTACTGAATTCATCTTATTATTGTATACGGTTTTTAGTTTATTATGAATTCAACGTTTGTAAAAGTTCTCTGGGATAATCAGTTTTGGAGTTATCGCATCGAGCCTTACTCAAATTATAATCAAATAATTGATGCTTAAAATGAATGTTTTGTTTGATAGAAACTCTTAATATTATTCGGATGTAGTAACAGTTTGTAGTCTGTTGCATACACAAAACTACTATAATGATGTAGTAACATAATTGTATCAAAGTTTACATATTAAAGCTAACATACCCTCGTTTATATATTAAATAGACGGTTGAAATTACATAGAATTACGTACACGAAACATAATACGTTATACTAACCTATGTCGTTGTAAGCAGTGGTCTCACGAGGCACTCTAAACGCAATAAACGACGTTTTACTAGATGTATTTATTCATTCATCAGTGAGATAGTAGCCAATCATCTGACTGTCCTGCAAATGTGGTTAACAGACAAACTGTTGGTACCGATTACCAACACAATGGTACGATATAAAGACAGATTTTGTATGATAATCGGTTGTGTGTCAGAAACAAAACTGGAAAAAGAATCTTTAGGAAAGTTACCTCAAGTACGTTCTGTTCCTGAAGGCTTAGGTCTTTCAATAAAAAGTGGAATATAAGGAATTAAAAATAAATGGAAACTTTTTCCATAAGTCCTTCCAGATTACAAATAATGAAAGCTCGGCTCGCATTGCGTTTAGAGTTTTAATAGTCTTACGGCGCATCGTACGGAATTAGTCAGCATGGCAGAAGTATCTCGGGAATATTTACTCGTTTTTCCAAACGACTCGGTCCAAGACAATGCTTGAAGCTAAGGACGCGCTCGTGATTTCGCTTTAATCCTCGTATAATGGTTGCGTAATTCTTCCGGCTCGAATCCAGCAACTCTTTCGCCGATCGTCTAATGTATTCAGCGAGAGCACATGCCGGTTCGCGGCGTCGATTTGTTCGGTTGCTTAATATTTTTAACAGCCTCGCATTAAGACGGCGTATCAGGGGTCGAGGATTAAAATGTAATAACGTCGTTGCAGGCCGAAATTACATTTTTAATTTAAATAACTTATTTTTCGTGTTGATTTAGGCATTTGCAAGACATTGGGTATGCTAAGACGTGCCGTCGCGGTAAAAATTGCGATTCTGAACTAAAGCCAAGTGTATAATGGCGAAGATTGGGGCTTAAAAAGTATAATGGGTCGAAGGAGGGTTAAATGATGGCGGGGGCCTTGTCCGCTCTGCGGTACGGTCTTGGCTATCTTCTTCATAGCCATTGGCGGCATTTTAAAAAATTATTTAGGGTTCTACATTTTTTTACTATTTTCAAAGATTTTCATACACGCGTACTATAAATTTTCTATCGCTCATTATATATTTATCTCAAGATTGACTTCCAAACAACCAAAACAAGATCAAAGATGGTGTTACTCTGGACAGTACCAATTTAATAATTTATAACCATTCATAAGTACTACTACTTACATGTGTTTCATCCTATACGATAATAATATATTGATCGATCAAATCTTTCTCTTTTGAAATATATTTTTGGTTTCTACCGCAATCCCGTTAATTAATATTTAACAAACCCACCAGCTTGTTCCAGCAATGTGAAATTATTTCTAAAACCACCAGTAAAATGTACTGTGTTATAATTTCTAGAATGATTTGATTATCAGGTAGCATGTGCATTATTTTGTGTAATTTCAAAATTCTAATTTAAGCTATTCTCATTGATTATCAAATATTTCACCACAAGATTTGTAGCTCATACCGAATTTTCTTCTCATCTTATCTCAGATTGAAAAACATAAAGTGGCTGTCAAAATAAATTAGAGAGAAACCAAATCTTTTAAGAGTTTCATAAATCTAAATATGCTTCTCCTTATCAAAATTTTGATAACGTTGACTTCGCTTTTGGAATAAACCTATGATTTTATTCTATTTGCGCTCAGGTATGGTTATTTGGCAAATGTTGTACAACCAAAGACAGATCCATTCCGGAGATTTCAGTAAAATACCGATTTAAGATTTTTAATTTGTTTCGACGTATTTCTGATGTAGTTAAATATTTGAAGTTTTATCAAAATGGGACAATCCGTTTGGAATATAGAAGAATGCGCAAACACACCGGAGATAGCGTCTATATTAAATAAAAGAAAACACTGATAGAATTTAGAAATGCAGTAGTAGAAACATGTTTTCTTGCGATTCATTTTATTTAATACAGATAAATGAGTTGTTTGCTTTATTCTTGGCTTTTGTTTTTTTTTTAGACAAGGTAAATGCATAACAACCAACAATTATAATGCAGGTCTTCAGTTTTAAAATTTGTTTTAAAAATAATATTTAGAAATCATAATTTTCCCTGAAAAACCCCTCGAATGCCGGCTATGTCCATGAGCCCGAAAGAAATCTGATCACGTTCTCCGACTTGATCTTAGCACGTAATGAAAAATTGCATGTTCGTTAGGAAGCACTTAAAAATAAAATAACTGTTAAGAAAAGTAAATGGCAATGAGGACGCCCGGGAAATGACTGATCCCGTTTAATCACATTTGCTGCAAGATTAAACGGTCCTTGCCGCCCTTATTTTTGCACGGTTTGATAAAAGGATGCGATCAATTACTGGAATGAGTGCGCACATGATTGGATATAGATACGGGATGGGATGGCTTTGATGCTCTAACAAGAAATATTTTTATTCCTCTCGAGTGGACATTTTGCGGTTTACCTTCCGCGGTAGCTATGTGTGTTTATGTCAACTAACTCTAGCAAAGTAAATATTGGTCCGCGCAACGTAGGACTTTATTAGCGAAATTAACCTACCGCGCGCTCCGTCATACAAGCAAATTACCCGAGCATTACACAGAGAAGATCCAACCCCTCACAGAATTCTCCAGTTTCAATATTATTACGAACGATAGACAGGCAGGAACGGCACAGATATTCCGGGCGTTGTTAAATAGAAATCGCATGTGTTGGAAGTAAGCGAGCGGAAAGTCTAATTTTCATTCTCCGCATTTTCATTACTTTTGCGTCCGATACGTCGTCGGTCCCGTCTTCTTCCTCAACCCATCCATACTTTGTAAAATCGTCGTTGACGCAACGATCTTCCCTTATTCCCGCATAGTTACCGTCTGGCGGCAACATGCCTTTCTGGAATTAGCCAAGTGTGTTTTCGCTTATTAGGCATAATGCGGCGCTGATCCGAATTAATTCTCGCTCCCTTGCGGTACCGAAGCACGGCGAAAGCATTAGCATGATCATACCTTGTCTCCATCTTAACCCGGTGCGTGTCGCTCCGCGTCTTAGGAGCGGTTCAAACACTCGCCGCAAGCGGATTATCGGATGCAGATCAGACCCAACCGCGATCCATCAACTCATCTTGCCACAATTATACAAATAATAAATATTTATCATGCCCTTTATCCTCTTATTTCTGTTCCGATTCTTCCTTCCTGTTGCTTTTCCTCCTCATTACGTCTAATCCTGGCTCTCCATTGTGAAGCATCCAGTGTCGCGCGCGATCTGCGGCCCGTTATGTACTTTATTTGTACAATAAAGCTCGGACCGCGTGAGCTTTTACCCGTTAGATAGGGTGCGCCGTCGATTGGCCGAAAATCGAGATATAAGTCGAATCTAACCCACGCTAAGGAAAGAACTTGACCGAAGATGCTACAGCTTCTCTCTCCGCTCATGGTTGATGTCTTTATTTCCGAGACTGCAGGCTTAAATATGGCAGCAATTATTCTAAATACGGAATTAAAACCTTTTAGATAGCTATTCTTTCCAGACCACGACGTCAGTAATACTGCCTTTCTACTCGAAAATAGAGCAAATACAAAAGATTGGCTTTATTCTGTCGCGACCACGAAAAGAAGTCTCTTGATGAGGATGAACGATAAAGGCTTGCTGTTGAACAGGTGGTGATTTGGGGCCGCTTCCCGTTTTGCATAACAATCGCCATTTAAGTAGACTATATCACTGCATTTTCTTTTTAGATTATTTACGGAGCAATATTAGAAAGCACTAAGACTCTGTTTCAGATTGAACGAGCTTTTTGTTCTCAAATAGACGTGTTAGTTTTGTAGATGGAATTTAAACTACGAATACGGTTAATTGTTGTTGTATTGTTGTCGCAACTATCCTATCAAGAATTAAATTGGGAAAGTTTGGCAAATCGTAAGTCCCGGGTCGCATTCAGATTCCGAATTCCCATAAATCGTACGTCAGGCGATATGCACGACAGGGATGATTTAAGAACGCCGATATACGGAATGTATATGGACAGTTTATTTGCAAGAATCCAGATTAGCTGGACTGAATACAGATGTATTTATTATGCATTGTCCGTTTCCGCGATGCCCCTCTTAGCTTCCTTCTTCGGTCGGTTCGTGTAGTTTCCTATTTCTATTCGTACGTAACACTATTCCCCCAGGTGTTCATTTGGCTGACGCTTTGAAGGGATTATTTAACTGCTACCCCGCGAATTTACTCAATACGATAGTCAGACACGCTGTATAAAGGAACATCTCTTAGCCTTACTTTGCAACCATTAACATACTAATATTCCCCAGACAGGACAGCATTAGTCGATCGATGCGTTTATACTTTATCGTAAGCGGGCAACCGATACCGAACTGACGATGGATCGATCGACCACCTCTCGGTTGCGACGTATTGGAACACATAATACGCTTCTTTACAACTTCAAAGCTCCTCAAATAATCACTAATAAGGGTTACTAATGATTTGCCGCGAATGAGAAAAATTTTCGGAACAAGAAGCAAAAAGCGTAAATGTGAATACTTTGAAGAAACTAATTGCTAAGATTTCAGTTCGCTGCACTCCCGTCATTTAAAATTTGTAATTCACGTGATGTACAATCCGATTTGCCTCGGAAAAAATCGTACCTCGAAAGAGACCCTAATCTCCCGATTCGTTTAATAATTATTATATACTTATTTGATCTTTTATGCGACGTTAAAAACACTCCTAAGTCTGCTCACCGGCGTTTCCATGTTACAACTTTTCTCAATTTCGCCAAATTACTTATTTATTAATTATTTGCGAGCTCGACATCCCGTATCATGGAACCGAAAGCTTTCCAAATACAATTTATTATCTCCTCACAAATACGTTCCATACAACCACCAGCATATTACAATATTTCAAATATTTAGTGGTATATGCGCTTCGGGTAGATTTTCTGGGATCGGTATGATTTGTTGTTTCCAAATGTTATTGCTTCCTACGATTGCGTCGTACACGAGTAAGCCTCTAGCGGACTCGCTTCCATAATACACCAGCTACACCACTTTTCCACTATTTATGTGTATAATATATTCTTAACCTACTATGCGATCCTTCCACTGAAATGATTTCAAGAAAATACCACAGCTTTGTCGTACTATATACCTATAGACATATCGCTTTTTTAACTATCAATTTCTTTTTCCCACATTGTTGAATATTTTTAATTGGCTGCTTACAAATTTGCACCTTTTATTCATTTCCCTGCAATTCCAGAAGCACGACTTTGCTTTTCAAAGCTGAACTATTCACATACGAGACCTCTGCCTTAGATAACTATTACAAACCATGGTTCGCGGTTAATAACCAACACATAACCACTAAATAATCATGAACATTTTTATGAAAATCGTTTTAGTACAGCTAACACTTACATAATCTTATCAGTTCAAAAACTACTTGATTTTGACTTGAGAAGAAAATTTCGTGAACAATAGACTTTAGAAGGAGATTCACAACAAAATTCAATGATTCGTAGCTAGCGCCATAATGAATCGTTGCCGGCAAATGTAAACAGTGACATTAAAAAAATGTACTGGAGACTTGTACAGACTTTGCAATAGGGAATGAGAAAAAACAAGACACATACTGTGAAAAAAAACATATTCTATATTCCAACAGAGATATGACAAACGAACAGGAGTTCCTACACCCACTATAGTAAGAATAACGTTGTAGATAGGCCCAGAAATAGAAAGAGAGAAAACTAATTTTTTAATACATGATTATATAAGTTGTGCACACGATGTCTAGGTTAATTATTTGATAAGGTAATATAAGCACTAAATAGTGCAAAAAGTTGCATTCTACTCTACTAATAATCTGACATTTATTAAATTAAACTATACGCTATACCTATTACCGACGGCTATATCTAATGTGGATTGGGAGATAAATATTCTTTTTGCCGTCGCTGGATGTGGAATCTGTTCAAAATGCTTTCAGTATTTCCTTCATATTTCCCTAAATTAATTCCATTTTGCAAGAAGCAACTTTTTTAGACATTTGCATATAATTTAATTGCATCGAATGTCATATATTTTAGTGTCCTCTACGCATGCGCTTTTTTTTGAGATCATAGCATGATGAAGTGCTATCCTATTTGAAGATCTATTATCGATGTGAAGAAAAATTACGACATCCGTAAAACTCCGGGCCATGACCACATCACTGTTATATCGCACATTGCTGCAATTATTCCTTTCCTCCCTTAGACCAAACCCCCCCCTGAAAAGATTGGATCAGAATTTTATATGATCTTAAGTATACCAAATGAGTTAATATTCATAGCTGAATGTAATTATTTAATTATGTATTATGCAAATCGTATAAAGTAGGCAACTATACATGTTTTCATTATTACACATTTGCAAACAATCAGAATCAACTAACTGCTTGTCTTATACTTAATCTTACATTATGTAACATTCTCAAATATTCCAAAAAATATGTAGGTAGCTAAAGTACACATTGATAAATCAACCTTAATCTTGATTAGTTTAACACTTTAATCTTTCAGTATAATTGTAATTCTCGATTATGTACATATGTAATAAGCTTAACACATTTACTATTATTATCCATAAATTCGGTCATTTCATTGCATTAACAAGTCTGAAGAATTTACGAATACGTTTTAATGTACTATATAACCTTCGCTATCTTAATTATCTCGGTAAAAACCGGAGCAGCATACCAAAAGCGCTCACGCACCTGGGCAGATATGGTCAATATCAATTTTCGGTAATTGAATTGTGCCATATTAAGCAAGGGGCGAATGTCGAAAGGGGGTTCAACAGATCGCTATGTACACACGCGAACCATATTTCAGCATCCGGTTATCGTTTAATAAATTCGTCTTTCATCTTAAGGTTATCTTATATTACAGGAAATCCAAATCAATACGTTAGAAGTAAAAAAAAAGGTTTTTGACACTTATCCTGAAAACAGAAAATTTTCACCATTATTTATTCATAGCCTTCTTATTGTGGCGAAGGATGTACCTATAACAGAAGCAGTAAATTGAGTTCCAGTTCCTAATGCCGAACTCCGTAGGTATAAGTAGCAAGTAATACACTTAGCCTACACAGCTAATTGTTGCACAGCATATAGCGGTAATAAGACTCGCTATG
The DNA here is from genome assembly GCA_963082805.1 of Hemicrepidius hirtus. Classification (NCBI taxonomy): domain Eukaryota; kingdom Metazoa; phylum Arthropoda; class Insecta; order Coleoptera; family Elateridae; genus Hemicrepidius; species Hemicrepidius hirtus. The sequence continues at coordinate 22,837,550 of OY720168.1, forward strand.
GCTCTTAGACGGCCTGAATCGCTCTTTGTGAGCTTCGGACATTATTACTGAAGGCTAATGGATTTTAAGAAGGGTTGACAGTCTGCTTGTTGGCACGGGGCGAAGGAAGGACTTACGGACTGTAGTGTTACATTAAGACGCAGGTAACCGCCGACAATGATTTTACGCAATCATACCACACGTCAGGTTCGTAGTAACGAAATATTCATATAGTAAAATGTCTTTCACCCCTAAAGTTCTTTACCAAAAACGGGAAATATATTAAATTGTTTACACTTAAACACTAAATTTACCCCAAGACCAAATTATTTTTTAGTAATAAATTCTCAAGGGGATTCCCCTAATGAATTAATTTTCTAACACCTATGTTGTTGTATTTAATTATAAGACTTTAACACATCCTCTATGCTCCGCCTATGGTAGAATGGAAAGCCTAAGGGTTCCCCTTTCGTTGCGGCCAGTTACACTCAAATTGTCTTAAAATTGCTGCAATATGTTCCAGGACTAGGCCTTACGCCTTCCCTACTAATACGATTATAATTTTTTCTTCGAAAAAATGGAAAGGTAACAAAGATCCGTTTCTTTGAACATTGTTGTGTAAATGTCATTCCTTCGCTAAGGATTATAGATTAACTTCAAATCTATTCAGTATTACGAAAACACGACCCTCAAGAATGTTAAGTGCTTAGCATACTTCGCAAGAAAGTATTATTTTAGATAACATTTATCTAATATAAATTGTAAAATTTTCTGGTTTGCTTATCGTTTTGTTTTTGGTAGAATATTCTGTGTAGATAAGGGAAGGTATTTAAGGCATAGGTAATTAGCCAAAAAATTAAAATAGATCGAAAAAGAATTTTCGCAATCACCTACAATTAGAGTTGCCGTTTTTCTAGCTATAGACGAACAAACCAGGACAATCATTTAGGGTTAATAAATGTCTGTATATAAAATAAAAATAAGTAATGCAGTATAATAAAATATGTTATCAAGAACAGTGAACACCGGGTTATTTAAAGACAAATAATCGAAAACTGGGATGATTACGGAAAATCAGGACCTTCGTCAAACGAAGGCTTCTCCAAAAAAACAATTCTCGACTGAAAGATTTTAAATATAACAACTTATGTATTTTAATGATATTGTATCCGCCGGTTGGTATTAAATTACATACAAAAGAGCTAATGATTATTAAAATTGAAAACAATAATCTTAGTCGAGTTTTTCCATTAAAGAGAGAATTTTGAAAAGTTAAGTATTCTTTACATAATCTCACACTCGTCGATTCTTGTCAATTTACTTTTGATCAGAGAGGGCGGTTAGCTGTTTAATTTAAATCTTAATGGAAATTAAAATGGGGTTAGATAGAGGAACAAAGCATTGGATTAGAAGACCCTTCTGCTTTGACAAAAGCATTAAAAGTTCCTTCTACTTATGTATTCATAGTCAGAAGCAAAGCAAAAATACTATTTTTCTTTTGTTATATTCTTCTTTCCTTTTCACAAAAAATTATGAAATCAGAGAGAGATAGTTTTTTAAATAAAAATATATGAACAATATATTCCTCAAAGCATTTAGTATATATACAGGGTGTCTTAAACAATTTGTTCTGATATTTAAGAATATAAAATTTTAAACATCAAACCGGCTTTATTATCAAATCAAAGTTTACATATTTAGCTTTTCAAAGACAATGCTGAACAGAGGAACTGTCATTTACGCCAGTTCGTGTGTTTTCGTATCAATGCAAAGGAAACCCACAGCCTTTTGAATTTCTGCAAGCCTACAGACAGTAGTGTTCAGTGCCCGCACGAAGCTAGTTTTCATTTCAACTTCAAACGAAAACCACGTGTTCTGGTTGGATGCTCATCTATATTTTGTAGTTTTGTTTTATTTTCCTGTAAAAGCCATTTTGACATGCAGGTGATTATTTTATTTTTTGTTGACTTAATTTTTATTTTCATCATAAACTAAACATTAATTATGTTTAATGTTTTTCTATCCCTACCTATTAGCTGAACAAAAAGATTTAGTGAAAAATAAAAATCGCTATGTATTAGCTAGACAATAATCTGTATAGATAGTAAAAATACTTCATATTTTAAAAACACTTTGTCTTTTATAGTATATTAATTATTTATTATTAAAACAGTAATTTGGATAATCAATAAACAAAAATAAACCAACGTTTTTATCAATCATAAAGATTGTAGTATTAACAATAAAATTAAAAATTTCAATATTGAAGGGTCCTTGATTTTGATTTGTAACGTTTGCAAGTCGAAGCTATTGTCCACAGATAATCTATTTGTACAGGAAATTGTTCAAAATTTAATCTTTTAATCCCACATACTAAGCAGTACTTTTTTGTAATCTTTTTCTAAGAGAAAAAGACAATATTTTAAAGTTTGTTTATCCATCAGTGGGATTACTAAGATTAACAAACCCATTAATTATCTAATTTTAAAAATATCTATCAGATTGAAACAATAACTAATATAAACTAATTATAATAGTCATAACATTAATTAATTGATCGAATAAAGACAAGGACTAAAGGAATAGACATAGAATATAGGATAACAAGAAAATTTGCTGAGTCACAAATACAAATACACAAATATAAATCAGATTTTAAAAAGGTTTTTCAAAAAGATTAGATGGTAATAATAGTTTGGCAAATCACTAGTACTTTTTTTCAGTCCTGCTGAAGATGAGAATTTAGTATTCGTAATAGAAGCATTATAGTAGGGTAATACCTATGTACTTCTGTTACACAAGATATTTGTGGAAGTGTAACTGTACGACTGAAAAAGACAAATAAGTACCTATAGTATGTTAGGAAAATAGCATTGACTTAAAATTGTATAGGTACCTACACTGTATTTAATTATTGCACCAAAACTAGGTCATTAGCGTGGTATAATCAATTTATACGTTATCTATATTAAATGTTTATATAAACAAAAATCCCTAATACAGACCTGCCACTATTGTTTGTAAATTTTTAAATATCTAATTATAAAATGAAAGCCCATTAAATAAAAATAGATGTTGTTTTTCCAATCTAGTACCTATAAACGATTAATAGGTATACGTAACAAGTCCTCAGTTCCTAATTTAATTATAGTATCGCAGTGGTTTTCAAATTACTCGGTTGATTATCATTATCGCAATGCCACTAAGTGATTTTGTGATATGCTGTGATAGATTAACTCAAGTGGCGGCAAAATTTCAAACGTGCTTGTAATTATTCCTGCATAGCGTTGATTATCTATCCCTACTTAATTAAATTTATCTCGATTAATATTTTTGTTGAAGATTAAAAACGTGTTAACGAACAGAGTAGTAAACATTAGATTGTTGGCTTAGTCGGATGGAATTATTAAGGTAACAATGTTTTTATAACGTTATTGATAGAACAAGACGAAGAAATTATTTGGGTAGCACATGTGATCGTTTGTGTATTACTCTCTTCCTTCTATTCTAAAGTCCTTCGTTTTGCGCGCTCCCCAAACATAAGCAGTATCACGTCTCGTATCTAAAATAATAGCAGTTTTTTTAGCAAAGCGGGGCAATAAATGTACATTGCTATACAAGAACCATTATGTAAGAAGAAAGTTTATTTGTCTACTGTTGACTGTTCCGACCACATATGGGACCTCCTGAAAGAGCTGTATGTATCGCTTTGGAACGAGCAGTATTTTATTTTGCGGAAATCTGCGAGGATGAATAATTTGCTTGAACCCTTTGTTACGGGTAGGACATCCCTCTATGGAAGCCCGCCTATCCCGGCCCAGCAACTCCGCCTCCACTGCTATTTGGACGTCGCGGCGCATTTTGCAATCGACGGCGCAAGCGTCGCCGATAAAATTTGCACCTTTTTCAAAAAATTCAAAAACTCAACAATATATAAAATCAAAATTTGTAGTGTTTCTGTAGTTTCTCCGAAAATTTCTGAATAAATGCATCGGATATGATGGAAAACGATGTCGCGGGAAACCTGTGGGATAGTGAATTTTGGCGCCGAGTTCAAATCGAGAAGTTCAGTGGACGCCGTTCTTAAAATTGGCGTTAAAAATGATACGGTGCAAATCTGGTTGGTTAGTGGGCAGGCCGAGTTCATTAAGCAACTGATGGTTTTTTAGCAATTTTCGGGAGACGAACACAAGCAGGAAGGGGTGGCCCGAGCTAACCCCGGAGAACGTGCGGTGTGCCCCAACGTTCGAAGTTAGTCGCATCCGGGCGTTTGCGCGTGGTAGTAGTTCATTCCGCTGCTCTCCACGCGTTCAGTCACGTTGTCGTTGCGATAAAATGATGTTGTACTGATTCATTGGGACAGTTCTTGTGAATAAATAAAACTTAATGACGATGGACTTTCAGAGTGCTATGGAGACCTTCGCCGAGGCTTGGGTTGCCGCCAATACAAAAGGTGCTCCACTCTCTGAAGTCGCAACACAGGTATAAAATCTCAAACTTAATAAATAAATGACAATCCCCAAATCTTTTCAGAATAATTATAATTATTTTTTTTAATAAAGTGCGAATTTTTTACAAACGTATATATTCCTAGGTTATTCTGATTTAGCCAGTCATCCTAGTAGTTGCTACTTAAGAGTACATACATATGCTGTTTATTCAGTATGTAAATTATCGGCAATTTTACGTATCACAATAATAATTAGCTATTAATTGTAGCGGCGTTTGAACGTTCACTTATTGTAGTTTACGTTCATGTTAAACCTGGACAATTAATTTATATTTGTTATGTATAGTTATAGAAAATATTAGCCGATTGTTTATTAATATTATGTAAATAATTAGATTCAGGTTTTGTATCAATAATTTAGAAGATTTTATATTAATAATAAATCACGCTTTAGTTGATCGGAAACCTAATTCGAAATCCACGCTAACCCCACTGGAAATCCGATCCGCGCATTCAGAGTTAATCCAGGGTAGTAAATCCAGGATCAGCTGTATGCACAGGGAGATCGATGAGATCAGCCCTATCGTACTTTACCGATTGTGGATAGCCAATATAATAATAGGTTGTAGTAGTACTTACTCTTTGCTTCCTAATAGTTACACGGTAATTTTCTCATTTACTACAGAATATTGGTACCGACTTACGACTTATAAATTGTTCCTTTGATCGACGTCCGATTGTTTTGAAATCAGAAGCCCAACGAAATGGGCTCAATAAAACAACCGTCGGGTTATCCAATAACACGCCTAAATTTAAATATTATGTGTATGTGTCAGGCATCCCGAATTGTACTGTGTGAGAAAAAAGACTATATACATGTACAGATTTTTCATTAAAATTGTTATCCCTACCATTACCCCTTTAATTAACAAACGACTGCTATTAATATTTTTTATGGGTTGAAAATTATTAGCAATGTTTCATCATAAAAGTTGTTAATCACACATTAGCCTATTTATTAATTTTTAATTTACCATTGAAAACTTAATATACGTGGTTATTATCACAAGTAGAGCGCAATGCTTACAGTGTTAGCTTCAATATGGTAAAGGAATACTGACAAAGTTTAGCAAATTACTACCATACGTTGGAACTTCGGAAATAAGCGAGGGTGGTTCTTGATATAGGGGAATAGTTGCAGGTGTCCGACCAACAGGTAACGAACCAGCCCTTCCGGAGTTGCACCCTAATATTTAAGTATACTTTTTTATTTCTGCTAAATTACATTAGGAACTAATTTTTACTAAAAAAAACTCAAATTTAATTGCTATCAATGTTTGTTAGAGATGGCTCCATAATCACACGTATTATTGTATATATTGTACGTAAGTATATGGAGCGAACAAAATTGTGTAGGTATCTATCTCTCGATGTGCTTGGTTAAAAATGAAACAATTCTAAATAAATTTCTATAGGATATTAATATTGTGTATAGGTAATGAATAGTAGTGCGTAAAAGTTACTGTGGGTGCATTGTTGTTGCGTATCCTGCATTGATGAGATTCGGTATAACAGGTCGATGCTCCAGTCCTGATCCTGCTTACTTCAGGACGGCTTGGTTTTTGCGAATGAATTCGCGGAATCGCAACACAACTGTGATCGTTCTGTCACTCACTTTGCAGAACTTGCACCCAAAATGAACCTGTTTTTCGTCAGACAGATGCACTTTGCGTTCGATCATGTTCGGTTAATGTAAGCTTTTGGAATCCAAGGGCTAGTAGGTACAAACAGCAGGAACGATAAAGAACTAATTGCCCTTTCACGCATTTAGTGCCTCGGAAATTGTCGCACAGTGGTTTAATTGACGGCCACGCTGTTCTATTAATTAATATGATGAATAATGGTTGGGATTTAGTAATTTTGGGTACATAACTGGCGTGAGTGTTACGTATTAAATTAATCCATCGTATTAGTATCCTCCAAAAATCATTTAAAAATGCCACTTTCTTCGGTCTATTCCAACCCATATTGCACAGAATATAACAATGTTTGAGTGTATATTCAAATGATCTTAATGCACACTCAATGCGTGTCAACATTTAGATTTTACACAAATAATTATAAAATTGTCAGGATTAAAGGGACTCGAACTTGGGCAATAGAGGCACTTTTTAATAACACTATTATACTACGTATCTTTAAAGTTTTGATATTCAAATCAATTACCAAGCTTTATGTAGTTTAATATCTCTTGCTAAATGATACATTTTTCTGAAACTACCTAATAGATTTTTTGCAGTAAATAAATTCTATCATAGCTGATACCAGTTCTATAGGAAGCCGAGTCATTTTGAAAAGAATTTGTAAGAGTATCGTATAGAAATAATTTTCTACCAATTACTTAAATAGGTCTTTGAATATTTGGCTTGATCAGTAAAAGGGGGTGAAAAACTGGACAAACCGTAATTGTACTTTAAATTTATATATTACTTTTCTGATATTTTCAGGAAAATTAAAGGAAATTTTGTTCAAAATTAACCAGTCTATACTTGATACAAGGACCGTAATCAATTCGTGGACGTGAACTGCGACGATTTCTTAAACCACGCTACGTATCTGGTTGCGGAAGATTCTTGAATTACAACAATAATTATCAAAAATAACTTAAAACGGTCTATGTACTCTTCTAAGATGGATGCAACATTAAATTTTGTTGTAAGTATATTTACTACCATAGGTTTTTCCTATATTAGAAAATTGAATTTATGCTTCATTTACTGCCGAACAGTCTAAGATTAAATAAATTAAAATAAAATGCAATAAAAGAAATCTGACTTCGTTGTATAAATGTATTATCAAAATTTTATCAGTTTTGACTCTATGGCCTGATGCAACCATCAGAAGCTTGAAGGTTTGTTTCGTATTAGGACTGCTACGGACAAATTTTGTTTTTACGTTTAAATAGTAGCGGTTCTCCTTCTTATTGGAAATTAAAATATTTGAAAATGGTACAATAATAAAGTCCTTGTTAAGAATTAAACTCGTCGCAGTTTCTGCTTCATACTGTAACACTGAGCGATCCCTCGGCAGTTCATTGGTGCTGCCTCCTTTTTGGCATAAAAATTCCAACTCTTAATGTTATATGGCGTTATCTATCATTATTCACTATTTTGTAAAGTGCTTACATAGTCTGTTGAAAATTGAAATGTGTTAAAATATTCCTTTACAAAAAAAAACAAAATATGACACGTTGATTATTGAAAAAGGATTTACAATCATTTTAGTATGTTTCTGGCCATTAAAATAATATTACGTACATTAAAACGTGTGTTTTGTTAGTCCCAATCAGCTTAATAATTACAAATTACGGGGTTCTACCCTATTACATTTTTTAATAACCTAGCAGTGTGATGCTTTGAAACTAATTGATTTTTTGGATGTTAAATTTTCAAAATATAAAGCAAAAAAATTTTAAAATGTTGACATAACTTTAACCTTCTAATGAATTACAATAATTCCTTAACAATGGCGTTAATGTGAAGACAGACATAGACGGACGACTTAAATTTTACCTGAGTAGGTATTTGTAATAAGAAAAGATTATAGGGGAGCTACAGGTAGAGCTAAGGATGAAAAGATTAAGTATATAAATTTTTCTCTGAGAATTCGTAGCCTAAAAATGCTTACAAGATTTTTTTGGTAAATGTTTTATTTTAAATTTTCCTGCTTTCAATACTCTTCGATTATATGGGCTTTAAGACTATTAACTATTATAATTTTAAAAACGTACGTACTTAAGAACGCATTCAAAATGTTTATTATCAATTATAGTTTATGTCATACTCAATAACAGAACGTATAACGTTTATTACCGAAAACTTCACATATTTCTTAATTTAAATCTTATATATAACTTGACCATAATCATCCAAAATAGATAACCACTGCGTATGCGATGAAATTATTAATGTTTGTTTAAATTTTTAGGACCACTTCAAAACGAAGAAGTGCTTTTATGAACAAAATCGATATTTAATGTAAATACGAAGAGCGTAATGTTGTGTCGTTATGCAAGTTTTAATTTGAAATATTCTTAATGAAGAACTACTTTTTCCTGTATTTCGTAGGTTTAGCTTCTAGAGCTAGAGTTCTGGAATCGCTACATTTAATATAAACAAATCGAATACCCCAATAAAGTTTCATCCAAATATGAACCGTTGATGTGATTTAAAATAAAGTATTGAATAATTTTTAAATAGAGCAATTAAAATTAAAATGAACGGTATCAAGTTAGCTGGATTATAGGTGTCAATGGTCGAGTTATCCTTAATTAGGTATTTTCATTGAAAATAATAGGTCTTGTGGGTAGGGCTCTCTTTTCGAGAGGTGTATAACAATACAGTCGAGCAGAATCTAAGAGAGCTTAACGTAGAGACGGTTTGTATAGATGCTTGTTATTTTCGGATTAAGAAAATTATGAGTCATCCGAGCTTATGCAGTAGTATAGATCTTCTTACGTATCCCAGTCGGATACTTCAGAGAGAGTGTATTATAACGAAGGGAGGGCGCAGGAGCATGTAGCGATAGGGTTATTGAGAGGCCCCTGATTGTCGTAGAGACCACGAATGAGGGCCCGTCGAACGTCTGATAACTATTACGCTCAGGAATTCTGTAGCTTTTTGACCCCACTTAACCCAGATTAAACGCGCTGGCAACAGAACTGACCAGTCAGCTGGTGAGATTTATAATTTGTCTGCTACGTGAGTTAAACGTATGGTATGTATTTGCAGAGCCAAGCGATGGCCTTGACGAGGGGTTGCAGAACACCGCCTTCGACATCTACGCCCGCGGCTACGGGGGGTTCGAACCGGGACTCGGCCGAAAGGGCCAGCACTCCCGCTCCACCTCGCTCCGCAGCTTCTTTCGAATCAGTCGTGTCGCCCCCCTCCGTCAAGGACGATTTCGATCACTCCAAGTCTACTACCGGTAAGTGAACGTTAATATTTATTTTTTAAGAATTTTAAAAGTCGAATCGACGAGGGCCGTGACGGCGAGTTCGGTTTATCCGTCAGCGGGATGGTGCGCTGGAAGTTCGCCCGTTCCCCGCACCCGGTCGGATTGAAGCGGATTGCGCGGCGTTAAGCAGATTATCTTCTCATGATTGATGAAACGGCTGCATCCCAGTACACCCCGACCCGAAAACATTCAGCGGCCAGAGCAGGTATGCACTCGGGCGTCCATATGGCATCTAGATATTCCGACGTGATAGTATAGTGATGGCGGGTTGGTTAAAGCTGGATTAAGCCAAAGGTAGGGAATTAGGGGAAGCAGGGATTAGAGGGACTCTGGCCTGTTCGGAGACGGGAAGCAGAGGATTAGGCAGACGCGGGATTAACATTCACGAGGGATCAAATATGAAAAGAAAAATTGAAAATACTACAGAACTTCTATTCAGATAGTCAGACTTTGAAAGCTTAGCTTTTAACCTAAACAACAGTGTGCTCAGTTCTCTGATCCTAACAAATTTACACGACTCTCCTTATTATAGTCTACCTGTCTTGCCTTTCCTAACTCACCTCTACCCATGCACATTAAAACAGAATCGGGAAATACATTAAGTACCTGTAGCTCTAGGCGAGAATTCCAGTATCAGAAATGAAGAATTTCCTCCGAAATTTATTAATCGTGAATTGTAGTAGTATAATCGCGGGAAACCGTTAATGATCTCTAGTACCTACTCTCATTTTTGTTTCTACGTCATTCTCCATTGGAGAACTAGAAAATTGGTTACGCACTTCAAATAATCAAAAATGTTTTACTTTTCTTTATTTTTCTAACCTAAATTCTAATTCAAAAGCGCTAACGTAAAATTAGATGAAACAATATCGTAGAGAAATAATATTAACGGAAGAAACAGTAACTCCTATAATTTAAATTGGAATAGAGCAAAAATGATAAGTCCAACTAAATCTTTATACTATATGTAGTAATACAAGAATGAAACCTTATTCGATACGATATCTATAACATTAAAATTATCTTAAACAGGTGCTATACTTACACTGTTATTGTTTTACTTTGCGTCAAAGTATAACAAACACGATTACTATTTCAGATATACAACAATGATTCTTTATATAATGATAACAGCAGCTGTTAACAGTTTATTTTATGATATATTAAAGATAAATTGTTATTTCATAGTAAACTATCATTTATTGAATGACTCCTAAGCAATACAAGAAAACTAAAGACCAGGAAACTTCGTTAATGAAATATTAAACTCACCATTCCCCATTTTAGGTATTTCTTAATAAATATTATATTTTGTGGTTTATTTTTTTCTTAAAATATTGGTTAAGAAGGTTCCATCTTGTATTTTTTTTTATTAGAAATTTGTTTTATCGAGATCCTTTTGACGAAGATTTTTCTGCAGATTATTTATCAGAATATTTTCTCCCACTGAATCATAATACCAGAATTCCATTTACGGTGATTTTTTAAGAGGCGCAGTAAAAAAGTACAAGAAGCTTTTACTTTGATTATTGCTATATAAAAGTTCTAATCTTTTTGAATGATTTCTTTCAAAGAGTAAGGTAAATGTAACTTATTTGATGCATGTATCTCAAGCTATATGTCCATGAATTTTATGTAATATATAAACTTCAAATCTAAAAAGTTTTGTTTCCTGAATTTTAATTTAAACTCGAGTATAACTTTTTAAGTTTTCGAGAAAGTAAAAAGATAGCTTGTATATTTTGAAGGCCTAATCGTCAAAGATAGAATTTCGATCTTTACTGTTATCTCCTTGATCCTAGAATAGATCGCTCCCTAACTTCCTCAAGTTCAACCCTTAATATACTGAAAGATTTAGTACACCCAATAGTCCAGGAATGGTGATTTGTGCTGTACAGTGTCTTTTCGACTTTCATTAATTAATAAATGTGGACAAATATTATGAAGCCTCAGGAGGTTTTATCAGATTCGATTAACCAAACAAGTCAGTCGAGTGTGCAATCGAAAAATAGCGTAGCCCTGGAGAAGTGTGATAACACGCATCAATAGCTAAACTTAATCCCCGCCGGATTTAATCCTTATATTATTGGGATTAGCACAAGCAAGTCGAACAGGTTTATACGTGTGTATTCATGGCGATTGGGTCAGAGTGCGGTCGCGACACATCTGGGGATTAGCGAACCGTCGATCCCGGCTCAGCTTGGGTTTAGCTGTCGCCAAGGTGATCTTTCTAATCGGGCATCCACTACGTCGCCACCAAAACCAAGGAACAGTTTATCAAACCACCCTTTCTAGTAAAATTAAAAATCGGTTGTATTTTTTGGGAGAAAGTTGGGAAAATGCATTGTCGGCAATCGAACAGTTCGTTAATCACAAGCTGAAAGCGTAAGCAACGGAAGGAAGTGGATGAGCGATGCGAACAAAATAGACGCACCGAACGGATTAGAGCGATACATTTGCAGTACTCGCGAATGGAACTCTGGATCGAAGGGGGTTCTCAGGGCCGGAAGCAGATAAACGTTTGACAGCGGAGAGTGAGCAGATTACCAACTGTGTGATAGTGCACATCCGCCTTCTAACCGATATTCATTACAAGCAGTATTTCTAGCGACGCTTGTTGCATTTCTATCGGCCGCATAAACAACTACTTAATCCTAAATGAAAATTGTTTCATTATAATATTTTGTGCTCGCGTGGTCATTATGGAAACGGTTTCTTTAAATGCATTTTCAGGATTTTAAATCCACCTGTTGAAAACGTAGGTCTTACTACACATGTCCTGCTAGCTATCGACCAAGTAATCGGGGCGATATTTATTGCACAACCGAAAGTTATCGGAAAACCTTGTTTCATCCCTCTTGAGAAGTACAAATTATTAAAACAAAATGAAAAATTGTAGATTGACAACTAAAATCTCTAATATTTTAATTTTTAACCAGGGTTTGTCAGTTCGGTTTTTCTTATAAATTCGACATAAAAAATAAACGTTTTCAGGATCTGATAACTATAAAATAATGAAAGCTGCTGCACTTGGTATACAAAGCTGCTCTTGCAATTCTGCAGTGATGCTTGGTATGTTTAATTATGTTGTGTCAACTTATTTTATCTCAGTTGTCAATTTTCGATTCAGGTTTCGAGTTATGTTTATTGTTTCTAAAAGTTTCACATGAAAAAGGTTAATTATATCAGTTCGAAAGTGGTTTAAGAACACTCGAAAGATCCATGAATTTTATTTTTAACTTACCGTGCAATTGCCGGAGCAGTTTGGAATGCAAAAATAAGATCAATACTAAGCGTTATTTAACTTTTAACAAGTAGAAGTTTTTCAATGTTCGCATTCAGGAATAACCTGTAAGGAGTGGTTTAGTTATTCAAACGTGTAGGAAGCTAATCCACCATAAAACTTTATTATGAAAAATTTAAATTTAGTGCTGAAAACAAAAACGGCTAACATTTTAGGGGAAAAAATAGGATTTAAAACGCAAGCAGCTTTGCTTAGTTGAACCATGACGATACGAAACGTAAAATAACGTCAAAGGAGCAAGTGCGATCAGAGGTTCAGCCCTTTTGTGCCGGCATTACGCGAGGAATAATCCCTAATAAGTGGTCGAACAAAACTTGGAGCGGTAAATCGCGCAAAAACGCTTTCCGGTAAGCTTTAACTGGTGTGTGCTAAATAGTTGTTGACGTAATCTCGATTGTGGTGGCGATTGTGAGTTACTTAAAGTTCAGCCAAAGTGGAAGATGACAATCGTGAGCAGCAACGGTGAAGAGATGCGCTTCGACACCGCACTTTAAAATTCGAATTTCCGTTGTATCGTGTTAGATGAGTTGAGGCGAGCGATTTTCCGATTTTACCTACCGAATTAGGGCTATTCCGTACGGCCAGGTTATACACACCGCAGAGAGTAGTCATTCTAGTAGTAGTTATTAGTGCTAGCGGTATTATTTATAAGGTTGCATTATTGATCAGGCGGGCGCGAACAAAGGACCGGAAGGCAATATGAACCCGAGTTAAGACGTTGGTCAGCTCGCCTGGATTAGGGCCCGTAGGATTAGCGACTGCTGGACTATACACAGCGTGGTAAGCCGGTGGGATTAGGTCCGGGTTGGATCCGGCGGGCCGCTTACGAAGTGTCCCCGAGATTTAGAGCGGAGTTTGGGTTTACCGCATCTGCATCGTAAGACCGGCCAAGACGCTGCCCTAATAACAAAAATAAATCTGGGACTTAGAAAGAAATACCGGAGCTTAACTCTCATGACGTTACACACACAGTTCTTTGTATGGCAGCCGTCTAAGTAAGCTCAAGTCGAGCTAACTAATCCTTAAGACGCAGAGCTAGGTCTGGGTTGCTCCAGTTAAAGCTCCGTAATATGCAGAAACCTTCTTAACCTAACAGGATTAGCATAGACAAGCGTGCGCGGCCAGCAAGCCTAATACCTGCTCGTGTGGGTTCATTGTGCCTACGGCGACGGGGTTGACTACGACAACGGAGCTTCTTTCTGCCTTAGCACGTTATGTTCTTCTAGCGCAATAAAAGATACGCGCCCCCGTCAATTTGTTCCAACAGCAGGTTTGTCGTTTTTGAACTTGGAAAGGAAATGAAGAAATCTTCGGCAGCGCGCAACATTAAATGTCATCTGTGTGCCGCTATCAATTGATCTGTCTGTCTTTCTTATCTCAGGATACTTTTCCGCTTTACACGTTTCCATTAAATTCGCACTGACTGAAAAGATTTTGTATTCCAAGTGTCGTGGATCTGTCGCGTTGCCCTCGGCTTCGAAACCGCTTACGGTCGAAGTATTTATCTCCTCATCTTTGCGCAAATCTTTCGAACATCGTTTAGCGAACACGTGACAGCTACCGGATCATTCAGTTATTACGGACGCGCTATATTATGAAATAACAGCGTCCTAAGTGACAGTAACCGTTTTATGCTATAATATTAAGAGAATTCATTTTACGCGCCTACCTACTCGTGATTATTGTATTTGTATGTATGTAGTATGTAACTAACTGGTTAAGGCCAACGTATAATGAACCGTACGTATCCAAATCCAAAAACAAACAGCTTATAAATAAGTGTTACGCAGATTAACAAAACGTATCTTGAAAGATTTACGATTCGAGTGTATATGCGAGTTCTCGCTAAGTCGTATTAAGTCCCTTTCCTAAATCTTAATTTTTTTGTGTACCTTTTCCAGGCAAATCTCTGCCAGTACATTGCGTTGTGGAAACAGTTTCAATCCTTGAGGAAAGCCGGGTTGTCCATCAAGGTCCTTGGAAGCGGCGGTCTCTGATCGAAACCGACAGCTATGTTATCATACCTGTGGGAACGCCTTTCCAAGGGCTAGTTCAAGCAGCCCTGTTGCGTTTGGGTTATTCGGCCGATAGCGCAGCCACCGCCAAAGGATCAGTGGTCATTAAGAACTGGAAAGCACTGAGCGTAGATCAAATCTCGGACGACCCGCTCGTTACTGTTGGGGATATTTTGGGCGAGTTGACAGCAGTGGCTACACTTCGCATTCAGCTGGTGCGGAGTCGCTCAGCAGTCCTCACCGACATCAAAGAAAAACTGCTGCGATTTTTTCTGACGCAGTCTCAGGGCCTGCTTGTATCCGCCGGCTGTCCTATTGATGAGGTGTGTGAATATTTTACTTCTATTGCTTACGTGCCTCCTCCTAGCTTTCTTTTTCTAACGCAAAGAACACACAATATTCTGAACAACAGATTCGGAAATTACACGATAGGTATAAACGTAATATACGGATATTAGATGTACGTCTTGCTTAAGAAATGGATAGGAATGAATGTATTAAGGGTGCAGAGAATAGCAGTAACCTCGCTTTTAATAAGATTATGTAGCATTATTTTATGGTATTAATGAGATCAAAAGCCTTCTACATCCAGCAATGCTGAGCGGATCCAAGGCCTTGTGCTTCCATTGTGTCGCTTCTATTCTCAAATTGTTGATATAGTGAACTGCTATTTTTTGTACAGATAAGCCGATATCAAATGTACCTGAGCTAAATGCAAGATGCTCAAAAAAATTATAATCTTCAATTTTTATGGTCTTTTGTTCAATTAACGATATCAGCAAACAAGTTCCGTTTAAGTTATGCTATTCATGATTATTATTACAATCTTAAATTAAAATTTTACTAGTTCCATGATTACCCAATTTTAAATCAGACTGGGATAAACCAACCATATATTATATCTGATACGCAGTGTGTAACATTACATTACTTGCTGCGTTTAGATTTGTTTTTGCACATTTTATTCTACCATAAATTTATCTTCCAACTAGAAAAACTGTACGTCTGACGTTGTGCGTTGTTACAGCTTATTTTATCGCAGATTTGTCGGAGTGGTTATGGAAGCGATGCGCCTCCAGCCGACCTTTCAGAGGATTGTCGTCGAAAATTTGATCAGTGGTGGTCATCTCAGTTTTGCCCGTTGTCTCCAACTAGTCGAGGACCTCCCGTGGCCCAGTATCCTCCACAGTATCCGGTGCCTCTACATACTTCCAAATCCTTAGAACGTTCGCTTTCAGATCCACCTCACCCAGCAATGCAAAATGTACACAATCAATTTCCAACTCAAAAAACCCGAATGCGTACTAGTTTTGATCCAGAATTGGAACTTCCTAAATTGCAACGATGGTTTGCCGACAATCAGCATCCTAGTCGTCAACAAATACAACAGTACGTGAAAGAACTGAATAGCTTAGAGTCACGCCGTGGCAGGAAACCTTTAGACGTGAATAATGTGGTTTATTGGTTTAAAAATGCCAGAGCTGCTCAAAAACGAGCCGAAATTAGAAACGTTACCTCCGTTTTACCGTGTCACTTGCCCGTAAACGGATACAGCGATCACAGCACCAACAACGGTTCCGGTCTGTTGATTGCAGACTGCTATTTGAATTCCGAACGTTCCATGGATCAACATTTAAAAAGCAACCTTTCGGTTTCTTATCGACGTGGCTTCCAAGGCACACGACTGTCTGATGAACTCTCAAACGCTACTTCCGATTTGGATGAAGAAGATATTATCGAAAGTCAACCCCATAGCCCAGTAGGACCGTTGTCTCTTACTACGAACAATAAAAGAGATTCCAAAGACTGCAGCCCGCATTCGGCCAGTACTCCACCTGCTCCTGAAATTCGAGTAAGTGCGGCTGTTAATAATTATTAAATATTTTTACGCACTTCTACTTATATGTAACTCTTATGTATGTGCAGGTCGACAGTCCTAAAATTGAGCCAAAGGAAGAACCCACCAATTACCATTCTCCAGACAATCAACCCCACATTAACAGGGTGAATATGTCCGACGGAGAAGACGATGTAGAAGCCAGCGAGGAAAGTAAAAGTCGCGTAGATAGTCGCAGCGGCGCTTCACCACTTGGTCGGCCACATTCTCAGAATTATTGCGGGTCTCCAGATTTTGATAGACACATGCAAAACAGGGCCCCGAATGACGGTTTAGAAAGGCTAGCAACTGGATTTCCGTTGGTTCCTAACTCGATGTTTAGCCAAAGTATAATGTATATGAGTCATTACATTCCCGGACTATCCCATGCAGCTACATCACCTACCGGTTCGAGTGTATTAGGTATGTCTGGCCTGACGGCTGATGAACGCCGGAAACGTAATCGAACGTTTATAGATCCCGTAACCGAAGTACCTCGACTGGAGCAGTGGTTTTCTCTTAATACGCACCCGTCGCACAATTTAATCCTAAAGTATACCGAAGAGCTTAATTGTATGGCATACCGCCAAAAGTTTCCCCGATTGGAACCTAAAAACGTCCAGTTTTGGTTCAAGAATCGACGGGCTAAGTGCAAGAGGCTGAAAATGTCGCTGTTTGATAATCAGTCATCTGTGCATTACCACCACGGGGATAGAGAATAAACTTGTACGGAGGTGCAGCGAAGTCCTCGCGGTACTTACATGGTTTTGCGTTGCTGCTGTAAATTTTTGCAAAATTGCCAAAGATCCTCATGAATTGTGCATTCCAGTTCTGTTATAACCATATGTGTGGTAATTAATAAGTAGTAATAAAAAAAGTTTTGGTGATAATTTAGAATGGTTATTGATTAAATCGTGTTGTTGTAGATATAAGAATGCTGTACAAATAAAATAAAGCGACTGTTGTATGTAGCTGTATTCGATATCTGTCAATACAATTCATATTTAGTACAGAGAGTCTGAATATTGTTCATCTTGTGTTTTACCCTAATTTCCATAAGCACGCCGAAGACATTTCTTGGTGTTACGGGGCGGAATTGCGATTGGTAGGTAGGATGTTATCGGACAGCGTTGCTCCAAGATTTTAATAACGCAAATTCCACGTCCTACTCAATATATCCAATAGGAAGTAGAGATAGAGACACCATCACCGACTCCGGCCGGTGTGCTATCGAAACACCCGCTCGAAATAGACTAGCAAGACGTCTTTCAGATGTCCGCCTCTCAATTCATTAGATCTGATACGTGACAATGCAAGGGTGTGCGACAATGAGCTCGTCAACGAACAAGTTTCCAAGTCGACAGGAAACCAGAGGCAACCAATGATTATCTCTTGCCGGTCTTCAGATAACGCCTATCTATCTGTAGCGGTAAGTATAACTTGGAACACGTTGAGCGTTATCGAGTGCGCTATAACTAAATTCGTCTCCGATGATACTTCCTTGCAGGTATGCGACTGCTTTAAGTTGAAACATTTTTAATTGGGAAAATCGGATTTTGCTCATTATCCTTATTCCGAATATAAGACAATCCCTCACAACTCTCATCAAAACGGCAAACGCAGCAACAAGACAATGTCATACACAAAGGCACTATTCGCTAATACCAATTTTACGCGCAAGCGATTTCTTCAATGTTTGTGTAGTACTTAAATAGCATGCAAACAAGTGTAATTGGGATGTCTTAGGTTGTGCAGAAAGGGTGAATCGAGACTGCTAAGCTTAAGGGCTGCGTTTTGTCCCCGTACTTTGCTTTGTGAATTTCCTCCAAAGATCCAGTTACTTTATTATGTTGCTATAGCAACCTCAAGGAGAAAACACAACGAAAAATAGCTACTCGTCGAGACAATTACATGCTCCAACCAGTTAAGGGATGATCTAGATGGGTACCGTTTTCAGTCACATTTCGCTTCTGATGCGTTATAGCACCCCGATTACGAATTGCGGTCGCGGATCTAGCGACGTAAGCTGAACCAGGCAGTCGTTCCTGCCTTTAATGAAATGCACATCCTTCGAATGCAGCCGCAGTCGGGGGGTTGGTTATTATCAGGGCGACGATTAATTAAAGATAAAAAATACACCGTCACGTCCATTTTCGGCTGGCTTATTCAATTTTCATTTCTTCTCGAGCACGTGGCGCCGATATGTGAGGTTACAATGAAGGCAGGCGTGCACGGAAAATCCTCGCCGCATCTCCTGATCACGTTCTTAAATGCCCGGGTTGTGATCCGATTAACTTTGCGGCGCCACCGTCGCAATCTCGGTAATGATAAAAATGGCAATAAAAATTAGGGATAATGGAAGGGACAGATAGATATTCCACAGCGACGATGTCACCACGAGAGTCGAGGATAAGCGGGAATAAAATTAGGCAGGGGTGATCGATTATAGAAACAAGTCTCAATTTGAATTTAAAATCATTTAAGTATTGACTTTGGATGAAGCTTTCGCGCTCTTAGCTGGCTTATCTCGTGGTAAGTGGAAAGTGCGGTTCTCATCGAATCCACTTAGGAGGAACGGCAAGGACTCGATTATATCGTCTTTTAGATGTTGGGGTGTTTCATTTAAAACACTGAAAATCATTAACCTACATGACATGACAAGGCACACGAGTGCAAATATGCACACCTGTATATTATTTTAAAAAGTATTATGTGGCATATCTCGGCAAACGACACGTGCAAATAAGTGCACCGCATCAGACGGGGTAGCATGACAAAACACACTCCGAGGAACGGCGGCGTATCCTATACCAACTATATAAACGACGACACTGAATAATGTACTATGCAGTGGGGTCGTCGAAACTTCAGCTCGGAACATTACAATACTGAGAAGCATCTATTGAGGATGTTTAAATCAGTGTGAATACCTTGGAGGTGCAAATTAATCCTGCTTACGGAACAAAAATATCACAGTTTAAACTTGAATGATTTCATGTAAATGTCGAGATCCGACGTCAGGGAGAATAGCATTCGCTCGAATTAGGGGTGTCGTCTGTTGCTGAAACTAATTCGCTCAAGTGCAAGCGGCAAACAACTTTTATCTCAATAATTCGATGGGGTAACAAAAATACTATGAAAAAATCATCTGTTAACTGCAACCGCGAATAAATGAACGCTTTTGGTTGAGGCGATAACCCAGAATTTATTAAAACGAAATAAGAATGTGTCATTATCAGTGTTGATTTGTCACCACACAGACCGCACCGGCAGGTTTCATTTTTGAGAATTAATTTCCTGCCAGCATTCTTTAAAAGGGGAGACAAGCACAAGCGTATTGCATCTGAGCTAAACGCACATTGTTTGCTCCGGCAACTAATAAGAAAAACTGTAACTGCTACACGAGGACGCCTATCTAGAGTATATCTGCGGCGAGAAATTTAATTAAAATTCAATCAGAGCGTTACAAGGTTGGCGCTGGCGTTTATCAGAGTGTTATCTCGTCGAAGCTCTTCCTAAGAAAACATTTTAAAATAGAAAATTGTCAGCACTTACGACGCCACCAATAGAATAATGTGTCTTAAATGGAAAAAGCAAAGTATGTTTATCAGATAAAGCAGTTTCCTTCGGCCATTTGGCCGCCGATGTCTCGTAATTGTCACACTGCAAATATTTTTCCGCCTTAATTTCCTCCACATTGATAGCGCTCTTTTACTATAGGCTTCTCCTGAGGTATCGGGCTTGACGACGCTGCCACGGGGGTTGTTACCGGATTAGATTTGACGACCACATTATAACGAAGCGCACTTAACCATCGATTAAGCACCATTTCGGTTTTTATCATTTTCAATCTTATTTTTCTTTACTAATATTTTATTATTATTTCGTTCTGTATTGTATTTTCCAAAGCAACCCAAGGAATTGCTACTAACACTCAGAAACGGTCAAATTTAAAGGAAGTAAGGTCTTCCAAATGTCTATATTGTTTCAAAACCATTTTCAGTTTATCTCAACAGGTATGTTTTTAAAATGAACTTATCCGACAAAAATAATTTCATGTTTGTCGTTTGTCAATCGCCATTGAAAAAAAACTTAAAAAACAACACGAATTAAAGAAAAGTTAAAATCAATTGCATTTTCATAACCAATAACAGTCTACAAATTAACCATGGTCAGTCCCAGGGTGGAAACGGCGAAAGCAGAACTACTGTGCATACTTCGAACTATAAACAATAATCATTATCGTAGTAGAATTTGATATTCTGAACTCTGGGGTGCGAGTTTCGAGGTAATCGGTTAATTTTACCTTTTTGATAAAACAAATCTTGGTTAATTTCTTCATAGCAACTCGGCGCATTTCGCGTCGTCTCCTTATTTCAGACTCTAGAGTGCTTGTGTTAGATATTATCGATTCAAGGAAAGTCTATTGCATTTCGTATAAATTATTATATTTTTATATACGTGGTATTTACCTCCAATGCTAATTTCGCGTTTCCTACGTCTACTTGAACTATTTATCTTGGAAACTCTTCCTTGTCATTCGTCTTTGACTAACAGTACGATACCTTCTGCATAACGTAAATTATACCTATATGATCTGCACGTTGACCGATATTGATTGCAAAAATGTATTTTATATCAACATTTAAACGAGTAAACCCTAGCTCTCTACATCTATTGAATATGATTTTTTAGTAGTACTTGTTTATTAAAAAAACTAAAATAAAATACTAAATTGTGTGTCCATCTGGTTGCATATATGCAAGCACAATTTACAGGGTTTTGTTAACACAATTAATTATTATTTGATTGATTAAAACGAATAGAAATAGTCGTCACGTTAGCAGTGAGTATGCTATACAATGTAATTAATGATGAAAGTGTGGCCTATTCGACAGGCTATAAAACTATTTTATTGCTTATCATTTAATCATTTAATTAACCATAACGAAATCACTACGCATATTTTTCATACTTTACTGTTAAATACAAACAACACTTTAATTACTCGGTATCCTCATTTTTAAAATTTTAGAGTTTAGTTCATAGTTCTAATAATATTTCTTGACCAACTTTTATCAAAATGTATTTGTTTATTGTTTTAAATATTCAGTTCAAAATTAAGCAACTGGAAAAATAAATTTTAACAGTAACCTACTCGTTATAGTAAAGAGTAGTGTATCGTATGGATTTCCCAAAACATCAAGTCGTTAACATTGACGTAAATGCTCTAATAATTAAGTATAAATTATTTCCCAAATAATTTCTAGAAAAAAATATAAATTTTTATTATTATATTTCAAATCTACAAACTGCTGTAAAACAGAATATTATAGTCTTTGGGAAGTCATTTAAGAATACATGTTATATAATTCGTTGCCTAACATTAATAATAGAGTTTCTATAAGTGGGGGACCTTTTTATAAATCGGACGGTATACATTTCCATAAATACTAGTATTTTTTGCCCTGCACTAATTACCAAGGCCACATGGTCCTAAGATTAATAGAACATTAGTAGTAGAGGAGGCGGATCTAACTCTCATTCAAAAATAATCCACTCCATGTGAGATTCAAACCTACGGGAAATTTCTATAACTTGTAAAAACTGTGAATAGTGTAAATGCAAATTTTGACTACTAAACAGTTATCCTTATCATCAATAAAAAATGGCAGCAACGGCGTAGAAAACAGTGAATTTAAAGTTTACGTGTGAGAACTGAAGAGTTTTGATTGATGATTATGATTTTCTCTATAGTTTATAATAATAAGCAGGCGCAATTACGTTATTTATTACAATAATAAAAAAATATACAAAAAAGTAAGGGAACGAGAATAGAGTACAAATGCGTTTGTTTAAAAACGTTTCTATCAAACAAAGCTAGCATAGGAAGTTTTAAATTGATGCATTTATTTGAGTGTTTGCAAATAAGACATACAAATATTTATAGCTCTCGTTAACAATTTAGTTATAAGTGAATGGGAAGCGTCGTGGGGATATTTAATTTGGCCTACAGCCTCTTTGGACGAAGCAGAACGTCCTTGAGCAATTTACGAGTGCAACCTTATGATCGCATGATAAACAATAGTAGGTGGTCGAATTAAGGAACAAGCAGGAGACGGACAAGAAGTCGAATTTGGCGTTTAGCGTACGGGAACGGTTGTACACGGTATACAATTATCATTTTTCAGTGAACGAGATTACGGTGCACCATAAAGCTTCGTAGCATCGAGTCTCGCCCGCCTGTACAGGCAGCACTGATAACGAAGAAGTAGCACATAAAGCCCACATACAAAATGAAATATGTTCGTCTTTGTCGCGAGCTACTCGCGAGGCTGCAGTCCCTAACTCTCTCTTAGCGGTTGCTTCGAATGATATACGCAGTGGAGTATTATTTCGCCGGCCCGGTTAGACTTAGCTAGGCTATCTTTTGCTATGTTTAATGGTTATTGCCGATTGCGCGCCATCGTATATGAGAGATTAACACAGATACGGAATAAAATATGGGCATACTTATGGTTGGTCTTGGGGCTGAAGCCGCGTCGTCGTCGTAGTCCCGGATGGACGGCGGTGGGTAGGAAGGAGCGAGTCGCACCTGGCCGCCTCGCATCCCATCGCGCCGATCCTAAGATGCATGGCCTACGGAATCTTAATTAATTGTGTAACCGTAATCTCGAGCAATTAAATGGCAATTTCTTGGAAAACAAAGGATTTTTGCGAAGAACAGGGAAGCGCGGAGCCGAGCCGGGAAATACTGCCATAATTCATCTATCCTATAAGATTACTGATCTTTAATCCCCTTCCCTTCGTACTCCTCTTTCTGTACCAGGCCGCGCTCCTAAAAGTTGAGATTTACGGCGTTCTTGGAATTATATTGTTGGCTTGCACAGCAGCGTGCGAGCAGGCGATGCAGTTAGCTAGGAATTATTAAGATATATCTGGAGGAAATCGCTAGCACCTAGTATATGGCATCATTAGATACAGAGCAGTGCCGTGCGGGCTTATCTTGGCGCTCCGACGGGCAACCGGCCGGCAGTACGAGGCGGCTCACGCGGCATTACGCCAGATAGGGAGGATATAAAATATGGCGTCCTTTCATGAATCTTATTAAGATATCCGTAACACCGAACGATACCAAGTTATGCGCGTCGGAGAGAGACGCGCGCCCGCGAACTTATGAAGAAAGGAGTAGGTGTATAATCCTTATAGCTACACTGCTATATATCACACCTAAGTCCTGTAAGGAAAACAGGATAGATGTTTATAAGTTACGAGTCTCTCCCTGCGAACTGTTTATTTAACTCAATAACCGTACATCACCGCAATTTTTTGGAGTGCCTAAATCGAGGGCTTTTCGATCGTCCTAATCTACTCACCGGAGTTTCCGCTTTCTCTGGACTTTCCTCTCCCACTCTAAAAACTATATCTGGTTTACGGGTTGCTTTCGCCGGTCATCGACGAAGAAATTGAGATAATTTACAACAACGCTTAAGACTTAACGTAACCCATCAATCGATTTAAGACGTCGTATAGTTAGTTAGTTCTAAGAGGTAGTCACCCGCTGCTAATCCGAACATCGCATAAATATGATCAAGTGTGAAGTTCGAGCCATAAGCAGTAAGCCCAGCTTACAGTTTGGCGCTTCCCCGCGAGCATCTGAGGCGGTAGACGAGCTCGAAAAACTATCATCTAACTTTACTAAGCGTCGCTTTATTGATTACGAAATAAGCTGACGCGCCTACTTTAATTCGGCGCGTCCGTCCGAGGGCCCGGAGCTGTCGGTTTCGCAGTCGAAACGTCGTTTTAAATGTCGATGGACCACGCAACAGGTTACCGGCTCGAGATCAGCCCTCTGGAAAAGATTAATTCTGCGGAACCTTTTTCCGGTAAATTCATGACTCGCGTAATTGACCGCCGAGTGCCCAACTTGCGGCGCATCGTGGTGTATACATTTGCGATCGGATGTCACCCCAGGTCTCCTGGTTGTCGGGCAACATCTAAGCTTTCAGTTGCTACGGTTTAGACCACGACGGTCATAATTAGTTGAAAGCGTACTCCACTTTGGCGGATCTTAAACGTGTATTCAAGTGAAAACATTAATTCCATTTAAGTCAGCTTGTTGAATGACCACACCGGCCGCATGTATAGACGATGGTGTACCAATTAAGAACGTCTTTTCTCGAGTAAAAGAGGTTACAAAGTACGTCTTTTAACATTAGATTCCCTCGAGACGGGTGCACAAAGATAATACCTCGCGACAAACTGAGGCGAATGGGGTCGGCCTGTATCCAGCCTGTTTGCGGTTCGATTGAAATGATTCGAAAGCCACTCCACTTGTCATCCATGAGTCCCCATACGCCAAGAGAGATCGTGCCACAAATAAAGCCGCATCGAAGTAAGGATTACATGTTCGTCGCGAATCCATCCTCGTTTAAAGGACATCTTTCTATCCCAGAAGGCGAACGTCCTACACGTAGCATAGGAAACAAGCCCAGTTAAGCTCGACTTCGATATAATGGCAAACTTACTGAACAACAAAAGTAATCCCGCGAGTAGTTAAATTCGACCGCTTACGTTTCGATTGTCCGCCTACGTTTTTTTCCTAAATACTTACTGACTTATAAAACAAACACACGATTCCCTTTTTTAACTTTTGTATTCCTACAACTGCAGTTAGGTATATGCATGTACGCGTTTAATGGAGAGGCGCAGTCGATTTACCAACGCAAATTGAATTATCCGTATGATTGGGCGACTTCCAGTATTAGGGGCAAGTCTGAAACCTAGATGACCGTTCGAATATATGAGATTTATACATTTAAATTTGCTGATGCTAACATACTGCAGATTGCTTCTGTCGCAGAAAATTCTGTCCTTGTATTTATTTCATATCGTTAGGCACAAGTCACCTCTTAAATTAGATAATTAACAAATTTCGTTTAGAAGTAAGTTAACCGCAAAATATTACAAAGAAAGACATTATTTAGAGCTCATATGGAAAAAGGAAAGAAGGGGAGCAAGATTAAGAGGTCTAAGTACATGAAGATATCTTTAATATCCCTCCTGACGTGTAATTTATATACACAGTCGAATCATTTAACGAAATCACTAAATCCCGCTAGAAATTTCGTTATATAGAAATTGTTTGTGCAATATCTTTTTCTTATAGCTTTGTCTTTATCTTCCAAGTTTCTCGATGATTATATTATACGCTGAAGTGTAATTGTTTAAACATCTTCGAGATCGTTATACATCACGTCTTAAACGTGTTTGCTTCTTTTATTGCTTTTCTTTCATCATTATTATCATCACTTGCATTCAATTACCCAAGTAAATTTCAATTTTCCCGTTTATGCGTAATAAACAATGCAATTATTGTAACCTCTTCGCGAACGTTATGTAATGTCGGGTATGCTTCGTCTATTACTTATCTGTCATCATCATCATTATCATCCAGCCGCTTGCGTTTAGTTGCTCATCTTTCAAATTTCTTTATGTATGCTTTATAACAGTTTAACTTTATCATCGTCTTACATATAATGATGGGTATGTTTCTTGATTGCTCATCTGTTGTATCTTAAATCCGTCTGGGTTCCGGATGAAGAATAGACCCAGGGAATCCCCTGCCTGTCGTAAAAGGCGACTATTTGGGGCGATTGTCCTTGAATTTCCTATTACCTGAATATAGACCTTATCCTATGCGTGACATATCACATCCCACTCTGGATCACCCTTAATATGTGTAGCTACCTAATCCGTTTGGTTCGGGATGAAGAGTTAACCTCTCGGTGTCATAAGAAGCAACTACTTGGAGCGACTATCCTATATTTCTCCTGCTTACCTAATTATTCCCAAATTATCCTAATTGCCAAATACTAAATTTACAGCAACTTTCTCTTGGATTTATTTTTCACGCATGAAAAAATTTGTTTAATAGATAGTATTAACGCAAACTTTCTTTAAATAAAAAGCTTAACCAAAATTTCACTTAGAGGTTCGCAATATGGAAGTTTGGTTGAATTTAGCAATTTTACTACTCCTTATTCTCAAGGATTGTTTACCGGGAGGGCATTTCAGAAAGTCGAGGTGGGGTGGGTTAGCCAAAAATAATAAAATTCTGGATATTTACCTTTGAACCTTTTTAGAAATTCTCCAAAATTCAAACTTATTGTAATCTTATTATTACTTACATGTCATATTACCTATATTGCTTCACGAGTAGGTTTAAAGATAATACACGTCAGCTTTAAAATGGAATACAACATTTCTTATTGTATTCTAAAGTCAATAACTGACTAACAAGAAAGACGAGGCATAGATGATTCAGAGTATAGCAGTAGCCGAGAAGTCCGGAAATATTCCTAGTGCTTTTCTTAAAAAGGTCATTGGTGTGGGTCGATAACTCATCACCAGAAAAAAATATCGATCAATTATTCATATTGAATTTGATGAACACAAATTAGGTGATTTCTCTGAATGTTAAGTTTTTTTACCATAATTCGAATTTGACGTTACATGTGCAACTCTAAAATAACTTAATTTGTGCTTCGCGTGTTAAATTTTGGTGATTCGTAATTATGAGTATTTGTTAAGAACAACGTGGGTACCTGTGTTAGGTGGGTTACCTGGCAATGGCCACTTATGTTTTCTAAAATAATGTTTGTGTAAAATAGCTAACGTATTTATCATAATAAAATTGTTGGAGCAGATCTCGTCCAAAGATAACGCAAGTTTAGTTGTGATACAGCAACAAGTATACAGAACTTACACCAACTGAGATCAACTAGTTTTGTTGACTTATCGTATTCCTTCCGGAGGATCGAACAATACCTATAGTTACATATATTTTAATGAGAATTCATGAATAGCTGCTTTTTATTTACTTTGTTCCTCAAAACCTATTTTAGTTATCATAATTTCAAAATTCAGAACAGTAAATTAATAACAAACTGTAGAAATCAAACTCAAACAAGTTCTAGATTAGATGTGTCCCGGTCTACAACAAATTCTATCTCAGTTTTTGTAATTATTCTTAGTGCGGCTCTTCAGGTCGTTATCTGGTTTACATCGGAGCGTTTTTGTTACACATTGGAGGTGTTGCAAGTTTTACTGATAATTTTCCTGATAAGCAGTTGGTATATTGGCCACACGGCGGCAGGGAGGGCCCATCTTATCTATTTAAGTGTAGTCAGCTACATGGATTCTAATCTGATGTTGACTCGCAGCTCGGTGCGATATAAATGTATTAATTTAAACACCACAAACAACTAACCGCAGCATAATCAGAGTGTGGTCGATGAATAAAAGGGATAACTTTGGTTAAATTAAGAATTTGCGGTATGTAGTGTTTGTTATCTGTTGTGTCAGTTTCTGTTTGTTCCCTGTAAACAACTGAACGAGTTTAATTTCAGAACCTCCCTAATATAATAGTCAGTAAATGAATATGCGAGGTATAATTAACGGCGCTTGGCGCCTTTGGCTTCTCTTACATTTGGTTCGAGGAAATGATTTCGAATGTCCAGAAATATGTATATGCAAAGCTATAGATGTTTCAACTATTTGTCGAAATAAGGGACTTACAGAATTACCAGTAGGGATATATTCTGAGGTAATAAAATAATACAAAAATTACATGTATTCATGTAAATTTTAAAATTTCTAGGTTTTGAGAATAGATCTTGCTTATAACAATTTTGGAGATATTCCTACAGAGTTATCGTCGTACAAAGCACTTCAACACCTTAACATGTCTTACAACAAATTAACATATTTGGATGACACCTCCTTAGAAGGTTTAAATGCATTAGAAGTGTTGGATTTGTCACATAATTTGTTTAAAGACTGGATAGATATCCATAAGGACGCGTTAAAGAGTGCGCCTTCATTGATCGAATTGGATTTGTCATACAATTCTCTGCGAGGTTTTCCGGACATTGTAATAGAGTATCCGCTGCAAAGTGAATCACTGCAAACACTTTATTTAGTTAACTGTTCGATTACGAATTTGTTAGGAGACATTTTATTAGGAATGCCTAAAGTACAGAAACTTGTTTTAGCAGGAAATCCTTTAGTAGCTTTAAATACCCGAATTAAATCAGAAAAACTCCACACTTTAGATTTAACGCAGTGCAACTTACTTCGAATTCATCCCGATGCATTTTTAGAATTATTCTCCCTTGAAGTTTTGCTACTTTCTAAGAATTATCAACTTAAAAAATTCAACTCCAAATCAAAGCCTTTAAAATTTTTAGATTTATCCCATTGTAACCTGGAAAGCATACCTGCGAGCAGTCTACCTAATCTCACAAAAGTTAATTTTAAAGGTAACCACCTGCGGCACATTCCAGCCAACAGTTTCGAATCTTTCCCTTTAATACACTCTCTAGATCTTTCTAATAATGCCATCGAAAAAGTGGATGTTAAAGCTTTTCGGGGTTTGAAATCCGTTGAAAGCATAGACCTCTCTTTTAATACGATATCGTATATAGTTTCTGAAACTTTTATGGGCAATTCAAGACTCTACAAGTTGAATTTATCAAGAAATTATTTAAGCGATGTAGGGCAACTAGTAAGCGAATCCTTACGATGGCTAGATTTAAGTGTTTGCGAAATAAGAAGATTTACTCGAGATAGTTTGATTATGATGCCTAAACTGCAAAAATTGAATCTTTCTCGGAATTTAATTGTTCAAATACCAAATCGACTTCAATCAGACGAATTAAATGTATTGGATTTAAGCATGTGCGGAATTTATTCCCTAAACAATCTGACATTTATTGCTACAACCCGTTTACGAAGTTTAAATTTATCAGGTAACCGTTTAACATCAGGGGTGAAACCCTCTTTTTTCCACAAAATTACAGATATACAATTACATGACAATTCCTGGTACTGTGATTGTAATTCAGAAGATTTTCGTGGACTTTATCTCTGGCTTATTTATGAAATTTCATCCACTTCTACTTTACGGTGTCGATCTCCAGAAAACTTTGCTGGTCTTACTTGGGAAGCTGCATGTGAGGAAACTTGGTTCTCTTCAGCAGGAAGTCGAAAAGATGGAATGTGGGTTTACTCTTTAACAATGGTCTTATTTATGATACTTCTCTGTTTTGTGGTGGTAACGATAAGACAAGTTTATCATCGTAAAGAGGCACGACAAAGAGCAGCACAAGAAACAGAACGAGAAGAAGCCCGAGAACGTCTTCGTCGAATTCATCAAAGAAATTTGCAATATAGTAGAGAATCGATGGATAGAAATGCACCTGATCCTCGAGAATTGCAAACACCCCCCTCATATGCGGAAGCTCTTACGATGCCTTTAAATACATCTACCTCGAACTTGGCCGGAAGCCACCGCAGCCTACATTCTTTACACACTAGTCAGCCGAATACATCCCGAAGAACAAAGCTACGTAAAAAAAGACGGAGAAGCAGACATGAAAACAAGTCTAATATTACTGAAACTCAATCAGCTCCATCGCTTTCGCAAGCAAATAGTGAGGTCAGCATTAGCAATACTGAGGACGAAATTCGTCCAACTGAAAACAGCAATAATGTCATTGAGAGTAGTTTTTAATGGTTCCCTATTACCAAGAGTGATCAACCGGGACTTCATCGGTTTGCTAGAAGTACCGAAAAGTTGTACCCGTAAGATTCTCTATCCAAAACCATCTTCCTCAAGAAGCTTTGTGAAACTTCCACTCAAAAATTGATTTACATGTAGTTTATTGTTAAAACTATTTGCGTTGCTCGTAATACTTGTATCCTCCCACTGGGCCAACCCACCGGTAAAAAAAACATCTTCGTCAGTCTTACGCAAATACTGAAGAAACAGGGAAATACGTATGAAAGTCGTGCCTCAGTGTAAAAGTAAAGGTCGTAAAGTAGCAACAGATCATTCATTTTTTGTAACTTTATCTGTTGTCCTAGTGAATATTTATGAATAATAAATACTTATCTTGTAAGACCTGCATCATCTTCAATACTACAATACTTTACACTCAATTAAATATAATTAGTGATTATGTTGAATAGTAATGTTTAAATTTAAGTTTAAATTTAAATTCTATTTAAAAAAAGGCAGAATTTTCGTGTGTTTCGTAGGTACTTAAGATATTATTGAGAAAAGATCATCTTCGCATTTTATGTTAATAAATTTCAGATATTAGTACACGTACTACCCTAACAATTCCCACCTATTTTAATTGTTTAGTCTGTCCTTATCAAGAACGGAAACGTGTCATATGCACAAAAAATCTATGTTTAGTCTATCTTATTTTAAATTGTAACTTAAAACCTGATTATATTTAATGCAATTTAGTTTAATGTGTTAAGGTAATGTTCTTGATTAGGATGAAATGTTTTGCAACAGTTAGCTACACCTTACAATTGATTACTAGTTATACAGCTATTTTTAACTTGTAATTTAATATCATTTTGTAATTGTATAAGCTATTGTTCTAAACGTGGAGAATAATTTTCTGTAAATTA
Source organism: Hemicrepidius hirtus (assembly GCA_963082805.1). Taxonomy (NCBI): domain Eukaryota; kingdom Metazoa; phylum Arthropoda; class Insecta; order Coleoptera; family Elateridae; genus Hemicrepidius; species Hemicrepidius hirtus. Next base: position 22,868,680 of record OY720168.1, read on the forward strand.
GTCAGGGGGCAAAGTTTTGATGATTTAAATCAATCTGTAAATAGTATTCATTAATTCACATGTGAAAATTTCTAGTCATTACATTTTTATAACAAATTTGTAACGAACAACATCTATAGATATGTTTCTTCTAACTTTGTTAAATAAAAAATTCTAAATACTACACAACTGTTTAAAATAAACTATTGTGTTTAAATAAAAATATCTTTTTATTTTATTTTAGCGTCATAATGTTAATAAGTAATTAAAATTTCAGGAAGGTCATCTGTGTTAGTTATAATTGAAAATAAAAATTCTTTAAATAGGTACCTTGATAAAAATTAAGTGTGATAGTACGAAATATCGCAAACAAATATTTCTTTGAACAATTGATACCATATCAGGGTTATTGCTTTATTCTTACGAAAAAGTTAATTCTTCATTAACTAAAATATAAATTATTAGAGCTACGACCCAGGAAAATTGAAAAAAAAAACTCATATTCTTCATCCTTAGTGAGTCTCGCAATCAGGGTTTAATCCGGGTCTTGTAATAAAAAAAGAATATTTTATTTTCTTATTTTTAACATTGGAAATGTTTATGTTCGTATATGGGGGCCAAGTTATGAGTTTTAACTCAAGGCCAAAGAAGACAAAAGTGTCGCGATCGGGTTTCGCCGCTAGCTGGCCGGTCCGGGCCGACAGCATAGCACGGTGGGCATACAAATTGGCGTGTGCGCCGTGCTCCTGTCCAGCCGAGGCCGATGGTGTACAACTACAACCCGAGGGCTTTAGCCCGAGGGTTGTACGTCTAATTCTGTATTTCCATGGTAATAGTCAGTGTTATCATTTCCAATGCCTCCGATGGTTGCAAGGATTGCGAAATCTGTGAATTTTTTCTTATGAATACGAATTTTAACGATTAGAACGAGTTTATAAGTTGTACTTAAAAAAAATCCAGTTACTACTTAATAGATTGTGCATATTTTTAATCAAAGAAATTCTTTTAATAACTATAGATAAAAAAATGTTATAATATATTAAACGATTAGCAAACGTTTTATAGGAAAGAGCAAACGTCATTGTCAAGTTGTGAGCCTTGTGACATACCCCGTTTGCCCTCATTTATTCAAATACATATTCTGAAATTTATTGTGAAAAATATAAAATTTTAACCTGGTTCTCTTCATAAACATATTAATTGGTTAAATAGATACTATGTCTATTGAACTAGTAATTCATACATTTACATTCATAATTAGTCTAATGGAAAACGCAAATAATTAATATGGCAAACTAATACCTATGTACCTACTTGTGGTGGGATACAATGCATTTCATAAATCAAGTTCATGGAGGGATAACAGATTCAATTTCATCCGATTAAATTTCTGTAATAATTTACGTAAAATCTCTCAGAAATGGGTTGTTATAATTTTTGTGTTCTTAACTAAACAAACAAATATAAATAATTTTGCATGGGGAAAGTCCAGTTTACTTTTTGGAGCCTCCGTTGACTCACCACAAAAGTGCACAACCGTCACCGAGTTTAAGAAATTGCGAAATAGAGAAACTTAAGGTCATTTACAATATCTGTCTGTTGCTTAGAAATATATTTATGTTATATAATAACATCTGTTAATATTTGCAGTGTTTGTAACTTATGCAGTAATTTCCGTTTTTTACATTGATTTTTCATTTTTTCAGTAATTCTTTATACCTATACCTGTACCTACTTAAATAATTGCTGAATTCGATGTTCAGTAACTCATATCCAAAATGATTTTGTTTGACATTAACCCTGTAATGTGTATCTTTAATTAATTATATTAAATTTTCAATAATAGCTAATTTTTTTAACTCCGCCTAATGGTGCATCACCACACCATTAGCTGGTCCCAAGCCCAGATAAAGGAGGAGGGTTGGGTACAGAGGTAACAACCTTGATCCGTAAAAAAGTTGTGAGGGAAAATATTCAAACTAACCTCATCCACGAAAATCAAACAAATACGTCAAAATTTAAAAAAAATAAAACCCGTGCTAATTTTAAAATATTGCTCAAATTAATATAGAATTATTTTTAAATTTTATTGATAAAATTATACACTTGTTCAACGGCACAAATTGGTATAATTACCTTGTAAAAACATAAAATAAAATCTACTCAATTAAATTTCATTAGTTTCCAATCCAAGTGTGGACCGTAAAAAGATAGAACGGACGGATTACTTTCAGTGAAATGACATTCTCTTTGGCTGTTTTTATAGTCAATCCGGCCCTGTTTTATGTTTTTGGTTTACCCAATTTTTTTTATGCAAAGGCTATTAGAAATTTGAATGCAATTTTTTACGGGAAATATACTTACCTTGCAATTCGTTTCTAATATTGCTGATTTTATTTACACGTTCGTTTAAATATAATTTTAAATTTTAAAAATTAAACATTTTTCAAACATGAGGTCAAGTTACAAAAACATTCTCTATATTAAATTGTTTATTATGTTTACCTTACCTTGTAATTAGTTCTGAATATTGGTGACACATAATTTTTAGGTTTATAAAAATAATTTTCCAAATATGAGATCAAATTCCAAAAATATTCTCAATACGAACAATTTATATTTTAACGCAAATTTTAATTCAAGTATAGTTAATAGGTACTAATATTTGTTTGAAATATTGTCGACGTACTTTACACCTTTTTTTAGCCGAAATATACTTACGTTACAATTCGTTATAATTTTATTGATGTGCTTTTTTTGGCCTTCTTTATTACGTTGGAATTGAATATTTTCCAAACATGTCGTCAAGATTAAAAAAAAATGTTCTTTTCAATGCGGTCAATGGGATAGGTACCTACAGCTTTACTTGTAATTTATTTCTTTTACGCAGACATTCTTTTCCTCGAATAATCTACTTACCAACTTATAATTCGTTGTACGTGTTTTTGACGTGTGCTTATTTGACGCATCTTGGTACAAAGTATACTCATTTGTTGTAATACGTCCTTCACACCTTTATGAAACTTTTCAATTATTTTAATTTGAAAATTTTCCAATCATGAGGTCAAAATCCAAAAATAACTTGTGCATTGACTTTTGTATTTCCAATTTTGGTAAGATCATAAATGTGTCATTTTCCTCTATAGATAGAGAGCTTTTAAAATTTGAATTGATCGAGATAAAAAATAGTGAGTCATTTAGAATAGCAACAGCGTTGCTTTAGTTGAAGGTTAAGTGAAAAATTTGATCACCTCGACTTGAATTGCATAATTTCAAGGCCATCAATGTGGGGCAGTAAAAAAGTGTTGCTGGTCTAACAAGAAATGCACAGTTAATGCAATTAAATGATTTAATAACGAACGAAGAACAAATACATTATAATTATAATACGAATTTATAGTTTAAAAAATCTATTCGAAAAAACGCATTAAGATATATCAATATAAAACAACGAAACTGCAGTAGAGGTTTCCTTTGGTAATACTAGATACATAATTACCTAACATTTTACAAAAAAAAACAATGTAAAAAATTAAATCGAGTTTCAGTCGATTCCTAATATTTAATAATTATAAAAGAGCAGTTCGCAATGTCTATAGGGCACTAACTAGCCAACACATTATTGAGGATAAAAGGCCATTGCACCTTAGGAACAAACGTATTTTAAAATGGATTATCACATATATACTCGATTACTAATACACTAAGGATCAGACTCACTAAAGCACTACACGTCTTGGTCGACGGTAGGGGTTGTAACGATGCTGCCATCGCTGTTCACATGACGTGTAACTAAAATCGGTGTTTTAGGGGTGGAATTCGGAATTTCGCTAGCTTTAATGGTAACACGTTTAGCTTCCGGTGTCAACAGGTTTTTCTGTTCTTCCTTCTTGGATCGCAATTCCACGTCATCCTCACCCTCATTATCTGGCGCATCGTTTGTATCAGGAATCACTTCTTCGTCATTTTTATTTTGATTTTCGTTGTGGCCATTCATTAGCGGAACGGATTCGTGGGTACCGTTGATGGTTTTTTCGTTTTCGGGTGCCATTTTAATTAATTCCAATTCTTCTAGCATCTTTTCTTTCTCTTCGGGTTCGTAAGATGGAATGTGCCGATTACGGTTTAGTGAACGCTTTTTCACAATTGCATAGATGACCAAACAAATTATTACCAGAAGCAATACCGACAAGAATATGAAGGTGCTGTGCGATTGTTTCGGTTCTTCAATATTTGCCTTTTCTGTTTCATTCTTTGTATCATTTTTGAAAACTTCGGTTTCAAGCGAGGTGTCAAGCAAAGTCTTCGTCTTTTTTTCTATTGGCTCTTCGGGTACAACCGATGGTAGGGTAGTTGGTGGTTCTGTCAATGCTGCGGTTGTAGTTGTGGTAATGTTTTCTGGATGGTTGATAATACCCAAATCACTAGCAACCATTTTCAATCCTTCGAAGAAACCTGGTGGTGGTGAAACATCCGTTTCGTTGGCAGGTAATGGAGCTGGAGTTGAGCAATTAAAGTTGCAGGCCTTTACACGACTTTGTTCCAAAAGCGACATGTTCGTTGACACCACAGGAGGTTCAGTTATAGGTGGACCGTCAGTGTAATCATCAAGATCTTCATCGGTGTCCTCATCATAATCGACGGCAACGGTCGTTACTTCTGGTGTTTCTTCTATGGCAGGGGTTGTAATTTCAGATCCATCACCACTACCCTCGTCCGCTGCTGGTTCTTGTTCTTCCATTGCTACATTTAGTTTTTCTGTTGCTTTTTCTTCCGTTGGTAATTCTTGTTCAGGTGCAACTTTCAAGTTAGAACTTGTGCTGATAGGCATATATCCTTCCTCAATTGTATCTCCCTGGTCAACGTTTTCGGTGTTTTCTATGTCAGCTACCAAAGGTATTTCACCAGACCCTGAACCTTCATAGGGTGCATCACCTTGCATTTCACCAAACAGATTATCGATATTTTCGTTCTTGCACGCAACAGATAACCACATTTTTCCACGAACATCAGCCGGAGATTCACATTTCACAGGTTTGACGATACTTACACCTTTTTCCAGAAGAGCATCTCGCACGCCAAGAGACTCACAATTGCAAGACATCGGGTTGCCACTGAAGTTCACTTCTTTGAGAGCTCGGAGTATGTGAAGATCTTGAGGCAGGTGTGCGATCAAATTCTGCGACAGATCCAGATATTCCAACCATTTTGGCAAACGGGCTGCAATGATTTGTTGTATTTTCATTGATGTCAGGCTAAGATGTTTCAAATTGAGGAGGTGATGTAGATTCGGAATCATTTTCGTTGCGGGACCATTATTGATGGTGATAGAAACGATGGATTTTATTTGTTCAGAAGAAAGCTCAGAATCCTTCAGAAAGTCGAAGGAACGGCAGCTAAGCTCGAGAGAATTTTCCCGGCCGGTGCAAGAACATTGTTGAGGACACTGGGAAATTGGTGCTGCCCAGATTCCGTAGATTAGCGCCAAAACGCCTAGAAGCATCGTGAAGGTTGTCATTTTCTTGCTGCAAAAAACGAAAAAGGCATTTTAGTTAAAATGTATTTATTAGATTTAATTAAAAAATCAGTAGTACTCGAACTGACAAGCCCACGTGGCCAAAATTATTATCAATGGACCGACAGTTTATTCAATTGTAAAGAAAAGTTAATCATAAAAAACTTTGATTACTTACGCCTACGTTCCGAATTATTAAAAAAAAATACGAAATGGGCCAAGCAGTAATGGTTGACAACGTAGCGATACAGATAGGTACTGCTCGTCGGTATCCACGATTTGAACTGTATCAACAAAGTAAGATAGGATAGCGATTGCGATAAGGTTGTTTAATATTCTGACGACATGGATGATATTCTACACGCTTTAAAAAGGAATTTGAATGAGAATTACAAAGTTTCTGACGCATTCGGGCGCAGCAAATCAAATGGAACTTTGAACGATAATCTCCGGAACGGCGATCATTCGCTAGTGGGCAATCATGTGCCTCCCAACGGCACACAATTCGATAAGTGACGGCGGCGTCACAAATAGTGAAAATTATGTATGTCAATGTCAACACTCCAGTTGCAACAGAGGAGAATATACCTGCTTGACCCTTAACGCGAAAGAGAATAACTGGATCAATTAAAAGTTACGGGCGAATAAACTCGAAGCACAAATTTCAAAAAAGAATTGTCATCCGAATTCCAACTCACCTACTATCGATAAATGCCGAACGGTTCTCAAACTTCTATAAGTGCGCACATGTGCGGCTTATTAAACCTTGTAATTTGCCCAAGTATAATAAAATTTGATAACAATCGAAGTTATTTTAAAACGAAATCAAAAACGTTTATTACCATGCACAAAATTAAATTAAAAAGGGAAATCTTTACATTACACGGTACCGGTACTGCATGCATAATTTATCCGTACCTGTGTTATAATATTATATATCCAAGTTGCTGAATGACGTAAAACAAACACTTATAATATGCAAACTTAAACAGCGACAAACACAATTATTTAGGTCGTAAAGGCAAAGTCTAAATGTTAGTAAGGATAAGTAAATTTCAATTACCAATTAAAGAGTTTCTACCGCTGCCGGCTTTACAAACTATTATAATACGAGCAAGAGAATTGCATTTAAGTAACATATACTTAAGTAAGAATGTAGAAAGTTTCCTAATTTGGCAAATGAAAAATTTCACTTCTCGGTTGGCAAATTTTGGCAAACAAGTTCAGAGGTTGCGGTAACCCGAATAAAATTCAAGTATTTCAAAAGAGGGAAGTTAAATTTTACAAAAAAAGTAACTCACCGGGTACTTTTTTGAACACAACTCTTGAGACCATTCACGATCACACTCTGATGATCACTGCATTCGCATGTCAATCCTACTGTTGCGACTTGAACTCGACCACATTACACAGTTATCAGGGTGTAATATTGCATCGCCGCGATGCTAAAGACACAACACTATGATTCACGGCCGATGTTTTGAATTAACGTGGCCGGAGAGGGGAAATCCAGGTCACAAACGAGGGGCGCGCATATAATAATTATTAGAACTGCAGGAGGAGCGAAAGATACGTAAAATTTTGACAATTGGACCAAATGTAAATAACCCTCGACGCTAGGACAGGGACTTTCCCGAAATTTCTGTTCCGTTTTGTTTAGGTAAGGTAAATTCATATTTTCGCGGCTCGCCATTCTTTTTTATTTCACCTGAACAGCAAAGTAGCAGGATCTGATGGTCACGTGGACTATGTATACCTATCTACCTACCTGGTCGTATTTGGTCGTCTCACCTGACCAAGTACGTCGACAATAGGCGGAATCTGCCATCGGCAGTATAGAATTACATTCAAGTTTTGACTATCTAACAAGTATCTTCCGTGTTCCTTGTTACTGCGTTATCAACCTATAATTTTGGTTTTTTGTTGTGGTTTTTGAAAGTTTAGGTAAGTCACTTAATTTACCTACAATTTAAGTAATCTTTACTTAGCAACAAGTAGTTGTTGGAAGTGCGCACCTTGCATTTATTCAAGGACAGATGTAGAAGGACTAACCTACAGCAAACAACGCGATTTTTCCAGAAAAATCTCTTTAATTTATAATAAAGAAATTTATTTTAATTTTTCCTGAACAAAAAAGTTTGTTTTTTATACGTGGCATAGTTTAAACACACCTTAATTATCTTTTGTTGATAACAACTTTTACATTTGTATCTGTATCACTAGCAGCAAACCGTTTCAAATAAGACTAAGGATTATTTATCAATACTCTAATAATACTTGATAAACAGTATTCAATATTAAATATTACTCCTCGTCTGATTTTAGGATAAACAAGTTGAAATCCAACCAAATTAAGCGCGATGTTGCGCAATATACTATTTATCATCATCCCTGCAATAGTGGCGTCCCTTACAGTTCCAACCTCTAACTATTGTTCTAAAGGTTGCAACTGCAGCGAGCCATCCGTTGCTGTTTGTGACACAATAAATTTGGAACCCTTTGGAAGGCACATCTTCAGTCTGAAAATAGTTCACCCGAAGGTGCCACTGATTTTAAAGGGACAACCCTTTCACGTACGCGGATTGGAAAGTCTCAACACAATTTCCATTGAGAATGCCACTGTTCTTGAGATAGCTAAGTCGGCTTTTACAGGAATTCCGTTGCTATCCTCGATTAGTATCGTTAATTCAAATATTCCGGGTATCAATGACCCACTTGCGTTTACATCTGCAACAAACCTTAAAATTTTAACTATCACCAACAGCACACTGAATAAGTTTGAATTTATCAAATCACGCTCACTTGAGGAACTGAAGTTATCGGGATGCAAATTAACAACAATTTCCAAAAATAGCTTCACGAACCTTCCTTATCTTTCCTATTTAAACCTCGCAAGTAATAATATATCAAAAGTTGACCCCTTGGCCTTTTCCAACTTAGTTTATTTACAAGAGGTCGTTTTGTCAAATAATAATATTTCAAGTTTAGATCCAAATATATTTCAAAATAATACAGAATTGGATTCTTTAGATTTGAGTAACAACCCTCTTAAAAAATTCGATATTAAAACAGAATCAACTTTGGAAAAACTTGTACTCAAATCCATCAACCTACAAAATTTCAATGAAAGTATCAATAGGAATTTATCTTTACTTAATTACCTGGATTTAAGCAATAACAAAATTAATATTTCAAAGACATCCTTTAATAAAATGCAAGAATTAGAATACATTAACCTTTCAAATAATAGTCTCCAATCATTAGATGACCGTGTATTTCAATTAAATTTCAATCTTCAAAAAGTAATTTTGGATAATAATAATTTTACTGTAATGCCCAAACTTGTCACCACTTTTGTGTTTGAAATTTATTACCTTTCGTGTATGAATTGCCAACTTAGTTCGTTACCAATACATACTTTTAAACACTTACCAGCTATAGTCATTCTAAATTTATCTCATAATCATTTAAATGGTAATCTTACTGCTATTCAACACCTATCAAGTTTAATCGAACTTGATTTGTCCTACAACAACATTATTGTTTTAAATCCCAATTCTTTTAACAAATCGACCGCTTTGGAAACATTAATTTTAGCTGGGAACCCCATTGTTAATCTAGATCCTAATCTCTTTTATAATAACCGAGTAATCAGGTTTCTAGATATCAGTTTTTGTAAAATTCAGCAGCTGTGGAAACAACCTATAAAAGGAAAAATACCTTCCTTGCTTCAATTACATATTGCTAACAATTCAATTTCTTCCATTGCCCCTGTAGATTTACAGGTAACATCTTCCCTACAAGTCCTAGACATTTCCAACAATCCATTACAATGCGATCAAACCCTTAGGGATACTATTACCTGGTTGAGTGAACACGATGTGTCACCAGCTTCAGCTACACCAACATGGAAAACTCACGAAGCTGTAAATACCCCACGGACCTATAAATTAATGTACTTCAATAAGATTTCATTTTGGAAAGATATAGCAAAACAAAGATGTCCTGATCAGGACTTCTCTGATGAAAAAGAGGAAATGGGGTTGATACCGCTTCCCGTAACAGATAAACCCGAGTTAAAAGAGAAGAAAATTGATAATACTTTTGCCGAAGAATACGACGAATACGATTATTTTGAAGATGATGAAGATTTTAGTAAATCAGATAATTTAGACGATTTCTTCCATAAAAAAGACAAGATTGGTCAGTTTATTGAAGACGATGCCCAAATAGATTTAGATGATTTGGCTTCCGAATCCACGCAATTCCAGAATAACAATCGTTCACGTTATTCTCTGTTGTGGCCAACTTTGGTATTTATATTTACAGCACTATCTGTTTTGGTTATAGCCGCCAATATCATGCTTTTGATGCTGCGGACAAGAATTATACCGCGACATGTAAATCTTCCTCATATTAAAATTCCACAATGGGGAACCAATGGTAAAATGAAGAAACATAGTGGCTCAGTTTATCAACCTCTTTCAGAAGAAAAATCTGAACCATGTACTCCTGTAATTTCCAGGAAGGAACATGTGCCTACACATAATATGCCAAAGTCCATAGTTTAAATCCTTAAGGGAAGTGTAAATTCATTTACTATTTTATAAAAAGATTGATTTGTAGACTTAGCGTTAACTTACTAGACTTACTATTTCGCGAAAAAGGCGTTATAATTGATGTACATTATTTTAGTAGTTATTATTTTAAATTAGTTACGCGTTTAGTGCTAGCTGTTGATGTTATTGGTGCTTATATAATGTAGGTATATACAGATACGTAATTATGTATTGCAGGGTAAACGAAATGTACTTAAATTTAATAAAATTAATATTACATTATATTTTTAATAGAAACGCTTGAAAGTTCAACGATAGTTACTAAGTGAATTCGATAAATTATGAATAATAACAATGACCTTAATGACAAAGAAAGTTATTGAGTAGTATATATCATTTTAAAGTATGTTCTGCCTGCAAATATAAATTATCTTATCGTTATTTTTATCCCTCACAACTACCTACGTGAGAACAATAGTCATTATTAGACTATCACTATATCGTTTCTGTTGTAAATACAACTGGATTTAATTATGTGACTTCAAATTGCTAACGCATAAATCACACATTATCATGCCTATATAGTATTAGTCAAATTTAATTAATTGATGCCCATTTCCACCCCACCTTTGAATTAGTACTGAATTAAAAATCTTATCAAGTAAAATATTGTATTCGTTGCATCAATGGTGTCCTTAAATCAATTATGGCAAGAACACCTAAGGTTGAAAAACAAACATAAGAAATTTTAGTAATGTTTTAGAAAACCCCTTATTATGACGTGCGAAAAATTAATAATAAACATTGTTTCCTTGAATTAATTGAAACAAAAAATCGCAGTTTAATCGTTCACGTTTATGAAATCTCAATTGAGGACGGTTCATAATTCCTTGAACATATTCATGCAAACATAGATAACGATAATTGTTTTTATTATATTTACAAATAACCAGAAACTAACAACGCATTAAGGTGATTTCGCATATTGTGCTGCAACAAAGATAATAAAAACATATTTCTTATATTTATTTATCTTTTACAGATTTTGTCATGAAACACAATTTTTTCTCTATAACTCCTCATTAAAAAACCGAAAGGAATGTGAATTGCCAGCAAAGTGTTCTAACAACAAAGAAAATATTTTTTAAAAATTCGTGATAAGTTTCTCCGAAGTCAATACTTCCTATCTAGTGACTAATTTCTCACAGTATGAACAAACTAATCTACTTTCTTCGTAATAGTTAATCAACCTTAAACTTAAAGTAATACAACCTTTTGTTTTTCAAGCTTATCATTTCGGCGAGACTCAAAGTAACTTGAATTGTAAGCTGGCTGCTAAGACACAACAGGTTTGAAATTAAATAAATAGTACAGGACATTCATTCTACTGGAAGAAAACGAACGTGGGTAGGCCAAACTTTTTTTATCCTGCCAGGAAGTGTAAGAAACTTGAAACTTCTGTTTCTGTACCAAATTTCATAAACAACAGTATTTCTCATCTGATGATCATTTGCGCGAACTAATTTACTTTTTATAATTATAAACAATTCTGACTCAAATTGTATCAAAAATATATTTTTGCAGTTTTCATTTTGGTGTGACCAAAAAAATTACACGTGGGTAGGTTAATATGAGAACATTTTTTTAAAATTTAAATCCTGCCAAGAAGTGTAAAAAATTTTCCAACGTTTTTCTCGAGTCAAATTTCGAAACATCGATATTCTCATCTAATGATCAATTTTTCACAGTATCCACCATGTAATCTGCTTTTCATGTAATGGGAAATAATTCCATATTAACCTCAAACTGACTAAAAATATATTTATAAGTATTTGAAACCGAGAAATCAAAATAATTTCATTTTTAAGCTTTTACATAATATAACACTTTGAACTGAAGTCTAATCTCAGTTTTGTTGAAAAAAACTAATTACACTCAAAAAATTTTTTGTAATGAAAAAAACTGAATACACCGCAGGAGGATTTCGAACAAAATTTTAATTATACCAGGAAACTTGAAAAGCCTATCTCTCCTAGATTTTATAAAATCAGTATTTTTGATCTAATGATAAATTTCTCCTGTTATCGTAATGCTAATCTGCTTTTGATGCAATGGTAAATACAATTCCTAATCAACCTAAAACCACAAGTAATAAATAACAAAAACATGTTTATTTTGAAACTTATCATTTTAATGTGACTCAAATATTTTCTGTCTAAGATTTACAATCACAACAGGAGGATATAAAATACGTACAGGGTGTCCGAATTTCAATTGCATTATGAGAAAACTAATTAAATAATCATACAATTGAACGTAAATGATTTAAGTTGCAGGCTTTCATGGCCGTTGTTAATGGCACCTAGCCTTCCGGGTTAACCACATCGTCATAGAAAGAAATCTCAGTTTTTGCTTCAGAAACCCCAGCGACAACCCTGAAGATTGTGAAACATCGGCAATTTCTTCAGTTCTAATCTGGAAGTCCAGGTCCGCAAATTAGGACAATATTTTAATGCAGCTGAAGGACTGTAATTTATTCTGCCAACCTCTTACAGTTACAATCATTTAGTTTCAGATTCCCATGCAGGCCATAATTTTTTTTAGAAATGTTTGGAAGCGCCTTCCCAAGATTACACACTTTGTAGGTTGTGACAAGCTTTTGTTTAGATAATAAAATTATAATAATTAATTATGATTAAACGATGCAACTTTTTTAAATCACAAATCCTACGTACATGATCCTACTCTCAAAGAGTTTAAGTTGTTTTGCACACGTTACACACAATATATGTGCGTAAAATTGGTTAACAACATCTAATGTTGTTGATGACTAGATAAGAAGGTTCCGTATTCTAATCAGTTTATAGCTCATAAATAAAACGGGTAGCCAATTTTAAGGAAAATGTTTCCCCTTTCGTTTATTGGTCAAGAGAATGAGTAGGTACGAAAATTAAAAAAAACTGATTAGATAATACAGGATACAGTCACTAAGTAGGTTATTTTATCAATAAAACTCGTAGTTACGAGATAAGAAAATCCAAAAAACAAATAAATGAAAGGATTGTACAGAGTACAATAAATTAATGAAGATTAGCGTCTAGCACATTCATGGACTTTGCTCTTTATATGTAAAAAGTCCATAGGGTCCCTCTGTTTTCACCAGTCTAGTAAGTCTGTGTTGGTCAGTGTTATTATTGTTGTTAGTGATACTAGTTGACAAGATGGCAATTCGAAACAGAGTCGTAGACTTACTTAAAGTTATTTCTTCAACTTCGTAAGTAATTTCCTATTTTATTACAATATGGTACTAATTTGTAATATTTAAACACAATTTACCTTCTTTATTAAACATGTATGTAAATTCGGTTGCCGTATTACAGGTGCAAATGTCCAGCCCATTCGCACGTGGATTCTGCAGGAGGAGCCGCAACAAAAATTGATCCCACATCTAAGGATTATGCTTTTGAAGTAATATAATTGATTTTATTTTAAATAGTAGGTTTAATAAGGGCGCACTCAATTCAACTAAGCAATCGTCTAGACTTAATAGTTCAAAGTTCTGTTGAGTCTATTTTTGTTCATTTCTAATGAACGGAAACTTACCCACAAGTTTAGAAAGTGTTTAAAAAACATAGTACATGTTGTAGAAGACAGTAACCCTCAGAAACCCGTTAATTTTTTTTAAATATTAAGGGAATATTTTTACCCGAATTTTCTTTAATTTTTCACCCAATAGATTGTTTGATTTTAATAATTTTGAAAAAATAACCCTAATTCCGGATTTAAAAATGGGGGCGATCGGCACAGGCAGGGGTTCTACAAGATACAACATATCATAAAAAATTATATCTATAATTATGGAATGTTTTCAACAAATTTTTAAAGCTTGAACACGACAATACACAAATATTACTTGGAAAGCATTATTCATGCATTATTATGTCTAGTAAATTTTTAAATATTATGTAATTTTTAGATGGCTTGTTCAACGGTTAGATATGGGAAAGGTGTGACTAAAGAAGTTGGCATGGATGTCTTCAATCTAAACGCAAAAAAAGTTTGTGTAATGACAGACTCGAATTTGGTAAATTTACCGGCAACAAAGGTCACTTTTGATTCCTTGGCTAAAAGTGGACTTCAATTCGAAGTTTTTGATAACGTCAGAGTTGAACCAACAGAAGAAAGGTAAAAAATTCCGTTTGTATAAGCACAAAATTTACAAGGAACTGGAATTCAAATTATCACAAACCATTGGACTATGCTCTTGATAAATAAATGTAAACCTCATTGGTATTAAAATGCCCTTTGACACTTTGTTGCAAAGATTCTTTTTGACCCACTTGATTCAAAATTTTATGACGCTAGATAATCTGATAACAATTCAAGGAACTCTATAAAATAATTAAAAAGACATATTTACTTTATTTCAAAATCAAAATGCGTTGTATCTAGAATAGATTTAAAAAAAACCTGTTCTTTTTGCAAAAACTAAATTTTTCTAATCTTAGCATGATTGAAGCTGCGAATTTTGCAAAGAAAGGCAACTTTGATGCATACATTGCTGTTGGAGGTGGTTCGGTTATTGATACCGCCAAAGCGGCCAATCTATATGCCTCAGATCCAGAAGCCAAATTTTTGGATTATGTTAATCCTCCAATTGGAAAAGGAAAAGCTGTAACAGTATCTTTAAAACCACTGATTGCTGGTAAAAACAATATTTTTCTTAAAACAACAAATACCTACAATTATTTATTACAGTTCCAACAACTTCAGGAACTGGTAGTGAAACAACAGGTGTTAGCATTTTTGATTACAAACCACTTCATGCTAAAACTGGAATTTCAAGCCGCGCTTTAAGACCTACATTAGGATTGATAGATCCTTTACATACTCTTTCATTGCCTGAACGAGTATGTGCCTATAGTGGCTTTGATGTTTTTTGTCATGCATTAGAATCATTTACTGCTATTCCTTATACTGAAAGAGGTCCATGCCCACCAAATCCTAATCAAAGACCTGCCTATCAAGGTCAAAATCCTGTTTCAGATGTATGGGCTAGATTTGCTCTTGACATAATTCGAAAGTATTTTCAAAGGTTTACTAATCCAATATTTGTTTATTTTTATATTAATAATGTTTTTTTCAGAGCCGTGTATAATCCAGATGATCTTGAAGCTAGAGCTAACATGCATTTAGCATCAACCATGGCAGGAGTTGGTTTTGGAAATGCAGGAGTTCATTTATGTCATGGTTTATCATATCCTATTTCAGGAAATGTTAAATCACATCAACCAGATGATTATAATAAAGATCATCCTATTATCCCTCATGGATTATCCGTAGTAATAACTTCCCCTGCTGTATTTCAATTTACAGCTCCAGCATGTCCTGAGAGGCATTTGGAAGCAGCAGAAATATTAGGTGCAGATGTTCAAAATGCAAAAAGGGCAGATGCAGGTGATATTTTATCAGATACTTTGAGAAAATATATGGATACAATGAAAATTGAAAATGGACTTGATGCTTTGGGGTATGATAAAAGTGATATACCACAATTGGTTAAAGGAACTTTGCCTCAGGTAATTGAATGATGTAAAAACAAATTGTATTTAAATGTTTAACTATATTTGGTTTTAATATGGTTACAGAGCCGAATAACCAAACTGGCCCCTCGTGAACAGTCTGAGGAAGATTTGTCTCTTCTGTTTGAAAATTCAATTACAATATATTAGTTTAATAAAATTTGTATTCAATATTTTTATAATTTTTAATTACAATACAATCTGACATACAAATACAGGAATAGCAATATGTTACATACATTAAAAGCCATATTTCACACAAGCCTGTCTGTGCATAACTCAATACTGTAAAATAATTTAATACACAATTACATACTGCTAGATATGTATTCATTAACAGGACTTGATGTTATATCAAGTACCATATTAATGAAACAGACATACACATCCTTAAAAATTTGGTTACAACGCAAATTGCACGACATAAATAAGTTAGGGCATTCTAGGGTAAATCCAAAATGCGCTACTAGAAAATAATATATACACACATTCATTAATTATAAATTAGTTATACTGCTACTTTTTCTGATAGACTTTTCTTCTTTGGTTTAGTAATGCGAACGCAGTACACATACCTCTATAAATTAATTTCTACAAAAATATGGCTATTTACACAAATACGTGCAATCTTTCAACAGACAAGTTTATGTAGCAAAGTGACAGTCAACAAGAATTTTATGTCTGAAAGTTAATATATCTATACAATTATCCAGGTATTACAGAACATCTCTAAACAAACAAAATGTTAAAAAATAAATACTGATCTAATACAATTAATTACTCACAGTGAATATGGCAAGCAGGAGCTTTAATTTACTGTTCTTTGAAATCAAAAATTTGAAATAAAATACTGTACCAATAAATATACAAGATAAAATTTACTATTACCCAGCTATTAATACTTTCAGTACAAAGCATAATTGGATTACAATAAACATGTCTCTTTAGGACTTATTACTTTTAAACTATATAGGGTGTATATAAACAACAACAACTTTGGTAGGCGATTCTTTAAAACCATTTTAAAAGAAAAAGGTTCTATGTACATTTGCGCTAAAACGTTTCTGCATCAAATTTAAATTTTAATATACAAATAGTAAGTGCTACTATAATATCTAATGGCACCCAAATGAAATCGTTACAAAAAAGAAGCTTGTAATCTTCAATTGATTTATGAGTTACAATTCACAACAGGATTCTATATTAAAAACTGTACAAAAAAAGATCATATATTTTGTGCAACTACCCAATCTCGCTAAAAATTGATTTTTTTTAGGAGAATAGATAGTCCCACAAATGCCTGGCACTCCAAAGCCAATTCAGGACGCATCATAATAGCACTTACTAGTACTACACCGATTTTATTACTTAATTCTGAGATGTTTTTCTTTAAATTTCGTGTGCTCCCCCTTTGGGAGGTGTAAATCTTTTCAGATACATGTTCATAGATATTTCTTCTCTTAAAATAATGTTTGTAAATACCTTTTGTATTTGTATCTATTTTTGAATGGTTTACTAATCCCTTTTCAATATATAACTTTTTTTTGTAACATGGGTAAATAATAAATCAATGAAAAAAATGGAATGAAAAAAGTAAAAATGATAAAACTTAAATAATTAAAAAATTAAATAATACAACTTAAAAAGAAATAACAAGTTTAAAATAAAATTTTCTAAAAACAAATGAACAGGTTTCTTTATGTGATGTCTCCTACAAATTAAATATTTAATAAAACTCTTGCTCCATTTTTTAATTTGAAAGAAGTTTCGAACATTAACGAAGGAAAACATCATTAGTCGGTTAGTGGTGTGCAGAATTCACTTACAATTATTGCAAATGAAATCGGTTTGTGTTCTTTAGTATTACTATAGTTTAGAACAGTACTAATCTGGTAACATATGTACAAAGCTTATAGGAAACATCCCTCGACGATCTGGTTCATTTTCAACAATCCCTTCCATCCAATTTTCATCATCTGTATGCTCATTGATAACAATAATAATTTCTCCTTCTTGAAAGGATAATTCATCATCATTATCAGCTTGACAATCATATAATGCCCTGCATCTACGTATACCACCACCATTTGGCACATACATCGTTCTAGAAGGGATGGCACGAGGAGAAGAAAGGGACCCTGTTGAAGCTGGACTAGAAGATATTTTATGTAGAGGGGAATCCGATGCCTATAAACAAAATTTATTTATAGAACTTAAATAAATTAATATAATATAGAGATTAGTGAGACCAGCAACTCAACACAAGCTTTTAAGCTAAAACAGGGGGTGGTTTGACTAATAATTTCTAAATCAGTTCACCCTCAGCTGCACAACATACAAATATTTGCAAAACAACAACACTCTTCAACCCTGTAATTGAAAATACATGCTTTGCACACCAACATGCCAAGGTACACCAAATGTTTACCAGGATAGTTACATCATTCTCTTGAGCACAATTCTCCAAACGATATTTGATTCTCCTCTGCAAACGGACTAAGCTCAGTAGACAACTAACATTATTACAAGGTGTGCATAATTTTGAATTAGTGAGACAAATACTAACTAGTTACAGCTTTAAATCTAAAGAACTAATTAATATGTAATCAAATAAAATAGATCATAAGGGTTGGTAATAAAAAATTTGACAGTGAAGTAAGGAAAGACTTTTTTTTCATCTTTATGTCTGTTTTATTTGATCCTATGGTAAATATTATATGTCCTTACCCTTCTAGGGGGAGGTACTGGTCCACCTGAAAGATCAAAATCGGATGCCATAGAGGATATGCTTTCTGTTGAACGACCATTCGATAGACGGTTACCAGTATTTGGTGCAGGAGGTGGTGGATTCTGTGGTCTTTTCAAAGTTAGCTTATCCGAATTTTTATTCTCGGCTGATATGACTAGTTTATTACCTAAATTATAAAATATTAATATATTTCTTGCAGATCAATTTTATGAAGAAACTAACCCATATGAATCACAGATCGGCTGGCGTTTGAGTCACTACTAGGAGAACGTTTATGAGTATGACTTAAGGTGTGGTAACTAGCAGCAACTGCAGGATCTGAAGGAGTCCGGCTGTGGTTGCTTGGCAGTGTACCATACATGGCTGTTGGAGCAATAATTTGTCCAGTACTTGTTGTTACTGGACCAAAAATGGTACCACCCGGAGGCATTGGGGCTACACGCTTTTTTAAGCTCCCATGTACATTCACTACAAAATACTAGTCACAAAGTGAAAACTTAAGAAAGCATCACATTTTCATACCTATCACAGGTTTTCTAGATTGAGGTGGGGGCGGAGGTGGCATTTGTTTTGTGTTACTGTTAGGACTACTACCTGACTGTAAACTATCACAAGTAGAAGATCTTGAACGTAATGTTACCGGGGAATCCCCTCCAGTATAACTTGGTGGTCTTGAGCGATTTTTCTTTTCTGGTGTTAAGGAGCCATTCTATAATAAAGTCAAACATCAATAATTTATTTTTAAAACTTATTAATTTACTTACTCTATCATCAATTATAGTATCATCATCTGAAAAATCAGTAGATCCATCATCATGTGATAAATTCCAGTCAATATTTATGTTATCAAACAGATGTTTTTGTCTATTCACAACATTTTGTAACTGTAATAAATCCATAGACAATAATTATAATTTACTGAAGAGGAACACAAGGAAAAATTGAAGAATGACGTCTTTTGTCGAAATCCGTCAAAAAAAGTATGGGGTGCCATTTAAAAAAATTACTCTGACATCACCACAAAAAAGTGACAGTCGCAAAAAAAAATTGAAACACTTTAAAATATGCGTCATAATTTAAATCGCTATACCTGTGCGAGCGTTTTCCAAAAAAAAACATTATTTTGGGAGATAATATGAATTTATTCCATACTTTTTACTCACCCTATATAATAACTGGGTTTTTTATTTCCGAGGTTTTTTTACCGGGGGTTTTTTTACCGGGGTTTTTTTTCCTTGGGGTTTTTTTTCCGGGGGTTTTTTTACCGGGGGTTTTATTTCCGGGGTTTTCTTTCCGGGGTTTTTTTTTCCTAGATTCATGTACACAGACAGTGGCACGCAACAGCGTTTTGCGCTTTTGAATATAGTTCAAACGGCCGCGTCCGAATGTCGCATGGAAAAATCACTTAAAGTAACCAAAAATGAAATGGATTTAGAATATACGGGACAACGGCCGCGTCCGAACGTCCCATTCCAGGAAAAATTACTGAAAGTAAGCAAAAATGAAGTGGATTTAGAATATACCGGCAACGGCCGCGTCGGAACGTCCCATTCCAGGAAAAATTACTGAAAGTAAGCAAAAATGAAGTGGATTTAAAATATACCGGCAACGGCCGCGTCCGAACGTCCCATTCCGGGAAAAATTACTGAAAGTAAGCAAAAATTAAATGGATTTAGAATATACGGAACAACGGCCGCGTCCAAACGTCCAATTCCGGGAAAAAATACTTAAAATAAGCAAAAATGAACTGGATTTAGAATATAGCGGCAACGGCCGCGTCCGAACGTCCTATTCCGGGAAAAATCACTTAAAATAAAAAATGAAATGGATGACAATAAAACACCTTAGGGCCAAAATGTAAAGTAAGGAGACAGCAAATTTGATATTGTATTAGTAAATGAATAAAGAAAGTAAAATAAATGTTACATACTAATTCTTGACAGCTATGGTGTCCCATTTCTTGAGCAATATCGATAGGAGTTTTATCTTGAGAGTTCCGTAAATTTATATCAGCTCCACTGCGTAATAATAACTTCATAGATTCTGGTTTGTCATACAAAGCACATAAATGTAATGCACTGTTACAACCAATTATATCTGGAGAATTTGGAGGTGCTGTTAATTTATCCAAACCTTGAGATGGCATATTCTGAATTAAAAAATCCACTGCAGGTAAATACTTTCCATTTTCTTTCAATACAGCCCGATGCAGCGCTGTTTCTCCAGTATCCTTAACAATTAAAATGGTTTTTATAATTTACAATATGAATAAAAAGGTAATTAATTACCGAGGATGGAAGTGCAGCAGTTAAATCAACATTTTCCGCGAATGATTGTAATAATAAACTTAAATCGCCGTTATTTACAGCATCTTCCAAATCGCATAATTTATCTCGTTCACTGCCACAAGTTTTCATGGCATAACGTTTTTCTACATATTTGGCTCTAATAAAACTAAATCTTTCTTCCCTAGAATTTTTAAATTAATGTTTAATTGAAAATATTGTTTAGAAAATATACACACATAGTACTGGACGGTGTAGGTTTATTCCCAAATATTAAATTAGCTTCCATAATATCATTAAAAGATTGGTTGGTCATAAAACGAGCAAGCAAAAGCTGACTAGTACCCAGATTATCCAACGTGAGAGATTGAATACGAGATATATGTACTCCTAAGTCTCTATGAATTCCTGAACATTCTATACATACAATTATACCGAAATTTGTGGATAACCACGTAGCATCTGTAAATGGTACAAAATAATTATTTAACATTATTAAATAATTTTAGAAAATCTCACCATTTTGTGAGTTACAATCACAGCAATGGTCGTTTCCTGGGATTCTCTGAACATACCGTATAATTGCTTGTTGAAGCTCATGCAAGCTATGGTTAACTTTATCACCCCCACTTTTGCTACTATCATCAAAAGCTTTCATCAACGCCATTTCTTTACAATTAATCAATACAGACATCCAAGCATGCTGATCAGCTTCATCTTCAGCTTGAAAATGATACGTACGATTATCTGTAAAACAAAATTTTCAAAACTTTTAGGAGATTAGTATACAACCTTATACATACATGAAATTAAATCAAATCCCCTTTTATCATCCGGAACTAATTTAATTTGACATGTGAGCAAATTCACTCGTGTTGGTGGTTTTGTTTCATCCGCGTGACAAATGTCTAAGAAACCTTCTGCTTGAACCCTGCACTTACGTTTCTGCCATACACGACGCATCTTTCCTTCCGACTTTTTTAATAAATGACCGGTACGTGTTACTCCATGATGTTTATCCCCTTGCAATTGGTGTAATGAATATCCAGCACCTTTATCTATTACAGTTGGAATCTGAAATTCAAAATTTGGAAGTACGGATTTTTGAATCGCGACATATAAAAATGTTTACGTTCCCGCAAACTTAGCTAAATCTAGAGGAAATAACAGGGAGACAGATATAAGAGGTCTGTTTTTACTGCTGAAAAGAGCAGGAAGTCTGCTTTCAACTATCCCTTTAGTCTTGAAAAATCCGTGGAAGTGTCATGGTTTGCTTTTGCAAATAGGATCCCAGAACATTCAGGTATAAGACAATCTCGATTAGATACTGGTATAAGTAAAATGAAACTGATAACTAAATATGTTTTGAAGGAGAATGAATGAATGAAGGAATTAATAAAGTTAAATAAATAAATTAATTAAATTAAATAAATAACCATTACTAATTTACTATATTCTCAAAAAAAACAAACAAAATTTTACGCATAGGTATCGCAACAATTAAAAAAACATTATAATTATTTACACAATTCAGAAATAGGATCCAAATATTGACTAAATGTTTATAAATACGAATCTGCTACTGTGGCTCGGTGCTTATTATTTCATATGTTTATGTTATGACTATTAAATGGGAAGGGTGTGAGAAAATTTGCTGACAAACCGAAATAGGAGCTAAACATATTTTTTCAAGGAACTGTTGAATGATCATCGATTCTTTAAATAATTCCATTCAGTTTTCGATTTATGCCATCACTCTCAGTTCAATTTGGTTATGTCCTCTATACAGGTTGTTATAAATACCTCTTTATCAATGCCAGGAACTGTTCTAATAAGAGCACGAAGGTCAGTAAGCTTTCTTCGTTCTTCTTCCTGCTTTTGTTTAATTTTTTGTAACTTTATACTTAAATCGGCTACGTAACTACCAAAATGTTCTATAGTCTTTAATCCATCTTGAAAATAACTAAAAATAAAGGGTTAAATGATTAAGAAACTGTTAGTTTTACATAAAACTTACTTGGTTTGAGCATGATAATATTCTACTAAATTCTGCAACAAATCGATTCCCTTTTTGGTTTTGATTTCATTAAATTTTATTAAATACTAAAATGATATTTTAAAATATTTTGTTGGTTGAATAAGAAAATTATGATATACTTACCTCGCACATTTGTAATTGAAATAATCTTCGTTCTTTTTCCATTTCGTCGGCAATTTCTGCGCTCGTTACTTCGGTTCGAATTAATCCAGCTTCCTTGGCTTGTTGTTTTTTTTCTTTTTCTATTTTAACATATTTGCTTTCATAATCCTTCCACGCTTTATCAAATGGTCTTCTTAAATCACCTTTAACACCTCTTAAATCACCTTTCAGCAAATTATCTAAAGGAAACATTACTATATTATTTATATTTTGCATAAGTGTTTTCATTAGTGCGGATAATTCTTTTGTAACAACTGCAAACTTAATAAATGCAGCTCCAATATCATTTTCTTGGTCTTTGGATATAGCGTTATTTCCTATCTTTTCCAGTGCTCTTGCTAAGTACATTTCATTGTCAACATGAGCTGTAAAGTTATTTTTTAATTCCTCATATTTTTAATATTTTCTAAACTTACTATTTCCTGATGTGTAAATAGCTTTTATGGCTTTTTTCATCTTAGTCAACCCATCTCTATCGAAGTCTAGCGTCTACAATTTTTAAAACGCAAAAATAAGTGAAAAATTTATTTTATTAAAAGCGATAAGTTATCAAGTTTTATTACTACTGCAGCTACAAACGCATCCTGTGATAAAAATAAAAACTGTTTAAGTGTAAAAGCTTTAATCTACGGGTACAGGACAAGCAAAATTACTAGCACAAAATTATTTTACTTGAAATTTGAAACTTATTCTTTTTATTTACAAACATATCTTGCTTAAGCATAAAAAGGAAAGTGCTTATTGATTATCAAACCTCTTCAAGTGCCGTGATAGTATTTCTGCAATGCTGCATTCGAGAAACAAAGGTGGAAGTTATGGGCGAATTATAGTCTTCTCGAGTTTCATCCACAAATTCGGAGACCCCGATTAAACTAGGCATGGTGAAAATTTGCTAAACAATGCAGGGAAGAAACATTAGTTTTCCAGTTAATGGTTTTAACAACGAAACACTACTAAATTACATTGCCACTTTAATCACTGAACTCTCCACCGTAAACATTATACTTTAAAGAGCCTGATAACTTATAAAAATTGCCATTTTTATGATACGATGCTGTATAAGTTCTCTACTCCCTAAAATGCACCATATTTACTTATACTATTCGACAACTTATGTATTGTACTATAAACTTAGCATTGCTGCAAACCTCATTACAATTTACTATTATATCATATGTCCATTGCTCTTACGCTCAAGTCAGGTGTCGGTACATCTACATTTTAGCTCTAACCCAAACACCTCTGATTTTTATTCTGGATTAATCACTTATATATAAAATTAAATTAAACTGTTTAAACCTTTACTAAATTATATATATATATATACTAAATAAATATCTATATCTAATTCCCCTTCCCCAACAAAAAAAATAATAATATACATATATATAATACCCAGTAGGATTCAAATACAAGGTATGAGAAATATTCTTGTTTTGAGAAAGGTCATATATTACAGGATTTAACTTAGAATAATCATAACATTATTGTATTGTTAATCTCATATATCTCTAGTGTTTCTTAAAGGTTGAGTAGTAACATTCGTAAATAAATTTAAATGGAAACGTTTGTTTTGATTACTTTGCTGTGCTTGTGACTATGACAGACATTTTAAAGGGTGCGGTAATATCAAACATATATTATATATATAGATATATTTATATTACATTACAGATATAAGTGCAATTTGGTTAAGATTATTTGATCACAAGGTATTTTTACGTGGCGAAGTTCAATTTACACTTCGTGAATTCGAGGTTGGGTATTTTATTTAATATTTACAAACACTTGTCTTAATTTTAATAATTATAGCAAAAACGAAATGATATAGAAGTTGATAATTTATTTGCATTATTGGAAAAAGTAGCAGATATTAAAGGTGCTCAAATAAATCGACTTAAAGAATCTGTGGAATCCACATTGTCACAAACTGAAGAAAATTTAAAAGAGGCTCTAACCATTTGTGATTCCATCCAGGATTTAGAAGGCATATATGAACAGGTCGAGTTTTTTTTTTCTTTTTTTTTTTTCTTTCTTTTTATTTATCTATCAGATTTTAAGTGTGGGTGAAAGATTTAGTGTTAAGATTTTTTATATTTAGGGTCAAGACATTGAATTACACAGAAAAAGCAATAAATTAGAATGGGAGCAGTTTGTAGATAACATGAGCAATAATTGTACACACATTGATAAAACTTTTCAACAAAAAGAAGAAGAATTACAAGAATTATATGACGATTTGCGTAATAAACTAAACATAACTTCTCCACAATGAAAGCAACAATTAATAGCGCGACGGTTTTTATTAAACCATCCAAACAATTAATTCAACACATCAGTAATATGAAGAAATATGATGATATGCCCTTAGCATTTGTCAGTATCCGTAAGAAACAAGTTTCTTCAGCTGATGATCCTAAACTGGATCATCATCCAAATTTAATATCCAATGAGGATAGAGAATTTATGGAAACTTTAAATTTACAACCAACTACACTCGATGCATATGAAGATGATACTGCAGATCAAAACAATAAATTCTTGTTAAATTTAGAAGATTTGTTATGGCTTTGGAATAAAATTCAGGAAGAAAATCATAGTAGCAGTAAATTAGAAAAATTCTATATACATGAACTATTAATGGGATCTGAAATAATTCTTCCCCAAAATAATGAAATTCCGCGAAGTGAAGAACTTGATAAAAGATGTCAGTTATTAAGACATCAACAAGAAAATCGTGAATATAAAGCTATGACTAAAAATGTGGATAATGTCCGGAAACCACTTCCAGAAGACACCATTTCCTATCAAAGTAAACCAAATAAATTACTTTAAAATGCAACTAGATATTAATTTTTTGTTTCATTGCAGTTAAACAGATTAACAAGCAACTTATAGCTGTTGCTCAGTTTATAATATCTGTACTTGCAGGTTTTGCATTTGGTTTTCAGGGAATTGAATTTATGGTAGGCTCCTTGGATTTTGGATTCCGCCTTCTGCTTGGTGTTATTTGCAGTCTAATTATAGCTTTAGCTGAACTTTATTTCTTGGCTAAGAAGTTGAATGAAGATTTACAATATGAAATAAAAGTAGAAAACAAGACTGCACATTCTAAAATTGATTAATATTTAAAGCACAGATATGAGGGTGGTTTTCTTGTTTCCTGCCTGTAAAACATTGTATTATTTTTAAATATATGTGTATTATAATATACCAAATAATATACTAATATTGGTTTTTTATTACATAAAAGTTTTAGATTGTTATTGGAACTTTCATAACTTTGTATTATTCCTCATGTACTTTGGTTCCAACTTCAGGCTTCTCTTTAGTTCAAGTTTCCTACCATCACTTTTTTAATTTTTTTCCTTGTTTTATCTCAATAAATTTCCAAAAGTGTGATTATTGATTACTACCTACTCTGGTATTCTGGTACTTTGTAAGAACTGTTTGGATTCTCCAATATATTTCACTTACACATGACATGGCATAGGGTAGGTACCAGCTCAGTTATTTTAGGTGTACTACATTACTCCCCATATCCTCCCTTCTTTCCAAGTAGTTTCTTAAGAGGATTTAAGTCCTTTTCATGGTTTTCCTTTGTCCTTCCTGCCCCCTCATAATGGAACATAATGTTAAGTGTTGAAAAGGTTTCTCACCACACTGTGAAATTTAAAAGGCTTTTCCCCAGTGTGTTAATTTGGTTGTTTCCAATTTTCTTGCATCCCATCTATTTTATTGTTCTAGTTTTGGATATTCCCTAACATTAAATCTTACAACGTTGCCATCTCACTATTTATTTTAATTTGCCTTTTTGGCTGTTGCCAGTCTCCACAGGGGTACTTGGCGGGGGCGGAGGCGCTGGCGAAGGCGGAGGTTAAGGTGTAATTCTTTATTTGGGATTAATTGCTCCCTTCTGTCCTTAGTATCTTTAGAAAATTGATATTGGACGTCCCCTACAACCTTTCCTATATCTTCTATTTCCTTTTTAACTTTCCTCTAACACATTAAAATTTCAGTTACCTCGCTCCACTGCGCGTTTTTCGATTTTGTTCTAAGGCTCTACCTATTAGTCTTTTATCTTTATAGTGTGATTACTATCTACATAAAAATTGTTGGGATTCTCTGTAACAATTTGTTGGTAGAAGAGATTATATTCAACAGTCTTCTCTCTTTCGAATTTTGCTGCTTCTTTCATATATTCTCCTGAAGTTCTTTTCTTCAATTTTTATTGTTCTTGTAGTACCACCTACTACCTAAGTTCTTCATATAACATCTTTTCCTACAGATATATAGATACCTAACGCAACCAAAATAATTAGCAAATTCTAGAAAACGTTCGAATTTTAAATGCTCGCAAATATTTCCGTAAGTATCTATGCCTAAATTTTTCCGATATTCCCTTTTAATTTTTATAGGAAAGATCATGAGATAGGTAGAACAGTTAGGTACCATATTAAAAAATAAGTTTGGATTATCGTTCTACTCAAATTCAGTTTGATTGTGGGTTGTAACTCCACCTAGGGAGAAGAGCACGAATGAAAAACCATGAATTACGTAAATAAAACTTGGAAAATTGAATAATAAACATATAGAGGGGGCTACGGATCACTGATGATTGCATATTGCATTAAAATTGGTCCAGTAATCCTTACCTTAGATTTTCCTGATGTAGACACACACAAACACTTCCTCATTGTGGAAATAGATTATTTTATTTTTAATTATATTATTTCTTAATGGACTTTTAGTTTTATTAGACTAAGGTACCGCCCGCTAAACCACTGACTGCACTTTAATAATATTAGGTATAAAATTTGTAATATGAGAGCTAAAATGTAAGCAGCATTGAAAAGAAAATAATCTATGTTGATACTGTTGGTTTGTTTTCATTTAAAAAAATATATAAACATTAAATTGTTCATTTAGACGGGGTGTTAGAGAATATTGTATGTAAGTCTCATTAAAAAATATGAATTACTAAATTAAAAAAAATATAAATACATGAGTTTGGGGTTTAACAGGAGAAAAACAATAATTATAACTAAATACTACATATTCCAATTTTGTGTATCAGTCAGGTAAAACCATTCATATATCTGTTGTGTAATCGTAAAATATTCTACAGTACAATAATAGATACAAATGAATAAAATAAGTAATACAAACAGAAATGACTTAGTGATTTGCGTCACTAACTTCATGACTAATATCGTGATACCAAACAATATAATAGTTTGAAAAACATTCAAACGAAATAATAGATAAAATAATTCTATGAAAGAGGGAAAGTAGGTACTTCCATATTTTTATCTGATAATTAAATTTTACTTATTGGCTCTGTACAATGAATAAGGGTTTTTAGAAACCTCCAATGTAGGAAGACTTGACGCGTTAAATAATTTTTACCCAGGGTCAGATGACGACCAACTTTCCCAATTTTAGCAGAAAATGTATGACTTTCTGTGACTAATGCTAATGGAACTGCTTGTAGATTAACAGTTACAATTTACTGGGAAATCTATATCCCTCAGGCATGGGAATTAAAATACTTGAACAGAAAAATAACTTAGGTAGTAGTACATTATTTTATCATCCATTTTTTTTTTAATTTCCTCAAAATTTGGTTTTCGGGCATCTCTCGAGTTCTTAGTTTTTCAAAATAAACGTTTGCAGTTACAAGACAAACTGGTACTTATCTTACCGTATTTACAGTTTACAGACAAATTTAGAGGTCCAGTTGAAACATCACAACAACCAACTCTAAACTAAACACAACACCCTACACGTGCAGAGTAAGGGCTGAATTTTATTGCGGTGTTTACAAAGTATAGTAATAGATACAAAAGAAACTTGCCTACGAACAAATGTTTTCTTATTTTCCAAAAAATTGTCGAGTAACCAGAATCGAACGTGTTGTATAGTTTTATTATTATTGGTTCCGGATGGTCGGACCACATTATGTTAAAAACTCTTATTGGTAATAATTTGTTTTTGCAAATTTATATACCAAACATTTTTATAAATTTTCATATCTAACAGAAAAAAATTGAAAAAGTTCACTTATACAGTATTTGGAAACTGATTATCAAAATACGTATAGAAAACTCTCTTGGCTGGAAATTAATAAAATAAAGCGGATATCATCGTAAATCTTTTACCTACCTGTTCTATCTCTTATATTTCACGAAATTTATTTTCAAATTATTTTTGTTAGAAGCACAGGACGCTGTTGTATTAATTTTTGCAACAATAATTAGAGTTTTTAAAAGGTGTTTTAAAGCATTGTTGTTTGATTTTCCACCTCTACTTCAGTTTCAGTCCTGCTGAAAAATGGAAATAAGAAACGGAAAGCGATGTTTTAAATCTTTTACCTACCTGTTGGGTTTGAGTTCAATTACACAAAGTTTAATTTTAAATTGCTTTTGTTAGAAAGCGCGATTATATTAATTTTTATAATAGTTGGGAGTTTATAAAAGTTTTTAAGTGTTGTTGCTTAATTTTTAATCTCTCCTTCAGTGTCGGTCCTGTTGAAGAAACTTAATTCTTAAAACGTGTTGAAGCTTATAAATATTTTTTGCGACAAGAGTTATTCGTAATTTGCATTAACACAAAATATTATATTACAAAAAATCTTGAATTGCGGGAAAGTAATTAAAGTAAGATTACTACGTGATTACGACAATGTCGTAATTCTTTTACCTACCTGTTCGTTCTCAGATCTTCCAAGTTCACTAAAATTTATTTGTTCACACTTTAGAATATTTTTGTTAGAAGGTCAGGAGGCTTTGTTATATTATTTTTAACAATAATCGTAGTTTTATTAAGGATCGTTGTTTGTTCATGAAACTTATCTTTTATGAAGATAAGAAGACGAGAAAAGGTCGGGGATTAGAAAGTGTAAAGAGTAATAAAAGATGAAATCCACTTAAAAGGTATTTATTATAATAGCTATATATCACAAATCCTTTTTGGCTCTCTTAACATACACGCTAGTCAGCAACGTTTCCTGTTACTTGGAAAAACATTTATTAGTATACACTCATGCATTCATCAGACACACAATCAATCAATAGTAGATTCAGCATTATTTTTTTTTACAAAAACAGACATTTGATAAAATTTATGGTAAACTTATTTACATGGATGAGCTCTTTATTACAATGTACACTAATGCAGATATGATATTCCACCGACCATAGGCCAAGCTTGGCATGAAACTTCATCTTTTAAAAAATGATGTAAAGATGACGGAATAATCTCTGATCTTAGGCCATATAGCACCCATGCCTCCTTCATGCATTCACGTTTAATAACATTATTTCAGGCACTATCGAATGTGTACGTTTTAACCTTATAGATATGATTTGCGTTAAAAAATGTGTACGTAAATAAAAATATTCATACAATGTTTGCGTTGAGTTTGTTCAATGTATAAAAATATACGTAGTGTGCAGTCCAAGCCATTTATGATGACGTATAATAGAGAATGAGCATTAATAAAAAATATCTAGTCTCTGATTAGAGAGGACACAAAGATGAAGTTGATCGGCAGCAGCTTACACAAACATTGTGCTTGCCGAGACATATTGTTCCCACGATTAGTTGAATTGAGGCCGTTATTAAAGCACTGTGCAACAACAGTAGCTTTTCTTCTCCTTTTCCGGGCTAAAGTTCATCTCGCGAACAATTTCTGCAAATACTTCATTAACGTTGGTCCTATTTTTTGCGCTAGCTTCTACGAATGGACAACCCCAGAGTTGTGCTAACCCGTTGCCTTCCGCGGTGGACACCTCTCGTTGATGGTCCAGGTCCACCTTGTTGGCCACCAGCAGTATTGGTACACGTTCTGTGCCCTTCACCCTCGTAATTAATTCTTTCATGGTACGGATGTCTTGAAAGGTCTGGTGATTGGTCAGACTGTAGACGACCACGAACCCCTGTCCATTTTTTATATAGAGGTCGCGCATGCTGGCGAATTGCTCCGTACCTGCCGTGTCTAATATTTCCAAAACACAAGGGGAGTTGTCCACCTCGATCTCCTTTCTGTAAAAATCTTCGATGGTCGGATCATATTTCTCCATAAAACATCCGGAAACGAATTGCACAGTCAGCGCACTTTTGCCAACCCCACCCGATCCGAGGACGACTACTTTGAATTCGCGCATTGTTCTGCCTTTCGATTCACTTCGCCACTTGCCCGTACAATATTAACGAAATAAACACCTAAATCACTTTACGAACATAAAATTTATTTCCGATATTGGTCAGAGGAAATGGATCGCAAACGGCCATTTCAACAAACACCCAAAATCACGTCGCCATCTTATCAACTTATCTCGAGGCTCGAACTGTTTTCCACTATCGAAAAGCCACGAGGGACCAACTCGGGCTTTGCTTTTGGTGGGGTCGCCATCGTACTTCCCAACTTATACACTTTTATACGCTGTTGCCGTATTTACTACATTTCCCTCCTTTCTGTGGGAAATTTAAACTTATCGCAAACCTTTATTTCTTACATTAACACATTTCTTGCATATATACACCCTTATTCTGTAAGCCATAACGACTCGTTAGCGCCTTGTTCACTTACAACGATCTTTGAACGATTTTTCGCTCTAAAGTTATTCTGAGAGTTATCGAGAGTCGCCAACGATTTTCGTTAACTAACGAATCGTTCGTGAACGATTTAAACGTGTTTCGAGAACCCACTCCTTATCCATTATTAGCAGGACTTGGCCTCAGTCCTGTCGATGACGAGAACTCAGTTTTCACACAAACACCCCTATTCTGTTAAAAGTCGTCCACGAATGACTATACTTAGCTAACGACAATGGTTAGAGACTCTCGTATAATTATAACTCTCTGAATAACTTTAGAGCAGAAAAACGTCCACAACAACTACAATCGTTGATGAACGAATCGTTACAGCTTACAGAATACGGATGTTAGTTTATATCTTACAGTTGGTCGTCAAATTCAGTTTCAGCCCCAATTTCAGTTCTGATGAAGACTGAGGCTTTGTTTCAGTGCTCCTCAAATTAAAATATGGTTCTCAGATTTAGTTTTTAGTCATCCTAAAGATAACAACTTAGGTCGTATACAATTTCAGCACTGTTGAAGGTTCAGGCTTCGTTTCAGTCCTGCTGAAGCTAAGAGTTTGGTTTTCAGACTTAATTTTAGTCCTCCTGAAGATAACAACTTGGGCTGTATACAATTTCAGCTGTGCTGAAGTTCCAGGCATTGTTTCAGTTTTACTAACGTTTAGAGTTTGGTTCTCAGGCTTAATTTTAGTCCTCCTGAAGATAACAACTTAGTTCGTATACAATTTCAGGCGTGCTGAAGGTCCAGGCTTCGTTTCAGTTCTACTAACGTTTACAGTTTGGTTCTCAGACTTAATTTCAGTCCTCCTGAAGATAACAACTTAGTTCGTATACAATTTCAGCCGTGCTGAAGGTCCAGGCTTCGTTTCAGTTCTACTAACGTTTACAGTTTGGTTCTCAGACTTAATTTCAGTCCTCCTGAAGATAACAACTTAGTTCGTATACAATTTCAGCCGTGCTGAAGGTCCAGGCTTTGTTTCAGTTCTACTAACGTTTAGAGTTTGGTTCTCAGACTTAATTTCAGTTCTCCTGAAGATAACAACTTGGGTCGTATACAATTTCAGCCGTGCTGAAGGTCCAGGCTATGTTTCAGTTCACTTATTAACGTTTAGAGTTTGGTTCTCAGACTTAATTTTAGTTCTCCTGAAGATAACAACTTGAATCGTATACAATTTCAGCCGTGCTGAAGGTCCAGGCTTTGTTTCAGTTCTACTAACGTTTAGAGTTTGGTTCTCAGACTTAATTTCAGTCCTCCTGAAGATAACAACTTGGGTCGTATACAATTTCAGTCGTGCTGAATCTCCAGGCTTCGTTTCAGCCCTACTGAAGCTAAGAGTTTGGTTCTCACACTTAATTTTAGTTCTCCTGAAGATAATATATTGGTTAGTAAAGAATTTCAGCCCTGCTGAACATTCAGGTTTTGTTTCAGTTCCACTACAGTTAAGAGTTTCATTGTCAACCTTAGGTTTAGTCCTCCTTAAGATAACAACTTAGGTCATACACAATTTCAGCCGTTTTCTGTTGAGATGAGAAGTTCTCAAACTTAGTTTGTGCTTTACTAAATGAAAAGAGTTTCGTGATTTAGTTTCGGTCTTGCTGAAAATGAAAAGATGATGTTCAGATTCAGTTGCAACCCAACTGAGGATATGGATTTCGGTTTCAGACTCAGTTTCAGTCCTGCTGGCGGTGACGATTTGGTTCTTACACACAGTTTCGTCTTCTTGAACCTGAGACCTTTGTTCTCAGGCTTAATTTATGCTTTAGGGAATAAGAAGAGTTTCGTGGCTTTCAGATTCAGTTTAAATTTTGCTGAAAATGAAAATTTGATACTCAGATTCTGTTTTAACCCAACTAAGGATGTGGACTTGGTTTCAGACTCAGTTTCAGTCTTGCTGGGGATGAGAATTTGGTTCTTAAATTCAGTTTCGTGTTCTTGAACCTGAGAACTTTGTCCTCGAATCCCGCTCCGTCCTGTTGAAGATGATAACTTGGTTCTCAGACTTAGTTTATCCTTTACTGAAAAGAAGAGTTTGTTGGTTTTCAGATTCAGTTTCAGTTTAGCTAAAAATGAAAAGAGGGTGTTCATATTCAGTTTCAACGAAACTAAGGATGTGGACTTCGGTTTCAGACTCAGTTTTAGTTCTGCTGGAGATGAGAATTTGATTCTTAGACAGAGTTTCCTTGTGTTGAAGTCGAGGACATAGTTCTCAGACTTAGTGTTAGTCCTGCTGAAGATATTAACTTGGTTAACAGGCAGTGCCAGTCTTGCTGAAGATTTAGGCTTAGATTTAGAAATTTGTGTGTTGTTAAATCGGGGAAGCACCTAGCTTGCTAGTTGAAATTGGTAATTTTTTGCTTAACTGTATTGTATGTGCTGTGTATTTTTTAAAGGAAGTGAAGTATGAATGTAGACGCAAATATTTGAAAGACTGGCGCGAATATGTGTTTGTAAAACTTGCAACAATGCATGCGCAGTCGATTGCCGAACATGTAATCGCGTATTGATGTGCTGATGTACATTTCATAAATATTTTGAAATGCCTCGTTGAATTATGGCCGACTCCATGGTGTTTTAATTTATCTTGTACATAATAGTTACTTTATACTACAAATTCTATTGCGGTATTCACTTGTATTAGTTGTAATTTCTTTTTTATTAGTAATATAGGCACAGAATACAATATGGCTAGTGTATCCTACCAAATTGCTAATCTATTAGAAAAGGTTAGTATCCAAATACCTACTATAATTTTTTTAGAAGTAAGTACGTAGATTTTAATTTAATTTCTATGTTAATTTTAAAACAGATGCAGTCCTCTGACAAGGACTTCCGATTTATGGCTACAAATGACTTAATGACGGAGCTGCAAAAGGATAGTATCAAGTTGGATGATGATTCGGAACGTAAAGTCGTACGAATGTTACTTAGGTTGCTAGAAGATAAGAATGGAGAAGTGCAAAATTTGGCTGTGAAATGGTAAGATGCATGAAACTACTTGTTACGATGTATACCATGAAATATTCTCTCGTTGACTCCCTCGGCAGTTAGTACCTACTTTGCTTTTATTTTGATAAATACTTTGCTTTGTATAGTTTGGGCCCCTTAGTCAATAAAGTGAAAGAGTTTCAAGTGGAAACCATTGTTGAAGCTCTTTGCACTAACATGATATCGGATAAAGAACAACTACGAGATATTTCAAGTATTGGACTTAAAACTGTGATTTCCGAATTACCCCAAGCTCCCGGTGGATTATCCGGAAATATATGCAAACGCATCACTGGACATCTAACTACAGCCATCGAAAGGGTATTCTAACCTCACTTTTTCCATTTTTTTTGTCTTATTACTTTCCTTTATATAGGAAGATGTATCTGTACAACTCGAAGCTCTCGATATAGTAGCAGATCTATTAGCTCGATTTGGCAGCGTTTTATCGTCGTTTCATATGTCTATTTTAAGTGCATTGCTTCCACAACTTTGTTCTCTCCGTCAAGCCGTTCGTAAACGTACCATTGTAGCCTGCAGTAATTTAGTACTTTCCTGCAATAACTCATTGTACAACAAGCTTGTCGATCATCTCTATGATGGACTTGCTCTTAATTTTAGCAGCCCACAAAGTCGTACTTGTGTGCAATGTTTAGCAGCTGTATGGTAAGATTTGCTTCTATTTTAAAAAATTTAATGTTTACTTAAATAATTTAATAGCCGCCAATCAGGACATAGGTTTGGGGAGCACATTGAGCGTTTTGTGCCACTAATTTTGCAGTATAGTTACGAAGAAGATGATGAAACGCGAGAATTTTGTTTACAAGCTTTTGAAGCTTTTGTTCAAAGATGTCCAAAAGAAATAACACCGCATATACCTGCGGTAAATGCAATTATATTTTCAATTTCAACCGTAAATAATTGTAGCTACTTTGATTCTGACTGACTGAACTAACAAAGTTGAGTTTGGAAAATGCGCTAAGGCAACATAATATCTTCGGAATTTGTTTACCGTTTGCGTTTCCAAGAAGTCCCTTTACCTCAGTATGAGGTCCCTATATTGCGTACAACGCGGTCCTCTTTCTACCAACTTTGACTTCAGCACACACCCTCATGCGTTATGGCTCCCTGTCTCTTTCGCGTGATTTACATTAAAAAATACGTCTTCCTTTTTGTTAGAAACGTTAGAAGTAGGGCGGTGCCCCACCTATTACGTATTTTACGAATTCCAGAGGACACATTTGTCCAGAACAGCGGACTCTACCCTTCACTCAGAAGGCTTTTGTAACCACATCCTTCTCAAATGAGTAAGGTTGACCAGAGTATGTATGATGTCTTCTCCTTGGTATATTTTCGTCGCCAACACCCTTCCAGCACGCTACTTTAAGAAGAAGACCTCCTCCTTTACGTTACGTAATTTACGAATTTTCCGAAGTACTTGGGTGACAGTTTTGGGTGCCTAAGATTGCGCGCGCGAATCGTTCATAAATTTAAATTGTTCATACATGCTAGTAGTCTCGTCTTCGAATTCGGTTGACGGTAGACTTTTTTGAAAGAAATTTTCGCCGTCACTTGGACGTTACTGGACGGAGCCATTAATCGTTGGGTCACGATTAACGGCTCTATTCATGTGGTCGCCTGTGGATAGTAACAAGACGCATACACTATACATCCCCTATGACACCCTCCTGTGGAAAGCAACGGGAAACTACCACAGCACAACATATTTTCCTAGAACAGCGGACACTACCCTTCACTTTGGTAACTCTGGTTAACCAGAGTATATATGACGTCTTTTCCTTGGTGTATTTTCGTCGCCAACAACTTTCTAGCACGGCACTTTAAGAAGAAGACATAAAAATACGTCTTCCTTTCTGTTATGTCATCTTCTCCTTGGTGTATGTTTCGTCGCCAACGCTCATTTCGAGTACGGCATTTTAAAAAGAAAACAAAAATATGGGTTTTTGTTAGAAACGTTAGAAGTAGCCTTTTACATGTTTTATATTACATTACATATAGCGATCTCATTCGAATACAGACAGTTTATAAAAGGAACTGCCTAGGTGTCGGTTTCGGGTGCCCAGGATTGCGCGCGCGGATCTACCGTAAATTTACAATTAAATGCCGGGTTGCGTATTAATAAGACGTATTTGAATATTTTTTTGGTGTTTATACGAGCTGCCACCGCGAATAAATATAATTATTTACGGTTGAAATTCAAATTCAAAGTAAAGCTTCAGAATGTCAATTTACTTTTTAACAGATAATCAAACTATGTTTAAAATATATGACATACGATCCAAATTATAATTATGATGAAGATGATGAATATCATCAAGATAGGTCTATGGATATGGTGGAAGAAGATGATGAGGATGAAGAGAATGATGAATACAGCGACGACGATGATATGAGTTGGAAAGTAAGACGCGCTGCTGCTAAATGTTTAGAATCTGTTATATCTAGCCGTCATGAATTATTACCGGAATTTTATCGAACTTTATCCCCAGCTTTGGTTGCACGGTTCAAAGGTATTTAAATGTTTTTCTTAAACCTTATTTCTAAAAAAAAATATTTTATTAGAGAGGGAGGAAAATGTGAAATCAGATATTTTCCATGCGTACATCGCACTTTTGAAACAAACAAAACCTTCTGCTGCTGTTAGCATAGATCCAGATTCAATGGAACAAGAAGAAGCTCCTGTTTATTTACTCCAACAACAAGTACCGGTTATAGTAAAGGGAGTGCATGGACAAATGAAAGAGAAAAGCATCAAGACCCGTCAAGATTGTTTTCAGTTGCTGAAAGAACTTTGTAATGTTTTACCAGGAGCTTTAACTCTTCATATCGGGGAACTTATTCCTGGAATTCAGT
Organism: Hemicrepidius hirtus; assembly: GCA_963082805.1. Lineage (NCBI taxonomy): Eukaryota > Metazoa > Arthropoda > Insecta > Coleoptera > Elateridae > Hemicrepidius > Hemicrepidius hirtus. The sequence goes on from OY720168.1 coordinate 22,906,012, forward strand.
ATTCTTTAGGAGAAAAGAATTCTAGCAGTAATATGAAAATAGATGCTTTGTCTTTTATATATTGTATACTGACTTCTCATTCGCCTGAAGTGTTTCATCCTCACATGTGTGTTCTCCTACCTCCTGTCATTAATGCTGTTGGAGATAGTTTTTATAAAATTACAGCAGAAGCATTGCTTGTGCTACAAGAATTAGTAAAAGTTATACGACCATTAAATTCTGCATCTGGTTTTGATTATACGCCTTTTACTAGTGAAATTTATAATTGTACGTTGATTAGACTTAAAGCTTCAGATATTGATCAGGAGGTTAAGGAACGAGCTATCTCGGCAATGGGACAAATCATCAGCAATTTAGGAGATTCTTTGCAAGAGGAGCTTCCTGTTTGTTTGCCAATATTTTTGGACCGTTTGAAGAATGAAATTACTCGCCTTACTACTGTGAAAGCTCTTACCAAAATTGCAGCATCACCGTTATCCATTGATTTGCCTATTATTGTAAGTGTTTACAGGTTTTTGACTGCACTTTTTTTCTCCCAATCTTTCACGCCCATACATGCCCATACTATCTGGCACATTCCAAACTGCATCATTCATTTCTCTATACAATGTCCGGCGATTTACATTTTAAATGTCCCGCGATCTAAATTTTAAATGTCCGGCGAATGTTCGTGAATAATGGAGATCTCCGGCGACTTAAATTTTAAATGTCCCGCGATAGAAATTTTAAATGTCTGTCGAATGTCCGTGAATGATGGAAATCTCCGGCGATTTATATTTAAATATCCCGTGATAGAAATTTTAAATGTCCGGCGAATGCCCGTGAATAATGGAAATCTCCGGCGATTTATATTTAAATATCCCGCGATAGAAATTTTAAATGTCGGGCGATATAATGTTTATATCATCGGCGATTTAAATTTAAATGCCCGACGGTATACATTTTATATCATCAGTAATTTTTTAAACATCCATCTCATAAATTCTTCAATTTTTTATGGGATTTCCTCCTATTTATGTCATCTTTCTGTAATATTCTTTTAGTCAATTTCTTGTGCTTCATGTTATACTTATATTTATGTATAAGGCCGGTCGCGCACAGGCAATTTTTTATCACGCAATTAAAAAATTGCACAATTAAAAATCTCACAAAAATAATTGACTTCGCACGGGCAATGAAAAATTGTCCATATTATCAGCGTTGTAGATACGAACTTCTACGAAATAGCTTCCTAATATTAAGAAAAAAAAGTTGTAAACGTTTGTTTTGTAACAAGTTTACTCTTTTATAGAATTATCCTCCCAAATTATTTGCTGACACTGTTTACTATAGTGCGATTAAAATTTGCCTGAAAAATATCGTCGGTGCGCGACAGGCCTAATTGAAGTTTAAAATTGCAACTGTTTTCTTGTTTTTATTCAGAATGAAGCAGTACCTGTATTGGGTTCATTTTTACGTAAAAACCAAAGGGCTCTAAAACTCAGCACCCTTTTATTGCTGGATTGCCTTATAAAAAATTATCATCATCGCGTTTATGTTGATCTCCTACGCCATGTCACAACAGAATTACCACCACTTCTAGATGAGTCGGACCTACATATAGCTCAATGGACACTCATTCTTTTGAAATCAATAGCACAGTATCATCCTCGTGCCCTACAAGATATTTCGACGAATATATTACCTGAAGTTTTGAATTTAGTGAAGTCCCCATTGTTGCAAGGTATTATTTATAATTATTGGGCTGATACATATATTTAGAAATATTGTTTTTGTTTTATATCTAGGAACTGCCTTAGTTTCAATGCTCGAGTTCTTCCAGGGTCTAGTAAAATGTCGTTTGCCAGGTTTAGGATATAATGATTTGCTCCAAATGTTATTATATCCAATTTCACACATACCTACTAATCAAGGTAATCTTCACAAACAAGCTTATTATTCATTAGCAAAGTGTGTAGCAGCGATTACCGTAATTTGTAAAAACCAAGCCCTACCGGTTGTGAATCAATTTATACATAATATTCAAGTTGCTAGGTGCGACTCGCAACACATTTTTTCATTACTTGTTGTTGGCGAAATTGGTCGAGAAATGTAAGTAAATAATTTTATATAAGGAGTATTATATTTTAATATCCTTTTTTTAGCGATCTTACTTCTGTTACTAATTTAAAAGAAGTTATTCTACAATCATTTTCTGCTATTTCTGAAGAAGTCAAGTCTGCTGCTAGTTATGCTTTAGGTAGTGTTTCAATTGGTAATTTACAGCAGTATTTGCCTTTTATTTTGCAAGAAATAGAAGATCAACCCAAACGACAATATTTATTATTACATTCGCTTAAAGAGGTAAGTACCAATAGAATTATTAATCTACTCATTATTTTAGGCAAACTTTCGATAACATACACAAAATTGAAATTAAGAGCTGAGGATACAGTAATTATTGTCCTTACCCTTATCGTTAATACTGCCCAGCGCCTAGCGCAAATTTTACGTGAAATACGCACCGCTATAAACTTCAAAAAACGTGTACCTGTTTTTTTTTTTTGTTTACGTCGAGGTCTGTGTTTGTTTTGTTTACGTTGAGGTCTTGCCGGCAACAGAAATAAAGAATCATGTATCAATTTTCATAAGTTCATAGTATGTTGACGAATTAATATAAATTTTGTAGCCCCTTTTCAGGTAGTTGTAGGAATTCAAAGCCTGCTGATTATTTTGGAGAATACAACAATTTTCCTTGCCTTCGCTTTCCTGCCCTTGCTAATGTTTACGTGAAATACGCACCACTATAAACTTCCACCAAAAACTATTTACACATTCAGGCGTACGTGTTTTCATAGTGTCTGACGAATTAATTAAAATTGTGTAATCCCATTCATAGAATTATGGTTCTATCCTTTGTCTGTGTTTTGCTCCAGTCTATATTTGACTTTGTATAGATATATTGTCAAAACTTTCCTTAAAATAATATTCTGGTTTAGGTTATTACATGTTTATCGTCAACACCAGATGGTATTAAGCAATTGCTTCCATTCGTTCCTGCAATTTGGCAGCAACTGTTTCTTCATTGTGAATGTATTGAAGAAGGTACAAGAAATGTTGTAGCCGAATGTTTAGGAAAACTTACACTGATCGATCCTGCAAATTTATTACCGCAACTTCAAGAATATTTGAACTATTCTTCTCCATTAATGCGAACAACTGTTGTGACTGCTGTTAAGTTTACAATTTCGGATCAGGTATAATTGAAATGACGCTCTCTTTTAATTTTTACATTAATTTTTTATTTAGCCACAAGCTATAGATCCTCTTCTTCGCCAATGTATTGGACAGTTCCTTAATACACTACAAGATCCAGATTTAAATGTTCGGCGCGTTGCTCTTGTAGCATTTAATTCTGCTGCCCATAATAAACCGTCTCTTATTAGAGATTTATTAGATTCCATTCTACCTCATTTGTATAGTGAAACCAAAGTTAAGGTAACATTCTGTATTTTTCCAACAACCAACAATTACTACTATTTTTTTTAGAAAGAGCTTATACGAGAGGTTGAAATGGGTCCATTCAAACACACGGTTGATGATGGTCTTGATATTCGTAAAGCCGCTTTTGAATGTATGTATACGTTATTAGACTCCTGTTTGGATAGAATCGATATTTTTGAATTCCTAAATCACGTGGAAGGAGGTCTAAAAGATCATTATGATATTAAAATGTTGACATATTTAATGGCTGCTCGTCTTGCACAAATCTGTCCTGGAGCTGTTTTACAAAGTAAGTTTTCATATTGAGGTGATTAGAAAAAATGGGAAATATTTTATGGATCTAGTTTGTTATCTGGGGGGGTGACCTACCATTTAACATTTTATTTTGTGTTTAGGGTTAGATAGGTTAGTTGAACCACTACGTGTGACATGTACAATGAAAGTAAAAGCAAATTCCGTAAAACAAGAATATGAAAAACAGGATGAATTAAAAAGATCTGCTATGAGAGCTATATCAGCATTATTGATGATCCCTGATGCAGGTTTGAATTGTCCTAACCCATATTATTGTGGTATTTTGTTAAAATTATGTTTCAGATAAAAATCCGCATCTGAACGAGTTTGTAACCCAAATCAAAAATACGCCTGATTTGCTACCAATTTTTGAATCAATTCAGAAGGATAGTGCTAGTAGTCATAATGATTATTTTCTTATGGATCAAAGTTAAGTTCTAGTTGCCTTATGATCTGCCTTTAATTCAGGTAGATTGTAAAGCGAAACAGCAACAGAACACTGCGTTTGTAACTGTTTTACAAATAAAATCGTATACTTAACATGTGGTATTTCTTTTTGTATTCAGTTTTGTTTTACGGCACATTTTTGTTTGTGTACGTTTTTTTCTTACATTATGTTAAAAGCAATAAAAAATAAAGTTTTTGTTTTATACTATAATTTTCTTTTAGGAAAAAATGAACCACCGACATCTCCTTCCACATTAACAACATTTTGTTTTAGTAGCAATAATGCCTAAGGTGCTTTCAATGCGACGCATTTCTTTCATTGCGCGTTCTTGCGGTAAACGCGTGATTGGTCGATTTTAAAATATTGTTTTAAAATCGGACACTCTACGCAAACACGCGCGATGAAGAAAAGCAGCGCACTAAATGCATCTTAACACTAAACTCTTTCTTTTATTGCCGTATTTTTTCGCTTTGCTCCAATTTCTTTTGACTCTGCCAAGATAGTTTTCTTTTGATTTATCCTATGGAGCTTTGTTGTTTTTGTTTTCATCATAAACTTGCTGGGCGCGAGGTTTCCATAGATTTTAACTTCTGTTGATCCTTCTTCTCTTCTATGCAGTTTGTCTCCACTATTGTTTTATACACCTACTTTATTTCCTTCCTTTTAAGCGCGTTCAAAAAGTTAATGAACGTTCAAATTAAAACGAGGACATAGCACGCACAAATGGATATTTCCCGCGAGGTGTCTATATCTACTTCAGTTTTTTAATACTTCCCTCATCCCATAATATGTTTCTGTCATTTTTGCTTCTTGTTTAGAGCGTTGTATAAAACAATAAATGCAGCATTCGCTATTTTAATGGACTTATCTCTTGCCAAACTATTGAATTTCTGCAAACATTCATTCAACAGTAGGTACACAACCAATTGTGTTGCAAAATGCATCAGCGCGCTGCATATGGAAGAGTCTTTAGAAATATGTTGTCATTTCTTTTGATGCCTACTTTTAGATCATTTGCAGATATTATTTTTTTCATCTGATCATCATCATTACTCTACTGTTTACTCTTCACCAGCGTCAGTGGGCTTCAACAGTTTAAAATCTTCTCAAAATCGTTCGATTCTGTTACTTTTAGAACACCTCACTTGATTATTTTTAATCTTTTCCGCTGGTTTTTCGAATTGTCACTCTCTTTAATGTAAAGTCTTTTCTTTTGTCTACCACACATTAATTCTTGCCCAACCTCCTTTTTGGTATGTTGTGTTGTTTCTTTTACTTTTTAGAGCATCCCACTTGATCATCTCTAGCCCTATTCCACCCCTTCCATAGGTTTTTCGTACTTTCAGCCTGTTTCAAACATCTCATTTAATTATTTCTAATCTTTTCAGCTGGATTTTCGTATTGTTTCATCTCTTCTACTCTTTTTTTTGTACTTTCGGCCACTTGAACGTAAATTCAGTCTCTTTGTTATAATTCCTTTTGTCTACTAGTACCTACCACTTATTATGTTTTTCCCGGCCAATTTTTTGTCATGTTGTGTTGATTGTTTTACTTTTAGACTATGGAGAAGAACCCACACGGAGTTGAACAATTTATTTGTTAATAATTGTTAAAGTCGCGACCAAGATATGGCCAGGATTGCTGAAGAGAATAGACACGCCAGAAAGGGACTTACTTTTTCCTATTGTTTAAAGATTGGAAATTCCTATAAATTTGTTAAAATTATATTTTAGAAATTGGGGCCATATTTTTTGCCGTGCCCTGTATAAATTTAAAGGGCTAACGGCACTTGAACGATGATCTTTAGTAGCTGTCGTTGAACTTTTAATAGCCATGAAGCTAGTCGCTTATGTACTAAGCCAGTTTCACATAAGCGAGCAACGTTTAATTTCCTGAAAATAATATCAAGAATGAATACAAACTTTCTTTTTTTATTGGAGGGAGACCAATAAATAAAGTTCAGGGTGATAATGTTGGTTCAATTTATTGAGTATTTATGAAAAACTAAAAAATATTCGCAATCTGTACTTCCCCTAAAGATTTAAAGAGGCTTCCGAACAATTTTTAGCGGGAGCGTTATGAAATATTGTTCTGTGTTTTAAACGTTTGTTCGTGGTTGAAATAATTGTTTATGGCTATTTTTCTAAACTTGCAAGGGTGTATTTTAATATTAAATGTGTTTAATAAATTTTTATTTGAAAATAGGTGATACTTGGAGGAAGAATAAGTATTTTAAACGGAAGTATTTCCATAGAGGCTTTTGTTTTACAGTTGTATGACTGAACAAGCCCCCCCTATTGTTCTGCCACCCACTGTTCGAACCACTCGACAAAAATGTACCTAGATAATGACTTACAAGGCTTGTATATATGTACAGCATACAGCTACAGGGCAATTTTTTCAGGCGTGATTGTGAAACAGCCTTTCAACATGGCGTTGTCAACAATGAACGTCAGAATTCCATTATTTTAGTTGCTTAGTAAACATTTATGATTTATTTGTTAATCGTGTTTTAGTTCCGATTGATTGTTGTAATTATTTAAAATGAATGGTTTGAGTTTGAGTGAATTGTGCTGCCTATTTTGCTGCCCACCGTGCCCTAGTCGAATCGCGGCTAAATTGGCGTTTTTGCCTCCTGAGCCAACATACGATTTCCACGCAGATGGTACGGGTAAATACGCCTTAACCCTTACAGATAGGGCCGAATGGCAATACTCCGAACGCGAGAAGGAAAACGTAGAGGGTTTCTTCACAAGGACTAATAGGGGCAACCGAATTGCCTGTCTGTTTGTTCGTTGTAGCAACACTGCCAGATTTACTATTTTATTTTCCCATGGAAATGCTGTAGACCTAGGACAGATGAGCAGTTTTTACTTGGGATTGGGATCTCGCATTAACTGCAACATCTTCAGTTATGACTATTCAGGTTATGGTGTAAGTGCTGGTAAACCTTCTGAAAAGAATCTTTATGCTGATATTGATGCTGCATGGCTGGCTCTTCGTACTCGCTATGGGATTAGCCCTGAAAATATTATTTTATATGGACAAAGTATAGGAACTGTCCCTACTGTAGATCTTGCAGCACGCTATGAAGTTGGCGCTGTGATCTTACACTCGCCCCTCATGTCAGGCATGCGAGTGGCCTTTCCTAATACCAAGCGAACTTGGTTTTTTGATGCCTTCCCCAGGTAATATTTATATATTTAATCTTTTATCAATTTTACATTTTTTATACTTTTCCAGTATTGATAAAGTTCCCAAAGTAACGTCTCCCACATTAGTTATTCATGGTACCGAAGATGAAGTAATAGACTTCTCTCACGGCCTTACCATATTCGAAAAATGTCCAAGGGCTGTTGAACCTTTATGGGTAGAGGTAAGTCTTCTGGTAAATTCAGATGAACCCATAATTATATATAACAGCAACAAGTAAGATGACATGTGTAAGAAAGAGATGCTTAAATAGAGAACTTCAGCTTTATTAGGCTTTCAAAATCATTTTTTAAATAAACTGACCCACCTGCATGTAAGAAACCGTATATATACTGGTTTACAATTCAATGAGTTTCATGTTCAATCTCTAGTGGATATCTTAAGTAAGATAGAAGAAACTGTCTTTAGGTTCACTTAGTCTTAAGTAGCATTTAGTGCGGCGCTTTTATACATGACAAGATTATCGCGTGCGATGCAAAAAAGTGTCGCACAGAATGCACCCTTAAATTGTGTGAAAATATCAGCTATACCAGGGTTGTTTGTGTGGTTTACGTGGGTATACCTAAATGTGCATAGTTCTAAAACGCGTGTATATAAACAGATATTGCGCAAAACAATTGTTTACGGGAAGCGCGTTTTTTTTGCCGACGTAAATTTTAGAAATACGTTTTCCCTTTACTAAGGACTGATCTTTCAATTCGCGTGTAACTCCTGGCTTAACTGGGAGTTAAATCCTATATGTCCCCAAGGAGGATAAACAGGGAGACTTATTACTAGATTGTATTAGGAAATATCATACCATCTAAAACACAATTTGTATTCAGAATAGGTACCTTGCTTAAAAAACAATTTAAACTTTCTAATTATAATTACAGTAGTATATGTAATTGAAGAGTGATAACAAAAACGAACATAGTACATTAGTTAGTATTGATTTACGCCAATATAGCATTGGTATCTTCTTCAAATAATAAATTATTCCGTAAAATAAAAATTATAGACTCTGTAAGTTTACATAAAACATTCTATTCATGTCCTTTACTCATAAAAGATAACATAAGAAATAGGTGTCTTTGTTTACTTGAGAATGTATATTTATTGCTAGTAGTTGTTATTAAAACAAAACTTGTTATTTATGATAGGTATGCATTTACGTACTCTCGGTAAAGGCGGGCACAATCATATTGCGTGTACAAACTTAAGTTGGCGAATTGTTGTTACTGTTGCTATTATTGCTATTGCAAAAAAAAGGATAATAAAGAAGAAGAAACGGTCGAAAAAAGAATGCTTACTTAAGCGGCAATAACAAACTCGCGTAAACTTGACGAAATTTCAATTAGACCCTGAGGATTGGTTCAATTATTTGCGTACGAACAAAGGAATCTATTTAGAACGACATAAACTAATCAAAAATAAATAGAAAAGCATAAACTTCCCACACCAGGACCAGGAATAGCAGTAGAAGACTAAATTCAGACAAAAATTTCAAAATGATCTTGATTTCGCTCAAGCCAAACAATTTTCTGAACCCATTTATCGAACTTGTCGACGCACATGATAAGTCTTACAACATAAGTTTGTACAAACAAAATGATATGCAATATCGTCTGTGCCAGTCTTAAGTTTGAAGCCAAAACGTCCTGACGCCGAAACGGCCGGCGCCGATACGTTCTGACGAGGAAACGGCCAGTGTTGATACGTCCTGACGCCGAAACGGCCGGCGCCGATACGTCCTGACACCGAAACGGCCGGATCCGTAGGTGACGGGTATGCGTCTCGCGTTGTAATAAGAATCGATAGAACTATTCGATTTCGGGTGCGTAATTGATGCGTCTCGCGTTGTAATGAGAACCAATGGAGCCGTTCGATTTTGGATCCGTAGGTGACGGGTACGCGTCTCGCGTTGTAATGAGAACCAATGGAGCTGTTCGATTTTGGATCCGCAATTGATGCGTCTCGCGTTTTAATGACTAATAGAATTGCTCGATTTAGACAGTTTTTGACTTTTTGTACTGTATTAAGATGTGTGTGGATGGAGAGAATGAATGTAATTATGTTTTAATGTTTTAGGGTGCTGGTCATAACGATGTTGAACTATATAATGTGTACCTGGAAAGGCTAAAGCAATTTGTAAATGTAGAATTGGTTAACTGACAGCTGCTGGGTGCAGACGATTGCACAGCGAGTTCTGGTACCTCTAGTTCTGCAGGAGAAAAGCTACTCTAGCCCGGGGCTGCGGGTCAGGCCCCCCGCCGACCCGCATCACCACCGCACTGCCCTTCGCCACACTTGACCCTTCGGGCTCTTTCTGGTATGCTTGCTCGTGCTGAACGACAGTGCACCAGTGCTCAAAATTCGCCTCGCTCTAGGCCAGCGCCGCCCCCTAAAGCGCAGTCCCTTCCTACATGTAATGGCGTTTCGTTACTCTGTCCCAGCGTCTGTCGTTGTCCTGTGCTCGAGACCACGTGCTAGCATCAGTGTAAATAGTGACATAAACCAAATTATAAAGTTTATCGACAATCTTTCAAGTGATGCAATATATTGTGTAATACCAGTTAATGTAACTTTCTGTATTTTCTAAGTGTGAGATTTCTGTTGTTGGAGATCGAGATGTGTTCCAATCGGTGCGTCGGGCTGATGGTTCTTCTTGTAAAATAATTATCCTATGCCTTGTATCATACAGTTTATTAATTGAACTGAATATCAAGTTACTAAACTTTGTATGTATCCTAGGTAATAAAATCCTTTTCGCATTATTGCATAATTTTTTATCAAGTTTGGATATCATGTGTTTTTTCATCTTTTATTATTATAGCTACTGAATGAAGAACTAGTTAATATTTTTATTTGTTATTTAGTCAATATTTTTTCTCTATGTGTATTTTAAATGTAAATTGGGCACTATTGGAAAATATTTCTTTTCTAGCTGTGTATTATTAGATTTATTATATTAGTTATAATTTTTGATTGTAATTTTAGACCACTTAATTTTTGTGATTTTTTTGAATTTCAGTAAAACGTAATACATATCATTTTTATTTGTGTTTATGCATTTATTGAGAATTTTGCATTAAACTATTATCTAAGCTCAATATATTTGTCAATTAGTTTGTAAGCCTGTTTGATCCTAATTTATGTATAACTAACATACCATATAACTACTACAAATTCTTGTACCTACTTGATATGACGCATTCTAAACACCAAAAGAAGCCAAAAAGTTTCCATCTACATGACTGGAAACACTTCATTAAGCGGTTACAATAGTCCTCTAAAGCCTAATTTCTTTTCAATAAATTTTGAAACAAACTTTTGCGATTTTTCTCCATTTACCTCAAGAAATTAGAATTACAAAAAACTGCTGTTGGTTCAAGTAAACTTGGAATAATATTTTTTAAAAGGCACAGGTGGTATTCATGAAAAATTTAAAATATATGTATATATATATCTTCGCGTCAAGTATCAAGCGCATTGATATGAACTTTTTTGTTTGTTTAGGTGTTTTTACAATACTTCATATCAATTTGTGGCAACAAATCACCAACACTGTATATTTAAATTAACTTTTTCAACCTTTTAATATCACAAACTTGCCATTCTTTCTTGCTTTTAACATTTTCAGGTCCCATCTGCTTAACACACAAGCTGTTTTGGTTTAAATCATCCAATATATATTTTTTAAATTGTGTGGTACAAAAAAAAACTTATAAATAAAACAAAACTGTTTAAAGTATCATAGTCATGATCAAAAAAATACTCGGGGTACATTTTTAATTTTGCCTTGAGAATTTAGACAGTTTATTGAAGAAAATGATGTAATAAATAATGTTTCTTTTATATAAATAGAAAATTTAAATGATTTTCGTATCATTTTGGTAAACAGGAATGTTCTTACATATAATATGAGGTAGTAGTGATATATTGGACAAATAAAATGAAATTATTAAGTAGGATTTTTAAAACCAACTATGAAATTACTTAAATTTAAAACATGTATTCGTTTTTTGAATATTTTTACTCTTAATCTCTGCTTTGTTTTTATAATACTACTAGTTCTATCAAACATATGCAACTTTTTCTCCTATTTCTTGTAATATAATTAATGTAATTTACTAATTACTGAGCAAATCGGTACAAAAGACAACTCAAATATACGTTCAATACAAACACAAGTTTTCAGAATTTTACATCTTAGTTAATATTCGAACAGGGAGTGGGAAGGTGTAAAAAAAGTAAGTCTATGTATACTTTTATATAAATTATTACCTACAGCAGTTATTAGTTTTGCGGTTAAAAGCAGAAAAACAGTAGTAGGAACATTTTTCAGTTTGTATAGTAAAATACCATCCCATATTCCTGGACATGGGAATATGAAGGTATATTTCTCATTATTTTCAGACTTATCGATATAGATCTACAATAGTTATTTACCAAATGGAAATATTGTGAAGAAACTTTAATTCGTTTTTTTTTACAGTACAGCGGCTATCCGCGAATTGCGGAGCAGCCTATATAATATATTTATATTAATTATGTTTATAGTTTCTTTGCCAATTTCAGTCTTTTACATCCATTCTTTGGGCCTTTCACTATAATGTAGGTTGCTTGGCATTTTATACAGTTCTTCCCCTCAATTATTCGGCACTCTGTGTTGTTCTACACTTCCTGATGCAATCTTTTATATATATATATTTTTGTAGATCTTCCAGTCACAGAAACTGGGAAGGTAGATGTATGAGAGTTAGTTATTGAACACTTTATTATAAATAATTACAGGCAAATATACTTTTTAGTGTCGACAACTGAACCCTCTATTGGTTAGAGGATTAACAACCGTACTGGGAACATTAAAGACCTATATAACAAAATATTTCAAAATTTGAATGGTGTATTATCTAACTTCATACGGCAGCCTGAAAACCCTGAAGTTAGCTAGCGATGATTAATGGCGCCAGGTGGAAGTGTTATTTGATGAAATTGTCCAAATTTTAATGTATTTTATTAAATCTTTCGTATATAATTATTTTTATTAGAACGAGAAACATGTCTAGTCTTCGAAAATCATTACTTTCACGTGGATCAAAAAGGTAGAAAAATAGAATTAATTTAAATATAATTTACTTAACATTTTTATTATTTTAGCTTCTCACCTGGAAGTTGTAATGATTGTACTCCAATTAATTGGTCAAAATACTTTGAAAATGAACAGGAGGTGCATGTAAGGGGTAATACATTTCATGTGTACCTAACTGGAAAAACTGGGCCAATTTTGTTAATGATCCATGGTGGAGGTTATTCTTCATTGACCTGGTCATTATTTACGGTAAGTTCCTCATGAAATTCAAGATCATATGGAATATGTTTCATTTTCAGGATGAAATTACAAATAAAATTGAATGTCAAATTTTGGCAATTGATCTTCGAGGACATGGAAATACAAAAACTGATGATGAAGAAAATCTTTCCTTAGATATACTAGCAGAGTAATAAATAGCAAATTTAATTAATGATATGAATGTTTATTATTTTCTTATTTGTAGAGATATTGCAGATGTTATTAACGCTCTTTTTTACAATATTGTCCCACCAATTGTTTTAGTTGGACACAGTTTAGGTGGAGCTGTAGCAGTGGCAGTTGCTGCACTTGTCCCAGAAGTAGTTGGGCTTTGTGTGATTGATGTAGTAGAAGGAACAGCATTGGAATCACTTTCATCTATGCAAAGTATTCTAAGAGGTCGTCCTTCAAGTTTCAAAAGTATTGAACATGCAATCCAGTGGAGGTTAAGAAAGTAACAAAAAAATCTTGTAACTTTTAAAAACCATATTTTTAGTTTCAGAGGTGGTCAAACTCATAATTTAGAAGCAGCCAGGGTATCAATGCCTGGTCAGATAAAAAAGTATAAACATTTAAATTAAAATCCTCCACATATTAAAAATATATAATTTACAGCTTACAAACAGGTTTATTAGCCGCAAATGAATGTGATAATTTAGTTGCCAGTGAAAATAATTCAATGGAACCACAAGAAAAGTCTCCTGTAAGACTTGTTCATCAGCGTTCTGCAGATGCCATTGAAGAAGAAAATGAGGAAGATCATGAACAAAATAAAAATAGTAATTATAAACATCAAGAAGAAGAGATAAGTAATGGGTCTCATCAATTTAACACTGTGAAAGATTTTGGAAAACCTCCAATACACAGTGGGGCAGCTAATGGATCAGCAATTTTTAAAGTGCCAGGAATAGATAATAATCTCTATGCATGGAGAATTGATTTAAGTAAAACAGAACCTTTTTGGAATGGTTGGTTTAAAGGGTTATCACAAAAATTTCTGGATATACAAGTACCAAAGGTGTTACTGTTAGCTAATATCCATGGTCTTGATACAACACTTACTGTAGGACAAATGCAAGGTAAATTTCAGCTGCAAGTGTTGCCAAGATCCGGTCATGCAATTCATGAAGATCAACCACATCATGTAGCTGATATAATAGCAGGATTCTTAGTAAAACAAAAATTGGCAATTCCAAGAAATGGTTTTACCCCATCCATGCCTGCATGTTAAATGGAATCAAAAAAGTGATAACAGAAAAATTAATATTTATTTGTTTTTTAAAAATTAACGTTTTATTTTGCTTATTAATATTTATTTAATTTACAGTTGATACATAAAATGTGCATACTGTATTGTAAATTTGAAACATTAAATACTATTAGTAAAGTTTACAATACTGCTAAATCAGCGATAGTGACTACAATGAGACTAGAAAGTTTTTAACAACCCTGCAGCATAATATAAATTTGTACTTCTTCAATTAATAAACCTTAGAAAAAGCAGAATTAATTGTTGCAATAATTCGATGTACATTAAATTTTTGTTGTAATAATAATAATAAAATCATTACAACAAATTATTACAGAATAATTCTTTTATAAGGAACTAGCAGCAAATGAAATTATATTAATTATTTAACACAACCACAAAATATCACAAAAATTACAAACAGTTAGTTAAGTAACTTTAATACACTTTAAATAGGAGTTTTCATTTCTTGTTTTATGCAGTTCTTAAATGCATCCCAGCCTTCATTCTTCGCATATGACTGAAACAAAAAATAAATTGGAGAAACTTTATTCATAAAACAATATAAAAAATGGTTTTATTTTTCTTGTCCTTGTTTTTAAATTAAAACTATCGCAGCAACAATTAGTACGCACGCGCGGTAATGGTGATTTAGGCTGAGAAATCTAGCAACAAACAGGAGCAGCAAGTCCTAGGACTGTAATATAACTTTGATTTCCAGTTCTTTTTATTATTTTAATGTGTAAGACTTATTAATAAAATCTTAATTTCTGAAATACCTGTACTTACTTTAAAACCGCGATGTAATCTATCTTTCATAATGGCAATAAACTCACGGTAACTCAACAAACCATCTCCATCCTCGTCAAAAATTGAAAATACAGTATGTACTATGTGGTGACTTAAACTTGTACCAGTACATATTTTAACTGCGCGATGAAACTCGTCTAAAAATAAATTTTAAACATGATTTGTATGTCTACAAAAGGATCAGATAGGAAATTACTTGAGGGCGTTAGGAATTGAACCTGCGCCTGGAAAATGGCGTACAGAGAAGCATGTTTGACTGACAATTTAGAGGCCCAGGTTCAATTCTTGGTTGAAATAGGCCTTCAAGATGAATCCTTTCACATTATGATTGAGGGAGTTTAAATGTGGGTTTTTATAAGCAAAATACTATTTTTGTATGTTACCTTTTGATATAGGATGATCTGCTAATGTATACATTCTCATTGCAATGCTAAAATCTTCTAAGTTATTCAAAAATTGACAAAATATGTAGAATTCATCGAATGTTATTCCTTTACTTTCCTTGATTCTATCTAAGAGTCTATCTAAATACATATCGTATTCATCCGTATCAAGATAAGTGTATCTTAAAAGAATTTTCGCGAAATCCACTTCGGAAATAGTTGGAAGACCTTTGGAAAATTCGCTAAATTCGAGTTCTAAGACTTCAGTTTGTAAATCAAGCATGAATCTCCTAAATCCTTCAAATCTTAATTCTTCTTTGCCTTTGGGACCAAAAAAGTGAATAATAAGAGTGGTATCAACAAGATGACGTCTTTGTAATCCTTGCTCATCATCTACATAGTCTTCAGTTGATTCTTTGTCGGAACCTTCAGCTAATGTTAGCCCCCGTTTTCCTCTCCAAGCATGGCTGAATATTTTTTCCATCTACACACATTTCTATTTAGTACACAACAGAAATGCAGAGAAGCATTTAAACGCAAACAGAACACAACATTTTGTTAAATACTTTCACAAAACGACACAAAAAGTATTTTATAACACAGAAAGATGTAGTGTTGTTGTTATTCATGATTAGAAGTAACACAACGATTTTCAGTTCAATCCTCTCCCAACAGAATCTGACTAACACAAAAAAGTAACAATAGTTTAACAGAAAAATAGCAATGTTAGAATTTTAAATGCTAGTTGAAGCCAATTACAGCACTGCTCAAGTTTTTAACAAACTCACAGTTTCAGGATCTTCTTTATGTTTTCCAGCCAATAATTTACGTATCTGCCCAATAATTTTCAATTGTTTATATGTACTTAATACCAAAAAAATTAAAATTAGATAAAAATTTGTAAACTTACAACAAGAAATTCGTTTTTATCAACTCGTTGATTTCCATCTGTATCGAACATATTGAATGCTATTCTAAATCCCGACTGGGGTTCTAAAAAGAACGTGTAAATGAAATATTTCAATTATTATATAAAAATAATTTTCCTTACTTGTTAAGACGGACAACAGGAACAAATATTCCGTATAAGAGATTATTCCTAAAGAAAGGAAGATAATGAATCTACGATAACATTTAACTAGGTACATACATTATTATCAAGTTAAGAATCATTTACTGAAATAGAAGTCTGCAGGCTACCTTTATCTCTTAAATTCCTAAACAGTCTAGGCGAGCCTTGAACTAAAGAGGGTGTGTTTTCTTTGATGTTCTCCATATCACTAGAATTCAAATTTCTTCTCTTTAGACGAGCTGCAATATTGTTTTCTAGTTAGTCTATTAAATATATGAAAGTTCGCTGATTTACAAAAAATTGAACCGTTACTAATCAAAATAGAAAACATTCTGAATGTAGTCCTTTTAATCGCTTGTTCAAAACATTTATTACAATTTTAGTGAACGCCGCGAGTTTCGTAAATAACTCTAATGAATAATGCCCATTATATGCGAATAAAAACCTATACTTTATCCACGACTATTACTAAATAATAATATGTACCTATATAGTACCTATATTGCGCAACAAGTGCGTGAAGGCGGCTTTTTACGTATGTGTTACGCACTATACGATTTCTATGGCCATATATTTGAAATTATTAGTCGAACTATATATTCACAGTCGTTGACGCAAACGCTACGAATCGCAGGAAGTGAAACGATGTACAGTAGATATATTCGGTATTCGGAAACGTCAAACGTGGGTGTGTTACTTTGGACCTCATAAAATTCATTAACTTGCAATACAAAATTGAATGGAATTGTTTATCTCTACTTCATTTATATATGGACGTACAGAGTGTGTCCCAGATTATGCATATTTTTGTGTGTAGAGATAACCCTATCAAACCTTATAAATTTTTGTACATAAAAGATGTCTACAAAGTAGGCGAATCAAGAAACATAAATTGCTTTTCCGTCACATTTGATATATGTTATAATTTCATTCTCATTAGTCATATAACATTATGGCTATGGTCTGTTCTCATAATCACAGTAAGAAATCGATAGGGGATCAGTTGATAATGGCCTAAAGTGTTAGATGATGGGACACGTAAGACTCGATAATTTCGTGTACAAAAATTAACGAAAAAATGTTAAATCAAAAAATAAGTAAATAGCATACGTCGGGGTTCTGCTTCGACAACGGATTCCAAAAAATCTTGAGGCGTCATGTAGAGCTGCCCATCATATTCCACAGAAGCAAATCTGATAAAGCGACGTTCGCGAGATGTAAGTTTAACAGCACGTCCACTTTCTTCAGCCTGTAAAATTGTTATAAAATTACGTACCTATATGAAATCTACGAAGAGATAAGAAAACAAAAGCAAGTTGATTGAACTCATTTATAGTAATGTTAACATTGACGGGAAAGAAGTTCCTTCTTGCGGAATTAAACATATTCGTAAGAGCGTGCACAAAAAAAACACACAAAGGTAATAAATTACAAAAGCCTGTGGATGATGGTCTGTTTGGTTTTCAAGCTTGACAAACCAAAATCTTTGTTAACTCGGGCGTACAAATTTTTACGAATCATCTAATCACGCAGCAGTGTTTCTAAAGCTTTTTAACGAATCGATGAGCATATGCCACCCCAGTCAGTGAACTGGGCCACACAAGCGGACAATAATAAGAAGTTATTTATTAGGTCCCTATCAGACAATGACATCGGACGGGCCTACTTTACTATGACACTATCATTCTAACTTATTTATAGGGAGTCAATTCGAGACTTGATAATGCATTGTTTCTTCTCCGGGGAGAGATTCGCGGGATTGGGTCGAGTTACTCCTTTATTCTGTATCTAATTCGGTTTTGGAAGATATGGAGCATCGAGTTACCCATTTATTCTCGTGGGTTTGGGCTGAGTTTGATAGCACATGGACCAGCTAGCGCAGGTGAACGTAATAGGGTATAAAACTATCACGAACAGAATCTATTTGTTCACGTCCGGGGTCTACAGCTTTATACACGTCTTCGACTTAACACAACTCTTATAAAAGTTGTACATAACATGCGTCGAAGGTAATTTTCATATTTCATTATCACATAATGTCTATTCTTTAGGGGGGTTTTGATATAAACGCTAAGTATTTTACGAGCTGCGACAGCCACCGAAGAATGCGTTAAGATGCCGACTTAGATAAAGAAGCTTAGCGTAGAATTCCATCAGAAGGTGTAAAGTTTATCATTTTCAATGACATTCGGAATGCACCAGGCGTTGTGTTTGTCAACCTATAAGCAAAAGAGCGCGGACTGACTAGAAGCAGCTGCAAGCCCTTTTGCCGACTGTGCTGGATTTGTCAACTGATTCATCCCCGGAAGCCTTTTCACCAATTCCAAACTGTCTCCAATATTAATCTGGGACAGATGGCACACTTCAGAATCTTACACTTTGTCTTATTCTTTAAAGCTACAGTTACTTCATATCAAACACGTACCGTTTGAAATTTTACGAATTATTACGTAAGATGTATTCAAAGGGTTGATGAGTTATCTGAGATCATCACCAACGATGGATAAAACTCGAAAAGCCACATAGAAAATTTATATACGTAAAGCTAGTTGGTGTTCTATCAATGGAAACTAAAGAAATCTAAAAAACTGTTCCAGCCATAAATAATTAGCGGTGATGTACTACTTAAAGCGAGCCGGATAGCATTTATCACCAAACTCAATAAAATTTATAGTCATCATCATTTAGGCACAAGCACAAACTTTTCTTTATCTATCTTTTCTGTTGAAGATAAATTTTCTGGTATACAAGATCACGTTGGATAAAACAAAGTGGACTTGTTTAGGGTTGTATAAGGTAATATAAATGAGGTAATTTTTACAATTTACTACTACTACTATGTGGGACAATTTTAAAAAACGGACGTATTTTGTTTAAAGCTATTATTTAAAATTGTCCTATATAGACCCACATAGCAGTAATTTATTTTCGTAAATTTGTAAACCTTTCCAGATGAGTTTGTCGTTTCAGAAAATAAATGCCTTTTTCTTCATCTGATAACAAGAGGGCGAACTGTTAATATCTCGCCTGTGAAGTTTAGAAAGTTGTCCCTTGAATATAAATTAGGTTGTTACAGAAGAAATTGCAATGTAACATATAGATATAATAAATCAATCGGCGATCCTTTGTTGAAATGATTTCATTGTTATGTAAATTTAACCTCCACACCCCAACATCAAAAGTTCCCGCAAAAAATTGGAAAATGGCGCATACTTATAGGTTTCGACAATTAAAATAATCTGCGAGAATTTAATAAGACGTAGAAGATGCCGGGACCGAGAAATAGGGAATATTCCTCAAAGGACCACTGCAGGCAATGACTTTCCCATTATCTCAAAACGGTAAAATATTTTCCGAGAAAGGGACCAACTTAAAATTAAAGATTCAGATTCAGAATTTATATGAAGAAAATTAGAAGAAACAATGATGCGACAGGGAAATTTGGAATATGTTCCCTTAAATGTTTATTGTAGCTCAACCATGTTTCTGACATTTCCATTATTTGAAAACATTAGATACCCTAAACCTCTCTCCTATGAAAATTCCCACCGCTGATTAGAAATACTAAACAATTATAAATATTTTTGTCGCTTATTATAATCGAAAAAACGATAGATGGTTCAATAAACGTCTGAGGAGTTGACAATGAAGTTCATTTTGTGGTATTTGCGGTTTTGTGCAGATAATAAAAATGAAAATTGCGGGAGCAACTATTTGCATTTAATTATTAAAAGTTAAAACCTTAAAGCATACCTTTATTATAGGAAAAGTTTATCTCTCACCCTTCGAGAATTCTTTTTGTTGTTTCTGTGGTCACATTAGATAACATTGTGAGGAATTTTCTTCAGGGGTGTCTCTTTTGGACCTAATTCCATTTCTCCCCCTAATTTTATGAAATCAAATAAATTAACGTGAAATTTTTAAATTTGAAATCGCATCTAACGCCAATTGATCATCACCATAGGTACAGTTTGTTGTAATTCTCGTTTATAATCAGATCGTTTTAAATGTCTTTGTTATTACAAACAAAATTATAAAGCAGTAAATAAAGCGTTAAGAATAAGCAATTGCGGTGCGTGTTCATACAAATATTGAAAAAAGGAGGGAAAATAATTTTAAAAATAACTTTTTGTATCTAGTGATACAAAACAAGCGGATGCGCAATTTTAGGATATTCCTAAAGGTTTGTTTATAACGAAGTATTAAAAACTGAAGTTTCATTCAGAAATTAGTAAGATATTTGCATTGATTCACTTACAATTTTGGGTTGATATGCCAGAACACTACGGCTTTTTTGACACTGATACCCTGTGTAAATAGCGATTGTTCCTCCTGCTACTAAAAGAGCAGAAAAGGGGATATGTGTATTCGATTTTGTTTCACTTAATTTACTCAAATATCTAAAAGAATTCAAGGGTTTTCTGACGAATGTTCGTAAAATCGACTTGCACATCGTCGCCATTTTGATATACAGAGCGCGTGGCAACTCGTACTTTCCCTACTAGCCAGTAGATTGTATTCGATGGTGCTTTCCATAAATAGGATCTACCGACATTCTTTCAAACAGGACCGTAATTTATTTAAAAATTTCTATTCGAATATTTTTATCTTCACGAATCTTCGTATGAGACATCTTATCAGTAAAATACTTGTTCAGTTTGTTAAATAAATAAATATTTTTTTTATTTAAAAAGAAAACTCAAATATTTATGATTTTTTTCTTCTGCATGTTTTCTTAGAATAGGCTTTCTTGATTGAATTTTTTTCCCAATTTTGATTTAAAATATTCGAGGAAATTGCGGTTTATGATCTGTATTTGATATGCGTTCGGTCCATTTCTTCCGTTTAACTTCATGATTGGTGGGTTCCAAGTTCCTAATAATAACCTATTCATATAAATCAGCAATTACTTGAAGATATAGGATATTCAAACAATCTCGTCAAGTAACGTAAAATGATAGTCCATGACTCCTAGTGGGTTTTCAATATTATTGAGGGAAAGGTAGAAAAACACCCAGTCTGGGTGTTTTTCTACCTTTCCCTCAACAATCTCGTCAAGTTGTCTGATGCTTCATTTACCTTATATAGAACCATTAACTCGACCGGGTCTTTTGATCACGTCCTCGACGGGATTATTATTTCACTAATTATCATTTCTACAACATTTTCCTCATAATTAAATGTATTATTATGTTTCGTTCTATAATTGGTACGCTCTGGTTATCAAGATGTCTCTTACATGCTTGCGGCATTGCAGAACTTAACCTAACCTAACCTCCCAACCCAACCCAACCCAACCCAACCCAACCTTTTTTTTTTTTTTCTTTTTTTTTCCGTGGGAGGGGAAATCCATAATGGACACCCGGCGCTTTTCTCAGTCCGGGTAGTGCTGGACTCTCACCAGCTAAAACCCCTCCACTTTCCCTTCTACAAAGATCCTGGAACCACCTGAGCATTACTTCAGGATCTTTTGGAATTTTCTCTCTCTTTCTTTATTGTTTTTCTTCTTTTTCTTTGATTTCTATTATCTTTCTGAAGTATTGATACATTATCTTCCAATTGTTTTCGTTTTGTAGCATCTGTTCTATCGTGTTTTCCGTTGTAATTTCTACTCCTATTTCTCTTTCCAGTGTTTCCTTTTCTTGCCTCCATCTTTTACATTGATAAAATGTATGTTCCGGTGTATCTTCCTCTTCTTCATTACAATGTTCACAATGGTTGTCTTCCTTAATCTTAAATCTGTGTAGATACGCTTTGAAACATCCGTGTCCACTTAGTAGTTGTGTCAGATAATAGTCCGTCTGTCCATGTCTCCTGTTAATCCATTCGGGAATGTTCTTTATAATTTTTTTTGTCCACCCGGCCTTTTGCGTTTCTCTCTCCCACTGTCTCTGCCACTTAGCTAGTATCTCCTGCCTTATTTCCCTTTTTTCTGCTGCCTCTTTTCTAAACGTTAGTCTTCTTTGTTCCATTTGTAATTGTATAGGTATAACTGAGGCTATTACCTGTATGGCCTCTGTGGATGTTGTGCGATAGGCACTTGCTATTTTGATTGCCAACCTCCTTTGCTGTTTTTCTAGCATCTTCAAATATTTGTCGTATTTTATTGCCCTTTCCCATATCTGTGCTCCGTATAACATTATGGAATGTGCCACTGAGCTTAGTAACCTTCTTTTCTTTTCGGTTGGTCCTCTTATGTTTGGCATTAGTTTGGTAAGCCCTGTTATTGACCTTTCTGCCTTCTCTGTTGTTCTTCTGACATGTTCCTTCATTTCTAAGTTGTGGTCTAGCCACACTCCTAGGTACTTGATGGCTTTTGTGGATTTGATCTCCGTGTTTCCTACTTTTAGTACTACCTGTTTCATTTTTTTTCCTCCGTATAAGATTACCACCTCTGTCTTTTCTTCTGCTATCTGTAGCCCCTTTTCCCTTATCCTTCTGCTTATTTGTTCTACGGTCATATTTCCTACTTCTATAACTTGGCTTTCGTTTCTTGCTGTGACAATAATAGCTGTATCGTCCGCAAAACATAATACCTTTACTCCCTCTCCCAACCCAACCTAACCTAACCTAACCTAACCTATAGCTATATAGTCGAAACAAAAATTACATGATGATGATTACCCAAATGTTGTTTGGGTTTGTAGATAACCCATAACCTGGGGTTTTTCATCTAACTTGAGGTAACATCAGCCCTCAGTATGCTGGGAAACTTCACTTCAATGTTTTAGACAAACGTTATAGTCGAATTTGAAAATCGTTTTAGCTGCTTCTCCACTGTTGGAGGTTCTTACAGATCGTATTTCGTATCGGCGAACAATACGGTAAGAGCCGCAGTAGGTCGGGTCTCCATTTCTGTTGTTCTAAGTCCACCATTGCCGGGTCCCAAGTCCCGGATGAGAAAGGATGAGGGTTTTGCAAGAGGCTAATAGCTTCTTCATGTAAAACAGTAATTACTTGAAAGCAGAAGGCTTTGGTAATGAATGTTAGTTCATTTGTTGTTATTTTTCTAAGATTTTCCTCATAATTAAATTTCTACTTAATATTTTATTATATTTTATTACAGCCATGGTCTATAGTTGGCATGCTCTAATTGTCGAGATGGCTTGTGGTACTGCACTGCAGAACTCAGATAAGCAACTTCACATCTTTCTATAATTATCATTTGATGTGCCCTATTATCTTATTTTTATATACACATCTTTATATTGTGCTATCTTAGTATATAGTTTGCATGAATGATATCAATAAATAATTGAACAGTTAAAAAAAATCTTGAGCGATTTTTGACAGTCTAATTACGCGCTTAATTAATGTTTTGTAATGTGACTTATGTTAAGATGATTAACAAAAATTTTATATTATTTTATTGACCTCTTGCTCTTTGATTTATGAATTAACTTATTTGTCACTTATTTATTTCTTAAAAACGCTTCAAACTAATTTTTCATTCTATTTTGATAATAAAATACCACAACAACCATAGGCTACTTCCTCAAAGTGGAAGAATATATTAAGGTACAAACGTTTAAGATCCGTGTCGGTCTGTCGGAGTTTCTTTTAGTTAATTAATACGTCCGTGAAATCGAAATCTACCATAAAAAAGTTGAACTAGAGTAATAAACCTTAGATAATTAAAAAAAGTAGACATGCAAGTTTTGATAGTGAATCATATCTGCAACTAGTGATTGGAGTGACCTTGATTAATTATGTCTTCCGAAATTACCCATTGAACGACGTAACCCAATACGAAACGAATATCGAGCGCTGACGCTACAAATAATTCGCAACTGGGCCCGCAAACGTCACAAGTCAAGTGTCTTATAACAGGGCTACGTGAGACCAGTCATGTATAGCAAATAAAGCGATCGCAAAAAATCTTGAAAAACCTTGTCCGTTACACTTTATCCATTTAATGAAAGTTAAAACCATTAAATTTCATCTTTCATAGAAGTTTATTCTTTAAGCTAATACCTAGTTTTTGTTTAGAAAAATAAATGTAACAATAAAAACAATTTGTATTTTGTTTGGTTGTTTAGCCCGCCCCCCTTGAAACTTATACTATACTTTTGAAGACATCCGTCATCCCATTTCTTCCTTGGCCTGTCTCTTCATTGTCGTTCTTTTCGTATTCAATTCTAGATATTCCATGCGTGTGCTCCCATAATGATTTTCCATGAACTTGCGCTACCCTTTAAGATGAAGGGTAAGGGAAGGATTCCTTAAATGAAGATACACAGTCTTGAACTTATGCCCCACCTGGGTAATATAAGTCGCAGGTAAATTCTGTGTTATGGTTATGTCTTAATAAAAGGAGAATTCCTCGGAACGGTCCTCAAATATTCCACATATAAAAGTGATTTTTAAAATCCCTACTTAGTCGTAAAGCGTCAAACATTTACGATATAAAATTGCAGAAACGTTTTCAAGAAAATTAAAGCGTCCTGTCTGGTCTCAACTTTCATTTTTTTACGGAACAATGTTTAGGGCATCCCATTCTCTGCTTGTTTTTTATTTATAACGAAAACACTTTTCGTGGGGGTCAATCTCCATAAAATTATTCTGTTACCATCTGGTGCAGAAAAAAGTTTATTTTCTGCACTTGTGGTACACGCTTATTGACAATTATTGTGAACTTTAAGTGGAGGTTAAACGCTATTATATCATGTACTTTTCAACGCAGGCGGCGCAAAAAAGTTGAAGTCGAACAGATGCAATCAGCGCACTCAGACAGTTCATTAGCGTCTTTCCTGCAATCCTGCCGATTCAAATCATCAAATCAAATCGTTCCGAAAAACAATTAAAGTGGTTTCAAGCACGTCATTTTTTAACATCGGACCTACCACCAAGTATAATCATGTATTGTTATGATATAAAAATAACTATTTAAGAGGTGGTGTAATTTTCATAGAATAAAGGTTAGGATTTAAGTTACAAAATGAATCTTCTATCTAATATTTTAAAAGAAAATATGTAGAAATTTACTTTGATAAACCATATATCTAATGTGGCTCTAAAATATTGAAATATGCAGTTTCGACAAGCAAAAGTACTACCTACTGATATCGATAACAGTTCTTAGAATCTTCCAGTGTTGAACATTCAGGTTTTGGTGTCTAAGGTGGTTAATGTCGTGAGCGATTAACGCGTATGGAGTTGGTTGTGGATATGTAAAAACAGAAAATTTATATATGGTCCAGTATAACTACCCCTGTCTTACGAGACAGTAAGCTGGCCTAATAAACATAAATCGATGATGGTATCAGCAACCAACAGAAACGAAATATTTACAGACAGTGCCAGGAAATACAAGTTTCTTTAGTCTTAAATGGAAGCAAAATAACCACCTGACCAATTTAAAATCACGAAACCTAATGCCAAAATTAGTTTTATGCTTCGTGTACAACATCTACCAGACCGTTTCAGTTAAAGCCAGTTTTACAGTCTTAACGATTCTGTCATCGCCTGCAGCCCGACTGAAGAACCTATATAACTTTCCAAATTATTTTTTTTACAGTTCGTTAATTAGGTGATGTAGAAAACCTTAAAATCATTCGTTGGGAAGTTAAAATAACTATTAGTCAATGCTAATTCATAACTTTTTAAATTATTTTAGGGTTTGAACCAATACGACGCGCATAAAGAGCCAAAGACCTTCTTAAGATGTCGTCCATGACAATATCTGAGTTCTAGAAGGAACCTTAAATTTTTTATAAGCAAATAATCGCAAAAGACTATCCGATTTATTTTATGTAAATTATCCAGACAGCCATGGAAATAAATTAAATAACAACTTTAGATTCTTCTATAAATAATTTCTAGATATACATGACATCATGGACAAATCATTAATAATAGTATTAAAATATGACTTTTTTAAAATTGAACAAAAGAAAATTAAAGTCTTTGAAACAATGAAATCTTTGTTTAATACAATAATACACAAATGCTGTCTGTAACTTTTGAAACTATACGAAGTGTTAGAATAGCACTCATGTAACATGCATGAGCATGAATATAATATCTTGGCCCGCAGTGAGGATACCAAGAAATATCGAGTTCGAATCCCGGTCTAGCTATGGGTTAATGTTTGTCCTAATTTAATCATAAATCTAGGCGATATGAACATCGCAGTTGAAGCTCCGGCAATACCTGTTCAACAAAAAAAAAAACGATGAAGATTGTAATTCCTATAATCTGCGGTGGAATTTTAATTCTCAAATCCAGTGATTGTGATTTACTGTTTTGGTAAATGTTTGTCTCCACATTTCTGTTATAATCAGGATCGAGAATGAGAATAGGTACATTACTCCTGATTTGATACAACCGTTGCTGGAAATTAATTAATTAATTAATTAATTAATTAAATAAATAAACATCATCTACTTTTGGCCAATTAATTATTTGCTATACGAAAATTTCGAATTTGGACGCTAGAATAAGACAAAATATTACAGATTAGATTAGAGATTACAGATAGAAAAAATTGAAGCTAACATTAAATGAAGGTGAGCAAGTTTGACTAAACCAATTGAGAAATTTATTTTAAATCTAATATTAAGCTCATAAATATTAAATAAGAATAATAGAAGCATAATTCATTCGCAGCAGTAAGTTATATCTATCGCCCCCACAGTCCTTAGGGGTCATTGAGAGTCAAGTTCGTAATGTTGATTTTGCACCGTATATTCAATAATTGTAATCACACTTTCATTTAGACATTTCAGATTAATATTACAAAATAATCGAAAGGTTTTAACATTGATCAGCAGGAAGTTTTTGGAGGAAAATTGAAACGAAAGAGCAAATTCTATAGCGATTTAACATTCAGCAGGTTGAAGTACAATTAGTCTTGTATCGCGTTGACTTTAATTGCAAATCGTTACTATAACAGTAAATAACGTTGCAATATGAAGGTGCAGCTGAAGTAGCATTGAAATTAGTTTAACGACAAAAATGACTTTGTACTACAGGGTAAGATTGATAGATTTTTCACTGTAGAAGACAATAAATTAAAATATGAGGTAAATTCTGAGGCCACTGACCAAGCAGTAAATGCGTAAAACATTATTTTTAGAATATTAGATTTCTTCCAAATCTACCCAATGAACTTAGGTACGGTTGACAACTTCTCACTACTAGTTGAAGTGTGCAAAAATTCACAGAGAGGGATACAACAACAAATTGAAATGAGAAATAAATCCTGAAAGCACTCACTTCTTATTAAGAGCGATAAGGATTATTTTTAAATGATGGGCCTAAAACTGTTTAACTGTTTCTCAACAGTCTGAGAAGAGTACGTAGCGAGAGATCGGAGGAAAATAGAAGAAATGTCGAAGCGACTACCTAAAGATGATACTAGATCTAAATTAGATCAAAACGGCTCAAAATTGGGAGGGCTGGAAAAATATTAACAAAGTCTACAACTTATTTGTAAATAATTTGTTAAAATCTCTAAAAATCCATAAACAACATTATCACTCTGAATCACCTTGAAACAGTTTTTGTGCGTTTTGATATTTTAATGTGCAATATACAGAAATATGTAAAATAGCGCTATTTATCTAATTTGACGTAGCGTGAATTGATAGCCGGTCCCTATACGTCTGGCAAGAAGTCTGCACACACCTGCTAATAATGCTTGAAGCAACAAGATTGTCGGTAGTCGCCGTTTTCAATTACGGCTATAAAAACGAGGGTGAGGTGCGGAAGTACCTTCATTAACGAATTCGTCGGTTCTTTAAAGCACTTCCAATAAAAGATACGTGCTTTTTGATACAGACAACCTGATTGCTCTATAAAAATCTGCGGTACATATCGTTAAGTCCAAAATCATGTATCGGCCACATTTGATTAACGACGTCAATAAGACATCCATATATATTTGTCGTCAGCGACCAGTCGTAAAGAAACCATCAAAATCACGACATTGGTGGGGGAGCATTGTCTCTTCAAGTCTTCATACTGTGTGAAACATCTGAATTGGGGGACAGTTATGCTTAGGTCTTTACTCTTTATATTTTTATGTTAAAATGCAAATGCTTATTAAGATAAGGAAAATTTACATAATTCTAGCGTAACATCTATCATCTAACGCATTTGTGGAATTCGTAAGGAACCCTCTTGATTTAATTTCCTTTCTGCTGAACGTAGCTCATTTCAATTTAAATTCATTTACCTCTCAGACTTATCTTTTAGACTATTATACTTCTCACTTCCGAACGAGAATACTGTAGGTATAATATGTAATTTTCGAAGTTACCAGTTTGGGAGAATGAGGAAAGGCAACAAACTTTATTGTGTTGTGGACCAAGTTACAAAATGCAAATTTCGTTGATAAGAAATATTTGTGAAGGACAAGTCGGTCAGTTACACCTTAACCAATAGGCAATAACTTTTGTAATGCAAAGTAGAATTGATTATATTGTTTCCCAGCAATATGTTTTAAACAGCCCCAATGATTTAATAAGTACTTGTTAAACGAACACTTGACAAAACTCGTCCTATTATTGCCTTACTATATACATCATACTGCCACTACTCGGGGCGCTCTTTAGGTTAAACGGCAATTTATGAGTTTCTGCTTCGTGGGGCGCAGTTTAAATGCCAATTTATGGTGTTAGACAACATACGACGATTTGTTTTCATTTTACTGAGATGAATAACATTTAATTGCTGCACTTATAGTAATTTTATGCTGTATCCCTTAATGTATCAAGTAATTTGCTGAACACCGACCACCTGCTTGTTATTAACACAGCTACCTGCCATTAATGGTAACCGAAAATTCATGTGTTAATGTGCTAGGGTTAATGTCCAAAATAATGCTTGTCAAAAAGTTAATAGAGTTTTGTTAAATTAGAAATGAAAAAAATAATTCCATCAACTATTTTTTCGCTATGATATTAAAAAGGCGTATCCGTATCATTTCACACGACAAGTGAAGCTGCGAAGACAATGGTTATACTGTTTACAGGAAACGTTAAAGTATAGTACATACGTGCAAAATAGCACATACGAATAGGTAGCATTCATAAAGCACGCAAGGAAATTTGTTCCTAGGACACCTTATCTATAGCCTGATTAGAACTGTTAATGAACCTTCACCTTCCTTAACTGTTTATGTTATTATTACTTGTTCGTATTCGTCGTGATATCAAACGCATCAAGCGTCATATATAAATGATAAGAAAAGGAACCACTTAATTTCCTGAAAGACTTTGAACTTTCTTGTATTACATATGTTTTTTACTTTTATAACAATTATCAAATCGTAATATTTTTAATTTTGATACACGCTCCAACTACTTTACTATCTAGAAATGGTAATATATATATATATATTTTGTTTACGTAAAGCACTTTAATGAAACCTTTACTTTAGTTTTCTGGAAAACTGCACACTCAATTTTTTAAGAAGATCTGAAGGAAATGGAAAGCATGATTGAAAAACTAGCGACAGATCAAAGACGCCTTGGAAAGCGATCATTAATTTGTTAATTAAGATGCTAGACTGTACTGTTGTAATGATGGTATGTAGTCTATGTATATTTATAGACGTTAACTTCATGGGAACGTTGAGGATTTTGCCCCGTATTAATAATTTTATGAAAGTAGCGTTTGCTATATTTTTGTTTCATATTGCAGATAGACACAGAAGAAGGGGCGTGGGTACGGAGATGTGGTGGAGCAACGAATCAGAAAATGGGAATAGGTCTAAATTGGATCGATGGAGAAACCATACACATAGGGCATAAAATGGCTAGACAAGACGAAGGTTTTGCTTTTCTTCTTATTCTAGTGCCTATGGAATTACAGGTCTGGAACCAATTCAATAAATTATTTGCATTCTTAGACTTTTGGTAAGTTTCCAAAGCAAGATTTTTCTACGTTGACCGTCTTGTGCCCAAATTCAGGAATTCTACAAACTCCTTTTATTTCTGCTCCTCAATAATGATTTTGAAAACCTTGCGTCTTTGTGTACTATATTACGAGTAAAAAATTATAAATCTTAACAAGATATCAGATACAAGATGTTAAACACGAAAACATTAAAAAAGCATTAGACGATATTGGTAGTAAAGACGGCAAATACAATGAAATCCATTAAGAACATTCATCTTCTAGTAGCACATGTGTGGGTTCTTAGAATATTTCTAAATCCTTAATAATACGACGCAAAGTTGTTCATTCACACGCTTCGTTATAATCTTGTAATTGTCGTCAAACAGCATTATTGCTACTTACAGTCTGAAAAATAGTTGGTAGTATCAGACACTTTATGTTTATTATTAGACTAGTCGTTAAAATAGTCTGAAGATGAACCATAATTAAGTAAAAGCTGCGAATGGTATTATGTTTAACAGTCACGAACCAATCCAGTGCAATTAAGAACTTGAACGGAAATACCTTTCTTAGGTTCATATTGTTTATCTCAAGAATTATCAGCTCTTATTGTTCGATTGTTCGAAATACTGTAGGCAATGAAACTGTTATGAAACATGTTATGATTGACTAACTTTGTTTGATACATAGGAAATAACTTAAGATAATACGTAGTTCCTACTATCCCTTGGTAATTTTCGGAAAATATACTTACACTTAATAATATATTAATTGAAAGTTCTTCTTTACATTTTCTTTTTATTACATGTAACAGTTTTGCGTTCTACTCTTCTGAAGACAACTTTCAGAGATATGGTTGGCCATTTAATGTGGTTTGTTTCCATTTAGATCAACATTTAGATACTGCAGGACCACCTTGGGGCATTACGGAGGTTGTGGATGTCCAAAAATAAAGGACCCTAAACGCTCATTTACGCTCGTTTTATATGCAAACTTGGGGTTTGTAAGAGCAAAGTTGGTGAAACCTTGGGTGCTTGATTATTATTTCTTTTTCAGGTATATAACAAGATCAATTTTCTATAAATATTTAGAAAATTAAGTAACGACCATCTGTTGAATATGAGATCTGGTAGAAGGCTCTGCTTTGGTACCTACCAAAGGTGAATCCTCGGGTATCCCAAGAAAAATGTATAGTTTGTTAATTTGTGTGTGAATTATATTACCTATATAAAAAAAATTGGTTTTTGTTATTTATTAAATTATTTATTGTTTCGCATTAAGTGTTCTTGGGTGTCTAAACTAAAAGGTATTGGGTTTTGTAGTATAGTAAAAACACAAACACAATAAGTTGACGGCGAGGTATATTCACTTATATAGACAACTATGTACAACTTGTAGAATACAATAAATAGTAGAAATAAATAATGGAGAGGGGTGTACTGCGCCCGAAGGCGCAGGGATGAGTCAGTCAGGGCGCGGAGTAGAAGATTCATCGGGCATCACGGTAGAATCTTCCCATTCCCAATTGGTGGTGGTCTCCATGGTGTAGTCTTCGTCCGACGGCACCTCGTCGGTCACCACGGGTTCGGTGCTTGTAATAATCACTCGCGCTTTTTTATTTCGTACACCCTTTTGGTGTTTCTTTCGCTTTTTCGTACCACTTAACGTTAATTTATCACCGAACTTAGTCTTATGTCTCTTTTTTTCTGTCACTTCTACTCTTTGGCACTCGTCACTGTCTTCTAATTCGCACTTTCTAGTACTATTGTCATTATTTAACCTAATTTGTGTCTTTCTATTATTTGCAGTCTGTCTTTTGTGGCACAATTCGCTGTCGGTGTCGCCGTCGACACATTTACGTTTCTTCTTCTTTCGCTTTTTACGTTTCCGGCAGCGTGGAGTGTCTGTTGGCTGATCTGCGAGGGAGGAAGGTGACCGAACCGCCGAGACTAATGTTGAGGATGCACATAAATGGGAGTGGTGACGCGTTGGGTGAAGTTCTTCCGCGCGTTCAGGGGCCACAGTTCGCGTTAACACTCGCGTATACGAAGAAAGTCGCCCTAATTGTTGGTTCGATCGTAACATCACTTTTCGAGGTTGTCCTCGACGATTCAGCGCTAGGTATAAGGTTCTTCTCTCGTTTGAATATTTCGTGGAGGAGTATGTGTTGTAGTGATGCTGCTCTATCATCTCATTGAATACGCATTCATCTCCGAATTCTTTCTGCAATAAAAATATCAAATGTCATAAATTAATTGCTTCAAAAACTCTATTCAACTTTAATATCTACTTCTAGTGACAAAATATTAATATATAAAACTATTACTATTACTACTATTATTAGTACTATTACTATTACTGGTTTTTATTATTGTGTGTAGGCAATAAAAAATAACAACCTGCAATATGGGCTTTAAATTAATAATTACAAGCTTCCCAGGATAGGCTTTGATGATACAATAATCTTACAAGAATTTATTACCTTGTTTTATGAATTTTAAGAGAATTGTATGGATAAAACAAAACTGATGATCATATTTTTATATTTTAAGGCAATGGCAATAAAAATCAAAGTATAACATTACGTAGCGCAAATATAACGATAGCAGTATTATATATATATGTAATATGTACTATATTTAAAAGGGTTTATTAATGACGTTGATTTATTTTTAAATCTAAAATTTTAACCCAATATAAATAAAGAATTTTCTAGTATCTTAAATAAAACATTTTCAAATAATTTAAATCAATTAAACAGATCGAAACTGAATATAAACAAAATAGTTCAGTAAACTTGCCTACTAATGATAAAATAAAATAAAGTTTTTCAATTAACTATAAAGGGTGTATAAATTTAAAATTTCCAAATTTATCTGCAATTGATATTAAAAACTATTTTTAGCAAATGTTTTGCTTGTAAGTTACTTGATGCAGTTTATACTTAGTGATAATGTTTTGTATACAAACAAATATTGATAACAGGAGCTTTAGCAATAGAAAACTTTAAGGACATATGTGACAATTACATTAATCGCAAATTTTTTTATATGTGGTTTAATCGAATTTGTTTTAAGTTTTATTTTTATAAGAACTGATTGCACGTGTAGCTTAATGGGCTTTTTTGTTTGAAAAAAAATTTAAACATTCCAACGTGCCAATATTAAATACTTCTGATTTTATTTGACTTGATAAGATTGGGTAATATTCTCATACAGATAAATTACTAATAATTCTGTTTTTTTTGGTCTTAATGAAAAAATTACTTGAAACGGTTACTTGGCGGGTCATGGAAAGCAAAGGCGAAATGTGTGATTAGACAAATTAGTAAAACTTAAATGATTAATTAATAAGGAAATAAAAAAGCCAACTGTTGTGTTATACCAAAACAGCTGCGTTTTGTTCTAATAAAAAAAACGTTTGATTAAAAAATTAATACTGTTACATGGCATATAAAAAAATATTCTTCTCTCATCATACAACGTTAGAGACAACCATTTGTACTAATTGAATACAAAAGACATTCGCTTTTATGTTGATTGTAACAAGAAAAAAAATAGTGAAATCGTTGTTGAAATTTATTTTTCATCCAATCACATATGTACATAATTAATTCTTACCGCGTAGATAAAAGTTATAAAATATCAAGGAATATATTAAGCATGCTATAAATCGAAACGATACGACCTTTCAGGTTGTACAACCTTTTGTGTAAACAGATATTTAAATCTGTAAAAAAAATTAAAAATTTCGATAGGTGATGTCATCACATCTCATTCAAAATCCGTCAATATTTAGCTTGCAGTTCTACGAAAACCTCGACAAGCGAAACCATAATTTGAATTTAATGGTAACAGACAAAAATAAAGTAAGTCTTTTGCAGCGTTACAGATTAAATCGACAAAGCCAAGTGGTTTAGTCGTTCGAGACCTTCGATTCGTTCGAACATCGACAAATGAATTGATTTGTCAGGGTGTAGGGATAGATACAGGTGTGACAAAACCTTATCTTCGTATTTCGTTAGTTATGTCTTTTTCAAACCAACAAGGGGTGCAGATTAAAAGAGATATTCAATAGGGTACGCACCACTGTTAAACTCTTTAATCTTTGGCGACTTCATGTAAAAAACCCACCTTTCAATTTATTCAATAAGAAACCCCTTTTTCAGGGCCGACGTGATCTAGTGGCGTCCGTGAGTGTTGTGAAATGTAATATCGGGAACTATATGATTTCAGTAGTTTTAAGAAAATAAATTGTTGTTTCAGCAATTAAGATCCGAATGTTAAAGGATTTGATAAGTAGTACCTAATGTGTTTGTGTTTTATTATGTCTTTGATGTTTGTATGTAATATATGAAATGAGCTTGGAGTCCACAACCATAATTTACTCAAATCAGAATGTGGAAACTAGAAAGGCTTTTGTTGTCTAGGAAAAATCGTAAATTAGGAAGCGGGGATTTTGAATACTAGTTTGAAAGACTGTTGAATGCTGTGTGAATATAACAAGGTGTTTTTATATAAATTAATACTGGCGTTTATATTCCGTATAAGGTAAAGTTCTCATCATCGTGTTAGCCCATTGCAAGTTTTTCGGAGAATGGAAAAAGTAATTCGGTGCAGTTTGAAGAAATGGGCATGTAGTCTTATGTAATTTTACTGAACGGACTTCGGAACGTTTATTTATAAGCTTTAGAGCATGAGACCTTATGATGTAGGTCATGTGCTTATAAATATTCGTAGGATTTTTTGCTTTGTTGTCTGATAACTTCAATTGATTCTATTTGCAATAACAAGCTCTGATGGGGAAGTTGCAAGAGCTCTCATACTTATTAGTTAATATTTCGGTTGCGCAATTATCGCACATGTGGAGCAGTAAAATATCGTTGAACTTTCCAGAGCTTTGCACTCAGTACAAAAAATTAACGGCTGCGTAATTTTTCGTTTTGAAAGAATAAAAAATACCAAACAGTATTAAAGTAGTTTACACTGGAAAGTCGTCTTCTTGATCTAGGAAAAATTAATAAACAGAACATATGGTAAAGAGTTAAAATTAAAGCTCTTAATTTTGTCTAGTCCGCTGAAGACAAATTCGCATTAAAGAATTTCTATGTGGGATATATATTTAGAATTTCATTTTAAACACACGACAACGAAAAGCCACGCTACTTTACACCTGTATTACAGCACATTAACGTTTATTTATAACCGATTTAAAATGCCTGACTGAAATAATCTTCTTTAGCATTTTAACGTTCCAAATCGTGCTCGATGTCAGCATCTTTATAGTGCACCCTGTCAAGATAACCCCTTACAGCCCTCGGTGTCGCCTTTGTCCCGAAGTAATTACTGACCGCATTAAGATAGACGATAGTGCGCAATGTCGAGATCGTGATATACTTTTAGGGCCTGTACACACTTTAATCGCTGATTTATAACTTCATTATTGATCGTGTCAACCCTTTTGAAACGGAAATGGACGCCGAAAATGTGAAAACGTTCCTTTTTAACTGAATACTTGTCATTTATCTCGGTTTGAGATATGAATAGCGGAAAATTTTCAATGGTTATGTTAATGCTCTGTAATTATGTTTCAAAGGGTTGCAGTTTACCGAGATGCTGCAGGATACTAAGTGAGGATTGCCGCGCGCCATAAACAAACGCGTTAATCTGGACAAACACGTTAACGTTACATAAACTTTAGGCACATTACACCAGCCTACTGAAATTCCTCCGCTATCTAAATTGTGTAAAAGAAAGATATTTAAAAGATACCACTACAACTAGAATAAATCACTGTTGAGCTTTGAGAATTTTATTAAAAAATACTACCAGATTTTCAAATTTAAAATGACGACAACCAAACCGGAAAAATATTTCAAATCTACCCCTGATGTATTGACATTATACGATTGATATTTATATTAAATGTTTCACATTTTCAACGTCACTCAATTGGAATATATTTTCAATTTTCCATTTCAAAGATTTATAATGTAATATAAGAAAGAAATGTTATTCGATTTAACACGCATCCAGTGTGAAATTACGTAACACTATCATTTCAAAGTGTTGTCACAACTGTTTGTATTAATTAAAATAATATGCTATTAATTAGACGGTTTAATAGATTTACACTTAATTAGCTTTAACATAAAAACTTCACGCATCCAAATTTAGAATGCCTTCCAACTATTTTGATACAATTTCTGTATTTATACCTAAAGGTGTTATAAATAAAGATAGTTAATTGGTTGTTTTTAGTCTTGATTAGCACAACCTACACTCTTCGTTTTTAAACACCCAACGAGCTACCTAAAATGCTCATGGACAAAAAGAGATGTTACTATTTTGTTCTGACACATGGGGTTGATAGTGGCTCCCCTGTGTTGAAATTCAAGACAAATATTTAAACAGATAAAATCGTTTGGACTATTTTTTAAAATAAAATTATTTGCTTCTTTTAATTGCAAGGTATTTACTTGTTAACTCACTTATTTGCATGTACAGTAGAGAATAAAGAAAATCATTAGCGGAAATTTAAAACATTATCATGTTTAGTTTACTAAGTGTAAGTTTACTAAGAAATTACCACATAATCTACAGTCTTGTATTTTAATTTCCAACAAACAAAAGTTATAAACTCACGAAAAAATAATAGGGGACGGAGGACGGTTCTTCAACGGATGCATGAGCAAAATTGCAAGAAAATAATATCCTTGTCACTGTCCATTCAAGATTGCTACCAAACAACAAAAAATTTATTCATTTCAAGCATTGTAACTTTTGAAGTGCGAGATTTTTAATTCCTTTTTATTTTTATTAAAATATCCTGCAGTGTTGAATGGTCTCAGAAGTTTGCCTGACAGTATTTTGATAATAGTTTTCAAATAAAAGAACACCTGTGGGAAAACTATTTAACATGATGACTTATGCGGTCTTTTCTAAATAATTTCACTTTACATAACTTTAAAATTGTTCCCCACTGGTATAAGATCTAGGAAGCAATCAGCATGACCAATTATTTGTTAGAAAACAGGGTGAAAAATAGTTACAAATACTATGTTACATCATCTTAAAATAAAATAACAACCATCAGTAGATTGATTTATGGGCTCTTAATAAATTTTCAAATAAAGAATCATACTAGATATGTAAATTGTTTGAATGTCGTAATTCATTGAGATGTTGAATTATTTAACAGTTATCTATTTTCACAATAAAAACATTTTACCATTAATTCAAGTTTAGTTTACGACAGTGCAATATAAGTAATACCTAATGGGAAAGTTTTATTTTATTTAAATAAAAGGTGTGTGTGGCTATATATATATATATATATATGTTGCTTAAATATTTACAAGTTTCGATAGGACAACTGAAAAATGATATTAGATTTGTTTCAAGTGAATGTATATAGTTGAGTAAAAACCTTTGCATATGAAAATTTCCAGATTTATTATGTACTTTTTTGAAAGAGTGAAATAAATATGTTTACAACATTCATATCGCGACCTAAAATAATTATCGCAATTTTTAGAAATAAAATCGCATGCAAAATGACCTCTTCGAAATTGTCGCCAGTATCTTGTTTCTCGCATGTAGGCTATACTCTGGTGAGGAAGAGTGCCTTTTTTTACCTTAATTTCAAACTGATACGCAGAACTTTTTAACACGACTGTATTGATTGCGCCAACACAACAAAAATTAATTCATCGTGTAAAAACGTAAAAATTCCGTAGTATATTCCTATACGAATATGCAAATTTTTATAGTGGATCTATAAACATTCTAAACCGTGAGACCCTCATATCACATGATTATAAAATATAGATATTCAAAGTTTTCACTTGACGTAGGTACCTATTGTATAATATTTTTCTAAAGTTTTGATTGATTTTATTATTATGACAATCCCCTGTGAATTTATAAATTCCATGAGTCCTCGACCTTAACAAGTGTATTAGGACAGAAAAGTAGAGCAGACGGTCTTAATATTTCAGTATGACAAACTATTTATTAATAAGAATGTAACGATCCAGAGTATTACGTGAAACTGCACAACTGGAATAACTTAAGTCTTGAGACACAAAGTAATCTGTTGGGTGTTAGCCAAAATATTATACATATGAAGTAATAATCAGGATGACCCTTCTATATGTGTTGTCATTGACACCAACATTTAATTATACCGGGACAAGAGTATGTACATTAGAGAACCCCATATGTTTTAAAAATAACTACTAATATGATCAACCTTAGGAAATGAAGAATAATTTGGGGTTGCTTAATTAATGATTGTATTTATTTGTAATTATTACTAATGTCCTAAAATTGAAAATATGTGTCCAAAAACATACTATAACATCTTTGTAGATATAACAAATGTCGCTGTTTTTCTTCCACTTAATGCAAATGTTTTTTATATCACCCTTTTTGCTGAAACGGCATCGTCTTATTCAGACCCTTATTTCAAACAACTTCCTTAGAAAATGTATAGGAAAACAAAAATATAACACTGCAAACGAGCAACTTGAAAACATCCCTCTATCCATCCTCCTAACATTTTTTATTGATATTTATATAATACTGTGACTAATAATTTATAAAACTTTTCCTCTCTATTTAATTTTAATACTTTGACAGTCCCTTACAACTTTTTTTTAGCAGAGAATCTCTCGTATTTTACTAGCCTAACTAGTTTGCATCAGACAGTAAAGAACCAAAACGACGAATATCAGAGATTATTACTGACTTCTCTATAATTACATGCGTCCGATTTTTTTATTGCAGTAGAACGACTACAAAAAAAACTAACGTTATCACCTCAGGCAAAACTTCTTTTAAAAATACGTGACCTCTTCAAATAAAATTAAGAAATTATAATTATGGGAATATATATAATTTTTGAAAATTTTGCTTGTTACCTATTTTGTGATCCATGTTTTCCAAAATAATTAACTTTAATTGGTATCACTTTTCTGATTTCCTGTAAGATTAGTTGACCTTGAAATTAGTCTCAAGGTTATACTTAACAAGCAGGATTTCTGAATAGATAGTTAATGTGCAGTGTAAGATAAAAATCAGATATTCCTGGAAGCCTGTAAGGAAAGTAAAATTTTTTCCCAAGTTATTAGCTAAATTAATATATTATAGCAAAAGCCTTCAGGATAATAATTTTGTTTACGTTGTTGTATTATAAGTTTAAAAAAGTTGTTTAAATGTTTATCACCTAATTTTTAATGTCACGTGTGGCTGTAAATTTAGTTTACAAACGAAATGTTTTCGAAAGTCGTTTTTTACTTTGGTTAACTTTTGTGGTAAATTGTAGGATTTGACAGAATAACTACAGTTTAAATTCGATTACTTTGTACTACAAAGTACGTAGGAAGTTGAAATGCTTTCCAAGCTCTTTAATCGTAGTTAAAAGAGCTGTAAAACCATTCAAGGCATTCGATAGTTTTTCTTGAACAACTTGATAACTGTAGGTAGGTTTATGTCATTAACGAGCTTCTACAAGCTTGATTGGAAAAAAGTGCTAATATAAAACGTTGTTGCAAGAAAGTTTCTTTGAAATTCAATTGAATTTTAAGTTAATGGCTTATTTTTAAACGCTGTTGAAAAGAAATAAAGAATTCTTGAAATCCCGTGAATTAAATTTATTTTCTTAAATTTATTAGCCTAAGCTGTCATTTATGTAAAGCGCTACTTTAAATTAAGAGTTTGCAGGCTTTTTTAATGTATAAGAAAATTAAACAAACTTCTTAAAAAATCAAACATAATGACATGTAACTATATATCAAGTACTTGTTGTTTTTCTTGTAGAGTATAAAATAACGCAGACATCTGATGAGTAATTTTAAGCTTATATCAAAGTGTCGGAAATGTTTCGAATTTTCAAAATTGTATACGTCTAGAGATAATAATAAAATAGTTTCACCTACCGATCCATAAAGCAGTCCACAACTATCCATACATAAATACTGGCAGGTCGCTACTCCTTGTATTTTGAGCTGTCCAATACCAACCGTCGTCCTTTGCAGGATTGCTGAAACAGAAAATTCGCGTCAATTTTATTTTTATTGCGGAAATAACTGCACAATGGGGTCCCCAAGTCGCGAATACAAAAAATAACTTTTTTTATAGCCACTGCTGTTAAATTGCCCAAAAAAGTAAAGATCGAGCAATTCCCAAAGCTCCTTTACACTTTTAGTGGTAGCTTATAAAACGATGGGGAGATTCAAAATTCCAGTAAAGTTTGTAATAGATATTAAACAATCCACACCCACAAACATGCTCAAGGATCAGTTACATCATTTAGAAATACCTTAAAGTCATAAAAAGTGTTTCATTTAAGATGTTCGGTCATGCGTTCGTAAAATTGGAAGATTCAAAACAAGGTGCACATTGTTAAAGCATCATTTGGCAGTTTCCCAGACCAGTTAATAACCTATGCAAGTGTCATTTGGTTTTTAAAAATAGTACCACATAATGCAAATTTAGAACAGCCGCGTACACTGCAGGATTTTTAACGCGATTGATTAACTTTTGTCGTAACTCCTTGTTTCTAATTTAAAGAACAAAGACTTTTGATTATAGCAACCCCGGTAAACTTTTAGTCGTTGATTTTCACTGGCAAATGAAAATTAAACGAGTGCCTCCGTGTCTGCCAAGGATTTCGCTTAACTATTCATGAACCTAATATTTCAGACATTTAGTTAAGGAAACAATTTTAGGTTCATTAAAAGTTAAAATTTTACAGATACGTGACATTACGTAAATTAACGAATGCTATGTGACAGAAACGTAATTTACTCAATTAATACTAATTTACATAAACTATAAAGACAAAGAACGAATCATTGACGGGGAAACTGAAAGTTGTTCAGAAATTCATAAATGCACCTTTGTATTCAATCAGAATTGATTTGGTCATAAAAAGAGGTTCCATGTCTATGATTTCTTAATTTTCTAAATCTGTGCTTTGTTATGCAAATTATACCGAGAAGCTGCTCCGGTGGACTTATTTAAAATGCGTTTTTTTTGTAGTGTTTACTTAAAATTGTTGACGTGCTGTATAATTTAAAACGACTCCAGGCGAAAACTTAAACAACCATAATTAATATGAGTGATTTTGATA
The DNA here is from genome assembly GCA_963082805.1 of Hemicrepidius hirtus. Classification (NCBI taxonomy): domain Eukaryota; kingdom Metazoa; phylum Arthropoda; class Insecta; order Coleoptera; family Elateridae; genus Hemicrepidius; species Hemicrepidius hirtus. The sequence goes on from OY720168.1 coordinate 22,947,280, forward strand.
GACCCAGCAATAATTTAAAACTACCTGTTTAGTATACTTTAATTTTTTAATTTTATAAATAAAAGGAAGTATTCAACCGCAAATTTATTTCAATTCTTAATAACTCTAATTATCCATTTAAAAGCTCGCCGTTCGTTTATTCACAGCATGTATTAAACCTGTCTTTCTTAATTATACAACTGCCTTAAACTACACCCGCACTTGCCATTCTTATGTTACAACTTAAATTAATTATTCTTGTATTTAAACAAAAATAATATACTATAGGAAAACGTTTAAGAGAATCTGAGTTTGTTTAATAGTAATGTCAACCTGCAAATTGCAGTTCTTATTTTGTTGTCAAGAGTTACAAGGAAAATGTTGACAAGTTTTAAGTGCCTGCTAGACACGGTAACGTTGAAAAATGTTTAACAGTGCTTGAAGTCATTATAAACAGTTTTTCTTTATTAAAACAAATCAATTTTTTCACGAACCCTGGGCAATATTAACGCAGATTTTCCAACGGTCAGGAAAAGGGGCATTACCTTCAAAATCTCTGCTGCCTATTTTAAGGAATATTTCTAAGATTTTCCAAAACCCTAAATCAATGATATAATATGGTCTCCATCCCCTAAACTAATTCATATTCTAATTTGAGAACCACAACAAATTGTGGCATTCGTATTTACATTCTCTTCGACCCCATTTTCTGGATTATTATTCAACCTTGTTCATTTTTACCTTGAAAACTTGCTATAAAGGTACAGTAATAATTTTTCATTAACAATGGGAGGTTTCTGAGAACTTATATAAACTCAGAATAAGATCCTAGCATTTTTTCTGAATCTAAAATCAGTACATTACGGCAAGAGCGTCCCAACATTTTCAACCTTGTAGGTACATTTTAACGCTCGTAGATACCCAGCATGATACTAACTTTTTAAAAATGTTGACATTAACTAGATATTTCGCACACATAAGTTTTCATTATAAGTGTAATTTAATGAAAAATATAAATTCTGTTTATAAAAAAAAATATTTCGTTGTTGGTTGGATGGCTGTAATGCAACTTTATTTCTCTGTTTATTCTTAACTTATATAAACAAAAAAAATATTCTGGTTTAGTGAAAATTTATGAATGAAATAAACTAAAATTTGTTTTACTAGAAATTCTAAAATTATTTTGTACGTAATCAGTATTTTAAAGGTCCTTTGAAATACCATTTTTAGTTTTGCAATTTATACGTCCAGGTGAAAGTGAGAGAAGCCAATAAACGTGTCATTTTCCGGGTTGGCGTCTATTCAAAACGCACTTATAATGGTTTGGTAATGATTGGATGTCAATCGGCGTTGCTGGTTTGAGTTTCTAAATGCGATGCAAAGCTGCCGTAGAAAATAACTAAAAGAACTTAATGAACTTGATATGTTCATAACTTTCATGCGCGGATCGGGGCCTGAAAGCGAGAATGTGCCACACAAAAGGCTTAACCGATGGAAAACCAGGTGATGATTGAAGCAAAGAATTATGTTTTAGTAAGAAGAAACATTAGTACCTATATATCTGTTCACGGTGACAACGTATTCTAAGCTAGACATTCTGTAACACACACAGGCAGTAACACTAAACCGATTTGTTTCGTCGTTAACAGAAATATATTCGGTCTATTCAAATAATTTTTATTCTTTTTGTCCACTAGATAGATATTCATGTAAGTTTAAGAAGCATGGGAATAAAATCCAGTTAAACATGATCACGAGGCAAATAAAATGATCGTTTTCAAACTTTAATGTTAGTTAACTAGTAACACGCAAAAAAAGGAAATAATTTAGTAAATAGCAAAGGTTATTAGCCTTCAGTTACGAAAGAGGTTAAACACGTAGGCACATGCAAAAAATAAACCTTTGTAACATTTTTCCTGTAAAGTTGCCAGTTTTTCACTTAAACCCAAATATTTAAACGTAGTTACTCTGTACTGTGTTATTTTTTAATAGCCAAACAGACTACAGGTGGCTCGTGGATGTACATTATTATATCCTATAATTTTTCTTCCAATAATTTCTTTGTTCAGATTTATATTCTTTTAATGTTTTAAACTCCTCCAAGAACCTATATGTTATATATTTCTTTAATCGACCTAGCTCCTCCCCGCAACAACTGTATTTTTCAAAACTTATAAAAAGCCGACAAGACGTTTAGCACTTAACGGCTTAAGAACATGTTTATATATTTTTTTCTTTCTTTAAAAGAGGGTCTGGGCCAAATTACGCTGTCTAACTCATTTTGTTTACAGACGTTTGATGTTAAAAAATTTGATCTTCTTAGAACACTGTGAGAACTTGTTGCCAAAATATCTTTAAGGGCTTAAGAAAAATCATTGAAGAACGCTGTAGAAAATGTTGTGTCTAGAAATTTTCCAAAGATGATAAGATTTATAACCATTTTATGAATTTTGACAACTTGATTATTGGACCAAGCCGGTTCCCTTCGAGTTATCCTCTTAAGCTGTTGCGAATACGAAATGAGACCGCATTTAAATGCTATTCAATATGCGATAATAAATGTTCTTACAAGCTTCCAACCACTGTAATTCATTTAAAGTAGATGAACAGAAGACAAGTGAGGATAATATTAATGGAAAAGCTGTTTGGTTACATCGGCTACCGTATAGTTGACATTTTTATTAATTAGGTCTACTTCATGAACGCATTCTAATACTAATGAGCTTGTTATACTCCTACCTTGTGCTGTACTGGGTTATCGTAACTTGAAACAAGTTTGAATAATAGGTTCAAGATACTATAAAATAATGACTTTCGTATAGGTATAAGTAACCAGTGATCAATGAGTTCGAATTATCTTACACCCATATTATTTCAAACAATCGAAACAGGTTTGATTTTCATTCTAGGAGATGATAATTATAACAATTATTTTTTTTTCATAGTAATTAGTATAACTTTATCTGAATCAATTTATAATCAACCAAATGGTTCTTGAAAATTTCTAGTATATTCACCCTTAATAACGATTATTATTTATTATATAGTCAGGTTGAGAAATATTTCTTTCGTTATGTTTTTATTATCAGCGATCAGATTATCAGAAAGCACCACCTTAAAACTGAACGAGTAATTTTAATTGGTTACTTGAACTAATACCACCTTTTTAAGGCAATAAGCTAAAAATTATTACGAGACCATACACGCACAGTTCATTATTTTTGATACTTCTACTCTAATTATTGTTTTGTTACTCATTTGTAAATTTTAATGTTTACAAAATATAGTATTCTTGAAATATCGCAGCTTATTTATAACCTCTAGATTGTCACAAGAAACCTCGTTTCTGTTTACTTTATTCGTATCTGAAAGGTTTAAAATATGGTAATAAAAGTATTATCATAGTGGGATTATTACTCTCTTTATAATTAATATCCAGGCCGTTCAACAAAAGGAAAATTTGTTTATTATTGGAGATTCCCATAAAAGCTTTAAAGAAGCAGACTGACCTAGTCCAAATTATTGCTATTTAAGTTTACTCTTAAAAATATTAATAAGCAATGTGTATAAGATTTGTTGTATTGTTGGTTATTATTATAATTCGAACTGCATGAAAAAGTACTGAAAAGAAATCCATTTAAAGGTTCGTGAAAGTTTACAATGAAACCACAAAAAAGTTAATAACAGACTTGAACAAATAAGCTATTCATGGTTTATTTTCACAATAATGACCGCAACTACTCTTTTGCGGAACTGTTACAGGCTCTGGTCATATAAAATATTTATAGTTATAAAACTAAGTATTTTAAACGTATCCCGGAGATAAAATTGGTCGGTCAGTCGTAAAGTTCTAAAATGAAAATTGATGCGAAAAGGGCCATAATTTTACAAATATCACTTTTCGCTTACTATAGTATAAGATAGATTTTGCTTTCATTTAATACCTATATCACGATTTTCATTTAATATCGAATTATAGAAACCGACTTTTCAAATAAAAAAATATTTACCTATACATATTTTGACAGTAGGTAATCTCATCATCCCGACTTATTTCTTCAACAGAGGTGAATATATTTAAAAGGGTAATATAATGTCTGCCAATCTTTCTCCACTACAAAGCTTCTCAAAAAGATGAGACAGCTGTTCTAGACAGTTTCAGTACAGCCGGGAATAGAATTGAAAACTATGATATTTGGGTGTTTCAGCAAGGGTGAGTGGGTCAACATCCTTCAATGTAATTTTTCCATTCCTTATAGAAAAATTCTTTTACTAAATGACTGTTAAATTTTCGCACTGCAAATTTTAATTTTTATATAATAGAACAGGAAATAAAATAAGTGAGATTGTTTTGAAAAGATTGTATTGCTATGTTTACTTGAAAATTTGGTTTTATAACATCGATTTGATTAGAAGAAATCCTTTCACTTAAATAACTTAGAACATCAGGTTTCACCAACTGTAGTTTCCCAATTATTCGTAAAAAGATAACTGTGCGTCCTAAAAAAAAGAACCGTCGTCTGTTGATGAATAGAAACAAATTCCAATGGGAGACACAGACATTTGTTTCTAGAAGTTGTATAAAAAGATTTATCAAAACCAATTGTACTATCAGCCAGTTTTCGTTCAAAATGTTGGAAATCTTGTTTAAAAAAATCATTTTATAAATTATGATTGGAACTCGTATATAATTTTCAGTGAAGCGTTACTTTTTATAGCCTTGTGTCTAGAAAAACCCCCAAGGATGTGTTGATTATACTTTTTGGAAAAAATGGTTAGAAATGAACCATAAGAAGTTATGTCGCGGCTATTTATAGTTAGTGTTATAAGACTTTTGACCTGACTTTCAATGAGCATTATTATTTAATCATGATTGTATTAACATTTTTATTTGCACGTTCTTCGATAGAGAACAAAGCTTTGAGGAGAAGTTTATTAAACCAAACGCGTCTATATTTGATATTCCCAAAGGTGCCAATTTTAAGAAAGTCCATCCGGAGTGGTTGTGGTAGTATCTTTGGAAAACCATGACGATATGTGGTGGTACATCGTGCGTGTGCAAGATTACCTGCTTGATTATAGGCTTTGCTTGTTACTGTCTTTAATAATAATCACATAGCCACGCGTATTGCCACCGCACGGTTTTTCTCATTAATGGTTGTAACACCGGCATAATAATTAATCGCACTTGAAGACGAATCGATGTGATAATTGTCGTTGTTTACTAGCGATAAAACGTCAATTAATTTCGATATAAAATCTGATATAGGGTTTTTTATTTAAATTAATGGAAACCAGTTTAATGTGTAATGGGAATGCAGGTTCATCAGTGCTTTTACCAATAGAATGTAAGATAAAATTTCTTAAAATGCAGTACATTATACTAATGTAAGAATGAATAGTTTTAACAGGAATCAAACGAATTTTTAAGATATTTGATTACATAGGCTTTTAAAGTTTACTCAGTTTTCTGATAATTGTGTAACTTGAGAATAATACCGACAAGATTCTGCGGACCAACTCTTAACATTAGTTTATTCAAGTCATCAACCTTCATAACATTTTCACTTCCGTAAACTTTTAAATTCAGGTTACCTACTGCTACTGCAGATAACTATTACTCTTGATAGTTCTCGGAAAAGAAAATTATTTATTAGATTAACCTGTTTAATAATAATTCTGTCCGAAATGTTAAAAAAATCTTCCCGTCTTAAAGGCAGGTAATATAAGTCGGGTACCGTTAATTTTTTATCAGTATTGTCAAGTTCAGTGACAACAAACTGATAACGTATGTAGGTTATTCTTATCTAGTTTTCGGTAGCTAGTTCCAAAAGGAACCGGTGGTTTATTTTGCACATAAAAAAGCTTATAATTTTTAAGCCGTTAAAATAAAGTTTTTTAAAATTTAGAGTAAATTTGGAGACATAAACAAACAAATATTTTCATTCATATTTTTTATTTTGGGCTCCAGAGCAAATTTTGTTTTAGATAAAGTGTGTATTTCGCTAGACTATTATTTAAAGCACGTTTAAAGCTAAATTAAGGATTACAACTAAAATAACCACATGGCATGGACGGAAAAGATCAAACATTCTGCGCATTCGTACGTAGTATTTCAGCAATCAAGCTACACTACAAATGTTACATGAATTCAGGAAGAAACGCTGAAAATAACTTTTGGAAAATATAGTCACATAAATTATATTAAAAATCCTTGCAAAAGAATGCGCAACTTCTAAATTTTATACAATTCTATTTCTGAGCTGCAAAATCTTTACATTTGCATTACTCGATGTTGATTCATTGTAAGAAAGATAATTAGAATGGCTAATCGTTAATTGGAAGGTTACGAGAGCATTTAAATCGGAAAACGGCAAAGCTACGTGCCAGTAGTCGCGTACCTGCAACAGATTTGCGAACGTAATCAAACTCGCCCGCGTAAGTTTGCATTAAGCAATAAAATGTATGAATGCTTTACGGATTTACCCTGAGACATTGCGTCACACTATACGTATCCTTCCTACCTGCAAACTATTTATCATAACATGCTTATAAATCGCGGCCGCACATCATTACGATTCGTTTCTATGCGAATAAACACATAAACGCATGCACTTCTCGTTCTAATCTAAAGTCATAGGGCATGAACTTTTAACAAAATCAGAGTCGGAGCAAGGGCGGTACGAGATCACGCTAAATTTCAGGGGACGCACAAAGGACATTGACATTGCTTTATCAGAGAATCTTATATTTTTCAAGTTAACTATTAACAATTATCAATTCGTTTAGTAGTACATCCTACACAAAATAATAATATGATATATTTTGGGAATGACAACGTATTGCAAAAATTTGGTTACAAGCCAAAGTACTTTTCGTGATTTTCCCATCTAACACGAAAAATGTGATCAAATGAAAGAAACTTGAAGATAAGGAAGTTATTATAAATATATTCCAAATTTACAAAACAATATTTGAATTTATTAGAGCTTAACGTTTTGGCAAGGGTTTTGTAAGATTTTAATTTTGAAATATTTTAAGGTTGTTAGCTTTGAAGGATAAAAATTGTGTTTTTATATTTTTTTCATAACAAGTCCGACCCTGAATACAATTAACGCATTTTTCATCTATTTATTATATTAAAATCGACGTAGAATAGCAGAGGTCATAATGCGTTAGGTTATCCCAAGAAGATTTTTACTTCCGTTTATATAATATTTCATTAGAATTTTTAAGCTTTATAATCGTTTTGACAACGTTTCTGTGTTCCCTGTAATGCTGAATTATACGTTAATGATTTGGTTTGGTAAATTTTTAAATTTAAATTTTTGAAATTTAAATTAAAATTTTTTAAATTTTTATTCAAATTTGTATCTCTATGCGCAAATCCTTGCCAACTGGATGCAGTTATCTAGCAGAATAATTAATCACAAGTATATCTGTCCCAACATCATCATCAGGTGTTTAATTTTGTAACTAATAATATACAGAATTATTGTTACCAAGATTTATGGGAAACGATTTTAAACAAGAAGTTCTATAGGTTGTCCTTGCTAATATCACATCATTGTACAGTACGTACTTTGAAACGATGATCAAACAAACTCTAAAGGTAGATAATTCAAATTTAAATGCACGTGATTATTTGATAAATTAACTAAAAATAGGTAATTAATAATTTATAACTGGTTATTCTCAGTCAGATATTATTAGATATTACTAAACAAGATATTCATCATATTGGATTAGAATAAAGTTCAAGTACAAGATTTAACTGAGCTTAAAAGAAATTATGCAAAAAAATCTCAAAATAAATTCTTACGGTTTTATTATACCTCGAGTTATACCTACTACCTTATTTAAGCACAAACGGTTAATGCTTAATGTTCATGGCTTCTTAATTTATTGGAGTTTAACTGCAGCTATTTACACGCTACATCGAGTTCCGGTATCGTTGCATACTCAGTTAATAAAACAGGAAATTTATTTAAATACAAACAAATTAGGAATATGGTTAATCAATTTTCTTTGAAGTTTAGAGAAAACGTTGGCAGGATTCTAGAATGAAAATTTTTCATAATTCAAATATTTTACTTTTGCATATTTATCTCTGGCAGCATATAAGTAACAAGTCATGTTAAAAGAGAGAGAAAATATAAAAGACACGATTTTGGCGTTTACGGTCCCGCCAGAAAGGTACTAAAATATTACAAAATATTGACTTCAAAGTTGATAACTTGTAATACTAAAAACCAATTTCACCCTGTTAACATTTGTGGCTTCAGACAAAGATGAAACTTAGACTTGAAAGGTTCAATATTTTCTTTGTGGCATTTTTATAGCTGCTTTTAAAATTTCTAATTGCCTTAATAAATACAAATAGTGGGTTAATGAAATTATACTTCTGACTAAATTAAATGAAAAATCTCATTCACTAATCAAATGGTTTATAAATAATGAGCAAAATATCTTCTAGCTAGAATATTTGAGAACATCTACCTACACCGTTAATATAAAGCGTATTTTTACCGTTGGCCTCTACTTTTATTACGCATATAAAATAAGAATAAGCGAAGGATTTGGTAAAAGTTGATTTGAACACGCACGATTTCATAAAAGTTACTTATTTCATTTGGTCAAAAGACTCGATCACAAAACCATCCGACATGGTTCTATCAAATTCAAACAATTCTAATTTTGATTGGAAATCTGAAAATCATGGAAATAATGTCAATGAACTTTATTTTTTTGTTTGTAGAATTTTCGAATTAGCTTTAATGAATTGCTTAATATCGGTTTGGTTAGGCCATTACTCTTAAGGCTAAGTCACGACACGATTCTATCCAATTATGCAAGAAAAATCGATGAATTTTACACGTAGGTACAACCTAGGTTTTTGGGAAAATCGAATTTGACATAAACAAAACCTGCTAGAACTACTCCTTTTAAAAGATTTTCATGTGGAAATGTAAAATTTAAATAAATATTTGTTTTTTTAAAAATGAACACCTGTGGTACATTTTTTTACACATTTAAACGACAATTAAGCCGCAGGACACAAACTTTTCAAACAAGTTTTTGAAATCAGCGATATTTTAAAACAAGCTTCTCAACACTTTAAAATTCTTTTAACTAATGTGGGAACACGGATCATTTTTTGTGTAGAAACTAGAATTTTCAAAACTTTGGTAACTCTATTAATGAACATGTTTTTTTTCTGAAAAAAAAATTGCCAGATTTTATTTTCTATTAGAGATAACGGCAGAGTCAACACAGGATGCTATAACCAAATTGTCATTATAACCGAGTTTCAGGTAATATATTTTTTTAAACTTTGTAGGTGCATAATGGTGGCAGTTGCAATATTTTTATAAGTCTTTAACAACTTTATATTATTTACAAAACCTTCCGGTAATAGATTACTGTGTTGTCTCCTTTGATTTTTGAACTTTCTTCATTGAGTAATAAAGATAAATAAATATTTTTTTAGACGATATTGTTACGGAGGATTAACGAACATTCATATCTAATAAGAGAAACTATAAAAGACAAACAAAAGGAAATAATGAAGGTCTTGCAAAAAATAGTCAATTTAATAGAAACTTAAAATAGTTCAGGATTAAAAAATATAAACCATGTTGATCGCTTAACATGAAATATTATGAGAAGTTCTAAAGTGGCGTAAAGAATTATAATTGTAGAGTAATTATTTTGATAACGCCCAGGTAAATAGTAGGTAGGTTGCTTGAAATTCAGTTTCCGCAATTTTAACCGTTAAGTATAGTAAGAACCTAGATTCTTTATTTTTGTCACAAATCCAATTACTTAGTAATGAGGAACGAAACAACTTCAAATGTCATTCAATGAGTACTTTTTTGTTATTCCTAAAGTAGTTAGTTGTTGTCAATAGGAAATGAAATGACAGTAATTTACTTATCCGTATAATAATTTAAGTTCAGGTCTAATTTTTCTTCTTATTTCCTTTTGATACTTTGTAACACGGTTTAATCTAAAACTTTCTCTACAATATATTTTCTGATTCTATTTGAATTTCTACAGTCTTGTCGTAAACACAACAATGGTACGAATGGTTGTTTTTATGTTTCTCCTTCACATGTTATAACGTTCGCTACACTAAAAGCACTCTGTCGTTACTCTGTTCTAAATATTTTTTTCAGGACCGTGCCTATAACATCTAAGTATATACAGCGGGTAGTAACACTTAATAGATCTGAAAGTAATAAACATTTATGCATCTTTAATATCCTATATGTTAAAAAAAACTACCTACTACAATTGTATATTTAGTTTTCCAACAAGATTAAGTAAGATTTGTTTTGGAAACACAAACAATAGTAGACATATAGTCATGTTCAACAATTTTCTGAAATTTTGATGTTATGTTTTCATTTTAACTTCAAAGGAATAATTGTTTTTATAACCACACGCTACATTTAAACTCTAAATTCCTAAAACTGGTTCGTTGAACTTCTTTAATATTTTTGCCTTTTGTTAGTGTTTATCCATTTCTAAATAGGTCATTTTTTTGTTAAAGATTTTTGAAATCTATACCTCGTATTAAATTGTATTGTCAAAAAAATACTGATTATATCCTCGATTCCTTTCCGAAAAAAAAATAACACAATTCAGTTACAAGTAACAAAAATAAATATAAGGCTTATCTGATGAACAATATACTTGAATTATCATTCTGCTTATTCAATATATTATCCTCTGTAAGTGGTTAATCAGATGAACAGATAACGAACAAACAAAAATTGATAATGTCACACGATTTTCCTGATATTTTTCCAATTGCCAAATTAATTCTAACCCAAGTCCGGATAAATACTAAGCGATTACTTAACCAACGAATTCAGTTTTTATCAAATATAACCACATATTATCTTAATAAGTCATTGTAATATTTTTTAAATGATAGAAGCATGTGGAGAGAAGTCTTAACTTTTTAAAAACTGGTAGTTTCTAAAATACATACCTATACATTATTTTTTTAATCGAAATTCTATGCACGCTTTTATGAATGGTAATTTGTTTCTAATAACTGCATAAATAATGTAAATCTCAAAGAAATTTTTGTTTAGAAACTTGTTAGTAAATTTAAATTTGTGGCGTAACTCTGCGTGAGCTTTTTTTATTCACACTGCAATCGTTTAAAAATGTTCTGTTATTGGCCTAAACAATAAAATACTTATTAATGATTTTGAAAATTGGTTTAATCTTAAACCAATGGGAATATTAAACTAAAATTCCTCAGAAAATCGTTTCAGTTTGGGTTTATTTTAAATTCTATAGCACAGGTGTAAATGAGACGGTCTAAACGAAACTACAAACAATAATTGTCTCTTAATTAGGGTTATATAAACAAGGAGTTATTTAACTGTTAGTATAGCTTTTCTCTCACCATAACAATTCTCTACCATAACAAGGTTTATATCAACCCTAAAACGATGACTTGAAGATTTATATTGGTAATAAACAGCTTTAACGCATCTGCTCACCGTATGTACTTACGTTATTTGATTTTCTTTAAGAAAACTACTAGAACTAATTTTATAGGAGATCACACGATTAGTCTGTTTATTTTCATTATGAACTGCTCGTTGCCAAAGTAAATTACAATTTACGAGTAAGGGAAAATAATATAAACTTTCAAGAAATCTTTGACCAATAAAATTAATATCAAAAATTTCCACTTCATATAAAATGAAAATGCTTTTTGGATATGGATAGGTAATTAAATTAAAATTTAGTATATTGTCTAAGAAAACTATGTCCCAGGGTTGTCAACTCTTAAGGACGACGAAGAGTAAAATTAAAATACATTCATTTCTTTAAACAGTTTGAATGGTTAAGGGTAGTAACCTACCAAGTTAATTCGTCCTAAATACTAAAATCATCTTGAATGATAATAAAATGGAGGGTGTAGAAGAATACATGGGAAAATTAAGCTTGACATTTATAATTAGTCTCGTCCTATCATCGTTAAGAGGGATTTAGTCATACAATCCCATAAATACCCAATTAGCTAGCTAATTTGCAATTCAAACATTCATCAAAGTAAGTAACCCCGATAATTACTTACTTCATTAATCATACAAACCCGGTATATACCCAATTACTTTGAAGTATGCAATTTCAATCTTATTCATATTATACGATCTGTCTTCATAATCATGTCTCCATCATCATTAAGATACAACAAAGATCTCATAAAACAGCTAAAATGGATAAATTAGGAACCGCAGAATGTATGTTTTTTGTCTGCTCTTTTTGCTAACAACATTAACATTTCGTCACGTGACATTTGAACTTGCATTCCACCACAGGTTGGTAATGAACTTAGTTTTATAGCATTATAAGTTCCTAGTAGGATTTTAGAATTTAAAAGTTGCAAGGTGTGTTATTTATTCAAAGTAGAGCGTTGATAACTAAAAGAAAAACGCTAAAATCTAAATTCTATTATTTCGAAAGCGGAATAATCACGTTTTACGTTCCACGCGTTTTCAATTTATGTAAATTGATAACTGTACAGAAATTCTAGCTGAATTTATGTCTACTATTCCACTTTGATAACATTTTTTGGTAGGTTACGGGTTAATAAGAAAAATTTAGAATATTAAAAACAGGAAACATTTCATAATATTTGTTTTAAAGTAAATATCGACAAAAAATTGTTATGGACATATATTAATTATATCATTCTCCACACGCCGATATAATGTCGTCAGTCCGATTCATACTACAGCCCGAAGTGTCCACCCAAGCAAGCCACTACCACCACCGAGTTTGTCCAGGTACATTTTTATTATTTTTAAACATGAATGCAGAATAGGGCATAGAGAAAACGTAAACATGTGCTGATTGCAATTGATAAACGATATTTTCTGGGATTAGATAAAGTAAATATAAGTATAAATTGTTGTGTAAATATAATAAGACCGAAATTAGATTGCATTTAATTGGGGTCATTTCTTGTTTAAACTAAAGTGTAAGTTATAGTCCGCAATTACAAAAGATAGAGTGTTTCCAAATGACTTGCTAATGATGGGTCCCAAGAAATAACTGTCCATTGAATCAAGTTTATCTTTCACGCTAATTTAGATTCAAGAATTACCTTACTACGTGAACAGATTTAAAATTAAGTCTACGCAATGAAGCCAATCGGTTTATTTTGCTCGTATTCGTTTAAATCAGCTACAAAGTAATTTGTATCTATGCTACCTTATTTGAATTTTAATTAAGAAAATAACTTAAGCCTCTTGAGTATTTTTTTATCCTAAACCCTACATTAATAAAATAAAAGTTTGCGCTACGCATTTTTAAATTATGTCCTAAAATATAATCAATTATGCTTATTCCGTAGTTTCTGTAAACGCAGCGATTTAGTGATTTGGTGATTTTTCACTCGGTGGGGGATATTACGGATTATATTTCAAAATTATTGTCCTGAAATTCTTGAATACCTAGCGTAAATTGTAACCAGTTAGTATTTCCTTATTTATTAATTTAGACTGTAATAAACATGTTCAATATTAAATTTTCCGTCAAAATATTTGAATAAACAGTTTGGATTGTTAAGTCACAATATTGTGATTAGATATAATTTATTACGAAAGTTACGGAATTTAGTTCGGAAATGGAGAAAAATCATTAATTAGGTTACTTCCGAAATGTGCGGTTTGCAGGTGCGTTTGTAGGATTGCAATCGCACTAATATTAGCGTGAAACCTGAATGTGACACAATCTCCGCGTAAAGTAAGTAGTAAAAAGTCTAGTACAAATTATGTTCGCTTATCGCATATCGGTCGTTTACCTTACGAAATGAAGGTTATAATTATCTACATAACGTTAGCACAATTGGTCAATTTGGTTAGAATATTCAAATAACTTACGCACACATACATATAGGCTGACCACAAGATACATAATATAATGATTTCTAATGATGCTCGTTTTATTAAGTAATACTTAATTCAGTTTTTTATAAACTTCAAAATACAAATTTCTCTTAAAATAGTTGGTAAATGCGTATCTATTGCAAATTTTATCGGCATATTTCGACAATTAAATATTTTTATGTACATACAAATCATAAATATATCTTAAGAATTTAAAGTGAATTGGAATCAGAAAGTGAAGAGAAAAAACCAATAATATTTTTTTATAAATTACCGATTAATATTTTTATATTTTGATTATTTTGTATACCAACTAGTTTAGAATAACCCAAAAATAGTTTAATTAACATTAATGGCATTCTCGGAGTAGGGGATTCGTACAAATGTTATTTATTCAACCCACATTCCTTCTATTATTATGGGCAACATCAAATATGTTCTATTTTCTACTCTTAAGCATGTGTCGCAAAATTTCCGCATATTCTTAATTGCATTTAGAGTATATTATACAGGGATGTTTAAAAGTTGTAAAAGATGTTTATAAGTATAATGTTCGAGGTATTGCTCTTCTTCCTGCTCCCAAGCACTTTACCAACTTTGCTCCCAAGCCGCATTGCCTCGCGTCCGGATCCGCTCGCTAGGCCGCGTTTGCTCCTTTAGTCATAATTTTGGATTATTTTTCTTACTGTATGAATCAAAATTTCTGCTGTGTTTTTTCTTATAGGTGTCATAGTTTATTTGATATAGAAACTAAATGAGAGAAAAAATATTTTAGAGAGACGGGTTAGAACTTTCTGTAATATCCTGTAGTACTAGATGCTAAAAACAATTAAAACCAATTCGGAAAACAAAAATGCTAATACGATGAGATCTTAATGAAACTGAAAGTTGCATCTTTAAATTTAAGTTTTGCTTTTGCCAGACTAGTTTTAATTACAATAATTACACAGTGTGAGAGGTCTAACAGTAGTTTATTCTACAGCACGTTGGCAGTTAGTTTATTTACTTTTGCAAATTAGCTGTACGTGTAGCTATTAAAGAAATGATGTAAATAGAATTAATACATACCACTATTACTACTAATATGGCAAGCACCACCTACGGGATCCAGATTTTACATATTGGACAGAGCACACGAGTTCATTCATGGTTATAGTAATTTATTCAACAGATTAATTATTTTTAATATAGGTTGACGCACGCTTGTTTGTGCACTTGATTTGAAATTAATTAAGAATATATCATCTTAAATTTTTCTTGACATAAGATACGCGAAAACACTATGGTCTTTAATTTCGTTTGATAGCGATGCAGTAATGATATCATTTACATAACTTTAATAACAAATATTGTATTGTTTGTGTACTGTATTGATAAGACAATTATCTATATTACTCCAATTTTTCTTTTTCTGGGCTTAACGTTCCTGCCAACGTTTTCTTTTAGTATTTATTCAGAAATCAAAAACTAGTAGGTACTTATAGTAAAATTCCACAAACGTTAAAATTTGGTAGGGAGTATGAATCAAAATAAAATCATTCGTGAAGTTCGTAATCGATTATAGTTACTATCCCCGAATTAGATTAGCATTTTGTACAATATTCCGTTTACTGTATATGGAAGTTTTAAAGAAAATATCAAACTTATCTTCAAATAATATTGAAGCAAACAATAGCTATGTCTAGCTAGTTATTTTATAGTAGTAAGTAATAAACTATAAGTCGTATAAGATATAATTTTATTCTCATAGCTCACAGGCGTAACAATGAAATCTTAAATAGAAAGGCTTTGGTCATTAATAGATAACATAACTATTACATCTTAATGAGATGAGTTCCCTGAAGACGATATGGAGATGGTTATTTAAATATGGAATTTGATGGGGTCTGTGGTGGGTTTTCGGTCTTGTTGCGGCATTCAAAAGTGAATCAGTTAATTTATAGCTTCTGTATCACTATTTATTGCATCTATAATAATACAGTTAACCTGATCGTGGTCAGGATAATAATTCGATGGTCAATCGAACAAAGACAAAAATGGTTCTGGCTACCCCGTTCGTGTTGACCGAAAGAATTGGTATTCTAAGAATCGAATTGGTAGCAAAAACTGGAAACAAAACAAATATTTTGACAAGAAGTACAATCAAGTTTAACGGAACTCTTATAGCGAGGTAGGTTTGAAAATGTTCCTTAGAACTGACAAATGCTGCCGCCTCAAAGATATTACAAATCGGACGCGTAGGGGTTACTTTTCCGCCCGAATGTTAAATGCGATGTCAAGAGCTTCAAAGCTAGCAAATTGTTTCGATTTGTTATCTTAAAACGTTTAATTAACACGTGCCTACTCAAGAATTCAGAGATTCGGGGCAGATTTAGTTAAATCGCGAAATAACGAGACCTGCACTGACACCAACAGCCGCTTTACGTTATAATAAGATCTGCAAACAACTAGTCCTTGGCAGGTTAAATTAAACTTAACAATTTTATTTTGTTTTGGCGAAGCTTTTGAAATTGCTACGAATTTTATGTTTCACCAACTTGCATTAGTGCCCACCAAACGAGAATCTGTAATTACATTAACACGGTTACCCACCCGTTGGCGATAGGAATAGCAAAAGTTACGATTCGATCCAGTGACCACTTCGCGGCCATGCACGTGGTTGCACCGGCCGGCTTCCTAATAGCTGCAAGCATTCAACGTGCACTGCCACCAACTTGTTGCGATAATAGCACGTGCTGATGGTTTCATATAATTAACAGTAGCTCCTGCTCATATCCGTTAGGAAATAATATTTCTCCCCGTAAAGCGAGCATTGTACTACAGCTAACCTGCACATACCTGATTATTGCAGCTATATATATTAAATTACTGTGGTATGTCGAAATGAAGAATGCTGGCTGGCATCGTTCGACTCTGGTACTAACTTCTGAAATGGCAGAGAGTACTGGTACTCTTCATTTCGACATACCGCAATAATCTTTAAGTGTCTCAGATATCTTCAGGGGGAAAAATGTTGTACCAAAAACAAATTGATGAGGTCACGAAGAATACAAGCGCTAAATGTAGTTTGTGAGCTCCTAATTTAGACAAACTGATTGCGAGATATCAGCATTTTTGCATCATGTAATTTCCTGGCAGCAGGTTGTTTCCGATACTTATTTTAGCACTTTACATGTTATTAGCGACTTTATGTCAACTGTTATTAGTACTGTAACTAAATAATAAATAAAACTTTGATAGAGGAAGTTTTCGATAGATCTGGAAAGCTACAGAGATTATCATCAGATGAATGAAACAAAAGTAGGTCCTGTTGAAGGATTAGCGTCAGGGCCAACGTAACTATACAGTATAGAAAATTTAAATTTTAATGGTTCTACGCTAAATTAGATGCTTTATTACTCTGAAAAACATTAATTTTTTGGACTGATTCACGAACTTGAAAAAGTCTGGAAAATACTATAACAAAAAACGATTCGACCTTGTAAGTGATAAGATCTGTCAATAGAAACAGCCTTGTATAAGAGCTTTAGTTTCTAATATAAAATGAAGTATCTAATAAAAACCCAATTATTATTATTATTATCCTAAACCAGAAATTCAGCGGAAGTAAATAACTATGAGAGAATACTTCATTGTCACACTCTTAAAGCTACAACTCTAATCAATTCTACAAATTAAAGTTATCTCTTATCTATAAACAATGTGGAGTATTGTAGCGCCAATTTAAACTTTTAAAATATTATCACAGCTGACGTTTAAAAATCATCGTTTAAAACCATAATTGCTTGATAAAGTTTGCTCGGGGTCACCACGCTATGAATAGGTACTCGTTAACAATAAAGTTTGCAACGCCAAAACAATAAATTTCTATTTTTGTTCTTCCTTCAAGTCTCCAATAGGAAGAAAGTTTCTTGTTTATTAATCAACACAGGATGTAAGTTAAATCAAGTCTTACCTGTCACTTTATAGGAACACACATAAATCCATATAATTTAAATAAATTCCGATGATGCACATGCAGTTTGGTATTTTCTATTTCGAATAAAATAAAATCAAAGAAGGGATCAAATTGAATACAAACATAAATCTGTTTAGTCCTGTGAATTAAAAGTGTAAAGAGGTAAATGTTTTAATATCGATAGAAATCATAGAACCGGTAGGTAAATAATTCCGTTGTAGAGATCGTTACCAGTTGAGAAAGTATAGTAAGACAATTAAGATTGATTTAGCGAACTTGTTCAAGATAACACTATCTATAATGAAGTTCTATTTAAAGCAATTCCCCAACACTAATAATGTACTTTGACACAAAGGCATATAAAATCTTAAAAAAATACGCACTTCCAAGCCCACTGAGATTAACGTATTTATTTTGAAAAGCATGTCAAAATAATCGTCAATTTTCGGTTTCCTATTGTAATAATTATCAGCGGTGATAGGTCACAACGTTGGGGGCGGATATCCATTTTATCAAAAGGTTAACAAGAATTTAAATCTAGGTGCCCAAGGTTTTGGCAGTCACCCGAAGATCTAAATATATAGAGAAAAACTCATTCGAAACTGTAGGCTGCGTTGAAGCGTTAAGGCCACACGATCCAAGAAAGAACGGCGTTGATAAAATATTAGGTTTACCTATACCAAACTGTGACATATTTACACCTCAGAACATAAACGACGCTATTACCGATATTTATGATTTCGTGTTTCGGTAACAAATTACGTTTAATAAGGTCAATGAATATCCATGGTTGTATATCCTTCAGGCTTGATACCTTTAATTAATTTTCGGGGTAAGAGAAAGCGCAACATTAACACATCAATTGGCGGACCAAGTTAAAATATCCATCCAACTGATACCTCAACAACCTTAATTAGTCAAAGACGGCCGAAAAATAGTAATCAATCAAGTTTTAAGAACAACGGCACAAAGAAGATGTTGCCAGAAATTTCTTTTTAAGAAACGCGCATGAAATCATGCGTGTAAAACTGAGCATGTTATTATGTCAGACAGGGCGGAATATTAAGCATTTCAAAAGACTTGTAACACGAAATTGAAATTAGCTGCTCCAAATCTCTTCAAGACATCCTTTTTTCGTCTTGGCAATAACTTTCACAGTTTAACTGCTTAGGAATGTCCGATGAAAATTTTCGTTTGTACCACGAGCGTCCTTAGATCGCTTTATTTCTCTTAAAATACTTTTCAGCCATTTCTATTTTTTTAAACAAAGAAATCTTGGATAAACCGAAAGAATTACGGAAATCTAAATACAGTTTTCTTTTTAAGTTTTAATCAATTTTAGTTCTAGTTAAATTATTGAAGCACTTTAATTTCAAGCTTGCTTCTACGCCTCTGGTTTTCTGGGAAAAATCGTTTCGATATTATATGGTTCACTTTATGAAACATTTAAAAAAATGTATTCAAGAGGAAGAATTTTATCTTGTTAAAATTAATTACAACAAAAATATGATGAAACAAAAATGCCATGTCTTTTCTGAAAGCAATAATCGTCTAATTTATCGGGAAATCTGTTTATAGATGTTGCCCAATAAGTTTCTGATTGTAATCGAGGATGCCATTCTAAAGGTATAATATGTTAACTAGGAAATGAACATTATTGAGTAGTTCTTTAAAAAGAAAGTTTATGATAAGGGCGGCGATTAAAAGGAGGATGAAAAATTAATTTGAATATTCTACGAAGTCATTAGTAGCAATTATATATGCGTATAAAACAGAATAGAGCCATCAAATAGAACTGGGAACGAGTCCAAGCCTATTAATCTCTTTAATTACCGCATTCTTATAGGCAGTAGGTTTTTTTCTACAAATTTTCACATAATCGGGCTGCCACATAGTGCGAAGGATACTTTTTCGTTCACACCACATGTCTTCGCGATTTAAATCACCTATTTTATATGACAATAAACGTGGTTCAATTTTTTAAAAAGTTAACTGCATATATGCCGCAATGGGATAAAGCGATCGTACAAAGTTGTTCATTGACTTTACGACTTGTACAAGATGACTAAATAAATTAAAATCATACGGCGAGCAAAAGCGTATATTGTGAATAATGTAAGTAATATTTCTAGTATTTTCTTGTAGTTTATTTACTATAATTTGCTGTTAGACAGGAACAAGTTGCGCTGCATAAACGAATTAAGTTATAGCTTGAATTATAACAATGAATTATAAGTGTTTCGAAAATTAATCCCTTAAATATTAGATATAACCATATATCTTCTAAAGTGAGCCACTCGGTAGTAGTGGCCCTTCTGGCTTTGCTTGAAATATTGTTTAGATCCTTTACACGCGACCACTTCATCATTTTATCGTATGAAACACGCCGTCTGTAATATCCCTAGTACTATTACTACTACTACTACAAACTACCAGACAGAAAACTTTTATTTCTTACGTGTATATTACTCACTTACACGGCGGTGTCGTTATTATTTTACACTTCGTTTACTAGCACGTATTGGGTCATTGCTCATGATTGCTAACATATTTGCAAATGAGCTTCATAAATTTACTTACAAAATCAAATAATTTTCCAAGAGCGGAATGTTCTAAAAAAAATTATATTCATAAAAAATTTATAATCACTCTTGGAATTTTATTTTTGTGGATCCTCGAATCTTTAATTGGAAGGTGTGGAAAAATATTTTAATAAATATTTCATTCATATAATGGAATTTTCACAATATACGAGGGAAATGTCCAATGACTATCCGAAATTTTGGAAAAACAAATTCAAAATTAAGTCTAGTCTAGGATAATAATTTGTATATGAAAATATTTAAGTATTAAATAATTTCTTGTACAATTCATATCTATTTTTTAAATTTAGAGCCTGTAATGTTTGCAATGGCCTATAAAACGGTTATTTACCTTTAACCACGAGTGCAAACGTGTTCTAAATTTTTTTTGCGAATTTTAATTTTATCAGTTGTTTTTTTTAATCAAAGTTATCGATTATAGTTACTTAATAAAGATTGGATTATTTTCTTAATGAAAAAATCAGTTTACATTTTTTTGTTTGTTCATATTTTAAGGATATCTATTCGAATTGAATTTGATTTACATTATGCTAACAATGCTTGTAAATCATATGTATTTAACTTTCCATTTGTCGAAGTTACACCAGACTAATTTACGTATGAGAAAGCTAGGTATTTATTTGCAAGTAGACATCAGATGTCAATAGTGTCTATTCTATTGATAACTTAATTGTTGTTGTACTTAACATACATAGAGGCGTCTTCATGCACTGATAATTTTTATATAATGAATTACGTTAACAACTTAAAATACGATAGGTACATTGTTGTAAAACTTTTGATAAAATGCAATCTTTTAAAATAGCAGTACCTATAGGTAGTACTTGGTTATTTAACCAAACATATTAGATACAAAATATTTAGATAATAATTTATTACAATAACATGTTATCGTTTAGTAAAATTCTTCTTAATAATCTTAGAATACAAATATCTCTTTCCACACCAGTATATTTAATGAAATATTAATTAGGTTGGGTTGGGTTGGGTTAGGTTGGGTTGGGTTGGGTTGGGTTAGGTTAAGGGAATGAGTTCGAGTCTCACATATTAACTTTTTTTTTGCTATTTTCTTTTTATTCACTATCTGATTACCACAAAAACATAATATAAATAGATAATATTTATAAAAGTAGCAAATAACCTGTTCGTGAAAGTTGGCCACACATCACAATATTTGCCAATAAACATTAAGACTTGTGTGCGGTAACGAAGTAGCAAGGATATCAGTTTGAAGAGACAAGTTTCAGAAATTTATTACTAATTTCTACACATTTCTCGTAAGAAATTCATGGTAGGTCAACTTTTATCTAAATTATTAATCATGATTAACAGTAAAATAAGAAACTGTTTAAAAGTTTTAAAAATCGTGAAAAGGGAAGTTGTTTCTTTACATACAGGGTGGAAGAGCTTTCACTTCCTATTGTTCTTTTTTATTGATATTTCACGACCTTTACATTCATATTACGTTAGGACAATTTATTTTTAAACCTTGGTACAATATATTTGTTTTGGCTTGACAGAAATCAAAATGTGCCAAAAAGAAAACATTTCTCGTTTACATATAGGTAACAAGAATATTTCAAGAATTTAATGTTGATAAATTTAATTTTATTATTATTATTCCCCTTTCTATAGTACAGAAGTTTTCGAGTGTAAATTATGATAATTTTTACATTAAATATTGCAATATGCAAAAATCATTTAGCAACTGCACGCGTCCCTTATTGATAGACAGTGGAAAAGGCCAACAAATTAATCGAAATGAACTGTTAAATGGGTTTAATACGAAGTCAATGATAATTTAAAGTCCAAAGAGTTAATTTCATTTATTTAGACAATAAATTATTTATAAACAAATGAATTAGAATATTTTAGATTTTAAAGTTATTCCTCCTTCATTGCATATTCGATCACTTGTGCTGTTAGGTAGAACAAAATATTAAAATGATTGTGCAAATTTGATTCGGTAGTTTAAAAATTGCATAAGTATCTTGAAACTGTTGTTTTCGTTTTCAAGGAAGTAATGACCTTTATTCGCATTTGTTTTGAATAACGACTTGTACATGCATATTACATTGCAGCTATATTTTCGAAACCTAACTATTATAGTTACCTAATAATAAAAATACTAAATGACTAATATTTGAAATTACTATCAAATTACCGTCACACCTGTTAAATTGTTACTGTTTATGTAAATTAATTAACTAAAGAATAGTGATATTTTTAGCACCTGGGTTTAAATTAATTGTTATCTGTTAAGTTGGTATAAAAAATCAATAATCGATTAGGTTTCAGAATTAATTTAATAAGGTATAACATTTCAAACGAAGAAACATATTTTTCGATGATCAATAAATATATTTAAGAATTAAAATAGTCTCTTTATAAATTATTTTTATTTAAAAATATAGAGGATCATAAAACATTGGTATTTACTTATTAATCTGTAGTATCACACAGTCGGTGTAATTCATGACATCAAACTTGCCCTCTTGGCAATAATCTTCACGCGTATTTCGTAAACCATCCATAATTCATTTTTCCAATCCTCTTTACTTTCTTATGGATAATGATAACTGTGAATTCCATTCTGTTGGAGCTACAACATTAAGAATTTCGGTTTCATCATTTTATGCCTACAAGATTTTGCTTTACGCCGCGCCGGTAAGACATTGTTCCCAATCAATTTTTAATCGCAAGTGCAACTTGTTTTAAAACAACCGTTACTATACACTGCTTAATCGATTGGTTTTGTTTTATTTTTAATATTTTAATCGCTGTTGTATATATTTGTTCCGCAAGTTTAAAAAATATGTTAAGTAAACGATTTATTAATACAATCAACAAAATCTTTTTTATAATCGTTGTTTTCAAGAAAAAAACGTTAGCTTACACAATAAATTATAATAAGCTGGACATTCTACCAAACTAAAATAACTGCTAATAAATTAAAACGATTTAAAATTCAAGATATAATGTCTGAACACGGATTATTGAAAATCATTTGTTTAAGCCAAGGAAATTTAATGATCACCATTATTTACAGTTCAAAAATTCACAGATTTCGCAATCCTTGCAACTATCGGAGGCATTGGAAATGATAACACTGACTATTACCATGGAAATACAGAATTAGACGTACAACCCTCGGGCTAAAGCCCTCGGGTTGTAGTTGTACACCATCGGCCTCGGCTGGACAGGAGCACGGCGCACACGCCAATTTGTATGCCCACCGTGCTATGCTGTCGGCCCGGACCGGCCAGCTAGCGGCGAAACCCGATCGCGACACTTTTGTCTTCTTTGGCCTTGAGAAAAACTCGTAACTTGGCCCCATATACGAACATAAACATTTCCAATGTTAAAAGGACGACTTATAATAATTTGTATTAAAGTAGTTTACTCTTCAGATTTGAACACCTTACAACATTTATGAATCCGCATTTTCTAAATGGTTATTACTTGGAGGTATCCTTTTTAAATCCATAGGTATATATACTTTACGATAGGAAACTCATCCCAGGTTGATAGACATTCATATCCAATATATCAATAATAATTTTTTTCTTTATAAGAACTGTCAGTGTTATCCAAAAGTAATTATAAAGTATTGATTATTAACTAGATATGATATTATTTAAGTCTTGGTGTATTTGCAAAAACATTCAACGAAATATGATTCGGCGGGTTTATTGTGCTTTGTCGCCTGGCCTTCGTAAATTACAATCTAAATCAAAGGAAAATTGCGGCACCTCAAATCAAAGCGTTAGTAAGGTGGCCGCATAAATTCCTAAAATCACGTTTATTGATTTGCATTCTGCAAGTTATTTATCTCGTGAAATATTAAGTGAGAATCGCGGCGCGTCACGAACCGAGGTTTTACCACACGAAATTTTTATATTAATTATTATGTATCCGTTTTTGCACATGCTAGTGATATTTTATAACAAGGATTTGAATCTTGATTCGACATGGTTTGTATTTATCAAACTATTTGCCGAATCACCTACTGACCGTTGTCGGTAGTATGTTACCTCCAGACACAGAGACAGAAGTTTGGTTGGTTTTGATGACATGTGAGTGATGGTCCGTTTTTGGTAACACCATTGTGCAAGGCGTCTGAGACATCCCATTGCTTTATCATGCCATCTCCACAACTTTTAGTTACCACAACACATCTAGGTTTCAATGTCATATTGTTACATCATTTCAAGTTGATCAAAATTTAATGACAAGAATATATCTTTCGATTTATTACTACTAGTACAAATGAAAATGACAAGAGTCGTTATTGAATATCGGTTTAGAAAGTTTTATGCTCCAGTAGGACACAGCGGCATCATAAATCTCTAATTTTGAAACACACCTCTGGGCTCTTTCATAAAGTTTTTACATGGTGGTATCACGGGGATATTCTCGTTTATCATCGATCTGTGCAACAAAACGAACGCCTAATCACTTAAAATATTTTTTTCTTAATGTACTCATCACGAACTTAAGACATGAAGACAAAGAAACCAATCACCACTGACTGCTGAAAATAAAGCGAAATTAATTTAGGGAGTAAAAATTGTAAACGATGAAATGAAAAATGATGCTTTTGTGAGCAGTGACCTATTACATACGTATGGAGTATGGGAAATAATAATAAGATAGGTATGCGTGATTCTCAGACCTAGATGGGAAAATATATTAATTATTATAACCTACTACATAATTACTATGTATTTTTATAAAGCTCTCCCTAACTTTATTATAGTGCTTAAGCCATTTGAACTCTTCTTAATCTTTCTGGTATTTCATTAAATATTCATCCATTGCGTGCAGATTTCTGTAGTTTATACGTTGTCTCTTTGGATTTACTTTTGTTAAACGTTTTTCTCTATTTAGCAGAATAGAGAAATACCAGACGAGCGCCATGCTAAAAGTGAAAACCACGGAAATTTCACCTTCCACGCGTCTAAACATACCTAAATATAATCTCTAGTTAATAAACTAAATTAAAGGTTAGAAATCGCAAAACATAAACGGAAGGAAAATAAGAAATGTAAATTTTCTAAAAGACTAAACACAATTCACTAACTACAAAATTTATTGCACATTTCCGTAAATTACAAGTTGATTTCTTCGTGCACTGACACAGAAAGAGCAAGGGCCCGAGAACAATTTAACGGAAAAACGGTTGCAAAGAAAAAGTCGGATTCACCCAGGGGTAGTGGTTTATATTTATATATTGCGGGTAATCACCTGTATTGATTTAAAGATATTAAGTATTATTGATACGCCTATATAATGATCGCCTTTGGTAGGTTTATGTATTATTAACGAGCGAAAAAGTTGCTTCTGTTACATTTTGAAAAGAAGGCTGTAATCATCCTAAAAGTGATTAATTTACAAGACTATCAATATGAAATTGATTATCGGACAGGTATTAAATTTATTGGTCCGGTACTTAAGTAATCTTCCAGAATTTTTCGAATTATAATTTCTAAACTGACTATCGGAAACTTTAAAATTCCAAACGAGTTTATAGAAATTTGCATGTGGAAGATTTTTTGCTTTCGTAATTTCTTTTATCGCTCGAGGATCACTGCTTGGTTTAACACACACAGTGGATCCGTTTCGTTCATCTCTGTCAATGTTTGGAATATACAGCGGTAAAACATGCAATGCTATGTAAAATACCCTGCTGGCAAGGGCTTCAGAAATCGCCGAAACAATTCCCAATCCTCTGATTAATTTTTTGCAATTTTTACCATTTCAAGACGGTTTACCTGCAGCAAATGGTTCTCATCGGACCTTTATGTTGGTACTTTACGAGGCAATATAAGTGGCAGCTATTAGTGACGATAATGGTAAAGCAAGTGCGTGTTTAGCACTAGTACTACACATTCCAATGTGATGCAACGAAGATTGATGATTCTACAAGACCGTAATTAAACGAATATTGCGCCCGTTTAGCACGCCGCTCTTTTTAAATTCGCCAAAAAAGGGTAGAGAATTATTTATGAGGATCCAAATTATCCTGTGGAATTGCTTGGTTCAACGTTGCCGAAAAACCACAACGTGCTAACGAAGCAAAATTCTATTACCCTGCTCAGGTCAAAGTTAAACTCCGGAACGAGTATGTGTGTGTTCCGTACGGATGAGTGAACATTTCGACACGAGTTTAAAATCAACACATATTAAGATAGACTTAACAGATAAGAACTTATTATGAAAAAAAACAGTGTTATTTGAGTAAATTTTTTTACACTTGGAATGCGAATCACGAAAAATATTTTTTCACTACATTAATCATTGATAGTCCTATTAATTTCAAGAGGAAATCTCCATTTTAAACTATTCTTGACATTTGTCGTACAACCATTCAAGGCCGCCCACGAATTATTTCAATATGGGAGTTCTAATATTCTAATCTAATTGACTGGTTTGCAAAGTAGTATTATACTACGTCTCGTAAATAAAAATTACCATAATCACCATTGTTAAACAGCTTTGCCATTATAGGTGTAAACTTGGGAACCACCCCCACTCAAATTTACTGTCATTAGTGAAATTGGCACGCCTATAGCATAAATTATATTATCTCCCCAAGAGCTTTGCAAAAATTATGGTAATTACTTCTGAAGCTTTCTGTGTCTGTATACGGTTCCGAGTTCGATTCTTGCTTCAGTTATGTTCTAAACTTTTCTAAGTTTATACTATATGGAAATAGGATGTTTGAATGAAGCATTGGACATGTTACTAAAATTTAGACATGATAGCTAGTCTTCCGCGATTCCTGCTGTTTACAGATTTTTTAGATGTGGGATTACCAAAGGTCTTCGAAAAAAAATAATACGTAAAATATATACGTAATATATATATATGTTCGCCAAAGAATTAGAAAATTGTAAAATAGTTTATAAAACCTACTAAAAATGTGTCAGAATTATTAATATATTGATTGTTCGGAAATGATAGTCCATGGGTGGTCTCTATTCTAAATTTTCTTATTTAAGACACAGAAGTGTTATATATGTGGGTTCTTGCGTGATACGATGGAATAAATGTTTTGAATAAAAGGCACGCCTAAAAAATAATTGAGCCATATTATTTTTGGGCACTTGAATTATATGGTGCCGTGCCCAAAAGCTCGTAAGTTTAAAAGAACATAAAAAAAGGTTTATAATAAAAAGTACTAGGCCAGATTTCCAAATATTTTTATTACTGGCTTGACTTTATTGCATATCGCATATTTTGCTATAAATAAGAATTTGATTCATTTAATTCCATTTTACTATTGAATGTTTTCACAAAGATTTCATCAAAGTGTCGAGATTAAGAGATTAAAAAATCTAAGCTTTTTTATCCGGGTAGATTATGAATGTACATTTAAAAGGAATTCTTTACAAATACATAGACGCCTATGGCGCTATTAAATAAAACTTTCTACCTACATCTTCTTTAATTAATTTAGAATGTCTAATAACCTGGAATTTCTCTGAAATTTCTACTTTTTGGTATTTTACACATCCACGGACACACGCATGAGAAATATAGTGCGAATAAATCAAATTTATATCCCATGAACTACAAACGTAATGAATCGAGTAAAATTTACTGTTGTTTAATTTTGACAAACAAAATAAATCAAAATATATATTTCCCATTATTGTTATGGCAAGATTCTCAATTAATTTTATAATACACCCTAAAAGTAGGTAATGTTTAATCGGGAACTAGACGGCGTCGCTTTATAAGGAACTCCCCTTTCAACTATACACGAGTATGTATCCGAAGTAGAATTACAAACTATAGAGGGTTATTGAAACAACTCCCTGGTTATTATATTAGTCAATGTTTTAGATTTTGGAGTGGGTATCTACTTCAACGTAAATAATAGCTCTTGAATTTGTTAACATAACAAAAGTGTTTGCAAATTACATTCACATATGTCTGCAATTATATAGTATGTATAATGTAATTCGTCTGTCTACCTCGTGATAATTATGTTTACATCTTCAGAATAATTTACGTAAGTAAGTAGTTACACAAAACTGATATTGTTTACTTACATTCAAATTTGGGAGTATTTATTTAAATGCTTAGAAAACATTCTGTATGTTTTGACTTTACTTTTAACACATCTTCAGACTGAACGCGTATACGAATCGATATAAATCTAAATTTGAACAGCTTAGAAAGATGTTGTTTAGGTTCATATACCCTTTAGCATGGGTTTTGTGTTCTAAATAAATATTACTCCGGAAACTTTAATGAACTAGCAAGATTGTTGGATTGGCAGCTTTTTGGTAGCAATTCCATTTTATATATACCGGAATATTGAACGGATTGCGTAATGATCTGAATCTTTTTACGATTATATCTGCTTGCTTACTTTGTATATCGTCAATTTGTTTAATCGAGAGCATTAGCATTAATCGTTTTAATTTAATTCCTAATAGGGCATTAAAAAACTGAAATACTTATACGAATTCCAGTTATCTTATTGAACGTGTAAGAAATTCCAGGCTTGTTAAGTATCAGGATATATATTATTTCCTTGTTGAGTGCGAAATAAGATTAGTAATTTGTCTGATATCCGATTTTAATGAGGAAACTTAGATTTGTGATTAGTAATTATTAGACGAAATGTAACAACCAAAATGAAGTAAAAGCTGGAGGCCGTCTCGGAGACTACGGTGAATGCTACCTGTACGACCTGGACAAATACCGCATGCTGTCCGCATAGGTCAAGCTTATTTTAGCACCTGCTGCTAATAGCCGCGAGCGCGCTGACGCGACAACGTCTCGCGACTAATTCGAGCGCGGTTTCGTGGGTGCCGTGCCGGTGAACCCACTTCTAGTGTATCCCCCAAGTCGGTCAATCAACCATTCCCTGTCAGTCAATCAAGAGTGTTTTCTATTAAAGCTCTCTTGTGGTGGTGCCCGACCTGGAGGTCACACTTCTTTTAAATTTCCTCGAAAATCGGCCACCATCCACGACAACTTTGACTCTTTGCTAAGACGTCTACCGTGGTGGTCTCTAGCAGGTCATCGCATGCAGACGCGTTTGAACCAACTTGTGTTATGTAGCATGCAGATTTCAATTTGTGCTTGCCAGGTTCTATCTATAACTCTACGAGGAAGTGCGGTTACAGAATGTGGAGCGCAAGCTCCAAGTGGTATGAATATGTCATCTGCAAGGATATTCTTACCGAATAGGTTCCGCGGATTTAATTGTTTCGAATTCAATTTCAGGTTAGATAAAAAGAGGGAAATGCTTTAACCTAGAGTCGGCGTGTAATGGTATTTATTTATTATTGCGATTATATGACTTCAGTACACACCTAGTCTTGTGGTACTTTATGCGGGGCTTGACGAGGATTATGACCTATGGTGATAGCGAGCTCCCCATGTCAAGATAATAGCAAGTGCGGTAGGTCAGTGTATTGCATGCAGATCACGGTTACACATAAGTAAGACCGCACCGTTGACCACTGATAACGGAAGACTCACTGTATACGCTGTTGTCATCGGAGGTCCCATTGACGGTTCCGTCGGGTAAAAGCTGGAGATGCCGGTTCTTGATATACATTTGTATTTTTCGTGCGGTGCCAGTGATATGGGACAAATTGGTACTACGCTCACTGCGGACCGCTGGGTCCTCCACCGAAGGAGGCTGCGGCGACGCTTCTTGACGACTGGAACGGGCTATCTGGGGCACGGAAGCGGCGCTGACGAAACCACACATCGTAGCAGCTAACAGCCCCAGAAACAACACCTTCACCATGACTGGGACATACTGCTCCGCACTCACTGTCACTCACTGCCGGACCGGTGCCGCCACGGCAACCGCGAGTCGCGGGACAGTACGCTCATGATAACGCGCTCTCTCATACGTACTACTGGTTCGGCGGCCGCGAACACACTGTCGATGTCGTTCCGCCAAGATCGCTACTGCTTCACGTGGACGCTTCCTTGTCGACGTCCTCTTCGACGTTACCACAAAAGATACGGACGCACCTTCTGCTCCAGCTCTGACTAACTTATTACCTCTGAACCAGGCTTATGCAAATCACTATATATTGTCTAGAATCCCCGCTAACCCCCGAAGCAGGCGGCGCCGTCCTGCGAATAGCACCAAATCACACTTTGCAGCCGATAGCGAGTTCCCCCACAATTGTCTGGAAGCTCGCCGCCAATCTAAGGAAGCTGCAGGGCGCGCGTTTTCCCGAAACGTCGTTTGCTGGAACCCCCGTGTTTCCACCGCTATCCAACCCTACGCTCTCTGCAGCTGCGTCGGTCCTTTCACTTCGCCACAGAAGAACTGTGGACAAGCTTCAGACTAAATCCTTCAGAGCTTTCAAGTTTCTTTTGAATAGCATGCGTTATATGCGTATGACAACTAAAACCAGGATGGTACAAATTATTCACAATTTTACTTTTTACGTTTTACTTTTTACTCATCCTCCTCATTTTTTTTCATAGAATATTTTATTGGAAAGATACCTGCCTTTTTGTTAGAATTAAAACAAAATATTTTTTAATTATTATTCTTAACTTTAAGAAATATATCGTCAATGTCTGTGTTATTGGATGTATCAATTTTTAAAAGATAATTGTGTAGTATTATATTCTTCAGTTGCAATTATTTTCAGTTTATATGAGGGTCTTGAGAAAGGAAACAGTTATAATTTAACTATGTTTCCGACGCCTGTCTTGATTTTTGTTGGAAATTTCATCAGAGCCTTGAACTCGTTAAATCATTCACCCTCGGAATTTTAGAGTGCTATTAAATTTAAAACTATTTACTTTATTTACAGAAAAAGTTTTTAATATTAGGTCTAAGCACTAAAGATTATTTGTATTACCAAAATTAGTGTTATTTTATTACGGAAATATTTAATTTTACCTTTTACCTATACCTTATATAAAATCATGAGCACATGTTTTCAGGTTATACAAATCGTAAAAATAAGTAATTGACCTAAATCGGTACGAATTAGTCATTCTAAATCTTTGAAAGTAAAGCACTGCAGAAATTGCAGAAAATATTTCATACATGTCGGTAATTAAATTTATAAATGGATATACATATATATATTTTAACTTTCACTTCATGATGAATCCAGTAAAGAAAAGTGTTTATTTCTCTTTTCTGATATAAAGATATACATAGATTATTATATAACAAATACAATTTAGAATTAATATAAAAAAATAAATGCGAATAATTAGTTGGAAAATCAAAATTTTCGTAGAAATTACGAAGACTGCATGATTTGCGTCACGTTGTCAAAAGAATTCTAAGTAGGATGATGAATTCTATCAGCCAATTCCTTGCCTACTTATTAAATTGCACGTTGCACCATCGTCACAGTAATAAATAAATATGTACGATAATAAAATCACGACCAGTGTTGAATTTAAAGTTTGCTTTTACATAAAATTATCATTTAAAACAATTTACAGAAGCTTTAATTGGAGTCACCCTTTTACAGAACGGAAAGGGGTGGGAAAATCAAGCCGCAATGGCAGTTAGGTTTTCCCAACATTTTCGTAAATTACCATATACTACTTTAAATAACAAAATTTGCGAAGGTTTCGAGTTGAGCCAATTTTTTGTAAATATTTGATTTTGCTCTTGACGTTCAACATTTTCCAGTCAGTTGTTCATACTGTTGCTTCTAAAATGTGGGAGGAAATTATATTATATGTTTAGTTGTAGGTTTTATTTCTGTAAGTCGTAACATAAAAAATGCCAGTTTGCACCCGAAAAAGACCATATTTTGGAAGACATGTTGGTTAGGTTGGGTTGGGTTGGGTTGGGTTGGGTTTTGGGTTGGGTTGGGTTGGGTTGAGTTGGGTTAGGTTAGGTTAGGTTAGGTTACAATTTTACTCAAAGTAATAATTTGAATAAGGTACAAATAAAGTAATCGTGCAAATCACATACAATCTAACCAGAAACTGAAAGGCGACAGACACAATAAAATTATTTTAGTATTTTTTATAGAAGTGTTTTTATAATTTATTGCTTTGAAATATTATCGAGAATTACATTTCGTATTTAAATCCAATGTTGGGGTTAACAGTGTTACAAACATTCCCGATTAATGTTCTGGCTAGTCATTGTAAGCTCTGTAATATAAAAAAAACGATTCGCAGGAATTGACATTGAATGAAATATGGATAGGTAAGAGGCTTACAAGGAGCTTAGCTACATGCCACAACACCCTCTTCACTCAATAACAAGTTCACAAACAAATAATTAAATATTAAAGTAACATGATATTATCAGATAACCACCACATCATGTGTAAGCTGTGTATTTTATTTTATTATTCATGTAACATAAGAAACACACATCAAGGTCCGACGTAGACCAAATAAACGTTGTCAGTTGTCAGACAGGCCTCAGGAGGATAATACTACAGTGCGAACAATCCAGTTCCGTCCTATCTCCTAAGATTATAAAATCATGTAGAACGTACCTATACACGCATTCTCACTTCGGGTTGGGTTTCATGGATTACATAAATTTTAAAAACCAGGAAGTTAAACTTTTACGTATTTCTGTATGATTCTACAGTCCATTATTAAACCTGCCAGAAAGCGCTTTTTTTTCTTTTCAGGAATTACTTTTTTTTCTTTTCTAACCCGTAATTTAAAAACTTTAAAAGTTATATCAACTTGACAAGTAATCATTGTTTGTCTAACCCTGAAGGGTAAGAGAGAAAGAAAGTAGATAGCAGGAAGGACTATGGAAAATGCAAGCATAGAATTAAATTAAAAGTTGCAAAAGCTCTGAGAACCATTCCAAAAGGATTTGGGACAGGGGTGTTGGTTAATGAGCTTTTAGGGTCTAAGTTCGATCTAAGTTTTACATTGAAATTCTAGAGAAATAACATAAATTTCAACATACCAAACTACGTGACCATTAACAGGTGTAATACGTACAACATTCCTACGTACTTATTGGTTGGCTAATTTACGTTGTATGCGCGTACTTTGTAATAAGAATTGTAACGCCCTGAACGTGCAATTTAACAGCAAACTATTTTGGCGTTTGTTCAATATTTCAATAGCACGTGAATTTTGGTAATAACTAAGAATAAATTTTAGTAATTCTCATCTTTGCCATTTTAAATTGTGACGTTACACTTAGACTGCTTTACTATAAGTAAACTTTTACTTCTCAAAATTACAATCAAAAAAATGTCAGACATTTTCAGTTTGTTTTATTGTATCATTAAAGTACTAATTAGGATGTTTCTATAATTTACGTTATTCAAGTTTTTTTTATTTAACCTGTAATTAAGTTAATAACTGCTTTATTATTTTTCTTTAGTTATTTCAATAACGGTTTTTTATTACTTTAACCTATTAACGTCTTCTTCATAGAACCATGCAAAATATATGGAAACTGTCAGAAAAGAAACGTTGCCTATCGAGGTATTTTTTCATTTGCTATCTGACAAATTGAACTACCTACCCTATATTCGGTTTAGCAGGAATAGCATATTTATTAGGGTTTTACTTTGAAATATTGATATCGTTTGACAGCGGATGGAAGATTAACAATTGAGTATCGGCTAGTAGTTACTAGTACCTGAATTTCGTTTTCCAATAGCGATAGAATTAGTTTAGTTTTTACAAAAAAAATCGATAAACAGAAACTTCAAGTTCTAAATAATTTTAAAAGTGATTTCCCTTTGGTAGATATAGGTACTTATCACGCAGCGGTAACACGTATCCACGACCACGACTGAAGCATGAGAGAGCCAGAGAGCAAAAGTGGACTTTCTGGTAGAAATGTAGGTTTAATGCAACAGAAGATTGGTTATGCAGTAGTTTATTTAGTTGTTTCATGTAGTGCCATTTCTGGTTGCCGCCACTGAAATGCGAGCCGTTGCGTGCTATTTACTGAACTACCATTGATGAATTTTTTGCTCTCTTAACAAATTTCTGGCAAAAAAATTTCTTTAAAGTTGTGAATCATTGACAATATGTATTTTATTTTTAAAGTAACTAAACGTGGTTCGATAAAAATTGCTAAATTGTTTAAGGTCCATCCTATGGTGGCGTGTTTTCAGTTTCAGCAGGACTGAAACTACGAAAGAGAAGAACATAGAAATGCCTTTAAGGTTTTAAATATATTTTGATGAAAATTATTATACTATAATAAATAAATTACAGTTATTTAACAATTCGTGCGTTGTTTCTGCTATTAATAATAGTGATGCACAAGCCAAATGAAATATGACATTATTGTCCAGCGGCAA
Organism: Hemicrepidius hirtus; assembly: GCA_963082805.1. Lineage (NCBI taxonomy): Eukaryota > Metazoa > Arthropoda > Insecta > Coleoptera > Elateridae > Hemicrepidius > Hemicrepidius hirtus. Next base: position 22,982,012 of record OY720168.1, read on the forward strand.
GTTACTTACACAGGTAGTGAGTTACTAAGGAGGCAAGGAGGCTGAACTTGAATTTATCTGACATGCCATCGTGTAATTAAAAATCTGCAACTAAATCTTTTCTCTTTAGCATGTTGAAATATTCAAAACGAATGAAACTGTAAAAGGTCACGAGTGGTAAATGAGTTTTGGTTGAATTCGAATTAAACAGATTCGAAATTTATTTTTTTTATCCATGATGTCGGTTTGATATTAAGCGGATTAACAAAATTTGAATAGACGCAATAGAGGCTTTCGCTATCGGATATCCACATTTTTACCAATTAAACACCAGATAAAGTAAAGTGTTATTTATATCATTAGTTTATAATATATTAATTATTTCTTTTAATTGGTATGTCACATAATAGGCTTTAGAAGTCATTCCAAGAATACGAGGATTGAGATAAAATTTGCCTTAAATAGTGTTATGAAGAAATTGTCAACTGTAAATAGTATGACTGAATTAATTTTATCTACTTGATTAAAGACCTAACGAGCATTAGAGATAACTATTAAAAAAAACACGTGATCAGAACTTCATTAGAATATCTTAATTACGGGAAGAAATCTTAAAATGCAAATTTTAGTTCGCCTATAAAGACAGGGAAACAAAATTGAGTAAAGATATCAGTGGCCCACTATTTGCACCTGGACCGCCACTATTTATTACTCAGTTTGTTGTTAAAACTTAAAAAGTACGCATACATATCAAACGGGATGCTGAACTCAAAAAATGGTGCCCACATGTTATAGGAAATAGTATTATTATACTCTACGTATTATTTATGTTACATAGATTTACTGCCAACAGTCGTCAAACGTAAATAAGAACTAGACATAAGTTTTATTACTAAATAAAGTCTTCAAACGGTTTACTGTCAATGAAAAATGACATGATACTTTCAGAAAATACATGAAGCTACCTTTGGTCGAACACACCATTTAATATTTTATCACGTATAAAGTTAGTATCAGCAGATGACAACAATATCATTAATACCTACTTAACAAATTGTATGTAGCAAAATATTCGCGAAAATGTCAACGTATTTCTCAACACCCATAGATATGACTAAATTTTTTAACGTTGTAAATCACAAGAAATTTTCTAAATAAAAATTACTTTGCAAACCAGTTTTGAATTATCAAGTCTGATTTGAAATAAATATGTAGTAGGTATAAAACTGAAAACATTCAGAATATAAGGATGTATAATAAAGTTTAGAAAAATATATCAAGGGGGAGGATATATTTATAGTGGTATGAAGACAGCACAGTTGGACAATACACCTAACCAGTCTACCTGTACTGAAAAGAGTAAAATTATTAGTCTGATACGATCCCAGAACATCTGAGCAAGTTTGAGTTGACTTGTAAGTTTCAACTTTATATAAGGTTTATCATTCACGCATGGAGCATAGATGGGAACTATGATACTAAAATAAGATATGGTGAATATTATGTATTTTGAATTACTTTAGTCGAGAAAACATTATTTTTTCCTGTTATTGTTTTGAATGAAACTGGCAAATAAACTACATTTATTTGTTTAGAAAAAAATTTACCGTTTTGAACAGCAGTTACTCGTAACTTTCTCTAGATTGCGTTTTTATTTTGTAATTAGATAAATAATTTTTAACGTAATAAATATTTTTCAAACCTGATAGATATTACAGTAAATTTTGGGAGCACAGGATAAACAATATTAAATAAAAAGTAATCACCATTAAGTGTGTTTATGTTATGCATCTAGGTGTTTATCTTTGTTACAGGATACAGAAAGGCGATATTGTCACAGTTTATTTATGAACAACGTTGAGGATAAGGGTTGCATGGGCTAGTTAAGAGGTTTCTTAAGTTTACACCCTTTTCTAACGTGCCGCTCCATAGGGGTAAGTCATAAAAATTAACTACCTAAAAATACTGTCGTAGATTTTTATTTGTAGTTATTTGACAAATCACAAAAATTGTAATATTTTTCTTTATTTGTAAGGTTATATAATTGACCAAGTATTAAAAAAATGAAAAAAATTCTCTCTCTGCTATCAGTGCTATGGAAAACATCAATAATCCGTAACAATAATTGGAAAAAAATATTCAGTTAGGTAATATATGAAATTTATAAAAAATTTACTAAATAAAATTGCAAAAATATATTACAAGGACCATCTGGAACCAATAATAATAAATTATACAACACGTTTGGTTCGGGTTACTTAACAAATTTCTGGGAAAATAAGAAAAGATTTGTTCGTAGGCAAGTTTCTTCTGTACCTACCTACTTTGTAAACGCTAAAATGCAGTCCTTGTTCTGCACGTTTATATGGTGTTCAGTTTGTAATTTAAGATTGGTTGTTGGTGGTGGTTTCAACTGGACTCCTGAATTTGTGCGTAAACTGTAATTATTAAATACGGTACGATAGGTAGGTAGTTTTTTGGAATCAGTAGAGTGGACCGAGCTATAAACGTCGTAAGTTCGAAAAAAAAATTTCGCGACTGGAGCCATGTGCATGTGAATGTGAGGACAGAAAATACCTGTAAAATTTCAAAATCGAACGATAGGTAAAGTTTACATTTGCGTTAGGCGACACACTCTTATTGAGTTATCGTTAAAAAAATATTTAATCTGAGCAATTCTGTTATCAAAAGCTTGGTCACTGCCCTTTGTTGATTATCCCAAAATTTTTTGGATAAATAACTCGTGTATATATGACATATATATTACATGACCCCAGCAATCTATATTCGCGAATTACTACACCAATAATAAAATTTATTTTAAATGCGTTTTTGATATTATACAATAGTCTTTGATATTACCAAAGAAAATATCCAGGATTTTACAAATAGTAGGGGTAATTTTGGATACTATTTCGTTAATTATTAAACACGTAGGAAATGACGTATGTATTCATAAATTAAATGTTTTAATTATTCAGTTTAGGTAAACGTGCATAAAAGGTGCCCAAATTCAATTACCATTAAAAATTATTTTTATTATCGGGGCTTCAGTCCGATGCCAGGGTAACATTTATATATACCTTGGAAATCAAACTGCTTACCTGCATAGGAACGTAGTGTTTGTATTGCAATGCAAGTGTCACTATGAAGTGCAGTCGAGCTCAGTCGTTGTACAAAATGACTCCTCCCACACAGATTTTCAGCAATGTGATTGGTGAAAATCAATTTGGACCAACCAATGAAATAATTTTGGTTGTCTGGATTTAGTATAAAAGGGGAGCAAATTGGAAAATCATTCAGAGTTTAGTTGGAGTGAACCACCTAGCTACTCTCAACATAACCTAGAGGTTTCCTCAGGTCTTTCCATAATAATACATTTATTTAAGCCTTCTGGATTGTTATGAAGAATAGAACTGTATCAAGCAAATCTAGTAGATAGCGTAGCACGTTACGAGCGATTCTACACCATACTAGAATTCCAACAGCAGTTTCTCCACTTCCTCCATCACCAGTCAAGCAGACTTCTTCAACTTTACCTTCAGTTGTCAACAATCAAGAATCTGTTATTTTGTCCAAGGAAGATCCTTTAGAAATTCCCCATTCTGTTGGTTACCATCTTGATTATAAATCTTTAATAAAAAGGTCTTGGCTTATATTTAAATAAAATTCAAACTTTATTTTTACAAATTCCTCAAAGTAGGAATTAAATGTTACACTTATACCGTGTAATAATGACATAATAGAATTTGAATGGTTTTAACAAAAACTCATTACGTCTCTGGCAAAAATAGTATTGATATGGGGGAATATTATCATTTTTATAGGTACCTATTTATTTGTAACTTGGTCTGAATTGAACTTTCTTTAGTAGTGTATAGATGTCTGTAGTGGTTAGACCTCGCGATTGGATTACAGTTAGCTGCTTGAATGTTCGGGCCTTCCGTGTAGGATTTGAAATGATAATTCTAAAATGTTTTTGGAAATATTGACCTTTGCCAAAAATATTATTTTCTTTATACATGTTTGTAAATAAAACACGATATAAAATAATATTCAAATTTAATTTATTTAAATAAATATATTAATATGACTGTTACAATAATTACTGTTGACAATACAATTTACCTTTGAGCAATGTAGAATTAATTGCACTGTATAATAATGTAAATTTACATTTTGTAAAAATTTCGCAATTTATAATAAATTAGAAAAATATTCGCTTTGAAACAAATTAAAACGCTTAGAACTGTATAATAAAAATAGGACTATAAAAAAACCTAACTTATTGTGTTCAATACTTGCGTTTTTGTTTCATAATTATGCAATAATTACATGTATAGGTCACAAATTTACAATATTTTATTTCGGGGTACCTTTTATTTTGGCTAAAATAATTTGAAATCTCCACTAGGAACATAAATTGGTACCGCATTAGGCCGCTTCCCGAAAGTTAATTAATTAAGTACCATCATAAATCAAATAAGCCTAACATTACTATCACACGTTTTACGAAAATGCAGTTATCACTCGCACATTTAGGTAATCTTATGTACCACATTTAAACACACCTTTTTTTAAAACGGACAAATTGGTACTAATGACATCAAATACTCCATAATAGCAAATGGTTTGTAGAATCCTCTCTTCCAGCTACCTCCGATATGTTTGAACTACGGAAATCTTCGTAACCATCACCTCCTGATATTACCAGTACCTTTAAATTATTTCGTTGTTCTGGTTTACCTTTGTACGAATAGCGATGATGCATATTTTCTACGTTTGAAGTTTGATATTCCACGTTTGTTAAGAAACGAACGTGGCCAGTATGACCATGTGGTACACCTACCACGCAGGGGATGTTATTCATTTTTGTTGTGGACGGTGTAATATGCGGTAACGGCATTGTCAGTAACACCCCAGCAGATGTTCCGATCCATAACAAATCTTTACACGCCAAAAGAGAAGTTACTCTTAAACAAGCTGCTTTATGCTGTCTTATAATATCGTCGCAACCTGCAAAAATAATAAAAAAATTATCAAGAAGAATTTTTTTTAAATCTCTTTGAGATCGGTTATTAAATTTCAGAACTTTTTATCTGTTGTCAATTCCAACAGAGGGTTCTGAGAAACCTAAAATTTGGTTATATTAGAAGCATTAAAGCACCCTCAAAAATAATCCAAGCCGTTGAAAATAATCTCTTGGGTAATGTAAAAATTAATAAAAACACAACTTACTTGTAAGCATTTTGGTAACTGCGGGAGCAACGTTAACTTCACAAAGGAGTTCAAAAGAAATTGTATGGAAACATTTAACGATAGCAGAATTTTGCAGAGACAACCAAAGAGCATTTCCGGATAAAATCACGCAAGTAATAGGTTTATTGGCATCATTATTGACAGTCACATTATTTTCAATAACTAAAGTCTCTGTATTAAATACTTTGACGGTATTTCCACAACCACACCACAATTTTCCAGCACTTGGAAGCATTTTCGAGACGGGCATTGCTGTTGTTCCAACAGAAACTGTTGTTGGTGAACTCGTATTCCATCCACCTGCTGGAAGAATAGAAATTAGAAAAAATATTTAATAATTGGATAAAACTTACAGCTTTCTCTTTCATATATTATTACATCCCCGTTGGCTAAAGCTACGTAAACTTTATTTTCCAAATATCTGAAATAATTAAATCTGCTACCAAAAGTACACTAAAAAAAATTGTAGACTTACATAATACACAGGACAGCAGATCCATGTTGAAGCTTTATTTTATTCTTTTTGATACGTATATTGTCGCTAGAATTGTAAACATGGATACAACCATCTTCAGTTCCTAACCACATGGTTGATTGTTGACTATCACCTTCTTCAGAATCAGTACTGGCTGTTTCAACTGTTTTCATAGGTGCAGACCTTCTATTAGGTTCAGCACTTTCTTCAGCATCGCTCCTATCATCATCTTCGCTAGATGAACTGCTATCAAACTGTATGGTACTAGTATGCTCTTCTTTCACTTCCGGTCCACTATTTTCTTTATTATTTGGAGTTGGTCCCGTACTAACTCCAGGAATTGACGCGATACAAAGAATTCGAGCATTGCAAACACCGTTACACGAAGTAACATTTGGTTCAGGTTGCAAACTAAGAACACATACTTGTCCAACATATCCATCGCTATTACATACCCAAACATCTCTTCTGTTATCACCAATAGCAGGAGCGGCACAAGTAAATTGTAAACCAGCTCTTGTTTTACGAATGGGAACGGCAGCAATTAATTCTGGGCAGGGTCTTCTATCTCCTGACATAGCTGAAAGTTTTAAAAAAATTGGCTTATATAAAGAAGAAAAAAATTGATTTACCTAATTTGTGTTTGGCTTCATTAAATGATTCCTCCCAAGATGCTCTCTTATCAGGTTTCGAAAATACAATCGATACATTTTCCAATCCATTCCTGAAACTTTTTAGGTGAAAGGTTAAGGAATTTAAAGTTAAATATGCGACTTACGATGTGTTTAAAGTGAGATCTAAACATGATAGTTGTGAATCACTATTTTGCTGTTCAGTTAGTTGTTTATTGAGTTTGTCATACATTTCCTTAACGATTTCATCTAAAGCTGTGTGGTTACAATGTAATGTCCATGTCAGTTCGTTTATTTGATTTAACACTGATACATCTTCCGTAAGATTTTCGATTTCAACCATCATTTGTTTTAAGCTTTCGTCCCTAGCTTTAACAATTTCCAAATCATCTAATGATATTTTCATTAATAATTTATATTTATTTGCTTCCAAAGTACTGGTAACGCTTCCTTGTCCCGAAGAAGGTTTTCGTATAGTACCACTTTTTCGTTTTATACTCGTTACTAGTAACAAATCAGAAAAGAGAAACAAAGCTCTTTCTTTTCGTGTTCCTCCTCCAGGTGCCATGCTAACTAAGTCGTGTCGTAAATATTGACGATCTGCGGCTACTAATTCTATTAAACCTTCAATTAGACCTTCAATTTCCCTAAGTTGTTCTAATTCTAAAGCTTCCCTTTCGGTGCAGTTTATTTTCAGTAGCTGTTCGTGAACTTCTCGTTGAGCTGATAGTAATAAACTATGATCTGGGTGAGCTATGTCCGTGTGTTTTATCAATCGTTGCAGTAGTAGTTCATATTTTGGAAATTTTTGAATGGGTTTAATAAGCAAGGAATCCAAAGCCAATTTTCCTTTGTGTTCCCTCGCGGTATTCTACAACATAACTATTTAAATTAATTCAAATAATTGTAATTTAGGGAAATGGTAAATGCTTGCCTCCAAAAATTTCGCGAAGGCCGGTTTCGATTGCTGAGCGCTCTTAATTATATCTCTAGCTCTTTTCCAATTATTTACATAATTCGTGTAACTCTCTATAACTGCAGGTTTTGAAAACTGCAAAGTATATTAGAGTTATAATTAATCTGCCTAAAAATTATACAGCACTCATCATACAGTTTCCAAAAACACGTCGCCAACTTTTTGTTTTATGTCCCAGTGTTCTAGGCGTTTTTTCAATTCTTCTAAAAATACCTGATGGTGACTTAACAAAGAAGGGATCTACGATAAAACCTTAATAAGTAAATCGAAATATAGAACATGACGATTGTTTTACCTGAAAGAATATTTCATCTACAAGTGCTGCATCCAAAAGACCCGAATTTTCAGGGCTTTTAAGTGGTTCAAGGTATTTCTGAAAGGTATAAAAAAAGATTGTCGATACAGGGAAACAACATGTTGACACATTTCTTTGTCTTACCGAAATTAAAATTTGAAGGGATTCCACGTATGACCGTTCCGTATCGAAAAGCTCGACAACCACGTGTGTCCGTGTGTCCTGAAATGTAAACACCCGGTATAATTATAAACAAAAAGAACAGCATGGACTCAAGAGGAAGTTACCGAAAAAGCGAGAGAGTCGGATAACTGCAGGAAGGGTGCATGGTGCTCATCTTCGCTGTCCTCCCCAGCCGAGCACCCTTCCAGCCGTAACCGCAATTCGCGTCTTGAACTAGGCCCGCTCATTTTTAGCATCGTCACATTTTGGCCATGCCACACCTTACGATCATGTCGTTTATACTGGATAAGAACGTCGTTGCGCCGACGCGAAGCACCGCGACGCTAACGACGCGTTGCCCAGCGCCGCGTGCAAAATTAGAAAAAATTTAACTTAACTACGTATCAACCAACAGAAACTGTTTAACACTGAAGTGTTATTCAGTTGAATGGTATGTTCCGATATCCATTAAATCAACGCTAAAAACAAAATAATTGCAAACATTCGATTCTATAAACAGCGACAGATTTTGTGCTATTTTCAGAAAAAGGGCCTGACTAAAAATACTGGATTACGTTTTTTTTTGTTCAACAAAAACGCGGAAATTTACATTTTATTATATTAATAATATTTTAATAAAGTTAATAAGTAGGTATATTAAGTAGGTACTACTTGCTTTAATTTTATTTATGTACCTAGTATACAAATTGTTTTCTATTTGAATTTCTATCGTAACTGCGGTGTTGTTTTTATTTTTTAAATTGAAAATAACAATTAATAATCAACAAAACAAACTGTTTTTATAATACTTTATAACTTGATTACATTAAATTTTTATTACGAAATTTGTGTAGATGATGCTGGCATATTGCCATTAACAAATTTAAATTAGTAGTGTAAAATATTTAGTCGTGGCGCAGAAACCTAATTGTTTAACGAGGAATACCCATTGTTAAATGAAATCGGTCACTAAGGATTACAAAGAAGAATTAAGCGTACCAAACAGATATTACGTAATCACTTACATTGTTTCGTTGAAAATTGTCCGTGGTAGCAAGTTGTTCTGAACTTCCTCTTAATAAATGTTCTAAAAGTTCACTGGAAACCTCCGTTGGAGAAGTAAGTCCTTCTAGTTTAGAAGGACTGGAAAGTCCTTCTAATTTAGAAGGACTAGAAGTGGTACGTTGATGACTAACAAACTTTTGTTCAGGTTCATGGCGATTCCCATGAAGTGCAACCGTATCTATGTTAACTTTTCCTTTGCCTACCGGTTGTATTTGTTTTTCAGTTAAGGAATTTAAACAGTTTTTTAGTTGACTGTCGTCTAAAGAATGGTTAGATGGCCCCCTTATTCTAGTCACGAATTTAGGCCTCGGGTCGCCAGCACCGACAGAACTACTGCATGATAATGACACTGCACCAGGTGTCGTAATATCCTCTAGAAATTTTAAATCATTACTGTATTGATGTTTTCGATCAGCCTCAGGTTTCTTCATTTCTGCTTCTAACATTTGCCCGTAAGGTCCTCTCAAAGGACGTTTAGGATAACGCCTGGGAATGTGTGGAACAATAGATTCGTTGTTTCTTGATGATGACCGCGTTTCACAGTCGGAGACGTCGGAGGGCCCGTAACCTTGTTGATCGGTTCGACTTTGATCAGTTTCTCCTTCAGAAAGGGAATCTGCTCGTAGAAGCTGACTACCTTTAGGATTTAATTTTAAGGACGAATTGTCTTTCTCTTCTGAACTCTGAGCAGATAAAGGAGGCCGACTAGACCGTTTTAATTTAGAAGTAGGCCATTCTGTTCCCAAGGAATTTTCTTCGGGACTTTGAGATTCTTCTTGTGATTTATTCCACGACTCGCAGCTAACTTTTTCGCAACTAACTTTAAGTTTAGGTAAATCCGTAGTTAAATTATCGCAAGGTGCAAATTCGCCATCCTGTACAAATTGAGGTATTATATCTTCCGCTGCCTGATAAGAATTGGGCCATTGGGATATGTACATGCCCTTTCTTCTTCGTGATTTATCGCGTTTCTTTTCCTGCGCGTTTTGTAATGTATTTGTTTTACTTGTACTATCCACTTCACTATTTCTCACTACACAATCGCTAGTTTTATCATCTGTAATTCGCAACCCTGTAAGTTCAACAACTGCCACATTATTTAATGATTCTATAATTTTTTCATCTCTACATCCTTGATATATCATTTCACAAAGATCATTAACATCTTTCGAGGTTTGTTGCTTTGCCGATTCCTTGGAGGTAGTGGGAACAGCTGAAATCGAAGGACGTTGATTTTCAGTATTTACACTAGCAGGCCTAATAGAAGAATTTTTAGATCGGGGAAGTGTAAGAATTGCTCGTCCATGGGAATCTACGGATTGTAGTTGAGATTCTTCTAAAGGACATCTTCGTCTTACATATTTTTTGTCATCTGAGGAATAGTCTACCTGCGAGAATGAAGCGCTGCGTAGTGGCACAGTGCGAGAAGAGCTATCGTCAGGTGCGTCCGGTGGCGTGGGCGGTGGAGATTGGAGAGTTCTAGGCGGCACGTGCCTGGTGCGCGGTGGTGGCACGGGCCCCCTTTTCAGCCGATCTGTTAATTCCCGCAGTCGCAGTTCACTGGCCCTTTTGTCTCGTTCTCGTTCCTTGCCGATGCTGCTGTTGCGGTTACCGCCGAAGCGGAATCTTGGGAGACGATCCAGGGTGTTGAAGATGTCCGCCCCTTCACCGTCGCCGCACTCACATAGACGAGCATATACTTGAGGTCGGGATACAGCACGTCGTCTCAGCTGGTTCTTCAACGACTTGGTGGAGTGTAGCACTTGGTCGCGAACTGTCGCTTGCTCGGGCAACTCTGACGTATCATCCTCCGCCATCCTCATTCTATTTACGCATCTAAAAATATCGCGGTTATTAATAGTTGGCGTAGCAAGCAACGGGATCCGGGAGACGAGGCCGGGGCTAGAGGTAGAAGGCCAGCAACATTGGGAACGGTAACGTGGTCCGGCTCCTGGTGGCGGCGGCGACACAGCGCCTAAACGCACCCCGTAGCGGACCGAACCCACGGTCACGAACCTGTCAGAAAATAACGATACAGTAGCTGTTTCTTTTAGGGTACCAGGAATATGATAGCTTGTAGGGGTGCAAATGATTTTATGTTAATGTTATTATTTTTTGTACCCTGGTGTGTTTTTATTATCCAAGTATTATTTTTTTTATTACGGACCATAGGTTTACAAAGAAATATTGTGTAGCCTAGATTTTTTAAATGTGGCCTTAGATATATTTATACAACCCACGTATTTTACAATGGGATCTGCAAAAATACTAATTCGAGCCGCTTTTGTTTCAAAAAAAGAACTGATAATTACCTTTTGGAGAAAACGCTACTGGTTCCTTCGTTGATATTGTCCAAGCGCAAACAAGAAGCACAGTCGCCGCAGCGGCCGAAGCATTCTTCGTGCCACCTGGAGTCTTCGTAGCCCGTCATTCTCGTAGACTCCGCTGCCACCACGTGTCATCCTCTTGTCTTTAATCCACCGGGTGGCAATACGCCACGACGCCCGCTTCCGCATTCAACAAGTTGCAATGTGGCAATTCATAGCTTCACTTAGGAATGTGGTCAGCCATAATACGCGCAGGTAGACTCACCAGCAGCATCCTACAGCGGCGCTTAACTGGACTCATGGACCACTCACTACGCCTAACGAATCGCGATTCGCATACGACAGTATTTATGTCGGTGGGGGACGCGACACTTAATTATGTAGATATATAAGAATTGTATGTACAAAACAATGGGAAGTAGAAATGCTTTGGCAGCAAACCGGATGCGAATTGAGAACGAAGACACCACACACTTGTTTTGATACCGCCGTCTTCGAAACTACCTGTTTTTACCTTTGCAGGTAGATATATAAGCAACCTGGTAGACTTACCTGTGGCTAAGGTTGCACATAATTACGTTATTAAGTAATTCAATCTTCTAATTAATTCAAGGATTATATAATAATTTCACTTGGGGATCTTCGGCAAAAAGGGAGAGCCATGAAGGTGGCATCAATAAATTCAAACGTGTATGAATATATGGGTTCAAATTCTCTGATTTATATTTTTGCTTTAAAATTTTAGAAGTAGGTATACTACTCATAATTCAATCGATAATTGACAACAAATGGGGGTTGTTACTAAAATGTAGTTAAAACGCTTGGAATATTATGGATCCCTTATATAGATATTCGTGCATTTACGTCAGACAGGATACTTCCGATAATGATGTACACACATGAGTGTATTTACAAAAATAGCCTAAAAATTATATAGAAATGTCCTTTGCCATACCTGACCAACTCTTGGTGGGTATGAACGAACGTAGATGTTTTTGTAAAAAAAACTTTTAACTATTTGCCCCCAATTCTGTATCTACTAACACTGACTGACCTTTCTTATCGTAAATTTATTATAACCTCATTGGAAAAAGGGCACCAAGAAATGTCGTTGCGCCCAATTTCATTGTATTATTTATTAATTGAATGTTTTTTTTAGTTAAAACCAAACTTGGATTTTAAGACAAGTTTTGTTGCCTTATAGGGATTTTGTATTAATGTATAAAAGTTAGATGAAAAGGAAATACCTACTATTTTCGATTGGAAAAGCAATTTCCTGTTTGAATAACTATTATATGGAATCGGTCAAGTGTAATTAAAATAAATAGGTATAGAGAATAGCGTGCAGGTAAATACGTTGCACTTGACGAATATGTCGATACAATCATAAAAAAATAATAAGGTCATTCATTGTTTCGTCAGTTGGTAATGATTATGAATACCTACTATTCATTATCAGACATTTAAATGAAGATTGTATATTAACAACTCCGTGAAATAAATATTGGCACGTATCCATAAGCATAAAACAACGTATCGACCATATTTACACTCCAAGTACAACATACTAGTGCTAGTCGTTTCTTTAGTAAGAATAGTAAACTGCTGGGTAATATGTCAGGATTAATGAGATGGCCTTCAGTATTAATAGAAATAATAGAACACAATGTCTTTAGAATCTGTATTATTAAAATTTATATTCGTACTCATAGGAGCAGTTATAGTAGCTATCACAAAGTGGTTTTAATAATACAGCGTACAGCTAAATAAATTGGCGACTTGATAAAAAGTGTATCACAAGCTGTTAATAACCTTTAACAATAACAATCATGAGTGTGAAAATTCATATCTAGCAAGTAGCAAATAACAACAAAGCTACTGAGAATACTGACTTTACTATAGATTTTTTACTTATCATTTGAAATAATGATAGTAGTAGGTGAGACATGTAGGTGTACTGTGTGAAGTTAATGATCTACATTGTGATGTATTAAAAGTGTCTTAATTGAATTTTAACGATATTTTTACATTTCCGTTGGCCCCGCCCGAATCAAAAATAACCAAATCCATATCCAAAAACCGTTTTACTCATAAAATGTCTATCTTCTCAGCTTCTTATCATCACCGTTAATGGCTTGAATGGAACCCAACACCAGATAAAATAACAAAGTATGGTTTCGTTAAAGGCTAGGAAGCATTACTTTCAACCAGTCCTAAGTAACTGTAAACACGCTTTTCAATTTAACTCGAAATATGTTAAAGCTGAAAGGAAACAGATTTTATTCTCTTACATCGTTGGGTTTTCCGTAATTTCACATTCAATTGCAACTAGCAAAAAGTTGAAAGATGTAAAGTTAGTTCACTTCACAAGGTAAATATTTAAAGCCCCGGAAACAAAATAACCTAACGATATTAGAGAAAAAAAATTAATTCGATCATCGATCTGCCTTAAAATAGTAACAATATGAACGGGTGCTCAAGAAATTGCGTGGTGTTTGAGCAAACCGTTAACGTTTTTAATTGAAAAATACAATAGAGAAAATATTTTGCATAGAGCTATTGCTAAACGTTACACAGACAAGCGCCAACAATGACAAAATGAAGTAGTTAACAATTTGCTTTTAATATTTTCTGTAACAATATATTTTAAAACATATTTATATACAGGTATTTATTCGGTGCTCTTATAGATAAAGTACATTTGTTATGCAACACAGAAATATAAAAATATGTGCACCCGCGCTTGAAAAAAAGTAAGTAACCAGGAATACGAATGACGTGAAGGATTATATTATTGAAGTGGACGGGTAAACCTATTTATAGTTCTAGAATTACGTTTTTATGTAATCAATCGATATCTAGGTAATAGTCATATTATTTAATGGGGTGTACCTAAGTTTGGTGCAATAGTAATTTTTTTTATAAATTTTGAAATTACTTTGACCATTTGTTGTTGTGCAAGAAATTATTAGCTATTATTGTTTCAACTTCGTTGAATGCTTTGAACGAACAAACTTTAAAGTTTATAAATGCTGTAAGAGTAACGAGTTAAATTGTAAATAATGATGGACGTACCTACATATAATTTGCTTATGACATATATAAATATAGTTTTGCAAACAACGTCTTCATTTGCGTGTATATTTCAAGCAATTCACTAGAGATGTTACGCATTCACCTGCAACCTAAGTAATGTGCAGGTGCTGGTAATTTGGTAGCTTTGTACCTGCAGATATTTTTAAGCAGAAACACGTAAATGGTATAAAGTAGGTAGTAGCGATCACTTCTTCTTCTTCAGCTTTTCCTTCGCATAGGTATATAAGTTTCATAAGTATCAAGCAATGACAGTTTATAAAGAAATTTAAAAACACACGTTTGAGAACATGGGGCAAACAGTCATTATATATCCGCTATAGGTCCTCCTGTCGTGGAAATACTAGTAGTCATCGTTCTTCCTAGATTTCTGCAAAAAATCGTGAATGGGGATATTACCAAAAATTAAAGACAGGATCTACCTACGTGACACTCACCCTGGTATAGAAACAGAATTCGCAACAGCACCATCCCCTAAGCTCTCCCTGCTCATCTCATCTGCCATAGCCACCTTGAAGTGATGACCAAAGCTGGCCAAGTCTTCCCTGAAAGCTTCGCTAGCAGGAGTAAGCGCACCGCTAGCTGGCGGCAACGAAGTTATTTCTTGCATACTTCCCCCTTCGCCGTCGATGTCTTCCGCATTCTTTTCTAACAATGCCTTTTCTTCGTCGTCGTTATAAATTTTAAAGTAGGCGAACGTCAGGTATATCACCGATATTATGAAGGACGGGATAGGAATGGCCATAGCGTACACTAAATTCATGTGAACCTGCCACATGTCCAAATGACTGATGACGAGGCCCGGATCTACGCGACTATAATAGCAGGAAAAATTGGTACCTATTTCCTTATATTGCTTGAGGAAAGTGGAGCAGTTGAGCATGGGTGGGTAACCGCAACCTTTGACATTGGGCATAAGTTTTGCACCAACGTAATACCATTCGGAATCGTTGCCCATGAGGCCCGTAGGTTGAGCCTCGAAGGTATAGTCGTCCTGTTCTGGCTGTCGATCAAAGAGTTGCATATAATCGTAATCATCCCGTAGAGCACGTTCTTTTCGAAACGGGGTTACTTCCGTGGTCGCGGTGATGTTCGCTTCCGGTGTGATTTTTTTATAGTTAACACGTATTTGCGTACAATTGTATATTTCTCTGGTGCAGCCTTCTCGACATGAAGACCATGTGCAGTTGTTTGTCCCTCGGCGTCTTTCCGTATTTACCGTCACGCAAAACGCGGGCGTTTCGTCGAATTCCATAAAGATTGTTGTAAAAGCTGGGTCGATGACGAAAGGCACGAGGAATAAGAACGAGAATACGCTGAAGATGCCGAGCAGGACAAAGAATGCCGTAATGTAGAAAAGCATTTTTTGCTTGCATGTGCGTTTAACCTTTTTCTCCTCCATGGTCGCGCTGTGGACACGACTCTGAGGTCCAACATCTGCGGCCGCACTCAAGAAGCGCGAGCGGCTGCGGCTGGCTCACTGGTCATACCGCGAGGCCGCTCCGCGCGCTCACATTAAACTAGGTATTTTCGATCCTAATTATCTTTTTATAAATTACAGACACTTTCAGAATCACACCTACATAGTTCGAAGAAATGCTCAAGGATAATTTAAAATTGTAACCCGGTCTAATTTTTCCCTTTCACACTCGCGTATAAGATGATTGGTCACTTGAAGCACATCCATAGTTTGCTGTCGGTGGACATGGTATTCAGGGCACTGCAGTCTATATTTGTCGTATCGATCTTGGCGCCGGTAGCCGTCAGATGACTCGAAGAGCGTCTGCAAGCGGGGCCCCATGTGACACGAACTTCCGGATGTAGTTGCGGGTTCTGTTCACGGCAGCTAAGGAGTAACAGTTCTTCGGCGAAACTTCTTCGCCGACATTCTGTTATCGCAAGACAGTCTTTGGTAAATATTTGTAAGTAACAACTAGATTATATGCTGAAAGTATATAGGTAGGCTGCGCGCGTTATATTGATTAGGCGACGCCGCAGTGGGCTATTGATCAGGGGTGGTGCGCGCGATCCGCAACAGTACGGCAGCAGCCCCCAGTAGTTGTAGAAATGTAGTGCAACAAAAGATTTCCAAAATGCCGAAAAAGAAGCCAACCCCAGTTGAAGATCTCATAATTCCCCCTCAAGATAATCGTATATGCGGTACAATATGCCTTTGCCAAATGACTTTAGTGTTAAGTAGTGTGGCGATCGTATATTTAACTGTTGCCGTTTACGTGCCTTTTACTAGAGCCTTTCAATCTGGAATTACCGAACAACCCGTTATGTGTACGACTACCAGGAATATATCTGTCGAAACCTGCGACTGGGGTTCTTGTGGTGAATGGTGTCTCAGCAAGACATCTGGGTCATGTGTTCAAATTTACGTCAATCTTCGACACAATGGTTCAACCATCATTCTGCTGAATTGTACTAGTACTGCCAATAAAACTTGTCATGGTATCCAAGACAAAGAAAAGGAAAGTCGTTGCATCGCGGACCAGTGTAGAAATTTGACCGGTACCTTTAACTGTACTAAAGGCATGTGTATTAACATAACTGAATATTTCGAATGCATTTTCAAAGATACAGATCCACCTCTCAAGTGCTCTGGACGTCGCGGTAAAATAACGTGTATAGACCTCGATGGGCTATACAATTGCAATAGAGGAACGTGCGAAAAAATACGGGTTCCTTACAACTGCGATCGACGTTGCGTCGATATTCCCACACGCAATAAAAATGTAATCGTACTAAGTGGCGATAAAGTATATTTATCGCAATGCAATCGGGCGCTCGACATGGACACTGGCGAAGAAGTATGGAACGAAACTCAAAATCAAATAATGATGGCTTCGTGTTACAGTATCGATAATACAAGTCAGGGGGTTGTAGCCGTAGACTGTGTCAACGGTTCTTTGATGACTAACAATATCTTGAGCGACCTTACCAATTTTACTTATTTAAGCTACCTTAGCGTGGTTAACACTGAGCCGTTACATAAAGAACGGCGGGTAGCGCCACCGGAAGCGGATTTACTAATCGCAAACGATAGCAAATTGCTCATTAATCTCGAAGGCTGCGTCAATACTCTTCAAGATGAATGCAAAGACTTCTTGAAAGTTTATGGAAAAGATGGTACTGATCATAATGCCCGCGCGCGCTTCCCCTGCTTTTTTGCACCAGATAATGTTGGAGTTACAGTAGCAAGATTCGATTTAATTACCACCACCCGCCAGTTCCTAGTTGCATTTATTTTACCTTCAGTTTTGTTTGTTATTTCGTGCCTTACTTTGATTTTCTGTCAACGTACCGTAGTGGTAGGCGATGATGCAAAAATGCGATTTCAGGGCTGCAACTCATCCGAAGGTGGTGGTGCGTTGGAGAAAAGTACATCCAACAACAATATGGCAGATAGGGGCGGCGGAGACTCCATCATGGCGTTATAAGATCAGTCACGTTAGTGTATTGAATATTTTCTTAAACTTATTTTTAAAATGTTATCTTGTTATAGGAATTCCGCTTCTGTTGGATTTCAGCTGAAGCCGATGCCGAATTACACTTTTATTGCAGAGATAGGTGCCCCTATCTGAATCGAATTGCACAAGTACAAAGCACTTTAATTCGAAAAACTTTTTTAGATAATTATCATGACTTTGAAACAACTATCGCTCATTTCCGTCGCGGAAACCGCAAAATTCTACGCGTCTTTATGTTTAGGCACCGTTGCTTTTTTATCGGTATTCGCGTTTTTGTTTTTGATACCTTTCGTGGTAGATCCGGCCATTAACAGTCTTTTAGCTGATTATGAACCTGAACCTGTCACGTGCGTGGCTACTGAACACTTATATACAGAAGGACTACGTAATTGTTCTTGGGCTTCTTGCCGCGAAGGATGCACCAAGGAAGCAACTCGCTGCCACCAAATTCTTGTTAACTATTCACGATTACCGTTTCGCGAGTTTAGGGCATCTGCTTCTATTCATTGGGATGTAGCTGACACCCGGTTTCTCATCAATGCAGAAGGTTGTGGATATCCACCATCGGTTAATTGTTCGGAATTTGCTCGACAGTATGGTTATAACACGGCGGGAACGCCTTTTCCTTGTTATTATAGCCGTGCCTATCCAGAGGTAGTGGTGGCACGATATAATTGGGACGACACTCTACGACACCTTGTGCTGTCCATTGCTATCCCCAACTTACTCTTCGCGGCATCTGTTGGGGTTCTCAGCTATTGGTATTGCCCTGGTTGTGGTCGAGCGTGTCACAAATATGTACATCATTTTCCCGAAGAGTAAGTACCTACGATGTATATAGTTTATGATGTAATTATAACTTCATTGGTTTCAGAGACGAAGACTATGATGATGAACCTTACTAGCATTTAAAAAGCTAACGCATTCTATTTTATTCTGGTAAGATAATAAGAGATGGTCGCGAAATAACCTACTCATCACGCCGTTTATTAATTCTAAACATAAGATGTTCTTGTTAAATAATGCGAAACACATAAATACGCTTTTTATACAACAGCAGTAGTAGTTGTAGTAAATAGATTGTAATTTATTATCGAATACTGTTATTAAATTAGTCTTACTATTTTCTGCAGTACCTACCTTAAAATTCTCTTGAAATGCTATCTTATAGATTTCACGTTTGTAAATATAAATAAATTGAAAGTATAGTTAAAAGGGAGTATAGTTTTTTAATATTTTATTGTCTTGTGCATAATTAGGATCATTAATTTTATATTTTGAAATTGACTTTCTAAATGTAAACAATGGTATCGATTTGAGTTTCAAAGAGCGCTGGCGTACAAGTGGACGCTTGCGCCTATTTAGAATTACGACGCCCGCGTCGTTTTTATTCCATCTTTGCCAATAGTACAGTCATGTAGTGGCATTTTGATAAATCGTGCATTCATCACACCGTGCCTTTTTTCCACGAAGGATGGGACGTCGAAATAAGTGCAAACCTCGTATGATTCCACAGCAAGATAGACGAATTTGCGCCAGTATTTGCTTTTGCCAGTTGATGGTAGTAGCAAGTTGTGTATCACTTATTTACTTAACAGTGGCCATCTATATACCTGCTTACCGAACATTTAATTCTGATTTTGAATTGACCCCCGCTATGTGCCAAACGACTAATACAAGTATGTTTAACAACTGCAGTTGGGCGTCTTGTGGAGAATGGTGCCTTACAAAGACATCGGGATTTTGTCCTCAAATCCACGTGACGACACGTCAAAACGGAACCACGTTGCAGTTGCAGAATTGTACAAAATTAAATTCTGTATCTTGTCCAGAAGTCGATCCAAGAAATCTTACTCGTTATAATTGTAATAATGGTACGCAATGTAGAACCTTAACAGGATTTTTCAATTGCTCTAAAGGTTATTGTAACTACATGTCTGCAAGATATTTATGTCATTATAAAGCTGATGGTGTAATAATAGATAGCGTTAAAGATAATGCAAAACTTAATGGCTTTTTTGAATGTAAAGACTCTAGATGTACGAAAGTTAAACGAGCGTTTACTTGTGACAGATGCTGCGACAATATAACTACGGTTTCCAACAATATATACATTTATGTAGGTGAAACTCTTTATATGGGAACTTGCGGTAAAGCTGTTGCAACCACAGCAGCTAATGGTAAAGAAGATGGATATCCTATTAATGCTACAACTGTTTGGACCAAAACTACAGATGAAGAAGTCGTTATGATATCCTGCAATACGCTTCTCAAAGATGGAACAACGTTAAAGTAAATTATTTCAGTAAATAATAAAACTTGTTCTAATTTATTTTTTAGTCTTACAGATTGCATAAATGGAACGATTTTTAATGATTCCGATATTCCAAAACCTGAGATCAACTTTACTACCTTTTGGAACCTTACAAATAAATATCAAAGATTTATTGATCAGACTCAGAAGTTCCTACCCATGCAGTCAAACATAACCATTTACAATTCTTCCTATCTTTTTATAAATTTAGATGGGTGTGTGAACACTTTAAAAGGGGAATGTAAGGATTTCCTACAAACACACGGCAAAGATGGACGTAATCAAACTGCGTCGTCTCGTTTTCCATGTTTCTATAAAAAGGTAAAATCTGATGATTGCATATTTTATTTTAAATCATTGGCCCTTTTTTATTTAGAATGATTCTTCAATGGTAGTCGCTAGACACGATCTTAACAAAACGTGGAAGGATTTTGTAATAGCATTCAGCGTACCATCTGTTGTATTTGTAGTTTCATTTATTAGTCTCTGCACAATTATGCAAATGGTAAAAGTAGGAGATGATACTAAAATGAGATGTAAATACTGTATGGGAAAAACTGACAACGAACAGTCTGAAATTATGATATCTAACAGTAAGTATGAAGTATCATCTCCTGATGAACCATTGAAAAAGGACGAAACTCCTTTGATTAGATCATAATTACTATCTACCATCTGCTATGCTATATCCTTTTGTATCTCTACAAAGTAGCTTGATACTCATTTTGGTGTTGGTAGCTTTATTGTGCTCAATGCAAGTTTACACATTTTTGGTAATAATAAAATATCAGAAGTGGAAATCCACAAAGACCAAAGTTACTAAAAACTAAAATTGCCTTACCTGATATTGCTATCACAAGCTTTAAAAAATTACTGTGCTTATGTAAAGTAAGCACTAGTAAAAAAATTTCAAGCAATCAACATAAAAACACCACAGAACTGATAAAGCCAAAATTACTTTTTTATAAGTATTTGAAAATAAATGTGATAGCTTACTGCAATGCAATTACATTCTCATTTCATTCTCATTCATTTCATAATGAAAATTGGGAAAATTTATATGACATGTCGGTTTTGATATGCTGAAAATAATATTTTACTAGTGCTAACTTTTTTAAACTTAGTGAATTCTATGTGTTGTTAAAAACTACGCAAATGTATTGTAAAAGATGTCTTATATTATTGTGCCTTCAGTACTAACATGTATATTGAACGATATTTACAATTATGTATTTTGGTATCATAATTATATACCATTACGCTTAGGTACACCAAATTCTGTGGGCATTGAATTGTAGTGTAATACGGAAGCGTATCTTCCAATTTAAATTTAAATTTCCAATAATATATTTTGCAATAGTTACCGTAAATTTTAGATTAAATGAACCTTATCATTATATAAATGTGAGCAACCAAATGGTTTTACAATTTTAATTATTTCCGAATGCATAAAACTACAATTGTAAACATTTACATCATTCACATTTTACACTAAATGCAAATTTTTAAACTCGTATAGTATTTAGTTTTTAACAAACTGTGTGTGGCAACAACACTTTTAGTTTAGCATTATCAAGCATAAAAAATTATCTAAAATTGTAATTACAGGGTCCAAGAAAATCACAATTTCTGAAACAATTTCTTAATTCTCAAACAATATTTAGAGAACATTTATTATAAACCTTACATCTTCATTCCAGAAGGAACTTAGGTTTCAAATGAAGGAAGATTTATTTTCCCTACTTCAACGAAATGACTAATATTTAAAGCTGTAGAAAATTAACAAAGGGTGCACACTTTAACTTTTCCCTGTTAAAAACATATAGTACATGATACATCCCCTACTAAAAGTTGAACTAACTAAATTTGAAATGAATTGAGACGACGATAGAACTTACAGGCTATAGTGTTATTTTTACACAAGTCTTGAAACTGATAGTCAATTTATACCTAACACAGTTCGTTGTCTCATATTATTTTCATTCCTTAGCCTGATTGCCTTAAAGATACAGGTAACTCTTGGTTTACGCTGGTGTTGGGTTCATGAAGGAACACGCGCAAACGGAATCCTTTACCTTATGCTTGAATAAGGTCACTTGAAAATCACACCCAAAATTTTAACTAGATTTTAATGAACCCCACAAATAGAATTGAAAGCCCTAGTTGAGAAGTTTGAATTTTTTTGTGTTGATTGTGTGTATTTCTCTCAAAATAAAGATTTAGGGTTAATATGGCATGCTCTGTAATTGTGACAGCTTTCTTCCAGACACAGTACAGTACGCTTCCGATAATTTTTATTTGCCGTTTTTGAACATTTCATTTCTTAAAAAAACTGATGAGCTATTACGAAACCCAGGGTTACTTGTACTTATACTAAAATTTAATATAAGAAACACAATGACTTGAAAATTCAAGAAGTTACCTAACTGTTACAAATGCGAACGTAGATTGATTTTTTGTTAATTGGTAGTTGCAACTAATTTATTTGAATTATGTGTGTTTAATTTTAGTTTCTAGATATTCTTGTGTGTTAACTATTTTAAATAATAAACATTTTAAATAATGTTGACCGTTTCGTTTCCTATTGAATATTTTAGCATGAATTTACTCTGAATGGTAACTAATAATTACTTTGTAGAAACATAACAAAGTTTTCTAAGTTACTGTCTGACGACGTTTTTCCACAAGGTCAACATTCTTAGGGGAAGCGAGTTCCGATTCACAGGATATTTGTTCGGAATCCAGTAGCTACCTATTGCAAATTATTATGTCTTCTCAATGTCCTTGTTTTTAAAAATACTTTACGTTACGCATTACTTCGACCAAACTCGTTTCATTGATAATTATATCATGTATATCAGTTTACATGGTGCCTAGGTGTTTGTACACGCTGTCGAGGTTAGGCTAAGTGGTCGTGTTGCGGGCGTTATGGATGGACAGAAAACGGCGTTGGGCGTTGTGGACATTGGGTGAAGTGTCCTGGCCCCTACATTATTCTCGAGATCTGCTCTGGTGAGTTCCTATTGGTTCTTGGTTTGTCATTCAAAAACTGGATTAACATTATTTATGGAATGGGCCAGTTCGCCGCGAGGTGTAGGTTTGCCGCAACGAAATTGGCGGGAGCAAACTGAAATTAGTTGCGCCACATTCCACAAAGCTTGCGACAATCAAATTTAGTCTTTTGGATTTATTGTACATTTATATCTACTTGCTGCTGCAACATCATTCATCAAATTATAGTAGGACAGAAAGAAATAAAACTACCATTCATTATTTACTGTTTTATTATTACCGGTTGAAATTTTTTACAAATCAAGATCGAATTGTTGATCAAGTGTGAGATGCAGTGATCTACATTAGTTGAGATGGACGTTTTACTATTACGTTGTAATTCAGTAACAAAACTACCTAAGTTTAACGAACATGTCACACAAAAGCTATCTTATCGTGCAAAATACATAGTTTCAAATACACAACCAAAGTTATTATAATAACCTATTTTGAGTTCTGGCGTACCCAGGATTCTCACAAGGAGGGGGCGGCAACATAATTACAAATACAAATTATATTTAAATTTAGTAACACAATTTTAATCAAATTAAAAATTTATAAAAATATATTTATTAATAACAATAAACTTAAGTACTTATAGCGTAAAAAATATAAATTAAAGCTCGTATTTTTTTTCTAATTATTTTGCAGCAATGCACTAACGCTAAACCATCTGATTGTATTATGAATAATACAATATTTGTGATTAATCACTTTTATAATACTATAAAAACATTTTTATCTTACAGTAATGGAATTATAAAGTCAACATTAATCATGTTAGCTATATTTGGTTAGATTGCGTAAAAGGAGGAGGTATTAAACCCCAAACCCCTCCACTGGGTACGCTATTTCTGGATTATTAGCAATAATAAGCAAACATCATCATCTTCTTATTCATAAAAAAATATAAATGGCAAGTTAAATAATTAAAATATTATTTGCTGCAAATTGTTTCAGGAACAGACTAACAGCAAAGACATTATTAAGTTAAGAATTGGCTAATCAATTTGTAAAATAATTTTCTAATGTTTACAATTCTTTACCAAAACATTTAAAAATGACAAATCAATCGATTAAATACAAAGAATGAATGACTAGATTAGTTAAGTGCAAATCAGTTGTTAACTACTGCTCCAACCATGAAGGAAAAGTAGAGTTTGGTGTTTTCACTTTAATATTAAACTGTTTTAGTGTTGCTTCCAAAGCTGCTTGGTTTCCAGAAAAATACGCAGAAATAGCATTGTGAAATAATAAAAGTTGCTTATGCATTACTTTTATCTAAAAACAAAAAAATTACATAATATTTAAGGAACGCTTTTTTCCTGTAAAACCTTACTCTATTTTCATCAAGAAACTTCATTTTAATGGTTACTTCAGCGCGGAGTTTCATAAAATTTTGACGATGCGCTTCAAAACTTTTTTGTGCTTCATCAAAATCAACTGCACCATCAGCTTTCGGCATTAAAGATTCCAAATCTGTGCGATAAGCATCATATTCAATTCTTGCAGCTTCATATTGTCTTACACTTTGTAAAGTGTCTTCTATAGTTTTATTGCATAACGTGTTTACTGATGATGTAAAGAAGTTTAGTGCACCCAGAAGTGTTTCTCCATTTTTAGTTAAATTTCGTTGTGTTTCCGAATTATACAAGAATTCTTCTTGCAATTCTGGAGATTTCTGAGCTAACTCAGAAAATGCTTCTCCTAAAGCATGTTGAGTTTGCACAACATGATAAAAGTGGCTCGTTAAAGCACGGGATAAACGTAAAATATTTGAATACTTTCGCTGGGTTTCTCTAAGTTGTTCTATTTGCGCTTCTAGTTCTGTAAGCAGTAATTTATATTAAAGTGTTGTGTTAAAATGTAATAAATTTATCCTCCAGTTTAGGGTACCTAATTTTAAGAAATCTGCGTATGCGCCCAATACGAGATTGCCAGATTAACAATTTAATGTGTATGTGAAAAACTTTATATACATTCATCGTATATTATTTTTTCGTAGATAGCCCAATTCTCATACAATAAGGGTTGTACTACAGTGTGCTCATTTTACAGGGTGTCCAGCAGTTCTAAATTTTAAAATTCCCTGATCCAAATTTTCCCTGACCCTTTCCAAGTAATTTTTGCCTTGCTATTTACTAAACAGAGTAACATGTCCAGTGAAGATATTTTGGGCAAACTTCTTAAGGGAATGGGGAACAGAAGAAGCATTACTAAGAAAATTTTACAAATTTTATTACAATCCTTTCCAGATGAGTAACGCACCTTGGAATATTTAAATTTATTAATTTGTTAATCATGCTGACGATCTTGTTCCAGGCTCATGAAATAAATTCCCCGACACTCACGATTTCCCTACCTTTTGACCCCTTTTAAATTCCCCGACATTTCCAGGTTACTTTTGCACCAAGTGTGTTATCTACCGAATTATATGGGTTCTACGACAGTGGGCCCACATATGCGATTAAAAGCTGCTTTAATTCACTAATCTGTTTCTAAATTTCAAACTCGTCATATTTGTAAAAAAAAGTAAACGTGGCAACGTTGCAATTGCGTGTTTGTACGACTGCGACTGCGCAAAGCTTAGACCACACCTCTCTACGCATGCGCACAAGTCCCCGAAAATTAAATACCCTACTACTACTACAAGATTACGTTTTTTTGAATTGGTCAAACCTGTATCTACAGTCCTAGAAGATTTTCCTAATTTTTCAAACATCAGTTGTTTGGTACATTTATATGTGGATATCGACCAATTTTTCAGATTTTCTATTCTTGATGATGTTTTCATAACAGTAGCATCATCATTTTGAGTAGGAGTTGTAGGTGTTAAAATAGCAGGAGAGCTTGTACAAGATGAAAGACCTGTAGGAACAGAGCGCGAATATGGACAAGCTGGTTTAGTTTCAACTGCTGCTACAACATTGCTTCGGTTTTCATTTGGTGGAGGAGTATCTTTCAGCATATCATGAATACTGGTTCTTTCAGAACTTGAACTTTTTAACTGAGACATTTTCTGAAAATTTAATTTTTTATTGTCATTCAGAATTTTTTAAATAAATAACTTACTTATCAAGTGGCTCTTGATGTTGCAATTTATACAGTTTGAAGTAAACTACTTCTTGATAAAAATAACCTACCATACTATGACTAAGCTTACATAAAAATCACAGCAATTAGCAACATTACTTTAATACAAATAGAGATACACGCCGGTAAACCCTACACCGAAAAATTATGAGGAATATCCTCTAAAAACGTCGATTGTTTGCCAAGTTGTCACAATTTTCTACAAAGGGTTGTCAAAAATCAGTGAAACCAACACACACAGATCATATAAAAGCACTAAACAAAATCCCTTGCTCTTAATGTTCAAAAGTTGGCAATAAAAGCTCTAGCGCGGTTAAGAAGTTTAAAATACTCTTTTCTGAAAACATACAATAATTGAATAACGATTTATGTAACAACTACTGATTCCATTCAAGTCCAACTTCTATTCCAAAATGTTCAGTAAAGGAGAAAGTAAGAATTCAATTTGTTCATTCATTAAAGGTATAGGTACTATTTTTTGTGTGTTTGTAAATGGTAAAAGCTTTACAAATATTTTATTTATGTTTGTTATTACAAAAGTTTAAAATGAAATTTTATTATTAGATATGAATAATGGATTGTGTTGTGATAAGTATTTAGTGTAATTTGATTTATGTAATACCTAGTACCTACCTAAGTACATGTTTAAATTTGTAAAAACATAGTTATGGCTAGGTATGTTCTTTCCGTCTAAATTTGTAATTGTTTGACCTATCTAGACTGAATTACAATGTGAACAATTTAATTTATAAACGCCTGATTTTAACAAATCGTTAGAAAGGTTTAAACACAGGAAATTTATAAACCCTCCTTTACAAATTATATAACTACGCCGCTGCTAATAATGACATACTAGCTGATATAACCTAAAATATAATAGAACATTGCATTAAATCTAAATAAAATAAATAATTTCTAGTTAATAAATCATGGATAATCATATCAGAAGTGTAAGTGTCTTTATAATGTCTAACAAAAAAACATTTAATTTCTAATACTACAATTTTTTATAGTTTAGAGACTTCCTACAAATTTACAATTCATTATCAGAAACTTGCTTTAAGAGCTGTGTAGATAACTTTAATAGTCGTATATTAGATGACAACGAAGCTCAATGTGCGGAAGATTGTGCACAAAAGTTTATTACTTTAAATCATCGATTTATGAGTATTTATGTAGAAAGTCAACAACTTCTAGTAAACAAGAGGACAAAAGATGCTGAAGAACAAGAAAAACTAGCATCAAAGGAGGAAGTTGTCAATAACAGTAGTGTTGCAATAGACAATAACAGTGATGATTTGATTGAAACTGAAAATCATGCACTGAAAGTTAATGAAGTTTCGGTTCCTTAGTTAAAAATTTATTATATGGGTAGTTTACTTAATTGTTAGATTTTGTCTTATATTTAAGATGTTTCATGTTTATTTCAAATACACAAAGAGTTCTTACTTATATATATATATATATATATTCTTTTACTTTGACACCTGAATTTTTAAAGTAGTTTTTATGAAGTTTAGGACTTGTAACACTGGGGAAAAAAATGACCAAAAAAAGAAGAAAGACTACTATAGACATTTTTTTCACCCCTTCAGATCTCGTCAGGATTTTCCCAGAATGTTATTTGGAGGGTGTACACTTGGAAATTATCCGACAAACTTCCCCCACCCCTTCCCACTGCTCCATCATAAAAAAAAAGAATTGTTTTAGTTCGATCACATGGAGTACTCGGACGAGGTCATCATGGGGATGCCGTGGCCCACTTCTCCAGGAGGTAGCGGAAGATCATCAGTCCTGAAGGAGAGACGGCCCTATTTAGGGACTTAAAGATAAAAACAGTCCTTTACAGGACTAACAAAAATTAAAAAAAAGGTTTTTCCTAAGAGAAGCGTGACACTGTAAATAACATTAGCTCCTAAACGCTTGGAGGCAGGTACATTTTCGTCCCGCCAACTTGGTCTCAGTCTAAACGCTCCCCTCAAAACCGCCGCACGGTCACAATCTAAAGTACAACTCGGTCCACCAACTTGGCCACAGTCTAAACGCTCCCCGCGAAACCACGACCGGTCACATTCTAATGTGCTAATCATGAATCATTAAAACTCACATTTTCGTAGGTAACACAAGCACGCAAAGTTTAATATTGCTGTCATTAGGATTAGGGAGTCCTCAATTGCGCAAATAACTTCAATAAACATCATCATATATTCAACAAAAGATGTTACGCCTGATGGTCAGGCAACCAAACATACGTTCAAAGGTTAAGGCTAATACTTTTGTTGTGTGAACGCACCCTTAGCTAATAAATGTTGTAGTGTGAACGTACCCGTAGCTAATAGACGTTGCAGTGTGACCGCTCCTTTAGTTAATAACAGTTGCTGTGTGAACGCACCTTTAGCTAATAAAAGTTGCTTTGTGAACGGACCTTTAGCGAATAAAAGTTACAGTGTGCACGCACCTTTAACTAATCAATTTTGCAGTGTGTGAACGCGGGTTAGGTTAGCTAAATGAGTTGGGGTACGTTAGCTAAATGGGTTGGGTTAGGTTAGCTAAATGAGTTGGGTTAGGTTAGTTAAATGCGTTGGGTTAGGTTAGCAAAATGGGTTGGGTTAGGTTAGCTAAATGAGTTGGGTTAGGTTAGCAAAATGGGTTGGGTTAGGTTAGCTAAATGAGTTGGGTTAGGTTAGCAAAATGGGTTGGGTTAGGTTAGCTAAATGAGTTGGGTTAGGTTAGCAAAATGGGTTGGGTTAGGTTAGCTAAATGAGTTGGGTTAGGTTAGCAAAATGGGTTGGGTTAGGTTAGCTACATGAGTTGGGTTAGGTTAGCAAAATGGGTTGGGTTAGGTTAGCTAAATGAGTTGGGTTAGGTTAGCAAAATGGGTTGGGTTAGGTTAGCTAAATGAGTTGGGTTAGGTTAGCTAAATGAGTTGGGTTAGGTTAGCTAAATGAGTTGGGTTAGGTTAGCTAATAAAAGTTACAGCGTGAACGCACCTTTATCTAATAAATTTTGCAGTGTAAACGCACCTTTAGCTAATAAAAGTTGCAGTGTGAACGCACCTTTATCTAATAAATTTTGCAGTGTGAACGCACCTTTAGCTAATAAAAGTTGCAGTGTGAACGCACCTTTAGCTAATAAATTTTGTAGTGTAAACGCACCCTTAGCTAACCTAACCTAAGCCATTTAGCTAACCTAACCCAACCCATTTTGCTAACCTAACCCAACTCATTTAACTAACCTAACCCAACCCATTTTGCTAACCTAACCCAACTCATTTAGCTAACCTAACCCAACTAATTTAGCTAACCTAACCCAACTCATTTAGCTAACCTAACCCAACCCATTTTGCTAACCTAACCCAACTCATTTAGCTAACCTAACCCAACTCATTTAGCTAACCTAACCCAACCCATTTACCTAACCTAACCCAACTAATTTAGCTAACCTAACCCAACTCATTTAGCTAAACTAACCCAACTCATTTACCTAACCTAACCCAACTCATTTGGCTAACCTAACCTTACCTAAACTAACCTAACCTATAGCATTAGCTAACCTAACCCCTTAAATAACCTAACCTAACCTTTAGCTAATAAATGTAGCAGTGTGGACGCACCTTAGCTAGTAAAAGTTGCTGTGTGATCGCACCTTTAGGTAATAAAGGTTGCTGTGTGAACGCACCTTTAGGTAATAAAAGTTGCTGTGTGAAAGCAACTTTAGCAAATAAAAGTTGCAGTGAGAACGCACCTTTAGCTAATAAAAATTGCTGAGTGAACGCACCTTTAGCTAATAAAAGTTGCAGTGTGAACGCACCTTTAGCAAATAAAAGTTGTTGTGTGGACGCACCTATAGCTAATAAAAGTTGGTGTGTGAACGCACCTTTAGCTAATAATTTTTGGTGTGTGAACGCACCTTTAGTCAATAAAAGTTGCAGTGTGAACGCACCTTTAGCTAATAATTTTTGGTGTGTGAACGCACCTTTAGTCAATAAAAGTTGCAGTGTGAACGCACCTTTAGCTAATAACAGTTGCTTTGTGAACGCACCTTTAGCTAATAAAAGTTGCAGTGTGAACGCACCTTTAGCAAATAAAAGTTGTTGTGTGAACGCACCTATAGCTAATAAAAGTTGGTGTGTGAACGCACCTTTAGCTAATAATTTTTGGTGTGTGAACGCACCTTTAGTCAATAAAAGTTGCAGTGTGAACGCAACTTTAGCTAATAAAAGTTGCAGTGTGAACGCACCTTTAGCAAATAAAAGTTGTTGTGTGAACGCACCTATAGCTAATAAAAGTTGGTGTGTGAACGCACCTTTAGCTAATAATTTTTGGTGTGTGAAGGCACCTTTACTCAATAAAAGTTGCAGTGTGAACGCACCTTTAGCTAATAAAAGTTGCTTTGTGAACGCACCTTTAGCTAATAAAAGTTGCAGTGTGAACGCACCTTTAGCTACAAAAAAGTTGCTGTGTGGACGCACCTTTAGGTAATAAAAGTTGCAGTGTGAACGTACCTTTAGCTAATAAAAATTGCTGTGTGAACGCACCTTTAGCTAATAAAAGTTGCCTTGTGAACGCACCTTTAGCTAATAAAATTTGCAGTGAGAACGCACCTTTAGCAAATAAAAGTTGCTGTGTGAACGCACCTTTAGCTAATAAAAGTTGCTTTGTGAACGCACCTTTAGCTAATAAAAGTGGCAGTGTGAACGCACCTTTAGCTTAAAGAAATGTTGAAGTGTGAACGCACCTTTAGCTAATAAACGTTACTGTGTGAACGCACCTTTAGCTAATGAAAGTTGCTGTGTGAACTCACCTTTAGCTAATAAATTTATCAGCTAAAGGTGTGATCACACTGCAACTTTTATTAGCTAAGGGTGCGTTCACACAGCAATTTTTATTAGCTAAAGGTGCGTTCACACTGCAACTTTTATTACCTAAAGGTGCGTCCACACAGCAACTTTTTTCTAGCTAAAGGTGCGTTCACACTGCAACTTTTATTAGCTAAAGGTGCGTTCACACAGCAACTTTTTTTAAGCTAATGGTACGTTCACACAGCAACTTTTTTTAGCTAAAGGTGCGTTCACACAGCAACTTTTTTTAAGCTAAGGGTGCTTTCACACAACAATTTTTTTAGCTAAAGGTGCGTTCACAGAGCAACTTTTTTAAGCTAAAGGTGCGTTCACACAGCAACTTTTTTTAGCTAAAGGTGCGTTGACACTGCTACTTATATTAGCTAAAGGTGCGTTCACACTGCAACTTTTATTACCTAAAATTGCGTTCACACAGCAACTTTTTTTAAGCTAAGGGTGCGTTCACACAGCAATTTTTTTAGCTAAGGGTGCGATCACACTACAAGTTTTATTAGCTAAAGGTGCGTTCACAGAGCAACTTTTTTTAAGCTAAAGGTGCGTTCACACAGCAACTTCTATTAGCTAAATGTGCCTTCACACAGCAACTTTTTTTAAGCTAAAGGTGCGTTCACACAGCAACTTCTTTTAGCTAAAGGTGCGTTCACACTGCATAATTTATTATTGCTCTTTTTTTGGAAAAACTCTTCACCCTCTCCGATGTCCTTAGGAAATTCTTAGAATGTAATATGGAGGCTAAAGACTTGGGAAATATGTACCAAACATCCCCCAACCCCTCCCATCTGTTAAAAAAAAATTCAGAAAGGTTTCAAAAGGAATTAAGTTCTGAACGTTTCTAACAACGCGGGAAGCAATGCGAAGGGGTGAGGGAAGTTTGCCCCATAATTTTCAAGTGTACACACCCCAAATAACATTCTGGGAAAATACCGACGAGATCTGAAGGGGTGAAATTTTTTTCCAAAAAATGAGGAAAGACTATAGTCTTTGCTCTTTTTTTGGTAAAATTTTTGACCCTCTCCGATTTCCTTAGGAAATTCCCAGAATGTAATATGGAGTCTAAAGACTTGGGAAATATGTACCAAACATCCCCCAACCCCTCCCATCTGTTAAAAAAAAATTCAGAAAGGTTTCAAAAGGAATTAAGTTCTGAACGTTTTCTAACCACGCGGGAAGCAATGCGAAGGGGTGAGGGAAGTTTGCCCCATAATTTTCAAGTGTACACACCCCAAATAACATTCTGGGAAAATACCGACGAGATCTGAAGGGCTGAAATTTTTTTCCAAAAAATGAGGAAAGACTATAGTCTTTGCTCTTTTTTTGGTAAAATTTTTGACCCTCTCCGATTTCCTTAGGAAATTCCAAGAATGTAATATGGAGCCTAAAGACTTGGGAAATATGTACCAAACATGCCCCAACCCCTCCCATCTTTTCAAAAAAATTCAGAAAGGTTTCAGAAGGAAAGCAGTTCTGAACGTTTTCTAACCACGCGGGAAGCAATGCGAAGGGGTGAGGGAAGTTTGCCCCATAATTTTCAAGTGTACACACCCCAAATAACATTCTGGGAAAATACCGACGAGATCTGAAGGGGTGAAATTTTTTTCCAAAAAATGAGGAAAGACTATAGTCTTTGCTCTTTTTTTGGTAAAATTTTTGACCCTCTCCGATTTCCTTAGGAAATTCCCAGAATGTAATATGGAGTCTAAAGACTTGGGAAATATGTATCAAACATCCCCCAACCCCTCCCATCTGTTAAAAAAAATTCAGAAAGGTTTCAAAAGGAATTAAGTTCTGAACGTTTTCTAACCACGCGGGAAGCAATGCGAAGGGGTGAGGGAAGTTTGCCCCATAATTTTCAAGTGTACACACCCCAAATAACATTCTGGGAAAATACCGACGAGATCTGAAGGGGTGAAATTTTTTTCCAAAAAATGAGGAAAGACTATAGTCTTTGCTCTTTTTTTGGTAAAATTTTTGACCCTCTCCGAATTCCTTAGGAAATTCCCAGAATGTAATATGGAGTCTAAAGACTTGGGAAATATGTACCAAACATCCCCCAACCCCTCCCATCTGTTAAAAAAAAATTCAGAAAGGTTTCAAAAGGAATTAAGTTCTGAACGTTTTCTAACCACGCGGGAAGCAATGCGAAGGGGTGAGGGAAGTTTGCCCCATAATTTTCAAGTGTACACACCCCAAATAACATTCTGGGAAAATACCGACGAGATCTGAAGGGGTGAAATTTTTTTCCAAAAAATGAGGAAAGACTATAGTCTTTGCTCTTTTTTTGGTAAAATTTTTGACCCTCTCCGATTTCCTTAGGAAATTCCCAGAATGTAATATGGAGTCTAAAGACTTGGGAAATATGTATCAAACATCCCCCAACCCCTCCCATCTGTTAAAAAAAATTCAGAAAGGTTTCAAAAGGCATTAAGTTCTGAACGTTTTCTAACAACGCGGGAAGCAATGCGAAGGGGTGAGGGAAGTTTGCCCCATAATTTTCAAGTGTACACACCCCAAATAACATTCTGGGAAAATACCGACGAGATCTGAAGGGGTGAAATTTTTTTCCAAAAAATGAGGAAAGACTATAGTCTTTGCTCTTTTTTTGGTAAAATTTTTGACCCTCTCCGATTTCCTTAGGAAATTCCCAGAATGTAATATGGAGTCTAAAGACTTGGGAAATATGTATCAAACATCCCCCAACCCCTCCCATCTGTTAAAAAAAATTCAGAAAGGTTTCAAAAGGAATTAAGTTCTGAACGTTTTCTAACCACGCGGGAAGCAATGCGAAGGGGTGAGGGAAGTTTGCCCCATAATTTTCAAGTGTACACACCCCAAATAACATTCTGGGAAAATACCGACGAGATCTGAAGGGGTGAAATTTTTTTCCAAAAAATGAGGAAAGACTATAGTCTTTGCTCTTTTTTTGGTAAAATTTTTGACCCTCTCCGATTTCCTTAGGAAATTCCCAGAATGTAATATGGAGTCTAAAGACTTGGGAAATATGTACCAAACATCCCCCAACCCCTCCCATCTGTTAAAAAAAAATTCAGAAAGGTTTCAAAAGGAATTAAGTTCTGAACGTTTTCTATCCACGCGGGAAGCAATGCGAAGAGGTGAGGGAAGTTTGCCCCATAATTTTCAAGTGTACACACCCCAAATAACATTCTGGGAAAATACCGACGAGATCTGAAGGGGTGAAATTTTTTTCCAAAAAATGAGGAAAGACTATAGTCTTTGCTCTTTTTTTGGTAAAATTTTTGACCCTCTCCGATTTCCTTAGGAAATTCCCAGAATGTAATATGGAGTCTAAAGACTTGGGAAATATGTATCAAACATCCCCCAACCCCTCCCATCTGTTAAAAAAAATTCAGAAAGGTTTCAAAAGGAATTAAGTTCTGAACGTTTTCTAACCACGCGGGAAGCAATGCGAAGGGGTGAGGGAAGTTTGCCCCATAATTTTCAAGTGTACACACCCCAAATAACATTCTGGGAAAATACCGACGAGATCTGAAGGGGTGAAATTTTTTTCCAAAAAATGAGGAAAGACTATAGTCTTTGCTCTTTTTTTGGTAAAATTTTTGACCCTCTCCGATTTCCTTAGGAAATTCCCAGAATGTAATATGGAGTCTAAAGACTTGGGAAATATGTATCAAACATCCCCCAACCCCTCCCATCTGTTAAAAAAAAATTCAGAAAGGTTTCAAAAGGAATTAAGTTCTGAACGTTTTCTAACCACGCGGGAAGCAATGCGAAGGGGTGAGGGAAGTTTGCCCCATAATTTTCAAGTGTACACACCCCAAATAACATTCTGGGAAAATACCGACGAGATCTGAAGGGGTGAAATTTTTTTCCAAAAAATGAGGAAAGACTATAGTCTTTGCTCTTTTTTTGGTAAAATTTTTGACCCTCTCCGATTTCCTTAGGAAATTCCCAGAATGTAATATGGAGCCTAAAGACTTTGGAAATATGTACCAAACATGCCCCAACCCCTCCCATCTGTTCAAAAAAATTCAGAAAGGTTTCAGAAGGAAAGCAGTTATGAACGTTTTCTAACCACGCGGGAAGCAATGCGAAGGGGTGAGGGAAGTTTGCCCCATAATTTTCAAGTGTACACACCCCAAATAACATTCTGGGAAAATACCGACGAGATCTGAAGGGGTGAAATTTTTTTCCAAAAAATGAGGAAAGACTATAGTCTTTGCTCTTTTTTTGGTAAAATTTTTGACCCTCTCCGATTTCCTTAGGAAATTCCCAGAATGTAATATGGAGTCTAAAGACTTGGGAAATATGTATCAAACATCCCCCAACCCCTCCCATCTGTTAAAAAAAATTCAGAAAGGTTTCAAAAGGAATTAAGTTCTGAACGTTTTCTAACCACGCGGGAAGCAATGCGAAGGGGTGAGGGAAGTTTGCCCCATAATTTTCAAGTGTACACACCCCAAATAACATTCTGGGAAAATACCGACGAGATCTGAAGGGGTGAAATTTTTTTCCAAAAAATGAGGAAAGACTATAGTCTTTGCTCTTTTTTTGGTAAAATTTTTGACCCTCTCCGATTTCCTTAGGAAATTCCCAGAATGTAATATGGAGTCTAAAGACTTGGGAAATATGTACCAAACATCCCCCAACCCCTCCCATCTGTTAAAAAAAAATTCAGAAAGGTTTCAAAAGGAATTAAGTTCTGAACGTTTTCTAACCACGCGGGAAGCAATGCGAAGGGGTGAGGGAAGTTTGCCCCATAATTTTCAAGTGTACACACCCCAAATAACATTCTGGGAAAATACCGACGAGATCTGAAGGGGTGAAATTTTTTTCCAAAAAATGAGGAAAGACTATAGTCTTTGCTCTTTTTTTGGTAAAATTTTTGACCCTCTCCGATTTCCTTAGGAAATTCCCAGAATGTAATATGGAGTCTAAAGACTTGGGAAATATGTATCAAACATCCCCCAACCCCTCCCATCTGTTAAAAAAAATTCAGAAAGGTTTCAAAAGGAATTAAGTTCTGAACGTTTTCTAACAACGCGGGAAGCAATGCGAAGGGGTGAGGGAAGTTTGCCCCATAATTTTCAAGTGTACACACCCCAAATAACATTCTGGGAAAATACCGACGAGATCTGAAGGGGTGAAATTTTTTTCCAAAAAATGAGGAAAGACTATAGTCTTTGCTCTTTTTTTGGTAAAATTTTTGACCCTCTCCGATTTCCTTAGGAAATTCCCAGAATGTAATATGGAGTCTAAAGACTTGGGAAATATGTATCAAACATCCCCCAACCCCTCCCATCTGTTAAAAAAAATTCAGAAAGGTTTCAAAAGGAATTAAGTTCTGAACGTTTTCTAACCACGCGGGAAGCAATGCGAAGGGGTGAGGGAAGTTTGCCCCATAATTTTCAAGTGTACACACCCCAAATAACATTCTGGGAAAATACCGACGAGATCTGAAGGGGTGAAATTTTTTTCCAAAAAATGAGGAAAGACTATAGTCTTTGCTCTTTTTTTGGTAAAATTTTTGACCCTCTCCGATTTCCTTAGGAAATTCCCAGAATGTAATATGGAGTCTAAAGACTTGGGAAATATGTACCAAACATCCCCCAACCCCTCCCATCTGTTAAAAAAAAATTCAGAAAGGTTTCAAAAGGAATTAAGTTCTGAACGTTTTCTATCCACGCGGGAAGCAATGCGAAGAGGTGAGGGAAGTTTGCCCCATAATTTTCAAGTGTACACACCCCAAATAACATTCTGGGAAAATACCGACGAGATCTGAAGGGGTGAAATTTTTTTCCAAAAAATGAGGAAAGACTATAGTCTTTGCTCTTTTTTTGGTAAAATTTTTGACCCTCTCCGATTTCCTTAGGAAATTCCCAGAATGTAATATGGAGTCTAAAGACTTGGGAAATATGTATCAAACATCCCCCAACCCCTCCCATCTGTTAAAAAAAATTCAGAAAGGTTTCAAAAGGAATTAAGTTCTGAACGTTTTCTAACCACGCGGGAAGCAATGCGAAGGGGTGAGGGAAGTTTGCCCCATAATTTTCAAGTGTACACACCCCAAATAACATTCTGGGAAAATACCGACGAGATCTGAAGGGGTGAAATTTTTTTCCAAAAAATGAGGAAAGACTATAGTCTTTGCTCTTTTTTTGGTAAGATTTTTGACCCTCTCCGATTTCCTTAGGAAATTCCCAGAATGTAATATGGAGCCTAAAGACTTGGGAAATATGTACCAAACATGCCCCAACCCCTCCCATCTGTTCAAAAAATTTCAGAAAGGTTTCAGAAGGAAAGCAGTTCTGAACGTTTTCTAACCACGCGGGAAGCAATGCGAAGGGGTGAGGGAAGTTTGTCCCATAATTTTCAAGTGTACACACCCCAAATAACATTCTGGGAAAATACCGACGAGATCTGAAGGGGTGAAATTTTTTTCCAAAAAATGAGGGTCTTTGCTCTTTTTTTGGTAAAATTTTTGACCCTCTCCGATTTCCTTAGGAAATTCCCAGAATGTAATATGGAGTCTAAAGACTTGGGAAATATGTATCAAACATCCCCCAACCCCTCACATCTGTTAAAAAAAATTCAGAAAGGTTTCAAAAGGAATTAAGTTCTGAACGTTTTCTAACCACGCGGGAAGCAATGCGAAGGGGTGAGGGAAGTTTGCCCCATAATTTTCAAGTGTACACACCCCAAATAATATTCTGGGAAAATACCGACGAGATCTGAAGGGGTGAAAATTTTTTCCAAAAAATGAGGAAAGACTATAGTCTTTGCTCTTTTTTTGGTAAAATTTTTGACCCTCTCCGATTTCCTTAGGAAATTCCCAGAATGTAATATGGAGTCTAAAGACTTGGGAAATATGTACCAAACATCCCCCAACCCCTCCCATCTGTTAAAAAAAAATTCAGAAAGGTTTCAAAAGGAATTAAGTTCTGAACGTTTTCTATCCACGCGGGAAGCAATGCGAAGAGGTGAGGGAAGTTTGCCCCATAATTTTCAAGTGTACACACCCCAAATAACATTCTGGGAAAATACCGACGAGATCTGAAGGGGTGAAATTTTTTTCCAAAAAATGAGGAAAGACTATAGTCTTTGCTCTTTTTTTGGTAAAATTTTTGACCCTCTCCGATTTCCTTAGGAAATTCCCAGAATGTAATATGGAGTCTAAAGACTTGGGAAATATGTATCAAACATCCCCCAACCCCTCCCATCTGTTAAAAAAAATTCAGAAAGGTTTCAAAAGGAATTAAGTTCTGAACGTTTTCTAACCACGCGGGAAGCAATGCGAAGGGGTGAGGGAAGTTTGCCCCATAATTTTCAAGTGTACACACCCCAAATAACATTCTGGGAAAATACCGACGAGATCTGAAGGGGTGAAATTTTTTTCCAAAAAATGAGGAAAGACTATAGTCTTTGCTCTTTTTTTGGTAAGATTTTTGACCCTCTCCGATTTCCTTAGGAAATTCCCAGAATGTAATATGGAGCCTAAAGACTTGGGAAATATGTACCAAACATGCCCCAACCCCTCCCATCTGTTCAAAAAATTTCAGAAAGGTTTCAGAAGGAAAGCAGTTCTGAACGTTTTCTAACCACGCGGGAAGCAATGCGAAGGGGTGAGGGAAGTTTGCCCCATAATTTTCAAGTGTACACACCCCAAATAACATTCTGGGAAAATACCGACGAGATCTGAAGGGGTGAAATTTTTTTCCAAAAAATGAGGGTCTTTGCTCTTTTTTTGGTAAAATTTTTGACCCTCTCCGATTTCCTTAGGAAATTCCCAGAATGTAATATGGAGTCTAAAGACTTGGGAAATATGTATCAAACATCCCCCAACCCCTCACATCTGTTAAAAAAAATTCAGAAAGGTTTCAAAAGGAATTAAGTTCTGAAAGTTTTCTAACCACGCGGGAAGCAATGCGAAGGGGTGAGGGAAGTTTGCCCCATAATTTTCAAGTGTACACACCCCAAATAACATTCTGGGAAAATACCGACGAGATCTGAAGGGGTGAAATTTTTTTCCAAAAAATGAGGAAAGACTATAGTCTTTGCTCTTTTTTTGGTAAAATTTTTGACCCTCTCCGATTTCCTTAGGAAATTCCCAGAATGTAATATGGAGTCTAAAGACTTGGGAAATATGTATCAAACATCCCCCAACCCCTCACATCTGTTAAAAAAAATTCAGAAAGGTTTCAAAAGGAATTAAGTTCTGAAAGTTTTCTAACCACGCGGGAAGCAATGCGAAGGGGTGAGGGAAGTTTGCCCCATAATTTTCAAGTGTACACACCCCAAATAATATTCTGGGAAAATACCGACGAGATCTGAAGGGGTGAAAATTTTTTCCAAAAAATGAGGAAAGACTATAGTCTTTGCTCTTTTTTTGGTAAAATTTTTGACCCTCTCCGATTTCCTTAGGAAATTCCCAGAATGTAATATGGAGTCTAAAGACTTGGGAAATATGTATCAAACATCCCCCAACCCCTCACATCTGTTAAAAAAAATTCAGAAAGGTTTCAAAAGGAATTAAGTTCTGAAAGTTTTCTAACCACGCGGGAAGCAATGCGAAGGGGTGAGGGAAGTTTGCCCCATAATTTTCAAGTGTACACACCCCAAATAACATTCTGGGAAAATACCGACGAGATCTGAATTGGTGAAATTTTTTTCCAAAAAATGAGGAAAGACTATAGTCTTTGCTCTTTTTTTGGTAAAATTTTTGACCCTCTCCGATTTCCTTAGGAAATTCCCAGAATGTAATATGGAGTCTAAAGACTTGGGAAATATGTATCAAACATCCCCCAACCCCTCCCATCTGTTAAAAAAAATTCAGAAAGGTTTCAAAAGGAATTAAGTTCTGAACGTTTTCTAACCACGCGGGAAGCAATGCGAAGGGGTGAGGGAAGTTTGCCCTATAATTTTCAAGTGTACACACCCCAAAGAACATTCTGGGAAAATACCGACGAGATCTGAAGGGGTGAAATTTTTTTCCAAAAAATGAGGAAAGACTATAGTCTTTGCTCTTTTTTTGGTAAAATTTTTGACCCTCTCCGATTTCCTTAGGAAATTCCCAGAATGTAATATGGAATCTAAAGACTTGGGAAATATGTACCAAACATCCCCCAACCCCTCCCATCTGTTAAAAAAAAATTCAGAAAGGTTTCAAAAGGAATTAAGTTCTGAACGTTTTCTAACCACGCGGGAAGCAATGCGAAGGGGTGAGGGAAGTTTGCCCCATAATTTTCAAGTGTACACACCCCAAATAACATTCTGGGAAAATACCGACGAGATCTGAAGGGGTGAAATTTTTTTCCAAAAAATGAGGAAAGTCTTTGCTCTTTTTTTGGTAAAATTTTTGACCCTCTCCGATTTCCTTAGGAAACTCCCAGAATGTAATATGGAGTCTAAAGACTTGGGAAATATGTACCAAACATCCCCCAACCCCTCCCATCTGTTAAAAAAAAATTCAGAAAGGTTTCAAAAGGAATTAAGTTCTGAACGTTTTCTAACCACGCGGGAAGCAATGCGAAGGGGTGAGGGAAGTTTGCCCCATAATTTTCAAGTGTACACACCCCAAATAATATTCTGGGAAAATACCGACGAGATCTGAAGGGGTGAAAATTTTTTCCAAAAAATGAGGAAAGACTATAGTCTTTGCTCTTTTTTTGGTAAAATTTTTGACCCTCTCCGATTTCCTTAGGAAATTCCCAGAATGTAATATGGAGTCTAAAGACTTGGGAAATATGTATCAAACATCCCCCAACCCCTCCCATCTGTTAAAAAAAATTCAGAAAGGTTTCAAAAGGAATTAAGTTCTGAACGTTTTCTAACCACGCGGGAAGCAATGCGAAGGGGTGAGGGAAGTTTGCCCCATAATTTTCAAGTGTACACACCCCAAATAACATTCTGGGAAAATACCGACGAGATCTGAAGGGGTGAAATTTTTTTCCAAAAAATGAGGAAAGACTATAGTCTTTGCTCTTTTTTTGGTAAAATTTTTGACCCTCTCCGATTTCCTTAGGAAATTCCCAGAATGTAATATGGAGTCTAAAGACTTGGGAAATATGTATCAAACATCCCCCAACCCCTCCCATCTGTTAAAAAAAATTCAGAAAGGTTTCAAAAGGAATTAAGTTCTGAACGTTTTCTAACCACGCGGGAAGCAATGCGAAGGGGTGAGGGAAGTTTGCCCTATAATTTTCAAGTGTACACACCCCAAATAACATTCTGGGAAAATACCGACGAGATCTGAAGGGGTGAAATTTTTTTCCAAAAAATGAGGAAAGACTATAGTCTTTGCTCTTTTTTTGGTAAAATTTTTGACCCTCTCCGATTTCCTTAGGAAATTCCCAGAATGTAATATGGAGTCTAAAGACTTGGGAAATATGTACCAAACATCCCCCAACCCCTCCCATCTGTTAAAAAAAAATTCAGAAAGGTTTCAAAAGGAATTAAGTTCTGAACGTTTTCTATCCACGCGGGAAGCAATGCGAAGAGGTGAGGGAAGTTTGCCCCATAATTTTCAAGTGTACACACCCCAAATAACATTCTGGGAAAATACCGACGAGATCTGAAGGGGTGAAATTTTTTTCCAAAAAATGAGGAAAGACTATAGTCTTTGCTCTTTTTTTGGTAAAATTTTTGACCCTCTCCGATTTCCTTAGGAAATTCCCAGAATGTAATATGGAGTCTAAAGACTTGGGAAATATGTATCAAACATCCCCCAACCCCTCCCATCTGTTAAAAAAAATTCAGAAAGGTTTCAAAAGGAATTAAGTTCTGAACGTTTTCTAACCACGCGGGAAGCAATGCGAAGGGGTGAGGGAAGTTTGCCCCATAATTTTCAAGTGTACACACCCCAAATAACATTCTGGGAAAATACCGACGAGATCTGAAGGGGTGAAATTTTTTTCCAAAAAATGAGGAAAGACTATAGTCTTTGCTCTTTTTTTGGTAAGATTTTTGACCCTCTCCGATTTCCTTAGGAAATTCCCAGAATGTAATATGGAGCCTAAAGACTTGGGAAATATGTACCAAACATGCCCCAACCCCTCCCATCTGTTCAAAAAATTTCAGAAAGGTTTCAGAAGGAAAGCAGTTCTGAACGTTTTCTAACCACGCGGGAAGCAATGCGAAGGGGTGAGGGAAGTTTGCCCCATAATTTTCAAGTGTACACACCCCAAATAACATTCTGGGAAAATACCGACGAGATCTGAAGGGGTGAAATTTTTTTCCAAAAAATGAGGGTCTTTGCTCTTTTTTTGGTAAAATTTTTGACCCTCTCCGATTTCCTTAGGAAATTCCCAGAATGTAATATGGAGTCTAAAGACTTGGGAAATATGTATCAAACATCCCCCAACCCCTCACATCTGTTAAAAAAAATTCAGAAAGGTTTCAAAAGGAATTAAGTTCTGAAAGTTTTCTAACCACGCGGGAAGCAATGCGAAGGGGTGAGGGAAGTTTGCCCCATAATTTTCAAGTGTACACACCCCAAATAACATTCTGGGAAAATACCGACGAGATCTGAAGGGGTGAAATTTTTTTCCAAAAAATGAGGTCTTTGCTCTTTTTTTGGTAAAATTTTTGACCCTCTCCGATTTCCTTAGGAAATTCCCAGAATGTAATATGGAGTCTAAAGACTTGGGAAATATGTATCAAACATCCCCCAACCCCTCCCATCTGTTAAAAAA
The DNA here is from genome assembly GCA_963082805.1 of Hemicrepidius hirtus. Taxonomy (NCBI): domain Eukaryota; kingdom Metazoa; phylum Arthropoda; class Insecta; order Coleoptera; family Elateridae; genus Hemicrepidius; species Hemicrepidius hirtus. The sequence goes on from OY720168.1 coordinate 23,024,736, forward strand.
AATTCAGAAAGGTTTCAAAAGGAATTAAGTTCTGAACGTTTTCTAACCACGCGGGAAGCAATGCGAAGGGGTGAGGGAAGTTTGCCCTATAATTTTCAAGTGTACACACCCCAAAGAACATTCTGGGAAAATACCGACGAGATCTGAAGGGGTGAAATTTTTTTCCAAAAAATGAGGAAAGACTATAGTCTTTGCTCTTTTTTTGGTAAAATTTTTGACCCTCTCCGATTTCCTTAGGAAATTCCCAGAATGTAATATGGAGTCTAAAGACTTGGGAAATATGTACCAAACATCCCCCAACCCCTCCCATCTGTTAAAAAAAATTCAGAAAGGTTTCAAAAGGAATTAAGTTCTGAACGTTTTCTAACCACGCGGGAAGCAATGCGAAGGGGTGAGGGAAGTTTGCCCCATAATTTTCAAGTGTACACACCCCAAATAACATTCTGGGAAAATACCGACGAGATCTGAAGGGGTGAAATTTTTTTCCAAAAAATGAGGAAAGTCTTTGCTCTTTTTTTGGTAAAATTTTTGACCCTCTCCGATTTCCTTAGGAAACTCCCAGAATGTAATATGGAGTCTAAAGACTTGGGAAATATGTACCAAACATCCCCCAACCCCTCCCATCTGTTAAAAAAAAATTCAGAAAGGTTTCAAAAGGAATTAAGTTCTGAACGTTTTCTAACCACGCGGGAAGCAATGCGAAGGGGTGAGGGAAGTTTGCCCCATAATTTTCAAGTGTACACACCCCAAATAATATTCTGGGAAAATACCGACGAGATCTGAAGGGGTGAAAATTTTTTCCAAAAAATGAGGAAAGACTATAGTCTTTGCTCTTTTTTTGGTAAAATTTTTGACCCTCTCCGATTTCCTTAGGAAATTCCCAGAATGTAATATGGAGTCTAAAGACTTGGGAAATATGTATCAAACATCCCCCAACCCCTCCCATCTGTTAAAAAAAATTCAGAAAGGTTTCAAAAGGAATTAAGTTCTGAACGTTTTCTAACCACGCGGGAAGCAATGCGAAGGGGTGAGGGAAGTTTGCCCCATAATTTTCAAGTGTACACACCCCAAATAACATTCTGGGAAAATACCGACGAGATCTGAAGGGGTGAAATTTTTTTCCAAAAAATGAGGAAAGACTATAGTCTTTGCTCTTTTTTTGGTAAAGTTTTTGACCCTCTCCGATTTCCTTAGGAAATTCCCAGAATGTAATATGGAGTCTAAAGACTTGGGAAATATGTATCAAACATCCCCCAACCCCTCCCATCTGTTAAAAAAAATTCAGAAAGGTTTCAAAAGGAATTAAGTTCTGAACGTTTTCTAACCACGCGGGAAGCAATGCGAAGGGGTGAGGGAAGTTTGCCCCATAATTTTCAAGTGTACACACCCCAAATAACATTCTGGGAAAATACCGACGAGATCTGAAGGGGTGAAATTTTTTTCCAAAAAATGAGGAAAGACTATAGTCTTTGCTCTTTTTTTGGTAAAATTTTTGACCCTCTCCGATTTCCTTAGGAAATTCCCAGAATGTAATATGGAGCCTAAAGACTTGGGAAATATGTACCAAACATGCCCCAACCCCTCCCATCTGTTCAAAAAAATTCAGAAAGGTTTCAGAAGGAAAGCAGTTCTGAACGTTTTCTAACCACGCGGGAAGCAATGCGAAGGGGTGAGGGAAGTTTGCCCCATAATTTTCAAGTGTACACACCCCAAATAACATTCTGGGAAAATACCGACGAGATCTGAAGGGGTGAAATTTTTTTCCAAAAAATGAGGAAAGACTATAGTCTTTGCTCTTTTTTTGGTAAAATTTTTGACCCTCTCCGATTTCCTTAGGAAATTCCCAGAATGTAATATGGAGTCTAAAGACTTGGGAAATATGTACCAAACATCCCCCAACCCCTCCCATCTGTTAAAAAAAATTCAGAAAGGTTTCAAAAGGAATTAAGTTCTGAACGTTTTCTAACCACGCGGGAAGCAATGCGAAGGGGTGAGGGAAGTTTGCCCTATAATTTTCAAGTGTACACACCCCAAAGAACATTCTGGGAAAATACCGACGAGATCTGAAGGGGTGAAATTTTTTTCCAAAAAATGAGGAAAGACTATAGTCTTTGCTCTTTTTTTGGTAAAATTTTTGACCCTCTCCGATTTCCTTAGGAAATTCCCAGAATGTAATATGGAGTCTAAAGACTTGGGAAATATGTACCAAACATCCCCCAACCCCTCCCATCTGTTAAAAAAAAATTCAGAAAGGTTTCAAAAGGAATTAAGTTCTGAACGTTTTCTAACCACGCGGGAAGCAATGCGAAGGGGTGAGGGAAGTTTGCCCCATAATTTTCAAGTGTACACACCCCAAATAACATTCTGGGAAAATACCGACGAGATCTGAAGGGGTGAAATTTTTTTCCAAAAAATGAGGAAAGTCTTTGCTCTTTTTTTGGTAAAATTTTTGACCCTCTCCGATTTCCTTAGGAAACTCCCAGAATGTAATATGGAGTCTAAAGACTTGGGAAATATGTACCAAACATCCCCCAACCCCTCCCATCTGTTAAAAAAAAATTCAGAAAGGTTTCAAAAGGAATTAAGTTCTGAACGTTTTCTAACCACGCGGGAAGCAATGCGAAGGGGTGAGGGAAGTTTGCCCCATAATTTTCAAGTGTACACACCCCAAATAATATTCTGGGAAAATACCGACGAGATCTGAAGGGGTGAAAATTTTTTCCAAAAAATGAGGAAAGACTAGTCTTTGCTCTTTTTTTGGTAAAATTTTTGACCCTCTCCGATTTCCTTAGGAAATTCCCAGAATGTAATATGGAGTCTAAAGACTTGGGAAATATGTATCAAACATCCCCCAAACCCTCCCATCTGTTAAAAAAAATTCAGAAAGGTTTCAAAAGGAATTAAGTTCTGAACGTTTTCTAACCACGCGGGAAGCAATGCGAAGGGGTGAGGGAAGTTTGCCCCATAATTTTCAAGTGTACACACCCCAAATAACATTCTGGGAAAATACCGACGAGATCTGAAGGGGTGAAATTTTTTTCCAAAAAATGAGGAAAGACTATAGTCTTTGCTCTTTTTTTGGTAAAATTTTTGACCCTCTCCGATTTCCTTAGGAAATTCCCAGAATGTAATATGGAGTCTAAAGACTTGGGAAATATGTATCAAACATCCCCCAACCCCTCCCATCTGTTAAAAAAAATTCAGAAAGGTTTCAAAAGGAATTAAGTTCTGAACGTTTTCTAACCACGCGGGAAGCAATGCGAAGGGGTGAGGGAAGTTTGCCATATAATTTTCAAGTGTACACACCCCAAATAACATTCTGGGAAAATACCGACGAGATCTGAAGGGGTGAAATTTGTTTCCAAAAAATGAGGAAAGACTATAGTCTTTGCTCTTTTTTTGGTAAAATTTTTGACCCTCTCCGATTTCCTTAGGAAATTCCCAGAATGTAATATGGAGCCTAAAGACTTGGGAAATATGTACCAAACATGCCCCAACCCCTCCCATCTGTTCAAAAAAATTCAGAAAGGTTTCAGAAGGAAAGCAGTTCTGAACGTTTTCTAACCACGCGGGAAGCAATGCGAAGGGGTGAGGGAAGTTTGCCCCATAATTTTCAAGTGTACACACCCCAAATAACATTCTGGGAAAATACCGACGAGATCTGAAGGGGTGAAATTTTTTTCCAAAAAATGAGGAAAGACTATAGTCTTTGCTCTTTTTTTGGTAAAATTTTTGACCCTCTCCGATTTCCTTAGGAAACTCCCAGAATGTAATATGGAGTCTAAAGACTTGGGAAATATGTACCAAACATCCCCCAACCCCTCCCATCTGTTAAAAAAAATTCAGAAAGGTTTCAAAAGGAATTAAGTTCTGAACGTTTTCTAACCACGCGGGAAGCAATGCGAAGGGGTGAGGGAAGTTTGCCATATAATTTTCAAGTGTACACACCCCAAATAACATTCTGGGAAAATACCGACGAGATCTGAAGGGGTGAAATTTTTTTCCAAAAAATGAGGAAAGACTATAGTCTTTGCTCTTTTTTTGGTAAAATTTTTGACCCTCTCCGATTTCCTTAGGAAATTCCCAGAATGTAATATGGAGTCTAAAGACTTGGGAAATATGTACCAAACATCCCCCAACCCCTCCCATCTGTTAAAAAAAAATTCAGAAAGGTTTCAAAAGGAATTAAGTTCTGAACGTTTTCTAACCACGCGGGAAGCAATGCGAAGGGGTGAGGGAAGTTTGCCCCATAATTTTCAAGTGTACACACCCCAAATAACATTCTGGGAAAATACCGACGAGATCTGAAGGGGTGAAATTTTTTTCCAAAAAATGAGGAAAGTCTTTGCTCTTTTTTTGGTAAAATTTTTGACCCTCTCCGATTTCCTTAGGAAACTCCCAGAATGTAATATGGAGTCTAAAGACTTGGGAAATATGTACCAAACATCCCCCAACCCCTCCCATCTGTTAAAAAAAAATTCAGAAAGGTTTCAAAAGGAATTAAGTTCTGAACGTTTTCTAACCACGCGGGAAGCAATGCGAAGGGGTGAGGGAAGTTTGCCCCATAATTTTCAAGTGTACACACCCCAAATAATATTCTGGGAAAATACCGACGAGATCTGAAGGGGTGAAAATTTTTTCCAAAAAATGAGGAAAGACTATAGTCTTTGCTCTTTTTTTGGTAAAATTTTTGACCCTCTCCGATTTCCTTAGGAAATTCCCAGAATGTAATATGGAGTCTAAAGACTTGGGAAATATGTATCAAACATCCCCCAACCCCTCCCATCTGTTAAAAAAAATTCAGAAAGGTTTCAAAAGGAATTAAGTTCTGAACGTTTTCTAACCACGCGGGAAGCAATGCGAAGGGGTGAGGGAAGTTTGCCCCATAATTTTCAAGTGTACACACCCCAAATAACATTCTGGGAAAATACCGACGAGATCTGAAGGGGTGAAATTTTTTTCCAAAAAATGAGGAAAGACTATAGCTTTGCTCTTTTTTTGGTAAAATTTTTGACCCTCTCCGATTTCCTTAGGAAATTCCCAGAATGTAATATGGAGCCTAAAGACTTGGGAAATATGTACCAAACATGCCCCAACCCCTCCCATCTGTTCAAAAAAATTCAGAAAGGTTTCAGAAGGAAAGCAGTTCTGAACGTTTTCTAACCACGCGGGAAGCAATGCGAAGGGGTGAGGGAAGTTTGCCCCATAATTTTCAAGTGTACACACCCCAAATAACATTCTGGGAAAATACCGACGAGATCTGAAGGGGTGAAATTTTTTTCCAAAAAATGAGGAAAGACTATAGTCTTTGCTCTTTTTTTGGTAAAATTTTTGACCCTCTCCGATTTCCTTAGGAAATTCCCAGAATGTAATATGGAGCCTAAAGACTTGGGAAATATGTACCAAACATGCCCCAACCCCTCCCATCTGTTCAAAAAAATTCAGAAAGGTTTCAGAAGGAAAGCAGTTCTGAACGTTTTCTAACCACGCGGGAAGCAATGCGAAGGGGTGAGGGAAGTTTGCCCCATAATTTTCAAGTGTACACACCCCAAATAACATTCTGGGAAAATACCGACGAGATCTGAAGGGGTGAAATTTTTTTCCAAAAAATGAGGAAAGACTATAGTCTTTGCTCTTTTTTTGGTAAAATTTTTGACCCTCTCCGATTTCCTTAGGAAACTCCCAGAATGTAATATGGAGTCTAAAGACTTGGGAAATATGTACCAAACATCCCCCAACCCCTCCCATCTGTTAAAAAAAATTCAGAAAGGTTTCAAAAGGAATTAAGTTCTGAACGTTTTCTAACCACGCGGGAAGCAATGCGAAGGGGTGAGGGAAGTTTGCCCCATAATTTTCAAGTGTACACACCCCAAATAACATTCTGGGAAAATACCGACGAGATCTGAAGGGGTGAAATTTTTTTCCAAAAAATGAGGAAAGACTATAGTCTTTGCTCTTTTTTTGGTAAAATTTTTGACCCTCTCCGATTTCCTTAGGAAATTCCCAGAATGTAATATGGAGTCTAAAGACTTGGGAAATATGTATCAAACATCCCCCAACCCCTCCCATCTGTTAAAAAAAATTCAGAAAGGTTTCAAAAGGAATTAAGTTCTGAACGTTTTCTAACCACGCGGGAAGCAATGCGAAGGGGTGAGGGAAGTTTGCCCCATAATTTTCAAGTGTACACACCCCAAATAACATTCTGGGAAAATACCGACGAGATCTGAAGGGGTGAAATTTTTTTCCAAAAAATGAGGAAAGACTATAGTCTTTGCTCTTTTTTTGGTAAAATTTTTGACCCTCTCCGATTTCCTTAGGAAATTCCCAGAATGTAATATGGAGTCTAAAGACTTGGGAAATATGTATCAAACATCCCCCAACCCCTCCCATCCGTTAAAAAAAATTCAGAAAGGTTTCAAAAGGAATTAAGTTCTGAACGTTTTCTAACCACGCGGGAAGCAATGCGAAGGGGTGAGGGAAGTTTGCCCCATAATTTTCAAGTGTACACACCCCAAATAACATTCTGGGAAAATACCGACGAGATCTGAAGGGGTGAAATTTTTTTCCAAAAAATGAGGAAAGACTATAGTCTTTGCTCTTTTTTTGGTAAAATTTTTGACCCTCTCCGATTTCCTTAGGAAATTCCCAGAATGTAATATGGAGCCTAAAGACTTGGGAAATATGTACCAAACATGCCCCAACCCCTCCCTTCTGTTCAAAAAAATTCAGAAAGGTTTCAGAAGGAAAGCAGTTCTGAACGTTTTCTAACCACGCGGGAAGCAATGCGAAGGGGTGAGGGAAGTTTGCCCCATAATTTTCAAGTGTACACACCCCAAATAACATTCTGGGAAAATACCGACGAGATCTGAAGGGGTGAAATTTTTTTCCAAAAAATGAGGAAAGACTATAGTCTTTGCTCTTTTTTTGGTAAAATTTTTGACCCTCTCCGATTTCCTTAGGAAACTCCCAGAATGTAATATGGAGTCTAAAGACTTGGGAAATATGTACCAAACATCCCCCAACCCCTCCCATCTGTTAAAAAAAATTCAGAAAGGTTTCAAAAGGAATTAAGTTCTGAACGTTTTCTAACCACGCGGGAAGCAATGCGAAGGGGTGAGGGAAGTTTGCCCCATAATTTTCAAGTGTACACACCCCAAATAACATTCTGGGAAAATACCGACGAGATCTGAAGGGGTGAAATTTTTTTCCAAAAAATGAGGAAAGACTATAGTCTTTGCTCTTTTTTTGGTAAAATTTTTGACCCTCTCCGATTTCCTTAGGAAATTCCCAGAATGTAATATGGAGTCTAAAGACTTGGGAAATATGTATCAAACATCCCCCAACCCCTCCCATCTGTTAAAAAAAATTCAGAAAGGTTTCAAAAGGAATTAAGTTCTGAACGTTTTCTAACCACGCGGGAAGCAATGCGAAGGGGTGAGGGAAGTTTGCCCTATAATTTTCAAGTGTACACACCCCAAAGAACATTCTGGGAAAATACCGACGAGATCTGAAGGGGTGAAATTTTTTTCCAAAAAATGAGGAAAGACTATAGTCTTTGCTCTTTTTTTGGTAAAATTTTTGACCCTCTCCGATTTCCTTAGGAAATTCCCAGAATGTAATATGGAGTCTAAAGACTTGGGAAATATGTACCAAACATCCCCCAACCCCTCCCATCTGTTAAAAAAAAATTCAGAAAGGTTTCAAAAGGAATTAAGTTCTGAACGTTTTCTAACCACGCGGGAAGCAATGCGAAGGGGTGAGGGAAGTTTGCCCCATAATTTTCAAGTGTACACACCCCAAATAACATTCTGGGAAAATACCGACGAGATCTGAAGGGGTGAAATTTTTTTCCAAAAAATGAGGAAAGTCTTTGCTCTTTTTTTGGTAAAATTTTTGACCCTCTCCGATTTCCTTAGGAAACTCCCAGAATGTAATATGGAGTCTAAAGACTTGGGAAATATGTACCAAACATCCCCCAACCCCTCCCATCTGTTAAAAAAAAATTCAGAAAGGTTTCAAAAGGAATTAAGTTCTGAACGTTTTCTAACCACGCGGGAAGCAATGCGAAGGGGTGAGGGAAGTTTGCCCCATAATTTTCAAGTGTACACACCCCAAATAATATTCTGGGAAAATACCGACGAGATCTGAAGGGGTGAAAATTTTTTCCAAAAAATGAGGAAAGACTATAGTCTTTGCTCTTTTTTTGGTAAAATTTTTGACCCTCTCCGATTTCCTTAGGAAATTCCCAGAATGTAATATGGAGTCTAAAGACTTGGGAAATATGTATCAAACATCCCCCAACCCCTCCCATCTGTTAAAAAAAATTCAGAAAGGTTTCAAAAGGAATTAAGTTCTGAACGTTTTCTAACCACGCGGGAAGCAATGCGAAGGGGTGAGGGAAGTTTGCCCCATAATTTTCAAGTGTACACACCCCAAATAACATTCTGGGAAAATACCGACGAGATCTGAAGGGGTGAAATTTTTTTCCAAAAAATGAGGAAAGACTATAGCTTTGCTCTTTTTTTGGTAAAATTTTTGACCCTCTCCGATTTCCTTAGGAAATTCCCAGAATGTAATATGGAGCCTAAAGACTTGGGAAATATGTACCAAACATGCCCCAACCCCTCCCATCTGTTCAAAAAAATTCAGAAAGGTTTCAGAAGGAAAGCAGTTCTGAACGTTTTCTAACCACGCGGGAAGCAATGCGAAGGGGTGAGGGAAGTTTGCCCCATAATTTTCAAGTGTACACACCCCAAATAACATTCTGGGAAAATACCGACGAGATCTGAAGGGGTGAAATTTTTTTCCAAAAAATGAGGAAAGACTATAGTCTGCTCTTTTTTTGGTAAAATTTTTGACCCTCTCCGATTTCCTTAGGAAATTCCCAGAATGTAATATGGAGTCTAAAGACTTGGGAAATATGTATCAAACATCCCCCAACCCCTCCCATCTGTTAAAAAAAATTCAGAAAGGTTTCAAAAGGAATTAAGTTCTGAACGTTTTCTTACCACGCGGGAAGCAATGCGAAGGGGTGAGGGAAGTTTGCCCCATAATTTTCAAGTGTACACACCCCAAATAACATTCTGGGAAAATACCGACGAGATCTGAAGGGGTGAAATTTTTTTCCAAAAAATGAGGAAAGACTATAGTCTTTGCTCTTTTTTTGGTAAAATTTTTGACCCTCTCCGATTTCCTTAGGAAATTCCCAGAATGTAATATGGAGCCTAAAGACTTGGGAAATATGTACCAAACATGCCCCAACCCCTCCCATCTGTTCAAAAAAATTCAGAAAGGTTTCAGAAGGAAAGCAGTTCTGAACGTTTTCTAACCACGCGGGAAGCAATGCGAAGGGGTGAGGGAAGTTTGCCCCATAATTTTCAAGTGTACACACCCCAAATAACATTCTGGGAAAATACCGACGAGATCTGAAGGGGTGAAATTTTTTTCCAAAAAATGAGGAAAGACTATAGTCTTTGCTCTTTTTTTGGTAAAATTTTTGACCCTCTCCGATTTCCTTAGGAAACTCCCAGAATGTAATATGGAGTCTAAAGACTTGGGAAATATGTACCAAACATCCCCCAACCCCTCCCATCTGTTAAAAAAAATTCAGAAAGGTTTCAAAAGGAATTAAGTTCTGAACGTTTTCTAACCACGCGGGAAGCAATGCGAAGGGGTGAGGGAAGTTTGCCCCATAATTTTCAAGTGTACACACCCCAAATAACATTCTGGGAAAATACCGACGAGATCTGAAGGGGTGAAATTTTTTTCCAAAAAATGAGGAAAGACTATAGTCTTTGCTCTTTTTTTGGTAAAATTTTTGACCCTCTCCGATTTCCTTAGGAAATTCCCAGAATGTAATATGGAGTCTAAAGACTTGGGAAATATGTATCAAACATCCCCCAACCCCTCCCATCTGTTAAAAAAAATTCAGAAAGGTTTCAAAAGGAATTAAGTTCTGAACGTTTTCTAACCACGCGGGAAGCAATGCGAAGGGGTGAGGGAAGTTTGCCCCATAATTTTCAAGTGTACACACCCCAAATAACATTCTGGGAAAATACCGACGAGATCTGAAGGGGTGAAATTTTTTTCCAAAAAATGAGGAAAGACTATAGTCTTTGCTCTTTTTTTGGTAAAATTTTTGACCCTCTCCGATTTCCTTAGGAAATTCCCAGAATGTAATATGGAGTCTAAAGACTTGGGAAATATGTATCAAACATCCCCCAACCCCTCCCATCCGTTAAAAAAAATTCAGAAAGGTTTCAAAAGGAATTAAGTTCTGAACGTTTTCTAACCACGCGGGAAGCAATGCGAAGGGGTGAGGGAAGTTTGCCCCATAATTTTCAAGTGTACACACCCCAAATAACATTCTGGGAAAATACCGACGAGATCTGAAGGGGTGAAATTTTTTTCCAAAAAATGAGGAAAGACTATAGTCTTTGCTCTTTTTTTGGTAAAATTTTTGACCCTCTCCGATTTCCTTAGGAAATTCCCAGAATGTAATATGGAGTCTAAAGACTTGGGAAATATGTACCAAACATCCCCCAACCCCTCCCATCTGTTAAAAAAAAATTCAGAAAGGTTTCAAAAGGAATTAAGTTCTGAACGTTTTCTAACCACGCGGGAAGCAATGCGAAGGGGTGAGGGAAGTTTGCCCCATAATTTTCAAGTGTACACACCCCAAATAACATTCTGGGAAAATACCGACGAGATCTGATGGGGTGAAATTTTTTTCCAAAAAATGAGGAAAGTCTTTGCTCTTTTTTTGGTAAAATTTTTGACCCTCTCCGATTTCCTTAGGAAACTCCCAGAATGTAATATGGAGTCTAAAGACTTGGGAAATATGTACCAAACATCCCCCAACCCCTCCCATCTGTTAAAAAAAAATTCAGAAAGGTTTCAAAAGGAATTAAGTTCTGAACGTTTTCTAACCACGCGGGAAGCAATGCGAAGGGGTGAGGGAAGTTTGCCCCATAATTTTCAAGTGTACACACCCCAAATAATATTCTGGGAAAATACCGACGAGATCTGAAGGGGTGAAAATTTTTTCCAAAAAATGAGGAAAGACTGTCTTTGCTCTTTTTTTGGTAAAATTTTTGACCCTCTCCGATTTCCTTAGGAAATTCCCAGAATGTAATATGGAGTCTAAAGACTTGGGAAATATGTACCAAACATCCCCCAACCCCTCCCATCTGTTAAAAAAAATTCAGAAAGGCTTCAAAAGGAATTAAGTTCTGAACGTTTTCTAACCACGCGGGAAGCAATGCGAAGTGGTGAGGGAAGTTTGCCCCATAATTTTCAAGTGTACACACCCCAAATAACATTCTGGGAAAATACCGACGAGATCTGAAGGGGTGAAATTTTTTTCCAAAAAATGAGGAAAGACTATAGTCTTTGCTCTTTTTTTGGTAAAATTTTTGACCCTCTCCGATTTCCTTAGGAAATTCCCAGAATGTAATATGGAGTCTAAAGACTTGGGAAATATGTATCAAACATCCCCCAACCCCTCCCATCTGTTAAAAAAAATTCAGAAAGGTTTCAAAAGGAATTAAGTTCTGAACGTTTTCTAACCACGCGGGAAGCAATGCGAAGGGGTGAGGGAAGTTTGCCCCATAATTTTCAAGTGTACACACCCCAAATAACATTCTGGGAAAATACCGACGAGATCTGAAGGGGTGAAATTTTTTTCCAAAAAATGAGGAAAGACTATAGTCTTTGCTCTTTTTTTGGTAAAATTTTTGACCCTCTCCGATTTCCTTAGGAAATTCCCAGAATGTAATATGGAGCCTAAAGACTTGGGAAATATGTACCAAACATGCCCCAACCCCTCCCATCTGTTCAAAAAAATTCAGAAAGGTTTCAGAAGGAAAGCAGTTCTGAACGTTTTCTAACCACGCGGGAAGCAATGCGAAGGGGTGAGGGAAGTTTGCCCCATAATTTTCAAGTGTACACACCCCAAATAACATTCTGGGAAAATACCGACGAGATCTGAAGGGGTGAAATTTTTTTCCAAAAAATGAGGAAAGACTTTGCTCTTTTTTTGGTAAAATTTTTGACCCTCTCCGATTTCCTTAGGAAATTCCCAGAATGTAATATGGAGTCTAAAGACTTGGGAAATATGTATCAAACATCCCCCAACCCCTCCCATCTGTTAAAAAAAATTCAGAAAGGTTTCAAAAGGAATTAAGTTCTGAACGTTTTCTAACCACGCGGGAAGCAATGCGAAGGGGTGAGGGAAGTTTGCCCCATAATTTTTAAGTGTACACACCCCAAATAACATTCTGGGAAAATACCGACGAGATCTGAAGGGGTGAAATTTTTTTCCAAAAAATGAGGAAAGACTATAGTCTTTGCTCTTTTTTTGGTAAAATTTTTGAACCTCTCCGATTTCCTTAGGAAATTCCCAGAATGTAATATGGAGTCTAAAGACTTGGGAAATATGTACCAAACATCCCCCAACCCCTCCCATCTGTTAAAAGAAAATTCAGAAAGGTTTCAAAAGGAATTAAGTTCTGAACGTTTTCTAACCACGCGGGAAGCAATGCGAAGGGGTGAGGGAAGTTTGCCCCATAATTTTCAAGTGTACACACCCCAAATAACATTCTGGGAAAATACCGACGAGATCTGAAGGGGTGAAATTTTTTTCCAAAAAATGAGGAAAGACTATAGTCTTTGCTCTTTTTTTGGTAAAATTTTTGACCCTCTCCGATTTCCTTAGGAAATTCCCAGAATGTAATATGGAGTCTAAAGACTTGGGAAATATGTATCAAACATCCCCCAACCCCTCCCATCTGTTAAAAAAAATTCAGAAAGGTTTCAAAAGGAATTAAGTTCTGAACGTTTTCTAACCACGCGGGAAGCAATGCGAAGGGGTGAGGGAAGTTTGCCCCATAATTTTCAAGTGTACACACCCCAAATAACATTCTGGGAAAATACCGACGAGATCTGAAGGGGTGAAATTTTTTTCCAAAAAATGAGGAAAGACTATAGTCTTTGCTCTTTTTTTGGTAAAATTTTTGACCCTCTCCGATTTCCTTAGGAAACTCCCAGAATGTAATATGGAGTCTAAAGACTTGGGAAATATGTACCAAACATCCCCCAACCCCTCCCATCTGTTAAAAAAAAATTCAGTAAGGTTTCAAAATGAATTAAGTTCTGAACGTTTTCTAACCACGCGGGAAGCAATGCGAAGGGGTGAGGGAAGTTTGCCCCATAATTTTCAAGTGTACACACCCCAAATAACATTCTGGGAAAATACCGACAAGATCTGAAGGGGTGAAATTTTTTTCCAAAAAATGAGGAAAGACTATAGTCTTTGCTCTTTTTTTGGTAAAATTTTTGACCCTCTCCGATTTCCTTAGGAAATTCCCAGAATGTAATATGGAGCCTAAAGACTTGGGAAATATGTACCAAACATGCCCCAACCCCTCCCATCTGTTCAAAAAAATTCAGAAAGGTTTCAGAAGGAAAGCAGTTCTGAACGTTTTCTAACCACGCGGGAAGCAATGCGAAGGGGTGAGGGAAGTTTGCCCCATAATTTTCAAGTGTACACACCCCAAATAACATTCTGGGAAAATACCGACGAGATCTGAAGGGTTGAAATTTTTTTCCAAAAAATGAGGAAAGACTATAGTCTTTGCTCTTTTTTTGGTAAAATTTTTGACCCTCTCCGATTTCCTTAGGAAATTCCCAGAATGTAATATGGAGTCTAAAGACTTGGGAAATATGTACCAAACATCCCCCAACCCCTCCCATCTGTTAAAAAAAAATTCAGAAAGGTTTCAAAAGGAATTAAGTTCTGAACGTTTTCTAACCACGCGGGAAGCAATGCGAAGGGGTGAGGGAAGTTTGCCCCATAATTTTCAAGTGCACACACCCCAAATAACATTCTGGGAAAATACCGACGAGATATGAAGGGTTGAAATTTTTTTCCAAAAAATGAGGAAAGACTATAGTCTTTGCTCTTTTTTTGGTAAAATTTTTGACCCTCTCCGATTTCCTTAGGAAATTCCCAGAATGTAATATGGAGTCTAAAGACTTGGGAAATATGTATCAAACATCCCCCAACCCCTCCCATCTGTTAAAAAAAAATTCAGAAAGGTTTCAAAAGGAATTAAGTTCTGAACGTTTTCTAACCACGCGGGAAGCAATGCGAAGGGGTGAGGGAAGTTTGCCCCATAATTTTCAAGTGTACACACCCCAAATAAGATTCTGGGAAAATACCGACGAGATCTGAAGGGGTGAAAATTTTTTCCAAAAAATGAGGAAAGACTATAGTCTTTGCTCTTTTTTTGGTAAAATTTTTGACCCTCTCCGATTTCCTTAGGAAATTCCCAGAATGTAATATGGAGCCTAAAGACTTGGGAAATATGTACCAAACATCCCCCAACCCCTCCCATCTGTTAAAAAAAAATTCAGTAAGGTTTCAAAATGAATTAAGTTCTGAACGTTTTCTAACCACGCGGGAAGCAATGCGAAGGGGTGAGGGAAGTTTGCCCCATAATTTTCAAGTGCACACACCCCAAATAACATTCTGGGAAAATACCGACGAGATCTGAAGGGGTGAAAATTTTTTCCAAAAAATGAGGAAAGACTATAGTCTTTGCTCTTTTTTTGGTAAAATTTTTGACCCTCTCCGATTTCCTTAGGAAATTCCCAGAATGTAATATGGAGCCTAAAGACTTGGGAAATATGTACCAAACATGCCCCAACCCCTCCCATCTGTTCAAAAAAATTCAGAAAGGTTTCAGAAGGAAAGCAGTTCTGAACGTTTTCTAACCACGCGGGAAGCAATGCGAAGGGGTGAGGGAAGTTTGCCCCATAATTTTCAAGTGTACACACCCCAAATAACATTCTGGGAAAATACCGACGAGATCTGAAGGGGTGAAATTTTTTTCCAAAAAATGAGGAAAGACTATAGTCTTTGCTCTTTTTTTGGTAAAATTTTTGACCCTCTCCGATTTCCTTAGGAAACTCCCAGAATGTAATATGGAGTCTAAAGACTTGGGAAATA
Organism: Hemicrepidius hirtus; assembly: GCA_963082805.1. Lineage (NCBI taxonomy): Eukaryota > Metazoa > Arthropoda > Insecta > Coleoptera > Elateridae > Hemicrepidius > Hemicrepidius hirtus. Next base: position 23,039,746 of record OY720168.1, read on the forward strand.
TGTACCAAACATCCCCCAACCCCTCCCATCTGTTAAAAAAAATTCAGAAAGGTTTCAAAAGGAATTAAGTTCTGAACGTTTTCTAACCACGCGGGAAGCAATGCGAAGGGGTGAGGGAAGTTTGCCCCATAATTTTCAAGTGTACACACCCCAAATAACATTCTGGGAAAATACCGACGAGATCTGAAGAAGTGAAATTTTTTTCCAAAAAATGAGGAAAGACTATAGTCTTTGCTCTTTTTTTGGTAAAATTTTTGACCCTCTCCGATTTCCTTAGGAAATTCCCAGAATGTAATATGGAGTCTAAAGACTTGGGAAATATGTATCAAACATCCCCCAACCCCTCCCATCTGTTAAAAAAAATTCAGAAAGGTTTCAAAAGGAATTAAGTTCTGAACGTTTTCTAACCACGCGGGAAGCAATGCGAAGGGGTGAGGGAAGTTTGCCCCATAATTTTCAAGTGTACACACCCCAAATAACATTCTGGGAAAATACCGACGAGATCTGAAGGGGTGAAATTTTTTTCCAAAAAATGAGGAAAGACTATAGTCTTTGCTCTTTTTTTGGTAAAATTTTTGACCCTCTCCGATTTCCTTAGGAAATTCCCAGAATGTAATATGGAGTCTAAAGACTTGGGAAATATGTATCAAACATCCCCCAACCCCTCCCATCCGTTAAAAAAAATTCAGAAAGGTTTCAAAAGGAATTAAGTTCTGAACGTTTTCTAACCACGCGGGAAGCAATGCGAAGGGGTGAGGGAAGTTTGCCCCATAATTTTCAAGTGTACACACCCCAAATAACATTCTGGGAAAATACCGACGAGATCTGAAGGGGTGAAATTTTTTTCCAAAAAATGAGGAAAGACTATAGTCTTTGCTCTTTTTTTGGTAAAATTTTTGACCCTCTCCGATTTCCTTAGGAAATTCCCAGAATGTAATATGGAGTCTAAAGACTTGGGAAATATGTACCAAACATCCCCCAACCCCTCCCATCTGTTAAAAAAAAATTCAGAAAGGTTTCAAAAGGAATTAAGTTCTGAACGTTTTCTAACCACGCGGGAAGCAATGCGAAGGGGTGAGGGAAGTTTGCCCCATAATTTTCAAGTGTACACACCCCAAATAACATTCTGGGAAAATACCGACGAGATCTGATGGGGTGAAATTTTTTTCCAAAAAATGAGGAAAGTCTTTGCTCTTTTTTTGGTAAAATTTTTGACCCTCTCCGATTTCCTTAGGAAACTCCCAGAATGTAATATGGAGTCTAAAGACTTGGGAAATATGTACCAAACATCCCCCAACCCCTCCCATCTGTTAAAAAAAAATTCAGAAAGGTTTCAAAAGGAATTAAGTTCTGAACGTTTTCTAACCACGCGGGAAGCAATGCGAAGGGGTGAGGGAAGTTTGCCCCATAATTTTCAAGTGTACACACCCCAAATAATATTCTGGGAAAATACCGACGAGATCTGAAGGGGTGAAAATTTTTTCCAAAAAATGAGGAAAGACTGTCTTTGCTCTTTTTTTGGTAAAATTTTTGACCCTCTCCGATTTCCTTAGGAAATTCCCAGAATGTAATATGGAGTCTAAAGACTTGGGAAATATGTACCAAACATCCCCCAACCCCTCCCATCTGTTAAAAAAAATTCAGAAAGGCTTCAAAAGGAATTAAGTTCTGAACGTTTTCTAACCACGCGGGAAGCAATGCGAAGTGGTGAGGGAAGTTTGCCCCATAATTTTCAAGTGTACACACCCCAAATAACATTCTGGGAAAATACCGACGAGATCTGAAGGGGTGAAATTTTTTTCCAAAAAATGAGGAAAGACTATAGTCTTTGCTCTTTTTTTGGTAAAATTTTTGACCCTCTCCGATTTCCTTAGGAAATTCCCAGAATGTAATATGGAGTCTAAAGACTTGGGAAATATGTATCAAACATCCCCCAACCCCTCCCATCTGTTAAAAAAAATTCAGAAAGGTTTCAAAAGGAATTAAGTTCTGAACGTTTTCTAACCACGCGGGAAGCAATGCGAAGGGGTGAGGGAAGTTTGCCCCATAATTTTCAAGTGTACACACCCCAAATAACATTCTGGGAAAATACCGACGAGATCTGAAGGGGTGAAATTTTTTTCCAAAAAATGAGGAAAGACTATAGTCTTTGCTCTTTTTTTGGTAAAATTTTTGACCCTCTCCGATTTCCTTAGGAAATTCCCAGAATGTAATATGGAGCCTAAAGACTTGGGAAATATGTACCAAACATGCCCCAACCCCTCCCATCTGTTCAAAAAAATTCAGAAAGGTTTCAGAAGGAAAGCAGTTCTGAACGTTTTCTAACCACGCGGGAAGCAATGCGAAGGGGTGAGGGAAGTTTGCCCCATAATTTTCAAGTGTACACACCCCAAATAACATTCTGGGAAAATACCGACGAGATCTGAAGGGGTGAAATTTTTTTCCAAAAAATGAGGAAAGACTATAGTCTTTGCTCTTTTTTTGGTAAAATTTTTGACCCTCTCCGATTTCCTTAGGAAATTCCCAGAATGTAATATGGAGTCTAAAGACTTGGGAAATATGTATCAAACATCCCCCAACCCCTCCCATCTGTTAAAAAAAATTCAGAAAGGTTTCAAAAGGAATTAAGTTCTGAACGTTTTCTAACCACGCGGGAAGCAATGCGAAGGGGTGAGGGAAGTTTGCCCCATAATTTTCAAGTGTACACACCGCAAATAACATTCTGGGAAAATACCGACGAGATCTGAAGGGGTGAAATTTTTTTCCAAAAAATGAGGAAAGACTATAGTCTTTGCTCTTTTTTTGGTAAAATTTTTGAACCTCTCCGATTTCCTTAGGAAATTCCCAGAATGTAATATGGAGTCTAAAGACTTGGGAAATATGTACCAAACATCCCCCAACCCCTCCCATCTGTTAAAAGAAAATTCAGAAAGGTTTCAAAAGGAATTAAGTTCTGAACGTTTTCTAACCACGCGGGAAGCAATGCGAAGGGGTGAGGGAAGTTTGCCCCATAATTTTCAAGTGTACACACCCCAAATAACATTCTGGGAAAATACCGACGAGATCTGAAGGGGTGAAATTTTTTTCCAAAAAATGAGGAAAGACTATAGTCTTTGCTCTTTTTTTGGTAAAATTTTTGACCCTCTCCGATTTCCTTAGGAAACTCCCAGAATGTAATATGGAGTCTAAAGACTTGGGAAATATGTACCAAACATCCCCCAACCCCTCCCATCTGTTAAAAAAAAATTCAGTAAGGTTTCAAAATGAATTAAGTTCTGAACGTTTTCTAACCACGCGGGAAGCAATGCGAAGGGGTGAGGGAAGTGTGCCCCATAATTTTCAAGTGTACACACCCCAAATAACATTCTGGGAAAATACCGACAAGATCTGAAGGGGTGAAATTTTTTTCCAAAAAATGAGGAAAGACTATAGTCTTTGCTCTTTTTTTGGTAAAATTTTTGACCCTCTCCGATTTCCTTAGGAAATTCCCAGAATGTAATATGGAGCCTAAAGACTTGGGAAATATGTACCAAACATGCCCCAACCCCTCCCATCTGTTCAAAAAAATTCAGAAAGGTTTCAGAAGGAAAGCAGTTCTGAACGTTTTCTAACCACGCGGGAAGCAATGCGAAGGGGTGAGGGAAGTTTGCCCCATAATTTTCAAGTGTACACACCCCAAATAACATTCTGGGAAAATACCGACGAGATCTGAAGGGTTGAAATTTTTTTCCAAAAAATGAGGAAAGACTATATAGTCTTTGCTCTTTTTTTGGTAAAATTTTTGACCCTCTCCGATTTCCTTAGGAAATTCCCAGAATGTAATATGGAGTCTAAAGACTTGGGAAATATGTACCAAACATCCCCCAACCCCTCCCATCTGTTAAAAAAAAATTCAGAAAGGTTTCAAAAGGAATTAAGTTCTGAACGTTTTCTAACCACGCGGGAAGCAATGCGAAGGGGTGAGGGAAGTTTGCCCCATAATTTTCAAGTGCACACACCCCAAATAACATTCTGGGAAAATACCGACGAGATATGAAGGGTTGAAATTTTTTTCCAAAAAATGAGGAAAGACTATAGTCTTTGCTCTTTTTTTGGTAAAATTTTTGACCCTCTCCGATTTCCTTAGGAAATTCCCAGAATGTAATATGGAGTCTAAAGACTTGGGAAATATGTATCAAACATCCCCCAACCCCTCCCATCTGTTAAAAAAAAATTCAGAAAGGTTTCAAAAGGAATTAAGTTCTGAACGTTTTCTAACCACGCGGGAAGCAATGCGAAGGGGTGAGGGAAGTTTGCCCCATAATTTTCAAGTGTACACACCCCAAATAACATTCTGGGAAAATACCGACGAGATCTGAAGGGGTGAAGTATGTACCAAACATCCCCCAACCCCTCCCATCTGTTCAAAAAAATTCAGAAAGGTTTCAGAAGGAATCCATTCCTGAACATATTCTGACCAAGCCGGGAGCAGTGGGAAGGGGTGGTGCAAGTTTGTCCTATAATTTCCAACTGGACCCTCCAAATAACATTCTGGGAAAATCCGGACGAGATCTGATTAATAATAATAAGGTTGATTAATACAGTTCTCCTATTGCCTTCTGCGTATCAATTAACTAGCTATTTTACACACTTTTGCATTTTTTAGATTAACAAATTATCAAGCAGTAATTTACAGTTTCCCCCACCTTACCCCCTCCACATTAGAAACGTACTTCATGCACCTCACCATTCTATAGTTTTCAGGCGGTGTTGAAGTGTAAATAGGTTTGCTTGAAAACGTTTGTGCTTTTTAAACCATTTCAGGACCAATGGATTCGCAGAATTTAAACACTGCACCTATAGAAAAATCAGTTAGTACTGAACGATCATCTGTAGCATGGGAATGTCCTTCGACTTCTTGGGGCCTGAGACAAGTAAGGCGCTCTTTTAATGAATTGCCAAAAGCATACTTTCTGTTTGTTTTATGTAACTAAAAACTATTTCTTGCCTAATTGGAATGACTGAAATAGTTCAAAATTTGTTTTAAATTTTTTTTTTTCATATTTTGAGAAATAGACAAAATTTAATAACAATAGCAATCTTATTCTTTTGAGTCCTATGGAAATGAGTTCTTTCAGTAGATAGTTGTAATACAATATTTCTTTGAGGAAATATTTTTTAATTTAATTATTTTCTATTTAGTGAACTTTGCAAAAATGTAATTCCGGCTAATACAAGTCTTACAACTTATTTTTCGAAATGTTTATGAAATGAATTGATTTCGTTGCTTATAACGAGTGAGTAAAAAATTTTCAAATTAGAGTAGAAAAGGGAAGTTTTGCAAATAATTTCCAAGTATAGCTTTTAAATTATATTTTGGGAATTTCCTACCGAATTCGTAAGGGGTGAGGAAAGTTGCGAAAAAGAAACTATTTTCTGAAAAATTTCAAACCAGATCAAAAGAGGTGAGGAAAGTTCCGCATATAATGTATTTTGTTGGACCCTACTCAGGTAGATTTTTTCGTTTCCATCTTGGTCGAGGCTTTCCAACAGAATTTTTAACAAAATTGAGTTGAACTAGTTTGGTACACGGTTCCTATTGTTAATATTTGATAATGATAATATGTTTAACAATATTTCTTAGCTTGGTGGTCCTACATATGATTTACCATTTTACGATACCACTGAAAAGAAATTCTCAGGACGAGCTCGCTTATTTATTGGAAATCTTCCCCATGTAGTTTCGTATAAGAAATTGTTTCGGATGTTTCGTAAGTATGGGGAAATTAAACCGTCGCGTATTACAGATCAGAACTTTTTATTTGTTCAATTTGTAAGTCTTTTTATTTTGTTTTATATAAGCATTCTGTTTCAATCTAATGATCTCGTAGGATTACCGTCAGAATGCCATAAAAGCCCAAAGGGCGCTTGACAGAACAATATTGAAAGGTAAAGTTCTGAAGATTCGCTTTTCAACTAATAATTGTACCATTAAAGTGAAAAATCTTACTAAATATGTGACGAATGAACTCCTGTACGAAGCTTTCAGTATTTTCGGAAAAGTGTGTGATACATTTTACAAAATCGTTTTAAGTATTGATCTATATTTTCAAATTTTAGATTGAAAGGTGCTATATAATAGTTCACAATTCTGGTATGAGTACACGTCAAGGTATTATCGACTTTGTGGAGAGAACTAGCGCTATGTTAGCTATTAGTAAATGTTCAGAAAAGGTATTTTACCTTACCGCTTCATTGTTTCCCGTTTCTGTGGAAGCATATGAAGATTTTGACGATTTTAGCGGATATCCCGATAGAAATCTAATAAAAACTAAAGATGCATTTATAAGAGCGCGTGAAGTTCCACCACGATTTGCCTTAGCGAATACTTACTCGTATGCATTTGGTATGAGATGGAAAGAACTGGATAGAATATATGCTGCAAAACATCAGGCTTTAGAGGAAGAGTTGAAAACACAACGACAATTACTACGTACGCATATGAATACACCTCGTCATGATTATGATGAAGAAGAAGATATCAATATCTCCACGCAGCATCCTGATGTGAACGGGCAACTAGAGCAAACTTCTACTCACTGGCAGCAAGGACCATGTCCGGTTCCGCTTGGTAAGCATTTGTATCTTGTGTTTTAATGTCCTATAGGGAGCTACCACTTTTCAACCTTTTCATTTTTTTGTTTTATTTGTAAGTTTATTATAGATTACGCATTAAGCCTTTTTTTTCCAAACCCCTACCGACCTTAATTCCTTCTTACTTATCCTTTATTTTTCATCTATACCACCAAACCATCAAAAGCAACCCTCCTACGTGGTTAAGTACGTCTCACTACCCTATAGAATTCACATTCTTAGTTTAATAAAAATATTATGTTATATTTTCAGTAACTCCGACACCAAGGGTTGTCCATCAAATGCCTTTGGTGAGTACCTATTCATTTAATATCCTTATTTTTTAGTAAATATAGTTTCTCATTTTGTGTAGGATGACTTTTAACACCCATTCCACATAATTGCTGTATCACATTTTTGCTTGTTAATCTTAAATTTCATCAGATAACTATTCATATTTTATAAAGTTTGAGATTATTAACATAACAGCAGGAATTTAATTTCACAAATCTTTATTTGTATAGGAAATAGGACTGCCATTGTGTAGGCTGACGTAATCTATTTGCTATATAGACTTTGGATATGTTTTTTGGTATGAGCGTTGACCGATAAATTCTTCAGCTATGATATTTCATACCCCCTCTGTGTAATATAGTAACTTCTACCTATAGGTAATCAGTTTCATTACGAATTGTTTTGCCTTTTATTGTAATAAGACCGGAAGGTACTTCGATCGGTAATTGGAATATCTGACTAATCATATTCTCTTGTAATAAAGTGTTATTGCTTTATTATAAACAATGATATCACTCAGAAGTCATTGTTATCTTTCTATTATTTTCAAACTGACAATGACGTCAGGATATATCTAAAAAATTTAGGTATATAAATTAAAATATATATTCTTAAACTGTTCCATTATCCGATTTATTTTTTGGTAATTTATTGAAATTAAAAGTGGTAGCTACATCTAAACTAAACATCTCTTCTCTTGAAGTTGTATGTACCTACCATACTAATTTAACAAAGATTTTTTTCTTTGCATGTTATTAGCTAGTACCCCAACAAGTTTTGATGCTACCCCAGCAAATTACTAATTTTCAAAGTAATATGGTGTATAATGGATTTTATGCGCCTCAAGGGGAAGGTAGTAGTTAGTGGTAATGGAAATGGAAGCACAACCTAAAGTAGGACCATTTTTTTTATTGAACACATTTATGAACTTATATATTTTATTGGGTAATTTTATAACTTTTATAATTACTACACTTCAAGTAGCTCACGAAAACATAACAAACTGCAAGTATTTTTTGTAAAATTACAAGTTTTGTTAGTTTTTTAAAATTTATTGTTTGTATTTTATTTAATACTTATTTTATTAAAGGCTTGTAGGTATTAAACTTTTTATTTAGTAAAATTATTTGTTTGGACGTGGGCGTCAGTGACACATTTCGCACGTAAATGTTGATATACAAAGTAAAACATGTGACTAATCGTATTTTCAAAATAAAATTTGTATGAAACGATTTATAATCAGTTCTAATAAAATAATTTACATGCTAATTGATACGTTCCTTTGTTTATGTTATTATTATTCTTTTTTGAAATACGTTTAAATTTTATAGACTGCAGCGATTTTTTTTTCAAATTACTTCTTAATGGTTCAGCAAAGGCTCTTATTAAATCCTAGCAAAAATTCTATTTTTGAATTGTTGTTAGTTTAGTAGTTTAGTTAGTCTTTTTCTGTAGAATGTGTTGTTATGTATAATATAAACTAGGTACTATATATTATATACTTTCATAATAGGTACATAGAGTAGACACTTTTTTTAAGAAGCCATTTTTTAGAACTTGATGGGATGCATAATAGCATTACAGGGTTAACTCATACAACAGCATGCAGTTTCAATAAAAAAATCAATTATTTTTTTTCTCATACTGGTATAGGTACTTCTTTGCTTTGAAAGTTATACCACTCTTTAGTACCCAATGTGAAATTCCACAGCTTCTGATAATCTTCAAATCCTTGCATGAATATTTTGAAGTTGCTTGAAACTATTAATTTTAATCAATTTTCAATTCAGAAATATTTAATACAGAATAATATATTTTTATTAATACTAAATTTAAATTACAAAAATTATTAGACAACTCGTTCTTTATAAAACCTTGTTAAAAAATATGTTATATTAAATCCAGCAGCAAGACTTATTATATAGAGCAAAACAATTATTGGTAGAGGGACTAGTAATATATGTGTACGCTGCAATATTTGTAGGGAACTATATCCAAGGAAAGTAATATACACATAATAACTAACAGCAATCAACCAAAATGTATTACCTATGTACCTTGAAATAAACCATTCATGGCTGATTAAACCTTTAAAAAACAATAATTAATGTTAGATAAACAAGATTTTGTTATATATTTACCATTATAGAAAAATAATTGGCAAAAATGTAATATTATTAAGGGTGGAAAGAACGCATTTAGATGAACATCAAATGCAAAGCCCCATTCAATATCCTGATCTTCAGTGAGCCGGAAGTACTTGTTTAAAACATACCTAAAATATAAAATAATTATGCCTTGGAGATACAAGATCCATTCATACCAAAATATTGTAGCAATTAGAAGACCACTTCCAATGCAGTCAACAAATACAACATACAACAGAAGATGTACAAACTTCCAAAATGTTAAATGTAGAACTATGGCAAATCCAATAGATGTGACTGTGAACAAGAATGTTGTAATTACATAAAAATAAACGCGAGGTGGTTAAATCTTACTACATAGCCAGGCTGCAAAAAGTACCAGAAATGCTGGGTCATCCCTTGCAAATTGTGATTTGGTTTCTAAAAATAATTCAGATTGGTATTAAAAAAACTTTTACATAAAATTCTTACGTTTCCTGTAATGGAAATTTCTGTACACTTTTTGTGGGGCAATAAATAAGTACACCATTTGCCAAAATGCAAATTCAAAGTCCATTTGATTGAATTTAAACATTCGTCTCAAATACTTCCATCGCTTTGTAGCAGCAGACATACAGTCTCGCTGATGGTTTACAGGTAATGGTAATGGTGAAGTACTTCTTGAATAATTCATTGTTACGATATTAGCATTCTTTTATAACACAGAAGACAGAAACTAGAAATATTTTACTTAAAAAATTAGGTTATTGTGCAACTTTCTCCACTTACTTTATTAGATCATACTGGCAAATATATTTATCTTAGATAAATATAAATATCATTGATACCTAGTAAAAATTTAAGGAATTTATTAAATTAATAAAAATGTTTTCAAGTAAACTCAAGTTTGACTTTTGACACCGGGATAGAGCAAGTTGACAATAGCTACGTTCAACAAACTGCGTTCAATTGACTTAGCAACTCTGCAGGAAACTGGTCACAGTGTTAACAGTAACAGTAATTGCTGCTGTGCGTTGAATAATCCTTTCTTGATCCAAACTGAAAGTCATGTAAAACCGCTGCCCACTTCTTCCAGGGTAAAGAATGTAAGCTAAGTTAGGTACTCGGCACAACTCAGAAATAGGGAATTCTGGGTAACTCAGCCAGAAACTGCTGAGCCCATTGAAGGCAACTTTTGACTCAGCAACTCAGTACTAAACTGCTCACAGCCTATTGTAGAACAGCTACCAACTTCTTCTAGGGTAGAAATGTAGACTAAGTTAGCTACTCAGCACAACTCAGAAATAGGGAATTCTGGGTAACTCAGCGAGAAACTGCTGAGTCCATTGAAGGCCACTTTTGACTCAGCAACTCAGGAATTACTGCTGTACGCTGAACGAAACCAGAAGTCATGTAAAACCGCTCCCAACTTCTTCCAGCGTAAAAATGTAGACTAAGGCCCGGAATTACAATCTCCGTTGAAACCACAGGGTCCCAGTTAAACTTCAGAATACCAAGGGAAATCTTGGGGAAATCCGAAGTTAAACTCTAGTCTGTGGTTTAAACTGAGATTGTAATACCGGGCCTAAGTTAGGTACTCAGGTCAGGACAACTCAGCAAATAGGGAATTCTGGGTAACCCAGAGAGAAACTGCTGAGCGTTTAATAACAATTGCTGAGCCCATTGAACGCAACTATTTGTTGATAAACGCCATTAATTTTACCAAAAGAAGCGGGATATATAAATATCAGACCTCCATTATTTTTCGAAATATCTTTGAGTATGATTGCCAGTAAAATAAATCATGGTTTATTAAATAATGTATTATATTGTTACATAATTATAGAAAAAAAGTCAGACCATTATAATAATTTTGGTTTTCTAATAATTCCTAAATATCCTACAAAACAAAAACTGAAAGTTAATAAACACATGCCCAAAATATTCACCAATATTTCATAGTTATTTGTATGAAAACCAAGTTCTTCTAATACCTGTGTTCCATTTTGGTAACAAGGTAAAGATGTCTTGTTGGAACATGCTAAAAAATTATAGAAATTGTAATTGTTTTAAAAACTGGAAATTTGATTTGTAATAAAATTACCGATATTGGTTACATTATTCCACTGCAAAATCGACAAAGATTCGTATACGTAATAAAACGGAGATGTGTATTTAATCCATCGTAAAAAATAAGGTATTGTCTCAATTTTCAATAATATCCCTGCTAGTAACATTGATAGAACATCCAGAGGCATTATGAAAAGTTCTATAAATTCTAAAGATTGAAATACAGATGATATACATAAACCTAAAAAATACTAAGTATTTTTAAAGTTTTTAATATTAATATCTTTTATTTTTACCTAAAGCTGACGCTGATATGCAACCTATAAACAATACAACGCCCATTTTAAACATTAACGAATATCCAGACGAAAAATGCACTTGCAGAAAAATTATTAACAAAAATATAAACGGTTGAATAATACATCTAGGTATCTAAATTTGTAATAAAGTATTATAAACATCAAATTAATATTTCTATATTTACCACAACAATAAGTTTTGAAATAAAATAAGCATAGGAAGAGTAAAGATATTCTTCTCGAATGAAAACATTAAATTCTTCAGGAAATGTATATATAACTGCATATAAATGCGTGAAAATTAATTCTGATGTTATAAAAAAAAGTAGTCCTTTATAATTTTGCACACTATTCTCGTCATTCTCTTTGATATTTGAATAAATCATGGATATCATAAATGATGTTATCTATAATCAATAATCATGAAAAACATGTTTTTTTTAAAGCAAAATTAGAAAGTAGTAATCACCGCAAGAAGAGCAAGATGTGCTGCATGATATCCAAGATTTCTTTTTGTACCAGTGTAGTTCCGCCAAATTAACCAATAAAGTTCCTTAAACAAATGCTTTTTTCGTTTTCTAAAACATAACATTTTATATAAATTTTAAAATACTTTGGAAACCAAATAACCTGATACATAATTCTGTTGCTAATCCTGGTATGAAACCATTGCTATGAGATTTTTTTTGTTTATTAAGAAAACGTTTACCACACATTTCCAGGTGCTTTAAACTAATAGAATTTTTATTTGATATATTAATATGTTGAATATAAAAATCTGCGGGATTATACGGAAATTGAAATTTTAAATCCATACTAAAATTGAAACCTAGTTAATACGTTATGTTAAAAAAATCCTTGTGGTTTTCTCACACCTGCTAAAAAAGTCTTGCGTTTCTTCTTTACTTCCTTGAAATATTAGTTTTCCTTTATTTAACAAAATGATTTGATTAAAATAATTATATAGCTGAGAAGAAGGTTGATGAATAGTTGTTATTACTAATTTTCCAGAAAGGGCTTTTGCGTGTAATATCTCAATAACTCCATTAGCACCTGTACTATCCAAACCAGTTGTTGGTTCATCACAGTATAATATCAAGGGATTTCCTAAAAGCTAAACAAAAGATGCTGATAGCTAACATTAAATATCATTTCCAAAAGAAAATCACATTGGATATTAAGTAACGGATGACAGTAACAATGACAAGTAAAATTTCATATAATCTGATTGATTATTTTTATCTATGTTTGTGCAGACTATAAAAACTGACCTCAACAGCTAACGCTAATCTTTTTTTTTCACCACCAGATAAGTTTCGAATAGGTGTGTTAATGGAAGATTCTAAATTTAATTCAAAAATTAAATTCTTTACAATTAACCATCTTTCCTCATGTTTGATATTTAATTTCAATGCACTCTGGAAAATACAGGGAAATTACAAAGTTGAATTGATTTTAGTAACAACTTACCATAAAAATCAAATGCTCCTTTATAGTTAATGATTCAATAGCAATAAAATGTTGATGTAAATATGCAGAAATATTTTTTATTTCTGTATTCGTTATAATTTGGTTGTTAATCATCAATTGTCCCGTGTCACCTATCAAAACGTAATAGATACTACTTTACAATCATAACATTAGATATAAAAATTTTACTAACTGCAGATTTTGCCTGCAAGAGTAGCTAAAAATGTCGTTTTTCCAGCGCCACTGTAAAAGAAAAAAACACTGAGTAGTAGGATGCGAAGAAAATTTATTATGAAAATATAAAAAGGGGTTAAGGATATTTTTATAAAAATATTTATTTACCTGGGTCCCATAATAGCAACCAAAGAACAATTTCTTGCTTCACCACTTACTAAACAAAAATGTCAAAATCATGTGCTTGACCTGATACTGAATAGAATTAAACCAACCTTTATTTAATATGACCTTCTCTTCCCTTTTATTATTCAAAAATGTGGATTTGCTTTTTGCAACAGACACCACTAAATTTTTCCATGAAAGAACAAAACTATTTTCGTCAAACATTGTCACTGTTGCATTGGAACCTCTTACACACAGCTCCTTTTGATATAAACTAGTGTAGGTACTTTTATTATCAGTTTTCCAAAGTCGGTTTTAAGAAATTTAAATATTTACTTTATGAAGTAATTTACAATATACAAGTTAGTTTAAAACATTTTGTCTGATGCTTATAAAAGTGTAAACATTCAAGATTTTAAGTACAAATATGTTACTAGGCGATACATAGATTATAACAAGATATTTATAAAAATACATTATCCAAAAATGAAAACTTGAAAGATTAAAACATTTCCTTCGCGTTGTCTCTTTAGATTATTGCTGATTTTAAAAAGAACTAAATAATGAACAGAAATGATTAAAAATTGTAGTTGTAGCTATACACTACTCTTAAAATCTACAAATTATAAATAGCTGAGACAGTTCAATTAAAACCAAATATCTCTATAACTGCCTTTAGAGTAACTGCCAGGAATGAAAATGTTACAAATGTCAACAGGAACACGATTTTTTCTTCAGGTCATTAGAATTACTTGCTAACGAAAATTGATCACCATCTTTATTTGCTTCATTGATTAATTTATCATTCAAAAGAATCTAAAATATTAAAAACAATCATAAAGACGTCGATTTTATTTCATTTTAAAAATACCTGATTGACAAGAGACCTAGCAGCTTCATCTATATTTATATTTTCTTTTGCTGAAGTTTCATACCACGCTGCAAATCCCTTTTCTTTACAATAATCTTCCATTTTGTTCTTGGAATTTATCAAACCCTCTTTTTGTTGATCACACTGTAATAAATTTTCATAATTATGGAAAAAATTAATTTTATTATCGTCATTACTTTATTGGCTAGAAGAACACAGGGAATGGGTGAACCATCCGGTAATTGTACTTTGGAGTCGAGATCAGCCTTCCAATTAGAAACGGATTCGAAAGTATTTACTCTAGTTACATCAAAAACAATAAAAGCCCCTACAGCTTCTTTGTAATACACTCGAGTCATGTTGCCATATCTCTCTTGACCTAAAATATTAAATTAATGTTAATATTGAAATAATATAAAAATTAAATAACAGTTTCAGCTTATAGTAATACCTGCAATGTCCCATAATTGAAGTCTAATCAGAGTGTTAGCATCCCAGTTTAAAACTTTCAGAGCAAAATCGACTCCAATTGTAGCTCGATAGTGTTGAGAAAAAAATTGATGTACATAACGTTTGATAATCGACGTTTTCCCTGTTCCTAGATCTCCAATAACAAGTATCTTGTACAAATGATCTTTTGGTTTCACTCCACCTTGATGAAGATTTGACTTGAAACAAAAAATAAAATAAACATAAACGTTTGTATTTAAAATAAAATTATGTAATACTCATTCGTAAGCTTTGAAAGTTCAAGAAGCTTAATGTTTACCATCTAGAATAGATTACATTTTTTAAAGACTTATCTTAGCTGCACTATTTACAGAACATCTATTTCTCATATTCTCGATTTGATTGCGATGACATAGACATATAGTAAATACTAAAGTATAATAATCTTAGAAATAATTCAGAGAATATCATTTGACATGCGGTGAGAGTCAATGATTTATGTTATTCTATAGCATTGAGAACAAGATATTTTTTAAATTAAGAAATCCTTGATTGAAATATTAGATTTCCCAAGCGATACAATTACATTAATTAGTATTTGATACGCTCTATATTGCAGTAATTATGTTTAAATGCGCAAATAAAAAAGGTAGTTTTATTAAATTAGTTAATTTTTTTGTATCAGTTAGCCTACCCTAGTTGTAGAAACATCCAAAATAAGATCTCCGTAAGCTGGCATCTTCTGCATATTTTCTAGTGATTTCGCTCGCTCGACAGGTTTAAGTGCCGGAAATTTTTGTACTGATAACAAATAGTTGCTGCTTTCCACACTGATAATACTCTTAGTACAAGATTTGGAAACGCTACTATCTTTTTCAGAATTTTCAGCAGTTTTCCACGATCCTTCCGTTAGATTAGCATCCGATTCGTATTTACTATAATCTGAATCTTCTTTTGGTAAATTTGGAAAAGAACTTGGTCCACTGATATCGGAAGGACTTAATTCACTTTGAGTTATGCTAGCTGAAGAAGCCGACTTTCCTAATTTTAATCGTTTACTAAAAGAATAGTTTCTTTTGGCTTTATAAAATTTTGAAATTTTAAAAGCATCCTTTTTTGATTGTTTTTCGTTCTTTACTTCTTCAGTAATATTTGTTTCAACACTTGCGTTTTCTTCTAGATCACCACTAGTTTTCATTTTATTCTTTAACCTGTTAAAAACATTTCAGTTCGCGTTCTGAGCTTTAAGATCTTTTAACAACCGTACTTCAACACAACTTTGAAAACACAAACTGTTCTTAAACCTGGTTATATAATAAAAATAAGGTTTCACAATATCCTTATGTAATCTGAGGCGCAACTACTTTTGCGGCTTCTTATTGCTTTTAGTAATGCGATACAAATGTATCCCGAGTTTAATCTATGTTTCCTTAAAAAAACTCCTTGAATTTTTATTTAAAGGAATTTTCAAATTTAAGATAAAGGTTTTAGAAATTAACCCTACCTGTTTTAAAATTTTCGCAACTTATAAGTTATAATTTTTAGAGATAACTGAGTCTGTTTAAAATTCAAAAGTTTTATTTACACGATGATAAAAGTATTATTCTACTACCAATATCACTGTCACTAAAATTGTTTATTAAATATGAACTTTCCACCACAAACAAATTTTATTACTACTACAAAGAAAAAGAATAATATTTATCCAAACCCAATAATTTTATAGTAATTTTCAAATATAGTAAAATAAGTGTAATTTTATCAAAGTATCATTGCATCATTACTCTGGCTTATACCCTTTGACTTTTTGTTTTTGTTAAATTTTAATTAATAGGTTATTCAGGACAAGTTTAATAAATTTCGAAACGGTCAAGGAAAGTTAAAAAAAATTAATGTTATTTCTTAAAAAACACTTAGGAAAAATGGTGACTCAAAATAGATACATAATATATAGGTTTGCGGTAGACTACGTGTTTTTTTTTCTTTATTTTATTATGTGTGTATAATACTTGAATACATTTCCATTAGTTGGTGGGACGAAAATTGTTGAATACTATACGACTAATAAACGACTAGGTACCATCACTATTAAAATAATTTCATTTGATATGTTTCTGCTATTAATATTAATTTTTAGTTATTAATAAACGCATTTAAAATAATTTTTAAGTGTATTTAAATATTTTTATCACCCGGATAAACTGTAACCTTGTACGAGAAATATTATAGATCTTGAACTTAATTTTATTGCTTTTATATAAATGTGAAAACAATAATTTTTATGTATTTTTAACTAGTTCATTCTAGTTTGGAAGCTCCAAAAACATAAAAAAATAAATTAACACAAAAATAATACGTGATTGAAATCGAATAGTTCGTTTAGCAAGAAGAGAAAATCAAAAGAATTTTCCTTGCATTTTTCCCAAAAATGGGTGCATGCAAAATAGAATCTAACCCAATTCCGCATTGAATATTTTCAATTTTAACCCCTTTAAAAAATGATAAACAAAAATTCTTAAAGGTGACTAAAGTAGTGACATCAAGAAAAACTGAAGAGAGTTTAACTTATCTCTCCGTTTTTGGATGTCCATTAGTATTTTTCCCCTTCAGAAAGTAATTACTGTAAATCTGTAAATTTAAATGTTAATTATATTCTCCATTATCGCCAAAATGGTTAACTAAAGAATAAAATTGATTTCGAAGATTGCTCACCGGAAGTGGTTCTTTATCCTTAACTCTATCCAAGCGTTGTCGACAATTTAAACAGTTGTTATTTTCCGAAATTTCTGAAGGTGGTGATGATAATGATGGTGGTGGTGATTTGTCCTCCAAAGTGCAGGATAAAATTCCATTATGTAACAGATATCGTTCTCTTCTTTTAGTGCGCTCACTACGCGTCCTTCTTTTTAAAGGTCTAACTTGCACTTCCTCAATCATTACGTTCCAAAGTTTTACCACAGACTAAATCCGCAAATGGGCCATGATAAAGTTATCATAATTTAAAAATGATTGATAAAAGAGGGGCACTGACCCTCGTGTTATCTCACTGTTACGACCTTAGGCCGAAGGTAATTAAATAAGTGTGCAAGTCGTCGTATATTTTCATGAAAAATGCATAGACAAAAATATAGTAATTGTATCAACAGACGGCTCCAGATACTGATTACAATAACGTCATAATGACACGATTGTTGAAAATATGCGTAAATGGGTATATTTTCATTCATAGCAACTATCACCAAGAATGGACCGGACTTTCGTCTTATTTACTTTATAGTACACGGAACTTTCAATTGCTTTTCTTAAATGTTTTTTCGTTTACAGATTGTATTATTATTAACTACTACGTAACAAACGCAAATCAAGAAATATCGGAATCGCAAGTCAGGAATAATTAAGTTCAAGTTCAAGTTCAAAGTAAAGATAGAACAATCACCACATTTCCATTATTTTTTGAAAATAAAACAAAAATCTAGTTCTATGACCTTTGTTAGATTGATACGCAAACTTTCCATGTGCTTTTTGTATATTTAGTTAATGCTGTAAATAACTTAAAATTTGATATGAATTTAGATAGGGACTACAGCTTTGCTCGACTTAAAAGAGTAGTGGTAAACTTTAGACAACAAAGGCAGAAAAAATTAAATTATATTTGCTCAAATACAGAACAAGGATAACGAAATAAAAAATCGGTGTCTACAGAAGGCTGGAAATAGAAAAATGTGCTAAAACAGAAGTTTCCGGAATCATAAATATAAAATTAATGAAGTACGATAAAAGTTGGATAACCGTGAATAAACACCTAATCCCATTAGATCACGTATTATAGCCGGGCGCAATATTTTACCAATAAGAGTATAATTATGCGCCCACTGACGATACAGGTATCAAAGAGGAGATTCGAGCACAGTTGATAGCTCTCCCTGGAGAGATAAGGAGAAAATAAAAAGTATATCTATTGAATAGCGACCTTAAAACAGCGAACAAGAATAAAAATATAAGTTTCTGAGTGACCATTATCAAGATAATGAATGGCTTTTTGATCATAGAAATTTGGATAGTCTCCACAACGAATCTATGCAATCTATTTTGGAAAATTCTTTTACTTATAATTTAGCAACTTCAAAATTTTTTTTAAATTAATTTTCAAAGTTTTGAAGAACATTAAAAAATAGAACCCTTTTTTTATTTGCAAGACTAATAGCTATCAATCAAATACTAAGTCCAACTCTGTACTTTTAAGAAGTTGAGCAATAAAATGCTTTAATTATTTATAGTATGTCCAGTATCCGTGTAATTACGTACAGAATAAGACTAAATATAGGCGTCTCATGTACTATGTACTTGATTAATATATGCTTTTAATAGTATTTGTTATCAATAACTTGATTTAATTACTTAAGATACAAATATTTTTTAAAATTTCCTTAACGAACTTCTCTTGCAGTTATTGCTTTGTCCTTGAAAATGTTATGTCGTAAATAAATTTATACTTTCTATTGTAGTTTTTACAGTAATTTTAGCCAGACAATTTTAAGATAACTTTTACTTAAACTTTCATAATCTAAATTTATTTCACGAAAAAAAGATTGAAAGTCAAATTAATAACTTCACGTTGTAGAAAACGAACTAAGTATATTTTAAAAAATATATATTAACTGAGTTTTCTTTTTGAATAATTTAGTTATGCCTATTTAAAAAATAAAATTCATAATATACAGGATGATTGCAAATTATGAACTTTTAGAACAGTTTCTTGTCCATAAAATCAAAAAAATATTTTGTGTTCAATTGACCTAAGGAAATTTTTTTGATACAATTCTGAAATGTGTGATATAGTCCGTATCTGTGTTGCCAAAATACAAACCTTTATATCTAAAAGTAAATTAAAGGCAGAGATCTCTTCATCTTACGTGTGCCACACTGTATAGTATAGATTACACGTGAATAATATTTGAAGGTTACTCTAAAAGTTATGATAATGATTGTGATTATATCTCTGAAGTAAACAATAAAAAATAATTAGTATTTCGTAAACATAAACGTGTCTGGGTTTTTGCAACATGAATATTTATCACTGACAATTTTGATTTTTGCAAAATGTTGTTATAATCAATCTATTATAAAAAAATTAGCATCACAAAAGAAGCTTTATATTCTACAAAGCAATGAGGAGTTATTAAAATTAAAGAAAACAAAAATCAGGTTTGATCTGGTTGCAAAGCCATTAAAAATGGTTGTAGTAAATAAAGAAATAATAATATAATTAATCTTTTATCCGTATAATAAGATGCTGTCTTTATTTACATTAGTTGAATTCGTAGCATTAAAAATTATTCTACAGCCACGAATAAATGACTGCATCAAATAAAATTTACGAGTTTGGGATTAATTCATAATTACAGAAAATTGCCAATAAACATCAACGTGTAAACAGAAATTTACAAGATACGTTTTATAAAATCCTTGGAGACTATGGTTTGGAAAATAACAAAATTAAAAGGCGTTTCGGGAACTACGTTCCCATCTTCAGTAGACTGATATCTGGAGTTTCCGAAACACGTTTAGACTTCCTAAACTTTTCGTGGTTCAAGGGTTTTAATTTTGTTACTAATTAGAATTAGTCGATTAATTTAAAATAAAGGTCACAGCTGCTACTACTACATACAAGGATAATTACAATAATTATTAAAATTAAACAAAGCAGGCTCGCTCGTTTTGTTTAATAAATAATTATCTTTACGTGTTCCATATAAGTATAGAGAATATATAAACAGAAGCATTCTTCAAAAAGTTATGATAGCAAGTAATAATAATACAAAAGAACAACATGACGTTTCTCTAACTCTAAAGGGTAAACAAACATATTGATAAATTCTTCATAAAAAAATTAGAACCAGTGAAGTACTATAAGATAAGCCAAATAATTCCTTTTTCATTTAAGAAATGTCTGATAAGTTGGGGAAGATTAAATTTATTATAAATATTAGGTGCTATGTTGCAGGGGCAGTTGTAGGAGTTATAAAACGTTAGATGATAGCAAACAGGTAGACGAAGATAAGAAAATGATGTTTACATTATTAAGGACAAAACTTTACAAAAGCAAACTTCATCAATCAATTATTAATCTAGTAAAGTGATTACATGTCTTGTTTAAACAAACATGTAAACTGAGTCATTCTATAAGATAAGTCTGTAAAATGTTTTGCAAATTTTTGAATTACTTAAAATATTTTTTTAAAAATCCCTAAAATGGGTAGTAGTTATTTTCCAAAAAAAATTAAAATAAGTTTTTTGAATTATTTTTAAATAATGGCGCATATGAAACTGCGCAGTGAGCGGGAAGTACCACACTTACCATCTCAAAAATCCTGCGTTGCCCCTTCCGCCAATTAGAAGTGGATTGGGTTTGACTCCAGGATGGAGCCGTTGAACAAATCGGTTTTGCAGAAGCAGACTTACGAGTCACCACTGTGGTTTTTACAAAAATGGCAGCGCCCATGTAAACATTCCACACATGCACCACCACTCCGAGCTTCCCCGACTGTGGTAACACGCGCGACGTCAGCTAAACATAACTCAGTGATAAGAATGAGGAGGATAGGTTGGAATAGATGAACGTTCTTTGATAATGATATCAGCATTCTATTTGCTGGTATCTCAGCGACACCAGTTGTAAATTTAATGTAATACATCGCCATGGAACAATTTCAAATTACAGAAATCGTGCGACTCGATATTCTATACTTTGCCTTCAATTTACTATTTTCTATTTCTCTTCTTTTATTCTTCGAAATATTGTAGCAATATATTTTAATATCCACCGATTTACGTATATTTCAAAACGTAATAATCCGTTAGGTATATCTATGTTTCAAGTTCACTTCTATTCAGACGCAATAGCTCTCATTAAATGCTGCTTAATAATTAAAAAAAAAGCATGAAAAGCGTGTACACCTCAACAATGAAAGTAATTGATTTACATTCACTGTATCCAGGGTAACTTAATGTTGTCATAGATCTAAACCCGCATTAGGTTTCTTATTTTAGTTCCCATGAATGCGTAACAAATAAAGATGCAAAAGTCATTTTTGGAAAGTTGTTGTTTAGCTTCAAAAATACATGACTTACTCGATTACAGTTTATATAGCATTTGCGAGTGCGGGGTGCTTTTTCCTTTTTCTTGCAATGTTTTTGATTTTATTAGTCTACAAACAGTGTTACAAAAAGAAAATTACGAAACGCTTAAATATGGAAACTATAGTGCTATATGTTACTTCTAATGGTTTATTTTTGAGACAGACTCATAAAAAGAGACATGGATCAGGAAGTGTTTCAATTGCAAAGTTAAGAAAACGAAGCAGTGCTACTGTAGATATTAGTCCAATGTATTCTATTAAAATTTGTGATTCGAAAAATAAATAATTGTAAGTAATTAGTGTTTATTTTTATTAATTCAAGGACTATTTTTATATACAAATAATGATTTTATTATTGCACATAAAACAAATCAAATGTTCGTACTTTCAGTGTAAACTACTATTTTTCAAATTTATAGAAATTGTTAGAAACATCCAATTAGGTACTACGTCCTTTACAAAAAATCTTGAAGTTTTTAATGTTGCACTTGGTTATAGAACTAACATTAAAAGGAAAGGAAACAGATTTTTGTATATTTACTATGAAAAGATGCCTACATCTAGATATGCAAGATTATTTCATAAAAGAGCTATTAATGGAGCGGGTCATTAATTTTCTATAGTAAAAATATAACATTGTGTTCAACATGACAACATCTGAATGATGTAAACAAATTTAATTTTCAATAAATCTATAGTAGTACTCGCATTTGTTAATTTCATAAATGGATTTCCAAATAGTACATAGACAGCTAATTGTAAGTCAAAAATATTCAGGAACGAAAGGTGTTATCATAATTATTATTATTATGTCGCCTACGTTCTGCAGTTTAGTCGTGAATTAACTAAAGGACATTTAATAAATAATTTGGTATAAATTACTTAATTCCTACGTGTACCTAAAGCCAAAAATATTGTTGCCAAAATCGGATATTTTATATAGAAATCCAAATCAATATACAAGGAAATATGTTTATAACGACACATACCACAGCGCGTATCGGCGTATAACGGCGATATATGACTGGGCGATATATCGATAAACATCGATAACTATTCGAGTTCAGAAGCTTTTTGCAGAATCAGAAATACTGAATCCGGACATTGTATTGGTACGTGCCCCTCTTGCCCCTACCCCCAACCAGGTATCCACACTACCTACTAATGTAATGTAAACGCAATTGGATACAGCGACTCCCCAAATTTGTTACTAAATTGTAAGGACGAATCCGACTATTTGGACGAAAATTTAATGTTAATAATTTTTCTTCCGGTTATAAGGACAACCAAAATACGTAATATTAATAAAGTTGAGCAACCTTACATCGCGCAAGCAATAAAAGAACGGAAAATCACTGCGTGCTGTTTACAGTTTACATCACTATTGAGTGTAAGACAAAAAATCAGAAACTCAATTTGGTTCTATGGAAGATGGTTAAGAAATGCATGATTAGTACAGAATTACAAGATTTTTATTTAATGTTAAAAAAATAAATTTTCAATATTGTACAATAAACACAATTATACAAAATAAAGATAGTTGTAAAAACTATTAGTACTTCAAATGTAACAAAAGTAGTGATAAGCTGTATGATTGTGCAATAGCAATTAGCTGCCAGTCTGGTACTTAAAATACTAAAACAGAGTACTTTAACTTTGAATCTCACAATCAAATATAAAAGAGCACATCATAAATTTTTTAATCGATAGGACTCAATAATGCGCTGTACCTATCAATTTAGCATGTCATATAATAGGTACCTAGGACAAAAGATAAACGTCCTGTGAGTATTATACAAGTAACTTATATTGAAATTTATTAAATATTTTTATTATAAATTGGAATGTATTTGTGTTATAGTAAATAGCAATAAAGTTCTTGTTCCTTTAAGAACGAAATCTGTGGAACCTTTATATATTATACAATATCTATGATTTTTTTACAATCACTTATTTATCAAATTTAATTGTAAATTTCGTTGTTATTTTACTTCGTATTGTATTATTATATTCAGAAGATATTCTTATGGAAGAACACTTAACAAAATTAATAATCATATAAAAAGACTTAAGACTCAAACTTCACTACTAAATATAAAATAAATTCTGCCCCTAAGGAATGAATTCAATATGTAACCGTACATTAATTTATTGTTGTAGGAACTCAAAGTTATCATAGAACTTTATTTTCGCTATTTTTTGGTTGAATGTCTAAATATATTTACATAACGCTGGACTGTGATGTCATTGTATTTTTCTATTGCAATCTCACGTTTTCTATACAATTATTTATTTTATCTTTGCAATGATATAATTCTGTTAATACCTATATTGTAAAAAAATATTTTAAAAAATAAATTACATATAAATTGTATATTTTGTAACAATAAAATATGAATATTGTACCAAACCAGTTATCTATGACAGTTTTCTTAGCATTCTTTGTCAAACAAGAACGCTAATGTTTGAAATATTGTCATACACCAATTGTCAAAACTCCCGTTTAAGTTTGAGAATAATAACTAAAATTGCTAACTAAAGAAAAAGTTGACTACATAATCTTTTTTTTTCCAAACACCCTTGACATTGTGACCTTTTACAATAAATTAATCGTATAATTTTCTACATTAATTATTGCAATGGTATTTAGCCACATTCCCAAAGCAGTTAGGACAATAAAATTGAATATAAATTTTAACAAATAACAATGATATAAAATTCAGCAGTAGGTATAAAAATGTGATGTGATTACCAATTATTATTGGTCCCCAACTTTGATTATTTCATAGATTTACATGTTAGACTTTAAGAATGGTTTCAAATATAGTTCGAATGATTTATTTACAGGTTCAATATTTAAAGGACTTTTTGAAGCTTCTGCAAACAATCTTTCATATACATTACCATCATATGCACCTAAAGCAGATGATAAAACTTCATCACGTATATCAAAACTATCGACAATTCCAACAGCATTTGGTCTTATAAGAGCTAGAAGTTCTTCTAACCAATATTGAAGTTCTTCTAAATCCTTACCAGTTACATTAGTAAACTGAAAATTATTTTAGGTATGTATATAATATTTTTAGAAAAATATTAAGATGTTGTTTTTACCCTTAACAAATCTCCTGTTGATTTCAAAGCAATATATACACCATATAAATTAAGAAGTTGTAAAAGTACAGTTCCTAACTGGTTAGATACTGTTTTCTCAATCTTCATCATCATAGTACAGTATGTATTAACAACAAAAGCTCTGCAATGAGCTTCTGCAGCAGCTGTAAGTTCGATTGAGGTCTCATTCCAAGCATCTTCTAAAGGTACACCTCTTTTAATTCTTTCATCCATGTGTCTCCAAGCTAATTCTATCTTGCTGTACGTAATATTAATTAGTAATTTTTTTAAAACAGGAATAAAAGGTTTACCTAGCTGCTACTTTTTGTAAAGCAGAAATAATCCAAGATATTGATTTTTCAAAAACTCGATTACCATTATTTTTGCTTGTCTCTAGATATTGAACACTAGGAGTCATTTTTTCACCATCTCTTATATTTTGCCAAGCTTTCATAAGAAATCGTGCTGTTTGTAGTAACAACACCGTGTTTTCTCCTTCATAAGTACACATAGCAGTTACTAATCCATATGTAGCAGGGAAGTTGGAACAAGTCATATAACCATGTCCACCACAACCTAAACGGCAAGTTTCTACACCTTGAGCTGCATCTGCTGTACTCACAGCTTTTAAACAACAAGCAATAGCATGTAACTAGAACACAAGACCGTTATAAAATGTTTAAATGTTGATTCTAGGTGAATTTTATACTTCAGGTAATTGATCCAGCAAACCTGCTTCTAATTCAGAACTAACTGTGTTATACATATTCCATATCCAATCAGCACAATAACGGTATGCAAAATATGTTGCTATTAAAGGAAATAATTTGTACTGTTGTGTGATGTAATCAAGTATTTGAGGTTCTGGTTCACTGTAAATATAAAATTTTATCATGATATATGCACTTCGATAGAGATGAGTATATATACATACTTTGGCTTTGGTTGTGACTGTCGTCTCACACTGCTGTATCTCACAGCAATAGTAACAGCTTTCTTTAAATAATCAGCAGCATCTTGGACTAAAACTACTCTAACAAACATCATAGTTCCATATGTTAATTTACTGCTAGGAGATTGAACATAGGTTCCATCCTACAAAAATATAGTACTGGAGTTCCTCTAAACATATTACATGACAAAGAATTAAAGTACTTACTTTAAGCACTTTATTATTTTTCATGAGCATGTTTACACGTGGTATTCGAACATTTTCAAATCCCAAATATCCGTTGTTTGTACCATTCATACCCAATTTACAACCAATTTCTCCTATTTTAATACCTGGAAGAGGAAGATGACTTTCTTCATCCCTTAATTGAACTATAAAAGGGTGAATTCCATGACATTTCCCTAATGTGTGTAGCTGTGCTACAACTATCGCATAATTAGCTGTGTGGCCCACTAAAATTTAAGTATGTAAACTGCCACATCTTCAAAGATAATAGATAATAAATTACATCCACCCGGCCACCATTTGTAAGACGTTAAAGTAGGACTGTTTAAAATAAACTCTTCAGTTTGGGGATCATACGTTGCTGTTGTTTCTAGTCCCCTAATGAATGTTCCATGACCTAATTCAGTCTGCAATAATGTTGCATTAAATATACAAAATGTATCAAACATATTAATTTATTACTTGTGCATAAGTTCCGACAATATCACAAGTCCAAGCCCTTTGTATCCATTCAGCTTGCTGCTCATAAGTACCTTGCCCCATAACAGTTGGAATAAACATTACATAATGTAGGGCTAAAGGATTTCCATCTTTTAAAATAGCTGAACCTAACTGTCCACCCAATATTTCCCTAGAAATGATAATTTACTGGTTACTGGTAGTCATGCATACAAATATTTTTCGGCGCAAAAGAAACCGCCTGATTGCAGTTGAACAAAAAAAATAGTCTTTCTAAAACACGGAGAGTATCGTCAGTGCCATCATCTGATCATCACCGCTAGTGTTATCTAAGCAATTCCGAAAGTGAATTATACGATTCCTCTCTAACACATATTCTGGCAATAATTTTCTAATTAATGCGGGATTATAATTTAGTTAAATTATATTTTAGATTAATCACAAAAAAAAGGGTCAATATAATAAATTCTTGTGGTGTTTATCCGAGATATTTTTTTAATTTATATCTTCAGTTCATTTTAAGTTAAAAACCATTAAGTACCTTACATATTAATCGATTTTTATGTATCATAATGATGCTGATATAATTACATATAATTCACATATACGTATATTAATGTCGTTAAATCACAAGAACCTTGTCAAGATTTATGTGTTAAAAGAACTCGATGACGTTATTACATGCTTTTTGTAAATCATGTTAAGCAGGTCTTACTTCGGTCAAAGTACCAGAATAGAATTATTTTTCTAATGGGTGCAAAATTAATTATTAATTACTAGTAATAATTGTTGACATCACATACTACGTTTGTATCAGCAAAGTAATATAATATATAGAGTGTTTCCTAAGTACGTGTAGAACAACATTTCATATACCTACTTACCTATAACTATCCATTCCCGCTTTTCCTTCACTCTGCAATTGCTGCACTTTCTTAAAAATAACGCAAGTTTTTCGGATAGTTTCTTCATATTTTTCTTTGTGACTTAAATATTCTGGTGGTGTGGTATATTTTAAATCGGGATCGTCCAGAAAGAAATTTTCTATAATAAAACGTCATTTTAATTTCCCACTTCATTATAAAACTTTCCTCATACTAAATTAAAACGATTAAATTAAATCCGCTATCAATTACTGTGGATGGTTTTTGTTTTTAAGGGCACCTACAGACTTCTATTTTAATTTATTATACAAACTCAATTAAATATAATTTATTAATTGTCTTGCAAACAACGATGAAACATTCAAAGCATTATTTTATTCCTATTTATGTTTGTGTCGACATTGTGTAGGTATTAATGAAAATGTTTTCTAAACAAAGTAAAAGCGGAAGCTTTAAATCGGTTTTGGGTTACTTTATGGTATAATAAATAAAAACAAACCTCAATATGTTTACCCTTGCTAGCTGCTACTGTAACATCTAACATTACAAAACAAATAAATAAATAAGGATATATTGTTGTAGCAATAAAAATAACAACATGGGTGTTTACATAATAACGTTTGGGTTGCCGGGATTTTTGCAAAACTTTTCTTTCCTAGCAGTGACCAATGATGAAAAGGAGGAAACGTACTAACAGGAAAATACAAATATTTTCCAAATCTCGGGAAAGGTACTACAAACGGAAAATTATTTCTATTCTTATTAATTCTCTGAATTTTGCAAAAATTATTTTGAAAAATATCTAAGCAAAATGGATAATGATAACAAATACATTGTGTGACAGGATAGTCTATTTTTTGCCCAAATGCTACTAAAAAGAATTAACATATAATTGACCGTTGACGTGTTTATCTAAAATTCAGACTTTTCTTAACAGATAAGATTATAAATAATATTAACAAGATGTTCAACAATGACTTGTATATTAATACAATCATAGCAAGTTTTTGCTTATAATATTTTACAAAAAAACATTAACTCAACCAATTCTAATTCCGGTTTTTTAATACTTATACAACTCTTGGATATTCAAATCGCTGTAGAAATATATTCATGAATCATGATTGAATATTAGAAAATTACAGTATATTAATTGAGATAGCTCTAAAAATTAAACTGTAATTAGCTAACGTTGTAATAGTTAATGGATCTTGAATGAATATTATTAGAAACTTTCTCTATGTGAAAGTTTAATATTGTTATACTTATCTTTTATATTTAAATTAAATATTTATTAATAAGTACAATTAAAATTACGAACCTCTATTCTTTCGTTCTCGAGTTTTTTCTGATCCTCCATCCAATAAATGCGTTAATTCTGAAGTATCAAAAGTACATCTTTGTCTTTCTCTCAACAAATCTGCGTTTAGAGTATTATTTTGATTATCCATTATAAGTTAGGTGTAGGAAAGTTTGAATTTGAATTTCACTTTTCGCGGTATCACTCTGCAATATAATTATTGATTAAACCCTATTCCTTAATAATTCCGCTCTCTACTATCTCCGCATTGTTTAATAAAACATCTACTGCCGTCACTTTACAAAGTTGTAATGACATTTGTTCGGAATATCACGTGATTAAATAATTTCGTTGCTAACCTCGATAAAATATGTTCTCTCTATAGATGATATAAGGGAGGCAAGGATACTCATGTTTAGTACTTTGGTTCGAGCGCCACATATGGGTTTTTCTAATCGTTACAGCACACGATCAATGTGGTTTGTAACTTCAGTATAGCTACAAAGCAACCACGGTACAAAGCAACCCAAACTACATTTTTGACTCCACATACACTTGTTTAATGGGATATAATGTACACACACACCTATCTACTATATAAATTACTTTACCCTTACTTCAGGCATTCTATTGTTCTATTGTATCGTGTTCTCCTCATAGTCCCATTCCCATATCCCTCTATTTATACTTACGCCTTATAATATTTTCTGCATAAATGAACCCTCAATCCTACCAACAACCTTTTTCTATTGAAATTTATACCAAAGGGAAAATAATTATAAGTAGGAGAACAGACACGTAACTAAAAATATTTTCATAGATGGTCAACACAACAAGATATCAACAATTTTTCGGTGGGTCAACCCCCATACTTGAAACTAAAAGTACTAAAGAAAAATGCGTAATGTAGAATAATTCGTCTTTTATTGTGAATACCGTCAAATTCATCGACTACTTTTAAAATATTTAATGCTTTGTCAGTTGATCGTTCAATGATTATTACTGCTGGATGATTAAGTCTTTCCTTTATTACCCTGTTATGTATGTACGTCTTTTAGACTTCGCAAACAAGAAAAAATGCGTCACAACCGGCACCAAACACTGGAACTGTTACAGATACTGTAGCTAATCTATATGTTGCACTGAAAAAAAATTATTTTTGAAGAAAACTAGTCTTATATTTTTTTATCGCTCATTTTTATACACAAAAAGTGTACCATAAGCATTACATACAAAAACAAATATTATTATAAGGATGGTGAAGGGAAAATCTGATGATGAGTAAACTATAAACAGAGCTCCCTGATTCCCCATTCATTATTCTATTTTTTAGCGTGGTCCACTATTTAACTTTGTTTGGTTGTCCTTTTAACCAGAGAAAAAAAATGTTACACACCAAATTTTAATTACAATGGGCGCATTCAGCCAACTTACCGGTGAGATACAAGTACTAAAAAAAAACAAATAAATACAAGATCATAATCATAAATCATCTTGTTGATGATTATGTGAACCTAACTTTTTGTTTGTTTTCATTTGCTATTTCCGGTTTTTTTCTTTAGGTACCTACAGGGATAAAGCAATAAATAAATTAATAAAATAATAAATCATAAAGAGAAATTGTTCAAGGGCATTTATTTACAACATGTTATTCTAATTATTAATACTATACAATGTAATTCCAAAGTTATCTACCCTCCATTTGTATAATAAAAAATTTATTGAAATAGGTAAGTATATCAAGATTAATAAAAATATATTCCATATAACACAAAGGTTGAAACTAATAAATACAAACAGACTTCCCACTGAACATACAGCTTATTGTTAATAGAAAATGCTACCATTCGAAAAATAAACAAAGTGTTTTAAATAAATTGTGGTATAAATAAATGCAGCATTTGCTATCTACTAGAAGCTGTGTGGTTTACAGAGGATATTTCTACACAAGAGGAAGTACAGAATTGCTGAAGGCCAGAGATTTGGTCCGAAACATCTCTGAAACCTAACAACCACAGGAGTTTGCAGGGCTCACACCTAAACACTAACATCGAGTAAAAATTATAATTTACTTCCAAAACAAGCAATCTGTAAAACTTGATATTAATGTGGAATGTACTACTTCCATAAATAAATCAACTACCTTTTTAAGTGAGCACATGCAAAATCTTGCACGATGATGGTACATGGAAATCATCTACTATTCATTACGTCGATTATTTATTATAATTTAATAGATAGGTACTTTTTTTATTTTTATTGTTTGAGCATATAGTACGATTATACAAAGGTAAAAATACAATTTTTTGTAAATATCTAACAATCGCTTATTCAGCTAAAATTCGAATTTAAATAAAAATTGTTATTCATTTGTTTATGTCAACTCAGGGGTGATTTTCAGCTGCCCTGTTCCAGCTACACTTTTTGTATTTTGATGGTGAGTAGCACAGCTCCATGGCCCTATAGATTATTAATTATTTTGAATACCACCCCTGGGTAAACTTCACATTTTCAAATCTTTTAATTTCAAATAAAGTACTACTTCATTAGTCATCTAAAAATTGGATATTCGATGCAGAATTGCCATCATACACTTACAATTAACTGAAACTGCAGCAGTAATAATTAATAACTCACTCCCAAATTGTATCTTTCCTTTCTTTACTTCTTTACTAATTGATAATCTATTCCATCTCAGAATTCAAATTTGCAACTCTTTATTATGTAGAAGTTTGTTAACACACTTCACTGGCTCATATCTGATCAAATTTTTTATTTAAAACACTATAATAAACTTTCGAGTATGATTTGAAATCGTAGGTAACGTCACCAATTACGTAAATGGCACTTACACACTTTTTTTTTATTTGAACTAAATTTATTTTTATAGCTGCGATGTTTTGGATAATTCGAGTTAAAAAACCTGCCATGGCTTTTTTCCACACCCAATATATGCAAAAATGACAAATGAAGAAGTCTAAGTTACAATAATTCAAAGTGATCGGTAGTTGTTCTACGCAAATATAGAAAAGTCATCACTATATCTGTACTATATACCCAAAGGTATAATGGACGAACAACATTCAGTTAGTTTTTATTACGATATATACATGCAATCCAATATGGAACTTGTATTGGCAAAATGGTTGCCCAATGAAAACAAAACAAACTTTATCAACTGTTCATTCACACCATGGCAGTTATTAGCAATTAGACCGAATCAATATTTTTTTTATTCAAAGAAATAAATAAACCAGAAAAATATTATATTTTAAACAAGATATAAAGTTTATGGTTACGTATATATATAAATTAAATTAAATTATTGGTTTTTTAAAAATGGAATTACTAAACATGTGCGCTTGATTTTTGAGTATATCTCGTTATAATTATAGTTGATATCGATATTGAAGCTGCACTACAAGCATGGCAGAAATTCAGTCATTAGCATATCCGCCTGACCAACTGCAGACCACCAAATAAGTCCATTATGAAAAACTACACCTTCCTGTTCAAGCGTAAAACTCTCTATTATTGCCCTTACTATACGAGTTGGACGTCGGCGATCTTTTCGGCTCATCTAAGGCATAGGAGCCTTCATCTTTCTTCCTCATTCTATATACGATAAACATTACCACTAAGATGGCACATAGCAAACCCACCACGGCACCCCCAATGACAGCTAAAAATAAAAAAAACCGTTTTAGACAAACATATTTCCAACCAAAACAGATCTAGGTACCTGCTAATATTCCGGGCTGAGCAAAGAATGAAGTTGGTTGATTTTCTGGTTTAGAATCCATAATGAACACCTCTGAACCACCACTATTATATACTTTTGGACTTTCGTGATTTGGAGTTTTCTGTTCTAGTTCCAAATCTGGACTATTTTGAGGTGGTGCTATTGTTGTTTCTATAGTTGCTGCTATTTTTTTCACATCGACTATAAATAATTACAAATTATTTTACCTAATTTACGACAATCATATAAATTTACCATGTACAGAATTCACATGATGATGATCTTCATCATCATCATCATAAGGACCATGCCCAGATCCGCTAGCTTCTACCAAGTCTCGAGAGACTTCTTTGCCACCTCCACCACTGCCCTCAAGATCTGCATCAATGTCAATCGCATCGTTGTACTTATATGACCGATCTGTACTACTCTGTAATTAAAACAACCCCTTAAAACATCGCAATTTTATAATATTTTGAAAGTGTAATGGATTCCATAATGTAGGCTGTACAAAAACATCTTTTTTATCAGTCAGATAGTGGCTATTATTTATTAAGAATTAAGCTATTACCGCTGATAAAATGTATATCAATTTACGAAATAACTTTATTGACAACTAAATACACCGACAAAGTGATGATCTAGTTTTTATAAAAAGAATTATCACACGCCCATCTTTAATTCGCCTTAAATAAAATGAAACTGCGAGTTAAAAAAACATTTCTTTTCTTATGTATACATACCCCATAGTTATTTAATCTACTCACTTATAAAAAAAATATGTACCTATTAAGACAGCGGTTGCTCTGTGCAAAGAGCACGGACGCCAGAATTCGAATAGAACAAACTGGGAAATAAAGGTGGAAATGGCGACCAGGAGCGGTAACAATCAATACTGGGGACGGCGCTGTTACTACAACATTTAGCTCCAAACATGACCGAGCCCAGCATGACTTTTTCATTCTAATAATTAATACATTTTACCATAGCAATATACAAAATTACTTTGGTTTAATCCGAAACATTCTGCTTTTTGATTTATTTCCTTTCTTAACTTTCACGCCCTTGTTTATATTGCGCCAAGGTTCCAGATGTATTCAAAACAAGGATCGTTGTTTGTTTGATTTTAAGATATTATATTATTTTAAACTTCCCTATGACAATATAAGATTTTGAATTATGTACCTACTACATAAAACGGTATGGGGGTAGTGGTAAATAAAAAGGGTTAAAAATTTATCGTAAAATAAAACTGGTAGTAAGGTATATAAATCGCATAAACCGAGCAATAAACTTCCAGTGGATAAATAAGATATTTATAAATATGATTTCAAGTATAAACAAATTCAGATAACTTATCTCGATGACAATGTCTCCACAGATCGCAGGACTTGCGAAGTAGATTCAAATATATTACAGATATTGAAGTATGAAACATCCTCTGCTACACCGGAAATTTCAATGTAAATATACACAGACGAAGTAATTTTAAACACCTATTAAATAAACAAACTAACTTAAATAGGTACAGACAACTAAAATTATTTTTGAAAATATATGATAGTTCTTTTTAAAACCAAAAGCAATCTTACCTTGCAAGATAGACAGATAAAGTTTTCAAGTATGACAGTTGTTTTCCAAACGGATTTATTATATTTTAAAAGGAAATTTTATATTCCCTTTCAGTTTTCTGTATTTCTCCCATAAAATTTAAAATATCTTGATAAACTTTTATTAAAAATGCGTCACATCTGATCAGATCTATTTATATCTTAAGTGAAAATTAGAATTCAGTTGAAAACTCTCGTACCATATGCCAATGAAAATTTATTTCGTGTAACCATACCAATGATCGTTTTTGCTTACTATGTAATAAAGTAAAAAATTAGAACATTGCGGAAAACTTCCGAAGCATTTGAAGTTCCCAATAGGATTAATCATCCCGGGTTCATAATCGTTACGGTATTTGGTACTTTTCGTGGTATTATTTAATATAAAAGGTAGAAAATGGAAAAATTCTACAGCATTTCAGGGTTTTGAAACTATGGTCCGGAAAATCACATCCTTTCCTATATTATTTAACGTGAAAGGTAAAACTGGAAACATTCCTGTACAATTTTACAGCATTTCAGGTTTCATTCGGGTTTCATTGTAATCAGGCAGACTAACCCCAAAAAGCAATTCTCTTGGCTGTTACATAGTATTTTTTAAACAAAGGAGGAAAAAGATAGAAAAATATCAGCACAGTTCTGCAACGTTTCAAGTTTTATCAAAATCGGATCGATTACCGCAACTATAGACTTTTACTGCCGACAACGAAGGTAAAATTGGAATAGGTATTTTCAGCAAAAAATAGTAAAATTCCTGCAAAATTCAAAGTATTTTAGCCCAATCTATAGCATATCATCGTTTAGCTTCATGCACATCGTATTGATCGTTCGGATTACATGTATAGGTATTAACAATAATATTATTGGCACTTGGTGGAACGAGGAACAAATTCCTACAAAAATCTGCATTTTATTAATTACTCTAAAAAAGCAACTCTTATATGGGGTATTTGAGGAGTTAGTAATGGGACGGACTGTGGGGCTGTGGGATTTAAACTCCAGACCTCGAAAAACGAGCTCGTTAAGAAATTGAGAAAAATGAATCATTTTGAGTTTCATTCAAATCGGACACAAACATTACGTATGAGTAACTTATGATTTCCTTTAAAATTTATAATAGTTTTTTTTTTGGCAGACTTCTCCTGCGAAGTAGTATGGTGCACATCAACATAAAGTGTATACGTTAAATTTTACGCGTATTTCGAATGAAATCATCGTTAACCCGCAAGTTAATGATGAAAGGGTCATCATCTACAATCAGGCCGACATCAACTAAAAGTTCGACTTCAACCTTGACTTTGCACCGCATGCCAAATTTCTCATTTATAAACAAATTGTAACCGGTAAGCGGTTCTTACAAGTTGCGTTAGCAATCCACGTAGTATCACTATCTAGAATAAGAAATTATTTATGGTTCAAAACCAGATGAAGTCCTGCTTACTTTAGTAAATTATAAAATATAACATTATATAAGATTAAAATAAGATTCAAAGCTGCAATCAATGTGAAATTTAATCCGATTACGAATAATCCATCTCTACGCGAATTTATTTCATGCATGAGTTAGCCTGAAGATTGTTCCCTTAGAGATCCATTTATACAGCTTCAGGCTAGTACGTTAAATGACAATCTTACTAATAGAGGATACACGCTATACGTTATATATTATAATTAGAAGAAAAAACCTAACCGTTAGAAACAGAAAATGGCCTCACGGAATATAAAAACTAATCAAACGTTTAACTGTATGATACAAAATTAAAGTATCGTCATTCTTTACAATGTGAACTTATTTTAAATCTTATCAATACAGCGGTAGGCAACTAGATTACAGGTAAAATAAATACATTTTGTTATCTTTAACAGAACAAATCTTTTTGCTTGCTTTATGCAAGCCTCGTTTATTATTATTGGTATACAAATTGGTTATAACGTGGACCAGAGAGGGGATGAATGCACTTCGCGTAATTTTATTGGGTACTTAGCTCTTGATATTTTATGTTCATATTGAGTATGTACCTAATTATGATACGTGATAAAGTAAAGAAATTAAATTTAAAAAATACATTGAAAGCGTTTTATAAAAATTGCTACATTCTAGGGGTGTATTTGGCTCAACTCACCCTAAATATGTCTATGGTTTACACAAATATTTCTAGTTCTATATTTATTTTAAATTTTGGTTAAAATTGGTATTCTGTAAAGCCGCAGTGGCTAAATGAACGAAAGTCAATTTAACAACCAAGAAGTTCCGGGTTTGAATGTCGGTTTCGACACGGACGTTTGTGCAATAATTGAAGTTTTAGGTACTGCATGTCAAAAAAAAGTTTTTGTTATTCGAAATTGTGATTTAAAACATTTTCTAATTACGGTTTCCAATTGCCCACAACACATGTCATTTTGTTCAAAATATGTGACAAACATGTGACAAGTGACTAAGAATGAGATAAGTTACTTCCTAATAACATTTCTAATTACTGTATTGTAATTTTAGACACACTGTTATATCAGAAGCATTGGGGCCGTTCCTAACAGTTTTATAATTAAAAATTGGTTTTAGTAACAGTTGTTTTTGTAAGCATCTCATGCGATTTCATGTCTAGAATTGTATAACTTTTGGAACCATTTACCAAATATTTAGAATATCAATAGACTCTTGAAACAAACTATATTTTGGTTTATTTTATCACAATTCCATATAAAGTCCAATATTTTTCTCCTATATTTAGTTAGCGCATATTCAAGGTATTATTGCTTCCGCACTACTAATTTGTAATGGTTTGAAAACGTTTTGAACACACCTGGCAGGTAGGTATGTCATGTATGGCTAAAGAACTAACTGAATAGAAGTGTATCTGATGGTTAAACTTTCTGAATTCTTTAATGGAAATATTTTGGGACCAAAAATTTGCTTCCACAAACTTGATAAATTGCAGGGACACAAATGAGCTTATAGTCGGCTTATACTGAAAGTACGTTGAAATGATTGAAGTCCTTTAAAAGTTCTAACCAGACCCTGTTTGCCTGTAAATATGAGGTAAGCTGCAGAAGGCTAGTAGGTCATTAAAAGGATGAAGTGATCTTTGCCTACGCAAGAAAGTTCCAGGTAGGAAAAGACATAAAATGGTTGGTGCATTAGAGTGAAAGAGAAATATCTGGGTACTTGAAAAAGAAATATCTGGGCACTTGAAAGATTTTATAAATGCAGCACACGGTTAGGAATTTTCAGTTTCATATCCAGCACAACTAATGGTGTAGCCAATCAATAAAGCTACTTATTGAGTTGGAATTTGCGTCGAATAGATGAATTAATTAAATCTTTCAATATAACGTCGTTAATTTAATTGAAATTTATCAAACAAGTACATTAAACTAAATTGACTGTCGACCTGTACACTGTTTATAGGAAGTAACGATTGGTGAATGGGTAAACGATAATTTTAGAACTGCAAAACAGCTTTTCATGAACTAATTATTGCATTAAATTAATAATAAGGGTACATAAATCATATTTAAACGTTGTCATGAATGGGTATTTACGTATATCTCAAAGATATCTAATGTTAAGGTCATAGTAATGAGCACTCTGACCTGCGAACCACATTTCGTCTTAAATAAATTTGCACATCAATCTGAATGACTTATTGACCATTACATTATGATTCATTATTTCTTAATGAAGTTACGAGAAACGGACCAATAAATAAGCTATAACAAACATTTTTCTTTATATATATGGGAAAATACCCAATCAGAATACATAACTGCTTTGCTTAGCTGGCAGTTAAATTTGCTATTTAAAAATGTAAGTTTAATGTCGACCTTGTCTTTGAAATTAACTATCAGATATAGTTAGTACACGCGAGGAAAAAAAAATTGTTACATACTATGAAGGTACTTTTTCTCCCCAATAAAAATGTACACCTATACAAGGTAGGTAGGTACTTTCAGAATTAAATGATTGAAACATTAATATTCAAAACTAACCATCTTCTTACGTTATGCACAATGCCGCAATAGCTTACCTTCGGTTTTAATTATAATTTATAATAAAGCACGAGATGAATATAAATATGAACATGGGAGGTAAAATTTTGCTAAACCCTTCTGAAAAGGTAATTCAGAACCGGAAGATTTCAAACGATGTCAAAGGAATGATGCAATATTACTTACAAACAGGAAGTGCTTTATTACAAAACAAATGTATAAATTCATAAAGCTCAGGGACTAGAAGAAATAAGTAGGTGTTACTTTACGAGTAGGAGCATAGATTTTACATGAACAGATTGAGGAAAACGGTGTAGTATTGAAAACTAATGTTAAAGAACCAGCACTATAAGCAAGCCCAAAGTACCTAATGAGCCTTGGATTTTTCAAAGATCACATGCATATTTTTACGTCGCAAAATACAAAACGTTACGAAAAAGGATACCTATAGTACTACTAGTCAACAGAGGAGAAGTGTAAGAATAATATTTCAAATTCAATTCGAGCTATCATAAATCGCAAACTACTTCCTCTCATCATTGTCTTGGTATTGTTTTCGTCCCTACGTTGTTTTCGTGCACATCTATTTAAATTAGAAACATGTGTCATATTCAGCAATACTCTCGTTGGAATGCTATAAAGATCCGTAAGTGGTGTGATAAAAATTTAATTGCAATGTTTTAGTTATTTCCAACAAATTAGTTATTTTCTTTTGGAAACATTTCTAAGCAAGATATTTTTATCATAAAATAAAATATTGGAAAAAACAAACATACATATTTTCAAAACATCATAAGAATAAATATTAGTGGGCGTTTTCAGGAAATCATTTTTTTGAAACTTCTCCAATTGTTTTGAAATCCGTTAATTTTACATTTCTGGTTATTAGATTCAAAATATTTTTCCGGCAAGCTTTCCAAGAACGGATAAATTGATTATATTTCTTTCCATTATTTAAAGGAAATCAAATTACACTAAAGGTTTGACTCTTTTGTTTTGTTTAATGTTTCTTTTTCTATTCCTAATATACGTTGAATCTATGATAATGGAAAAGCTTTCGTGTTTGTATTTACTTCGAATTTCCTTATTTTTTAAATATCAAGATTGTTGATTCCAAGAACGCTTACTAATTAGATTTTCAGAAACTATTTCCTTGTTCAATACAACAGTGTCCGTTAGTTATTTCAGACTACATAATTTTATTTTCCAATAAAACCGTATTGATAGAATTTCCAGGGAACAACAAAATAGGTAATTATGCTGCTATGTATTGAACCGTTGCACGAAACAAACCGAAACTACCATTGTGTTCAATCTAATTCACTTTTAATATTTATATATATTTTATTGCTTTTGGAACTATTAGTTATTATTTGCTTGAAAATGGAATTTAAAATATATACATACACAGGTATGTGGCTAATCTATTCCCACAGGATATTGCTACATTGAAAATGTTAATAAGTAGTAAAGTGCAACATTACAATACCAAATTTTAGCAAGTAACCCCATTCATATTAACAATTGGAGAATTGTTTGTAATAAATGTTTATTTTAACATCAACCTGGTTTTAATTTAATAACCAGAATGATACACAACATTATATAATAATTACAGACTGTTTTAGCGAATTTGGTAAACAACCTTGGAAATACAGGTTCTATCGATGTTGAGTAAAAATTTTGAAGATCGTAATTAGTAGATTTTGATAAAGTACAACCCCAATGACATTCACTGAATACATTAGATTTGGTCATAAAGTAAATGTTGACATCAAAATAAAAAATATATGAGGTATTCCGAAGAAGCAATCAATACAGCTAATATCTAGATCCATTATTAAAGCCATTAGAACAACATTTTCAACAGAATGGTGTTCCTAACTTTTACTAGTAAGTAGTGCCGTAAAAGCTTGCCAATGGGAAAACCAGGTTTAACCCAATTTCAGATAATTAGTGTGTCTAAGATATTGAAGATCAATTATGATGAAGCACATACAAACTTTATAAACATACCATACAAATTTAGATTATTATTCCAATACTGTGCTGATAAGATAATGTTTTATTAATTAATAATAATGCTGACGAAAAGTCTGAGGTAATTAAAAGACTGATTATGAAAACTACTTATCAATGTGTAATTTTTGAGACGGATATTTAAGTTCAGAGATTATAAAACATTACAAAGGTTTTGCGTATGCATAGACGTGAGTAATAGACATTATCACAAATATTTTTTAAATTTTCTGAATTATACCCAAGTACGATTTTGGTGTTTTAGCAAAACTTATTCATCTTAAAAAACCGCACATTGTAATTAGTCATTGCAATATTGAATCATTTTTATACTATTTTGCCGGGACAGAACGTCACCAAACTTCCTCTATAGCTTATACATCAAGCAGATAACATTGCAGTACGTTTAAATCATACTAAATTTATGTTTAAGTATATACGTGATCAACATGACAAATGCTCTAAAACTCCATCGCCAAAATTTTGCAAGTACATAAATAAAGATACCTTTCCCCTTATGGCGTGTTGTGAAAACAACTAGAAGAGTAAACTAAAATGTTGGTGTTACTTCAATCAATAAATTTACAACTTTTGAACAACTAAAACTTGGAAAAGTTTCTTGATTTCAACTGGAAATAAATCAACTCTCTATTTCAAGCTATAAACTTGAAATTATTCGGTCTAAAAATTGAATTAATATAATGAGGGAATTTTTCCAAAATTTTGCGGATCAGACAACGAAGAAGACTGTTTTTCGGTCAATTGCATAATAGACAGTATGGATATAGAGTTTTCTAGCTCACCGCAGATCTTTTAACGGGTTGAATTATAAAGCAAGTTTATATTGTCTTTTGGACACAATCAGTTTGGTACGGATGAAAGGACATGTAATCAATACACTCCCTTGACTATTAATATCTATTTAATACTGTAGAGGTTTAGAATTTAAGAAAACAATGCGATAACTCCCAAGTATGACACGAAAAAAGGGTTGGGGTTATTTAAACTTTAATGCATAACCCTTGTTATACCCGTAGACAAGTTCAAGGTCTCCTTTCATTTGAAATTCTTGTGAATCCTCATTTATCAGTAAAGGTGATTAGCAAAGATCTACTAAGGGTTTAAACTTAAATCCGGAGTTGGTTATTATTGTACATGAATTGTTTCGTCCGATAAGCTCAGACTTTTTGATGTTTATCAGAATAAATATACACAATGACGATATTTGAAAGAAGAAATAGAATTGCCTTTAAGGCTCAAGGGAAATTTCACCATTCCCCTAGGCTAGTCCAGTACAGGATTTTGAATGGATTTGGAGACAATAGTACCTTTTACCCTTGATTTAGACATTTGCACACTTGTTCAAGGGGGTATCGTTTAAACTGCCAAAAGTTTTATAAGGAACATTTTTTAATTTTTTCGGTAGAAATCGTATGGATGTATTATGAACATCAGCATAGTAGTAGATGATTATGGTTCGTTATAAATTATTGACGTAACTCTTACTCGTACCAGTAACTGCTATGACATAATAGAATACTAGATATAATATATAAACAAATCAAGATCTAGCTAGGACCCTTATTATTTCCATTAGTATACAGTAGAGTTAGTATTTTATTATAAATGTTGAATATTTCATCTTAAAGAGATCACGGCTGTATATTATGGAAAAGCAGAAGATAAAAGAAAAACCAGCCCTTGTCTGATAATAAGTTTCTGTTATTTAGGAGTAAATATGTAATGATTACATAGGCGCAATAGAGTTATCTGTTGGTTTTACAAACTTACATAAATACTTGAAATTGTTTTGGTGTCCAAAGGTACCGTACTAGTTCATGTTGTAGGTATGATTAGAATAATAGTTTAGTTTGCTTAAATAGCTAAATGGAAGTTATTGACTATGGGGGAGACATTCCAACTATTTTTGACCACACACCTAGAGATTATCTGTGGTTCCTTCCACAAAGAATGTTTTAATTGCGGTTTTTCCTACACATTCCTAGCAAATAGGATTATAAAAAAATAATTTGATAATTACCTTTTAGTTTCAATGCTACACTGTTAACTAAAACGTAAATATCGATACCATAGCAATGGTACTTTAAGGGTTCTAAATATTGAGCAGCCATAATTTTTTGAAAATTATTTTTAAATTGATTTGGGAATAGTTTGAACGTAAAGCTAGATAGATAGATTAGAAGGCATCTTAACTGAATCAGCACTCGGCAAAGGTTAAGCCCAAATACCTAACAGCGCGGTCTCAGTAATCCAGTATTATAAGGAACAGTTGTTACTTACTTGTGATGATGTTGCGAACCCTGTAAGGATTGCGCAGCATAACAGGGTGGATATCCTCAAATGCATCACCAATACTAGTTTTTACTAGTCGATTTAAATCGACTACCTGTATAAACACAAAAACTTAATGTGACACAAATATCCACTGTTGTACAACCTACACAAACGCATAGAGATGACTGATCAATGAGACAGAGAAGTCACTACAGAGTCTACATTCATTTATATACGCACGCGTAACGCTAATATCCGATAACGTGGCGCC
Source organism: Hemicrepidius hirtus (assembly GCA_963082805.1). Taxonomy (NCBI): domain Eukaryota; kingdom Metazoa; phylum Arthropoda; class Insecta; order Coleoptera; family Elateridae; genus Hemicrepidius; species Hemicrepidius hirtus. The sequence goes on from OY720168.1 coordinate 23,082,274, forward strand.
AAATTATAATTTTCTTGAAAACCTTATCGCTTTCCAAAGCCTACCATTGATACTTGGTACTTCAAGAATTAAAATAGCCCCTAACAGTACGAAGAAATTTTTACAAAATAATTCATCAGAAGCTACATTTTACATCATTCTGTTTTTGTAATCAAACTTTAAATAATAAATGTACTACGAAATTCAAGTCAGACGTTTACACAATTTTAAAACGAGAATCTTATCATTTTTTTTATATACTTCTCTATTAAGAAAATACAGGGTGTAATGTAACAGAAAACTCTTAATGACTGATTCTGAGCATTCTGAGGTATAAAGTACCAAGTCCTATTAGCTTGCTTCTTTTTTCTTAAACGTCTTCCTTGAAGAGTTTCCTTTAAAAAAGTATGCAGCAAATCAGAAAAAAACTTAATATCTATTTAACAGGATAATCAAATGTCAATGCTACTGCCCCAAAATACGTTACAGGAAAAGGAATTAATATTTAAAAAATGTATTCAAGTCTTCCTTTCCTAAAAAACTGTTTTAGCATTTTCTATGTTTATGTTTTAAGATAAGCATTTGCGTCTGTAAAGTTCATTATTATAACTAACAGGCAAATCCATTGTTATGTTATCTTAAGGAAATTAATGTAATCCAAATGTGGTTGAATAAATGGTGCAGATTTAAATGACTCAGGACTATGATGCATATAGAGATTGAGATAAGGTGGCATATTTAAAAAAAACATGACAGGAACAGCCAGGAGGTATTTTAAAAGAACCAACATGATAATTTGAGAGGGAATTTTCTGAACTATGTACTCATCCTCCAGCAAGGCTGAAACTGTTTGTCCTGGTGATAGGAGGACATGTTTATGACCAATCTGTAATTTGGTATTGTTGCTAAACCAGTCTCCAGTATTTTTCTAGATATATCAATATGTTACACAAAGAAAAATTCATAACATCATAAACAAAACATCAAAATACTCTTTAATCCACACTGAAGTGGAAACTTTACCGAAACCACACAGACATTCTTTGCTTTGAAAAATTTCATAAGCAATTATTGATTTTTGTATCTGTTAAATTATTACATATGCTAATTAAATACAATTGACAAAAATAGACACATTACATGTGACTTGACTTCAAGGATAAAAAATATAAAAAATCATGAACTTTGAATAATTTTTATTTTACAGTACAATAGTGTTAAACTATTAGGGATACTACCAACACACAAAGATATTTTAAAACATATTCCAAAATACAAATGCAATTTTTAATGTTTATCAATGTCGCTAACTCGTTTTTTGTGGCGGCTTATTGCATCTTGATGTCTCTTAATTTGTTCTTCATGGAAACTAATCTCATCATGAAGATCGGTCTTTAACTTCTGAAGCTGCTCCCTTTGCTAGAATTTAAATGTAAAATCAAATCTAATATAGGTTTTTTGATATGCAAACCTGTTTGTAGAAATATTCTTCTTCTCTAGCAGCCTCATTTTTTCCAAAAGAACCTCCAGCTTCACGAATGGAACCTCCACCACCACCCCCTTTTCCGGCTCCACTTCCTAAATCTCCTAACTGGCTCATGAGCCTTACTTGCCTGTAAAAATTACTGGATAAAAATTATCTCTATAGACAAGTTACATCACAAAATGGAAATGACTAAATAATAAAATTTGTTCTTACTTGACGATGCTAAATGTCGAAGAACGACCAGCAATTGTACGTAAACAACTCATCGTTCTTAAAATAACTCACAATTACGTTCTTTTAAATCACAATTCAAAAAACGATTGAGAAGGTAGTGCAATTTGATCGGCCTGCTAGGGAGATATAGACCTAGATCAACATGATGTGTCTAGATTATCGTCTCGGGAATATTAAATGTCGCCATTTTGTAAAATACAATCTCAAAGACAGAATATATTTTGATATCAAATTATGAAGATTTCTCACCCATTTCTTATAAACTTGTTTTAAACATATAAAGATAAATAATAAAATAAATTGGTTTATTCTAAACGGTTTATATATATATTACCAAACGCTTTTATATAAACACAAGGTATTAGTAGCGACATCTCTTGAAAATAAACGCAACTATTATGTTATAAAATTCTGTAATAATAAGACAATAATAGTTATTATTCAATGTAGGCAAGTAATTTTAGTTTTTTTAGGAGTGCAAAACAATTCACGTGCCAATGTTTTTAATATTTTCACTTTGACTTCACTTATTATCAGTGATAATGATAAGAAAAACAGCTGATTATAATCTTTAATGGAAGCTAAAAAGCATCTAAGTTAAATCCCAAACCAATATTATTTGATATAGTAATTTGGGAATCATATAAATGCACAAAATTATTTATTTATTTTGCCACAAAAATTTAAGAAATAATACGTACTACCTACCTAAAACAGTCGTCATTTCCGGTTAGTGTCTTAAGAGGTTAAGAATCAGAATTGCAAATATTTTCAATTCCTTTTGGTATGTTTTGTTAGTTTTATGTTTTTTTGGAAGTATATATAGATGTACCTATATTTGTGTATTTATTTTAAAATTTGTTGTGTTATGTTTAATTAATAATAAAAAAATTGGGAATTTCCGCCATCTTTAATTCTTATCCAATAAACACAATTGGCGCCTTTAGTTTTGAATTGAAAGGAAAATGTTTATTTTCTAGATAAACTTGATACATCGAAAATGCCAAATAATTATGAACATATTTTAAACCTGAAAAATACGTCTGAAACTAATGATGATAACGATACGTCCAGCGACCCAGAAACAGAGCCCAAAATTAATCTTATTACCAGTGCTTTACGTGATAACTTTTATGGTTGTGATATCTTATTGTGCCTGTTTATGGCTGCACTTCAATCATACAGAGTAGACAGATGTTTGAGACCTTTTCCAGGAATGTACATTAAAGATTGTAATAAAGACATTGACACATTGGTAGGTAAGCAATTATTATAGTAGTTATGGACATGTACACTACATCCAAATTTTTAGAGAACAACATGTGAATCCATACCTCCATTACAAAATATTTTAAAAACTCCATTTACATGTTCTAATGAATTAGTTGAACTACTAGCATGGTTATTTTGTCAGAAAGATCAGCCGCAATTAAAGAAGATTAATTATGTAAGTTATAAAAAAAGTTATTGCACAGGAATATATTTTTGTTTTACAGGATGAAATAAATCTACCTAGTCCAATAAATAACTCGTTAAGACCACATTACATTTATTCTGTTGTTTATCCTGAACGCGCTGAAACAACATGGAAAAAACGAAAAGGGTCCAGGAATTGTTTCCTGGGTTACCATGGCAGCCAACTAGATAATTTTTATTCTATATTAAAAGTAGGCTTGCAACAACATTTTAGTACAGCAAAGGTAAATATAGATTATGGGTACCTACATGTTAGTAGCTACATCAAGCTCTGCTTGTTCTGCCAGGATTGGTACAAATTTCTAAATTTTGTTATCAGGAACTTCTATTTGGGAAAGGAATATATTTAACAACAGAGATAACAGTTAGTATGACTTATGCACCATTTAGCCAATCTTGGACAAATAGTGCTCTGGGAAATAAAAAAAGTATAATAGCTGTCTGTGAGGTAATTGATGATGTCGACAAAGTGAAATGTAAAGGTATGAAAATGTTCAATCAAAAAGTATTTAAATTTAATAACTAATCATTTTAATTACAGATGAAAAATTTAAAGAAAGAGCTTTAAATCATGGTAGTATTTCTGGAACAATACCCGATAAATATTTTGTAGTAACAGATAGTGATATGTTGAGATTAAAATATTTATTTGTATATAAAGAAAATACTATTTCGACCATGAAGTCATGGATTTATAACAATTTGGCTCTTGTGCTCATTTCAGTATATGTAATCATTTTATTTTCTGTTGGATTTTTCCAAGGACCTACCTGGTCAAGACTACAAAAAAGACTTTACCGAATGATATATTCCGAACAGATAATAAATAAAATTTAATATGTTTAATGTGTATTACCACTCTTAGGGAAAATTACTAACAAATAGTCTTACTATGTACCAAAGATTATAAAGATCTCCCTGTTGAAAGATTGTGAAATAGTAATTAAAAATATAAACTCCATGTGGAGCTTCCCTTAATATAATATTTTATAGCGTGTTGCGTGCTAAATGCACTTTTCTAAATCGCCTTTCTGATGCACTTGTGTGCATCTTAAAATATTTTAGTTAGATTACATTAATAGAAAATTTAAAAATCTATAATTATTTTAAGAATAACGTGTTATATAGTGTAGGTACATAAAATAATAATGAAACAGTTATACATATCTTCCTGAAAATTTAATTATTCTAGTGTTTTACTATTTTCCTATTACAGTACCATTATATATTAATTTCCACATTCTGGTCTTATATTAATAGGTATTGCATTGTTAGGTTTTAAGATATCTATAGTTTGTAATTACTGTGTAAGAGAATTTTGTAATTTTTATGTACAAACCTACCTACATCATTAAAAAATAGTTGATTGATTTCGTTTTAGTTTTGTTACTTAATAAACATTAAATAAAACGGTGCAAGGGAGGGTTTGGAAAAAAAAGAACGCAAAAAATACGGAGAAGAAGATACGAGTATAAACTCCTTGGATACTGTGGTTTGGATACAAAACAAATTCCCAAAACGCGTGTAGGTTTTCTAAACTGTTTGTGGTAAGTACCTAAGGGGTTTTTACAAGTTGTTTTGTAGCCTGAAAAAGTTAAAATTGCCTTGTCCATGTATGTCAGCCATTTCATTCTTAATTAATAATTGTTAAACGGGGGGGAGTTAGCGTCCCTACCGTATTGATGTGTAGTTAATAATAATAATAAAAAAAAAAAACTTGAATGGGGGTTTAGAACAACAAATTTCTGCAATGAGATTGAAGGACGATATTCTGCAGATCATAGATAGAAGATATAGATGAAACAGGCGGATGATACAGAGGGGTGCTTGGTTTACGCGGATTCAGAAAATAGCGCCTAAAAATTGTTGCTATGGTATTGTAACTACGCATCATTCTCTGTGACATTCATCCCGACTAGAAAACGATTAGGACAATTTCAAAGGATGTCACATCATAGTTATAACAACCTTGAGAGGAGGTTCTTTGAAATCGTGAATTAAAAAAATGTAAACATAATTTTTTTCTTTGTTGTGCGGTTTTCCAATTACCTACTCGACTACAAAAGGATTTTATTTGCGACTGTCGCAGCAGAACCCTAACCCAGTCGTAAACTGAGGCAAAACACAACTTGTAAACAATATTTAGTATAAAGTTAAAAACAATTTATTGGTAGAAAAGGAAATACGGTTAAACTAATATAAGCATAACTCGCTTTTCCTTGACATTTTGTTGTCATTAGAGTGTTGGGGTTTTCCCATGCATACCAGAGTACAAAAGTGGTTTTTGTAGGAAAAAATCTCATTTGTTGTATTAAAAAATAGTTTTATAATAATAATTTAAAAAAATGTTAGTTTAAAGAAAAATGTAGGTACTGATATTTCTTCTTGAATTTGGGGATGTAGAAAACATCTACTTCTGGGAAAGAAAAGTATAACTAATCTATATAACATTTGTATGGTGAAATACTATTTATTGTACTTTTCATAATCAAAATAATAAATGGGTGTTACAAAATGTATGTATTCATAAACAACCCACAACTGAAGTTTTGGTTGGCTGTTTGTTAAATTGCGTCAGTCGTATCTGCCGGCGCAAGGGGATTTCAGATTTCAGTAAGGTCTATGCTTCGCGGGCAGTAGCTATATCAGGGGTCTCAGCATAGCAGTTATTAATCGATTATTTAGAAAAATGGAGACTAGCCATATGTTTCGTATTTTGACAGTAATTTCTGTGATTTACTTGCCAATAGTAATTTGTGTGCAAGTAAAAAAATATCCTTTGCTTATGCCTAATGTTCATCCAGATATGGTAAGTATAAACAGAAAGTTTTGTGCTGCTTGATTTATGGGTTGCCTATCATTTTCAAAGTTTGTATAGGACAGAGATCATTTATTTTTGGATTGATTTTGAATTAAACACTGAAAAAAATTCTACATCTATACTGTATTTTTGATTTATATATCAAACCAATATTAACATCTGTGTTGATATTTGCTTTCCTCGAGTGTTTGATATATTATTTGCAATTAATTAATACAATAACTATCCACTTAAAAAAACCATAGCAATATTCATGACGTTAATTAAAAATTGCTTTAATAAAGGATAATAAATTTTTGTAGGATGAATTGTACCTTTGCACGCCAATTAAAGTGATTCCTAAAAAAAGTTTCTATATAGGTAAGGTCATAGAAATGCCATTACATGCTAATTAGTTTTCAACATAAATTATTCATATTTGCAGTCGGATTTGAACCTAATGCAACAATGGAAACTGCACATCATATGCTTCTGTATGGTTGTACAGTACCTGGGAGTGACCAACCATACTGGTAAAAAAATTATAATATGTTTACTGCCTCCCTATAAACAACTCTTTAACAGTAGCGCGAAATCTCAAATGTAAAGAACAAAAAAGTTTATCAGACTTCAATAATTTAAAGTATCAACAATTAAGAATAAATTAACAAAACTATAGAATTTTTGACTGATCTATAGTAAACTCTAGTCATTTAACGCGGTACTTTTTTGTGATATCTTAAAATTATAGGGACTGTGGGGAGATGGCACAATCAAAAACAAAAAACAATCTTGTTAGAGCGAGCCCATGTGCAGAAGGTTCTCATGTAAGTAAGAAAGCGTAAATAGTTAGTATTGTATGTTAAAACATACATTTTGTAGGTGATTTATGCATGGGCTAGAGATGCCAAAAGATTAGAGCTACCAGAAGATGTAGGCTTTCAAGTAGGACCAGGGACCCAAATCCAGTATTTAGTTCTACAAGTACATTACGCCCACGCTGATAAATTTAGAGGTAAATATTATGGTACATTATTTTCTTTATGTAAGAACAATGTAATAATTTTTTAGATGGAAGTACGGATGATTCAGGAATATTTTTAATGTATACAGAGAAACCGTAAGTTAACTAACTTACTACTTTTTTTTTTTAATTTACGCATGTATTACGGGGATGGGACAACTACCAAGGATATATTTCGCCCATGTAACGCGTAATCTAAGATAAAATTTTGTTTTTCAGGAGGAAAAATTTAGCAGGAGTAATTTTATTGGGTACTGGTGGAGCAATCCCTCCAATGTCTGTAACGCATATGGAAACAGACTGTGAAATCACAGAAAAGAAAACAATTTACCCTTTTGCATACAGAACTCATACACATAGCTTAGGTAAATATTTAATATCTTCTAGGACTTAAAATAAATATTTTTGTTTAATTAGGAAAAGTAGTTGCGGGTTACAAAGTGCGCAGAGATGAAAATAATGAAGATCAATGGACTTTGCTTGGTAAAAGAAATCCATTAACACCACAAATGTTTTATCCTGTTTTTAATAAAGAACCTATTACGTTTGGAGACAAACTGGTAATGATTTAATTTGATTTAAAAATTAGTTTTAACGTTTTCTTTATATTTTAGGCTGCAAGGTGTACAATGAAGAGCGATCGCACAACATATACACATGTAGGGTAAGTACCTATTTTAATTTTTCTGTATCAAGATAAGGAGACTTATATATTAATTAATTTATGTTTTCAGAGCAACCAATGCTGATGAAATGTGCAATTTTTACTTAATGTACTATGTGAAAGAAGGAACACCTTTAGATATGAAATATTGCTTTACCCAAGGTCCACCCTACTTTTTCTGGGACAATCCTGAAAATAACCTTAACCACATTCCTGAACAAGAGGCATCAACTCTATAAACTGAGACCAACTTGTCAACGTAACCACCTTACAAACTGTAGGTAAAATAAAAACGTACATTCCACTAGTAGATTTATATGTAAAAGATAAATATAAATATTTTACCATGTATTTATTTTTCTATTCTAATTAATTTATTGAATTGTGATCTATTTAACTTTTTGTTGAACTGGTTGTATTTGGTTAGTTACTTAAATATCTATTTCTTGTTACTTAATTTTTACTTAGGAATGCTTCCAAATTTATGTACCTAATGATAATCATATCAACAGTAATTACAAATTTATAAGTAGTCATATATTTAAAGTGAGATTTAAATTTTTCTAAAATACAAAAGATAATGAAATGATATATTTTATGTAGAACTTCCAGCCACTGTAAAGTTGTATTAAAGAAGAGTATACCCACTGTTAGGCTGTAAATAACTGTAGATCAATTGTGAACTAAAGTGATGATGTATAGGTTTTATTTTTCTGCAGAAATTTTATCTTAGTCAATTATATGGACTGTAAATGAAGCGAAAGGTAGTAATGTTACTTATCACTAACAGCCAAACTATTACTATCTGTACCAGAATGATCTATATTTCATTATTTTAATTATTGTTTATTTTATTGAAATTTTAAGAATAAAATATTGTCTATGTACTTCAAATTATACCTGACAAAGTCCTGTAAATTTGTACAGCAAATACATAAAAGACATTACTGAAATATTTTGTTTGTTATTGTTATTACATTTCTTTAACTTAGAGCACATATTTTTCTAAATAAGTTGAAGGCCCCAATCGCGGATATACCGTAAAGTGAGTATATACGGAACTGCAGGGGTTATACAGAACGGAGCGTACAAATTTTAAATTTCCCGCAATATATTTGCGACTGTGAGATATTTAAATACTGATAGTCGTCATATGCGCAGTTGGAGCATTTTGTAGTTTGTGTATGCTAGTGATAAGTGCTTAAACGTAACGGTAAGTTTGTTATAAATTTTTATAAAAACCATCGAAAATGTACATAATAAAGAATGCAAAGTAGTCTCATCTGTAACTCTTTTCACGATCAAGATAGATTATGGCCGCAATGGAACTTAGTTTAGAACCTAACCTCTAATATATATATACACTTTTGTTTATTTTTTTAACCTATCATAAAAGCAAAAAAACAATCGTTTTCAAACAATCACAATTTTCAGGACTATACGGAACGATGCCACGAAAACATAAGCATGTTCTGGGAACATCGTTTCGAAGAAACTACGCTGAAGAAAACATGGAATTGGCTTTGGAAGCTGTTGTAGACAATAATATGTCATTTGGGCAAGCTGCCGAACGTTTTAACGTGCCAAAAACTACCCTATACAATAAATATAGGGGCACATATGCATCGGATAGGCTAGGAAAACCACCTGTTTTAAGTGTCATTGAAGAAAAAAAAATTGCTAGCGCAATGATATCGGCAGCAAATTATGGATATCCGTTTGTAAAGCAAGACATTCAAGAATTTGTACAACTTTACTTGAATCGCAAAGGTGTTATTATACAATGTTTTACTGACAATATGCCAGGTGATGAATGGATAAAAGCTTTTATGAATCGGAATCCTGAATTAAGCCAACGAAATTCGGAAAACATAAAACGTGCGCGAGCAGAAGTGACTCCTGACATGATGAATGCATATTTTGATGAGCTGCAGGTGACTATGAATGATGTTCCGCCAGAGAATGTGGTTAACTATGATGAAACCAACGTCACCGATGATCCTGGCAAACAAAAAGTTTACATTAAGAGAGGGAACAAACATGCGAGAAGAATTTTGGATAACTCTAAGTCATCAACTTCAATTATGTTTGCCGCTACTGGAGATGGGAAATTACTAAATTTATACGTCGTATATAAGGCGAAAAATCTGTACCCAGAGTGGGTAGAAGGAGGACCAACCGGCTGCTTTTATAATCGTTCTACAAATGGATGGTTTGATGGGGCCATATATGAAGATTGGTTTTTTAAAGTTGCCCTTGGCTATTTCAGGGACAAAGAGGGAAAAAAAGTTATTGTTGGTGATAATCTTCAAAGCCATTTATCGGAAAGGGTGATCAGAGAATGTGAAGCACATAATATTGCTTTTGTGTTTTTGCCACCCAATAGCACCCATATCACCCAACCATTGGATGTTTCCGTATTCCGTCCGGTTAAAGGAGCCTGGCGTGACATTTTAACTGATTGGAAACGAAAATATCGCGGTGTTTTACCCAAAACTGTTTTCCCGCGTTTACTTAAGAAATTGCTAGAAAAAATACAACCTCGACTAGAACATAATATTACGGCGGGATTTACCGCATGTGGAATTATTCCTGTGAATAGAGATAAAATTATAAAGAAATTAATTTCGGCTGGACAAAGAATTAATGAGCCTGCAATGGCTGAGACATTTGAGACAATCATGAGAAGAAATACCAAAGCCCCGGAAATACCGAATAACAAACGAAGCAAAAAGATTGATGTCCCAGCCGGAAGGTCAATATCTTTGGCAGACCTACAACATCCTAAACCTGGACCTTCACACGAAATCGATAATGACGAAATTGAAAATGTTGAGGGCGTTGAGGCTGACAACTCGGAGGATGAGGGTAACGATGACAATAATGTAACATCTGAAGACGAAAATATGATTAATGATGGTAATACTGAAGAAAACTTTAAAATTCCAGTAAATCAAATCTGCGATATAACAGTAGATTGTTTTGTTATTTGTGGATTCATTTATAACATTAATACCAAAAAAGAGACTTCTAAACATTTTGTTGGACAAATAAAAGAAATAAAAGATAGGAATAGTATTATTGTTGACTGCCTACGTAATTACAAACATCATAAAAATAAGTTTGTTTTTCCAAATGTTAGTGATAAAAATACAGTCACTTTGCAGCAAATTAAATTTTCGATTTCAACGCCTACCATTGCCAGAGGAATTTATACATTTTCTAAAGATGTTCCTTTATAAATTATATTACTTGTTTACTTTACTTTAAATTTTTTGTTTACTGCAGTAAGTGCTTTGTTTATGTAGTTGTTTTATAAATATACGTTTTTTCTAGTACATTTGTACCTATTTCTCTTAGTTTTTTTTTTTTTTTCATCAACGTATCGAAAACAAACTTTCAATTCTCATTCTCCTTACATTTCCTACGTTTAAGCCCTTTGTCATTAAAAAAAAAAAATTTTTTAATCTGAAATTGTTCGGTAAAGGCTATGCATAAATGTAAAACGGACCAGAATCAAATTTTCATGTGTTTTCTTAGCAAAAATATCATCGTTCCGTATATACTCAAACTCTGGGTTATACGGAACGGTAGTTTTTTTTTTAAATAAGGCCCCCTTAGGCCCCCATAATTAATTTCAAGACCTTAAATGTAAGTATAAGTATAGACGCAACTCCCAACACAAAAAAAAATATTTTTTTACTTCCATGATAGAAGTTACTCACAAAAATGTTTAAAAATCGTTCTGTATATACTCACTTTACGGTATCTGAAAGTCTGTGCATATCAGAAGGGGGATATAGTAGAAGGAGAAAGGCCCTTAAGAAGGTAATTGGGTCAGTAGTAGCAAATTGTGCACGCAATTGCAAGACGTATCAGGTATCACTACATGTATAAGTTGGTCATTCTATACACAGTAAAGAAGTTGAGTAGCCCTTTTTCCTATACATCAACAGGAGAGCTGGAGAAAAACCGGTTGTCTCCTTGCCATGGTAGGTAGATACCCAAAGTGATGTGGGTTGCGGAAGCGGTATCTGTTTTAGCAACCGCTTAGCAGTTGGTATGGTTGCTAGTATATCAGGCTCGAGAGATATTAATTGGAGAGATGAGCGATACAAAAACAAGTCCATGGTTAGAGTAGGTTAGGTAGCAGCAGGCGTCTTGCTGTCGCACTTTGCAACATAATAATTTTATGTTTGACATTGGAATAAAGTTTGCATTTCCAGACCAATGTTGTGTTTGGCTTTTGTTGTTGACTATAGTAGATACCTATTATAAAAACTGTTTGCAGGAGTTATAATAGAAGACCTACTGAGCATTCAGGCATTGAAATACTTAGAAAGGGTTGGGTGATCTTGGAAAAAAATTGCGGCGCACTAACTGAATTATAATTTTGCCATTTTCGCGCTTATATGACGATATGGATTGAACCTAGTATCAAGGTCTCCCATAAGCCTGCGGCCAGCTAGTGTGATGTCATCATGACATCACCGGGAAGTGTTGCGGCCCTGCTTGGACCCGTTGCGGGCGGTTGGAAAGCGACACTCGCAAAGCGTCCTGTCTGTCGCTAATTCAGCGCCATTGCCTCTCTCGGGCTCAAGTCTCAAATCAATAGGGGCTGACGTCAGAGTGGGTGCCGAGGGCGCTATCAACGTAGCGGAGGGGGGCCGTGCACTTGTAACTTGGCTAGTAGTGTTATGTATTCGCGCAAGTGGGTTTGCGAACTGTTGGTGTTTCGTGATCAACCGATGTGTGCAGCGTTTGATTCGACGTAAGTTTTGCATACAACAGGCTGTTATTGTGTCAGTTTAGAGATACATTAAAGCTGCACTGCCTGGCGACATTAGGAAGATTTTCAGTAACGTGCCAACTGGCCTTCACCGGCATATTAGTGTTGAGATTGAAGGTCTCTACGCAAAGACTGCAAAAGGCCAGTAGAGGTCAACTAATGAAATATTTAATGTTCTTGGAATATTTCCTAGCTTGCTGCTGCACTGAAATCGCTAATGTATTCATTGTCAAGCTTATTTGTTACTGATTACTGCTATTTAACCATGTTGCTTCTAATGGTACCACTGTAACCAATCATGCTGCTGCTGCTGTGATAATCTTTCCTCTCCTCCTAACATTGGACTACGTTGCTATCGTCCTGCTACACAGCAGGATAGTTCATATTCTCTCCTTTAGTTGAATCTTCAATTTTATCCTGCAACTCGTGCGCAGTGGATAACGCGCTACATATGACTTGTTTACTAGTCGTCATTCACAATACCATTGCACTAACGGCTCTAATATCAAATAAAATCGCTCTTGCTTTGTTTATGTATGGTTAATGCCTGTTGATTTCGAAGGTTGATGCATCCTTGATGACATCGCACGCAAAAAAAACAACTCGTTAATTAAAGAGTAACTCCTTGCAAAATAATTATCCATGCAAAAACTTTGCGAAAAATGTAGCGCCTTATCCTGTGTTGCAGTAGCAAAACAGGTTGTGTGAGTTCCCGCCGGCGTCAAGTTTCTAAAAGACAAATAAAACAAAAAAACATTGGAAAGCAACCCATAATAGCTTGTAGAGACTAATAAAGAATAATTAGGGAGATAGTGTTATCTTATGACATCTTGAGAACCTCGATGCAGACGCGAGATGGAGCTGTTTGGTTTGCACCCTGGCTGGTTAGACGGGTTGCAGGATGAACGTTTTGCAGGACGCTTGGCGCTAAAGACGATCCCACATTCACCTTTCACCTTCTGGGGAGGCCGTTTGTTCTTACATAATGTTGACCTCATCCCGACCACGCGGCCGCTCGCATTCAGCACTTATTTGTATGCTGATTTATTGTTTGCAACTAATCACGTGCATATTTTGGATGAAAAAGATCGAATACCCAGAAAAATTTATACTTCCGCTCTATTCACATCAAAAAATTTCCGAAATTGTGAAATAATCAGTATAATTTACTAAACTATAACTAAACAATAAAGTAAATGTTTCCCTACATGTCAAGACAAGTCCGCATTCCTAATATTCTCTTTATGCGCGTCGCGGTTGTTGAATTTTAAACTTGCAAATACAGATTATTGTCCCGAGTAATCTCTTATGATAGTTCACATATTTTTTCGAAACAGAAGTATATTATTAGAGGAGAGACCCTTAACTAGCGGAAAATTCAAAAGGAGGGTCGAATTTATTTCAAAGGTACACGTAGTTTGCTTCAAGGTTCCAAAATTTATGGATGACTACTTCCTGGCGTTGTTCGAGTATTAACGGATAACATCATATAAGTAGTTAACTTTCATATAATTGAATCTTAACCGCATGTCCCTTAATAAATGGGTATATTATCATAAAACATTGTCTGTGGAGGCGTCTGTTAACATTTATATTTATATCAAATTCATTAATTCCGAATAATTTAGAATTAATTTTTGTTGTAGGTTGATCGTCGAATAATGGAAGAAGCAGTTACTTCTAGCACAGGTTGGTATTTTGTTAATTTATAATAATAGTAATAATTAATTTCTCAATATTCATCTTAGGATATTTAAAAACAATCTACTCGTTTCGTTATACAAATATTATATACATATACGTATGTAAACATTATGCGGTAATCTATCGATCATTCATAATTCGTGGCAGAACTCTTTATAACTGATTATACAGAAATAACCAATGTGTACTATTTATATACATACAATGTAATTACTAGTTTCACTTTTGCCTCTTGTTAACTTCTGTTTTAAAACATTATCGCATTTGTTTCGTAAACATGTAAAATATATTTACTCAGATAAGATAACTTTTGAATAGTACATCAAGATTTTTGACGAATTGTTGAACGGGATAGATAAATAACTCTGTTTAACTCGCTCTTTCAAAATCCCAACCAATGAGCTCATTAATTTACAGATTACATTAATCAAATAGATAGATTTTTTTAATTTTTATTTTAATATCAGTATTACCATTAACCAATTCAAAGCTGTTGTTTCCGAAAAACTTGAGGTACTGAATTTTGATAAAAATCTACAGTGAACGTTATTAATTTGTGTTATCTAGGTAAACCGTTTTCGGCGTTTTCTTATCAGTATTTCTTCAGACGTTTTTGCGATATCAGTAATTGTAATGTAAATCTTGGTTATTCCTATGGGGGACGATGATCTTGTACAGCCATATGTATCGAACGCAGCTGTGGCACGGAAAGCAGGGGACATTTTACAACAAACATGTGTATTTTCTCTGCCGAAGCCTAAAGATGTGTTAAGGTAGAACACGGCGACAAAGGAAGTGCAACCAAATGCGTTCGTAGGCGATTTTAAAACGTAATTACCAGTTGGGGATATTCCAATCTTGATTTGTATTTATTAAATCGTGCGTGAATGTCGCGAAACTTCATGAAAATTATATCCTTTTTAATTGTACCTTCTCTATTTTTTTCCAAAATGAGTTTAATCCGTTACAATTATTTATACATATACGTAATGCGGTTTACTTATATTTATTATTATTATATATTATTATTATTATTATTATTATTATATATATTATTATAAAAGTTCAGTACCAAAAAGCTTTTATGTTCCGGTGGAGCATGTGCTCTTTAAGGGTCCACGTGCAATGAAACGCTTGCAGTTGTGTATGTAGTATAAATTTTCTTTTATTTTCCAAACTCTACGAGCCATAACGATATTTCCTCGAACACGATAGCTACCTATCATTATTCAATTTCGGCTTTATATAAGACGATTTTTCAGTTAGAATCTATTTTAACAATGTTGTTCATTTTTGGAGTTTTTTATAGCCCGGGTTTATATCCTGGCATCGCTTTTTAGCCATATTGGCAGAAATAGGCCAAGGATAAAGAAATATAATAGAAAAAAGTAACCTAAAAGAAGCAGTTTAGCAAACAAAATATCCCGGGTTCTAATTCAGGTCTGGGAGGTAATAGTTACACTCCCGTAGTGAATAAAAAATCGTGGCTGTTACCGTGTATTTAAATGTTGACATAAACATCGTGTATAATCTTTAACGTAGAAATAAGAAAATGCCGCCGTGCTTAGCTACCACGACTCGTGGGTTTAATTAAATCCCAGCATCGTCACAAGGGTTAATAACGCACGTTGAAATTAATATTTTGTCTTTTAAAAATTAGAATTAAGTATTTTTATTAATAAAATATAAATAATTAATACTTGACGTTATATAGCTTCCGGGTGTAGTTTTATTAACAAATTAATCGTAAACTGTTTGCTTACTTTTTTTAGATATGCATGTAGTATCTCGATTATAAATAGAGTGGTTTGTGACGTTTTGTAAATTCTATATATTGTTTCTTTTATTTATAGTGAAAATAAAAATACTAAATGCTGTGTTTTTTTAGATTGCTTTTGGAAGCTCTCATTTACATTAGAATTTTTAATAACAGATATTTTTGTATCACTAGAAAGCAATTATAAATTATTTACAAACTGTTCGAATTCAATTCAATTGATTATCTGTTATAAAATTGCCCTTTTAGAAAGTGGGGTTTTTAAATTTTGAAAATTTATTATGTGATGGGTGCCAAAGGGACTCGTAGCGTCACGTATACAGTATTCATGCAACTTCCCCACTGTGACGTCACAGGATTTTATTATAAATTTTTGAATAGGGACACAAAGGTTTCTAAATTTATACTAGAATTTTAAAATGCATTTGAAATATTCCTGGCTGTTCCGACGTCAGAATATTTTCGCTAATGATTCTGTTCGCTATAGAATTTAATTTATTTTCCGATTTTTTTCCTTGTCGAAAATTCTTCTGAACACGTGTTTCGTCACGTTATTTCATTATTTGTAACTAATATTCTCATCAATAACTGATTTGAATTTGATAAATCTGATTTATTTCTTTGTGTTCTAGAATCCTGCGCAAGAAGATTACAGCCCAAAGTTCTCAACAAATCATAAAGGTAAAACATGACTTTTTTATTCTATTATTAGATCTTAGTTCACAAAGCTCCCAGCTTATGAACGCGTAAAAAACATTTACAAAAAAACTTGTATGTGCATCCACATTAGTATGTATTCACATTAAAATTCATTAAACATTTATATATTATCGCATTAGAGACAGTCGTATAAAATTTAATAAAATACAAAATAATTAATATATATTATAAAAAAAATTAAATTGATTATGTCCAAGTCTCCAATAATCATTGTAAGACTTCACGAGCAGATTTATATAATGCTGCAAAACTAGGTTGAAATTTGATAATAGGGCATTACTAACACGTTATGTCTGATAATCTCACGTTCTTTGCGCATTTACAAGCTAGACTATTATTCTACGACGATGTAACTTGCTCCAGATTTTTGTTTGTTCAAAACCCTCTCGTCATTCAATCTACCAATAAAGTTTGCTGAAAACTTAGTTTTCTAAAGTTCAGATATAGAAAAGGTTTGATGTGGAACTCTTCTTTCCATTATGAGATTTTAACTTGTTACATGAAATGTTTTGCAGATCTTAATTGATCGGAATCGGAAACAAGTTCGACAAAGTTTGATATTTATCCCATTCACGTTTCGGGGCATGTTTTCTTTTAATATTATATGGGGGAAGATTTGTTACGACATCCATACTAGGGCAGTAGATTTCATGCTACCATTAGTAATCCGCAACGTACTGATTATGTGTGTATCAATTTTATCGACAAATGGTGTTCATCCAAACTGGGTAGCAGTAGAGTAAACTAGAGTTAGTCCTGTTATACGTAAATGCATGCTCATTAGCTTTCCAGCTTGTACATGCTAGTTTTAATAATAGAAGTATTTTTCCTTGTTTGTGTCTTTTGTAAATTGAACCGAAGACATAAATTAAAAATAAGATTTTAGATGTCGGATAAATTTAAGAAAATCGTAAGGTGTAGATAATTACATTAGGCACGTACAGTAGGATTACATTTATTAATAACATGTTAATGCATAAGCGTTTATAAATGCACTTAGTGTTAAGTAAATAGAGATCGCTAAAAGCATAACGAAATTGGGGTATTCGAAATAAAGCTGTTATCAGTCTCTTTGTGGGGCATATGAGCTAGAAATTTAATTATTTAGCATACACTCTGAGACGGAAAACACGATTAAGTTGTGTAGTTGAATTATACGAAATTTTTACAAGCAGGTGGCAGAGTATACCTGTTAGTACCTTAGGAAAATTTTTAAATGATTAATATTTTTGTTTTTTATGTTTTTTCTCCAGCGGGTAAGCCTGAAAGGTACATTTAATTAATTGTCTTTAAGTGACAAAACACCTCGTTAAGATATTTGAAAATTATATTTCCATTTCTAAATTCTTTTTCGAATACGCAGTTTTACTTAAGAATAAACAATATGATATTTAAAATGTATCCATATACTATACCGTTATTCACCCACAATTTAAATTTATAGCCGATTGATGCGAAGACATTGACAATGACCTTAAAATTTCTTTTACCCCAACCACTTACAAAATGTAGGTTGCTACGAAGAGAATACAAATTCGTTTTCATCATCTAAATGTCTAAAGCGAAAAGGTATAGGATTGCTTCACGGTTGTTTTTTAAGATGTTCGTAATCAAATCCTGATCCTTCACATGTTTCGAACTTCAATAAAGAAGTTGGAATTTAAAATTCATCAAGTTTAGTACATACATCGTAGGTGGACGTGTGACAAATTCAATTCAAAAGATACTAAGCTGTCCCCTTCCATTTTCTTTTCCTAAGTGATTTTACGTAGTTGCCGGAGAGTTAACATTAGCGAAGTTGTCTATTTTTGAAATTTCGCGTTTTTCCTGGCCTAAAAAAAGGCGACGCGAGATCGTTAACCCTTGCTCATATCTTTAAGATAATTTAATTTTGTCGGTATTACAATATTTTTTTCTGAAATCTATTATTATATGGATTAATCGATTTAAAAATGTTGTCTATTAATACCATTTTTGTTTCCCCCAATTAGATAATTTAATCCAACAAACCCCGTGCATTAAATTTATGGGGTTGTAATATATCGCAAAATATTTTCACGGTGAAAATCTGTGCTAACCGTTTTTGATAAAAGGGTGACGAGGTTGAAAGTGGTCGATGCGCTCTTGGATTTTCGGGATACCATGTTTTTTTTTCACCACTTGATGTGTTAGTTGATGCGAATTTATTTTTCAAAAGGGTCGCTTTTTGGATGTATTGGAAATCCGTGGTGACAAATCTTGTTTCGATTTGTCCCTACTAAGGTTTGGGAGATGACCTACCGAATTTGTTAATTCGTTAATGTAAGAACCCTCCATCAAAGGGTACATTATCAAGATAAATAAAATAAATACAATCCGAAAGCTCGTTCTCATCCCTTGCTTTGATGAAACATAAAACATGTATCGTGTGTTGAAAATTTACTTAAAACTTTACTATAATATGCTGGCACAGAATTGGTATATTTTCAGGAAAATGACGAAACTGTATGTATTTTTGGTTACGGTGTAAGTAAAATTAGAATTTTTTTGTTGCTGAAATAAAAAACAGGACTATTATAGATTTATAGCCGATTTTGTTGTTTGAACTATATTGGACGTACGTAATTATAATACTTCCTTATACTAGAAATCGAAACTCGAATAAAAAATTTATTTTAGCCAATTTAAAGCATTGTTCTCTATTTTCACTGTTTCTTTTCTACGTAGTCACTATTTTCTATACCCGAAATACTGTAGCCTTGGTTTTCTTTTAGTAATTTTACTACTTTTCCTTGTATTATTGTAATAAATATTTTATCAGAACGTCCTTATTTTTTGTATGGTTTTTTCTCACCAGTTCTAATTGTTATAAATGTTAAAAAGTGATAAGGTCAACCTTAAGATTTATGTTGATGTAAGTAATTGAAGGAAGATGTTAACGTTGTATTAAAGTTGAGTGGATGATTATTTTTATTACGTCTACTATTAGCAAATAACAATATTTAATCATCCAGAAAAATAACATAAGCAAATCAAAATCCCTTCTTTGAAACCATAATTTATAGGAAATATTAAAATAGGTAAATTACGGAACATACAAAAATAAACATAGTTTCTATTATAAATTTTGAACAGGTCAATAAGTAGTAGTTACAGCTACTTGTAATTTACTATGCAAACACACGTAGGCATATTAAATGATGCTTACATGTTGTGTTGTTCTTTATTGTTCAACTAGTAATCATTGGGTTTATAAGAAAACAATAAACAAATTGAAACATTTTTGATTTTTTTTGAAAATGCGCCTTCATTCTAAATAGTAGTTCAATATCTTTCTAAATAATTTCACATTTCGGTAAAATGTTAACCAACGTACACACCTACATGCGATTGTGTTCACGCAATTTTTTTTCCCGAAAACAGCAACTCTTTTGTACATAAGATTGAATGAACAACTTCGATTTGAATTCGTGTATTGTTAATTCTTGCCCACGTTTATACTTGACCTTGAAACAGTGAGTTATCTGCTATAAAAAGGAGATGCAGTTAAATAGGTAAGCCGATAAAACCAGTATTATTTTTTTCAAGATACACCTGTGTTACTTCAACCTTTAAAAATTAAAGTTATTATACCTAAACTTCATTCTTATGTAAAAATCAGTTGAAATTAATTTAAAAAAAATTAATACTGTTAAATTAAAAAATACGTTAGCTGTATTAGCGAATAATTGAAGACGCCTTGAGTAAAATCGCAGAAATAAACAAAGAGAGTATAAAGGGAACCCGAAAATCTTAATTTATTAAATCTTGCCCAACGAAACTTAGATCAGAGGTTTGCATAATTCAACAGAGTGGACATTTTGACGAGTGGAAGACAACTCCAAATGTAACAAAGCCTTAATTCCGACATGATTTAAATATTTTATCTATTATAACATTATTTTGATGAGATGCTAAAGAACAGAATATACAAACAATTTATAGCTTGTTCTAATGCTCCCCCTTTTCGCCTTCGAACTTAATATGAATATTTTATTGATATTGCGAAATCCATACTTACTTAAAGTATTCAATTAGTGTACAATAATCGACTATAGTGTGTGTCTAATCAATAATCGATTAGATATAAAATTTCACAAAGTTTTACTCTTAATTGCAAGTGGTCCGACAAATAACTAAACAAGAACATTTAGAAATCATTCCTAATAACGAATTATTTTTTGCAAATGATGATGATTTATTGGTATGTTATTGACGAAATTTACAGAAGAAATACAAGGTTATTTACTTAAAAAGTAATAGCATCATTTCAAGCAACTAATGAGTTACTTACCTTCAGTTTTTTAAGTAAAATCCAAATATCTCCCCCCCAACGTTTACCGCTTTTGAATATCAAATACCCAATTTTGTTGTTCCCCCCCCAAGTAGAAATTTTGAAAAATTACTTTCCAATCTAGTTTACTTATCTGATACGGTTTTTTTTATAATGAAGTAGTATAGTAGTATATAAATTTCTAATGAGGAAACAATGATTGTTAAGTTACATTTTTTTTAATATCGGCGGAAGGAACTTGTCAAGCCGTGTCCCTTGTGTACGCCCCCATGGAACTTATGTCAAATAATTTAATAATACGTACACGAAAAGTGAAAGCGTGGGCACGCAGGGACAAAAACATAACTAGTAAACATAAAATTGTACCGAAATGAACATATTTTTTTAGAACGTAAAACTGAAAAGACCAACACGTTAAAATGGCAATAGTTTAACATAGCTGATGGAGATTTGGATTCGAGCCAAAACGTTCTGTCAACCAAATAGTTGGAAATTGATTAAAATATACAGAACTACTGGGAACGTTGTACTCGTTCCTTTCGATTTTGTTTATATTTTCATAGAAAATTAACAGATTTTTATTACCTGTCAAATTTTTATTGTTGCAACTGATCTTTCAACCAATGTCAAAACATAACAGGATTTGATTTGTATTCATAGCACCTTTTTCTTATAATAGAAGCTTGTAGAATATTTACATTTTTTTGTAGTGTAAAGAACGACTGCAATTTGAATGAAATTTCAGTTAAATGTTAATAGTAACACCAAACCACTAATTGTATATTAATTGATGTAAATAAAATCGAATAACTGTTATTTTATTCATTCCTACCTATATATTGTAGTACGACAATTTATTTTCTATCCATAATTCGTTTGGTTAGTTAACAAACACAAGTGTTATCATAGTTTTTTTATACAAATACCATCAGATAGATATACTATAATTATTATCACATTTAGAATTTATTCATTTGTTATTCACAAAATTACTAATTTGTAATTTGTAAAATTGAAAGTTAGAAGTTCTAAAATTTTAATTGTCTCTGACAGAAAATATAAAACTCAATTTTCTACCTGAAATTAATTTTAATCGGTAATTAACCGTCGTTTCCTGGAAATATGGTTTTCATTAAATTTGATTTTTATTTTAATAAGATCTTTGGTTTTTCAATTAATTTTTCCCCAATTTTATAATTAATTATTTCAAGCCTTCAGTATTAATAATTAAAATTTCTTTGATATGTTAAATTTTGTTTCCCTCCAAATTTCTGCTTCGATTTCTAACGAATAGTAATCGTCGCATTAAAGAAGTTGTGTGACTCTGTATTTCATAAAATATGGAAAACTGAAGGACATAAACGTAATTTATTAAACTCAAAACTGCCGTAAGTCCCCGATTCCATAATATATAATAAAAATCTGAAACATCGAGGTTCTGAATTGTAGAAGTTTATTTTTAGATGTGGAAATTCTATTACACAATATGTTGTGCACTTCGAAATTTTCATCGCAGTAAACTAAATTTAATAATAAAATCCGAAATTTATTTACAAGTAATATTAATCCAATTTCATCAGTTTTTGTTTAGATCAAGTTAGCAGAAATACAGAATTTTGGCACTGTTACCAATAAATTTGAAAATTGTGGCCTTAGAAATCATGCAATGAATGAATTGATAAGTGTATATTCATCAGCAAAAATATCGACTTAAGAATGTCAACTTGTAACAATGCCAATCTACAAAACTGTCTTACCATCAATAATGTCAATTTATAAATATATCGACCATGCGTCAGTAACATTGGCCTATAAAGAGGAAATAAAATTCTAAAATTTCTTCAAGGATCCTGTAATTTCAGTTTCATTGAAAGATTTGAAATTTTATTTTAGAATCAGAAATTTATTAAATAGTAGATACCTATATCTAAAAAAGTTCTTGAAAAAAGCTTCATTTTATTTTGTATATCATTTATCGGAAAACCTACAAAAAAGAACGTATCAATTAGCCGATTGAACTATGAT
Source organism: Hemicrepidius hirtus (assembly GCA_963082805.1). Classification (NCBI taxonomy): domain Eukaryota; kingdom Metazoa; phylum Arthropoda; class Insecta; order Coleoptera; family Elateridae; genus Hemicrepidius; species Hemicrepidius hirtus. The sequence continues at coordinate 23,105,264 of OY720168.1, forward strand.
GACATTCGTGGAAGTTCCTTCCATATAACGAAGTTGTTAAAGTTTTCATGAGACACCCTCTCTTTCTGTAACTCCTGAATACTATGAAATATTAAGACTAGAATCCCTAGAAATTATCCAATATGGTCAATAACTATAAACGATCCTTACCCCCTTGTGGTGATGTAGATGTTATGTCAAGAAATGTTAAATGTAGAGTTACGTTGATAAGTACATTATAACGATAGCTTAGTAACCAATTTGCGAACTCTTTTATTGCTAAAAAAGAAGTTATGCGAAGGATGTTAGGAACGGGTTTGCGTTTCCGGTAAAAACCGCGAAAGTGAGATAAAAAAATCATTATCAGAACTCTGGCAATTGAAATGATCGTCTTGCATCTCCAGCTGTGTGAATTGTGTTGGGGAACACGTGCGCCCCCACGTGGCCTTCATGAGGGGGTGGTGGCCCCTCATGTGCGTCACTCGCTACCTATTGATTGCAGATGCGTACCGCCGATAGCTCTGGTCATGGCCGAGACTGTCGTTGGCATGACGATGATCGCGTTGCCAAGTCTTTCTGCTTTTCCTCTACCGGTTAATTGGCAAATAAGATTATTCAACTACACTTGACGTTTCTGGAGATTATATAAATACAGCTAGATATTCGTTCTAAGTGGAACTACTTCAAGAAAATCGTTTTCAAAAGTCCTTTAGGATGTTCTCTTTTTCTATTTACCACGTCACTCTATTGATGATGTCCCTTAAAATTTTGAACGTGTTCCGAATTAGAAACGGATAATGAAATCACGGCACACATTTAGCTACCGATTTATTTATTTGTTGGCAATATTAAGTTCATGCAGCCTTGGGTTGAAAACTATGCAAACTAAAAGTATTTCTAGTTCACGTCAAAAGTGAGAGTTCATTGATTAAGCTTCGGCCCCTTACATTAATGGTAATGACGAGGAACTTCATTATATATTGAAGTTGGATACTTTGAACGTTAATGACGTAATTAAACCGAAGGAAAGGTATTAATAACTTTTCAAGTGCTCTGTTACTCCAGATGATGCACATCATTAACGAAAATTTACAAATTTCAAACAAGCTGCGTTTTAGTAAATATACTACATAAAGTACTATAAAGCTTGCAGTGTAAATAATATTGATGTTGCCAATTAGGGGGTACCTTTAGAAACTTCATCCTATTATTGCGAGACTTGTGTGGCACGTGCTACTGTACCTCTTGCGTCTACCACACTTCTGCAGCTGCAGCCAAGAAACATTTGTGGTACATACACCATCATTTCGACATAAATTAACCTTTGCTTCTTCGTCGTATTAATGTGTTGCTGGCAGTTTCTTTAACAGCTTTATGTTTTGAAAAAAAAATTCCCATTCAATTCCATTATTAGTTATTCGATTCAATGAAGGTAAATCGGTTCAAATCAAAATTAATTCAAATGTTTTTATACTGTGCTGTCAACCTGTCTTATTCCGTCTCTCAAATCTGAGTTACAACGGACGACCGTACCGTAAATATTTTATTAGCTGTATAAAAATAATTTACCTACATGCGAATCAAATGTCTTGTATTCTAATTTATATTTGAAAAGGGGTATGCTTTGGAAAAATATTCTTATATTTAGCTATTTCTTTTTGCTGCTAATATCGTTTTGATAAAAGTAATGTGTATAATAATAAAACAACATGTTTTATGTCGTCAACAGTATCCATTGTGATTTCAAACTTTTGTATCTCGTCAAAATAGGTTCATCTTGTTTTTCGTTTGGTAAAAATAATATATGTTTACTTTCATTTTATTGTTGATACTAACTTAGATTCAAGTTTTTAACTATTTTATAATTTGGGGTAAACTTTAAAAAATCAGTTTTAATCATACCTTAAGGAGAACCAAGTCCGTCTTGGGGAAATTAAATTTGGCGTGACCCTTGTTAATGAAACACAGAACACGACTAATTCAGTTTCGGATTTCTTTGGTGCATATTATGATTGTTATGCATATAAGTATGTAATAAAGACAAATAATATATTATAAAATGACACCGTTTAGTATAACGGAGTTAGTACCTGATTAATAACATGCCCTTGGCAAATACATACGTACCACTGTTTTAAATTTAAATTGGAATAAGTACAACATTCAGACATTTAATTTGCGTATGGGCAATTTATTTTTGCAATAAACCTAACGTGATATTTACGTTCTGCACCGCCTGTCACCATTGTTATAATTATTTAATTTAATACACCTACCAAAGATACAAACTTATTTTCCAATCTGTAAGAGGGTTAATGCAACATACTTGATTGAAAATTATGTTTTTTTTTAAATGATAACAAGAAAGTAATATAATTCAGAATAATCGTTCATATATAATAATCTCATAAAACGAAAATATATTTTATCCTACCAAGAGATCAGATAACACACTATGTGTCTATTAACAAACGCTTCAAAAAATACAGTTTGCTTGCGAGTGCCTTATACATTATCTTGTGTAATAAAATAAATTCAATTTTTATAATATATAAATCAGCGTCGTAAATTATGTGTTATATATTAGGGAACAAACTTAAAATCATTTTCGTATCATATTTTCTTCCTTGTTAAATTTTATAATTGTATGTTTTCATTTTATATTTAGTAATCGGTACTTGTAAAAATGGTTTATCTACAATTACCAGTGGAGAGGGATTGCAGGTTATTAACTCTGTAAATTTTGGAAGGTTTATCAAAAAGAAAGTGATATCACTTGCAGAAAATGTTACAGACAATACGCCAACTGTTCAAGCGGGGGAAAGGGAAGGTTGACATTAAAGTCATCACTGACCTAAGTGTTCGTTGATACTGATAATTAATCGACGGCATTTCTCAGTTTATGCAGAAGATTTAAACTTGGAATTTTTAATGGAAAGAGCCTGTAAAAATATCAAGGACGTTTGTATAGATTATAAATGGGAAATTTATATAAAATATATACATTAACATGTTCTCGTGGCAATTGGTATGCAGTTGAATGTAATTTTATTAAAAATGAGTAGTTTACCACAGAAACCTCAAATACTAAACTGTGCCAAAAACTTATAAACGTTTATTTTGTGGAGCCATTCCAGTTCACTGAGCATATAGTTTAAACAATAGTCGCCATTTTGTATTGGTGCACTGATAATTAATAATTTTGAAATCGCTGATAATACAAAATAATAAACAAATATCTTATGAAAATGAAGTACCGTTATGAATTTCATATGAAATATTATTTTGAGACATCCTTTTCCAGACCTTTTCAAGAATGAGATTATTTTGATGAACGTTATCGGCATTTTTGCTGTTGAAGTTATCAGTAATGGAAACATTATTTACAAAACGTTTAAAAAATACGTATGTAATGTATCCAGGCTATTGTTTTATTGTTATTTCGGGATTTGCAAGTATAGTACCGTAAATTTTAATTCTTTTTTCTCATGCGAAAAACAATCAATACAATATCGACCGAATAATAAATACAAAATTGAGAAATCTCGTTATTATTATTTTGGATTTTATGATTCCAATAAATATGAATGTAAAAATTGTTGTTTCGTTTTTTTTTTTTTTTTGGAAACCTCCGAGTTGTGCTTTTCAACGTCACGTCACGTTGCTGGTTTTATTATTAAACACCTGGTTATACAAGGTCCACAAGATTTAGTAGTCGTATCTCCATTTAGAAGTCCACGCACAGCATCAGGAGACTTGTGTCTCTGAAATCATTTTTGGAAAATAAATTGGGGTAGTTTTATTTTGAAGGTATAACTTACTTGAATGGATACCGTTGAATGTGATTATTATAATATTTATGAAAATATGATGATTTTTGCGTATGATGTTAGGGTAGGTTCTACGTGGTGACACTATCAAAGCATTGCGGTACGATGATCACAGTCGGCGTGTTGCCCAACCTATAGCGAATCTATGTATAGATAGATATTTCCGTTTGTTTATGTCTATAATTAACATTAAAAATTGTTCGAGCAATGCTGTGTGCAACTTAGGCAGGTCAAAAATACCCAAAAAGCTGTGCTATAGCAGTACTGAAATAAAACTTATATTTTGAGCGTTGCTTTTATTCTGGATGAGAAGCTCCCGGACTTGTGGTTAGTGGGCATCCGTGCCTTGAGCGGGCCGTCGAACGTCGGCTTCGACGGCCCGCACCCTTAGGTTTTGAAAAAGTGTCTTCTTTTATCTTTTCAACAAAACTGGGTGCTCTACCTGTGCGTACACGTTTGTCGCGTGGTGCGTGTGAACGGGTTCGTACGGCGAAGTGCGTGCTTCCAGAAAAGCGCAATGGATATTCACGAGACCTTCAGGAGCGACACCCTCCCGTAGGTCGATTACAACCCGTTCGCTTACAGGTATAATGAGCAAATTCGTTGACCAACGCTTCTATGCTTTGACCACCTAAAATTTGCCACCCCGGAATAATATGCTACACATTACCCAGGAAAACGTTACCAATGCTTCAGCGGCGCGTAGATGTTATCTCGTGGTTTGTCCTGTACACAACTGTCCAGAGGACGCATCGCAATGCCTCACACTCTTCGTTTTTCTTGCAATCTCTATGGCCTTAGCGTGATTTATTTTCCTGTTGCTTCTGAAAGTTAACAAATGTTTATGGCACTGTTAAGTAGGTACATGACACGATAATTGAATTATAAAAGATAAAAGAGCTACGTAAAGTTTATTCTGGTAGATAATTGCTTGGAAAAAGTTTTATCATACAATTTCAATCTTGGATGATTACTGGCGATAGCTGCAGGTAACAGGGTTAAAAGGCAAAGATTAAAATTTGAAATACAGAATGTACACATGAGCGATTAGCTTCTAACGAGCTTTTACGTATGGGTTTGTGGGTCCTTTGACTTTATTCTTTTGTTTAATTCTAATTACTTCTCAATTTATAACGTAGGCAAGTTATTTCCATATATATGATGCAAAAATATGGAAGATAATTCGAAAGATTCTTTACGATATGAATATCAGATTCTGATTAAGGATGACAGTAAAGGTTAATCATTAAATTTTCCTAGTTTATAACGCCTTAATATATTCTGAATTGGGAAGATTATCAAATTATATTCATATCCTACTATGTCAAGTAGGATTTGTTACCTTGAACGGTTTTTTTCTCACATTTCCGTTCATTCATGGAGGTTTATGATTGGTCAACATTTAACATATTCCTGTACGTTTAAGACTTCTGTCATGAACATGTGTCATAATTTCATTAAAGTATTTGTAAATTATCTTGGTTGCCAATGGAGAAAAGGAAATTTTAGCCGAACTGTTGTCCATTATTTTTCTTCAATTAGAATTTGATCCGTTACCATTTGTGCTTTTATTGAGAGTTAGCGATAGTGACTTAAAGCTGATGAAGTAGATGCACGTGGCATGTCTCGTGTTGAACGGGCAGGCGCGGCTGGTCCACGATGCCGACGAGGGTAAGTAATCTGCATCGCATCCTGATCTAGGGGCCAAAGCGCGGTGCCGAGGGGAAAAGAATCCGACGGCGCACTTGGCTGTTTCATCGCGCCTTAAAAGGCATCGGTACTTGAGAAGGGGTCTCGTCGTGGCAGCCGCTGTTGTGCACGTTCCGCTATCGGTGCACATGCCGTGCTCTAGTTATCTACCAGCAAGCAGCACATGGCTCCTGTAAGAGGTGACTAACCGGGTAGCCGAAGGCTGGACCGCAAGCACCGGAGTTGGGGAATGTTGCTGGTCGACCAGGCGCTTCCCCATGAGTCAACCGAGCGCCGCGACGCCCGCCCGACCCCGGCCCGGGCCTCGTCACGCCTGCCGGCTGCACACGTGCCCACAGCTATCTTTAGCTCATGGCCCCTTACGTAGCTTTTTTGCTTCACTACTTCTGGCACAAGTTCCGTAGTATTAGAAATTTAAGAGAAATTACCAAGTTATCTAGGAGACTTCCTGTGCGACATCGCACAGATGCGAGATACCAATCTTACAAAACCATCCCCCACCTGAAATCTTTGTGTACCTACTACCTTTTTTAAAGTCACACATTTCTTATGATTGAATTCTTTTTACTAAGATACCAGCATACAGTTAATTATAAGAACTTCGTGAAAGAGAATCCCTAATATGCAATACATACAACAAAAGCTTTCCCTGATGTTTTAATGAGTCTTCCTTCAAGTCTAATTGATTTTTGGAATTTGAATATCGTTCAAAATGAAATTTTGAAAATGAATAGCAATTTACACTTTCGGCGTACTTATATTGGCCATTATGGAAGGTTGTTTATCCTCTGCTTATTAAGCGTTGGCGTCGCGCAAAACGCGAGCGAGAGCTGCGGTGGGTGCACGGGAGCGGTGCGAGAACACGTGCACAAACCTAAACTCTTCGTCGCGGGGTCGGGGGTGAGCTGGGGCTCCGCCGGGAGGGGACTTGGCGTCCAGCATCCCTGTTCGTAAGTGCATCTATAACCAGCGTTCGCAAGACCCAACGCAAGCGACGCCGCGGCCGTCGTCTGAGGTAAGAAATCCCAGGATAGCGCAGATTTATTTTAAAACTGACAATTATTTTTGGGGTGTAATAGTAATGCATGCTTCGCGAACCGCGCATCGCGAATCTAGTGCGTGCGGTCGACCTTGTTAAGACGGTGTCCCGTCACCATGGAGACCGCGAGATCCCCGTGCATGTGAGTGTTGCTGCTTTGGTCCGTGACCCTTCACCTCTAAGCCTATCCCTCGAGTGATGTCTCTACCTTTACCAATAATTGTCTTCTTCGGCAAAGCCAAAAGCTTCAGCTCCGTTACATACAGCTTTCCGATACTTGGAAGGGTGCGGAAACCAATTCGTGAAAGAGTGTTGATTAAAGGTTCCAAGGAACCGAACACAGCTGCGAACGCACGGACTTGGCGGAAATCCGGCAGCTAGCACCTCTGTTAACAGCCTCTATAGAGGAGCGCGGCTATCCCTGACTTGGGAAAGAAACATCTTTGAAACATTATTTTCTTTTTCTAGACTTAAATCGATCGCGAACCATTTGTGATAGTCATGAATATCATTTATTCTTTATTTACGGGTTTATACTAATTTCCTCAACGTTGTACTCTAAAATTACAACAAAAACGAAATATCATCTCCACCAATTGCATCTTTCAAAGTTTGAAGATTTTTTGTGTCTTTAATGCGACCTTTTCATTGCCGTTTTTAATTTGATATTTTATCTAAATCCCACGCACAGATAGCAGCAGAAATTCGCTGATATATAAATATTTCTTTAGTCAAGTAAAAGTATCTTAGACTCGCGAGCGCTAGTCTCATATATGTGTTATTATTATTAACGTAACGCTTCTGGTTAGTCAGTCAGTAATAGAAAAATTGTTTAGGTATTCTGCAGAAACAAACAGTTCTTATCGGGAATAATTCGTTACTGTTTCGTCATTAAATATACTTTAATTGCGCCCTAAAATATATGTTAATTATTTGAATACAGTGGCGAGTGAGGTTTTCTTCCACGGCTTACTGTTTCTTGGCAGCAGATCAAGGATTTTACGTCACGGGCAGTTTTAGAAGTTCCTTTATTTCAAACGCTGCGATCTACAACGTTCTTGTTGCTCAAAAATCTGATTCTATGAACATATAGTATATCCAAAACATAATCACTACGAAAAATATATTCCTCAATAGATTTTAATTACGTAATTGGTTCGAATCTGATTACTGTGCCTACAGTAAACAGATTATAAAAGTCGAAAGATAACCTGTAATTGTACTAATGAAATGTATTCTTTGGAACTGATACAAGGAGAAATGGGTATTCAGTTCGCATATTATAGTAAAAATACGAAATCATTATCAGCGGGAGATATATTAATTGCTATTTAAAGAATAAAAGAAACAAAAAATATTAGGAAGAGAGTTTCTAAGTCAGAAATTATTAAAATTCATTGTCAATGAACTTGCATGTTTTTAACATTCAGCGTTTACATTGTTGTTTGTGCTTGCCAGGGTTATCAGGTTTTTATCTTTTTCGAATCGTTGCAGTTTAAAAAACTTGGCAAATATTTTCCTGTGTATTCTATATTTTTACACAAACCAACATTTTGGAGGGTCATTATTGTTGACAGCCCAAATCATACCTTTATGGTAACCGTGGTTTAAAATCGTTTACTATCAATATTGTTTGCGAGAAGTTAGAATAATGCCCATTCATTGGAACCATATCGATAGAACTGGAGATAGGAATTAATTGAGATTCGTCTACTATTAAGGTATGTTGGAAAAATAGATACGGAGAACGGAGATGGTTTTTGATAATTAGATATGTAGGATTATCTTCCTGGATATTTTTCTCCCCCCACCATATTTTGAGTTTTATACGGCGCGTGAATGGAAACTGTTTTAGGTTCCTAGTTGTGTTTTGAATTATACGCGCTTTGGGAGACGAGCTATAATATACTTTCCGTAAACTTAGGGGACGCGTTTGTGGATACCCCACGCGTTATCAGTCGCACCAGCTGACTCCAGAGACGTAGTACCGGCGATCGCAAACATTGGTTCGTAGCCAGTGACGTCGGTCCGGGTACACCCAATCGGTAGCCGCCTCCGGTGGCGGGTATCAACGTATCAACTCATCTTGGCACGAGTTCGGTGCCGGGACTCGAATAGTTCTCTTGCGTGATGCGTGTGGACGCTTCTTGTACTGTGCTGGTTTTAACAGTGATGCTATCTTTACGACGTTTACCACTCTTGGTGAGTCCGGTTTATCTATGTAAATGTCTTGTGAACTTCTAACCCCGCGTATATACAAAGCGTATAGTTAATAACAAAGAAATATTTATTCAAAAGTGACAACGAGCATGATGTTTGCTGAAAGGTATCTTTTTCTTAAGAATAAGATACACGTGATTCTAAATATCCAACATCACTCGTGATACTAGTATCTGGACACGAGTGTTTTCCCGCGATAGACCCGTCGCATAAATTATACCGAAGATAGTTTTGAAACTTTCAATTTTAACGACTTTGTACTTTGGGAATATAATATAATATGTAGGTACCCTTTTAGTTCGCGCAGCTGGTAAATTCCAACAATTAGTTTATCTTGTAATGAAACATGTACTGAATCATAGACGGTGATATATCACAATGAACAACATAAACAATTTACACATAATCGCAAACTTATAACCATTGGGAAGTCAATATAAAACTTTAATTATTGAACGCATTTAAAGTTTTAAATCTTTTGCGTACGAGTTATGTTGGTAACACATTTAAAACAGGAAGTGAATATTATTTAAAGTCAGAGACGTCTAAGATAAACCAAAACTCTTCATATAGGTAGGGGGAAACTTTTTTATAGGTATTGTAGTTTTTTTCCTTCGTTAAAAAATTATTATTATTAATTTATTTTATTTGAGTAGGAATATTTAAGTGTTTAGGGGTAGAAAAACGGTGTGAATAATAAAAGTAAAAATCATGTATTTGAACATGAAACCCGCGAAGGAATTTTAAAAACCCAAAATGTGGTATTGGAAGATCAATATAAGATGTATAAAAAATGTGAAACTCATTTAGCTCTATGACTTTATTTTCCGATTGTAACCTTTATTGTTACAATACCCGTGTTAACAATAATTGAAAATCTTGACTAAACACAGAAAGTATATACATTTGGTCATTTGCGATAAATCGGAATATTTGCACTATAGTTCAGACGACAACATATTTGTCATATAGTTACAATACCTGTATGTGCCAGGTTACTAATTGTGGTATTTTCAAAATATAAATATACTGATTGTGAACAACGCATATGTTATTTCAAATGACTATACGAAAGTTTGTATAAAACAGCTTTTGTAAATATTTAAAAAATAATAATCGCAGTGTGTTAAAAGTATTAATCTTGGTTTTTCTGTATATTAATGCACACGTTATAACATGTATGTACTTACTATGTTTGTAAAATGTAATATCGACAAATTAAAAATAGTTTGTTAGGCTATTTTAAGCGGCATTGTTGTTGAGATTATCCCGATTAAATGTATGAGGTTGGCTATGTAATTACGAACATTTTGAGGCTACCAGATAGTACACGGAATAAGATTTTTACAAGCATGTAGTAGTGAAATGAAATGTTTCATGTTTATGTTTGGGTTTTTATTTTATATTTGCAGTTTGTTGATGGAGCAATCAAAGAATGGCACCTACCTATATTCAATTGTACGCTTTTCAAGTTGATGTAAGTTGGTATTAGGTAATAGTACTCGTGTAATTAGGTGGCATTGTCATTTTACTGGTCGACTTATACCAATTTATATGAGAAAATACATAAATAAAATAGGATTGTTGGTGGGTGGCGCTACCGGTACAGGTAAAACGCGTAGGAGGGCCACGCGCCGGCCTTGCTCGCCCTCGACAATCGATCCATTTCTACCCCTATTCGAATCGGGTCACTGTGTTTGCGGGTGGCCTGTTTGTACCCTTATCATGCGCTACTAACACTTTCATAATATGCTTTTCCGGTATAACACTCTTCTTGCGATTTCTGTTTATGTGGATCAGTCGGTATCAAAAATTACAATAAATTCGATAGCTGCCACCAGCACTTTTAATAATAAAGGAAGGAAATGTAATTGTTTCAGATCGCTGACGATTGAAGATATTGTTGGCGCTCTTCACCCTCAAGGTTTCGCCCCCACGCGTACGCGGCTCTGGCCACAGTGCTTACTAGTCACGAGGTTTTCGCACGCTCTCCAAAATTGCTACCATGGGTCGTAAAAAAATACAGATATCCAGAATTACTGACGAACGGAATCGACAGGTAAAACTTCACCGACAATGGTTTGGTCGTATTTTCCGCTATTTCCTTCTAGGTGACTTTCAACAAACGGAAGTTCGGAGTGATGAAGAAAGCTTACGAGTTGTCAGTCCTGTGCGACTGCGAGATTGCCCTCATCATTTTCAGCAGCAGCAACAAATTGTACCAATATGCCAGCACGGACATGGACAAGGTGCTTCTCAAGTATACAGAATACAACGAGCCCCATGAATCGCTCACCAACAAGAATATCATCGAGGTACATCAAATCCAGCAGCAACTGTGGCTCAATACTTGGCTGATGCATACACCGATAACTGATTTTTTTGTGCTATGTAGTTACACGTATAACCTTATCAGTCTAACACTGTTATTCTATGTTAGTGCTTTTTATTATTTTTGGTTATCGATTTTACTGCATTTGCCTAATATTTTCACTGTTGTTGCTTAAATAAACCAATCCTAACTAGAGTATGATTGAATGTGTGTGGTAGAAAAGAATGAGTTTGTGTTTGAGTTGTATGTCTGTGTCAGCCCCTGAGGCTACTTATTTCCATGAGCTGTGTCCACTGACACTTGCAGGCACTTAATAAGAAGGAGCATAAGAACGGAGTTATGAGTCCCGACAGTCCGGAACCAGAGACCGAATACCAGTTGACTCCAAGGACCGAGGCGAAATACAGCAAGATCGACGAGGAATTCCAGATGATGTTACAACGCAATCAACTAAATGGACAAAGGGTAATTGTAACCAACCCTCAGCGCGTAGTTCTTACCTAAAATTAAACATAATTTATTTTACAGCAAGTTAGTATGAGCGGATCCAATTACACTCAACCGGTATCAGTACCGGTCAATATCAGTTATGGGGAATCAGGTTTGCTACAATCTAGTCCGCAAATGGCACATACCAGCATCAGTCCACGGCCCTCGTCTTCGGAAACGGATTCAGTGTACCCCAGTGGTGGGATTTTGGAAATGAGCAACGGGTACCCGAATTCCGCTTCTCCAATGGGAGGGTCGCCATCTCCAGGACCTAGTCCTGGACCGGGGTTAAGTTCCTCTAAACAGCAACACTCCAAGCAACACTCTCCTGGACCGCGCTCCAACTTACGGGTTGTCATTCCGACTCCATTAGGACCAAATCTTTCTTCGGATGAAGTGTCATACAGCGAAGTGAGTATCATAGCTATTTCGGGGATAAGTATTAGAGATAGGGTTGCCAACTTTTCTAGGAAACAAAACTATGTAATAAGTAACGATTGCATAGTCTGTTTAAGAATTAATTTGGTGATGTTATTGTTTAAAGAATAGATTCAAAATTGAGGAAAGTTTAAAAAAGTTGGCAATCCTAATCAGCAGTAGTATGTATTACAGCATAATCGGACGCAATCAACATTGAACACTCCTGTGGTGGCGTTGCAGACACCTGGACTCTCCAGTTATCCTGGTGGCGGACTGTCATCGTTCGGAGCGCAAGATTTCAGCATCGCCCCCGACATGGGATTGGGCCCCATCACCTGGAGCGGTCATCAAATCCCCACCTCGATAGCCCATAACAGTGGTCTGCCCCATCTAGCAGTTTCCAGCAGTACACCGCCACCTGCCTCGTCACCGTTACCCGTGAAGATCAAGAGCGAACCCATATCACCGCCACGCGAACATCACCTACATTTGGGAGCCGGTTTACATCACCCCCAAACACACAGCCTTAACTTGACCCAAAGTCATCATCCGCGACCCAGTTCCGCGGGACAGTTAACTCCTACACCCGGGAGCGTAACACCAACCAATCTACCCTCGCCACCTGGACCTCCGAGCAGCGGAGGTGATTACGATAACGGACCAATGCTCAAAAGGTCACGCCTCGCAGATGGCTGGCCTTCCTAGATGCGTGTAGAACACTCAAGTGCCATAGTGTTACACAGAGTGGTTTTCCAAACACGCTTTTTTGCCAATGGTCATCCATGTGATAAACTAAGAGTCTAGTAGAACAAATAAAAATAAAATATTTTAATGAAATTTGTAGTAATTCATCAGTGACAGACGGACGTTTCTTTTTTTGTAGAAACTAAAACAAGATTTATATTGGAGTGATGAGTTAGTGTGGTGAGTGTGTGCGGTTTCAGTCAGCGACAGCAACTTAGCCGTCGCCAACACATCGGTTTTTCATCTGAAAAAAACATATACATATAGTGCCATTATTTTCTTGTAATTGTTAGTGTCTTTTTTATAAATGTTTTTAGATAAACAACATATTATTTGTATTGTACTTGTTAATTTAGCCTGGATGCAGTCACTAACATTTGGGACTATGCAGGACACTTCTTGTATCGTACTGGTGCTTTCCCTGACCTGATCGAATGTACTCTGTCAACTGGCTGTTACCGCGGGCGAGTGAGAACCGTCCTGCCGCCCGCTCATCTGTGTTAATTGTACTGCTTCCCCGATGGAACCTAGGGTGTTCATTGTTGTAGCCTTTTCGATTTGTTTGTGATTTCAGAGTACGATATCTATTCTGTATATTACCTACACGGATTAAATTATTATACATTATATAATATACATATATTTTATCTACTGTTGTGTGCACAATCCTTGCACATAGTTTTGAAGTTTATGTCCGGGCCAACCCCGGCTGTCCGTGTACAGCGGATAACCCTATCTCCACTACACTACTGTAGGATTGCCTTACTCACAGTGCCTCGACAATATGTGTATGTATCTATTCATGTACTGCATCACTGGATGTCTTGATCATCATCGTAAGCCCGATCGCCGCCTCCGTATATTTACATTGTCAATTCTTCACAGGGTATTATGCCACATCTGTCTGGCGCGAGCCGGGTGGGCGATGGGTGCCGCTGCTTGTGCCTTCTTGTCAAACCCAAATACCTTTCCGATCCCGAATTGGCTTCCGTGTTACTGCACCACGTTTCTTCTGTCTGTATGTTCTCATCGTTTATCAGCATTGTCAACGTGTGTCAGTTGGCAACATTTTTGTTAGTCTCTTATCCTGAGTGGATGCATTGAGCCTGACTCTTGAATGGACGAAATACCTAGCTACATTTTGTATATAGAATATGTTTTGTTGTAGCTTTGCCAGTGATAAATTTAGTTTTTTTTTTAATCGATATGTTGTTATCCTGTTAATAAAAATCCATATCCATGGCATATATTGCGTCCATTTAACTTGGGCATTTTCAATCATGTGCAATATTAATCTGAAGATTATTTATCTATGATGTATTAAATTAAAACCAAATAAAATTGTTTGTTACATGGCTGTTGTACTCATTTTATGTTTTTCTTTTGTATCTAATTGTGTTTTTTTTCTTTTCCTTTTTTTTTGCAAAACAGGAATGTTATGGACTCTAGGTTAGATTTAGAACATAATATTTTCTTTCTTCAAGTTTGTGCAATATTGAGGATACCAGTAGAAGAAATGAGCCACTGGTTGTTCTAACTTGATGGTACGTGCATTGTACATTATTTTGTAGTTTCTGAATTCATTTTATAACATTAAAAGATTTGTACAACTAAACCTCATTCTAGTTATTATTTAAATAACTTTTTCTCTATTCTATGCAAACCCAAAATACAATAATTATTACCTACTCTTCAATATTTTAGTGAAAAAGTTCAGGCCTTTACAAGAACCAAGGAAAATACCTAAATTTATATACAATCTAACTTTCATAACGAAATGCTCTATATAGCGGATTTCTTTGCGCACTTTGAAGTAAAAACCATAAGTCTGAAATTCTTCACTTTCGGCCACCTAACAGAAGGACCTAAAGGCTATAATTTGATGTAGCCTTCAAGCCTGTTCTGTAAAAATTTATTTTGCTAAGCCTTTAAGTTTAATTTTCTCCACACTTGGCTGCCTAAGAGAAGGTTAATTGTTTTCCTGTCAAGGTCTAGAATTTTTAGAAGATCTTTTAAATCGTCGGTAATATAAGCGCAACCAGTCATTACACTAAATTATTTTAGACGTAATAGTTTTTCTATCAAGGTTCGAATAATAAACAAAAAAAATTCTTTTTTTCGCAAGGTTTCTACTGAACGAAATTTCTATGTAAAGCGTTCATTTTCAGGATTTTGCGACTGTTATATGAAAGTTCGACTGTAGGTAGGTACATATTTCTTTAAATCTTCCCAAAATGACTGATTTTTTACATTTTGATCATAAAAATATAGTGGGACACCGTATTAGACCACAACTCTTTATTTTATAAAGGAAATGGATGTTTCTGTAGTAGTACCTTCCCGAAATCGCTGTATAACGATAAAGGTAAGATTAAATTACAGAAATTGGCGGTCATAATTTCAAATAATAGGGAAGAACAGTTTTATATTTCAAAAGACGAGCGCAGTTCAAAAATAGCGCGATAAATGAATGTAACAATGCTTGATTATTTGTGCGCAGGTTTGGGATGTCTAAAGGCTAATCAAAAACAGACGATAATAAAATTGAAACCGATTATTATTTTATCAATGTGTAAATATATTTTTCAACGATTTTTATAAAAGTAAGTTCACACAGTCCTTGAAACATTACAGAATTCTGTAATTTTCTTAGTCATACCCAGGCAAACTTTGACAGCAAGACAAAGCATATATATAGATATATAATACCATTAGATCTATATTATTAATAAATTAAATTATGGCTAGTGAAAAATATAACAACGCAGAGAATTTAACGACTGATGCTTGTCCAAGTCCACCACGTGAAGAGAATGAAACATCAAACATAGAATATACGGAAGAAGTGAAACAAGAGGAAGTAAAACCTGAATCAAATTCACATTCAAAAAATAAGAAAAAGAAATCAAAATCACGAAATATTCCAACACAAGGTAATTTATATCTCAATGTCTTTTCTGTTTAAGTAAATTATAATTTTATAGCAGTTGCTAATGTGATCAATATGAACAATTGTAATGGGGTTCACATAGGGTCCATTACAACTTATAATATGGGAAAATCCCAAAAAGTTGATGATATGGAAGGAAAAGAAATAATTAAAACGAAAGCTATATGCGATGTTTTGCAGCGAACAGATAATGTAACCAAAGAAATTATATCTTTTGTATCAGAACATATCGGAAAAAATTGGAGGTTTGTTGCCCGATCTTTAGGTTATTCTGAAGGACAAATACATCAATTTTATGAGACACATTCTGTTATAGCAATTAAAGAGGTATGTAATGTTTACCATAATTAAGCTTTCTATTAACAAACTATGCTTTTAGGTTGTTTATCAAATTTTGTTGGATTGGATTCAAAATAAACCAGAAGAAGCAAAAGTTGGAACATTATTTAGTGTATTGTGGAAGGAGTATGAAAAGGATGTTGTACAAAGAATGGCTAATAAAGAAACGCCTACAAAATAATGCCATAAAACAAAGTACCACCGCATTTTATAATTATTATACATTTGTTTTTATTCAAGTTTATAAATTTATATTGTACAGATAATATTTCTATAAATAAATTACATTATATTCTTTCCAATATTTTATTACTCAATTTGTTTTACATTGATAATAATAGGTACTAAAAATTATACTGATTTAAAGTTTGTAATCAAACCAGAGCATTAAATTTATTACAAAATCTTACATACACAAAATCTAAATAAAATAAAGTTACCAACACATTTGTATAGATCCCAATTGTAATCGCCTTAACCAATGATTTAATCATCAATTTTTATTTTAAAAACCAAAATATTCGACTTCAACAAAAATGTCGATGTATTTTTTCGTCAAACTTCCATAAAATAAGTCTTAATCTAAAAATGTTTTAAATGCAATAATAAAGACTACATTACCATTCTTATTCGAGTCCTCTTAAAAAAATTTACGACTGAACTTTAACAGCAATTTTATTGAGTATGCAAGGTTCATATTTTTCATACTCTTGTTTTATAACAGACTTATCCAAATCTGCATTTAAAGTGATAACAGGTGCTGGACAAGTAAACATTGTTTTATGGTACAACCAATTTTCATGCATCTCATGAAGTTCCTTTAAGTATTCTAAAGAAACTGATTTTTCTTCCTCACGGTTTCGATTCATCATGCGTTGGTAAACTATATCAGGTGATGTTCTTAAGTATACTGCAATATAAATAAAAGTATTTATCTAATCTTTGGTTATAGAAGCAATTACCAATTAGATCAACGGAAGTGTTAGCTTTAGATGTAACCCACTTAAACCATTCATTAATAACTGCTGCGGAAGGTCCTGGTAGGATACCATCACGATGCATTTTTTCCACAAAACAGTACCTGTGTAATATATATAAACATAAATACTGGTGTAGATAAAACTAATTTGATGGAAATTTAAATTTAAAGCTACTTACCCTGTTTTGAAGAAATTTTATCATCAAGTTTACATTTAAATAAAATATAGTTCAGAGAAAAGGGAGACAGAAGAGATAAAACAAATGTTGAGGTGTGATTTGGTTTACAGAATAATTCCAAAAGGAACTTGGACTCATCTGGCTTACACATGAATTCAAAAGAAAATATTAGAACAGAATAATCTCTATTTCCTGGAGACAAAATAATTGTATAGGAATTGTTATACATATACCTCTCCTTTATTTAAAGAGCTTGTAGACAATTCTCAGTAGAGATGTAATATTAACCCATTAACAGAACCTTTATCTAATAACTTTTTTTTGATATACATTTACTTATTACAACTTACCTTGCGCTGAATATAGAGCGTTCCATAACTTTAATAGGGTGTGGTGTTTCTAAAGTATGTTGCTGTAACATTGTTAGTTGTACATAGGACTGGAAAGCAAAACTCCATTTCATCCGATCTTCATACATATATCCCTGGAAAAATTTACAATATCTAGCCTACTATAATATATTTTTTATTACAAATACTTACCAATAAATTATACCCGGCACAATTACGCCACATCTCAATTGGTTCAGCCAAGACACACACATTTTCATATTTCTTGAAATGATTTAGGAAAGTCGTTTTACCACTACCTATATTTCCTTCAATAGCAACCGTAAAAGGCCTTTTATAAGATTTTTCAATTTTTATTTGCTCCATAACATAAATTTTCCAGAAGCTCTTACTACTTTATATAATAATTTCTTTAGAGAATATTATATTTAGTTTGATAACACAAGTTAGTATAGTTAAAATTCTGATTAATAAAAGAGCGTTATTAACACACAATCCTTACGGTTTTTAAATTAAAACTGAGCTGTTAATGCCCTTGTTTGAGGTTATGTAAGTTCCCGCCAATAATATTGGCGCCAAAAAACGTACAGGAAGTAAACAATTAATTTTACAATATTATAATGGTTTAAAAATTGCATTGTGTTTACTATAATTACTAGCCTAATATTACCCGATAACTTATGATGATTATAGTTTCTAAAACATGAACCTTGAAGAACCTTGGGGCTACGTAACACCTATTCATCACCTATTTCATTATTTTTCTGTTGGTATCTTGTAGAATAATAAATAAATAAAATAAATCATTTGTTTTAAGGGTGTTACGTTGGTAACAAACATGGCATAGTTGGCTTTTTAATTTGTTATGTTTTCCTATCCTCCCTTGTGAAAATGCTAAAAGGAATCTACAGCTAGTTCCAATCATTTGAATTTATAATTCAATATCAATTAGGTAAATATAAATATTTTCTTTATAATGATTTAGATTATTGAAGTTTTTATCATGACAAGCCTGTTAGTCAATATTTACATTACCACCTACTTTTTTTTTTAGAATTATAAAGAAAAAAAAAATTTAATAGCTTTATATATTTTTAAAAAATCAAAAATGGCACAGTGCAAATTGTCACCCCAAGAATTTATCAAGAATACATTCACCCCACAAATCGCAGTTATATCTAGTCCTGGTGTTGATCAAATATGCCAAAAGAATAACTTAACATTTGTGGAATTGGTACAGCCCTTTTGTAAACTTAGCAGCGATGGTAATTATATCAAAATTTATATTTAGTACATAACTCAACAAATATCCTTACAGTTACTCTTCAAGATAGTAATGGGACAGCAATAGCAATCCATAATTTAAAAGTCTCTTTAGTGGATATAAATTTTCGACCCCCACAACCAACACTAGCACGTAAATTTCTAAATGCATCTGTAAGTCAAGCCTCAGACCCTAGATCACAAACTATAACTATTGATGAAAAGGATCTAAATATACCTGCTTCAACCCCATGGTTTGAAGCATGGAGGGATATGTTTCTACAAGTACAGTTCCCATCTGATCATGAATTTACCAAACATTTTGTAGCATGTTTGATGGTTGTCTCAACAGCTGACCCTAATCCTATGGATGCAATGAATCAACTTAATCAAACATTAAATCAATTACAAAATGTTGTTCCAAATAAGCTACCAAAATGGTTTAGCTCATATGTTGTCCGGTATTATGTTATTGTACATGATATCATGGAAGGTGAAGAAATGAAGTAAGTACTTTGTAGATAATATAAAAAAATCTACTTCAATTTATATTTTAGAGCAACACAAACATTGGAAGCTATGAATATCTCATTTGGAATGGGTAACTGTTTCTTATTAAAAATGAATTCAAGACCTCAGGGTACTGGGGATGAACAACTACCTGATCCTTGGAGTCAGTATATTGCTAGTAGTTTTGAAAGTACAGGGAGTAACAGACCAAGTCCTGAAAGTTCTCCAAGTAGTTCCAGATCATTAGCTCATTCTTTAGAAGTTGGACAAGAATTAAGTGATAGTGGAAATACATTACCGTATCACCCACTTAGTCCAGATACTGAGGCTCAAAAATTGGTAAGTAGTAATTTTTTTGCATAGGATATTAAGGCCTGAAGTCTGGCTAGCCCCAGGGAATCCTGGGTAGTCCTAGGGAAGTCTGGGCATTTCTAGGGAAGTCTGGGTACCCTCAGAGAAGACTGGGTACTTCTAGGGAACTCTGGGTAGTTCTAGAGAAGTCTGGTTACTTCTAGGGAAGTCTGGGTTGCCCCAGGGAAGTCTGGGTAGCCTCAGAGAAGACTGGGTACTTCTAGGGAACTCTGGGTTAGAGAAGTCTGGGTACTTCTAGGGAACTCTGGGTAGTTCTAGAGAAGTCTGGGTACTTCTAGACAACTCTGGGTATTTATAGGGAAGTCTGAGTAGTGTCTGCGACGTCTGGATAATGCCAGGGAAGTCTGGGTACTTCTAGGCAACTCTGGGTAATTCTAGGGAAGTCTGAGTAGTGTCTGGGTAATGCCAGGGAAGTCTGGGTACTTCTAGGCAACTCTGGGTAGTTGGGAAGTCCGAGTAGTGTCTGGGAAGTCTGGGTAATACCAGGGAAGTCTGGGTACTTCTAGGCAACTCTGGGCAGTGCTAGGGAAGTCTGAGTAGTGTCAAGGAAGTCTGGGTAGTTCTTGGGAAGTTAGATATTGGTGCAGTTTCTGTGAAGAAAGCACTAAAGCACATTCTGTCATTGTTTTAAATCTTTTCACCATAAGACTTGTTTATTGACTATGAAACATATACCAAATAATCTTGCCTTATTACCACTACAAATATTTTATTTTATTCTTGAAGAATGAAGCCCTATTAGAGAAAGAAATGCAAATAGATTCTCCTATGCGTAGTACATTACATGGTATGTGTTTAACCACAGAAGATGTGGAACAAGTTAAATTGTTGATTCATGAGTTGTGTACAAGAGCTCTCATACCTTATGTGGAAAGACAAATTCAGAGTCTTACTGAAATGGTTTCCAACAAGAAAGGTGTTAGTAAATCTATATTTAGTGCTACTAAAAGATGGTTCACTCCTAGTAAAGCAGGCACCAGTAATGGCAGCAATAACATGCCCCTGTAAGGTATATTTGAATAAATATCATTTAAATCTAAATAGATATATAATTTTAGTTACGCATCTGATGCACCAGAAATACAAATGAGGAAATTGGGTGATCTCTATTTCATGTTCTGTCATTATAGTATGGCTTTTCATGTATATCATGCTGCCAAACGCGATTTTAATTCGGATCAAGCTTGGTTTTATTATGCAGGTGCATTAGAAATGGCAAGTTTAGCCGCTTTCATGGCTAATGAATCAACTAGAAAAACTTGTGATTACATAGAAGAAAGCATTGTTACATATTTAAATGTTTGCAAGTAATTATATTCAATTTTTTTGATTGGGTGTAAATTTATTTATTATTTAATTTTTAGAATGGCACAGTTTGCAACAAGAGCAACACTTTTAAGTTCAGAATGTTTAAAAAGTCGTAATTTACATGGAGAAGCTGCTCATCAATTAATAAGAATGACTAGTGAAGAATCAGATCTTCGTTCTGCTTTATTATTAGAACAAGCAGCTTATTGTTTTCTAAACTGTAATCGATCTCAAATGATACGTAAATATGCATTTCACATGGTTTTAGCTGGTCACAGATTTTCTAAAGCTGCACAAAAAAAACATTCACTTAGATGTTACAAACAAGCCTTAGAAGTATACCAATATAAAGGATGGAGTTTTGCAGAAGATCATGTGCATTATACTATTGGGAAGTTATCAGCTGGACTTAATGCTTTAGAAGCAGCGGGAAATTCTTTTTCTATGTTATTAACTATGCAAAGTAAACAGTCAGTTGAGCAACAAACACTTTTTTTGAAGGAATATTTATCTATACAAAGGGTAAGTTGATGTTAATTGTTTTAACTTAAAAACATTGTTGTATTTATTAGACACTTCTTGAATGTGGAGGTGGTCAGGAAACCCCAGTATTATTACTGCCATTGTTGATATCGGAAGAAACCAAAATATTGGTTGGTCCAACCCCACCTTTATCAATTCCTGGTAAAGTTCGAGCTTTAGGGGTGACTTTTGATACTTGTGATGATGCAGAAGCAAGACAAAAATGGGCTAAACTAGAAGAAATGGTTGTGCAAGAAGCCCAAGGATCTCTCCCTTTATTATTTAAACCCCTTGTTACTCTCTATACAAAAGACAATATTAATAATTCTAGTTTAATTGCAATGATTAACGAACCAATTCAAGTTAATCTAAAATTACATAATCCTTTATCTGTTACTATAAATTTAAAGGACTTATATTTATTATGGACTTTTAAAAATGAAACTGGTAGAGTTATAACAAATGAAAGAACTGATAATAATGCGGATAATTACGTAAAGACGAATGTAGTTAAGGGAGTTATTGTACAAAGCAGCAGTTCACAAGAAGTAATCTTATATGTTACACCATTAATTGTTGGTGAATTACATTTAAAAGGGATATTTTACAACATATTAAATTTAGAAGGTCCTGAGGATGTTATTGCAGTAGGGGGGAAACAATTATTCGATTTAAAATTACTTGGAATTGTAAAAAAAGACATTCCAGGTAAAGAACAAGATTTAGGATTTCCAATTTCTATTATGCCACCAGCTCCTTGTCTTCAGGTTTGTAATCACTTGCGATATTTTAAAAAAATTTAATCAAACTTCCTTTAGGTTAATTTTGAGGATGTAAATATTGAGATGTTATGCAATGAAATACAACCAGTTTCAATGGAAATGAGAAATGTGGGAAGTGTTCCATTACATAAAGTATATTTAGCAACATCCACTCCGCATTTATTATCTAGTTGTGAATTTCGTGATAAAACCCATAAATTCAAAGAAGTAGTTGATTTAGATGTACCTATTGTTCGCGAACGAATAGCCAGAAAGAATCATGTTACACAAGTTCTCTTGCCAAATGGATGTTTAGAACCTGGTCATTCTTATTCTGTTAATATTTGGGTAAAAGCACCAAATAGTAAAGGCCCTGTATGGGTTGATTTATTAATCTATTATGAAAATTGCAATAGTACCAGTGTGCCTAGGTAAAAAAAAAATTATTTTAATATTTAATTCTAATCTAAACTTAAATTTCCTTTTAGATATCGTCTTATTAGACATTTATGGATTCTAAAGGTATATGAGTCTTTAAAACTCAATCTTAGTGTTACAGAAAGTTGTAAATCACAAGGAGTTAAAGAATTATTGTTTGGAATCAAAGCAATTAATATGAATAAACTTTATTTAAGCGCTTTAACAGAAATAACTCTTTTAAAAGCAGGATTGTTAAGTTCATGTTGGAAACTAGAAGAATTAGAAAATCTTAAAGAATCCTGTCCCTTAACTATTCATTCTGAACAGTCTGCATATATTTTGTTAAAGGGTCAAAGACGTATTACAAGATATAATAAATATTATGAAGTTCCTTTAACTGAACAGGAGTCTCCCAAAAATTTAGCTTATCTTGATTTTGCAAAAGGAATCGAACAAAGCAGAATTAATATATTTGATGATCCTACTACAACTAGAACTTCACCTGGAAGAGAAGGGACATTGTTTTTTCAATGGAGAGCTCGTATACTGGATAATTCTAAAATAGAAAAAACAGCATGTGGACAAACTTGCGTTTCTATTGAAAAAGTTAAATCTGAAGAAGAAACCAATCAAGGAAGTGAACCAATTGTATTATATGATCCTTATACAATGTTTGATCTATTAAGTCCTAGCAATGAAAGTGAAATTTCAGAAGGATTACGCAACCAAATTTCAATGGGCATTGTTCATAGTTCTCATGTTTATCATGATTTTGGAAAAAATAAAATTGGTATTATTCCAGTAAAAATTTCTTTACATAATGATTCTTATTTTTGTTCAAAAATTACTGTTAACACAACAGGTACAAGCAGGTAACTTTTAAAATATTTTTAATATTAAGAATTGTCTTAAAAATAAATATTTTTCTAGTGTGACACCACCACCAACATTTCGACCTAATTTATACCACCCTTATCCTTCAAAGGATTATAGATGGGTTGGTGTAAGTTGTACAATAAAAACATTAGTGCCATTAAGTTCAGAAGTTATTTCTTTGTATGTGGCTGTGTCCTCTCCAGGAGTTTATGATTTAGGTGGCCGGTTAGAAGTCTGGTGTCAAAATGAATTGTATGCAAAACCAATTTTGCAAGTTATTCAAGCTTTAGGATTTTTAACAGTCAGAAGTGTTGATGATTAAATATTGAATTAAATGTATCTTAAGAAATTTCTTTGTTATTTTAAGTAAAGTTTTGTTTGTTAAATAAATATCTTTTCATACTAATATAAGACTTTTATTTAATGATATTTAGTAAGTATTTTTTTATTGAGGTATGATTGTATAAAGTTGGTAGATATATATTTTGTAACTTCAGGGAAAGGAAGGAAAATCAAATCTAATTAAAAATGAGGAAAGGATGATTCAGAACTTGCGTAAAATGGGCGACAGTTTAGATAACCAAAGGTTTAAAATTGCACAGTGGGAAATTAAGTGTAGGGACTTCCCCGACGTAATAACCGCAGCTATTACTTAAAATAGATAAATTCCTACAGTATGGAACTAAAGTAATCAAAGATTTATTGATATAACATTAACTACTCAAGTTAGATTCCATAACTCTTTCATGTTTTTACTTTAGCCAAGAGGGATGAAAAGTAGAGAAAAACACAAACTTAGGAATCATTGTTTGGGCACTTACAATTGAATTCAAAGGGGTAGGTAGTTTAAGGGTTTATTGGCATTCAGATTTCTGAGGGTAAGCAGACAATGGATGTTTGCTCATGTCAATTGAGTTTTTCATAATTTTGTAGATTGTATGTGGGTGGTTAGGCAGACTGGGGAAGTACCCAGTTACTGCCCAACAATTATGGCAGGGAAAAGGCGCGTATTATTTCAAACAGTCTTTAAAAGTATGCAATGGAACATTATCAGATGGTCTTGTCCAAGGTATTGTTATGTGTTGATAATAAATTCCAACCTTATCTAACAAAAAAATTTAAACTCAAATACATGCACAATATATAATTTAACATTTTTTATTAAAACTTGGCATTCAAATTATAAAATATTGATTGTCATAGGTACAGTAACAAAATAAATCAAAACAGATAACTATAGGTACCCTAACAGAATTTCTTACTGTCAAGGTACAGAAGGCAGATCACCTGGTATATCTAAAATAATTGGAGTTTCATCTGCAGGTTCAGTTACAGCAATAGGTGCCTCATTAAGTTGAATAGAACTTACAGGACCAAGTTCTCCTGTTGGTTGTGGTTTACTGCATCTAATATTTCTGTCATCTATGTTGTGCTGTTGTTCTAGTATACTTTCCACAACCCCTTCTTGATAAAAGGTAACATAAGCAGCGCCGGGAGGAAGTTGGGAGTCCTCAACACTCATAATAACTTTCTTAACTCTCCCATATGACATAAAATAAGCTACCAAATCAAGTTTGGTTGTAAAGTTTGAAAGTCCTTCAACAAACAACTTATTTTCTGACCTTTTCCTTAGGTTAAATGTTTGAACAACTATGACTTGTTCTCCAAGAACATGTTGGGGTGTTTGTAAAACTTTGGTGCATGTCTCGTTATCTTGGAACTTAAGGAACCCATACCCTCGGTGTTTCTATATAAAAAAAAGTAGGTACTATACATTTAATCAGCAGGTCCATTTATTGGTACTACCTTAGTTGCTGGGTCCATTACAAGGTGCACATGTTTTAAAGGACCAAACTTTTCAAAATATTGTTTAATTTGATCGATGTTGATACTTTGGGGAAGGCGTCTCATGAACAATTTTTTGGCAACACCAGTTGGGTCACTCTCATCACTAGAACTTTCATCAGAAGATGATGTATAACTTGCACTGGATGTTGCCATTCCGCTGTAAAAATTAAAACCAAGTGAAACTTTAATTATGTAAAACTAACTGAAACTGAAGGGTGGAAAAAACGTGTTTTGATCTTGATTAAATAGTTATTCACTGCAAATTTGGGTATTCGCAAATTTATCTTTAGGTACCCACATTCAAATTACGCAGATATTTTATGTAAATATCAAGATTTCTTTGTTAAAACAGTTATACAAGTTTATTATATCTTTTTCTACTTTAAATTTGATAAATAATACATAAGTTAAGAACTTACAAGAATAAAAATACAGGCGAAAAGGAATCTCGATGACCTCAAGATCTCTCGAGGTTAAATGACGCCATGGACGTTTGTTTTCGGTTATTTTTTAAATGCACCAATCAGAATTGAAGATTCCTGTCAGGGTTGCCGCAAAACGTTCATATAAAACAAAATATAACTAAAAGTTCTTGAACAAAGGGTTTAGTTACTAATTTCCGTACTATTTCGTAGTTGTAAATTAGACGTGCAGTTTTGGTAAACAAATTTAAGGCGTCGGCTGCATGCGTGCTTCGGGGTTAGAAAAAAGAAATACGGCACAGTGAAACCAGATCTATTAAACGCGTTAAAAGAGTTAAGTACAAGTGGTAAGAAGGAGTAAGTCAGGGGAATCCCCTGTAATCCGTTTTGGTCAATTGTGCACCAGGAATAAAAGTAATAAGGGTGACTATAATTACAATAAACGACCCCAGTGCATCACATTTTCAGAGATGGCGTCGGATAAAGGTGTCGAAGCAAGTGGGGAACTAAACTTAAGAACGAAGAATGGTAAGATTTATAAATTTGAAGAAATAGAGAGTTTCTCATACCTAGAGATAGTGTGCAGAAAATTGGACATGGGCAAAGTGACACCTACAACAAAGAATAAAAAAGGAACCGATGTTTGCAGTAGTACTCGCTGTTCTTGTCCCTGTGTTTGTGGGAACAGCAGAGCAAATGAAGATGTTAGGAGCAAGGACAGTATTGAGGAAGATCTTCACAGGGAAAAAGGTAGGTGTAAGAATTTTGATATTTCAAAGGTGGTTGTGGTGGTTCAGGTGGTTGGGACATAATATAACAAGAATGGCGATGAATGGGGTGCACCAAGAAGGATATTCGAAAGTGGTGTAGGGTGGACGACCTAGAGCAAGATGGAAAGAAGATGTAATGAAGAATGTGAGACCGGTAAATATCAACAACTGCCGATAAAGATTGAGAGAAACTGAGAAAGCAGAAAATAAGAAGAAACTGGGAATATTAGGGAGAGAAGTGTAAATGGAGTGATTGTTGGAGACGTTTGGATAGAATTAGAAATGAGCCTGTACTAGAAAACAAATTGAAGTTAACATTAACGTAAAAGAAACAATTGAAGTAAAACGACTGAGGTGGTACGGACACGTGCAGCGATATGGCCTAAACAAATTTGGAAATGGCAAATACAAGAACGTCGGAAGAGAGGAAGACCATGGGTAAGGCCTGAAATTACAATCTCAGGTTAAACCACAGGTTTCAGTTAAACTTTACAATACAAAGGGAAATCCGAAGTTTAACGGGGACTTGTGGTTAAACCGGGATTCTAATACCGAACCTAAATGAAGTTCGAGAAGCTATGGATACAGGAGCAAATTCGGGACCAAGGAAAGACAACCGTCCCTTTCTCTGAGAAAAGACAGAATCCAGAAGGTTCGCATTTTGAAAACAATTGTATACGGGTGCCTTTTGCAGCACGGGGATTATAATTGAAATGATTGGAGACGGTAAATACGTATTTCGGCAGCTGCGCTACCATCCTCAGTAGGAAAACTACTAAACTTAAATTATCGAAAATAATTACGGTGTGAGGAAAGACCTCAACACCAAGTCAACAATGGAAGTCTAATCAATTATCGGGGATTATATCTCTATTCTGTAAGCCGTAACGACTCCTTCATCAACCATTGTCGGTGTTTGAACGATTTTTGGTTCTAAATAGTTATAGGAGAGCCGTCATCAATTCGTGAACGAATTTTTACAGATAGGGGTGTAAGTGCGGTCTCTTCTCTCCTGTTACGGGGTCTGGAATGAACACTTCAGGACATAACAGTATGGCGGCGAGGATCCGAGAGACAGGGTCAATCGTAACAGACTTATACCTTTAAGACTTGTTTATGGTAGTTTGAGGCTCATTTTCCAATTATGACTTTGAAATTGATTTGTGCGGGAATTAAGAAAATACGAAAGTTAGGGGAAAAATATTTAAATTGATCGATTTGTTTATACCGCCAAAGGTGTTGCTGGTGGCGCCATGGTGGTGAGTTTTAAGAGTTTGGTATAACTAGTGGAGCATGTGGTTGGCTCGTTCTTTTTGTTCGTAGCAAAGCTGAGCAGATACAGGTGTGTATTATTATCAAGTTTTTAAAAATTTTGTTTACCTGATATAGGTCAAGTAGCGAGAGTCGTTTATAGGTAAATGTATTTGTTTATTGTAAACATTATATCAAATATAGAGTAGGAAGGTATAGTAAAGAACGATGGTAAAATAAGGGTATTTGTGGTTAAAAGTACGTCCCTGGTTTCGTTCAATGTACTTTTAGAGGGGTACGCAATATACCAGAACGTGGGACTTTAACAGATAGCTTCGTACGCAGAAGGTGTATCGTGGCGGGATGTAACTCCATCTTGGATTGCACTCATTGGGAAGCCGGCTTGTTCTAGCTAAGATCCGTTGTATTTAGGGAAGTGATTAATGTTTAACAAGTTGACGTTCAAATGAAAAGTAGACGCAGTTATATTTGTGATAAAAATTACTCCGGCATGAACTAGGTATGATGTTTTTAAGTTGCAAGTGTAGGCTTATCCAATCTTTTTTAAAGTAAAGAGGAATGGCGTGCGCTTGTCTTTAAAATATGTGGATTGCAATCTTTGAAGATGCTGATAAATTGTAATGCTGATTATATGTTCTAGATTAGCAAAACTGTGCTTAAAACAAGGTAACTTTGGGGCAGTGTTTGTGTGAAACACTCACTGGCCTTGTGCTCTCCTACACGTCTTAACCCCTAATAATTGGTTATGGTTGCAGTGGTTGCTGCTGAAGTTGTTGGAACATATGCCAGGGGATTAGTAAACAGCGCAGGAGATCGCGCCAACATTCGTAAGAAAAATATGGCTGTAGCGAGCCGTGCTAGAATCTACACCGATGTAAACTCACACAAGCCAAGAGAGTATTGGGACTATGAAAGCTACGTTGTCGATTGGGGCCAACAAGACGACTACCAGTTGGTTCGTAAGCTAGGAAGAGGCAAATACAGCGAGGTCTTCGAAGCAATCAATGTTACTAACAATGAAAAATGCGTAGTCAAAATATTAAAGGTTAGTTACAATCACGCACCTCCTCTTCCTTGTTTTATTTTAATTCTTACCCAATTTCTTTTTTTTTGTTATAGCCTGTGAAAAAGAAAAAAATTAAAAGGGAAATTAAGATATTAGAGAATTTACGTGGAGGTACAAATATAATTACATTACAAGCAGTTGTGAAAGATCCAGTTTCTCGCACACCTGCTCTTATTTTCGAACATGTGAATAACACCGATTTCAAACAGCTATACCAAACACTTACGGATTTTGATATTCGCTATTACCTTTATGAATTGCTCAAAGCTTTGGATTATTGCCATAGTATGGGGATAATGCATAGGTAAAACGGTTCCTACTCCTCTTTTCCTTTAATTTTTTAACAAAATTATTTTTTAAGGGATGTGAAGCCGCATAATGTTATGATAGACCATGAGAATCGTAAACTTCGCTTAATAGATTGGGGTTTAGCAGAATTTTATCATCCAGGGCAAGAGTACAATGTTCGTGTAGCATCGAGATATTTTAAGGGGCCCGAATTATTGGTGGATTATCAGATGTATGATTACTCTTTGGATATGTGGTCGTTGGGTTGTATGTTGGCATCTATGATCTTCAGAAAGGAGCCTTTCTTCCATGGCCATGATAATTATGATCAACTAGTTCGCATTGCCAAAGTGCTTGGTACAGAAGAACTCTTTGAATATCTCGATAAATACCATATAGAATTAGATCCTAGGTTCAATGACATACTTGGCAGGTGAGTTATTTTATATTTTACTAAATATTCATTTCTACAAGATGGCTGACTAAATTTACTTCTTGATCGCGAAATTTAAACATTTTATTTGTTTAACAGATCCTTGCAGCCTACTAGATGCTAGCAAAGCATATTGCGGTAAAATTCAGCGTTTTTTTTTGATAGTAAATTACAGTTTGAATCAAACAAAAATCATTTTACTATTGAAAGAAATATCCTTTTCATAATAATAAACCATAGCCCAAATAGCTTACAAGTTTCATTTCTAAATTTACTTCCTAATCTGTAAATAGATACTTTAATAATATTCAGTTTACATTCTTAAGAATGACTAGGTTGTTTTGTCTACGTGAATAATTGATAACGAGTTACTCATATCACAGAAAACGCAGCCGTGCAAATTGCAATCGTTTTCCTTGCAAAGATAATGACTTTATCTTCAAGTCGGATAGTTATTAACTTAATTCTGTATTTTCTTCCCCTAATTCTTTTAAAATCTTTAGCATTTAGATTCATTAGGAGCATAGGAGCCGACTTTTGAAAATTTCATTGGGTGCTCAATTTTTGGAGTTGGAGGACGAATAATGTAATATACTAGAAATTAATATTCACGCGCCTCCAGATATGCGTATTTTCGTGAGGGCATGCGACAATGATCTGTATCGAGTTCCCCGTTTTGTTCCTGTACAGGATAAATATTCGCGCAAATACACGCACGCATTTCCGACCTAAACTGCGGTTCTTGTATATACTGTTAGGGGCTCGCAGCTTCGTCCTAAATACTTCAGTTTGAATTTGTGATTCTTTTTATAAACGCTGACGAGAAGCTCTGCTATCATCACAATCTACGTACACTACTCTGTGCCGTTTAAACCAGAGATCATGTAATGCCTTTGACATCAGAAAACTTGACACCCGGTGGATCCTATGCCCCGAAACGTTGCGCAACACAGTCTGTATTAGCGCATTCGTTGTTCTGTTTGCGGTTCAGCTCGCTAAAATGCGCATATCTGTACGCGCTTTTATATGAAAGACTATTCGTCACATTCTGATCTTCAAAAAGCTTTACCCTAGTATGCCCTATATATTTATTTTTTTGTTTACGTGTAGTTTTATTATATTTGCGAAAATTTCATTGGGTACTATAAACCCCAGCACTCTCGAGTCGGCGTGCCTATGATTCACGAGAGTTTTTGATATCTGATCCCAAGAAACCAATAGGTATAAAATGGTATTTGTTGGTGTTGTTTGAAAACCCTGACTTGATTTTGGTTACAAGGTGTGAAGTAGTAGTCCATGTTTTAATTTTCCACATTGCAGCTCAAACAAGCTGCATTTTGTTTAATCGCTATTTTAATTGAAATATCGTTTTTTCGCTTTAACTCCCTTTCAACTTCTTCAATGAAGCAAATGTTTTCAATAATATTACCTAATGCTTGCATCAGGAATGAACAAACTATTCATCAAAGCAAACTAACGCAGTGTTTAGCTTTAGTCCCAACAGATATTTGTTTTCTCTTGAAAATGCTATTCATTTTTAGAAACATAATAAATAAGCTCGTAGTCAAAACAAATTGTAACCAAAAACTTGCAGAGATCTCACATTCCATATAAATTAATAAGCCACAATAACAGGTTGTTTATGTAAAACAACTGTCATATTAGGGAAACTGTAACTTCCTCAGCATATAATAAGCAATATAAATTTTAAATTACTCTGGTTACAAGAAATATTATTATTTTTACAGGCACTCTCGTAAACGGTGGGAGCGTTTTGTTCACAGCGAAAATCAGCACTTGGTTTCCCCTGAAGCATTAGATTTTTTGGATAAATTGTTACGTTATGATCATTTGGAACGACTGACGGCTCGCGACGCTATGGAGCATGCCTACTTTTGTAAGTTATTTTAAAGGCTAATATGAGGATTATTTTTGACATGTTTTTGTTTTAAATTATTTTTAGACCCGGTAGTAAAAGAACAATGTCGAATGATGGCAGTTGGGTCCTCATCCCCTACTCCACTTACAGGCAATCTGTCTGTTGTAGGAGTAGGTGAGTAGCTGGAAGGTAAATTAACTTATCACTCAGCCATCTATTTGCCTGCGAACCAGGCAGTGTTGCTACGCATAAGTTAATGAATTATAGTAAACACAAATTTTAGTAAAATAATAAGTATAAAATTAGGATTACGTTTTAAGTTTTTTCTTTTTTTTTTTTTTTTGGGGAAATAATTAACCAAGTAACTTACAAAAAAATGAGTATTTTGTAGCAGCACTGCTTCTATTTTTGATAAATGTACTCCTACTAAATATTTATTATCAATTGTAAAAATACTATGTTATTAGTTGGATGATTAAATTCATTTTAATAAAATAATTACAAAAGACATTGTATTATATAAATTATTCTTGCAGTAGGTGTAAATAAGTAACTAAATTTATTATTCAAAATGGCTATTCATTTTTGTACTTTTTCTTCATTAACTGTAAATAAAAGACGGTTTCAATTACATTTTTGTTTGTTTTTTTGGTTGAAATTGGAACTATTTTTTTCTAAAAAGAAAAACTCGATTATATGTTCTTCACATCTTTTGCGAGTTTTGCCTGTCATTCGGCGCGGCCGTGTGTTCAGGTGCCTTAGCTCTCTCGCAAGTGCATTGGTTGCAGATGAGCCGGCGTCACCTGTTGGGTCGCCACCGGATCTGCCTGATTCCCCCAAGCTGATCACGATGCGTAAAACATCCGCTTTCTTTACTAATCTCGATTCTTCTACAACTCCCACACCTACATGAATTCGTTATACATGGCTACAACAAGAAGAATTGTTTTATTAGATATTTACCCTGCAAGACAAAGCTCTTTATCTTTATGTTAATAGTCTTGTTTGGATTTTTCAAACACTTTTTGCAAGAACATTGTCTTGCAGTTGTCTCTACCATTATAAAAAGAAAAAATATATAGGATATGTAATATTGAAAAGGAAATGTGCATAGTGTAAAGTTTTATAAGATATGTTACTTGTTAATCTGTGATTGTAGTAGTAATTTTCAATTATGTTTACGAAGCGACTTAATGGTACACTTTAATGAGAAATGTTGAGTGTTTAGTAATAAACCGGACCGAATAGTAATGCAGTGAAGTAATACATTCTCTAATTAAGTGATAAAAATTTGATCATCATTCGTGTGTGAATCAACTAATAGAATTCGTTTTTAGTTTTATTTTGCTATCTATTTTATTTCTAAATGTAAGTAAAATTTGTGTCTATTTGTGTAACTGTATGTTATATATGTTATTGTTATTTCTTTTTGCCTATAAGATAAAAGGGTATGCACAGAAGAGGTAAAAAAAGGTGTGTTAAAAAACAATTACATGTAACATGCTTTACTTGTAATTAAATGATCTTTATAATGTATTTTTTTTCTTTAGGTATCTTGGCATTGAGGTGCAACCCTTTATCAGATTTGATGTATGTGTATATACACTAATATGTTTTAAATTAATGTACCTACCTACTGTTAGCAAAAACTATTTTTTGTGTGCTTCCTTGCAAATGTAAAATTATTGGATAACATACGTAAACTTGTATGTTTTGTAACAACTTACCTGTAAATAATACAGTTAATAGAAAATAAATTTAGTATTGAAATATCAAATTTTTAAAACCAGAATTTTTAACAAACTTTGATTAAAAGTGCCACAGTTACACACCCTACAGATTTTATTTACAAAAGAAATACAAATTCAGAGCTTTCAAAATTAAAACTTCCCTTATTGTGATCTCCCAAACAAATGCAGATCTATAAAAAAAGTTTTTAAGTATTAACAGTGGACATTAAAACAAAATATTGACTAAATGATCTAATCAATTAAAATTAATCTTTTTTTTTGGTTCTGTGCAATTAGGTACAAAAATTTTTTATGAGGTATTTGGCAAACACCCTGTACTTAGCTTGTTTTTTTTGTAGACAAATATGTGCTTTAATCCGATTGATATAGGGAGAATAGTTAGGGATGGGTAGAGGAAATTGGAGGAGAACTGTCCTATTTTATGCAACCCTTTCACCCTATAATGAACCTTTTCAGATTGTTTTGTTTTTTCAAGGGTTAAACATACGAACATCATTAGTTTATGTTGCCCTTGTATTTATAAAGGGTATAAATTAGTATTAAAAGTTAATTAAATAAATTAGGCTAAGAATATATTTTAAACTGCCATCCATTTAGATTAAAAAATAATATTCTTAGTTGTAATAATAGAAATGAAGTAATGTGTAATACATATTTGTCTATGAAAATTTAATTTCTAATTATTTGGATTTGTATAATCACTGCCTTGTTCTTATGTAAAATGGAATACATGCATATATTTTCTTATGTTTAATTTAATTTGTAAGTGAGATTAATGTAACTAGAACATTTGCAGGAAGAATAACTTTGTTATAGGAATTAATTAATTGGTAAAAAATAAAACTTGTATTTTATAATTTTCATGAGTACTTTGTTTATTTTGTTTTAACTAAATTTTTTGAATTGACAGGAAGTTAAATATACAATTGCAGTTTTTATAACACATGGTAATGAATAGTTAAATGATTATGAGGTCTTGGCTCTTAACTAGGCATTAACAAAGTTATATAAAGTAGTTAAGTTTAAAAAAAAATGCTTCCAATAATTGCTAACTTAGAATACTTTATTTGCTGGGTTTTGATAAGCTCTGTATTTGAACAAAACTTTGTGGAACAAAGAAATGGACTTGAAAGAGAAATAAAATGGGTTCAGTAAAATAAAAAGAATTGGTATTTGTACATGTTTGCTAAATCCATTTTAATTTTTTTTTGTTATTAGTCCCAATTGAACTGATTGGAAAATGCTCAAAAAAAATTGTTATGTAGTGTGATGTCAGTAAACATGAAAGAGAATTGGTTTAAGAAAAATTAAGTTCAAGTATAAACTTATTGTAGTGTGAAAGCTCTTTCTAGTTAGCTGGTGTTTGAAGAAAAAATGTGTTTGTTACAAACTGTCCAAAATTGAATTGTTGTTATGAAAAGTGAGATAGCGATAAGTTAAACGTTTTACAAAGATTTTAAATCCAAAAAGCTTTTTTTACAGTTTAATTTGGTAGTAGGTAATCTACTCAAACTTTTAATTGATTATCTCGAAAACTGAGGAATAATAATATATTGAAGTCTTCAATATTGAAGTCTTAATATTAAGACTTTATACACTTACAAGTACTCAACTCTACTAATCAAGTGGCCTCTATGCAATTTAAAACATTAGTTATATAGACTGTGTAACACTAAGTATTCCATCTGCCACTGGTGTTTTTGAATTTGTAATTAAACTTTAAAAATCATTTTTGGTAATAAATTTTATTTTAAATGTAAAAAATCGTATCTAAAAATAATTTTATTGTTGTTAATAGTTGATCAGTGTGCGATGAGTCTCTTCGTAATACTTAATACATTATGAATTTGAATTGCTTTTTATAAAAGCTAATGGTACTAGTTTCTTTTATTTACAGTTAACAATTTTTGTAAAGCAATTACTACTTAACATGAATGTTGTGTATTATTTGGTTGTTAGTATTACCTTTGGTATTACCTATAATGTTTTGTTTTAAGGTAAGATGTTGTACCACCATTTAAATGTGCTTTGTACAATAAACCCTTAAATTATTTCAGCGGCATATATTTCAGACTTTAGTCTAGTTTTATTTTTACCAGTGTACCTATATTTACTTGCAATATACTTTGTTATGTGATATACATATTAGTGGAATATAGTATGTGTAAAAAGCATTACTTATTTTTGTTTAAAAGGTCCCATCTATTTAGTAATGCATTCGATATTTAGTACCTATTTTGTGAAACAGTGAGGTGTTATGTGTTCTGTTCAAATAGATATGAGTGAGATATGAGAGGTGAGTAGAAGTTGCAAAAGTTATTTTCTTTACAATCAAGAGTATTCTTCATGTTGGTCATTGTATAATAGCATCAAAATTTTGAAATCTAAACTGCACTAGTGTAGTAACAAAGTTGGTTTTTTGATAACTTCTGAAGATTGTATGTACAGCCGCTTTATGCTTATACAACCTCTTTGACGAGTTGCAGTTAACTACGACACACGTCTTCTTACTATCTTTGCCTTTCTTTTTAACTTTTGAACGTTAGGTAGCTAGGAGACGCGTGTCTTAAATTACTGCAACTCGTCAAAGGGGTTGTATAACGATAAGGCTGCAAGAGATATTACATATTTTGTCCATCCTGTACACATGCGTATGAATCTCGTAGCATTACTTTTGAAATGTAGTTGAAGCGAAAATCGCAAAACTACTTTTAGCGACAGGTATAAATCATTAAAATAACATTTTGAACACGTTTTTGACGAGAATTTTCTAATATTTCAAAAAATATGTTTGTGTAATGGGTTTATAAAATCTGTTCCTTTTTTGTTTAGAAGTAATAATAACATAATAAAGAGAAATAATTTATTGCAATTAAAGCAAGTTACAAGCGTATATTTTAATCTTATGTCCATTACAATAATTCTGCGATATGAAAAATGGAAGGTTTCAAAGAAACGCTTGTATAGTAGGTAGCCACAATATTTGTTGTATCACGGGTAGCCACCAACTAAAATGGTTAACGAGTGCAAAAGTTTAAAGTCACTTATAAACTATTTCTTGAAATATTATGCCAACTTATGAAAATAGAAAGCTATTTAACGATTTTGTCTGAGTTCGGCCCGTTATACTAAGCTGCTTGTAATCCGTGTAGGTACTAGGTAACACTTAAAGATTGAAAACCATTAACCATTTTGCTTGGTGGCTACTATATATTATAATTACAACATGCACCTGCAGATACAGTTGTAATTAATAAAACTTTTGTAACTGTGAAACCTTCGTAATATGGGGTACCCCTTGCACATAACAACTTTACATTGTATTAATTTAACAAAAAATTGTACAAAAATTGTATGCTTCTAAAGTTTACTAAACGAACTGCTACCTGAAACAAATCAAAATTTTAGAATTTAACGCATTTTGTAAAATAAATAAGTTTGGGAAAATTATAATAAAACGATAAAGAAATAAAATAATTACAAACATTAAAAGTTACCTCTTTGGTAGTCAAATAATTGAAGAAATTTTAACCAGAAGGGTGGTTCCATTATACAGGAGTTGTAGTTCGGTAAACAGCATGGACGGCGGGGTCTGTTGTCGAAAACATAGACTGGGCAGCCCCTTTGAAGTAGTAGGTACTCTCATTACATGAAATAAAAAAAAAATAGATGTAAGAATTTTAAAAACAAAATAAATCTGCTTTCCATTTTGTTCTCCTTGCTGACATCCTGTATAAGAACGAAAACAATAAAAAAAGAAACAGAATAATATTATAAATGAAAACCCCCAAAATTGATGGCCATCAATTTAAACAGAGGACACACAGTTACATTACACCATAGAGCTGAGCACAACTGAGCTCCTTCCTACCCGGAACTATCGAAAATAACTATCATGTAACTAGCAAAAAATCTATGACTCTCTATAATGATTCATACTGGAATAGAAAAAAATCTGCTTCTACTTCTACATAACGTAAATGTGATATAAAGTCGTTGTTCAATGAAGTGTATGGCCTTCAAAATATTCTAGGAATTTCCTAACGAGATTGGAAGGGGTGAGGAAAATTTCGAAAAAAATTTCGTACGTCCTCCCCACGATGGTTTGTGCACAGGTGGTAATTTCAATAAGTTCCGATTGAAAGACGATGGCATAACGGCCTAGATTTATATTAATCTCATGTCTTGTACTCTCTTCATATGCTCTGATCTTGCCTGCCCTACTTTTTAATTACTTCTGCACTCCGCAGAGATAATAAATTACCTCCAAAGGTTTTATGAAATGTAACTTTTTGAGTATCTTTTCTGACTGCATTTGTAACACGTAGTTTTCGGAAGATTTCTATGAGAAAGTCCATTAAAACTTTAAGAAATGTATTTAAAATGCATGTAGACAGAAAAAAAAATAAATACGGCGTAGTGGGGAAAATCGTTTTAAGTTTCACATTGTGGTGAAACGCCTTTCATAAAATATTATTTTCAAGGTATTAAATTTTTTACCTCCACCTCCAAAATCTGAAATCTGTTGAGTACCCAATGAAATTTTCAAAAGTCGGCACTGATGCACAGCGACGTAAAGCGACTGTTGGTTCGAATCTAACAAAGGGTGGTATTTTTCTGAATAAACAAAAGCCAACCATGAATGTGTGTGCATGTTAGATCGGGGACCACATGACCCTGGTAGATGGGAGCTTCCGTAAATGTAGGAAAAAAAAATTGGCTAACAAGTTTTATACATTCGATATAAGTATCTGTTATTTTTGAGTTTCTATCATAGTATATTATAATAAAGTGAAAGTACCTACTATAATGTTCACCTGAGTTGATGTGTTTTTAAAAAAATATGGCAACAATAGTTTTCAGATTCAGTATACTGGTTTGAATGAAATACCTAAAGTCCTAAACCCCGAAGTTTCTTCATCGAGTTCAACAGTTTTATTAAATATTGATTTTATGGTGCATATAATGGAAGTTTTCCTAATCGTTAACGCTGTTGCCTAGTAACGAATCAACATTGCATAGGGGTGTATTATAGATCAGCACACGTGCAAGGTAATGTAATGTAGGTGACTTTTGTGTCATAGAAAATCGAAAAGTGATGGGAAATTACGTGTTGCGTGAGCGCCTTGCGTGGCGCTTCCTGTACCAGCTACAAGAAACTTTGCGCTACAACTTTCATACGTTCAAAAGGAGGGGCCATTTGTTCAAGTCGATACATTGCAAAAATGAAATTTTTATTAAACTCATGTACTAACGATTGTATTTTCCCGAATTTTTATATTAAGTTATTTTCGATTTTGTGTAACATGAAAGAAGAAATGAAACGTTTTAAGATTACAACTGTAGGTAGATGGAATAATGTTATATATTATAGATGGCGAACTCCCCCGAGGAATTACCGCCACCCTTAAGCACGCGCGGGGGCGCGCTGGTCCTCAAAAGCATTTCATTATTTCTTACCGGAAGTCGCAATTCAAAAACTATAGCAGCTAGCAATCCTAAACCAAGACCAAAGCGTAAAAAAATGACTGATAAAGAAATTAAGTGCCCTACTAGAATTTTAGAAGCGGCAAAACGCGACACTCATTTTTCAAAGTAAGTGGTTAATTTTGAAAAACAGTCCTATTCATTTTTTAACAATTTTTGCAGGAATGAAATCGAGGCATTGTATAAAATATATCGAAAATTAATTTCCATGAATAGACCTACACCTCGGGATAAAAATGCAGTGGCGAATAATGCATCTATTATTGGAAAAGCAACAACAATACAAGAGGTGATTTTATAGATACATAAGTATTTTTCGCATAAGGATAATATTGGATTTCTTTTCAGGGTGTTGACAGAACAATTTTTCGGGAATTACTACACAATACTTTTGATTTAATTACGGAGGATATGTTAATGGACAGAATTTTTTGTGTTTGGGATAAAAATAATGTTGGAATTTTGAGTGTTGAAGCATGGTTTTGTGGTTTATCGGTTTTCCTAAAGGGAACTGCTCCAGAAAAATTAGAATTTTGTTTTGCAGTTTACGATCTCAATAGCGATGGATTTATTACTAAAGAAGAAATGTTTCAATTATTGAAGTATCGTTTCATTTAAATGATATTATTATTTTTACAAACTATTTTTTAGGAATTGCTTAATTAAACAACCGCAAGATGAAGATCCTGATGAGGGTGCAAAGGATTTAGCTGAACTGGTTATGAGAAAATTGGACAAAGATAAAGATGGGAAGGTATCTTTAGAAGATTATCAATTGTCAATTACAGAAGAACCTCTTCTTCTTGAAGCTTTTGGACGCTGCTTACCCGATGAGAGAGCTTGCGATACATTTTTGTCCACTATTAAAGCTTAATTATTTATTTATAAATTACCTCTTTGCTCTTTGTAATTTAATAACTAAAGGTAAAATTTGAGTGTTACAAGTTTAGAAAATTAAAAAAAAATTTAGATTGTCATAACATAGGTAATATATTTTGCCATTAATTATTAGTGATAAAATAATTTAACTGCTAAATTTGAAGATTAATATTATTCAATAATTATATTCAACCCTAATCACGTAATAAATACATATTATTTGTCTGGTGCTGCGTGCTGCCCTTTTGGTAAACCTACCTATTTATTTCTTGGCGCAATTTAGTTTGAAACGAATAAGCAAGGTATTCCCAGATGGTTTGGTTTAAGCAAACAGCATTATATACTCTTTGGTTTAAGGCGAAAAACTCTATAAATTATTTGCTAAATCGCTTGTCACTGAAACTTTAAAGTAATTTTTGGTTTTAATATTACTATATACCAATAAATGTATTATGTAAAGGAGCTAATGGGGTTGATGAATATTCCATCCAGTAGGAGAATCACCTATCACCAGGCGCGGATCTAGGAGGAATTCTCGGGGGGGTAAAATATTTTACAAGAAATCTTAATAAGTACTCATTAATTAGTTTATTTAAAAAATAACAAAAAATATCTAGAAACCAATCAAAACAACAATAATTTATTATTACAAAGCAGTAAGCTGAGTAAGCACATACTGCACTCTGCAGCTTAGTACAGAACCTGGAACCTGTGGTATTATTTTCTAAATTTAGGGAATGTTCGGGGGGGGGGGTAATTACCCGTTTACCCTCCCCTTGTATCCGCGCCTGCCTATCACCACCTTTAGTGGTGTCCAATCCCTTTGTCTTGTCTAGGTACAAGTACACCGATTTATGAACTTTGGCATACCTACCTATGTTTAAACTAGTGTATGAGTTAGCATTTTTATTTAATCATCACACACCAAAGTGTCTTCTTCAGATGTCCATTTTTAAATTCTTAAGAGAATTATTTTTGAGTAAAATTAAATTGTGCATCTGAATTTTGGATCAGAATGTAGCGCAACTAGCACTAGCACATCGTATTTTATAATGTTGATGAGTATTTTAATATGTCGTTCTCTGTTTAAGTATTTTTTGTTTGTATGTATATTGTAATTGTATATTATTAACTCTTTTATCTATATTATTATTTATATTATTATTATTCCTACAACTGTAATGGTTTTATTTGGAAATATATCTATCTATCTATCTATCTATTCACATACCCTTAAAATATACCCATACCAAATTTCAACTTGATCTGATTAGTATTTCCTTAATTTTGTCAAAAATAGAAATAAAATCTTTATTTTTAGGGGCCTATAATTTTTCAATAAAAGTTTATATAAAATTTATTGCTTAGAATTAAATTATAAAATTAAATGGCGTTAACAGATTAACAGACTGGCATATTCTGGTGGCTCTTTTATTTTCAAATCTCTGAAATTAGTTTGAAAGGAGGAAAATAGGAATTTGCTGTTACCTATACATATATTGCAGCAAATTCCTATTGCAGAAAATACTCTCCAAATTGTTTCATAAATTTGTTATATGCAGCACTTTAAATAGCTTCAACAGGTGTAAACCCTGACATTCTAGTGGCTTTTTTCTGTCAAACCCCTGAAAAGGAAAAATAGGGGTGGTGTTTGGTGTTATCTCTCAGGTTTTTTCTTCACCAGCGATTGGGTGTTAAAAAGTTGATAAGAATCTACAAAATGTTGGTTGGATGAGCCTTCTAAGCTTTAACTTGTTACAGGTAGGTACCTAAGCACTTTAAATGGCATTAATGTAAACCGTGTTAAATATTTTGCAAAAGGGTCTTTAAAATAGGGGCGGTACTACTCTTTTTTTTGTTTGAAACCATTGACCGCTTCTCTAATTGCTTGAAATGATCTACAAAATCATTACCTTTTCAGACAAATCATTTCTGTTGGTTAAATGGTTACTTGCAGTTAATAATAATTGGTTAAACAAATATGAGTTTCAATTAAATAATTTTATTTTCAAATTATTGTAAAAAGTTTAATGTATCTGTTATAATTCTTCGGATTTTTTGGGTAGTATTGAGTTGAATAAAAAAAATTTATTATATATACCATATTGCAGTTAGAATTACCATTTTTTTATATTGTTTATTGGCATTTGTAAAATCATTGGTAGACAATGCTAGAATTTAAAGATAGCGCCATATTCTAAGCACCAATAGGATGTACCTACCTGCGCCTCCTATTCTTAACACTGCCATCGTAGTTCGGAGTGGGGATTAGTTCAAGTCCAACCAGCAAACAAGAATTGTAACTTATCCGGTGCGAACATGGCTGTGAAAGTGATTCAAAATGAAAATGGTGCCTAAGTTCCCCAAAAATATCGTTAGAAACCAGGAGATAGGTAACTTTAAAATATTATTTTATCAAGATAAACAATTTGAAATAATTAGATTGGATCGATTCTTTATTTTTATTTAAATTTTTATGGTCTTTTAAAAATTCCATTCGGTGCCGTGAACCTCGTGT
This sequence comes from Hemicrepidius hirtus, assembly GCA_963082805.1. Classification (NCBI taxonomy): domain Eukaryota; kingdom Metazoa; phylum Arthropoda; class Insecta; order Coleoptera; family Elateridae; genus Hemicrepidius; species Hemicrepidius hirtus. The sequence goes on from OY720168.1 coordinate 23,147,469, forward strand.
TTTTCAGGACGTAGCGTTTGCTGAAAAAATCGTCTTTCAATTTGAGAACCTAAAAAACGCATGAATAAATGATTTCTTAATGATAATAATATTTTGCGAATAGAATTTCAAACAATAAGCTTTTGTTTTTCAATATTTTGTATTTGTTTTAAAATGTATAACATTTATTCTTTTTTTTAATTTTTAAACAAAGAATTCAGCTTTAATTATTTCAAAATGTTTAATTCTAACGTTTATTTGTTCAGTGAAAATGCTCCCCTTTTAGGAAACAGAATAGTGTTTGCTTTGATTCATTTTCTATTATTAAAAGAAAGGAATACATTTTTTTAACAGTCTGATGACTGTTTTTTCAACAAAAAAGATCATGTTAAAAAACAAAGTAGGTATAAATTTTAATTGTTGCTTAATGGTTAAATACAGAAATTTAACGGCCATTTTAGAAAAGTCTTAAGTTTTCATTGTGTTTTAATGTTTAAACAAAGAAATGCAAGATTTTTATAGTTTATTATTTTGTAAATATGAATTGTTAACAGGAACGTGTGATTATTTCTTATCGTATTGCTCGACCAGTTAAAGAACAAAGATGCACCCAGACAGGTTTTTTATCTCGTACGTGTGGCTGTTAATATGTCTACCCCATTGTTAAAACACTTATTTTAACCTCAGATGCACTTTTATGAAATTTAGCAAATTCCAGGGGTCATGAAACTGGTATGGTTGTCAGGGTGAAAGAAATAATACGTCTTTTAATTTGAAAACCTGAAAAACGCATGAATAAACAATTTCTTAATGATAATATTTTGCGAATAGAATTTCAAACAACAAGCCTTTATTTTTCAATATTTTATTAATAACGAAATCAGGAAACAAAAATGTCTAACATTTATGCTTTTTTAAATTTTTAAACAAAGAAATTCAGCTTTAATTATTTCAAAATGTTTATTTCTACGTTTATTTGTTCAGTGAAAATGCTCCCCTTTTAGGAAACAGAATAGTGTTTGCTTTGATTCATTTTTCATTATTTAAATAAAGGAATAAGTTTTTTAACCGTCTGATGTTCATCTTTTAAATAAAAAGGGATATTCAATGGCCATGTTAGGAAAGTCTTAGGTTTTCATTATGTTTTAATGTTTAAACAAAGAAATGCAAGATTGTTATTGTTTATTATTTTGTAAATATGAATTGTTAACAAGAACGTGTGATTATTTCTTATCGTATTGCTCGACCAGTTAAAGAACAAAGGGTGCTCCCATAGATGCACCCAGACAGTTTTTTTTATCTCGCCTACGTGTGGCTGTTAATTTGTCTACCCCATTGTTAAAACACACCTGCACTTATTTTAACCTCAGATGCCCTTTTATGAAATTTAGCAAATTCCAGGGGTCATGAAGCTGGTGTGGGAAAGAAATAATACGTCCTTTAATTTGAAAACCTGAAAAATGCATGAATAAACAATTTCTTAATGATAATATTTTGCGAATAGAATTTCAAGCAATACGCTTTTATTTTTCAAAATTTTATTAATAACGAAATGAGAAAACAAACATAGTATATAACATTAATTAATCTTTTTTTTTAAATTTTAAACAAAGAAATTCAGCTTTAATCACATCAAAATGTTTATTTCTAACGTTTATTTATTCAGTTAGAATGTGCCCCTTTTAGGAAACAGAATACTTAGTGTTTGATTTGATTCATTTTTCATTATTTAAATAAAGGAAAGCTTTTTTTAACGGTCTGATGTTCATTTTTTAAATAAAAAGGTCCATGTTACAAAAAACAAAGTATAAATTTTAATTGTTGCTTAATGTTAAACAACGAAGTATAGCTTTGTCAATTTCTGATGAATATACTTAATGTTTACTAGAAAATTAAATAAATACGTGTCTAGACTATTTACATATAAATCCCTTTCGTGTCATTTTAATTACAATGTAATATTTTTTATCGCATTGTTCGACAAGTTAAAACAATAAAGATTGTAACCGAATGCAGTGCTCAGACAACTTTTTTTTCTCAAACTACAGTGGCGTAACTACGGGGTCGCAAAAGGACGCATTGCGCCGGGGCCCGTCAATCCTGAAGCAATATTATTAGCAATAGTTGTCAAACTCTTATGTTTGCAATGAAATTGTCAAGAGTTTAACAGGATTTAATGAAAATGCAATTGACGTTTCAGAATATCTGTTTTCAATTCTGATTAGGAAATATTTTCAGTTTATTATCAGTCACCTTGTATACTCAAAATTCGAAATTTATTATTTTCTAAAAACTTTATTGTGTAGGTAGGTACCTATTAAATTATTATCTCTATTAATTTGTTATTTTTATAAAAATATTTTGGGCTATAAGTGGTAACCCTTTTTTCTTATTTCTTGGTGCAATTTCTTGGCTGCAAAACTTTTTAGAAAAGCGCCTGGCAACAAAACTGCAGACACTTTTTTGCCATATTCCTCACCTCATTCTCGGAACAAGCCTGTTCCCTCCATGCTGATGCTAAATGTAACGTTCTGATTGGTTCTCCCTGAAAGCTGTACCTGCGCAAACCCCTTCCTTTTTAATTCTCCACCGACCTAACGGCTAACATGAACATTTTACTTTAGAAAACCTATTCAGAACCATAAGTTCATTTCTTTAGTTATTTTAGTTGAAAATATTAAGAAAATTCAGTGGTTAGTTTTTAAGGTGATTAGAAATATATACAAGTGATACTTTAATTAGATAAACTAAAAATTAGAGTTTTCGGATTTGCGCTTTTTGGTAATGAGTTCATCTTTTTATTCAAGATCGAAACACCGATGGACTGAGTCAACTGAAAGACATCGATAAAAATGGTGGAGGATTATCTTGTTTTAAGGTAAGATTTTAACTTTGTTCTTCATTTTAATTCTAAAATAATTAATTTGACAAAGAAATTATATTATTTTTGTATTTATCGCTTGCTTTTGTAGGAATAGAATAATTTAAAAATTAAATTATTTTATTTTAGTAGAAAATTATTGCATTCTAAATCCTTTTATAGTATATTTGAAGGTATAACCGTTATAATCTGAAGACGCGTCACTTGGTCGCCATTGGCGCATTTTTGAACCCGTCCTGCGTGTATGGGTGATTTTGACGCCATCTTGTATTTAGGCTTGGCTTTTTGTTTAAGAAACAAGGTGTGGTTTTTTAATTCAAGTGTTATATTACAGTTAAATTCAATCTTAATCCACTTTCAGTAATTAGTTTTTTTTCGCTAGGTATGCAGAAATGTATATTTGATTAATTTCCTGAAAATATTTTAATTCAAAAGGCGGTTTATTTATACAAAAATAAATTTAGATACTACAGTCATAAGAAATTGATTTGATTAGCATTGTTATTAATTGTTTTTGTTCTATTTCACAGTTTTTAATCATCTGCCTTGCCAAGGGATCAGAATCCTCCCACAAATAGCTGTAATCAATCCAAAGAACAAGAATGAGAAATTTAATATCCATTTATTCTGCAAAGGCAACTTTTTCAAGGGTAAGTTTAATAATTATACTATATTTTCTAAATTTTCTTTACCACTAAACAATTTTAGCTTTCTTAGAATTACCTACTAATGAATATTTATTTATACAAGACTAAATTTAGATACTACAGTAATAACAAATTTATTTAATTAACATTGTTATTAATTATTTTTTTCTATTTCACAGTTTTTAATCATCTGCTTTGCCAAGGGATCAGAATCCTCCCACAAATAGCTGTAATCAATCCAAAGAACAAGAATGAGAAATTTAATATCCATTTATTCTGCAAAGACAACTTTTTCAAGGGTAAGTTTAATAATTATACTATATTTTCTAAATTTTCTTTACCACTAAACACTTTTAGCTTTCTTAGAATTACCTACTAATGAATATTTATTTATACAAGACTAAATTTAGATACTACAGTAATAACAAATTTATTTAATTAACATTGTTATTAATTATTTTTTTCTAAATTTTCTTTACCACTAAACAATTTTAGCTTTCTTAGAATTACCTACTAATGAATATTTATTTATACAAGACTAAATTTAGATACTACAGTAATAACAAATTTATTTAATTAACATTGTTATTAATTATTTTTTTCTATTTCACAGTTTTTAATCATCTGCTTTGCCAAGGGATCAGAATCCTCCCACAAATAGCTGTAATCAATCCAAAGAACAAGAATGAGAAATTTAATATCCATTTATTCTGCAAAGACAACTTTTTCAAGGGTAAGTTTAATAATTATACTATATTTTCTAAATTTTCTTTACCACTAAACACTTTTAGCTTTCTTAGAATTACCTACTAATGAATATTTATTTATACAAGACTAAATTTAGATACTACAGTAATAACAAATTTATTTAATTAACATTGTTATTAATTATTTTTTTCTAAATTTTCTTTACCACTAAACAATTTTAGCTTTCTTAGAATTACCTACTAATGAATATTTATTTATACAAGACTAAATTTAGATACTACAGTAATAACAAATTTATTTAATTAACATTGTTATTAATTATTTTTTTCTATTTCACAGTTTTTAATCATCTGCTTTGCCAAGGGATCAGAATCCTCCCACAAATAGCTGTAATCAATCCAAAGAACAAGAATGAGAAATTTAATATCCATTTATTCTGCAAAGACAACTTTTTCAAGGGTAAGTTTAATAATTATACTATATTTTCTAAATTTTCTTTACCACTAAACACTTTTAAGCTTTCTTAGAATTACCTACTAATGAATATTTATTTATACAAGACTAAATTTAGATACTACAGTAATAACAAATTTATTTAATTAACATTGTTATTAATTATTTTTTTCTATTTCACAGTTTTTAATCATCTGCTTTGCCAAGGGATCAGAATCCTCCCACAAATAGTTGTATTCAATCCAAAGAACATGAATCAGGAATCTAATATCCATTAATTCTGCAAAGGCAACTTCTTCAAGAGTAAGTTTAATAATTTCTTTACCCCTAAACAATTCTAACTTAGAATTAATAATGAATATATGGTACTAATAAATCTTCAAGAGGAATTTAACTTCAGGTGGGCCTAATATGAATCCTTAATTCTTTTATCGCCCTTGTGAAGTTCAAAAATTGAAAAATCATGACAAATAATATTTAGTATTCCTTTATTTCCAATAGGTGCTAAACAATTTGAAATAATTAGTTTGGAGCGATTCTTTATTGTTATTTAAATTTTTATGGTTTTGTAAAAATTCCATTTGGTGCCGTGAACCTCGTGTTTTTCAGGGCGTAGCGTTGGCTGAAAAAATCGTCTTTCAATGTATAACATTTATTCTTTTTTTTAATTTTTAAACAAAGAAATATAGCTTTTTATTATCCGGAAAGCAGTATCAAATTTAATTGTTGCTAAATGCTTAAATAAAGAAATTCAACGGCCATTTTAGGAAAGTTTTCATGGTGATTTAATGTTTAAACAAAGAAATGCAAGATTTTTATCGTTTATTATTTTGTAAATATGAATTGTTAACAAGAACGTGTGATTATTTCTTATCGTATTGCTCGACCAGTTAAAGAACAAAGATGCACCCAGACAGGTTTTTTATCTCGTACGTGTGGCTGTTAATATGTCTACCCCATTGTTAAAACACTTATTTTAACCTCAGATGCACTTTTATGAAATTTAGCAAATTCCAGGGGTCATGAAACTGGTATGGTTTTCAGGGTGAAAGAAATAATACGTCTTTTAATTTGAAAACCTGAAAAACGCATGAATAAACAATTTCTTAATGATAATATTTTGCGAATAGAATTTCAAACAACAATCTTTTATTTTTCAATATTTTATTGATAACGAAATCAGGAAACAAAAATGTCTAACATTTATGCTTTTTTAAATTTTTAAACAAAGAAATTCAGCTTTAATTATTTCAAAATGTTTATTTCTACGTTTACTTGTTCAGTGAAAATGCTCCCCTTTTAGGAAACAGAATAGTGTTTGCTTTGATTCATTTTTCATTATTTAAATAAAGGAATAAGTTTTTTAACCGTCTGATGTTCATCTTTTAAATAAAAAGGGATATTCAATGGCCATGTTAGGAAAGTCTTAGGTTTTCATTATGTTTTAATGTTTAAACAAAGAAATGCAAGATTGTTATTGTTTATTATTTTGTAAATATGAATTGTTAACAAGAACGTGTGATTATTTCTTATCGTATTGCTCGACAAGTTAAAGAACAAAGATTATTCCCATAGATGCACCCAGACAGTTTTTTTTATCTCGCCTACGTGTGGCTGTTAATTTGTCTACCCCATTGTTAAAACACACCTGCACTTATTTTAACCTCAGATGCCCTTTTATGAAATTTAGCAAATTCCAGGGGTCATGAAGCTGGTGTGGGAAAGAAATAATACGTCCTTTAATTTGAAAACCTGAAAAATGCATGAATAAACAATTTCTTAATGATAATATTTTGCGAATAGAATTTCAAGCAATACGCTTTTATTTTTCAAAATTTTATTAATAACGAAATGAGAAAACAAACGTAGTATATATAACATTAATTAATCTTTTTTTTAAAATTTTAAACAAAGAAATTCAGCTTTAATCACATCAAAATGTTTATTTCTAACGTTTATTTATTCAGTTAGAATGCGCCCCTTTTAGGAAACAGAATACTTAGTGTTTGATTTGATTCATTTTTCATTATTTAAATAAAGGAAAGTTTTTTTAACGGTCTGATGTTCATTTTTTAAATAAAAAGGTCCATGTTACAAAAAACAAAGTATAAATTTTAATTGTTGCTTAATGTTAAACAACGAAGTATAGCTTTGTCAATTTCTGATGAATATACTTAATGTTTACTAGAAAATTAAATAAATACGTGTCTAGACTATTTACATATAAATCCCTTTCGTGTCATTTTAATTACAATGTAATATTTTTTATCGCATTGTTCGACAAGTTAAAACAATAAAGATTGTAACCGGATGCAGTGCTGAGACAACCTTTTTTTCTCAAACATGCAGCTGTTGATTTGTCTATCCATTGTTAAAACAAACCTGGGGCTGTACCGTTTACTTAAAAAGTGGCACGTGTTATTTTTACCATAGATGCACCATAAAACTAAGCAATTTATAATAAAAAAAAAACATTTATTGTCATTAGAGATAATTATCATTTATAATTCATATTAAAATAATTGTACTAGTTATATTTAACTAAAATACAATTACATTATTAATTGAGCAACAACGATCGAGTATTCAAAGCAATCTTTATGGTAGGGAAAGAATTATGATTTAATTTTTAACACATGTAGGTATTATTATTTATACCACTTGGATCAATTTTTTTTAATTTTTATAGAACTTTGAAAATTCCAGTTGAAGTTGCCTAAACCAGGCGCGTAGATAGGTTTTTTTTCAAGGGGGGGTACTTAGTAGCGAAACTGGGATTACAAATTTGAGGGTTGCAAGCTTTTTTATGCTTTTTTTTGCTTTTTCTCAGGTTTTATGCATATAAATTATTTATATGTTTATTTTGGGTTTTTTCGGATTTATTTAGTTTCTTTATGTTGATTTAAAAAATTATTTTCAGTTTTTTAAGATTTTTTAAGCGCTATTTTTCTAATTTTATGTGCTTACAAATCCGCGCTTTACTAATAGTAATACAAATATTTCGAATTGGAATAAAATATTCTGGTGAACATCATTAGGTATATCACAACCCACCCTCCCTAATAAATTTTATTAAACTTCCAAACACGTTAACCGTATTCCCCGATCTAACAAATCCCCATATTTTATCAAATGGGAAGGCAGTCTTAAGAAACTGGTATACTTAATGAGTATTTCAAAATTTTGAATCATTACTTCGAGTAAACAATTTTTGAAATAGTTATTATGCCAATAATTCGTTTATAACATAAAAAAATCTTTCCATTGATATTATACCTGTAGCGTTTGCAGTTAATGGGTTATTGTTAAAAATAAACGAGGTAAAGGGCCCAGAAGTGATGTTTGGAACACCCTGTAATATTATTTTCTAGGCAGTATACCTAAATTAATTTTTTTTCTTACACTTCTACACTGTTGAGCACCCAATAAAATAAAATCCTTGGAGACTGTGGTTTGGAAAATAAGAAAATTAAAACCCTAAAACCACAAAAAGTTTAGTAAACCTAAACGCGTTTCGGGAACTACGTTCCCATCTTCAGTGAACTGAAATCCTGTTCCTGATGATGATTTCAGTTTACTGAAGATGGGAACGTAGTTCCCGAAACGCGCTTAGGCTAACTATTTTTGGTACGAGGGTTTTAATTTTGGTTACCCAATAAAATTTTCAAAAGTTGGTGTCTATATGGAAGTTATACTTCAGATTAGAGTACCTAATCTCATTATTCCTTCTTTCCAACTTTCTCGCTATTTTGTCTGACCACCTTGTCTGACTGTTCGTTCGCCAGTCAATTGCCATGGTAAGAATTATTTGAAAATGCAGTTATCTGACTTCCAAAATACGGTGATGTGGTAGTCAGGCCCGGTTCCAGGCGTGGGCAAAGTGGGCAACCGCCCAGAACGCCAACTTGCAGGGGCGCCAAAATGACAAAATTATAAACCTATATGGCCCTACAAAAGCAAATTATACGGTATTATTGAAAGAATTTGCGTTTACAGCAGCAGATTGCTACCATACTATTTTTGTTTGAAAGAAAAGCACGTCCACGACATTAATTTATCGCAATATTACTTAATCTTTTTTTTCAATTTTATTGCTTCGGGAATAAACATTTTCTTTAAAAATTATAATAAAAAACAGTACAGAATGAATTCGGTTTTGCTAAAAGGGGCGGCAATTTGATACTTTTTGACGAGGGCGCCAAAACTCCTGGAACCGGGCCTGGGTAGGTAACCCTTATTAAACCTTCTATGATAATAAACAATTCATAAATTATTAGCTAGCAATAGTTGTCAAACTCTTATGTTTGCAATGAAATTGTCAAGAGTTTAACAGGATTTAATGAAAATGCAATTGACATTTCAGAATATCTGTTTTCAATTCTGATTAGGAAATATTTTCAGTTTATTATCAGTCACCTTGTATACTCAAAATTCGAAATTTATTATTTTCTAAAAACTTTATTGTGTAGGTAGGTACCTATTAAATTATTATCTCTATTAATTTGTTATTTTTATAAAAATATTTTGGGCCATAAGTGGTTACCCCTTTTTGTTATTTCTTGGCTGCAAAACTTTTTAAAAACCGCGCCTGGCAACAAAACTGCAGACACTTTTTTGCCATATTCCTCACCTCATTCTCGGAACAAGCCTGTTCCCTCCATGCTGATGCTAAATGTAACGTTCTCATTGGTTCTCCCTGAAAGTTGTACCTGCGCAAACCCCTTCCTTTTTAATTCTCCACCGACCTAACGGCTAACATGAACATTTTACTTTAGAAAACCTATTCAGAACGATAAGTTCATTTCTTTAGTTATTTTAGTTGAAAATATTAAGAAAATTCAGTGATTAGTTTTTAAGGTGATTAGAAATATATACAAGTGATACTTTAATTAGATAAACTAAAAATTAGAGTTTTCGGATTTGCGCTTTTTGGTAATGAGTTCATCTTTTTATTCAAGATCGAAACACCGATGGACTGAGTCAACTGAAAGACATCGATAAAAATGGTGGAGGATTATCTTGTTTTAAGGTAAGATTTTAACTTTGTTCTTCATTTTAATTCTAAAATAATTAATTTGACAAAGAAATTATATTATTTTTGTATTTATCGCTTGCTTTTGTAGGAATAGAATAATTTAAAAATTAAATTATTTTATTTTAGTAGAAAATTATTGCATTCTAAATCCTTTTATAGTATATTTGAAGGTATAACCGTTATAATCTGAAGACGCGTCACTTGGTCGCCATTGGCGCATTTTTGAACCCGTCCTGCGTGTATGGGTGATTTTGACGCCATCTTGTATTTAGGCTTGGCTTTTTGTTCAAGAAACAAGGTGTGGTTTTTTAATTCAAGTGTTATATTACAGTTAAATTCAATCTTAATCCACTTTCAGTAATTAGTTTTTTTTCGCTAGGTATGCAGAAATGTATAATTGATTAATTTCCTGAAAATATTTTAATTCAAAAGGCGGTTTATTTATACAAAAATAAATTTAGATACTACAGTCATAAGAAATTGATTTGATTAGCATTGTTATTAATTGTTTTTGTTCTATTTCACAGTTTTTAATCATCTGCCTTGCCAAGGGATCAGAATCCTCCCACAAATAGCTGTAATCAATCCAAAGAACAAGAATGAGAAATTTAATATCCATTTATTCTGCAAAGGCAACTTTTTCAAGGGTAAGTTTAATAATTATACTATATTTTCTAAATTTTCTTTACCACTAAACACTTTTAGCTTTCTTAGAATTACCTACTAATGAATATTTATTTATACAAGACTAAATTTAGATACTACAGTAATAACAAATTTATTTAATTAACATTGTTATTAATTATTTTTTTCTAAATTTTCTTTACCACTAAACAATTTTAGCTTTCTTAGAATTACCTACTAATGAATATTTATTTAAACAAGACTAAATTTAGATACTACAGTAATAACAAATTTATTTAATTAACATTGTTATTAATTATTTTTTTCTATTTCACAGTTTTTAATCATCTGCTTTGCCAAGGGATCAGAATCCTCCCACAAATAGCTGTAATCAATCCAAAGAACAAGAATGAGAAATTTAATATCCATTTATTCTGCAAAGACAACTTTTTCAAGGGTAAGTTTAATAATTATACTATATTTTCTAAATTTTCTTTACCACTAAACACTTTTAGCTTTCTTAGAATTACCTACTAATGAATATTTATTTATACAAGACTAAATTTAGATACTACAGTAATAACAAATTTATTTAATTAACATTGTTATTAATTATTTTTTTCTAAATTTTCTTTACCACTAAACAATTTTAGCTTTCTTAGAATTACCTACTAATGAATATTTATTTAAACAAGACTAAATTTAGATACTACAGTAATAACAAATTTATTTAATTAACATTGTTATTAATTATTTTTTTCTAAATTTTCTTTACCACTAAACAATTTTAGCTTTCTTAGAATTACCTACTAATGAATATTTATTTAAACAAGACTAAATTTAGATACTACAGTAATAACAAATTTATTTAATTAACATTGTTATTAATTATTTTTTTCTAAATTTTCTTTACCACTAAACAATTTTAGCTTTCTTAGAATTACCTACTAATGAATATTTATTTAAACAAGACTAAATTTAGATACTACAGTAATAACAAATTTATTTAATTAACATTGTTATTAATTATTTTTTTCTATTTCACAGTTTTTAATCATCTGCTTTGCCAAGGGATCAGAATCCTCCCACAAATAGCTGTAATCAATCCAAAGAACAAGAATGAGAAATTTAATATCCATTTATTCTGCAAAGACAACTTTTTCAAGGGTAAGTTTAATAATTATACTATATTTTCTAAATTTTCTTTACCACTAAACACTTTTAGCTTTCTTAGAATTACCTACTAATGAATATTTATTTATACAAGACTAAATTTAGATACTACAGTAATAACAAATTTATTTAATTAACATTGTTATTAATTATTTTTTTCTAAATTTTCTTTACCACTAAACAATTATAGCTTTCTTAGAATTACCTACTAATGAATATTTATTTAAACAAGACTAAATTTAGATACTACAGTAATAACAAATTTATTTAATTAACATTGTTATTAATTATTTTTTTCTAAATTTTCTTTACCACTAAACAATTTTAGCTTTCTTAGAATTACCTACTAATGAATATTTATTTAAACAAGACTAAATTTAGATACTACAGTAATAACAAATTTATTTAATTAACATTGTTATTAATTATTTTTTTCTATTTCACAGTTTTTAATCATCTGCCTTGCCAAGGGATCAGAATCCTCCCACAAATAGTTGTATTCAATCCAAAGAACATGAATCAGGAATCTAATATCCATTAATTCTGCAAAGGCAACTTCTTCAAGAGTAAGTTTAATAATTTCTTTACCCCTAAACAATTCTAACTTAGAATTAATAATGAATATATGGTACTAATAAATCTTCAAGAGGAATTTAACTTCAGGTGGGCCTAATATGAATCCTTAATTCTTTTATCGCCCTTGTGAAGTTCAAAAATTGAAAAATCATGACAAATAATATTTGGTATTCCTTTATTTCCAATCGGTGCATGGCATATCATTGTAGGTACAAATATTTTGTTTAACAAGTGTGTTTATACAAGGGTAAATTTAGATACAACAGTCATAAGAAATTGATTTGATTAGCATTGTTATTAATTTTTTTTTTATATTTAACAGTTTTTAATCATCTGCCTTGCCAAGGGATCAGAATCCTCCCACAAATAGTTGTATTCAATCCAAAGCAGTGGCGTAGCCACGGGGGGGGATATGGGGGATGTATCCCCCCCAAGGGTCAAAAACTGGAAAAAATAGCTCCAACCAGCTTAAACTATGAAAATCCAAAACCAGACAAAATTAAATATCTTAGAATGTTTTAGGATCAAGCTATTTATATTATTTACTATTGCTTGTCAAAATCAAGATTTTTCAAATTTGACCATATTATTCCCTTTTAAAATTTAAAAATCACATGGACCTGTACTTCTACAAAAATAAATACTGGAATAAGTATAAATAATTGGGAGAAAATCAGCAGCCATTTACGTTATAAATAAAAAATTAATAAAGATTAATCATATATTTCGGTAGTTTAAACTACCTTCTTCAGTAAACAGTAAAAATTTTAATTAACAGACCATATTACATTCTGTTATAAATCTACAAGCTACTCACATCGAGTTTTAAACATTTTTAATAACTTTTCGTTAATATTATTATATTTTATAAAATAGTTATTATGGAATAACAATTTCGAAGTGGTGTGTCTAATTCCACCACTAATTAGAATGTTTTTTAAAAAATGTTTTCATTATGGAATAACAATTTCGAAGTGGTGTGTCTAATTCCACCACTAATTAGAATAATGTTTTTTAAAAAATGTTTTCATTATGGAATAACAATTTCGAAGTGGTGTGTCTAATTCCACCACTAATTAGAATAATGTTTTTTAAAAATTTTTTTCATTATGGAATAACAATTTCGAAGTGGTGTGTCTAATTCCACCACTAATTAGAAAAATGTTTTTTAAAAAATGTTTTCATTATGGAATAACAATTTCGAAGTGGTGTGTCTAATTCCACCACTAATTAGAATGTTTTTTAAAAAAATTTTTCATTATGGAATAACAATTTCGAAGTGGTGTGTCTAATTCCACCACTAATTAGAATAATGTTTTTTAAAAAATGTTTTCATTATGGAATAACAATTTCGAAGTGGTGTGTCTAATTCCACCACTAATTAGAATAATGTTTTTTAAAAATTTTTTTCATTATGGAATAACAATTTCGAAGTGGTGTGTCTAATTCCACCACTAATTAGAAAAATGTTTTTTAAAAAATGTTTTCATTATGGAATAACAATTTCGAAGTGGTGTGTCTAATTCCACCACTAATTAGAATGTTTTTTAAAAAAATTTTTCATTATGGAATAACAATTTCGAAGTGGTGTGTCTAATTCCACCACTAATTAGAATGTTTTTTAAAAAAATTTTTCATCATTAAGAATAATTGTTAATATGATCTGTTAATTAAAATTTTTACTTTTTACTGAAAAAGGTAGTTTAAACAACCGAAATATATGATTAATCTTTATTAATTTTTTATTTATAACTTAAATGGCTGCTGATTTTCTCCAATTATTTATATTATTTTATTCAGCCAAAATTTGTTTAAAATTATATGGAATAAGTATATGATAGGTACTTCATAAACTACGGTTGGGGTTGCTCAACTATTACGTGCCGCCCCCCCAAACTTATTTTTTAAATAAGATTAAATACACGGTGTAACTGAAATACTTGACCAAACATTAAGAGCGTGTTCCCACACAACAGAAGAAAAAAAATTCATATGAACATGAGTTGGGAAACGCCTTGCTAGGCTGTTACAGCCCCACATTCAGGACATCAAGGCAAGGCTGATATGAACTTTTTTTATTGCCTTTGATGTCCTGAATCTATGCTGCGAATTTAATCCATAAAATACGAAGTTTCCGAATTTTCATGGCAACTGGATTTTTCGTAAAAATTGAGTTCCCTCGAAAACGATTCGGTTTGTCGACTTGTAATAAGAGTACCCTTTTTATGTGATTTTGAACGTACAATCGTACCATGCACTCAAATTTCTAAAAACAATTGAAGATCACAAAAATAATAAAGAATAAGTACCCAGCCCCCCAGTTTGGGACGCTCCTGGTTTAAATAATTTTACTTGAATACTAGTACTAACTTATATGTCAAATTTTATTAATTTAAATTAAAGGGTGTCAGAGAGATTAAATAAAATTAAAACTTCGTGCGCCCCCTTCAGGGGGCTGGTAGCATCCTAACAAAGCGTTTCCCAAACCATGTTCATATGAACTGTGTGTGTTTTACTTACACCCTGTATTACTACAACTTCATAATTTTCATTAAAAAAACGTATATTTTAATTTAAATAATATTTTGGAAATAACGAATAGTAATTATTTTCACGATTATTGTTGTTCAACCGCAAATTTTCAATTTAATTTCTAAAAAGTTTAATATTTTCAAATTTTTTTATTTAACATTAACGTAAAAATTGGCCACGCCCACTTGTGATAACGAATCGCCTGCGGCGCATTTTTAATTCGCTTCGCTTATATTATTTATGTGTACGTAATTACGTAATAGTTCCCCCCTGCACTAATCCTGACTATGCCCCTGATATATCCCCCCCCCCCAAGGGTAAACTCTGGCTACGCCACTGATCCAAAGAACATGAATGAGGAATCTAATATCCATTAAATCTGCAAAGGCAACTTCTTCAAGGGTAAGTTTAATAATTTCTTTACCCCTAAACAATTCTAACTTAGAATTAATAATGAATAGCTGGTACTAATAAATCTTCAAGAGGAATTTAACTTCAGGTGGACCTAATATGAATCCTTAATTCTTTTATCGCCCTTGTGAAGTTCAAAAATTGAAAAATCATGACAATTAATATTTGGTATTCCTAAATTCCTTTATTTCCAATAGGTGCATGACATATCATTGTACAAATATTTTGTTTAATAAGTGTGTTTATACAAGAGTAAATTTAGATACTATACAGTCATAAGAAATTTATTTGATTAGCATTGTTATTAATATTATTCTTTTCTATTTAACAGTTTTTAATCAACTGTCTTGCCAAGGGATCCGAATTCTCCCACAAATAGTTGTATTAAATCCAAAGAACATGAATGAATGAGGAATCTAATATCCATTAATTTTGCAAAGGCAACTTCTTCAAGGGTAAGTTTAATAATTATGTATTTAATATGATTTCAATGCATGGGGGTTGTTACTTAATTTGCCAGCGATGGGGAGTAGCAAATCTGGATTAGCTTTGTTGTCTAATACTACTTACTTTTTTTATTTTTAAAATTATTTATATCCTCGTAAGTTGATTTTCGGGTATCAGTCGTTGACTTTAGTCTTAGTTTTTAAAAGTAAATTTGCAATTACAAAAAACTATTTATCTTACTGTGTTTAGTATTTATAGTTTACACTTTTACAGAACAAACAAACAAATGTTTTATTATTTTCTCAGAAATTTGTTGTATAGCCAAAATCGAACGTATTGTATAATTTTAGTAGGTAGGTAGGCTGTTCCCCATTGTGCTGTATTTAATATTTTATTACATGAATTTTTATTAAATTTCAATTTCATTTGGTGCACAGCTTAACCTTAAGCAACGTTACAATACTAGTCCTTTGGAAAGGCCAAAAATAGTTAATAGGTTGGATGCCCTCCTGAAGATTTCAGATGTAGGGAACAATACTTAATAAGCAAAACTTTCAATGCTTGATGTGCACACGAACTTTTGCATGTTTGGAACTATATTATTTTAATACCTACTCTTATGTAATTGGAACAGTTTCCTATTAATTTATTACAGTTACTCTCACAATCAGAAATATTTAGTACATATACTAATCCTACTAATCTATTACATAAATCAGAACCAATGGATTTCTTGATATTAAAACCATTTCTTATTATTTATTTAGTTTTTAAAAGCTTTTCTGTGTCTATGGTATCGCCAAAACAATCTTTTACAATTATTTTTTTCTTGCAGCAATGGTCGATAATAATTATGCTATTCTAATACTAAGAAGTTGAAGTAGAAGTCATGATAGTATTTGCATGACTGGGCCAATTTGGAAGTGTAGTGCAGTGTTAACAGGGCTTCCACTTATTTTTGTTAAAGTCACTTAAAGTCACTTTTTTCGGTAAAACTGGGCAAATAGGTCACTTTTAGTCACTTTTTCACCTTTTGCCACACTTTAACCTTTTACTGTTCTACTTAATATTCTATGAGTAATTCATAAAGTAGAATTATTAATTTTGAATTCGCTCACTACCATATTTCTTTTTTTTTTTTTACTTCAAGCGGTTTAGTTACAGCATCTAATTTCCATCTTTGTTGGATAATCAATAAGCATAATACATGGTGATTTCTAACGTATGGAGGAAAGGACAAGTAGAGGGGACCAAAACATAGTTTTTTTTCCAAAAATTTTTTGATCAAAATAGAATAACAAGAAAGTTACAACAGTTTAAAGGATTTTTTTAATAAAATACGGTTATTATTTACGTTTTGAATTCAACTTTTGTATATTTGTAAGCTCATTAAACAAAATTCAGTAAAAACTTTTATAAGACGAAAGTTATGGCTATTTGAAGTGTTCTTTAAAATATTCAGTTATAGGTGTTTGTTTATAAATTGACAACCGCTGATTTACATAATCTGATCATCTAGGTAGGTCAAAATTGCAGCAGCAATTTATCAGATTGTGTGAAAAGTATTTCTGTTTCTGGTAAATTATAAGAACTTTAAATCGCTGTAACTTTCTTGTTATTTGATTTTGATCAAAAGTTTATTGTAAAAAAAACTATATTTTGGTCTCCCCCCTAATTGCCCTTTCAGTTTCCTCCGTACGTTAGAAATCACCTGTATATTATAATTTTGTGTTATGATAATAATGATATTGTTAAGAGCGTTCTGACAGCTGCATTTTGAGCACCGTGTAATGGTTTCGTAGAAAACTAACTGTGACCTTAATTATTTTTTATTTTGTGCCGATAACAATGTAGATAAAGTACCAATAGATGTTTGTATAAAATTGGAATTTTCAAAATCTGGTTCCGTTTTAAATACCAATTATCCAAAAGGTGTCAAAACTGGGGCATTTCCCATAAACTTTGAAACTTTTCTAAAAGTCATTGAAAAAAAACGTCACTATAAAATCATAGATTTGTCCTGTCTTTTCACAATAAATTTTGGTTTTTGTTTAAACGTATTAACGTATTAAGGAATTTTGCAAGATAAATAAAACGAACCCAATTTTTGTTTTAAATTGTATTTTTCAAAAGGTTATGGTTCTTTTTTAAATTTTTAAGGCAATTTTGACCCTTCAAAAAATCTGTCCCATACAGTTTGGAAGAAAAGTATGGAATAAATTCATTATTTCTAAAACGATGAAGTTTCATGAAATTTACTTGGGCAAATCGATTTTGTTTAGATTTTGTTTAGCTGCCGGAAATAATTTCTTAGGTAACTTGATTTCATTTGTTGTTCTTACTACGAATCGGTTATTATTTTTTTTCTCGGAAAGTTTGTAGAAATAAAGTATTAAAGTGGTACATTTTCGAATTCAGCAAGTTGAGCTGTATACGAATCTGTTAATAAAAATATAGGGGTTCCATTAAAAAAATATCTGATGACGTCATCACGCGAAAACAAATGAACATCGGAAATGCGCAGGTATAGAAACAACGATCTTTTTAAAAAGTAAAATCGACGTGTTCGAGAAAATTTCATAAAACTTCATCGTTTTAGCAATAATGAATTTAATTCCATACTTTTCTTACAGACTGTATATTTAGTATATACAGGGCTTTCATTTCAAAACTAGCCACCTTTAATAACTCTGAAAGTTTTGAAATTTCCAGTTTGAATAAAAACACGTCAACTTTGATATCGAGGGGAAGTTTAAAACCGCCATTGAAGAAATTTTATAATTCACCCCCTCCACTCCAGCAACCCCCACTTTGAAATTTCAAATGGAACTAATACCTATTTTGTGATATATATCACTTTACAGGTAATAAAATTCTCTATCTAACCATACTATTTGTTATTGCACCCCATCACCCCCCTCAACCCACCCTTTCTGAAATTTTTGACATTTCCGGTTTGAAAAAAAACACGTCAATTTTTATATGGAATGGGAAGATTAAAACCACTATTGAAAAAAATTTATAATTCCCCCCTTCACTCCAGAACCCCCCCCCCTGTAAATCTTTCAAATTTCCCCCTAACCGGACTATCGAACGCTCTTAATGATTAATGTAGAATTTTTATTTTTTTGTATTACATTTTATTTCACAAATAGTATACCTATATTTTGTTCTAAACGATAATGACAATGTTCATACTTTATTAATTGTTCAATGTTAAATTCAAGAGAAGTTTTAATTTTAAATATTTATGGGTCACTTTTTTTCAGTTTGTGGGTCACTTAATCACTTTTTTTTACTACAAAACAGTGGAAGCCCTGAGTGTAGTGAACTGAACTGAACTCTAGTGCGGAAAATGGTTCCAGGACGACCGCGAAAAGTGAACTGAACTGAACTCTAGTGCGGAAAATGGTTCCAGGACGACCGCGAAAATGGTACTGGAAATCGTGTGCTTCAAAAGACAACAATGCAAAGGTAGGTGTGGTTCTGCGAGGCTGTTCCAAGGATGAAGAAAGGGCATCAGAGAGAATTTTTACAGCAGTAGAGCCCCCCCCAGCCCCCCCCCCCATATTTCAAGTATTGAGTTTGCAAAAATGCAAATTCATAAAACAGATTCCTCGAGTCAAATAATAATAATATTCATATTCATTTATTAATTTATTGACATTTTTAAGCGTAACTTTGTTAAAATCCATGATTAAATAATAAATATTAAATAAAATATCGATTTCAACGGGAAATAACAAGATTTATTCGTTTTATACGTATTTCGGCACTTTTTTCGGTAAAACTGGGCAAATAGGTCACTTTTAGTCACTTTTTCGCCTTTTGCCACACTTAATCTTTTACTTTTGTACTTAATATTCTATGAGTAATTCATAAAGTAGAATTATTAATTTTGAATTCGCGCGCTACTATATTTCTTTTTTTTTACTTCAAGCGGTTTAGTTACAGCATCTAATTTCCATCTTTGTTGGATAATCAATAAGCATAATATATTATTTTTGTTTATGTATTAATTTTGTGTTATGATACTAATGATATTGTTTGTTATATTTATTATGTGTTAATGATTAATGTAGAATTTTTATTTTTTTGTATTTCATTTTATTTCACAAATAGTATATATTTTGTTCTAA
Organism: Hemicrepidius hirtus; assembly: GCA_963082805.1. NCBI lineage: Eukaryota > Metazoa > Arthropoda > Insecta > Coleoptera > Elateridae > Hemicrepidius > Hemicrepidius hirtus. Next base: position 23,167,074 of record OY720168.1, read on the forward strand.
ACGTTAATGACAATGTTCATACTTTATTAATTGATCAATCTTAAATTCAAGAGAAGTTTTAATTTTAAATATTTATGGGGTCACTTTTTTTCAGTTTGTGGGTCACTTAATCACTTTTTTTTTTACTACAAAACACTGGAAGCCCTGTAATTTAATAACAAATGCAACATATAGTAACTCCTTGATTCTATTATTTTAATACTGCGTGAAGCAGCTGGCCCCAGTTAAAATACATAAACCTAACATTCCTATTAGACCTGTAGTTTCATACACACATGCACCAAACCACATGCTAGCTAAAACATTAAATAATATAATTAATAATTTAGGATACACTCCAAAATATTCAGTTAAAAACACTTCTGAATTGATTAATAAATTAAGTAACATTAGCTTACCACCACTATGTAAAATAGTTAGTTTTGATGTTACGAGTCTGTTTTCACAAATACCCCCACAGGAATGCATTCCTTTATTAGAAAATGTTTTAGTTAACAATAACATTGAATTAACAAAAAGGATAGAGTTGATTCAATTATTTGAACTTTGTATTAATCAAAATTATTTTATTTTTAATGATAAAATTTATCTTCAGAAAGATGGGTTACCAATGGGTAGTCCCATTTCACCACTATTGGCTAATATTTTTATGGAAAATATAGAAGATTAAATATTTGAATCAAATCTATCAAATAAAATTGTATTTTGGTTTCGTTATGTTGACGATCTTTTGGCATGTTTTGATAGTTCTTTCGAATACATTGACGACTTTTTAATTTTTATTAATAAGTACTTTACACCAAAAAATTAAATTTACACTAGAAATTGAAGAAAACAGGTCTATTAACTTTTTAGACTTAAACATAAAAATTAATTCAGAAAACATACTCGAATACTCAATTTATAGGAAACCTACACAAACTGATATTACCATACCACATAACTCTTGTCATCATAATACACATAAATTAGCAGCATATCAGTCTTTAGTACACAGAGCTCTAACAATTCCTTTAGATAAAAATAGTTTTAATAGAGAAATTTCAATTATTAAACAAATTGCATATAGCAATGGATATAACACAACACTTATTGACACTTTAATTAAAAAGAAAAATTATAAATTAGCCATTCAAAAAGTTTATTCCGTTAATAACTCTGATAAAACATTAAAATACGTTTCAATTCCATATTTTGGTAAAATTTCAGAAAAGATTGCTAAAATTATAAATAACACAAATAAATATAAAGTCACTTTTAAAACAAATAAAAATATTCTATACTCTCTTTTCAATGCTAAAGACAAAATTAATGATTTGCTAAAATCAGGTATTTATAAATCAAATTGTTCACATTGTGATTCAGTATACAGGGTGATTCAAAAATGGCGCATAAGCTCTTCAGTACGTTGTAGGGAATAATAATTGAAGTGTAGGAAAAATAGTAAAAAAATTCTTAGCCGCTAATTTGCTGAGAAATGAAGAAGTTAAGTTGAGAACTCAACTTTCAATTCAAGTGGATTTTGAAACTTCTCATCATTTCATATAAATAATTTAAGTATTTTTTCATAGTGGGTAATAAATAAAATGCTCATAACACCTCATTATCCTGAAATATCAGCTTTCAAAATTGATATTTTTGTATCAAGTTGTTTGAAAAAAATATGTGGCAACGATGTTTGAAACTTTTAATAAGCTCACTATGTACCTAAATGAAAGGAAATAAAAGCCGCTCATATACTACATAGCTGCACCCGTGTTGCCAAATCTACAACTTACTTCTTCGTTGTTAACTACAAAAATGTAGCCGCTAAAAATTTTTTCTGATTTTTCTACAGTTCAAATAACCGTCCCCTACAACGTACTGAAGAGCTTATGCGCCATTTTTGAATCACCCTGTATATAGGTCAAACAATTGGAAATTTCAGTATTAGGCAAAAAGAACATATCCGTTGTTACAATTATAAACATGCACATAAATCAAATTTTGCTAAACATTTGTTAGAACAAAATCACACATTAACATCTAATAACACAATTAAATTTTTACACTTTTCCGATAACAAAAATAAATTAAATATTTTGGAAGCTTTTGAAATTTATAAACACACAAAAAACAACATACCTTTAATGAATGAGCAAATTGAACTCTTAGATTCTCCTTTACTGAAGATTTTGGAATAAATATCTTTTTAAAAACACTGATAAGCGACTGACCTCCGACGGGTTGACTGGGGTCAGCTGCTTCACGCAGTGTAAAAATAATAGAATCAAGGAGTTACTATATTTTGCATTTGTTATAATATTTTATATAGCTTTTGACAATGGCACATTGATGCCGAAATACGTATAAAGCGAATAAATATTGTTATTTCCCGTTGAAATCGATATTTTATTTAATATTTATTATTTATATAATATAATTATTAATAATTTCAGTAATATTTATTTTTTAATGAGATGAAGATCCATGATAAACACCAAGTGGGAAAAGGTGAATAAATTCAGAATAAAAAACTCCTTGTCTATCCCACGAAAAATTGTATTTGTAAAATTGTTGTAAAGATATTAACGTTTTCGCTATTTATTTATTTATTTATTTATTTATTAATACCGTTCCATATCCAAGAGCTACTGCTCGTTATTGGATTTTGCAATTAATTATTTTACATTATGTATAGGTATAAATCTATTGCTTATCTTATATTTACTCGTAAATCGTAATGACTTTACTTTAAAAACTTTAATAATATTAATATCTAATTGATTAATTATCTAATAATAGGTAACTATAGCTGACACTAAATATAGTTTGATAACTTATTTTTTATCCAGAGCGTAATTTGTTTTTTAAATTTTGTAAAGGTTCATTTCACTATGGTTTTCCAAAAGTGTTTTGACCATTTTTTCATGTTTTTTGAGTAAAATAGCCAAGGTTGGGGTTTTCTACCTATTATTGTTTTTTGTACTTTGAATTTAGTTAAAGTTCTTCAAACTTTTCTTAATTTTATTGCTTGTTTTTTCAATTTCACAGTCGTTAATTTAATTATCTGATGATGCTATTTTAAATAGCGAAAACGTTAATATCTTTACAACAATTTTACAAATACAATTTTTCGTGGGATAGATAAGGAGTTTTTTATTGTGAATTTATTTATTTTTTAATTTAACTTTGAATCTCTTTGAGCCCTGCCCCTCGCCCGCCCTTTTCAGTTAAGGTAATATATTTCCCTGATATTCATTTATTAATTTAACTTTGAACTTCTTTGCGCCCTGCCCCTCGCTACTACCATAGACTACTACTACTAGACCCCATCCCCTTTCGATCTGTTCAAAAAAAATTCCGAAAGTTTTCTGGAACAACCCAATTCTGAACGTTTCCTAGCCAGGTGTGGAGCAGTGGGAAGGGGTGAGGGAAGTTTGCCCCATAATTTCCAAGTGTACAACCCCCAAATAACATTCTGGGAAAATCGGGGCGAGATCTGAAGGGGTCAAATTTTTTTCCAAAAAATGAGCAAAGACTATAGTCTTTGGTTTTTTTTACGAAGATTTTTTGACCCTCTCCGATTTCCTTAGGAAAATTTCAGAATTTAATATGAACCCTAAAGACTTGAAAAATATGTGCCAAACATCCCCCATCCCCTCCGATCTGTTCAAAAAAAATTCCGAAAGGTTGCAGAAAAAATCCAATTCTGAACGTTTCCTAGCCAGGTGTGGAGCAGTGGGAAGGGGTGAGGGAAGTTTGCCCCATAATTTCCAAGTGTACAACCCCCAAATAACATTCTGGGAAAATCGGGGCGAGATCTGAAGGGGTCAAATTTTTTTCCAAAAAATGAGCAAAGACTATAGTCTTTGGTTTTTTTTACGAAGATTTTTTGACCCTCTCCGATTTCCTTAGGAAAATTTCAGAATTTAATATGAACCCTAAAGACTTGAAAAATATGTGCCAAACATCCCCCATCCCCTTTCGATCTGTTCAAAAAAAATTCCGAAAGTTTTCTGGAACAACCCAATTCTGAACGTTTCCTAGCCAGGTGTGGAGCAGTGGGAAGGGGTGAGGGAAGTTTGCCCCATAATTTCCAAGTGTACAACCCCCAAATAACATTCTGGGAAAATCGGGGCGAGATCTGAAGGGGTCAAATTTTTTTCCAAAAAATGAGCAAAGACTATAGTCTTTGGTTTTTTTTACGAAGATTTTTTGACCCTCTCCGATTTCCTTAGGAAAATTTCAGAATTTAATATGAACCCTAAAGACTTGAAAAATATGTGCCAAACATCCCCCATCCCCTCCGATCTGTTCAAAAAAAATTCCGAAAGGTTGCAGAAAAAATCCAATTCTGAACGTTTCCTAGCCAGGTGTGGAGCAGTGGGAAGGGCTACCGCTACTACTAACTATTTTTAATGTATTCATCTTTGAAGTTATGATTATTATAGATTTTTAACATGTCCTACCCAATTATCTAAGACTGCTCGCATGCAGCGGCGTCACCAATCAAATTTGAATTTGCACTGAAAATTGATGATTTCCAATGATTAGTAAATGTATGCAAAGTGGTTTGGTTGGATGTAATTGTTCTCATTGATGCTTGTGTTGTGGGAATGCATATTATAATTGTAGTTTAAATTTATGGAGGTATTTTGAATTAAGTTGTTTTTAATTTTATATACTTATTAATTTCACAGAGTCATTTTTAACAATATTGGCAATATTTAGAATTTTTAGCTCAGCATATAGTCTATTTGTACTGAATCTATACGGTTTTTGAAACAAGATTTTTGAACTCCTGTTTTGGGCTATTTGTAGTTTCTTTATACAGGGTGTAACACAACTTATCCGAAAAAATTTAACCATATATGCACTTTTAAATAAGAAAACGATTTGTTAAATTTTTTTTTAATAAAAGTCACAGACAAAACGAGATAAAAATTGTAGAAAATGTTATTGTGTTGTTTTGTGTTGGACTTTTATTAAAATTTTTTTTAACAAATTGATTTCTTATTTAAAAGTGCATGTATGGTTAAATTTTTTCGGATAAGTTGTGTTTTTTTTTTCATTAATTTGTAACTTTTAACAATTATTATCTCGTTTTCTGTTGGACTTTTATTTAAAAAAAATTTAACAAATCGATTTCTTATTTAAAAGTGCATATATGGTTAAATTTTTTCGGATAAGTTGTGTTACACCCTGTATTTCCAGCATTTAAGAACAATAATTATTTAACGTATGCTTTTTCACAGGCTTATTTTTGTTGTTATTTGGATCACGAAAAGCTACTTTGCATACAATCCCGGCGTGCACATGCGCTGCGGTAATTTCTTAAACATGTACTTCTTTTTGTAATAACTCGAAACAATTAATTAACGTATGCTTTTTCACAGGCTTATTTTTGTTGATACTTATATGGATCACGAAAAGTTACTTTGCATACAATCGCGGCGTGTACCTACATGCGCTGCAGTAATTGTTTAAAAATGCACTTTTTTTGTAATAACTCGGAACAATAAATTATTTAACGTATGCTATGAAATTAATGATAAAATATCACGATTTAGCAATTTGCATACAATGTATAGATGTGTGGATTTTTTCAAAAGTTACAAACAAAACATGAACTCTTAACAAACTTTTTTAAAAATAATTCGTTTTGGTTATAATTATTATTCTTAATGAATCTATGTAGGTAATCATAAATTTTTGTTTTGAGAAGCACAGCAACTCATATTTTTTGAATACCTACACACATTTTTGACATTTTATATTTTTATGTAAAAGAAGTAGGTACATATATACAAACAATTTTTAATATCAGACAACGCGGAATATTATTCTCTTTAATTTGGTACCATTACTAATTTTTTCCATAAAAATGGGGAGCAGGAATTCGCATAAACGTGATAAGCAATGTAAACGTCGGTCGTATGTTCAGGGATAGGACCATCCACGCGGTATATATGCATTCATATTTAGATAAGGGATGGTCATAGTAAACAAAATCACTGTCTTTGATAGCAGTGGCGTAGCCACGGGGGGGATATGGGGGATGTATCCCCCCCCAAGGGTCAAAAACTGGAAAAAAATAGCTCCAACCAGCTTAAACTATGAAAATCCAAAACCAGACAAAATTAAATATCTTAGAATGTTTTAGGATCAAGCTATTTATATTATTTACTATTGCTTGTCAAAATCAAGATTTTTCAAATTTGACCATATTATTCCCTTTTAAAATTTAAAAATCACATGGACCTGTACTTCTACAAAAATAAATACTGGAATAAGTATAAATAATTGGAGAAAATCAGCAGCCATTTACGTTATAAATAAAAAATTAATAAAGATTAATCATATATTTCGGTAGTTTAAACTACCTTCTTCAGTAAAAAGTAAAAATTTTAATTAACAGACCATATTACATTCTGTTATAAATCTACAAGCTACTCACATCGAGTTTTAAACATTTTTAATAACTTTTCGTTAATATTATTATATTTTATAAAATAGTTATTATGGAATAACAATTTCGAAGTGGTGTGTCTAATTCCACCACTAATTAGAATAATGTTTCTTAAAAATTTTTTTCATTATGGAATAACAATTTCGAAGTGGTGTGTCTAATTCCACCACTAATTAGAATAATGTTTTTTAAAAAATGTTTTCATTATGGAATAACAATTTCGAAGTGGTGTGTCTAATTCCACCACTAATTAGAATGTTTTTTAAAAAAATTTTTCATTATGGAATAACAATTTCGAAGTGGTGTGTCTAATTCCACCACTAATTAGAATAATGTTTTTTAAAAAATGTTTTCATTATGGAATAACAATTTCGAAGTGGTGTGTCTAATTCCACCACTAATTAGAATAATGTTTTTTAAAAAAAAATTTCATTATGGAATAACAATTTCGAAGTGGTGTGTCTAATTCCACCACTAATTAGAATAATGTTTTTTAAAAAATGTTTTCATTATGGAATAACAATTTCGAAGTGGTGTGTCTAATTCAACCACTAATTAGAATAATGTTTTTTAAAAATTTTTTTCATCATTAAGAATAATTGTTAATATGATCTGTTAATTAAAATTTTTACTTTTTACTGAAAAAGGTAGTTTAAACAACCGAAATATATGATTAATCTTTATTAATTTTTTATTTATAACTTAATGGCTGCTGATTTTCTCCAATTATTTATATTATTTTATTCAGCCAAAATTTGTTTAAAATTATATGGAATAAGTATATGATAGGTAATTCATAAACTACGGTTGGGGTTGCTTAACTATTACGTGCCGCCCCCCCAAACTTATTTTTTAAATAAGATTAAATACACGGTGTAACTGAAATACTTGACCAAACATTAAGAGCGTGTTCTCCACACAACAGAAGAAAAAAAATTCATATGAACAATGAACATGAGTTGGGAAACGCTTTGCTAGGCTGTTACAGCCCCACATTCAGGACATCAAGGCAAGGCTGATATGAACTTTTTTTATTGCCTTGATGTCCTGAATCTATGCTGCGAATTTAATCCATAAAATACGAAGTTTCCGAATTTTCATGGCAACTGGATTTTTCGTAAAAATTGAGTTCCCTCGAAAACGATTCGGTTTGTCGACTTGTAATAAGAGTACCCTTTTTATGTGATTTTGAACGTACAATCGTACCATGCACTCAAATTTCTAAAAACAATTGAAGATCACAAAAATAATAAAGAATAAGTACCCAGCCCCCCAGTTTGGGACGCTCCTGGTTTAAATAATTTTACTTGAATACTAGTACTAACTTATATGTCAAATTTTATTAATTTAAATTAAAGGGTGTCGGAGATATTAAATAAAATTAAAACTTCGTGCGCCCCCTTCGGGGGGCTGGTAGCATCCTAACAAAGCGTTTCCCAAACCATGTTCATATGAACTGTGTGTGTTTTACTTACACCCTGTATTACTACAACTTCATAATTTTCATTAAAAAAACGTATATTTTAATTTAAATAATATTTTGGAAATAACGAATAGTAATTATTTTCATGATTATTGTTGTTCAACCGCAAATTTTCAATTTAATTTCTAAAAAGTTTAATATTTTCAAATTTTTTTATTTAACATTAACGTAAAAATTGTCCACGCCCACTTGTGATAACGAATCGCCTGCGGCGCATTTTTAATTCGCTCCGCTTGTATTATTTATGTGTACGTAATTACGTAATAGTTCCCCCCTGCGCTAATCCTGACTATGCCCCTGATATATCCCCCCCAAGGGCAAACTCTGGCTACGCCACTGTATTGATAGGTTCAGGTTGCTATTGGTTCTACATGTCAATTAAAATTTAAATGTCAGTTTCGTTCAGAATTCCAAAGCCACTTTACCCACTTTAACACTTCATCTAAATAATTTTTGTTCATATGGTATGTGTACCTATTAGTACTTCAACAGAGATGGCAAATCAAAAGTTTCAAATCAATGCCCTGACTTTTCTAACCGCCGCCGCGCTGTAATGTTGTAGTCGTAGCGTAGCTAGTAATTTTATTACTTTTGAGACCTTCTTAATGAATCCGCTGTTTAAACATTCCAATATGTTTAAAATAACCTTTTGGAATTGATCAAAATCCATAGGAATACAATTTTATTTTAAGTTCATATTTCGACTAAATTAAAGCAAATAATTCTTCTCTATATCAAGCAAAAGTAGACACATTCATTCCAAATCCAGCAAAACCAAATAAATCCATTTTCATTCGTTTGTTGAAAAAATAAATTAACCTCATAGTTTGACCACGTTTGACGTCCAATAGCAAGCTTTTAAACTGAACGCACTGTTTCTTATAATAGAACAATGTTTAATAATTGTACAACGTTATTTTGCTTTTTTTTTTCGTTCATTTTTTATCGTTGTACACGTTGGAATCGTATGCAAATCGTTAAATAGTGCTATTTTATCATGAATTTAACGAAAAACAAACTTGCATACGTTTGCTAATTGTTTAAAATTCATCGATTATTTTGCAACTTTTTCAGTGTATGCTAACATAGGGCTTCCACTGGGGTCACTAAAATCACTTAGGGTCACTTATTTTTGTTCAAGTCACTTAAAGCATTCTTAAAGTCACTTTTTTCGGTAAAACTGGGCAAATAGGTCACTTTTAGTCACTTTTTCGCCTTTTGCCACACTTAACCTTTTACTTTTCTACTTAATATTCTATGAGTAATTCATAAAGTAGAATTATTAATTTTGAATTCGCGCGCTACTATATTTCTTTTTTTTTACTTCAAGCGGTTTAGTTACAGCATCTAATTTTCATCTTTCTTGGATAATCTATTTACAAATAGTATATATTTTGTTCTAAACGTTAATGACAATGGTCATACTTTATTAATTGTTCAATGTTAAATTCAAGAGAAGGTTTAATTTTCAATATTTATGGGGTCACTTTTTGTCACTTTTTTTCAGTTTGTGGGTCACTTAATCACTTTTTTTTTTACTACAAAACAGTGGAAGCCCTGTAAACAGTTTCGAAATGTATGCAACTTTTTTTGTGTGCATATTTACACAATACCTCTCACATAGTCTAATTGCATACATTAAATAATTGTTCAGAGTTATTAGAAAAAAAAGTACATGTTTAAAATTACCGCAGCGCATGTGCACGCCGCGATTGTATGCAAAGTAGCTTTTCGTGATCCATATAACAACAAAAATAAGCCTGTGAAAAAGCATACGTTAAATAATTGTTCTTAAATACCCCCTCTTTTTTACATGTTCAGTTAATAATTTCGGGGCTTCCTATACGAGGGAGGCGTATGCAAATTTTTTTCCGCCAGATTATTTGTTTCTAATTGTAACAAAAACCACTTTGCATACATTTACTAATCGTTCGAAATCATCAATTTTCAGTGCAAATTCAAATTTGATTGGTGACGCCGCTGCATGCGAGCAGTCTTAGATAATTGGGTAGGACGTAGGACATGTTAAAAATCTATAATAATCATAACTTCAAAGATACATTAGATACATTAAAAAAACGTTGCACAAAATCTGTCATTACCGGCCAGTCTACAGTGAGCACCAAAAGTATGGAACATACCAAATAAAACCGAAATGAATGTTTTTTTCTAAAAATTCCGATACACATAGGAATGTCTAATAATTTTCCGGCCTTCATTTTTTTGTAAGTGATGACGTCATCACGTCAAATATTCAGAAATGTTAATTGTCCTTTACTTGTAATAATTAACATCAGCTTCATAAATCTGGTATGGCTCATTTAACAATTACAAGTAAACGACAATTAACATTTCTGAATATTTGACAACTTGTGGGCACTTGTTTAGATTACGGGCATTTGTTTCTTGCTACCTTTGATTCTCTTTTATCAATACTAATACCATTAAACCATGTTTAACATTTGTTAAGAATGTGTTTATTAAACATTAAATAATTTATTTCTCGAAAATTTTCTTATGTAAGGTATCAACATTTAAGTAATTAAAAGATGTATCAAAAACGCGAAAAAAAAATGGGGGTTGACATTTAAAAAAAATACTGATGACGTCATCACTTACAAACAAATGAAGGCCGGAAAATTATTTTGACATTTCAATGTGTATCTTTAAAGAAGAAAATTAACGGTTTCGGGATTTTTAGAAAAAAACATTTATTTCGATTTTATTTGGTATGTTCCATACTTTTGGTGCTCACTGTATAATTGCCTTTACATTTTCTTGGCACTATTTTACATTTTTGCATTTTTTTTAACAGGGCAAGTTTTAAAAGCGCTTTCAAAGGTATTTTGTTACTAATTGCCTTTACATTTTTTAGCACTCTGTGCTTAACTATTGTTTTCTGTTTATAATGTGTATCTACAATTAATACTTTTTCGCTTTGGCAAGAACTATTGCATTTTTTTAACAGGGCAATTTTTAAAAGCGCTTTCAAAGGTATTTTGTTACTAATTGCCTTTACATTTTTTAGCACTCTGTGCTTAACTATTGTTTTCTGTTTATAATGTGTATCTACAATTAATACTTTTTCGCTTTGGCAAGAACTATTGCATTTTTTTAACAGGGCAATTTTTAAAAGCGCTTTCAAAGGTATTTTGTTACTAATTGCCTTTACATTTTTTAGCACTCTGTGCTTAACTATTGTTTTCTGTTTATAATGTGTATCTACAATTAATACTTTTTCGCTTTGGCAAGAACTATTGCATTTTTTTAACAGGGCAATTTTTAAAAGCGCTTTCAAAAGTATTTTGTTACTAATTGCCTTTACATTTTTTAGCACTCTGTGCTTAACTATTGTTTTCTGTTTATAATGTGTATCTACAATTAATACTTTTTCGCTTTGGCAAGAACTATTGCATTTTTTTAACAGGGCAATTTTTAAAAGCGCTTTCAAAGGTATTTTGTTACTAATTGCCTTTACATTTTTTAGCACTCTGTGCTTAACTATTGTTTTCTGTTTATAATGTGTATCTACAATTAATACTTTCGCTTTGGCAAGAACTATTGCATTTTTTTAACAGGGCAATTTTTAAAAGCGCTTTCAAAAGTATTTTGTTACTAATTGCCTTTACATTTTTTAGCACTCTGTGCTTAACTATTGTTTTCTGTTTATAATGTGTATCTACAATTAATACTTTTTCGCTTTGGCAAGAACTATTGCATTTTTTTAACAGGGCAATTTTTAAAAGCGCTTTCAAAGGTATTTTGTTACTAATTGCCTTTACATTTTTTAGCACTCTGTGCTTAACTATTGTTTTCTGTTTATAATGTGTATCTACAATTAATACTTTTTCGCTTTGGCAAGAACTATTTTACATTTTTGCATTTTTTTAACAGGGCAATTTTTAAAAGCGCTTTCAAAGGTATTTTGTTACTAATTGCCTTTACATTTTTTAGCACTCTGTGCTTTTAACCATTGCTCTTTTTTTAAAATGCGTATAATTAATATTTTTTTGCATTAGAAAGAAATATTTTGCTAAAATTTACATGAAAGTATTTTTGCGCTCAGTTTTCGGTACTTTCGTGAATATTTTCAAGAACATTTTTTATAACTCCTACGCTTTTTTGACGCTCCCCATATTTTCGCGCTCGCGCTAGTTCTTGTGCCGATGTGTTGGCATATTGGAAAATATGTATTTTTACATATAAGTATCCCTGTATGTTATTAATTATCACGTTTTTACAGGATGCGTTCATTCGAAACTTCTTACGTAGCAAGTTCATTTCATAATTCATATTTTTATTGCAATACGCTACGCTCGTCTTACCCCAAATATAGTCGTGGTATAATAGACTCTCTGTTATTAAACTAGTATACTAATAATTATACTATTATTTTGCGCAAATTATGTTTTTCTAAGATCTCAACAAAACTTTTTTGCGCCCATGTTCGTGAATATTTTCAAGACAGCTATAAAATGCAGTTTTCAAGGTTTTTGGAAACTGCATTATTAGTTGTAGTTGGTCGTAGTTCTTCTGTTCTCGTGTTTTCATAATGGATAATACTTACTGTTACGTGTAAGTATCTGTTTAACATTACACTCCACCTAAACATTACCAGCAAGGTTTTTGGAAACTGCATTATTAGTTGTAGTTGGTCGTAGTTCTTCTGTTCTCGTGTTTTCATAATGGATAATACTTACTGTTACGTGTAAGTATCTGTTTAACATTACACTCCACCTAAACATTACCAGCTTAAGTAATCAAGTGTTACTTAAATCAGGATACAATTATTACTATTACAGGATACTTACAATTCCTCTCAGGATATTTAATTGTTTTTTTTTTCTTTTAGGCTTTTAATTGGTTTTTCCGGAATACTTTTTATACCTACTTTACATTCAATATTTTCGTATTTTTCTATTAGAGTAGCAAGAAGTAAAACCATGTATTCTCTGGTCAATATATTCAATGATAAAAACTGTTTTGTCTATCAAAGAAAATATTGAAATAAACATAAAATTCGCCAGCGTTTTTGAAACGAAATTCAGTACCCTACGAGCCCACGGAGTCAAAAGTTTTGAGGCGCCAAGAAATTAATAGATTTTTGATAAATTCAGACGATGAGAAGTATTTATTAATCAAAGGAAGTTTAAAAACATACTTTAATGACGTGGATTAGTTTCATATATAATTTTGTAGGTTGCTGTTATCATTGGTGTGTGTGGTGCATGGAGGAGCAAAGAACTACATTCACTAAAAATACAAGATATTGTCCAAAAAGACGCACGATGTCTTCTTCGACCCCCGATGCGAAGACCAACATCAGAGAGTGTTTCCACTGGTAGCTGAAGGCGAAGCTGTTAATCCTCTGGAAGTGTATCAGAAATATGTTCGACTATACGGCCAGCGAATGGTAAACACGATATTTTTTTTATTTCCTATCGTAAGCGAAACTGTACGGTACAATTGTAGGAATCCATTCTTTTGGGAAAATGATCACTATTGTTGCTGCATTTCTTAAACTACCCAACCCGAAGGAGTATACAGGGCCATTGCTACCGGCGAAGTTCTGCGTCTCTTGCGGCAGATGCTGACGTTGATATAACCTCGTTGAAACGGCTAGGAGGATAGAAGCAAGTTTTTTCACAATATTATTGTCTTTTTATTCTAAACAATAACTAACTCCAGGTCGTCCTCAGTGGCAGAGTCATATATAGAAGAAGCAATTGCGAAGAAGAAAAAAGTGTGCAGACTGTTATTAGGGGAGAAGAACACCGAACCGTCGAGGAACGTAATGTCAGTTACTACCGACCGAAGCTACTACCACAACATGAAAAGCAATTAACATGATACCCTCGGGCTCAGGTATTTCGTTTGGTTTGGTTTGGTTTGGTTTCGAAGGTGCTCAAAATTGTTCATTTTATTTTCATTGTGGGGAATAAGCATTTAATACTAATGAATGATTTTATTAATTTAACGTACAAAGCTGAAGAAGAAAAGAATTTCGGTGTCTTCTACGACCGAGATTTCTGTTTTTTCAATTGTATTAGGCAATAGTTTGATGTGTTGTGACCACAAACTATTAATTCAGTCTTATATTATTATTATTATCCACGGGGTCTACGCTTCCCCCAGTAAATTCGTCGTTAAAGAATGCCCATCTAGCATGGCGGCAAGTTCATAGGGGTCACTCGATCCGGTTAGCCGTTATAAGGCGCTGGCGACGTCCCCGAATACCAGTTGATAGTGGAGCTGAAGAAAAAAAGAATTTCGGTGTCTTCTACGACCGAGTTTTCTGTTTTTCCAATTGTATTAGGGCAATAGTTTGATGTGTTGTGACCACCAACTATTACTTCAATCTTATATTATTATTATCCACGGGGTCTACGCTTCCCCCAGTAAATTCATCGTTAAAGAATGCCCATCTTATTAAATACATACATACATACATACATACATACAAAATTAACAGGCACATTCCGTATAGTTGATGGTGGAGCTGAAGCAGCAAGCATTAATTCAATCTTATATTATTATTATCCACGGGGTCTACGCTTCCCCCAGCAATTCGTCGTTAAAGAATGCCCATCTTATTAAATACATACATACATACATACATACATACATACATACATACATACATACATACATACATACATACATACATACATACATACAAAATTAACTGGCACATTCCGTATAGTTGATGGTGGAGCTGAAGCAGCAAGCATTAATTCAATCTTATATTATTATTATCCACGGGGTCTACGCTTCCCCCAGTAATTCGTCGTTAAAGAACGCCCATCTTATTAAATATTCAATATTCAATATTCAATATTAAATATTAAATATTAATAATTAATAGTTTGATGTGTTGTGACTCAGGTGAAAAGTGCATTGCAATAATATTCTCACGGGAAGTATTAATTCAATCTTATATTTAAATGTGGATAAATCTCGAAATAATTTTTATATTTTTAATATTACTGGTTATTTACAGAAAGGAAAATGCAGCTTTGCTATGTCCAAGTTAGTAAGATTGCGGCAAGCTCATGGGGGCCATATTATTGCCCCGGGGTCTACGCTTCCCCCAGTTAATTCGTCGTTAAAGAATGCCCATCTAGTATCGCGGCAAGTGCATGGGAGCCACTCGATCCGGTTAGCCGTTACAAGGCGCTGGCGACGTCCGTGAATACCAGTTGACGGTGGAGCTGAAGAAAAACAAGAATTTGGGCGTCTTCCACGACAGAGCTTTATTAATTCAATCTTATATTATTAATTCCCACGGGGTCTACGCTTCCCCCAGTTAATTCGTCGTTAAAGAATGCCCATCTAGAATCGCAACAAGTTCATAGGGGGCACTCGATCCGTTTAGCCGTTATAAGGCGCTGGCGACGTCCCCGAATACCAGTTGATAGTGGAGCTGAAGAAAAAAAGAATTTCGGTGTCTTCTACGACCGAGTTTTCTGTTTTTCCAATTGTATTAGGCAATAGTTTGATGTGTTGTGGCCACAAACTATTAATTCAGTCTTATATTATTATTATTATCCACGGGGTCTACGCTTCCCCCAGTAAATTCGTCGTTAAAGAATGCCCATCTAGCATGGCGGCAAGTTCATAGGGGTCACTCGATCCGGTTAGCCGTTATAAGGCGCTGGCGACGTCCCCGAATACCAGTTGATAGTGGAGCTGAAGAAAAAAAGAATTTCGGTGTCTTCTACGACCGAGTTTTCTGTTTTTCCAATTGTATTAGGGCAATAGTTTGATGTGTTGTGACCACCAACTATTACTTCAATCTTATATTATTATTATCCACGGGGTCTACGCTTCCCCCAGTAAATTCATCGTTAAAGAATGCCCATCTTATTAAATACATACATACATACATACATACATACAAAATTAACAGGCACATTCCGTATAGTTGATGGTGGAGCTGAAGCAGCAAGCATTAATTCAATCTTATATTATTATTATCCACGGGGTCTACGCTTCCCCCAGCAATTCGTCGTTAAAGAATGCCCATCTTATTAAATACATACATACATACATACAAAATTAACAGGCACATTCCGTATAGTTGATGGTGGAGCTGAAGCAGCAAGCATTAATTCAATCTTATATTATTATTATCCACGGGGTCTACGCTTCCCCCAGTAATTCGTCGTTAAAGAACGCCCATCTTATTAAATATTAAATATTCAATATTCAATATTAAATATTAAATATTAATAATTAATAGTTTGATGTGTTGTGACTCAGGTGAAAAGTGCATTGCAATAATATTCTCACGGGAAGTATTAATTCAATCTTATATTTAAATGTGGATAAATCTCGAAATTATTTTTATATTTTTAATATTGTTGGTTATTTACAGAAAGGAAAATGCAGCTTTGCTATGTCCAAGTTAGTAAGATTGCGGCAAGCTCATGGGGGCCATATTATTGCCCCGGGGTCTACGCTTCCCCCAGTTAATTCGTCGTTAAAGAATGCCCATCTAGTATCGCGGCAAGTGCATGGGAGCCACTCGATCCGGTTAGCCGTTACAAGGCGCTGGCGACGTCCGTGAATACCAGTTGACGGTGGAGCTGAAGAAAAACAAGAATTTGGGCGTCTTCCACGGCAGAGCTTTATTAATTCAATCTTATATTATTAATTCCCACGGGGTCTACGCTTCCCCCAGTTAATTCGTCGTTAAAGAATGCCCATCTAGAATCGCAACAAGTTCATAGGGGGCACTCGATCCGGTTAGCCGTTATAAGGCGCTGGCGACGTCCCCGAATACCAGTTGATAGTGGAGCTGAAGAAAAAAAGAATTTCGGTGTCTTCTACGACCGAGTTTTCTGTTTTTCCAATTGTATTAGGCAATAGTTTGATGTGTTGTGGCCACAAACTATTAATTCAGTCTTATATTATTATTATTATTATCCACGGGGTCTACGCTTCCCCCAGTAAATTCGTCGTTAAAGAATGCCCATCTAGCATGGCGGCAAGTTCATAGGGGTCACTCGATCCGGTTAGCCGTTATAAGGCGCTGGCGACGTCCCCGAATACCAGTTGATAGTGGAGCTGAAGAAAAAAAGAATTTCGGTGTCTTCTACGACCGAGTTTTCTGTTTTTCCAATTGTATTAGGGCAATAGTTTGATGTGTTGTGACCACCAACTATTACTTCAATCTTATATTATTATTATCCACGGGGTCTACGCTTCCCCCAGTAAATTCATCGTTAAAGAATGCCCATCTTATTAAATACATACATACATACATACATACATACATACAAAATTAACAGGCACATTCCGTATAGTTGATGGTGGAGCTGAAGCAGCAAGCATTAATTCAATCTTATATTATTATTATCCACGGGGTCTACGCTTCCCCCAGCAATTCGTCGTTAAAGAATGCCCATCTTATTAAATACATACATACATACATACATACAAAATTAACAGGCACATTCCGTATAGTTGATGGTGGAGCTGAAGCAGCAAGCATTAATTCAATCTTATATTATTATTATCCACGGGGTCTACGCTTCCCCCAGTAATTCGTCGTTAAAGAACGCCCATCTTATTAAATATTAAATATTCAATATTCAATATTCAATATTAAATATTAAATATTAATAATTAATAGTTTGATGTGTTGTGACTCAGGTGAAAAGTGCATTGCAATAATATTCTCACGGGAAGTATTAATTCAATCTTATATTTAAATGTGGATAAATCTCGAAATTATTTTTATATTTTTAATATTGTTGGTTATTTACAGAAAGGAAAATGCAGCTTTGCTATGTCCAAGTTAGTAAGATTGCGGCAAGCTCATGGGGGCCATATTATTGCCCCGGGGTCTACGCTTCCCCCAGTTAATTCGTCGTTAAAGAATGCCCATCTAGTATCGCGGCAAGTGCATGGGAGCCACTCGATCCGGTTAGCCGTTACAAGGCGCTGGCGACGTCCGTGAATACCAGTTGACGGTGGAGCTGAAGAAAAACAAGAATTTGGGCGTCTTCCACGACAGAGCTTTATTAATTCAATCTTATATTATTAATTCCCACGGGGTCTACGCTTCCCCCAGTTAATTCGTCGTTAAAGAATGCCCATCTAGAATCGCAACAAGTTCATAGGGGGCACTCGATCCGGTTAGCCGTTATAAGGCGCTGGCGACGTCCCCGAATACCAGTTGATAGTGGAGCTGAAGAAAAAAAGAATTTCGGTGTCTTCTACGACCGAGTTTTCTGTTTTTCCAATTGTATTAGGCAATAGTTTGATGTGTTGTGGCCACAAACTATTAATTCAGTCTTATATTATTATTATTATTATCCACGGGGTCTACGCTTCCCCCAGTAAATTCGTCGTTAAAGAATGCCCATCTAGCATGGCGGCAAGTTCATAGGGGTCACTCGATCCGGTTAGCCGTTATAAGGCGCTGGCGACGTCCCCGAATACCAGTTGATAGTGGAGCTGAAGAAAAAAAGAATTTCGGTGTCTTCTACGACCGAGTTTTCTGTTTTTCCAATTGTATTAGGGCAATAGTTTGATGTGTTGTGACCACCAACTATTACTTCAATCTTATATTATTATTATCCACGGGGTCTACGCTTCCCCCAGTAAATTCATCGTTAAAGAATGCCCATCTTATTAAATACATACATACATACATACATACATACAAAATTAACAGGCACATTCCGTATAGTTGATGGTGGAGCTGAAGCAGCAAGCATTAATTCAATCTTATATTATTATTATCCACGGGGTCTACGCTTCCCCCAGCAATTCGTCGTTAAAGAATGCCCATCTTATTAAATACATACATACATACATACATACATACAAAATTAACAGGCACATTCCGTATAGTTGATGGTGGAGCTGAAGCAGCAAGCATTAATTCAATCTTATATTATTATTATCCACGGGGTCTACGCTTCCCCCAGTAATTCGTCGTTAAAGAACGCCCATCTTATTAAATATTAAATATTCAATATTCAATATTCAATATTAAATATTAATAATTAATAGTTTGATGTGTTGTGACTCAGGTGAAAAGTGCATTGCAATAATATTCTCACGGGAAGTATTAATTCAATCTTATATTTAAATGTGGATAAATCTCGAAATTATTTTTATATTTTTAATATTGTTGGTTATTTACAGAAAGGAAAATGCAGCTTTGCTATGTCCAAGTTAGTAAGATTGCGGCAAGCTCATGGGGGCCATATTATTGCCCCGGGGTCTACGCTTCCCCCAGTTAATTCGTCGTTAAAGAATGCCCATCTAGTATCGCGGCAAGTGCATGGGAGCCACTCGATCCGGTTAGCCGTTACAAGGCGCTGGCGACGTCCGTGAATACCAGTTGACGGTGGAGCTGAAGAAAAACAAGAATTTGGGCGTCTTCCACGACAGAGCTTTATTAATTCAATCTTATATTATTAATTCCCACGGGGTCTACGCTTCCCCCAGTTAATTCGTCGTTAAAGAATGCCCATCTAGAATCGCAACAAGTTCATAGGGGGCACTCGATCCGGTTAGCCGTTATAAGGCGCTGGCGACGTCCCCGAATACCAGTTGATAGTGGAGCTGAAGAAAAAAAGAATTTCGGTGTCTTCTACGACCGAGTTTTCTGTTTTTCCAATTGTATTAGGCAATAGTTTGATGTGTTGTGGCCACAAACTATTAATTCAGTCTTATATTATTATTATTATTATCCACGGGGTCTACGCTTCCCCCAGTAAATTCGTCGTTAAAGAATGCCCATCTAGCATGGCGGCAAGTTCATAGGGGTCACTCGATCCGGTTAGCCGTTATAAGGCGCTGGCGACGTCCCCGAATACCAGTTGATAGTGGAGCTGAAGAAAAAAAGAATTTCGGTGTCTTCTACGACCGAGTTTTCTGTTTTTCCAATTGTATTAGGGCAATAGTTTGATGTGTTGTGACCACCAACTATTACTTCAATCTTATATTATTATTATCCACGGGGTCTACGCTTCCCCCAGTAAATTCATCGTTAAAGAATGCCCATCTTATTAAATACATACATACATACATACATACAAAATTAACAGGCACATTCCGTATAGTTGATGGTGGAGCTGAAGCAGCAAGCATTAATTCAATCTTATATTATTATTATCCACGGGGTCTACGCTTCCCCCAGCAATTCGTCGTTAAAGAATGCCCATCTTATTAAATACATACATACATACATACAAAATTAACAGGCACATTCCGTATAGTTGATGGTGGAGCTGAAGCAGCAAGCATTAATTCAATCTTATATTATTATTATCCACGGGGTCTACGCTTCCCCCAGTAATTCGTCGTTAAAGAACGCCCATCTTATTAAATATTAAATATTCAATATTCAATATTAAATATTAAATATTAATAATTAATAGTTTGATGTGTTGTGACTCAGGTGAAAAGTGCATTGCAATAATATTCTCACGGGAAGTATTAATTCAATCTTATATTTAAATGTGGATAAATCTCGAAATTATTTTTATATTTTTAATATTGTTGGTTATTTACAGAAAGGAAAATGCAGCTTTGCTATGTCCAAGTTAGTAAGATTGCGGCAAGCTCATGGGGGCCATATTATTGCCCCGGGGTCTACGCTTCCCCCAGTTAATTCGTCGTTAAAGAATGCCCATCTAGTATCGCGGCAAGTGCATGGGAGCCACTCGATCCGGTTAGCCGTTACAAGGCGCTGGCGACGTCCGTGAATACCAGTTGACGGTGGAGCTGAAGAAAAACAAGAATTTGGGCGTCTTCCACGGCAGAGCTTTATTAATTCAATCTTATATTATTAATTCCCACGGGGTCTACGCTTCCCCCAGTTAATTCGTCGTTAAAGAATGCCCATCTAGAATCGCAACAAGTTCATAGGGGGCACTCGATCCGGTTAGCCGTTATAAGGCGCTGGCGACGTCCCCGAATACCAGTTGATAGTGGAGCTGAAGAAAAAAAGAATTTCGGTGTCTTCTACGACCGAGTTTTCTGTTTTTCCAATTGTATTAGGCAATAGTTTGATGTGTTGTGGCCACAAACTATTAATTCAGTCTTATATTATTATTATTATTATCCACGGGGTCTACGCTTCCCCCAGTAAATTCGTCGTTAAAGAATGCCCATCTAGCATGGCGGCAAGTTCATAGGGGTCACTCGATCCGGTTAGCCGTTATAAGGCGCTGGCGACGTCCCCGAATACCAGTTGATAGTGGAGCTGAAGAAAAAAAGAATTTCGGTGTCTTCTACGACCGAGTTTTCTGTTTTTCCAATTGTATTAGGGCAATAGTTTGATGTGTTGTGACCACCAACTATTACTTCAATCTTATATTATTATTATCCACGGGGTCTACGCTTCCCCCAGTAAATTCATCGTTAAAGAATGCCCATCTTATTAAATACATACATACATACATACATACATACATACAAAATTAACAGGCACATTCCGTATAGTTGATGGTGGAGCTGAAGCAGCAAGCATTAATTCAATCTTATATTATTATTATCCACGGGGTCTACGCTTCCCCCAGCAATTCGTCGTTAAAGAATGCCCATCTTATTAAATACATACATACATACATACAAAATTAACAGGCACATTCCGTATAGTTGATGGTGGAGCTGAAGCAGCAAGCATTAATTCAATCTTATATTATTATTATCCACGGGGTCTACGCTTCCCCCAGTAATTCGTCGTTAAAGAACGCCCATCTTATTAAATATTAAATATTCAATATTCAATATTCAATATTAAATATTAAATATTAATAATTAATAGTTTGATGTGTTGTGACTCAGGTGAAAAGTGCATTGCAATAATATTCTCACGGGAAGTATTAATTCAATCTTATATTTAAATGTGGATAAATCTCGAAATTATTTTTATATTTTTAATATTGTTGGTTATTTACAGAAAGGAAAATGCAGCTTTGCTATGTCCAAGTTAGTAAGATTGCGGCAAGCTCATGGGGGCCATATTATTGCCCCGGGGTCTACGCTTCCCCCAGTTAATTCGTCGTTAAAGAATGCCCATCTAGTATCGCGGCAAGTGCATGGGAGCCACTCGATCCGGTTAGCCGTTACAAGGCGCTGGCGACGTCCGTGAATACCAGTTGACGGTGGAGCTGAAGAAAAACAAGAATTTGGGCGTCTTCCACGACAGAGCTTTATTAATTCAATCTTATATTATTAATTCCCACGGGGTCTACGCTTCCCCCAGTTAATTCGTCGTTAAAGAATGCCCATCTAGAATCGCAACAAGTTCATAGGGGGCACTCGATCCGGTTAGCCGTTATAAGGCGCTGGCGACGTCCCCGAATACCAGTTGATAGTGGAGCTGAAGAAAAAAAGAATTTCGGTGTCTTCTACGACCGAGTTTTCTGTTTTTCCAATTGTATTAGGCAATAGTTTGATGTGTTGTGGCCACAAACTATTAATTCAGTCTTATATTATTATTATTATTATCCACGGGGTCTACGCTTCCCCCAGTAAATTCGTCGTTAAAGAATGCCCATCTAGCATGGCGGCAAGTTCATAGGGGTCACTCGATCCGGTTAGCCGTTATAAGGCGCTGGCGACGTCCCCGAATACCAGTTGATAGTGGAGCTGAAGAAAAAAAGAATTTCGGTGTCTTCTACGACCGAGTTTTCTGTTTTTCCAATTGTATTAGGGCAATAGTTTGATGTGTTGTGACCACCAACTATTACTTCAATCTTATATTATTATTATCCACGGGGTCTACGCTTCCCCCAGCAATTCGTCGTTAAAGAATGTCCATCTTATTAAATACATACATACATACATACAAAATTAACAGGCACATTCCGTATAGTTGATGGTGGAGCTGAAGCAGCAAGCATTAATTCAATCTTATATTATTATTATCCACGGGGTCTACGCTTCCCCCAGTAATTCGTCGTTAAAGAATGCCCATCTTATTAAATATTCAATATTCAATATTCAATATTCCATATTAAATATTAAATATTAATAATTAATAGTTGATGTGTTGTGACTCAGGTGAAAAGTGCATTGCAATAATATTCTCACGGGAAGTATTAATTCAATCTTATATTTAAATGTGGATAAATCTCGCAATTATTTTTATATTTTTAATATTATTGGTCATTTACAGAAAGGAAAATGTAGCTTTGCTATGTCCAAGTTTAGATTGCGGCAAGTTCATGGCGGCCATATTATTGCCCCGGGGTCTACGCTTCCCCCAGTTAATTCGTCGTTAAAGAATGCCCATCTAGCATCGCGGCAAGATCATGGGGGCCACTCGATCCGGTTAGCCGTTATAAGGCGCTGGCGACGTCCCCGAATACCAGTTGATGGTGGAGCTGAAGAAAAACAAGGATTTGGGTATGTTCTACGACCGAGTTTTCAATTTTTCAAAATTCTAATACGAACATAAACGAGTAGCACATTTTTTTATTGTCAAAGTCTTTATATAACGTAATTTAATAAAATGCTATTCTGGTGAACAAGCAGCTGCTAAAGTGATTACTGTTTCAGCCAAGATTCAAGATTTCAAAATTACTTCCCCATACGCATTTTCAACTGTAATGCCGTTTCATGGCGGGCGACACTGGACTACCCACGACTGGAGATGGAAAATCGACGACAAAGGTGTACTCCAACGTGGCCTTCGATGGACAATTTTCACAGAGTGCAGGGATTCAAATCGTTTTTTCTGAAAGCTCTTAATTTTTTTCCTTTTGCTTACTTTCGTTTTTTGGTTTCCCGACAATTTATCAACTGCTCCGATTTCATAATATTCAAATTACTATTCCTTTATGGCTTTTATAAACGTTTCAATTTTTCAAAATTCTAATACGAACATAAACGAGTAGCATATTTTTTTATAGTCAAAGTCTTTACTTAACGTAATTTTATATAAATGCTATTGTGGTGAACAAGCAGCTGCTAAAGCGATTACCGTTTCAGCCAAGATTCAAGAGTTCAAAGTGGATAGTTAGAAGAAAAACATAATATGGACAGCAAAGTAGCAGCTGAAGATTCCAAGTGTTTTCTTTTTCAGTCATCAAGATTACAAAGTGCAACATTTGCGGGAAAGCAGAAGAAAACTGTAATCTGGAAAATGCTCTTATGGACAGCAAGCAGCAGCTGAAGATGCCAAGTGTTTTCTTTTTCAGTCATCAAGAATTCGAAGTGCAACATTTGCTGGAAAGCAGAAGTTATCTGGAAAATGCTCTTATGGACAGCAAGCAGCATTTGAAGATGCCAAGTGTTTTCTTTTTCAGTCATCAAGCAAGCAGCAGCTGAAGATACCAAGTGTTTTCTTTTTCAGTCATCAAGAATTCAGAGTGCAACATCTGCGGGAAAGCAGAAGAAAGGCGTAATATGGAGAACGTTCTTATGGACAGGTGAAGAGCCCAAGATTTCAGGACTTCGGACGGGATTCAGGTATTCAAGCCATCGTAAGGTAAGTGCTAGTAATAGTTACCTACCCAACAAACTACTAACGCAATTTGGTGATACGCATTTTTGTTCCTATTATTCGGTGACTCGGCTCTACTGCAATCTGTGCTTACATCGAGTATTGTGTGGTTGTTGTATTTCTGAATTATGCGTGTCTTCTACGACCGAGTTTTCAGTTTTTCCAATTGTATTACGGTAATAGTTTTATGTGTTGTGACTCAGGTGAATAGTGCATGGCAATAATATTTTCACGGGAAGTATTAATTCAATCTTATATTTAAATGTGGATAAATCTCGAAATTATTTTTATATTTTTAATATTATTGGTTATTTACAGAAAGGAAAATGCAGCTTTGCTATGTCCAAGTTAGTAAGATTGCGGCAAGCTCATGGGGGCCATATTATTGCCCCGGGGTCTACGCTTCCCCCAGCAATTCGTCGTTAAAGAATGTCCATCTTATTAAATACATACATACATACATACATACATACATACATACATACATACAAAATTAACAGGCACATTCCGTATAGTTGATGGTGGAGCTGAAGCAGCAAGCATTAATTCAATCTTATATTATTATTATCCACGGGGTCTACGCTTCCCCCAGTAATTCGTCGTTAAAGAACGCCCATCTTATTAAATATTCAATATTCAATATTAAATATTAAATATTAATAATTAATAGTTTGATGTGTTGTGACTCAGGTGAAAAGTGCATTGCAATAATATTCTCACGGGAAGTATTAATTCAATCTTATATTTAAATGTGGATAAATCTCGAAATTATTTTTATATTTTTAATATTGTTGGTTATTTACAGAAAGGAAAATGCAGCTTTGCTATGTCCAAGTTAGTAAGATTGCGGCAAGCTCATGGGGGCCATATTATTGCCCCGGGGTCTACGCTTCCCCCAGTTAATTCGTCGTTAAAGAATGCCCATCTAGTATCGCGGCAAGTGCATGGGAGCCACTCGATCCGGTTAGCCGTTACAAGGCGCTGGCGACGTCCGTGAATACCAGTTGACGGTGGAGCTGAAGAAAAACAAGAATTTGGGCGTCTTCCACGACAGAGCTTTATTAATTCAATCTTATATTATTAATTCCCACGGGGTCTACGCTTCCCCCAGTTAATTCGTCGTTAAAGAATGCCCATCTAGAATCGCAACAAGTTCATAGGGGGCACTCGATCCGGTTAGCCGTTATAAGGCGCTGGCGACGTCCCCGAATACCAGTTGATAGTGGAGCTGAAGAAAAAAAGAATTTCGGTGTCTTCTACGACCGAGTTTTCTGTTTTTCCAATTGTATTAGGCAATAGTTTGATGTGTTGTGGCCACAAACTATTAATTCAGTCTTATATTATTATTATTATCCACGGGGTCTACGCTTCCCCCAGTAAATTCGTCGTTAAAGAATGCCCATCTAGCATGGCGGCAAGTTCATAGGGGTCACTCGATCCGGTTAGCCGTTATAAGGCGCTGGCGACGTCCCCGAATACCAGTTGATAGTGGAGCTGAAGAAAAAAAGAATTTCGGTGTCTTCTACGACCGAGTTTTCTGTTTTTCCAATTGTATTAGGGCAATAGTTTGATGTGTTGTGACCACCAACTATTACTTCAATCTTATATTATTATTATCCACGGGGTCTACGCTTCCCCCAGTAAATTCATCGTTAAAGAATGCCCATCTTATTAAATACATACATACATACATACATACATACAAAATTAACAGGCACATTCCGTATAGTTGATGGTGGAGCTGAAGCAGCAAGCATTAATTCAATCTTATATTATTATTATCCACGGGGTCTACGCTTCCCCCAGCAATTCGTCGTTAAAGAATGCCCATCTTATTAAATACATACATACATACATACAAAATTAACAGGCACATTCCGTATAGTTGATGGTGGAGCTGAAGCAGCAAGCATTAATTCAATCTTATATTATTATTATCCACGGGGTCTACGCTTCCCCCAGTAATTCGTCGTTAAAGAACGCCCATCTTATTAAATATTAAATATTCAATATTCAATATTCAATATTAAATATTAAATATTAATAATTAATAGTTTGATGTGTTGTGACTCAGGTGAAAAGTGCATTGCAATAATATTCTCACGGGAAGTATTAATTCAATCTTATATTTAAATGTGGATAAATCTCGAAATTATTTTTATATTTTTAATATTGTTGGTTATTTACAGAAAGGAAAATGCAGCTTTGCTATGTCCAAGTTAGTAAGATTGCGGCAAGCTCATGGGGGCCATATTATTGCCCCGGGGTCTACGCTTCCCCCAGTTAATTCGTCGTTAAAGAATGCCCATCTAGTATCGCGGCAAGTGCATGGGAGCCACTCGATCCGGTTAGCCGTTACAAGGCGCTGGCGACGTCCGTGAATACCAGTTGACGGTGGAGCTGAAGAAAAACAAGAATTTGGGCGTCTTCCACGACAGAGCTTTATTAATTCAATCTTATATTATTAATTCCCACGGGGTCTACGCTTCCCCCAGTTAATTCGTCGTTAAAGAATGCCCATCTAGAATCGCAACAAGTTCATAGGGGGCACTCGATCCGGTTAGCCGTTATAAGGCGCTGGCGACGTCCCCGAATACCAGTTGATAGTGGAGCTGAAGAAAAAAAGAATTTCGGTGTCTTCTACGACCGAGTTTTCTGTTTTTCCAATTGTATTAGGCAATAGTTTGATGTGTTGTGGCCACAAACTATTAATTCAGTCTTATATTATTATTATTATTATCCACGGGGTCTACGCTTCCCCCAGTAAATTCGTCGTTAAAGAATGCCCATCTAGCATGGCGGCAAGTTCATAGGGGTCACTCGATCCGGTTAGCCGTTATAAGGCGCTGGCGACGTCCCCGAATACCAGTTGATAGTGGAGCTGAAGAAAAAAAGAATTTCGGTGTCTTCTACGACCGAGTTTTCTGTTTTTCCAATTGTATTAGGGCAATAGTTTGATGTGTTGTGACCACCAACTATTACTTCAATCTTATATTATTATTATCCACGGGGTCTACGCTTCCCCCAGTAAATTCATCGTTAAAGAATGCCCATCTTATTAAATACATACATACATACATACAAAATTAACAGGCACATTCCGTATAGTTGATGGTGGAGCTGAAGCAGCAAGCATTAATTCAATCTTATATTATTATTATCCACGGGGTCTACGCTTCCCCCAGCAATTCGTCGTTAAAGAATGCCCATCTTATTAAATACATACATACATACATACATACATACAAAATTAACAGGCACATTCCGTATAGTTGATGGTGGAGCTGAAGCAGCAAGCATTAATTCAATCTTATATTATTATTATCCACGGGGTCTAAGCTTCCCCCAGTAATTCGTCGTTAAAGAACGCCCATCTTATTAAATATTAAATATTCAATATTCAATATTAAATATTAAATATTAATAATTAATAGTTTGATGTGTTGTGACTCAGGTGAAAAGTGCATTGCAATAATATTCTCACGGGAAGTATTAATTCAATCTTATATTTAAATGTGGATAAATCTCGAAATTATTTTTATATTTTTAATATTGTTGGTTATTTACAGAAAGGAAAATGCAGCTTTGCTATGTCCAAGTTAGTAAGATTGCGGCAAGCTCATGGGGGCCATATTATTGCCCCGGGGTCTACGCTTCCCCCAGTTAATTCGTCGTTAAAGAATGCCCATCTAGTATCGCGGCAAGTGCATGGGAGCCACTCGATCCGGTTAGCCGTTACAAGGCGCTGGCGACGTCCGTGAATACCAGTTGACGGTGGAGCTGAAGAAAAACAAGAATTTGGGCGTCTTCCACGACAGAGCTTTATTAATTCAATCTTATATTATTAATTCCCACGGGGTCTACGCTTCCCCCAGTTAATTCGTCGTTAAAGAATGCCCATCTAGAATCGCAACAAGTTCATAGGGGGCACTCGATCCGGTTAGCCGTTATAAGGCGCTGGCGACGTCCCCGAATACCAGTTGATAGTGGAGCTGAAGAAAAAAAGAATTTCGGTGTCTTCTACGACCGAGTTTTCTGTTTTTCCAATTGTATTAGGCAATAGTTTGATGTGTTGTGGCCACAAACTATTAATTCAGTCTTATATTATTATTATTATTATCCACGGGGTCTACGCTTCCCCCAGTAAATTCGTCGTTAAAGAATGCCCATCTAGCATGGCGGCAAGTTCATAGGGGTCACTCGATCCGGTTAGCCGTTATAAGGCGCTGGCGACGTCCCCGAATACCAGTTGATAGTGGAGCTGAAGAAAAAAAGAATTTCGGTGTCTTCTACGACCGAGTTTTCTGTTTTTCCAATTGTATTAGGGCAATAGTTTGATGTGTTGTGACCACCAACTATTACTTCAATCTTATATTATTATTATCCACGGGGTCTACGCTTCCCCCAGCAATTCGTCGTTAAAGAATGTCCATCTTATTAAATACATACATACATACATACAAAATTAACAGGCACATTCCGTATAGTTGATGGTGGAGCTGAAGCAGCAAGCATTAATTCAATCTTATATTATTATTATCCACGGGGTCTACGCTTCCCCCAGCAATTCGTCGTTAAAGAATGCCCATCTTATTAAATACATACATACATACATACATACATACAAAATTAACAGGCACATTCCGTATAGTTGATGGTGGAGCTGAAGCAGCAAGCATTAATTCAATCTTATATTATTATTATCCACGGGGTCTAAGCTTCCCCCAGTAATTCGTCGTTAAAGAACGCCCATCTTATTAAATATTAAATATTCAATATTCAATATTAAATATTAAATATTAATAATTAATAGTTTGATGTGTTGTGACTCAGGTGAAAAGTGCATTGCAATAATATTCTCACGGGAAGTATTAATTCAATCTTATATTTAAATGTGGATAAATCTCGAAATTATTTTTATATTTTTAATATTGTTGGTTATTTACAGAAAGGAAAATGCAGCTTTGCTATGTCCAAGTTAGTAAGATTGCGGCAAGCTCATGGGGGCCATATTATTGCCCCGGGGTCTACGCTTCCCCCAGTTAATTCGTCGTTAAAGAATGCCCATCTAGTATCGCGGCAAGTGCATGGGAGCCACTCGATCCGGTTAGCCGTTACAAGGCGCTGGCGACGTCCGTGAATACCAGTTGACGGTGGAGCTGAAGAAAAACAAGAATTTGGGCGTCTTCCACGACAGAGCTTTATTAATTCAATCTTATATTATTAATTCCCACGGGGTCTACGCTTCCCCCAGTTAATTCGTCGTTAAAGAATGCCCATCTAGAATCGCAACAAGTTCATAGGGGGCACTCGATCCGGTTAGCCGTTATAAGGCGCTGGCGACGTCCCCGAATACCAGTTGATAGTGGAGCTGAAGAAAAAAAGAATTTCGGTGTCTTCTACGACCGAGTTTTCTGTTTTTCCAATTGTATTAGGCAATAGTTTGATGTGTTGTGGCCACAAACTATTAATTCAGTCTTATATTATTATTATTATTATCCACGGGGTCTACGCTTCCCCCAGTAAATTCGTCGTTAAAGAATGCCCATCTAGCATGGCGGCAAGTTCATAGGGGTCACTCGATCCGGTTAGCCGTTATAAGGCGCTGGCGACGTCCCCGAATACCAGTTGATAGTGGAGCTGAAGAAAAAAAGAATTTCGGTGTCTTCTACGACCGAGTTTTCTGTTTTTCCAATTGTATTAGGGCAATAGTTTGATGTGTTGTGACCACCAACTATTACTTCAATCTTATATTATTATTATCCACGGGGTCTACGCTTCCCCCAGCAATTCGTCGTTAAAGAATGTCCATCTTATTAAATACATACATACATACATACATACAAAATTAACAGGCACATTCCGTATAGTTGATGGTGGAGCTGAAGCAGCAAGCATTAATTCAATCTTATATTATTATTATCCACGGGGTCTACGCTTCCCCCAGTAATTCGTCGTTAAAGAATGCCCATCTTATTAAATATTCAATATTCAATATTCAATATTCCATATTAAATATTAAATATTAATAATTAATAGTTTGATGTGTTGTGACTCAGGTGAAAAGTGCATTGCAATAATATTCTCACGGGAAGTATTAATTCAATCTTATATTTAAATGTGGATAAATCTCGCAATTATTTTTATATTTTTAATATTATTGGTCATTTACAGAAAGGAAAATGTAGCTTTGCTATGTCCAAGTTTAGATTGCGGCAAGTTCATGGCGGCCATATTATTGCCCCGGGGTCTACGCTTCCCCCAGTTAATTCGTCGTTAAAGAATGCCCATCTAGCATCGCGGCAAGATCATGGGGGCCACTCGATCCGGTTAGCCGTTATAAGGCGCTGGCGACGTCCCCGAATACCAGTTGATGGTGGAGCTGAAGAAAAACAAGGATTTGGGTATGTTCTACGACCGAGTTTTCAATTTTTCAAAATTCTAATACGAACATAAACGAGTAGCACATTTTTTTATTGTCAAAGTCTTTATATAACGTAATTTAATAAAATGCTATTCTGGTGAACAAGCAGCTGCTAAAGTGATTACTGTTTCAGCCAAGATTCAAGATTTCAAAATTACTTCCCCATACGCATTTTCAACTGTAATGCCGTTTCATGGCGGGCGACACTGGACTACCCACGACTGGAGATGGAAAATCGACGACAAAGGTGTACTCCAACGTGGCCTTCGATGGACAATTTTCACAGAGTGCAGGGATTCAAATCGTTTTTTCTGAAAGCTCTTAATTTTTTTCCTTTTGCTTACTTTCGTTTTTTGGTTTCCCGACAATTTATCAACTGCTCCGATTTCATAATATTCAAATTACTATTCCTTTATGGCTTTTATAAACGTTTCAATTTTTCAAAATTCTAATACGAACATAAACGAGTAGCATATTTTTTTATAGTCAAAGTCTTTACTTAACGTAATTTTATATAAATGCTATTGTGGTGAACAAGCAGCTGCTAAAGCGATTACCGTTTCAGCCAAGATTCAAGAGTTCAAAGTGGATAGTTAGAAGAAAAACATAATATGGACAGCAAAGTAGCAGCTGAAGATTCCAAGTGTTTTCTTTTTCAGTCATCAAGATTACAAAGTGCAACATTTGCGGGAAAGCAGAAGAAAACTGTAATCTGGAAAATGCTCTTATGGACAGCAAGCAGCAGCTGAAGATGCCAAGTGTTTTCTTTTTCAGTCATCAAGAATTCGAAGTGCAACATTTGCTGGAAAGCAGAAGTTATCTGGAAAATGCTCTTATGGACAGCAAGCAGCATTTGAAGATGCCAAGTGTTTTCTTTTTCAGTCATCAAGCAAGCAGCAGCTGAAGATACCAAGTGTTTTCTTTTTCAGTCATCAAGAATTCAGAGTGCAACATCTGCGGGAAAGCAGAAGAAAGGCGTAATATGGAGAACGTTCTTATGGACAGGTGAAGAGCCCAAGATTTCAGGACTTCGGACGGGATTCAGGTATTCAAGCCATCGTAAGGTAAGTGCTAGTAATAGTTACCTACCCAACAAACTACTAACGCAATTTGGTGATACGCATTTTTGTTCCTATTATTCGGTGACTCGGCTCTACTGCAATCTGTGCTTACATCGAGTATTGTGTGGTTGTTGTATTTCTGAATTATGCGTGTCTTCTACGACCGAGTTTTCAGTTTTTCCAATTGTATTACGGTAATAGTTTTATGTGTTGTGACTCAGGTGAATAGTGCATGGCAATAATATTTTCACGGGAAGTATTAATTCAATCTTATATTTAAATGTGGATAAATCTCGAAATTATTTTTATATTTTTAATATTATTGGTTATTTAGAGAAAGGAAAATGTAACTTTGCTATGTCAAAGTTAGTAAGATTGCGGCAAGTTCTGGGGGCCACTCGATCCGGTTAGCCGTTATAAGGCGCTTGCGACGTCCCCGAATACCAGTTGAAGTGGAGCTGAAGAAAAAAAGAATTTGGTGTCTTCTACGACCGAGTTTTCTGTTTTTCCAAATGTATTTGGGCAATAGTTTGATGTGTTGTGACCAGCAAGTATTAATTCAATCTTATATTATTATTATCCACGGGGTCTACGCTTCCCCCAGTAAATTCGTCTTTAAAGAATGCCCATCTAACATTGCGGCAAGTTCATGGGGGCCACTCGATCCGGTTAGCCTTTATAAGGCGCTGGCGACGTCCCCGAATTGATGGTGGAGCTGAAGAAAAACAAGAATTTGGGTGTCTTCTACGACCCAGTTTTCAGATTTTCCAATTGTATTACGGTAAATATTAAATATTAAATATGAATTATTAAATATTAAAATAGTTTTATGTGTTGCGACTCAGGTGAAATTGCAATAATATTCTCTCAGCAAGTATTAATTCAATTTTATTAAATGTGGATAAATCTCAAATTATTTTTATATTTTTAATATTATTGGTTATTTACAGAAAGGAAAATATAACTTTGCTATGTCAAAGTTACTAAGATTGCGGCAAGGTTATGGGGGCCACTCGATCCGGTTAGCCGTTATAAGCATGTTATAAGACGCTGGCGACGGCCCCGAAAACCAAGCAATGGCTGAAGAAGAGAAAAAATTTGGAAGATACCAATACGGTCAGACAGTTCGCTCAACAGACCACGTCATTGTATGGGATACAAGGCCTCCTCGGCTGCGGCGTGTGCAGCTTCAATAGATTAAGAATTTGGAACAGGTTTATAGGAACAATTAATAATATACGGTATATGTCGCAAACTGGGGTTGTGTAGTACTAAATACTCGAGTTCTCTATGTTCCAGATTTGCCATTGCTGTTACACCTTATATAAGTAAACACCTGTTGCAACCGGCTGTTTCAAGATGCTGGAGTTTTACCTTTTAAATACTACAGTTCAAATTATGTAAGACTCTTCTATTTTCTTATACAGGGTCGTAAATTTGACCATATAAAAATTCAATTTGCGTTAGTTGTTTATTTAAAATTTTGCTTGTTCCAGCAAAGTTTAATAATATCTGTAAATTTCAGATTGTTGTCTTGGGAATGTAGTCGACGACCGTCATGAAATTCGGTATCGAGCAACGATGAAATTCAGATAAGCGCAGTGCAGCGTTGATCAATCGACAAGGAAGAACCTGACCTTCAAGAGACGCCGCGTCGTTGGACGAGTTTCAACGATTCCAGACATTGTGATGTGAGTTTTTCCACTTGTTATTTATTTATTTTATACAGTTGGGAGAATAGGTTCATGCACTATAGAGATGAGGATTTCAATGCAAAAATTTTTGTTTCTGCATACAATGTATAATCTACAAATTCACAAATAATCATTGTTACGACACTAGACTTAAGGAAAATCTTAGATAAACATTTTATTTAATTAAAATATTTATTAATTGTTAATTGTTTATTAATTCTTTCAATAATTTTTATTTTGTAATTACATTTTTCAAACCAGGAATCAATTACTTTATTATATAGTTAGGTTAGTTATTTTATTTTTTAACTTGTTTTGTAATTGACGTGTTTAATGCCTATGAGCACTGGGAACTAATTAAAGTACTACTTACTTACTATTTGTTCCCTTAATTATTTTATAGCTACTGTTCAGAAGTTTTCTTGTAAAAAAAAAATATTCAATACGAATGTTCTCTTAGTTTTCATTATACTTAGGAACAATTGAAATTTACGGTACATTTAGTAAACTGGGGTTGTATAGCAATAAATTTACCTTTCAATCAATTGTTATTTCTCGATAAATTGTTTTCGATAAATTTACCAGTAAATTGTGTGTTGGAATTTCATAGGTTAATAATAATTATACAACTACTTCATGTTGTTGTTGGAAATGCAGTTGTTGACTATCAGGAAGTTCAACGCCGACAACGTTGGACAAGGAGGGATGAAGTTTGCAAGAGAGTAGCGCAGTCACATTAAGTAAGTAGTAAGGCAACATCGACAACGATTTTCGGGTATTCAAGCCATCGTCACGTGAGTGTGTTTTTTAAATATTTCCTTGTCTTTTACTTTCCGCAGCAGCGAAGTGAGTGGTTAAAACTCGCTACAACTTACAAAAGTAGGAACTGCTATCTATATAAACCTTGTAATTTAAATTCCCGGTAAGAATCGTTTGTTAAAGTAAATTGTATTAAAACTGTTTCCTAATTTCAAATACTATAACTGAAATTCATATAGGAAAAGGGAAAGTAATAGTATAGGAAATTATTTTATAAAATGAATCGTGTTTCCGGAAATATCTCCTTGTTGATTGATTGCAGTCTGCTGTTCAACCAGAGCGGGTAGATATTTCGGTATTATCATTTTTCCACTGTTTTCCGACCTTTCTTTTATGTGTGGATATTCGTTGTTTAATAATGTTAGTTAGTAGTTTATTAAATTCTTACGTCGCACATCTTGTCGTATCCAGTTTCCTACGTCTAGTATATTACTTCGTTTTCGTATTTCGTTGAGAATGTTTTCATGGAAACTCAACTGTCATATAAAAGTCCACTGCGCTCTACATAACGGACGAAGCATTATGTTCCGATAGCGCATTTGTTACTATTACAAACGAATATGTTCAAATTCGATATACGTACATTAGGTTCTCTCTTAATTGAGTTCGCTTCAGGGATCACACAAAGAATTTCCAACACCTTTTTGTTCCTCGTGCTGCTGGCTTACCAATTTCCTTAAACGACATTACTTCTTATTGACCTTTCCTGGGTCCGATATATACGCGCTTTAAAGGGTTTCTAAATTATGCGTATGCTACCTAACATAGGTGTCCTATTAAGGGCGTATGCTAAACAGAGGTTTTAATAACATCACTATATAAAATGGTTTAGAAAGGAAGAAAATGTTGTTTTTGATTCAATAATGTCCTTTTTTGATTAATAATCGGACTAGAAAATTAATCCTTTTGAACTGCCATATGATGCGAGCACTAAAAAATTATATCCTAAGCTACTTTAGTTCGTTCAGTTTATCAAATAAAATGTAAGGGTTTCATTTCATTTTAACAAAGAGATATTAAATTGTCCCCTTATCTTTGAGTAATGAAAAGCAATGGGACAATATAATTTATTGTTTATCGTAGTCGATTCGTTTAATCATTAGACAGACATTTTTTGGAAAGAAGCCAGTATTGAGCTTTATATTTTAATTTTTCTTGGTTTTTGATAAAAAAGTTGCTGAAGTATATTAATTTTACTTGTTATTTTTCACGGTCGTTTTAACCATTGATTGTGAATTCTAGCGCGGATTTATTTGAGCCTTGTTCTTTCTTAATCACGGTAAATGAACGATGTAAAAGGGCGCTTTGCGTTTTGGGTTTCTTTGTTAAATTGAACCGCCCTTTTTAATTTCTTGGTAGTTGGAGTGTTCCCTCGTGGCCTATTCTTCCATATTCAGTTGTTCCCCGCTTCAACATGACGTTTAAAATATTCTGCAGCGATCGAGAAGGATGCATTACTAATGAATGCAATCAGTTCGGATCGCAGAATTAATCTAAAGTATTTGCGACTACTACTGTGTATTAGAGAGAGGAAATCCTACCGAACTTAGTTTAAATAAATTACGAATAACCTATTTTCTGTGAAACGAACAGATTAATTAATTCTGAAAGCATGTAATTTGCTTAATGTTACGTTAAAAATTAATATGTATTAAAAAGCAGAGCCAAAGCGGGAGAAATAATTAAAAATAAGCGAATACCGAGTCATTGGATATTAATTTTAAGAAAAACCTCGAGAAAGCTCTTGGTTACATATTGTATCTGCTGGTGGATGCTAAATTTCTCTGTTTTTCATTCAAGAATAATACATTTCCTTAATTACTGTAAGTTGAAATTCTGAGATTTTACAGTTAGATATAAAAGAAGTTTCCATTCACCATATTTCAATTTAAACATCATTATGTAAGATTAAGTTATATAATATTTTAACCGTCTGTTGAATCTATAAATTCAATTTTTGACGATTAAATAAATTATTTTTTGATTATTTAATTACAACGTTATGGCTAAACTGATTTGAAGTAAGAACATTCGTTACGTTAACACATTATGTTGAAACAATGTAAAAATTGTAATGCAAAAAAGAGTTCACTTTTGACAACGATATATAATTTTTAATGTTTGTGATAAAATTAACATAGAACAATTGGGAATGCTTTGCATGGGGAACTGTATTTCGTGCCGTTTAATTAATTAATCCTGTTTTATTTATTCGCGTAATTACTGCGCGAGCTTTATGTCGTGTTCTATTATCTGTCAAAGAAAATAAACCTATTTCAACAGTACTTACGTCTTAACTTTAGTATTGTAGGCGTGCCGAAAGAGAAGTATTCAGCGGAGTCATTATCATTTACGTAAATTGATGGGTGAGAATAATTTTCTTTGGTCGAAACGTTCGAATTGGAAATTCCGGATTCCGGTCCCGAAGGATAACCATTCTAAAGAAGAATTGAAATACAAATATACCTATCAGTTAAAATGTTAAGCTTTTATTACCACCCATTTCTGCTGATTATACATCAGTAAACGAGTTAGCAAAAGTTTTTAATATTTTTCTTACGTAAAAAATTGGAATTTTTTCCTGCGTGACAACAATACAATTAAGAAACTCTCCGATGTAAAATAATGAAAGGGTCAAACTACTTTTAATTATTCCAAATTGAAGTTTACCATATCATTTGTGGGTCAGACTTTTTTTTGCTTTTCTAACAAGGATGATTTTACAAGTCTAACCATCTGTTTACAAGATAGAAATTTTGAAATATAATCTTCATCAGATTTGGTGTGTATAAGTTTCCCAAGATTAACTTTTGAGTAATCTGGCGTTTCGCACTTTCTCGTTCCAGAAAGAAACGCTTGTGACATTATGAAAATAATGCTTTTTGAGCAACAGGTCCGACAGTGGGATAGGAGTTCTTGAGGAGGCGGCGGTCTTGTCTAATTCCGGATAGTTAGAAATCCAAGACCGAGTGATTCCGGTATGTTTGTGACTTTCGGTAAAAGAAATGAGACGCCCGTGCGCCGTCGCCCTGTCTTGTTCGCAGGTGGCGCTCTCGTGCATCCCTGCATCCCGGAGTCGCCCCCGCAGCAGCCCCCGGCCCAGTTTAGCCTCGGTCGCTATGTTACCCGGTCACGCTGCACCTACATTTGATTCGCGCTTTTCGTATATATCGACAGCCTCGATTTAATTTAGCAAAGACAGAAGTTTCTGAAAATGCCCAATAATTCTTTATTATTTATAACTTCTCTGTTATATAAAACTTCTTAAAGTTTAATTTTATAACTTAAAAATTGTTATTATAACTTTTCCGAAGAACGTGTTAAGCGTTCTTAGAGTAGATGCAAGTTTATAATGCATAAGTTTTTATTCACGGTTCTGCTTATAGTAAGCTACACGTCTGTGTGTCTATGTTATAATAGTTTCAATGTCCAACAAAACATTCGCCATGGTCGCTCGAGAACTAAACTTCTTCGAGCTAATCACCACGGAGACGAACACTGTAAAGAGGAAACCAGCTCTAATTTGACTGAGGAGACCCTGGAGAAACCTAAAGCAATTCCGTACCAGCAGCTGAAGTCTGCGTCAGTAACAGATGACCCAAGTTATGG
Source organism: Hemicrepidius hirtus (assembly GCA_963082805.1). NCBI lineage: Eukaryota > Metazoa > Arthropoda > Insecta > Coleoptera > Elateridae > Hemicrepidius > Hemicrepidius hirtus. Next base: position 23,205,092 of record OY720168.1, read on the forward strand.
TGGCGGTATCTTTACCACAGGTAGTAGTTTGTCGAAAAGTAAATTACGACAGACAATTAAATCAGTACATGAAGTGCTAATTCCATTAAATCAAAACGCAGATCAATATTTAACTCCTTCACATCGGAGCGCTGCAGGGTTGAATAGCACCGGGGAATTTGGTGGGTCGCCGAAACGTAACTTTAGTAGAAAGGTGACCGTCGATTCAAGTTTTGGACCAAACCTGAATAGCAGTTGGCAAAGCTTTGATAAAAATACAGGATATTCGGACCAAGGAAAAGAACTAACAACAGGCCCTGGAGCTCGATTGCAAGGTGACGAAGTGGACGATTCACAACTTCCAGATCAGTTTCTCGAGAATGATGTTGAACAAGTCGAACTTGCATCCGAGAAGTCCGCTGCCGGAAGCGCTCGAAGTGGCCACGTAGATATAGTAACTCGCTTTTTACGAATCGTCGAATCTCAACATTTATTGGGAGAAAATTGCACCGCCGGCACCGACTTAAATTTAGGGGAAGGTGTGGTGGACCGTTACGCTCAAGAACGCTTTCGTATAGAAGCCGATGTAGCTGTTAACAGAGCTAACATGTTAACTCGTATTTGGAAGTACGCAGACCCAAGCGTGGTTATGTCTGAATATCTCCTACACGCTTCCGTTTTTTCCATGGTCGAGTTTGATGATGACATTTTCGCTGCTGGGAACTGTTACGACCAGTATCAATACAAAGATTATTGGTTATTTTGCCCTTATGCCTATCGTCTTCCGGAAGGACCGATCCTCGTTAAAGATCTCGCTGTTGAATACAAATATCTCAGCAACACCTCCGAATGGTTCTACATAGCCCGAAAAAATGCGGAGAAGGTGATCAAAAACTACAAACAGTTTAGTAGAGGTAAGGATTTTAATTTATTCGATGATATAATACAATTTTGGTAGACATAAGGTGTAGCTTAAGTTGAAGATAAGGAAGGAGAAAGCACAAGGTTTAATAATTAACCGGAATATGTAGCCAACACCAAAGTGAACAGCTTGCGGGAGTGCAGTTCTTCAAATTAGCTTGTTTGCATGACCCGACTGTTCTCGCTTACACTGGCTGGTAGTTGAAGCTCGTATCTCAGGCAATGTCAATTAAGCTGATCCTGGAAGTTCCGCCCGCAACGGCGTCCCAGATGAGTGTTCAACTGAACTGCGACTTTAACTTATGTTGAGTTATATTTATATCCTATCTCATTAACGGGTTTGGTCGTCCACTGGTGGTGCAGTGTATCAAATTATTCTTTTAAAGTGTGTATATATAAGCTGCCCGGAAACAAACACTGAGGCCGGACTCTGCTTGCTAGGTCCATAAAGGCACTATTCGTTCATTCGTTCTTGATCAACTCGCTACTATTTCCTTTTCTTTTGGGTGAGACGAACGCTCGTAAAGATCCCACATCAGCTTGCCATTCGATTTGTTATGACTTTACTAAGTATTCTTTGTGAAAGCTTATGTTATATTTGCTAGCGAAATAGCTCGTTTAGTGTGAAAAATTTGGAAACTTTTTATTATTGCATTCTCTATAGTAAATGAAAAAAAAATCGTTAAGGTTGAAAACAAATAAATTATGTACTTGAATTTCGCAATCTGTTTCTTAATAAAGTAGGGATCTAATACAAGATTGTTATGGAACTTTAATAAAGAAAATCCAACACACAGAATAACATTTCAAATTTGTTTATAGAAATATTTTTTATATACAGTCCTTTTGCTGTATACAGGGTGTCCAGCATCTGCGCCACCAAACAGATATGAAGTATTTCAGAGACCAGAAGCTCTTATGTCTGCAAACATTTAATTCAGAATTAAATATATTTTGGAAACCTTCATGTATCTAACTGAGTACAGTTGTCATGTAGGTAACATTTAAAAGTGACAGCGCAATTATTGCCTATTTTACAGGCGGACTATAACTCCGTAACGTAAATATTTTCCGGATTTCTGGTAGCTTGATGTGTTACGTTAATTTATAATTGCAAACGGCGTTTTCTTTTCAAGGAATTAAAACAATCGATGTCTTATGTTTGTACACCTCGACGTATAGGTACCTATTTTTATAAATTTAAATGCGAGCGTGCAGTTCACGGTTGAAGCGCTTTTATCGGGCTTTTATGTATATTATGTTGTAAGCATTAATCTTGTACCTTTGGGCGTTAAAAGTAATATCTTTAAGAAAGCAATTTTCTAGAATCTTGTAATATATTTTCAGAATTTTTGTGTAACTTGAAGAGGAATGATCCAGGGTGGAAGCAAATCAGTGTAAATCTTTTGTAGTTTTCTACTTATCGTGAACACGAATTTGAAGTTAGATATGGCACGCACTGAACACGTTTCTGTAAATGTTGTATTTCAGCATTTTTTGCTAATAGTTTGCCTATACTATTTTTATTTACAGTGCGCGCCTTAAGGATGGTGAAAAAAACACTTTTATTTTATTTGAATATCTGTATTTGTTCAGGTTAATTTATTTACTGCGGTTGACGGTTGCGGCACGCAAGATCTTTTTCAGACCTGTTGCTCTCCATGATCATTTTGTAATTTCTTTCCAGTCTCTTTTCTTTTGCATTAACAATTAGCCACAACTACGTTTCTGTTAAAATAGTTTTATAAACTTGAAATCGATTTAATTATTCTCTTTATTAAGTTCTAGAAACAACGGCTTATAAAGTGGTTTTTTTTAAAAGGAATTCTGGAGTTAGTAAATGCAATTCCATGATTCCCATCCCCCCTTGCTTATTTTAGATCAGCACGCTAAGCGATATCCACGCGGCATAACATCCACAACCACTGTTAAAAAAATTGTTTATTAGAGTCTTCGGTTATTGTGAACGTATCGTTACATCTTGGGTACTGAAAATATTGGTAATATTAAACTTTACGAAATTGCACTGTAATCTGTTCAGTTAAAAAATTATCTATCAAAAAATAAAATCTGCAATCTATGCTTGAAGATTGTTGATGTTGTAACTGTTGATGTAAATATACGCATCAATAAACTTCGATCTACAATATTGAACATAAATGTTATATCTTCAAATAAAACATTCTATAAAGTATATCGAACGCGCGGCTTTCATAAACTACCAGGACTATTTCAAAATTTATTTTTTTTCGCCTTTCGTGGTTGCAATATTAATAGGGGATGCTTTTTTGTGTTGGAAAAAGTTAGAATATGATAAAAGGAATTATTTGAATGATCCTTATAAGATAGAAATGTTGGTTGCCCTAACCAAGTTGGGTGGACAAATGGAAACAGCAAAAACAACTTGAATTTAAAACAGGCGTTTATCTGCTATGGCAGTGCATTTCCATTTTCATTTGCATAATGTCATTTTTTTTAAACTGATGTTTCAGTAACCATCTGGTATTTGATTATGTATAAGATAATTATGTTTGATTTATCCATTTTTTATTTAGGAGTTTTCTTTTCATGCAAAAAACTTATTTTTGATGACACATGCCTGTAGATATGTAATTTATGTTAGTTAATACTTTATAGTAGTATCGGTAATTTTGATTTTGCCTACGCTATAAAACTAGGTCTCCATTAAACCTAAATTAAACTTTGTACTAACAAACATGAGGTTTGAGAACCGTTTAGATTTGCTACGCAAGTTTTACGAATTAGAATTTTCCGAGAAATAAAATAATAGCGGATAGATCATATATGTATGCAAGGCATTACAAAGGATGTAGAATGTAATCAAACCGTGAATATAAGCAGTTCGAGTTTGCAACAGAACCTGAACAGAAGCCTTATCGCGTTATGTATTGCAATCTTCGTCACTCAGCGGGATTAGTTTAATAATATATAGCTGTATGACGGTCATTTCTCTAATGGAAAAGGTATCCCATCCTCCTTCGTATTAGCAGATTATAGTACCTTTCAAATCCGGAAATTTGCAGTGGCTCAAGCTTGACTATCATCTGCGGTCGCGGGTCCAATACGGATGGCGATCCTGTGAATATTTTAAAGATCGTAAAAACCCTGGCGATATGTTGAGACGGCAATGGGAAAAGACCGAGAATCCATTTGCAATAATGCAAAAGTACTCATTTGATGGCTCGATTTTCTTTCGATTGCTGCAAAATTTATTTGATTCCATTATACACACGGTACGTGCTCGTAAACTTGATAACGTCGATATGTTACTCAACTTTTGGAACTCTCTGCATAAACAAATCTTTTTATGCGAAAATAGCAGTGCATTAAAGTTTAGCCGTTGAATCATACTAGTTTTTGTTATATTCAATTTTGATAGTTATTGCTGGAATCTTCCATCGGGTCCACACAAAAAATTATCAATGTCCTTCTTTTTGTATTTCCATAGTCACTTTCAGTATTCTTTAATTTATAATTTCCCATTTTCGAATTTATTTCTGTCTATATAGTTTTCTATAATTTCATATTCTGTTTCCCTACGGCATTGTTAGGTAGAAGTAAAATATCTGTCCAGGGGAGAGCTGGGCTTCTTTTGTTAAAGTTTTTTACGTTAGTGTGAAAATAGTGTAGGTAACATTTTAATTGTATAGTAATATCTTGTCTAGGTGACGGCTGGGTATAAAATCCAAGACCGAGGGTGTGTTTTTGTGAGAACGTTTTAAAGTGCAAAGGATATTCTTTTTACAAATTCTTCTATTTTGCTAGTTAAAACAAGCGTACTTACAATAAATTTTAAAAGTTTTCGTGGATTTAGACCACGTTCTTCTACAAATAAGTAACTTCACGATTTTCCTGTCGAAAACTAAACTTGCGTTTCCAGCAAGTTATGAAAATAGTGTATAATTTTCCAGAGAATAAATCTTATTTATTCCAGTTGCCTGTTTTTTTGATAAATATTTCATGTCTTTATTTTTGGATTTAAAGAATAAGATTTATAGTCCGATTTTTATGACAAATCTTTGAACTTCTATTTGAAATTGTTATTCCTTTGGTGGTTCTAACATGTTTAATTTCTATTGGACTTTAAATAAAAATGTAGTGGAAATATACAGCTAATTTTAACTGATATTTTCTATACTTTATAGGATTAAATTGCTGAAAATCTTCCACATGCCTATCGGAACAGCACAGCTTGTATAAAGCAGTTTTAAAGTGTATATGGAAGGTGGCGTAAATTAAAAGTATAAACATGTATTTCAATTTTCTGACTCAATATTCCATTTCTGTTATAATCAGATAGAACGGATTGTTACCCACCATTATGTACATTAATATAATTAGGAAATAATAATGTTTGCTTCATTTATCCGGATTCTGTTTTATTGTTTCGGGACGAAGCATAGAGTTACTCATTCATTAATTTCAAATGAGAAGTTGCAAATCAGCGAATGAAACTACCCAGAGAAATGATTTTATTCTTCTTATAGATAAGAGAGCACGATTAGCGTGAACTGTCGCAGTAAAAGAGATGGAAATAACAAACGAATTAAAACCAAATGACGTGATAAAAAATATTTGAGCAATAATCGATACTGTTTCTCCACCAAATACAAACGGTTAAAAATTACAACCCATAAATCTGTTTCAGACATGAATATACAACAGGCGATAAAAAAGAAATTGAGTTTTTTTAAGCAAAAGGAATTTTAATAATTGCAAACGTCAAATTTCACTTTTTCAATCGGATGTTGTAGAAATATCTACGTTTGAAAATTTTATATTCCTTAGCTTGCCAGTTTCTTAGAAGCGGTCCATTATAATCGATTATAGCGCGTGAAAATTCGTGACGACTGCGTTTTCAAAATACATTCTTTATCGCATTAGTCTGAAATAAAAAATCGTAGATTTTTGAGATATATTTACATACGCTTATGTGTTTGAAAGCTACATAGAATATTTATTAAGCAAATAAGTTAAAAAAGCTTATGCATTTTAGTGTAATAACAAGTTGATTGTCTTTCACATGCTGACGAGATTGAAATCTGAAGATAAATGGTGCAAGTAATGGCTTTTCGGTTGTGGTGAAAAAATAGCACTTACTTTTTTCTGATTTCACTACATCAAGAAACTTAATTTTCGTTCAAATTTCCTACTAGTGAAAAAAGGAATAAAATTATTCGCTACTGAACAAGCTGCAAATAAAAAAAAACTTTTTCATTCAGCGACTTATTGGTAAATCATCGATAGATGACTTCGCTGTCGGAAACTTCCTTGTTGTAGGCCAACCCTATTGTATTCTATTAACAACGTTTTTACAGACCACTAGTTTTAAGACTTTTTTGTTCGATTTTTTTTAAAGATTAGCCAAATACTGAACGAGAGGGTTTTAATATTCAAGATACAAACAGTGCTTGATAATTAATTATTTCAAGCACACGATGGAGGCATAATGGAATGCATTCACCGACTAAAAACCCTTTTACACTCTAGAATTCTTTAGGACCTTAGGTCAGGATACTCAATAACATGTTGCCTTTACACAAAAAAACTATTCAGTATTTTAATTTATGTAACATAAAAGGCTACTTAACAACATTATTACGATAACTATAGTGTCTGCTAATCCTTTCAGAACTTGCTTAGTTGACACAGATTTTCATTACACGAATACCGAACAGTTATTTTGATACCTTAAACCAGGCGAATTTTAAAGAAATAACGCACACACAAGCCTAGTCGGCCAATCTAAATATTTAATAATAATTAACCGTGAGGTAAAACAACCGTAAGTCTATGTTAAAAAATAAACTATGCACTTATAACCAAATTCTAGCATCGAACATCCTTTGACACAAATAATTTGAAAGACATTTCTATTCTACAATGGAATAATCTATTTTATAGAGCGAGGAAAACATCAAGATTGACAAAAACGTAATTCTTTTTGTATAAAGAGATTTCTTGTGTTTGGGGTTCGTATTTTACTTTGAATATTTTCCATCCCTGCTGTTTCTTTCTATTTTAATGAAGTGGGAGTTTTATTTATACATTAATTTAATTACACTCTTCCTATTTCCCACATTAGGTAGGGAGATAACCTATTTTGTTTTAGAATACGGTTTCCTTTTAAATCATTTATCGTTTTACGGCCTGGGGTGATATCGGTGGTTGCTGCTACAAAATCTTCATGTTTAGGGAGCGTCGAACTGAATTACCGGTAATTTAAATTGGATTACGGTTTTTCACTCCTTTTTAATTTTTATGATACCGCACTCGGTGTAATTAAAGATCAGTTAACATCGTTAAGGTAATTACTTTTACAAATAAATAAAACCCCAAAGAATATCATGGGAAGGTATAAAAAACAATATATTCGATATACATTGAAATTTTTATCATGCAATGTTATTTTAAATTTGTTATACCCTAAAGGTCTTTGTATTCATATATTTGGTCTTTCGGTCTGAGAAATTTAGTAGTGGATTTTAACTTCTGCTGTTAGAGAATGCTTTTTTCTAATGTATAGGGTTTAAAGGGATTAAAGTTTTTCTTAAGTGGAAAGAGCAAGTTTTTTAAAAGTCCAGAAAAGTCTGCCCTCCCGGATTTTAGTTTTTAAAGTCTGTATTCCAGTTTTACTTAGAAGAAGATAAATATTTCAGTTTATGTAGTACAGTAAAGAGAAATGCGTGCTTTTAGTAAGCTTGGCATGTGGAGTTTTTGTATGCGTTGAATTCGTCGTGGAAATTTAGATTAATGAGAAAATAAATGTTTGAAATATAGAAGTGACACGTTAACTGTAGCTTGAATTTGCTGCTGTAAACATGTTTTTTCAATTCTTGATTCTCTTTGGAATGATGAAATATAGCTTTGGCTTATAACGATTTCGTTTGTCAATTTTTAAAACTGTGAATAGGTACGAAAGCAGCAGGATTCCTAGTTTAAGAATGCTCTGCTGTGTGACCACATGAAATAGTATATCTCTGTGTGTTCTTTTATTTGAAAATCTAGCAAATCTTTTTGTTTTAAAATCCTGGAATCTGTTGGGTTTCATTTTTCAAAGCGAATTGGGATTTTATTTGAAGCGTATTAGTTTGAACACAACTTTAATTGCACTGGATGTGAAGTAATTGACTGAAAAATAAATGAAGTAGGTACTCATCGTCTACTTTTGAGTTTCAAAATACAAAAAGCGATATATTATGCTTACACTAATAAATTATCGCATTTCATCTCTTCTTCTTTAAAAATAAGAACCGAGGCAATTTAGTATTATCCCTCGTGATAAAATATATACTGCTTGAATTATTAATGTCGGCGCTCTGTTGAAATTTCCATTGCTTGAGCATTTACCTGTAAAAAGTATGTTGTGTTTGTCACTTCGCCGAATCATAAATCAGATTAGATTATTTGAAATAATTATTGTTAACGTTCCTTCTTACCTTACACGTTTAGAAGTTTTTGATGTTAAAAATGGATTCACTTTTACTGGAGATTTAAACAACAAACAAACAAACAACAGAACAAAAACCTCTACAAGCGATGTATAAAATCGATTCCATTGCTTCTACTAATCTACTTCAGTGAATGTTTAAAGTATAAATATTTATGGATTTTTATATAAACGTTTATCTCATTTTGATTTCGTTTTTTAAACCAATAGTCTGTAAGGCGTTTATTGGTGAATTGCACCATATACTACATATGTATATGTATTTTTCACTATTCGCTCGACTTATTTGCAGCATCTGTACCTTTGTGTATTTGGGCTTGTAAATCGGGTGTTCAAATATAAAAATTCTCCAGCTTGTCTGGTTTTGCTATTGACAAGACATTTTCGCTCTAAAAGTCATGAAAATGAAATTTTAACAGCAGTAAATTTTCAAAACTTCAACTGTTCGTAAAACGAATTATCTTAGCAACTAACGGGAATGGCGTTTCTACTTTATTTGAATTCTCCAATTTTTCTTGCATTTTCTTATGTATAACATTTAACATTCTAGAAACTGTTTACATTAACTTTGAATAAAACTTGATTTTTATTGCGGCAATTACTAATTTTAGCTTCATAATAGATTGTTATCATTTTCTTTTGTTAGTCATTTTATTGAACATCTGGAGCATCATTCTAAATGACCTTGTTTCGTTTTCACTGCGTTCGGTGTTTGATTTATTCTTATCAGTCAGTTGCATTGTGTGGTGAAGTGAGGAACGTGCAGTTGTGTCCGCAGGCTGTTTTTAAGGTAGGATTTAATTATTATAAAAACATGGGGTTCAGGTCAAATACATTTTCAATTCTTCTTTCGATTTAGTGTAAGATGCAAAATACTGTAATAATTATTAGCAACTGCAGATAAACAGAGAAATCTCATGTGCAGGTTATAGTAATAATCATGGACGGTAACGCCCATAAACATGCCGAGCTTATTCCATTCCGGCTGGCGAAAGAACGGTCAGTCGCCCCCACATGTCGTTACTTCTTGATCATAGGATAATAAATATGAAAAGAAAATAGGCAATTAAACGAATAGTTACAAATTCTGTTAGTAGGCTTTCGTTTCAAATTTTAGGATTTTTACTCTGTACAGTTAGTATTAGGTACGTAAAAGTAAATATGAAACCATATAACATACTTTTGCTTTATTTTGAATTAATTCTAACCAGTTGCTTGATCTCGATATTATTTCCAAAGTCACTATTTTGTGAATTGTCACACGAAGCAAGTCAGGTTACAGTTTAATACAAATTTAAATAACTATTCCGATGGAACTACTGTTGAATATTTATGAATTAGCTTAGCAACTAACAGAATGGCTTTACCGTTTATTTGAATTCTCTAATTTCCCTTGCATTTTCTCATGTGCGGATATTTGGCATTTTAGAAAGTGTTTACTTGACCTTTAAATATAACTTAAATTTTATTAGGGGTTTAATAAATTTAAATATTAGTTATGGAGGTGTATAAACTCTTATTTACACGTAAAATGTTTTTAAAATATTCAATACGCTGTTATTTACTCATTTTGCAAGAATTCAAAAAGTTATTGAATGCTTCAACATTAAATAAAATAAAAATTATATCTTAAAATAAAAACCTCGTACTAAAATAAAATTCTATAGTGCACCGTAAAAACCTTCCATCTTGTAATTCTCATTAACATTTTTTTTCTTCTCACTCGATTTACGAGAGAGTCGGTGCTAACTTTTAATTCATTAGCTGCTTTCCTCGCTGAACGAATCGTGAAGTAGAAGTGAAATCTACAACATTTTTTACTGTATTTAATGGGTTTCACTGACTGTCGTAATAAATACGAGATTTTTCTAATATTAGAGCTGTATAATGCAAACTACGTACATTAAATCTCACATTCTAGGTTTACCGTTAACAATGCTTATTGTGGCGCTTTAAGATGTCGTAGAAGTAGGTTGATGTTTGAAATCTGCATTTTTTTTAATTATTTAATATACCTTTTCAAATTTGACGTGAAAAGCTTTCCAGATAGGACTTGAATAATTTTCACCAGTTTTTACTTGCTTTATATACCTATTACGTCACAAGATTAAAAGAAATGTGCCATACGTGGGACATAATGGTAGGAGGGTTTATATTTAATATTCCTGCTTGAATGCTTTGGTACATCCCCTTCGTGCCGACGTGTCCTCAACTCGGTTTTCATGTATATTTTATAACTCTTTTTATTTTCCTGGTTACTGTGGGACAAACCGCTACAATTAGAACGTAAACAGTCATAACGTCTCAGGTAATGTGATTTGGTATAAAATTATAAAAAACGACGGCAAAACAAATTAATTATTAAGTATTCTATTTAATTATTTTTATTTTGTAATTTTCTGTTTTAAGTTTAAAATTTTTATTTGCTCCTTTGATCTACAAAAACCAAGAAATGTGAATCTTTTACAACTTGTAGGATACGAGAAAAATACAACCCTCTCCTTGTGTAGAAATAAAATTGGTTTGAATCCCTAAACAATTAAAATTTATGAGAAACAGGTCTTAGGATGTAACTATGTAATCTTCTCCTGCAGGAATGTACCGTGATATTACACGTTATAATATACGTTGGAAGTAATATAAGATACTGCATACATGTACCATTTATTTTAAGGGTTCTTGTTGAAATTCCTTCTTGATATTTAGTGTTATTTTGGTTAGATCTTGACGTATAATTTTCTGAAGTTTGTTATACCTTCGGAATAAGAGTTTTTACTTTCTTGAAATAGGTGGTAGGAATTTTATTGCTTCATAGACTATTAGGTAATGAAACTCTATCTTGCTTAATGTCAATCTAGCGCTTATCTAGGGGCACAAGAACGCTTGTGATATTAAGCAAATATCCGGATATGTCCACTTACAAGGTTCGATAGCTTCAAACTCTAGAGAAACCTATCAAGTATTAAATCTTATGCCTGTACTCTGTAGATACAGTTCCTTTACGAACGTTTCACTGTAGGATTTTCTCTTAATTACTTTCCCAACATTTGAAGTACGGTTTGCATAAAATTGTGTAAAAAGAGTAAAATTATTGCTACATTTTACTGTAAGACTCAAAGGAATATTAAATAGTACTTGTTTTAGTGCTATAATAGGTACTACTTGTATTCTCTCTTATTCCTTTTGACTTCTTTTCGATTTTACTCAGTCATTTAAAATTAATTAGTAAAGTCTGCATATAGTTAGTAATTTCTTGTAAAGTTTTGTAAAAAGTCTGTTAATTATAAAAATTCGTAAATGAACAAACCCCTTTTCTTTTATAGAAAAAATAAATATAAACATATTTCGAGTTTGAGAACGGACATCCGGGATAACGGTGTAATTTAATTTTAAGTGAAATTTGTTACTCTAATTATTATTTAATATAAACGCATTGCGCTAATGAAAAATCTTTCCATGCGGGACTGGCGTTGCATTACTTTTAATTACTCAATCGCGTAATGGAAGATCCACAATTCTTACTTAAAAGACGTAGAATTTTGTAGGGTTTTGTACTTTACCAAATCTCTTTACTCTCAATCATTAGTTGACGCATGAAAAATTAGTAACAGTACCCGAGTCACGGATCTCGTCGAGTAATTTTCAAGAGACTGGCCCACTTTCCCCACGGTCGGGGCTGTTCTGATAACAGTCGTTAAAGGATAAGAGCAATATATCACCCTAAACTGACGCAGGGATAATCAAGGGTGGCACAACTTCATAGTTTCATACTAAAAACGTTTGTTGTTCTTAATCTAGCTAGAAAAAATATAGGTATAATAAAATATTAGATAAGTAACAAGTAGTGGCTAATTTTTACTTTGAAACTGTTGCGGAGGCGTTAGCGTTTTTGTTTGATTGATTGTGTATCGTTATGGCATCGTTCATTTTTCTATATCAATACTTGTTAGGCGGTTGGTTTAGTAACAAAAATGGCCTTATCGTTGTTTGCCGACAGCGTAAAGGTCGAATTAAAAGTATAATCTTTTAAATTGTTGCTTAAGCGTGTGACGTTAAAGTAACATCACTTAATAACAACTTTGACGAAAAAGCCTGCTAGTGACGCAGAGCGATGATTAATTATTCAGAAGAGATTTTATTAAGTATTTACATTACGAACCATGCACAATGCCAGTCAGGCTTTTATTTTTCCATGCTTTGAACTGATGCATCTCGCTTATTTTTCATAATGTTGGTTGTTTGTCATATGTATCAACTTCCTTGTTATGCAAGAGTATTATTACAGTAAATTTGTTCTGCCACAGCTCGTTAAAGCCAACGGGCTGGAGAAATTGTTTCTTTTTAAATGAAACATCATATTATCTAGCACCAACAAAATTGCAAACCTTTCTAGTTTAAACTCTTTCATATAAGGAAGACAATTGTTTCCAATGTTACTCTCTTACTTTTATGTAAGTGGTATCTACGTCTGTTTTTGGAAGGAATTAACAATTAAACCTAAAAACCAAACTAGTGTCAACCTTATACTTGCGCACGTCTACAAAAATGTTTCAAATTATTTGAATTGCACTAAAATCTATAACTGCTAGGTACTATAGTTATTATAAAATACAAACTATAATTAATGAAATTAATATCTGCAAGAATATATAAATGAAAAGCGAGTTTCATTGTCTGAAGTTACAACTCAATTTTGAGTCAGCAGAATGGTAGTTATACTTGACCCGCTTAGTTCTCTTTCATTAAACTGAAATCCCTGCTTATGCAACCGCATAAAAATTCACGAAAGCTGACGAGGACAGTTAAAAGGTCAGTACTTTGTAGGGATGAAACGCAAAATAACGCTTTTTAAGCACCTACTAACACTGTATTCAGCAGGAACGGAGAAAAAATTTAAATTATAGTTTAGCTTCACTATTAATGATTTATCAGAGTAGGATTCTTGTTCCTTAAATGTAATAGTAAATCGTATGTGATTTATATCCAGGCACCTAGAAGAACACAAGTGTATTTAGTAATAGAAAATTTAATATTTGATTATATAGTTCCAAGATCATATTTTAGCTTTCTAGGGAGGTTATAAAATAAAATCCAAGCTTTATACGCTGAAAGATACAACCCTTCAAGGAGTGTATTAATTTTTATTTGTTCAGAGAAGATGAGGATTTTAATTTTAATAAAACGCTCCCACAATGGCGTTAGAGTGATCTTTTGTTCTTTGAGGCGAGCTTTATCCAATCCTTGAAAATTAAAATTACATTTCTACTTATTTTGGGAATTGATGATTTTCTTAATTTTAATTTTTAGTAGGACCCACAACATATTTTAGTGCTGTGTTTTGTATTTCACTTTGAAGGGGATATCGTGACCACTACGAGATTTCTAAATCCGTTATCGATAAGACTTTTAACTCGTTTCAGGGGTATTTTCAGTTTTTAGTAATGCACACATCAGAACTTTTTAGGTAAAAACTTGCATAGCACTGAAATTTAGAATTACTACGTTAAAGGAAGTAACAGCGCGTTTATTGCGGGTAGGTACGTTTTGAGTTGCTATGTCACTGATGATTGTTCGTTCGCTCGAGGATATATGAAAAGTAACATATTTTTTTGCATTAATCTTTTGTTTGTACAAAAATGTTACCCGGAATTTGGACAGTTTAAATAAAGATAAACACGTGTATTAATAAATAAAGGGCATAGTTAGATTTTTACAGTTCGTTTCGTATGTATATTAACGACTCTTTCATTTAGCTGGAATATCCTTTCAATTTGGTTGCAGTGCGCTTGCAATAAAGGTGCGTCATTGATTCATTCTTATCTTATAACATTAATTATTATAAAACTTTGGCTCCTGGTTAAATTCATTTTTAATTTCTCTTTTTCTTTTGGTTTAGAGGTAGATATAAAATATTGTTATAATTTTAACAAGTTGAAATAAACAGAGAACCGCCATGTGTCATAAACACGCTAGCAAGCATGCTAGCAAGTTTCCTCGGCCACCCGCCTAACATGTTGGTTCTTGATCATGCAATTATAAATATGAAAAGAAAATAGGCAAATGAAAACGAATCGTTATAAATTCGGTTAGCAGGCTTGTAGTTATTTGTAATTTCTATAAATTATTGTATTTTAAATTTTAGGATATCTGCTCTGCGCGAGAGTATGATAGTGATTTTAATATGTAAGTTACAATTTCTAAATTTCTATAGTAGTTTATAAAATACAGTATTAGATAGGTTAAAGTAAATATGTACCTAACAATGTACTAACTATACTTTATTTAGAAATAAATAACGTTTCAGTTGGTCTCAATATTTTCTACCTAACATCGACCACTCAATCAATTTGAGCCATTTCTAATTAGATTTCGCAGTTGTACCACTGTTCGTGAGCCAGCGAAGATGATCGACTGGCTGTGGTGCTTTTGCCAGTTTAATTCGCACAAAAAGTGCGTCCCTTCTCGACGTTAACGGCGGAAACTGTTGTACAAAACGTGGCCATAAATTTTCCGATGTAGCACCAACTTTTCCCGGATACGTTGTCATAAGGCTCGTTTGCCTTAATTGCATATGTTGGCCACTAACTTTTAACAATTGTTAAAATTACTGTCATCGTTTGTTAAAAAAAACCTTTATTTGCTGCCTAAGTATTTAGAAAAGAATGTTTTGATCAATATTACCTTTCAGGTTTGATATCATAATTTGTGGAAGCTCGTTAGTGGTGACAGTGATGATATTTGCTCTACTGTCGTAATATCCAAATTGTTAACTTCGACCGGCTACCAAGTTTCTAACAATCAATTGAATTTGGTATTGAACACGAGCTTAATACCATTTCATTAGTGAAGGTAGACGGTTTGATGGATGTAAACCGATAGAATGTAGATTAATTTTTTCTTTGCAGTTCCTCAAGACAATTTTAAAATTTTGCGTAAACGAAAACGTCTTTCTCCTAAGAACATGTGTTCGGTTTAATTCTAAAATTGCGAAGATTATATCGCTTGTTTTAAAGGTCGTGTTAAATCTATAAGAAGAAAGAGGAATGGTAGTCATGCAAATCATGCAAAAAGATTTAAATCTGCAAAATCTAATAAGAGTGAAAAATTGCCACCGTTTTAAACGAACGTATACTTAAAGAAAATTGAATCCTTTTTTAGCCTAACGGTATTTCCGGGTCGGTTAGTTCGTTGATTTTATGTCGGTCGGGTAGGATCACGGATCAGCATTTACTTAACCGATTATCGTGTTCCTGTTTACATCCGATCATATTGTTAATTTAATAATCGGGATCGACAGACAACGATGGAAACAATGCCAATAAAAAGGGCTTCTGGGAATAACAATCAACTGGCGCTGACGGTAATCCGAGAGTGTTTAGCCCAGCTGCCTTTATAAGCATAGCACATTGATCTGTGTCCGACTCTGAGTCGCATTATCTCTTGGAGATGCACGAGCTAGCTTGGCATCCCTAATTCCCTAAACCTTTGGCCAGCCAAACCGATGAAGCCTTGTTCCAAAATTTCCACAAGCTCAATTCATAAGTTTAATTAGGAACATAATCCTTTTTGTCCTTTTAGGCGATTTAAAAAAATTAATAATTTCTCTGTTACGTTAACTCGGAGCGTAGCTACGGCTTCCCCAAATTAATAGACGAAAGCTTACGTTGGTAGTTCAAATTTTACCCACCGTTGAATAATTATTCATAACACACCCTGGCTTAACGCAAAGACGAAAAGCACCGGTTCATTTTCTAACGTGGTTTGTAGCAGATGGTTTTACTGTGTTTATGCCTCGATTATCATCCAAATTACTTTCTTGATAAACCACTAAATTAACAGTTTCATAAATACCACCCACATTGTGAAACTTTTTCAGGCAGCAGGGTTTTATGCGATTTCTTCTTGAAACTTCATTCCTTTGAAGTGTTGCTAATTATAAGAGCAGGAAAGCCTTAAATGAATTTCCTCGCCCTTCATTATTTAATAATTATATTAAACCGTTGAATGCCTTTTAGTAATAATTTTATAAAATGTTTTGATTTTGTAATATGTAATTAAAATCTATAAAAAAGTATAAAACAATAATTAATTTCGCCTCTCTGCATTTGTGAACAGCTAGAAAAGGATTTGCACAGGGTATTTGAGACAAATAATATCTCCGTAGACAAATAATATCTCGCATTCTCGCCTAATATTTAAAATAACCTCACGTCCTTTGTATATTTACACATAGGGAAAATATCTCCCCTTGATGGTGTTACAAATCCCTAACATTTATGTTTATTTTATGGACACATATTCACCTTTCTCTTTCATGGATTACATCGTGTGCAGGTTTCATTCTATTTTTCATCACGTAATTAAATATCACTTAAAATAAAAAAAGGTCGATGCGAAATTACTACTAAATGAGGGAGCATATTTCAATGTTAACGAAGTGTAAAAATAGTAATTAATCATGGGGTTAATCATTATTGTATTTTGTATGAAATTTGTCTAAGCGTCAAACACAATTTTAATAAAATCACTTAATCCTTCGATTAAATAATTAAAATTATCTGCAAAAAACAGTTTTCTTTTGGAGTCGTAATGGTCGTTTCTTGTTCTCGTATGTCATGTGCTTTACTACCTTTTATCCTATTTGCCGCTTTGATGCGGAGAGTTCATAATTCACTTAGGACGGAACATTTTCTTCATTTTCGTTGTGTACTTAGCCAGTTTCGTAATGGATTCTTACTCACCTGTATTTCGGTTTCATTTCAGTAAGAAGCCCCTGTTGTGTCTTTTAAGATGTATGTTAAAATATTTATCTTCTGGCGTTAATAATTTTAAGTAATTTCTAAGTTCAGTCATAAATAACTTGAATGTTCTTATTTCTATTATTACATTTTTGTCATTCTCATCCACTTAAGACACTATGGCCTCAAAAAGTAGTTACATATAGTAAATACAATAATACAATATGTTGGAGGCAATGGTGAGTAATTCCAAAATTCATAAAGTTCAGATATCCGAAAAGGGGAAAGGTTTTTTTAAAATCAATTAAATTAAATTTTAATACAAATATTATTTAATGCAGAAGGTTTAAATTTACGCTTCAGGTAACTGATGATTGCGGTTATTTAACTTTGAATATCTACATTATTAATTCTATGTACTACTCTGTGTAAATCTATCGAACGCATTAATTGTGCGGAATTGTGTGAACATGTTTCATAACTCAAACATGAACGCAATTAAATGAAATGAAAAACAAATATAAATTGCATTTTCGAGATATAATATTTACAACTATTGATAATGAATTGAAAGTTTATTCGTGTAGGATGTAGAATATTATTCCACGTAATATTATGAGGTTTCCACTTAAAATTCTTTCATAAATACGTCATTGTGAAATTTAAATTTTATATCTCATCCTCTGTGACACGGTTTTTTGCCCATGAATTACAGATTCTTTAGAACGCCTACAAGTTTTACTCTTGTGCACAGTTTTTATCTAAAGTGAATGCGGTTAAAAGTTTTGAAAGATATTCGTCATTAATCTTAGAGCTTGCTAATGTAGAAAATTTTCTCAGACATAGACAGTTTGATGTCAAATAAATGATGATGCCAAGGCGACGGAAACAATAGCTCATCTTTTTGTAAAACTGTTTTGCGTACATGCACAAAAAATGTCGTGTACAAAATTGTTTTATATAAAACGTTATAGTCATAGTTGACGCAATAGAGTCTGGAATGTTTTTCACGAAAACTTTTCTTAGAAAATATAAAAATAGTACTTTTATAAGGCGGTACAGTTTTACCCAGTGGAAATTTATTCGAAAATATTTATCTTCCTTGACATTAGAGAGCCGGTTGGTCAGATATGACTGTCGTGTGTGACGTCAACTCTCCTATCCGTTCTCGTTAAGTCTTCTGAAGCTCCTTAAACTGGTTCTGGTTCTTTAACGTTCCGTTGATCCTTACTTCATGAACGCTTAGATGAATGATGTGTTCTTGTTTAAATATGAGGATACGAATGTGAACGTTCTATGATGATTGTTTCAAATTTTAAATATTCAAAGATCAATCCTGAGTTAGTTAGCTTCTGAGGAAACCTCAGGTGTTAAGGGATTTGGTAGAGAGATAAACCTAAAGCGGGGAAAATTGGTAAACTTGAAGCGTTAGCGGGTGCAGGAATCAAGTGAAACAGCAAGCGTTTGATAAGAACACAGGTTATTGGAAATTAATCCAACAGACATTAATTTCATTGCAACAAATTCTACCTAAGCTAAAGTGCCGAAGCCAGACAAGTTTAGATGACTTTTATGTTCTTTTGAGCGTTTCTTTTAATATAATATTTTTTACCACAAATGTTCTATCGGATTGAAGTGTGGCGATTGTGCTGGCCAGTTGGTTTCATTGCTCATCATGAACGGTCTAACTAGTTTTGATTTATGCTAAGGATCATTGTCGTCTTAAAATACAGGTATATATTATTCTTTACAAAACAAGTGCCTTTCTCTATTACTTGGGAGGTATTTTGTGGGGGTTGCAGCAAGAGCTCCCGTTTTAATTCCTGGTTTCGTTACAGCTGTGTTTCTCCCACTAATTTAATTGTTAGACTCGCACTCGTAGTACATATCAAAATTAAAATAAAATGTTTGTTTCTGCTGTTTCGCATGTAAGAAATCTTGCATCACATTACATGGATTAACGCAAAACAGCTCGTTGGTAAGATATTTAGCTGGATATCCACAATTATAAAGTTAAGTCGTGCGTGTTTGTCGAATTAATTAAATTAATTATCAATTTACTAAAATTAATTAGATATCGAAGAGGATTTTGAAATGATCCCTAATATTAATTTGATCTCAATCAAATTAATTTTACCAGGATAAGTCTTATAGTAATTGATTAGGTAATATGTAGTGGTGTAAAATACAATGCGAGAACAATTGTACGCACAATGTAAAGCAACATTTTCTCATGTTCATTTTGTATGCTATCCAATTTGGGAATATGTCACATTTGCAACGACTGATGTTGTACGGACGGAAACGGAAGAGGACAAATTAAGGGGATCAATCACATTATCGGTAATGGGAGTGACAGGAAAAGACAAGCTGTTCACAGCCACCATAGTACGTGCACTACGGTTGCTCTCTTGTGTGAGATTCTCCTTATACGTCCTTTGCCTTTGCCACATTTGTAATCTATGTATTACGGTATAATTCCTACATTAACATGTTAATTACAACGGTACGATATCATCATATTGTGGTCGCTAAATTCTACGCTAGTCTAAACGTATTGCTTCTTTAAAAATATGTCAACCTATAGTTTTGATATAAAATACTGTTCACGTAATCGTATTGAACGCTATCAATCTTTATCGAGGCCAATAAAAGCGAAAGTTAAAAAGTGTTATATTAAGATAAAACGTAAAATCGTTTTTTCGTGCATGGAGAAAACATTCGGATAATTGGTTCCAAATTTATTGCGGAAGTGGAGATATTGTGTGCTAGTGAATTTAGTAATGAATGAGTTTAAACAAGAAGATTTATTTACAGACTAAAGCTGAGATATTTCGAAGAGTAATAAGTTAAAATACTCTTCTCCAGTAGGCTGTAAGGGTTCTACGTGTTTCTACCAACCCTATTAAAGAGTAATGTACTGGTTCTAATAGGGGTAGCGAAATCTCACAAGCTATTGCAGAATGTAATTTGATAACTACGTCATTACCGATTTTACTACCCAACTTAATATGTAATCCTATATTCTGGTGTAAACACCCAAAAAGGAAGTTTTAATTTATTTATATCTACCTACTAAAAATATACAATTTTTAGAATATATTTTCCTTCGAAGTTTACTTTAAAATAAATATTGAACATTGAAATTTCTTAAGAAACACAAAACTCCTTTCATTTCTTTTTTTAACGAGTATATATGCTTAATCATCAACTAAGTACCTACACGTGTATAGTAGGTAAAGCAAGCTACTTATACGAAGTCTTTACAGGCCTTGAAGACCCATCGCTTTTTTTCCCTTTCACACCGGGTTTGGTTTTCTTAGCTATGTTCTGTAGGTAATAGGCCCATTCTGGACTTTACAAGCGAACGTAAAGAGTAAAAAGTTGTTTAATCTAATACAAAACAGACTCCTTGAAAATAAGGTTGGTTTCGCCATTATATCTCGTTACGTACCTATATCTAAGTTATGTTTATTCTTCGCTATTTGGGATCTGGGATCTCTAGTTAAGTATATAGAGTTTGATATATCTTGGAGTTTCTAAGGTAATATGGAAACGTCAGCAGTTTAACATGCATTAACCTCTAATTGAAGCTGAAATAGGAAATGGTAGTTTCAATATTAGATTACGTAGTCTTTTGCTTTCATTTGTTTCTATATCTCGTTGCGTTTTGTTTTTTAATAGCGGAAAGACATAAAATTAGCAAATGTAATCTAGTTACCCATTATCTGTATATTGCATAATAATTTTTTGAGGATTATATAATTGAACGATTTTTAATAGAAATCGAAGCTTTGAGTAATTTAGATATTTCCATATTATTACGGAAAAAAAAACGTTGAAACTGATAAAAAGGATTACAGCATATATTCAAACACAACATCCCAATGGCGCAAGAGACTTCAGCATGTCGTTACCACTAACGCCGAACATATCGATTCTTAGAAGGACTGACAAAGCTTTCTGTAAGATAAGATTGTGTGGGAATCTAGTTTTGTTACAATTTTCCAAAAATGTTTCTGAATTTAATTGAAATAAAAAATTAACATATCAAAATACGGGTAATGGGTAACTATTAGAAATCAATCAATTGTTTCATTATTGATAATTAAAGAAGAGGAGTTGAAATTATGTAGGATATACTTTCTGGTAGATGACAATTAGAAATTTTCTTGGTACTATAATATAATAATAGTTAATCAGAACCCAGAACTCGAAAAAATCTTTTCTTTTTTCTAAAGATACTTCAATAAATGTTAGTGCGAACACATTTGGTTTATTCCTGAAGTGGTGAAACTAGCGGACGTTGTTCAAGTATTCCCCAGAATGTTTTACAGGCTACAACTGCCATTCTATTTCTAACAAGAACCAATGTTGAAGTTGGATTCAAGTCCTGGCGAGTAGAACATGAATGTCGGGCAATTTTAAGTTTCTCATCGAGTGTTTGGTGTTGGAAAATGATTGTTATTAACTGAATTTTATACATGCAGTTACATCCTAGGTAAAATCTAAAATCTATCACGTTCCATTTTGTTAATTAAAATTGAAGTTGCCTAGACTCATGTAAAACGAATTACATAGAAATAGTGCGATGTGGTACAAAGCAGTACGATGTTAATTTAATTATTCCAATTTTCATCATGAAAATCGTTTATTTAATCAAAACTGATTGGACTAGAGTAGTTTCCTAATTAATAGCGTAGCGTCAGTTTTTATTTTAATCTCACCAAGCTGGAGTCTGAAAATGTAAAATAATATACGTTATTAATTAATTTAAAAAAAATATCAATTCTGCACGTGATTTTCGTAAAACAAGTTTATAATGTCTTTATGTTTTATCATTATTTAATTAAAATTTTCATTTGCTCTACTATTTTTCAGAATTTAAATTAAATAACATTTCCACACCTTTTATAGCATAATGTTTTACATATGGGTTAGTACTCATTTTATGTACATAATTTACTGCACGCTTGAGATTATGTAGAATGAAGTTAACTAAACTAAATATTTACATTATATAAATTATGATAAACTAGGGGTACACGGAAGTAAAACATAAATTCGATGACTGCTTCCGGTTTCTATCAGCAGTTCCTTTTGACAAGGGATGATAGAACCGAGGATGGTTTATTACATGGTAGCATAATCCACCTGCCTCATTAATTCAATTGGGCTTGATTTGTAACCTTGCCCTAATTCATTAATTATAATACCATTCTTACCTTACCCGACATGAAATGTGGATATCTATACTGACAAGCTGAAGTTTAAATGTGCAACTAAATTATATTTCCCACCCAAGATTTATTTGCTATTATCGTGTAGGATGCGTAAATAAAAAAGCCATAAAAAAGCGAAGCGCCTAAAATTAAAATGTTACTTACAAAGACTTTTTTTAACACCCTAACTGATCACATTCTTATTTTGGTTGTAAAATGATTTTTAACACAAATCAAATAGTTTGAGAGCAGTTATATAAGGTACCCATCACAGTTTCCAAAAATCGTATGATCCGTAACAGGGACTACACATACGTGTATGATGTAGGCATTTACAAATTTATGACCGGCTTTACGACCTCAACCTGGATTAATAAAGTTATTCAGGAAAAAATGTTCATGGGCCAATATCAGTTAAGGCCGTGGTTAACCTCGGTAAGCCTGGATTTAATTCAAATAGTGCCTAAATACGAGTAGATTTGCTTCTGCATTTGAAAAACGTATCCTGTAAATTTAGATAAAATTAAAAGTGTGTTTGAATCAATTTAAATATTAAAAAAGGTTGCTTTCTTTTAAAATTTACGCTCGCGAATTAAAAACTAATGTCATAAATGTTTGTGATTAATGTCTAGAGTTCCTTCTTATCCCTAAAACAAACAAAAATGTTTACTCCAATGTTCTGTAGAAAGTTAAATTTATTTCCGAACGAGAAGTATGGAAAAGATATCCATCGTGGATTTTTACTGAAACTGAAAAATTATTTAAAATTTAGATTAACTTTATACAGCTACTTGTATCTTAAAATAAAACAAGGAAGATTCTAACATTTCGTTCTAATGAAAGTTTTTCAAAGAAAATCCATTTAGAAAGTTAAGCTCATGATCGTTTAAAAACTAAAAGTGGGTGTGTTCGAACAGCAATTCCAAGTTTGGTAAAACGAATAAAATTAAGTATTGATCGATAGATAACCATGGAATAAAAACTAAATTTAAATATAGATATCCTGTTAGTGCTGGAATAGCGTGACGATTGATTTTGATAGGATGCAACACATTCAAAAGTAATAAATACACGGCGTTTATGACTCCAAATTATGTTATGTAGCGGCAACTATTTGAGTAATACAGGATAAAAACGAAAACTTGGTTTTAAAGACTTGTTACGCAAAGGAGAGATTGCGAAGAGCGCAAACACGATGTCTTATCACTGGCAACAGACAAGTTTTTATGTTTTTGTACTACACGGAGTTAGATTGCCTTTAGGTAATTAATATATGAATCGCAGCGCAGGTAAATTAAAAAGATAAAAATATGGATTGAATATTTTTTTTTAATGAGTCCATTGGGTTTAAAAATTTTGGCTAATCGATTGCATGGTTTAAATTTAAATATTTATACTGCTGCTTTGCGAATAATGTTTGTATTTCATGGCAATTTGGTTAATTCCGTGTACTTACAATTATTGTCTACTAGTATTATTTGGAACAGAGGATGTCTGTTTTACAATAAGTGTAGTGAGTGAAGAATGACAATCGGAATTTTAAAAGTCGTCTCTGTTCGTATTTACAGTGAAAGATCAAAGTGATAGGTTTTAGCTTTCCATACAAGAGTTATTTCTCTTTTTACAGTGAATTGACATATGTCAGAAACTGATATTCTGACATACAAAGCTGAATATTTTATGCATTTATAGCTAACATTATTTGTTCACTGAACTTGTGTTATTTAAAAAATAACAGAGATTTACGCATGCGTAAAGGTAGAAAACATTTAGAACATAATACAAATAGAAAATGGAAATTTTATTATCCCTTTTCTATATTAAAGAATTTTTATTTAATAGAAACTATTCATTTGCACAATTAATCGAAAAATCCTGAAGATTTGTTTATACATTTTTATTCTCTGTTTCTTTCCTATGTATTCTCAGTAGATGGTTCCGATTGAGTACATTATGTACGAGCTTTTATAGTATGTATTTGAAATTGGCAGTCGAAAGAAGTTCTGTGTTTTAGTACCATGTTTTCATAACCAAAATTTTCAGAGATGTAAACGGCATCTGCTTAGAAACCATTAAGATAAATGAGATTTCCTTTCCTTACCCTTAGAGTGACGACCACTGTATAACTAAACCTTAATCTCTTAAAAGCTAAGAGCCGGAAAATGTCACTACATAAAATATTTGCATAATTTTTCAAATTTTTAATGGACTAGTAAATTAGTTCATGTGTTCAATAAACAGTTGAAAAATTTGTTTTTTGCAAATTTAAATTCAGAGTGGAGCTGTTTGAAAAAGCAGCTTTTCATAATTTTTGACGTCTATATGTATCCACCTGATGGCTTAACGATATTTTTATTCATGAATGTCGATTAAACATAGAGAGACATAAAAGATACTGAACAAAACCAGTTGTCACATCTCATCAGCTTTTTCCGTAAGCCGTTTGAATAATATTTGTATTAAATGAAGCACCGGAAGGTGAGCCCCGAGTTATTTTAAAAAGATAGGTGTAACGTCTGCTGGTATTGCTGTTTTCGTAGAAAAGATCGGTCTTTTCGTTGGTTTCGTTCGGAATAAATCAAATTGTCAGCACTGTCTTGGTTTTCGTTTTCTGCTGGCGCTTCGCTGCCTTCTCGTACACGATCTTATCCTATGCTGTAGCGTGTTTGTTCGCTTATTATTATTATTATTATTATTATTTTGTTTCAGTAAAGGTAGTACTCCTATTTTAACAAGAATGTTGATTATATATACTGCGTGCCTTGTATTTATAAGCAGATAATCCAGGTAGCTCTCCAATGTAGTAAAATGAAGGCACATTTAGCGTCATCTATAAAATTCATATTTGCCCCGTATTACTTGCATTTGTAGGAAGGAAAACACAGGGAACAAGCGTAATTTAATAATAGGTAACAAGGTATCAACCATAATTGTATCTGTGCGCCGAAGGGACCGAACGCCTCTGCTGTTTAATAAAGACCAAAGCTTTAATTACACTTTACAGTAATGAGTTACTGAGCGATTATATCCTGCTAACGAAAACTCACTCCCAATCGATACTTCCCCAAACTGTTTTCAAATTAAAAGCCATTGAAATTGTTTCTGCAAAATTAAAACTCCAACTTTCTTATTATATATAGGTACGTAACTTGTTCAAGCGTATAACATGTTTTACCCTCCTAGATGAAGTAATAACTGATAGCGAGCGTCTTTCTTTAAAATCCCGTCTTCAGCATTTTGTACAACGGCGTTTAGGGTTCTACACATACTCTTATGTCAGTATTTTATTGCTAATACAAGCTACAGTGGAAATAAAAAACAGACCCCGAAAACCGAAATGGGAATTATATGGAGCGAAAGATATTGTCACGCTTGGTCTAAATAATTTTGAGCGACAGTGAATTTACGTTTTATTCTACAAAATCCTGGCATATACTACATTTATATACAAATCTAAATAAATGACCATCGTTTACTTTCACCCTTGTATAAGGTTTCGAACGCAACTCTACCTTGAATTTGTATAAATTAATTAGTAATGATACAATAATACCTTTACGAAAATTATTAGAGTATCTTTCACTGTAAATCTCAGTTCACATCAATGATAACAAATTAATATTTTAAACACGTTCAAAATATATAATAAGATTGTTGAAACTAGAAATATGATTATCATGAACAGCACTGTTACAAAATCAACATATATATTGAAGGGACAGAATGTAACGACGCTTGGAAGGTGACAAAAAAATCGAAAATCAAACGACAAGGCATGCACATAAAGTATAGGAAAAAAGTTTACTTACTCTCAACGCTCGTACAGTTCTTGCAGAGTTGTGACTTCGCTTTGCCTTTCAATTTACTCCTGCTTTCCAGTACTTCCGGAGTTTCTTAACGGAAAATAGAATTAACGAACTTAAAATGAAATAATAAAGCTTCTCATTCAGGAAACATACCAACAGAAATTATTAATACATGGGAAGAATAACTAAATATTTAAGATTAGATAAACCGAAGAAATTAGAAATGTTAGAATATAAAAAATAATTTAATCTTCCATATACAAACGAAACAATTAATATGTTGAAAAAGAAAAAAAAGCTGACAACGAAAATGATGGAGTAGCATTCTCTAGTTTGAAGGAACAGGAGAAGGTTGAAATAAAGCTGGCAAGATGGGATCAATGAAGCCTTGGAAGAAGGAAAGACTAGATAAATTGTTAGAAGACTAGGGAAATACAAAAGGGGTATCGGAGAACAGAGCAGATAAACATTATAAACTGTTAAATATATACATCCAGTAACCCAATCTTATCCATTTCTATAGTTAGTAAATTCTGATGAGTAACATAAAGAAACTGAATAAACAAACTTAGTTAATATGTGATGAAACATATTTCATTATGAATTTAACGAATGTTGAAATTTAGGTCACTCTCAAATACTATATAACCTGTGGCTCACAACGTTACTACTAATTGGGTTTTGTGAACTGTAAATTAATTAAATGATTTTTTTTGTTGAATAGTTGAGTTTATAATGTATACAGATTTTTTTCTATTAAGCATTACTTCGTACACATGTAATTGGAAAGCGCATTAGTAAATTTTATAAGAAGGGAAAGCATAATTAAGATAACAATATTTTAGAGAGATTAGGAATTGGAAACGAGATTTGGAAATGTTTTACTAATTAACATCTCGTACATTTGTGTCTGAATTTGTACGTAATCCCTTTAAATCTTATTGTCGCTCTACTCTTAACGCTTCGCATAATTCATTATTCGTCCAAAAAGCGAAACCGGCAGTGGCATTGAAGTTAAAATAAATGAATTATTAAATACGTCCAATGTCAAAAATTGTAGATACAATAGAAGTTTACACTGCATTCCAGACACGAACAAATTTGGTTGTTGACACGCTATTTTTTTAATCGGAGCCAAATGATTTCCATCAACAATGAAACATGGAAACACATTTTTTGCACCAACATAGAACATAATAAATAAGATTTTCGTTAAAGACATTCACATGCATGTGAATATACTGTTGTATAAACTGAAATAATCAGTATTATAAAATTTTATTTCACCTTTGCCATTGTGTAAATAATTTTCAATGGTTTTAATGAAATTTTTAAATATAAAGGGAAGACCGAAAATATTGTAAATAATTTATATTAATTTCGTTTAGTTAACTTTAACTTTCTTTACAATAGTAAACTTTTAGGAGATCTCAAGAAACGACTAAATAATTAATTCTTTGATTGAATAACTTAATTTGAACCATTCAAGTTTAACGTCAGAAAGAAAAATAATCACCTAATTGCTTAAAATGTAATTGAAAACTGAAAAGGCTAAACAGGGAGCGAATTACGCAGGAAAGCGAAATCCTTTGTAAACAGCGAACTTTTGATATTAAACGGAAATATTAATAAAAGATCTGGGGGTGACCAACTTAATATTAAACGCTGAACACGAAATGCAAGTGCTTCAATTAAATATTAATCAAATTCTCTGAAGATAAATTACTGAAAATGTTCTAATGCATTAACGTGGAATAAAATGACAATATAATTTAAAATATTCTCATTTTAATAAAAAAATGTTCTCGTAACTTTTACAATTTACTGTTTTACTGAAAATAATATCTGATAAAGCAACAAAAAAAACCTTCATAAAGTCATGTGAACCGTTTGCTAACCCAAGTTTTATCTTTTACAATAAAATAATCAGAATTGTCGCATTTGTGGCTTCAACTTCCAAAACAAAGTTGTAGATATAAATTGAATTGCTAAGTACATTATATCTGTCTAAACGCGACACTGCAAGGAAAATGGGCATGTTCACTGCATTTGCAACTCTCTAACTGGTGTTAGTTTAATTACTTATGAAACCCGCTAAACCACAGAATAATAAATACACTTACTTACGATAATTGCAAACTAGTAAAACGTATTAATAATTCCTGTTTATTTTCAGTTTGTTTGATCTGTCTAGAATAAAACCAGTTGGCAGTAATTAATTAATCACTAATAGCAATCGTTTTGACCCCTTGCTAAAATATATACGGCCACACAAGACCTTAACATGCTAGTGCTATTTTTAATTATTGTTAGATATGATCTTACGGAAGGAATATAAAAACTATGTTCAGTAATGTGCAAATAGCGTGTTGAAAATCTCTTTAGTGGAATTTCCAAGTGTGATGAGTTACTCTTTATTGGTATTAGTTTTAAAATACTTTGGGAAATCTTGCCAGGAATTATAAATAAATAATTCAACAATGAGTCCTTTTAATCATATTCTTTCTCTGCTTTAGAAAAGAATGCAATGCGTTTTGTAAGTATAGAAATTATTGTAGGTTTGTAAGGGATGTTAATTCAGCTGTTTCACAAAGTTAATTATATTTCATCCTAGATATGAAAGTCTGGATCACTGAATGATATTAACAAAGCACTTGTTTAAAGGCTATATGTAGAACAAAGTCAGAAAATTTACGAAGAACTTAAAGCTGAATGAACTATTGTGTGTAATGTTATAATTAGCACGCGAAGCAATGGGGAAAGTTGAATAAGAAATATCTTTAGCGTAGGTGTCGTTTGTATTTGAAAACATAAACAAGCTTAAAAGCACAAAGCTGTAAAACAAAAATATGCCGTAGGCTGAAATAATTTAGGAAGATTTCTCGTCATATAGCCTACATTATGCTATCTACAGTAAATGCCACTAACCGAGCCGAATCTGACTGTCTCTGTCATTATCACGGTTATGTTATTCCCAATTTAATCACTAATCGGCGTCGATTACTTTATATTCTAAATAATATTCAAAAATTTTCTAATATTTGTACCATATTTGCGTAGTTGAAATATTTAAATATCCTAACAAACTTCATATTATTTAAGTCATCTTGAACGCGGTTGTGTTACCCTATGAGGTCTGCACCGCTGCAGAATGCATCGTGGTCCAAAAAAATTATCTTGCGCTATTGGGAAACTGAGGAATATTGTCTTGGACATCCAGGATAAGGTTCTCAAAGTGTCCGGGATACAAGCACTAAGAGAGCGCGTCACAACAACAAATCTCCAGAGGTAACTTGCAACAACGCATACCGGTAGCGTGAGCAGGGTTTAAACTGTCAGGGAACATTTTGCTGAAGATAATATGAAACCCTGACCAAATATAGGGCTAATCGTTGAAAATATCGATTTGTAAAATTCAGATTCGAAACATTTTTACCTCAATATTTTTCACGGAGGTGTGAAAGTTTTAAACACAACTATTTTACATAAATGGTTTGATGGTGGGGTGATAATTCTTTAAAAGTTTTACAGAATGATAAATTTACTATAATTTAATAGGATACGTTATCTGATTTTTTTATGCAGGGGTGAAAATTTTCTGCGAACGGAAAATTATTCCAAACTTTATGCTCGTACGTAGTGCGTCACTGAATGGTGTTGGAAGTTAGGTAATAAAATGGGCATTCAGGAGCTTTGACCTAAATCCCATGGAACAATCTTGGCGGATGTATGACAGGCTTCTCTTTGCTACCTGCTAACATTAATAAACTGTGTCAGCGACTGATTGAAATTTCGAAGAAGTTAAATTTAGAAAGAACAATAAGGCTGCTAATTTTAAGCATGACTTGACTGTGTCAAGTTGTTATACGAAGCGGAGGGAAAAGTTCATATTAAAAATTAAGAACTGATAAAAGTATTTTCCAGTTTTTCATTTCACGACTGTTATTTAAGTTATTTCGGTCGTTAGAAAATGGACAAAACTGTACATAAATATAGGTTGTGAAATTTTAAGAGCATAAATTTTTATGACCAATTGATATCCACTGTTGTAACGATAAGATGTAACAGGTGTGCTAACTGGTTGTAAATAGAATGTTGAGATAATCTATGAAGAAACTTGGTTTACGATGATAAAAGGTTCATATAACAAAATTTTGAATAGTACCTATCATGCAAATATTTATAATTAAACGAAATTTAAAATTCAGTTTAATCTTAGTGTTGAGATTGTTTTGAATATTAAAGGTTGTTTGCAAGGGGTAAGATAAATATATGTACAATATAACCCTAATCAAAATTCAGTAAACACAATTAATCAGACTTTAAACAAAAACAGCAAGAACTGAAAATTCCAATCTTGCTGAGAAAATGTTAAGTAGTCTGAGAAAAATGCGTTTTATATGAAATAATATTGGGATTTCAAATCATTTTTATTGGTAGCATACGTCGTGTTTTTATTATCGATTAGAAAAAGTGAATCCTTATTAAGTTTTTTTTAAATCTAGCATTCACAACACTCATGGACGGGGTGGATTTCCGCCTTGTGCGGGAGGGACCACACCTATGTTTTCGGTTAATTTATTACTTTTTAAATAAACTAAATTATTATTAAAGAAATTAAATTCATTAAAAACAAGAAAATATAAGAAAATCACATCTCTTGCTTAATTTTTTATTCGGAAATCGTATCTACAAAGGTGGTGTAGTCGATTTAATTCACATAGCTGGGGGCGGTGGACAAAGTGAATCAGCAAACATTCCACGTTTTTCAATTACAGTTCTGATTGACACGTCGTTCTGTTTTTGGTTTTAAGGAGCGTTCTGTTTTTTACTTTTAAAGAGTTCGATCGTCATTTATTTGTGTTCCGTATCGAATTACAACCGTGTCGTTATTTTTTCACGAGTTCTATAAAGAATGATATCTGATATGGATAGGTGAACAATTCAAATAAGGCGGCAGTGAGATGAAGTTCATTACATAAATATTTTTTCACCGATTCATGAATATTAATTTGATATTACTATAAATATTTCTTGTCTTTTAGAAACATTTTTTTGTTAGCAAATTATTAGTTTGACATGTACTTACAAATCTTTCGGAAACACTTAAATGGCCGTTGGTTGCCCTTTGGGGTTACAACACCAAGGTCTGTAGTTCAAACCCCACTTGGGGAATATTCGGCACTTCCTGAGAGAAAGTTTGGATATTCCAGGGTGAGCTTTGAGCTATGGATCGATATGAAGGTGATTTCTGTAATTAGGGATTAGTTCCCTGTTGAAATAAAATAAGTAGTAAAACGTTCCGTGTTTTTAGTAAAACAAAGTTTGTCTTTCTGTCAATTTATTTTTACTATGTGAAATCTGTCCCTTTTGCTGTCTTTGTTGTCAAGTAAATAATAGTTTTTAAAAATACTGAGAGTGGCTACTTTCGTTGAAAAACCTTGTATAGATCGTTTACTAGCTATTCTTATAATTTTTTCGGTTAATAATTAAGTATAGTTAAAATTATATT
The DNA here is from genome assembly GCA_963082805.1 of Hemicrepidius hirtus. Taxonomy (NCBI): domain Eukaryota; kingdom Metazoa; phylum Arthropoda; class Insecta; order Coleoptera; family Elateridae; genus Hemicrepidius; species Hemicrepidius hirtus. Next base: position 23,236,741 of record OY720168.1, read on the forward strand.
GAATCAAATTTTATTTATTATCGGGAGACTATCTACAAACACTGTTACACACAAAATATTTGCATTCTCTGTTCTACCTAATCATCATCAAACCCTACATTTCCTACAAAGCAAGAGGACCTATGCAAATTGTATACCCCGGTGGTTCAATTACGAATAGTGCAGCGGTCACCGACTATGACTGTATTCAAATTCGCACGTAATACACAGGAAGATAAGTGACACTACCGCAGAAATCAAAATTTATTACCATCAAATTAAATTTACATTTGTGTTATAATATCAACAGCAATTACTTCGTATATATGCATACTGACTTAGAAAATGTATGTAATAAAAGACACGAGATTAAAAAGGGCAAATAATTGGTGTGTAAGTCGGAGAAGCAAGGTTTAATTAGTGTCAAAGGTATAGACCTCTGGCATAAAGCTCGTTTGCTTAGTAATTTGTCGTATTTTTTATATAAAACCATTCCACTTAAAAAAATTATTACGAGATAGTTCTGAAAGAGCATAAAATCTGCACAAACATGTTCGATAACCACTGTCTTTGTCCGTTTGTATTTATCTACTGCATACCCTTCCGGAGTAGAATGGAAAGCAACTCAGAAAATAAAACATTTTTTATTAAGGTTCTCGGATACCTATTTCGTACACGCGAGAAAAAAGAAAACATTGTAAGCGTGTACCTTCTCCGACTTTTCATAACTTTTAATAGAAGTAAATGTAGAAAGAAAATTCCAAAATGTAAAATATAATAAAAAGTAACGTTTCCGCATATAAAACGCGGTACAAAATCAGGATTTGATTTTTTAAATTTTATTCCGCTCTAAATTTCATTGTGTAACAAAATTTAATCTCGAGTTATTCCTGTAATTCTTAGCTATTAGGTATTTTTCGTAAACTGGTATTTCTTTCCTACTGAAAAAAATGTTCTCGTTTAATTAAAAAAGATACCCCCTTTCCATCATCTCGTGTAATTTAAGATGTTGTAAGTAGGCATAGCCGAGCAAGCGAAATAAGGGAATAATTTTTTAGCAGCCACCTTCCCAAGCTTTCCTTCTGTTGGTTGATGCAATAATAAGTATTTACTAAATGTGAGGAACATGTGACAAGGTTACAGATTTTTTCAATTTATTCCATTTATTACGGACTATTCCTTTCTAGAAAATACAAGTATACAAAAATTTGATTACGTTGCAGTTATAGGATGCTGTTGAAGCACTGACCCTATCTTTTACCTTTAGTCAATTTGATCACACGCTTAAGTGTTTCGAGGAACGGCGTTGTCCAACCTTTTCTCCTTTCAGACATGCACACGTTTTCATTCTCCTTAAGTATGTTTTATATTGACATACAAACGAACGTTTTAAAAATAAAATTTATCGAAGAACGCGAGTTCTACTTTTTACGATACCTTTGTGTAGAACAAAATTTCATATTATAGTATTTTCAAATTCCATTGAATTATCAGAAATAATAATTTTTGAAAATTTACAGCAAATTACAAGTCCAGAGTATTTTGGATGTCTTAAAGCTTGCCAGCTGAAGTAGAGTGTAGAATTTTTCTCACTACATATTTCGTCACCTTCCTCAAGAACAATTTGTCCCTACGCGAATTACAAAGTGTTTCTTTCTCCTTTGACCGAACGTTTTGCTAAATATGTGCTTTTAATTTACGTTATTAATATGCATAGTGCAGTTGCAGCAGCTGTTGCTATTTCATTATCCTGAAATTGTCTGAAAACATTGGTTAATTTCGTTTTCAAGCATGCGGTACATGAAAGACAATATCATGTGTTTTATTCAATGTTTAGAAAATAACAAAAAAAAATGCGGACAAGTTCCTTTTACAGTCTAAACCACAGATATTTTATGAAAATTGAAGTGTTCGTTGAAAAATCTAAAAGCATTCCTCATATTCCTTGCAGAAAGCTAAAGCGTGTTCAACTATTCCTTGGTAACGTGTTTAGAATGGAAATTGAATAATGTTTGAACATAACGGTTTTCAGTGCAGCGGTTTGATGCAGTAATTGCAATTGTACAAATGCTGGTATCGTTTAACGTGTATTCACCAAAATTGTTATTAAAATAGACAAATTAGCTGTATGTGATTGTTATAGTACTAGAATACTGGTAGTTTAAAATTACGGGTTATTCTTTCAAATTATTTCGAAACAGCCTGAACGAACTTGCATTAAAATTTGTATTATTATAAAATCAAAATAATAAGCGGCAAATACAAAAGAATATTTTTCACTTGTATTATTTATTTTAAATTTGTGAAGGTAAATGCGCTATTATCATTCTATTTGAGAAACTAACTTTCCTGGTCAATTAAACGAATAAGTATTATTGGACTGTATAATTTAATCCAAAAGACAGAACAGTATGAATCGTACTAAGCTCAGTGACCGGGATTTGGTCGTCCGGTGTTCTGTTTCGGATGAGTTATCTGAATTTAATTTTTTGTATGTTTGGATATGCCTACCAGTTCCGCATATTTTTGCTGAGTTTCGTTTTGAATTGGTTTCTGTAGTGGTTATGTTTCTTTTTGCTAAATTTTATAAATGACTGTATTAATTATTTAATTTCTAAAGCGAATTCGGTGTCAACGGTATTCTAATAAAAACTAGGTTTTCTTTGTGCTATTGTAATAGTCGGTTATTATTAATGGTACTGTCTGCAGAAACTATAAATTTTAAATTAAAAACCAACGTAGCACTAGAATAGTCGTAGAAACCCTCACAGCAGGCAGGTTGTTTTAGAATAAAACTCATTAAAAGCAAGCAAGAATACAAGAAAAAGGAAATGAAATTAATAGTTGCCATGTTCCCTAAGGTGTTATAAAATAATGCAACTGAAAATACATCAAACGTTTAATCATCTAACTTTTGTAATAAAGAAAAAAGTTAACGCGTGTTCAAGGATATCCTGTAGTTGCATTTATTAATTTTTCTTCTTTCTAAGAAATAGGAATATATAGAAATATAATATAACTTTGTTTCGTATAAAGATGCTATTTTTAAAAACCGTCTCTAGTTCTAGTTTATTTATTTATATTTTATGGTTAAAGTTTGCATATTTTCTAATACCTAAACCTAAAATCTGCTTCGTATTATCGTAGATGACAACGCTGTTAAGCCCTTGTTATAATATTCAGGATTCTCTTCAAACCCTACTGCTCTCATTCTCCAGTAATAATTTTAATACTGTTTTTCAATTAAGGTAGTACTGAAGAAGATAGGAAGCAGCAAAGATTCGCAAAAACTGATTAATTTAGTCATTATTGTTTTGAAACTTTGGGAATCTGAAAATTGTGTTTTATTATTCAGGGGACAACTGCATCTGAATTACTAAATAGGTATACCTACTTAATCTATGCATAATTTTGCGTATTAACCTTAGATAAAGTTAATTATGCGAATCTCCGGATCTGTGGCGTGTTGTTTTACAGAATAATTGCGTACCCGATTTGATCAATATTTTTGGAACTATTAAAATATTCAAAATTATGAAAAAAACGAAGGCGTTTCGCAATTCGGGTGTCAATTCGTTATATGTACAATATAAACACAACACCAATATGTTCAGTAAAATTTCCATCCCATCCTGAACTCGAACCTACTTCAATTATGGTCTAGTTTGATAGTCAAAGGCCCAACCCGATCGGGCTGTAAATTAATTAAATTAAAGTAAATTGAACTACCGAACCGGTTTTGAAAGTACTTTGGATTTTGCCTAATGATATATTTTGACTTTAATTTCTCGAAATTGTGGTGTTGATCAGTTTTGCGCGTAAATAAGCTTCTAAATGGTTAGCAGATTTCTTACTTCACAAAGTTTGTAATGAATTAATTTAATTTACTTTGCAATGTCGCTTGGGTTACGTGAGTGTTTAAAATTCTACGTGACTGCTCGGATCTAAACTGGATGAATTTGTTGGCCTATACGAACTTGTGGTTATACGTGTGCAACGACTCTTTCGTTGTTTGCACAACCATTTTTATCGGATCCAAATTAACGCTATCTTGCTTATGACATTTCGATTTTCTATCTATTTCAAGGCAACAGACATTAGTATTCATTCGTTTTATCCTAAATAATATATTTTTGAGTTATACATGTTTCCCTTACACACGTCTACTATTCAGTTTTCAGTGATTAATCAGAATAACAAATGTTTATTTATTTATTATTTTTTCTGGTTATTTTCTCAAATTATATAAGAAAAGATATACCAAGTGTTCATTTGAAAACCAATATTTGAAGGGCAAAGAACGTCACGTTGAAATCCACCCCATATTATTTCAAGTGATTAGTTTGCAAATCAATACACTTATAATTGGAAAAAGTAGAAAACTTCTCTTTGGCATGGTATTACAACCTGCTACATTTTCCGATTAAAAAATTTCACTACATACATAATACAGAAATTTTAGAAACAACTGATTTAACAGCAAACAAAAATTTATATTTTGAACAACGCAAAGTGAGATTCAATTCAAATGTAGTTTCAGAAATTTTGTTTTATAATTAATGTTCTTCGTGTGTTTGTCTTTAAAAATCCATAAGCAATATGTAGGTAGATTTAGTTATCTCGTTGCAATATAAATGTAATTCGGATTAACACAAGAACTATTATTTTGCAGCGAATTGGCTTCACTTACAAGCAAGTTGGTAATTCCGAATATAAAATTAATTTGTCATTATAGGTATAAGCAAGAAACTGTTGTAACATCAAGTTATTTATTAGGGTTTTTTATCACAAGAATTGCATAAAATTTGTATGGAATTAATGTTCACTTGTTAATAATATCGAGTTATTTTGGCGTACTTTGTGTTCAAATATATTGGTTTAGATGATTAATTGTTTTTTCCCACGAAAATATAAGCTTTTTTTTTAATTTACTTTGACATAAAAGGAAAAATGCCTGCACATATATATGTATCTTAAAGTAGTGAGAAACGTCCTTTATCCAGCTAAAGAAAAGTATCTTGGACAGTACACATCATTTATCTACGAGATCCTAACATTCCTCCAGATTAGTTACATTTTTGTGCGTTGGTACAAAAACATTCAGTCAAGAAGCTCTCCACCCTCGTCTTTTAGTATAAAAAATCTGGCGTAGAAGAAAAGATCGGTCAGTGTCAGGAAGTAGTTTCGTAGCGATCACTTCGGGTTTTTAGGAAAAATAATTTCGACAGCTGAAGGAATTAGTCATTTCAGTGGTCTTACGGGTGATACCAGATAATAAAAGTAAACGTTCAGCAGGTGTTCGTCCATTAAAGAGAAGCTGATATTTCAACGTTTTAACTCCCCCGAGACTGCCTTTATTAATAGTAATTACTTACCCATCAAATTCAAGCACAGGAAGCTGTTAACAGTTTGCATTCAACGAATTATTTTAACAGATAAAATCCTTGTAGATACGAGACTACTTATTATCTGTTATAAATAATTTAAGGGGGACAATAATTTATAGCTACTTTTAGTAAGTTACGTTGATCGATTTATTAAAGCAAAAACGCGAACTATTTACGTGTTTTAATAAAATTTATTTGATAATAAAAATATGTTACAAACTCAAATCCTCCAAGCACGCTTAGCGAGATACCTATAAAAGTCTAGCACGCTAAGGTATTATTTTTCTTCCATTTTACGATTAATGAAAGAATGCCAGAAAATATTATGATTATTTATGAAACACATAATAGTATAACGTATAAACAACAAATGTTCAGGAACTGATCAAAATAGGCAACATCGTTGCCATAAAAACGTGTATGAAAGACGCCTTCCAATCGAATTACAATCCCCTAAAGGAGGTTAAAACCACGAATATCTACGCCTGTATAAGATAATTGCTTAACATAAATTTCGGAAGCACACCAATAACGTTTCTCCGTCAAGATCAATAGGCCAAGTTTCTGAGTAATTCTTATTTACAATGATACTTGAATGTGGTGTCCCCCCTGTAGTGAATGTTTTTGCAGTCGTAGGTCTAATGGTCTTTGAGTTCAGTTCAAACTTTTGCCGAAAGCAAAAGTTTCTTAAAACGTTTTTTAAGGTCGAAGGTAGTGATGGTTATAAATAATTTAATAGTAGATATATTTGCGATGGAAAAAAGAGAATTTTTGTTTGTCACGGGTGGTAGGTGCAATACACGATAAATCAAGAAACGTGCATCGCGCGAACGGAGATAAATGCCTACACAACTAAAAGAAGTGCATTTTAACGTCAATTTTTAAAACGAAGGACTTTTAACCCTTCCACGGCCAGAGCTGTCTCTATGACTTAACCCATTACATTCGTTTCCTTTCAAATATCTTAAAAGCTTATTGCGTAAAGCACATGCAGACATTGAAACATTGGGGAATTCACGCTATCTGGGGGTAAAAAGCTCGTGGAATCTTTGAAGAGATTCACTCTTTGATGCGTCGATGTCTGATGTTTTTATTGGAGTGCAGAAATGCGGTTTATCTTCTAGTTTCCACGTGTACTGATTTATTTTTTCTGATTCTATGAATAAACTTACTTAGCTTACGTTTGTATGATTATGATAATAAATTTAAATAATGATTGTTTAACTGTAAGAACGATTAATTTCAACGCATTACATCCAACACATTTATGTAATTTGATAAGATTTATGTCTGATGTTTCACGGCATATTGATCAAAATGAAATAAATGTATAGGAAATACACACTATTGTGTTTTCCATCGATGGAATTGAACTGACGTGGAAAAATACTCCACTTTCTTGTGCGACCTTCCAAAACAGAAGTGTGAGGTCAACCGACACCTTCGTAAACATCTGTCTGTCTGTCTCTGCACATTGAAGATATCAGTGGAATCGAGGTGGGAATAAAATAGCGGAACGAACGTTTTTCTAAGCGAGTCATTAATTTTTCAAACTTTTATTAAGAAAATGCAAAGCACGTTTGCGGCATTCATTTTTCTTAGTGAATGTGGTTCAGGTTATTACTATAGGAATAGGATTTTATGCATTTTGGTTTGTTGGTTTTTTTGCAGAATATTCTATCCCTACTTATTTCATTTAGGTACAATTTTTATTATGACATAATAGTTATATGTATGTATTAGCAGGGTTTTTCAGTAGTTTTTTAATGAAAAACCTATACGATGGTGAAGTCTAATTCAATATACGTATGATGTCAGAAGGCGGAGTAATTTATAGAAAAACTTGTAGTTGGAGATGTCTAATACCGAACAAGGAGAAAAGAAATTGGAATATCAGGATCGCGAATTTTTCTCTTCACTGATTTCTTTAAAATCCTTTCGTGCAGATATCTTGGGCATATAAAAGTTTCTATGGCGACTGTTCAAATATTTTAAAAGTAATTTGCACTTATATAACGTTAAGATATTACATGCAGTTTTAATTCGACAATTTGCTGTAAAACTTTGAGTACTAAATGAAACGAAATGAACGAAGGTTTTAAATTTTTAATTTTTATTTGCCGTACTCTCGGGTGTAATTTTATTTTCCATTTTAAAATGGGTTAAATTAAATCTTTAGAAGGAAGATTAGCAATTATCCATATGCAATTACCAAGCTTGATGTTCATTTGTATAGTAAATAAATTTTTAATTTGATTCGAATTATATTATATGTTCTGTACAATTTTAAACTATAAATATATACCATATTTTTAAATATTTACAAAATCAGGGTTTTGTTCATAAGGGTTAATCAATTTGGAATTCGAATTTCAAATACGCTGTCATGCATTTAAAAGGTTTTCATGCATGGAGTGGTTAAATGGGGATAATTCCTACACAGAAAAATATAAAAGCAAAATTTTAAAATTTAATTATCGAAAAATCAGTTTACTTTACAGTTTATTTTCAACAACGTAGAGTTCAAGTCACCGCTTTATTTATTAAAATATTTGTTGGGTACCAGACAAAACTTAATATTTGTCGTGCTTTTTTCTTCTCATTTTTATTCTTAACTCTGGGAAAACAACGTAGAAAAAGCGGCATAAAAATAAAATATTGCCAAAAGTGACAAAATCTCACATCATTTTTTTAACGTAAACGTATGAGTTGACCGAAGTTTCTAAATCGGTGGGGTGAGAAAGAGGATCAAGGGCATGAGTATGGAGATTTCGTTCAAAGCGCTGCCCTTTCAGTGGACTACATAAATGCCAGAATTTATTACACTTTAAGAATGATACATGTACAATAGCTGAAAAGGAATCAAGTCTATAACTTGATTTGTTATTTTATGTAACATATTCTGACATTTTGAGCACTTCAACTTCAGGAACTCTAATCATAAATATAACGGTCTTTTAGAAAGTTTGTTTGTTGGAAAAAAATGTTCAACTAAATATAAGAAAATGGAAACACTATTTTGAGTTGACATGTCAATTCTGTAGGGTGTGTTAATGTAATATATATATTTTGAGAACTTGTCAAAAACAGTAGTTTAATAAGAATAATTAGGAATAGGCTTTTTCTGCATATTATCATAGAGGAAATTATGCAAAGTTAAATTTATAAATGGGTTACGAAAGACGTTATTGATATTTTATATTATATACCAAAATGAATATTTCTGTCAATACATGCTGCATATGCATCCATATTTTAGTACTTTTAAGTGAATACAAATCCCATAGTCGTTTGATCTTATAAGAGAAGAAGAAAACATTTCAAACCATAATTTTCTTTTTAAATGTAATTTAATACATTTTTGATAGGAGTAAAAGGGCGTAAAATGTGCTGTTTATCTTATAATGGACTTTTACGGTTTTGTACCCTGCAATAAATTCTATAAATTAAATTTTTAGAGGTCGGACGTGTTAGTCGAGCAGATCGTTCAAAAGGGTTCGTTTAAGAATACGATCCTATTATTTATTTTCCATGCCAATGACCTTAAGATATCAAGAACAGCATACGAATTCGATAAAAATTGCAAAAACCGTAAAAAAGTGTTTATAAATCTAAAGCCGTTTAGAAAACGAAAAGTTATCATCTACTGTACAGAAATTACAACAATATTAAACCTAATTTATACTAAACCGCTTAAGGCGAGGTTTATTGGATTAAGTTACAGTTGGGCGGTTTGAGACTTTCTAATAAATGAAATAATTCTGAATTTGGAATAGAGCTATTATCTAAATTCAAAATATGTGTTTATTTCTGAAAATATGAGTACCGTCGTTTCCGTTTAATTACTTTATTGTAGGAACTATTTTTAACAATTTTAATCGCTCGCTTCAGTGCTACTTTCCGTTTCAGGAACATGTTAGGCAGCGGGTAGATTTTACAAAACGATGAAATTTAAAAGCTCTCTGAATCTAAAAGCTTCAATTCTCCACGTTGACTGTCCAATATATTTTTGATTACAATGGGAGCAATTGATTTCGTAATATCCTGACTAAGACGTTATCCTTTGGATTTCCTAAAACTCTTCGAATGTTATTATTATTACTATTATTATTATTATAACTACTTTTTAAATCAAATCGAATATATTTATTGTTCTTTAAAGGATCATCTTAAATTGTTTTTGCTAGTAAGAAAATAATAAAAATGTATATGACTTCGTTTAAATTTACAGGTTGGAGTAGGGTTGATTTTGAATTCGAGTCAGGTAGAGGTCAAGAAAATTACACTGAGGCAGGACTTGAATCTGATATACTAGAAGTTGGTAGAATAATGTATCGGAAATTTATTTCTTTCTGTTCAAAAACATGTAAATATTGCTGGTAATACGATTAATAATGTTCAATTGTAATGTGATGATCTTATCCTAATCTATATTACGTGCTTGTCAAATTTTCGTTTAGTCTGAGTATATCAGTATCAGTCAAATTATGAACCTACAAAACTTTTAGTAGATAGTCATTAATCATTACTCACATCTACAGGTTAATAAATATTTCTGGTCTTCGTTACATCACTTCGGTTAAATTATTAATTTGGATACATGTTTCCTTCCCTTAACAGATTAGATACGTCTGTAAGGAAAACTTACAACATGTTTAACTGCCCAACCCTGTCTAAATTCTTACATTTAAATTAATTATAGTATCCACTGAGATCACGGGAGTGTTTACAAAATTGAGACGATAGAGATCATTCCTATCGTAAAAAACTGACTATTTGAGGCGACATATATTCTTCCTGTTTACCCCAAAATTGTCTCATACGTGTGAGATCTAACATCTCACGTTGCGTTTACCCTTGGTATTGTTCTTTTGTTATATCCATCTGGGTTCTGGATGAAGAATAGGCCCAGGGAATCCGTAAAAGGTGACTATCTGGGGCGACTGTCCCATAATTTTCCTATTTACCCACAATCCTAGTTTCATGTTTTTTTCTAAATTTACTCATGTTGACTAAGTGAGCACGGTATAGTGATTAGTAAAAAAAATTTAATTTTTTAATAAATTATTCTTATGTGCCTACGCAAGAGATTAGACATCGTTCTGGTTAACATCGTATTTTGGTAAGTGCTTTGTTAATTAAAATGGTTTTACATTAGTCTACTTGTTTAATAAGCTGAGTAATGAAATGACTTTTTAAATTATTAGCCAATTTTCATAATTATTTGACTGATACAGATACTGTACGATCACGTGATTTGTTGAAGATTACATACATTTCATGCATAATGTAATGATAATAGAAATAATAATTACTTCACTGAAATTGTATACTATGAAAAATATTTTTTTTGGTCGTGATGTAATAAATCCACTGTTTATTGAGTTTAGGAAAAACAAATATAACAATGAACGCGAACAAACAGAAACAAATGTGAATGAACACGAACGCACATGAACAATCACGAACAAACAGTGTATAGAAGTAGTTGAAATTTCAAGTTCATTAGTGTTCCAATTATCCTTAAAAATTTCTAGCATCTGCACCATACTATCGATCATTTTCCTTTGAAGTGCCGACTTGCGATGGGACGTTTATTGGGATTTACAGATCTTCGTTCGCGTGCGTTCGTGCTCTCAGAGCAATATAAATGTTCATGTTTATTCGCGTAGTTCGTCAGATGTGGACGCGTCTTTAAATTCTATACATATACAATGTTGTTTACAGAGGTATTTTTGCGAACAATATTAAGTAGGTATAGATTGGATGTGTTGTTTGCAATACCTCTATACGACGATACCAAAAAGTAAGTTATTTGGGTTAGTTGGGGATTTAAGCGGGTCGCAGTTAACCTTAGTCCGTCATCCACATACTGTGCAAGTATTGAACTGAACCACCCGTGATGGTTATAAACTTATCGTATTCGGGGTTGACGCAGGCCTACAGTTGCTTATAATAAATACCTCAAGTTAAAAGTTTTCAAGAAGTCCGTTTTGTAAATAATTCATTCAGCCGGTAAATCTCCGAACCTTTTTAACATAATCTGGTCATTTTAAGAAAATTGTTTAACAGTTTTTTTTGCTTAAAAGTTTGCTCTGAACAGCAGAATAAACCTCTAATTTGCAAATTTTGGCTTTACTGTTCTCGACTTTTCTTGGAAAGTTTCGCTGTGAATATAATATTAGAGATTGACGTTGCGGTGGCTTAGTGGGTGGAAGCTCGACTTAGCGGCCTCGGGTTCGAATCCTCGTCTTATCATTTGTGGTTTTTAGAAATTTAAGTGTTCGGGTTTATAACGCAATTTCTCTGGAAACTTGCTCTGATTTTATTAAATTTGAAGTTTTATACGTTCGTTTGATATGGTAGTTCTTTACAACTTCAGACTTTTCGTGTAACCCTTTATGTGTAATTTAAGATGGCGTATGATATGTACGTGATAAACTCTCAAAACCACGTAGAGCATGTTATGGATGATTTCGTTTCAGAGCACGAGATAAATCTTTTACTACATTGCAAGTACATTACGTTAATTTTCACGTAGTAGTTACAAAAGAACTAATTACATGTTGGTTTAAGGGTGGTTTCTATTTACACGGTATTTGGATTTATAGACTGCAAGGATGGTAAACTCCGGTTTATTGAAAATGTTTATGGCTGAGTGTTCGTTTTAAAAAGAATTCGTCCATTTTCATCTTCTCCTACATTCTGCCTATCAAACTAATGAACGAAATAATGCGATTGTTAGAGTTAACGAAGTCGGAGAAAACGAATGTCCTGAAAGTTACAAGCACTTCGGAACACTCGTGGTTGGACTCGCGCATCGATCTGCTTTGGTAATCTGGCAAAATGTCATACGCCACGTTCCATTCTCAACACCCCTGATACCATTAGCCTATTAGTTCTGTTTATTGCTCTGAAAATAAAATCCAGCTAGGATCCTCCTTTCTCTCGGTGTACGCTGCTTTCCATATCAACTATGTAACAATAACGAAATTTCCACTGAACTTATTCCCTGTCTGCAGTAGTTGACGGGATCGCGTTGTATTTGGAATTCATAAATGCACATATTGTTGTATATCTCGTCATTCGTGACAAATGCGAATAGGGTACCGAAGAATAATAAAATCGTATTCCTACCGCGAAAAACTATCCTCGATTCTCTTTTATGCACGGCACAGATGTTCGTGATATTATACCAAATGTAGTCTGCGTTTAACTAAGATGTCAATACGCTAACAAAGCAATTTATATTTTTCGCTATTCCCGATAAAAAAAAATTTTTCAACGGATCATTAATAAGAAAATTGCGGCATCGCTGCTTTACAAATTTAATTTATCCATGAGTCGCTTAGTTGCCTGTCCAAAACCATCTACGTGATTTTTAAATTAAGGTCAAGCAAAATTTCTTTTTACGAATTTATGTATATTTTATCGATTCTCAAATTGAACCGCTGCAATCTTCCCCTTGTACCTAACGCCAAGCCACCGAACATAAAAATTTAGCTATCAACTGAACTTAAATTAACCGTCGGTAGGTCGGGTAATACAGTTTTGCTCGTCATCGTAACTTAGAGAGTATTAGAGGATTTCGGGCCCTTCAAATGATATTTCGAAGGGACCGAGCGCGAAAAATGAGAGATTTTGGCCAGCCTTGGGGAAAAACGAAATCGGAAAGGGTAAAATTGATAATACCACGTTCGAAGGAATATTTATTCATACTTATTGGTTTGTAAAATACTTTCAGAATATTAAATTTAAAATCAATTTTATTTTTTAAAGATTAATTACAAGTCTCGGAGCTGTTCAATATAAAACAATTAAGCTTTTGTCATTTCTTTTTAACGAGGGACATAACCTAATGAATTTTCTTTCGAACCCGAATCGGAACTTGAATATCAATAAAATGTACGAAACTATATTGGAAATGTCTTCAAGAGAATTTTATTTAAAGTGCGAGCTGTTGTTTGACGTGTTGGAGGTTAAGAGGAATGGAAAGATTTAGTAGATTTTTAATACTATAGTCGACTATAGGCAAGAAATTTTCCAACCGTGTAAAAATGCAACCGTTCGAATTAATTTTTACTTTGATTTTATTTAAAAATTGAGAAGCTAAGAACATCGAAATCGAATATTTCTAATGAGTCATTTGTAACGCCCCATTAGGTAATCATTATTTTAATATAAAAGAATTTGTATTTTTATTCCCAAAATTCATTTCCCTCCTGGCTATTTTTGATATTTTAAAAACGCGATGCGTAGGACCGAGATACTTCACAAAACATCAATATTTGAAATTTTTATCCCGTTTTGAATTAATGTAAACATGACTACGATATATGGTTCTACTAATTAACTGAAACACTTATGATAAACGCGTGGGTATATTGTATTACTTTGAGAACATGGAATGAATTGAACGAAGTTATACTACTCCTAGCAGTACAAATCATTCCAAGGGTTTTGGTTGAAAATCGAGATATTGAAGTCATTCAATCGGATAAATATTTAGGTCTTTCGAAATAGCTCATTTTTCACATATTAAACGATCCTTTGCTATTTTTTCCAAGCATGCAGTATCTCTCTTGCTCGCTTGAATTATATTTATTTTCCTCTTTGAATTAATCTTTGTCAAATTATACAGAAAATTACTTCAAAGTTCGAAATTTTGGAATTATCAAGAAAACTATTTAATAGCCAATTATAAAACGCATCAGTTTGTTTGAAAGTAATTAATTTAAAAAGCTTTCCAGTTTTCCACCTTTTTGATTATCAGGTTGCTATCTAATTATCGGTAAAAAAATTCAGACTCTGGATCAAAGAACGTTTTCACTTGGAAAGAAACTGATGTCACGTCTAAACGGCTTGGGAAATGCAAATAAAGATTGCCTTCACGTTCACCGAGTAAATTTCCACCTTAGACGCTTAAACGACGGTCGTTCTGTTCTATTACTGAGGTTCTTTGGTGGTCCATAGCGGTATAGAATATTTACAAAAGCGTACCATATAGCACATAAATTTGTTACAGGAAAGGCCAGCTTCGATCTTCCTAGTTTTTATTATATTCCCATTTGGCAAACATTGAAAATTTCAGGCAGATTTCATAAAGATTAATTTTTCAGATAAAATTATCTTCTTATTCTTGGCATATTGTATTTTCTTCAAGACGTAATAATTAAGTTATAATTAACGTTTTGATTAAACTAATTATAAGTTTAGTTCACTATATCAAATTCGTCTTCGGGATAGGATCTAATCATTAAAACATTATCCGTTAGAATATAAATTTCTTTTTCATAATTAATAAATCTACTTGGATTTTGTTAACTCGCAGGTTTTACGTCAACACGTTGGGAAAAACCTCTGGTGGTTTACAAAATATATCGAGCTATCATGTCTTAATCATTTGCTTTCTCTGCTCTCCTGTCTGAACGGCTCAATTTCTTTTGCTCGTTCACCCACCATTGCCTATTATGTAGGTACGTTAGGTTTTTAGCTTACGTTGCCTAGATCTTGCTTCTTTGCTACATTTTCTTCATAATGTTGAAAAGTAAGTGGGCAGTTGTAAAACGACAGATTAACTAATGGAAAATTATTCGAGGAAACTCGAAAGGTTGTTGAATTAAAAAAAAGGAGAAAAACATGCGGGTCATGGTAATTTTATTACGTGTATTTCCGTAAGAAATTAAAATATTCTCATTCCTAGTTAACTCATAAATTTTCGCTAATCCATTTAATGCATTTTCCATAATTCTGCTACACGAACTTTTTGCATTAAGATTATAGCTAGGTGAGCGAGTAAATGGTCAAGTATCAAGCCCTGATCACGAATACTTTAGAATACTAAAGCACGGGTTTAACCAAAAAATCTAGGTCACTTTTAATGCCAGGGATCAGATTTTGAAAGTTTGTATCGAATATATAATGTGGTGGATTCAGATTGTACGTGGTTCAAATTCGATACCGAAACATAAATTTAAATATTCAAAATGTATCGGTGAACAATATCGATTCTTCCTTTTACCTTTAGGCAGGAGCACAATGTCCTAAACGCTCTAAGTAGCATTTAGCAGCCGCTAGAGCACAGCTGCTTCGCAGCTTATTATTGAGCTAGAGGCCATTATTATCGCACAACGGAAGCTTCTAGGCCCTACCCTCAAATGTGCAAATTGAGCTGTGTATCACCCATACTATTCAATAAGAAAAGTTAACGTCAATGTACAAAAAAACTCATTCTGAACAAGTTCAAGAAGAAAAATTATTTTTAAATTATAGCACGTTTTAAGAGAATATAAAGAGAGAAGTAAACGCGATGAAAGTTCATTTTTTCCACTTTCCTACCTCAGAATTACACTTACCGACTTTGTATTTTTTTAGGAAATGTTTCTTTATTGAAAATCATTTTGTTTATGTATTTTTCTCAAACATTATTTTGTTATTACATTAATAAATTAATATATTTTATCAAGTACTTGATGGAAGTCATAACTCATACGAATGCTTTAATATAACTACTGTATTTGAAATTATCGAGATGTAAAAAGTGTATTTACTAACACTTTAGAAAGGACCAGTATGGCCTAGCCGCGTTTGGTTTGTCACTCACGCAGGAGGCAGACAATTTTTTGCACAAGTAAATTCCTTCTTGTCCGTGGTTTTTGTGTATATTAGATGGGGTGCTATATAACCTTCGCTGTTTGTGGCACCCGTAACAACACCGACTTAAATCAAAAATAAATAAAAAGAAAATACTTACACAAGAAAAAAATATTTAGATTTAAATATTTAATATCGGTTATGTCATTCAAGTTTACGACATTTAATTTAAATGTTCTATTAACTTTCAAGCCGAACGCTGATTTGTAGGTTGGCATCTTCTGTACCAACTCAGGTAATTAAATATAAAAACACCCCGTATATTTTTGATAGATTGAAATATAGCATAAAATCCTATATTCAAGCAAATATTAAAGTTAATGTTCTATTAATTCTATTTAAACGCTACAGAGCGTAACAGTTAAATTAGGTAACCGTATTTTCTAATTAAATGTGTTAAATACTTGAGGCACGAAGAAAAGATTAAGGGTTAAATTCTACTAAGCGTTAAAGGAATAATTAAACTACGAGAACGAATGTTACAAATTAAATTTGTTAAAGCTATAAAAGGAACACCCTGTATATTTTTGGTAGATTTTACAATTTTATTAAATTTTCAATTCAGATAAATGGAAAGGTTTAACGCTGAAGAAGGAAAAAAGTGGGTCATATGAACGGTATATATTGCAACTTGTTAAAAATTCAAAAGCCACCCCGTGTAAATTGTTTTTCTAGATTATATTCAAACTAAGTGTCCATATATCTGAAAAAGAAGTAGTAGTCTAATATTTGATTTCAGTAATAATTAGTTTCATAAATATTTTTAAATAGAACGTTGATGTCTAGATTTCCTAGCTTTGAGTTTGTAAATGTGTGTGTAATAACGGTAGGATTACTCTAAACGCTGCAATTGACATAAACTATAAGTACCAAAGTTTAAAGCCTCATTTGTAACTGTTGTTGGCTTTCCAAGCGTACTTGATCGCGGTCGTGCTTTCATCAAATTTAGATTGTTTTAAATCGGTGTGTGATGCCACCATATGTAGTTTATTACTCATTTAATCAGTGGAAAACAAAACAGAACCTAAACTGTAAATGAGCGTAGGAGGATGGACGTGGAATGTACAAAATTTCGCTTTTACTCCAATGTTCATTTCTCAGGCGGTTGGCACTCGTTTTAACAACGCTGCGAAGCCATTTAAAAAAAAGCACTCTTGTTAGCTTTTGCTGAGAAATGGAGGTATGAAAGATCACAATGCGTAATGAATATTTAATATAAGTTTGGGGAAAAGAGCCTTGAAGTTTTACGAGGCGTTGCTGTTTATTATCATCACTCAGAGACGCTTTTCTCTTCATTACGAGTATTATCAAAATCTAATGATTAGTTAATTTAGTGTTATGTGTAAGTAGGGCTTTAAAAAATGTTTTTCTTTCGTTTATTCACAGTTTATCTTAAACCCTTAATATAGCATTTAAGTGGTTTGTATTGAAGCTTAATTAAAATCAAAATCTCTCTTGCTTTGTGTTTCCAACGGTGATGACGAGGTGAATAATACATTTATAATTAACACAGAGAAAAGTAGTTGCATGAACAGTGATTAGGTTTCTTGTATTAGTCATATTATATCGGTATTTAAATTACCGTTTGCATGTAATGATAAAAACCTCGAGACTTTCTGGCTATTCGCCTTGACATAAAATGATTAAATAATTCTCTTTTTAACTTCTAATGAAAATGTTACGATAATATCATTTTGATGAGAACGTATTAGTATTACCTAAGTAGTTTTTAATTTTGACCTTAAATTTATTGGAAATTGGTATTTCGTTACTACCTGCTTATATAAACCGTACATGTGTATCACAAGCAAGAACAAGGGACTCCCCTGAAGTAGAGCAAAGTTAATATTCCCGTCAGCGTTTTGTGCACAACTTCCAAACTTTCAGGGGGCGAGGGCAAGTTAATATACTTACATATTTATAAACGAATTTTTTAGATGGAAACATGAAATGCATGCTTCCTGTAAGAGATAATAATAAAAAAAAACCGTTATTAATATTTTTCTAGGGAAAGATTTACATTAAAGTCAGTTACCAAATTGATTACAGTCATTAAAACTGGAAAAAACCGTTTTCTCTCAAGTTTCAGTAATTTAAACCAAAGTCCTACAAAGATAAGTTTCATTGGTTATTCTTTATTCCCACAGTTCATAATTTTTCTTTGAAAAAATGTGGTAAGAGGTTTTTGTTAGGTATAACAATGTGTCGGGTTATAATACATGCGATATCATCACCACAAGTATTCTGTGGTGTATGTAAGCGAAGGAATTTTATAGTATGCCTCAAGTAAAGATATGCCAAGGCGCGCGCCGGAATCATTAAAAACCGGAATCGGAAACACTAAAGTTTATTTAGACTCTTTGGGTATTAGCTGGTTTAAACGGATTTTCCAGTTCTTTCCTAATTCAGATAGCGACATTTTCGACACCTTTTGCTTATGCATATTAAAAGATTTCAAGCGAGAAATAAAACTAGAAAAGTCTTAGTACATCTAGAGAAGAGCTTTAATCAAAAGCGATATTGAAAATTTACTTGAGTGAAAAGCGCTGATTGAAAAATATAACGAACCAATATCGCAATATTAGAATTCATTTTAATGTTTTCTTTTTTGAACAAAGGCAAAAGGAATTGCAATCGGAACCAGAAGCAATCAAAAGTCAGGAAATTAGAATAAGATAGAATGTTTTCAGGAACAAATGCTATTTTATTATTTGACAAATTGTTACACCAAGGTTAAACAGATTTTCACGAAAAATACATGTTTTTCTTAAAAATACATTTGTCTATGTAATTCATGGTTAAAATTCTGCAATGTTTTGTAATTACAATGAAAAATGTGTTGTTTAAGCTCTATTAGTCTCCGATTTAATGCCACCAAACTTGTGCTCGCACCTGAACCAACAAGCAATAGCTTGAGGCATTTCGTCAGCGCTTAAGTTTTGATTCAGAGTCCCATGGGTTGGAAGAGATTTGCAGGAAGAAACTATAGGCTTTAATAACAAATATGTATACCGTACATAGTTTGCGTACTCTTAGTACTGAATTTCTATCGTAAAATTAAGATATTTCAGGCATACACATGAAACATTTTGTTTCCTAGTTATTAAATGTTTTATTTATTTCCTTACATACTTGCGTTTTTATGCATGCATTTAGCATAACGTATAAAAGTAATGCATGCAATTCTTATCGCCAACTGTAAGTTTTTCAGATTTTTATATAACCGGAATTAACAAAACAAACAACAAATTCGTATATACCCAACTTGAGAAATTCCTAACACGTTTCGTTGTTACTTACCGGGTTATTAAACGGCGCGTTGCTAGTTAATTTTATTTACTTCATTACTGTTTAATATAAAACGAAATGCTTGTGGTTAATGTTTTGTCAAACTGCTTTGTACAATCTTCTACTTGTTTGTATATTCATTACCTGACACAGAACTAAAATTGAGACATACAGAGGTGTTAAAAAGTCCTGCCCGTAATTGCTTTTCAACTTCAACGAACTTTTTTTTTCGTATAATTTCACTAATTATCTTGTTTGGTTGTAATTCTGTACTTTTAACGTTTGAGCATACATAAACCATTTTATGGTATGGGCTTGCATGTTTTCTCGTCGGTTCTGTTTTTATTTCCGACCCTACTAAATCTATATGGTATATGCCATATTTCTTTAGCCATAACATATAGTGTGGGAAACAAACGATTTTTGAGTAACCGTACCATTTATTTTTGGCGCTTTAAAATTAAAAAGCTATATTGAATATATAAAATACAAGAGGCTTGACAACGAGTGTAATCTTCTAGAGTAGAGGTACGTGTATACTATAAAGAATTTTAATTAAAGAACCTCTTCCTAAGAATTAGGTCATTTCCCAAGAACGCTCACAAAAGGTTTATATAGATATTTATCCGTTAACATTTTCCGAGATCGTTAAGGATTTTAAAAACTTGAATACATCGAGCTAGCTAATATAAAATATAGTTTCCATTGTATTCTAGAAGGTTGCAAGAGGCTTACTATCATTTCTATTCTACTTGAGATTAATCGATGTTACTCTTGCATAACTCTAAGTACTCTTTCTTGAAAGTTAAACATTTCAAGCCACATTTATGATTAAACGTGTTCCTAAATTATATAAAAATGAAAACTAAAAATTTCTGAATTATTTAATAGAATCCCCATTTTTAATCATAATTTTAACATGTTTTTATTTGTGATCCTTCTTGTAATATATATTTTTTATAAATGCTGTTATGATTCGTCCACTATCTAGGTATTGGCATCCCTGAACGTCTATTTATCCATTTAGTGAATTTATTGGGCTTGCCACATTCTTTCGCTTGTTAGGATATTCTCTATAAGCTTGGTCAATATAATATGAGCTCGGTTTCCTTTCCCCTTTTAGCTAATTTAAAACTTCACTGAACAAAAACAGATATGAAGAAGTAAAATAATACCTTTTCTGGGCAACTGATTTGATTAAAAGATATCAAATTGTCTTAAGAGATGTAAATTTAATTTGTATTTGTTACGATAATTAAAATGAGGGATTTTAAATAAGCAACGATATGTAAATTTTCGTTAATGAGAAAAAAACTCTGTGCTTAGGGATTCGAGAGTATTTAGAGTTGAAAAAGAATTATAGAGATTTGGCAGTTCCCTGTCTACAGTTACGGTTAAGTGATAAGACATTGATTGACGTTGAATGATGAGTTTCCTCGTGAGTTTCCTTAATAACAGTATTATCTCCTATAGCTCCGAACAAGGTACCGGTAAAATTTCATACTTCGATGGTTGAGTAATAGTAATAGTTATAATAACAGCGATAATAACTAAGATGGATTTGACACTTATCCAATAAGACCCTACCAGCCTATAGCCAATCGCTCTACTGTGTAATTTCGATTAATACTGCATTAGTAATATAAATCAGTTTTAATTAACTACAGCATTTTATCAGATGTGTCGGCGTACCGGAAGGATCTTATTTCAATCCAAAAGTAATCAGATTTTTAAGAAAAAAGAAAAATAGATTTTTTTTTTCAAATTGCAGTTACTTGAATGGGAAAGGTAAAAGTACTAAAAGTACCTAAGTAAATATGGCAGAAAAAATATACAGGAAGCCAAACGTATTGTGTTACCCACTCTCAAATTATATTGTTTGTAAAATATATAATGGATCTGGGATGTTGTATGGAATGGATTGGGATTTCTAAAATGATTCTTCAATTCTCAAGTTGATTCAAGTTTCGAGAACCGAAATTCTAAACTGAATTTTATAAGATTCAGAGAATAGTTTTGTATTTGTATTCAAGAGAAAAGGTAGAATATTTATCGACGTATTTAACGATTTTCTTGAAGTTAATAATAAGCACAGCATAGTTCCTGATGGTACACTTATCTACAATATTATAAAACCGAGAGCATCGTCGCTTCGATAATATAAAATAGGAAACAAAGTACTTTTCTTTAAAACGTAATTTCAAAAATCCCGTTAGCTTATAAAAACTAGAATTATTTTAAACTTTAAACAAAATTACTTTCCGGTGTTGCTTTGAAGCGTAATATCAGGAACATTACAGCATTCAAAAAGAAGAAATAACATGCAGCTATTGCGGGATAAAAATATTGAGGTTTTAGATTTTATATTTTAGTTTGCTTTCTTCCTTCGTTATTACTAGTACTAAATCTAAATACTATGTAACAAAATTTTATTAAAAATCTTTGCTTCCTCACAATGTAGGTATATTAAAGTTGTGCAACTTTATCTTTAACGGGATGAGGGTAAACCACGTAACCGTGAAGTTGGCACTTTCAGTTTTCATGTTGTTTGACATACAGAGTATGCAATTAATGTGGGTGCTTTATTTCTTCGTTATCACACTAAAGTCCCTTTTGACCACATGCGCCCTTACTAATTAAAATTTAGATAAAGAACTAACTGGCACAGAAAATAACCAGAAATTAAATCTACTTCAATCTTGAAAACAGTGAAAGCATTGTTAATCTACACCAGTATGTCATGCAATTGAATACTTTTCGTTGAAACTCAAAGAAAATATGTTTTATCTATTATCACTTTTTTCAATCTCGTGATTATATTTTTCAAATGATTTTACAAGAAAAATTAACAAACTTTTTTAAATTACCATAATAATAACCTTATCTGATAGGTTGTTTCATTCACTGACATTAATACTAAGGTTGAATTGTGGAAACATTAAATTTTTATAGAGCATATCCTTCGAAAACCACAATTCATTTCCCTGAGTGACAGACGTCGCCCACTGTTTTTTTATCAAGTATCGTTTTAGTCGTTTCGTGGGTTTCACAACAACAAAATTTGTAAATATGATTTTGATACTAACAATCAGATTGAAAGAGATTTGCTATAAAATGTTTACAGTAAAATTTTATTTATTACTTCTTTTTAACTCGACATCACTTATTTACGGTTAATAGATTCTATCAGTAATCTGATTAGTTATAATAAACAGTTTTCAATCGGCTTACGTAAATACCTTTACGTTTATACTAAATTATTAATTAATTATTTAATCAGTAGCCTAAGAATTATACGTAAGAGGATATTGGGTGGTTATTTCTAGTTTGTTCAAAATTCAGGAAGGCTGTTGTAATTTTTATTCTGTACATGATTTTTTTTAATGAATGTAAAGTAGCTCAAGTGAAAGTTGTACCTACACAAAAGAAGCTGTTAATATAAAAAAGAGGTTCTAAAAATAAAGCTCGCGAATATGCTCTTAAGCGAAAACGAGTAAAATCTAAAACTTATTGCGTCGAAGAGCATTTCACTGGGAACCCTACACCCGCAAAGCAGATTTCATTTAAACAGTAAACAGCCTGATTCCTTGCAATATATATCATTCGGATTTTCGACAGAATATGGCTCCTAGTACTCTTGAGTTTTCTGCTCAAACAAAATATCGTTTCAAGGAAGTTTTCCTTCAAAATGTACGTCGACGAAAATGTTTGAAGGTTTTATAGGCACCCATCTCTTAAGGACACTTACGCATCACATTTAATAGTAAGTTACATTAATCACTAAATTTTAAACGTATGAGACTTTGCAGCAGTTTAAATTGAATTTGCATTTTTATAAACCTCGTTGTAGTAACTTCCTGTAATAACTTTGGAACTTTTTCAATAACGCCTTTTAGTGTTTCAGTTTTAACTTGTAATGTATTCAGTTTTAAAAATAAGTAAAGTAGATAAACTATTCTTTGAAATAAATCGTTGATATTCAAGCCCAAAATGTATTTAATTCTAAAGTATTATGAGCACTGAAAGTCACATTCCACTGGGACATTATTTTTTTGTTTATTGTATTTTACTTTTGGTTCGTATACGCAGAGCTGTATCAAAGACAAAAATGATTGGGTTGACGCAAAATTTATAAGCCGGAAATTAATCTGAACCCAGCAGTAGGTCATTACTTGTTCAAGGATTTGTGCATGACAATCCACATTCAGCACATTTTATTTAAGAATTCCAGAACAATGCAAAAAATTCCTTTGATAAAGTATGAACGGAAATTTAGATACGGGAACGCACGTTAATATATCAAAATAATTTAATGCGCTACTTTGGAATCAGGAACGTGTCTAAACTAAAACTTTTTCAACAGCGACAAGAAATTGGGAAAAACTGTAGTTTGCTTACTCGAGACAACGCTATAGGCCTTTAAAAATTTACGGTAGTATCTAAAGAGTAATAACCGTCCCACTCGCATTATATCCTTAATATAATATTGTCTTGATATAAAAATTCTTTTATTTAGTTATTTTTTCGTAAGATTTTATTGCCCAAAAAAATTCATTTTAATAAAAGTTGAACTGTAATATAACATGAAAAAAATATATGAGTTTATTATTTTATATCAGCAACTTGCACTGTAATTGCCAGTTTACTTTTATATTTATTTATAAAAACTGCTCGATTAAATTGTTTTGTATTGTTACGTAGGTTTCTGTTCATTTTTAGTTGTAATTATGTAGGTAGATGGTATTCATTATAACAGAGGCGAGGGATAATTAGACACGAATTGTTGTACACCCTGTAGATTACACATCCTTGTTTGGGGTAATTAGAAGGGACGTAATATTGGTTATGACAAACCTATGTTTGTAAGACAAGTTGAATAATGGAGTGTATATCCATTAGTAGATAATTACATATCCAAATTTGATACATGTGTAAGAAGCGGGGATAATTATAAATGTAGATGAAGGAAACTCCCTAAATTGTTAAGTAGTAATAAAGTTATCAAAACAATTTGGTATTGAAAATCAAACATGTGAAAAAACTATCAGAATTCCAATAGATCAAACTCACAGCGTATTGTCACGCAGTCCATTTGTTTTCACTGATAATAATAGATTACCACATAATCAATTTATTACCCTCTTTGGTACCTGTTGATATCACAAATTTCGTCCCTATTTCTTCATTTATCCATGTAATTCTGATCTATCCATGGAAACATTTAAAACGGTCTTAAAATTTTATATGGGTGTGAATAAAGAATACTTCCAATATCCTTCTTCTATTCACTTTGTATTATTTGGACAAAATAAAGATGTTGTGATGATAAATAAATTTGATTTCTACAATTTGATTAAAATTACACCTCATCTAGACGGTTTGTAAAAAAATAATAAAACGGTTACACGTAATAAAAGGTTATCGATGCGATCAGAAACTCGACATTAATGTTTTTTGACATTACCTATTAGTTATTACGTTTGAAGTAAAATGTTTGACTTGTTTTTTCTTTGTTATATTTTGGTGTATTTTAGGAACGAAGCCTTGGGAAAATAAACTTCTTTTCACGCTATATTGTTTGATGAAGTTAGTCTGTTGCGAAGTAACGAGGAAAAGCGGAAAATTATTTCCTTGTCAAAATCGATCCTTGTAATTAATTTTTTTCTAATCTTATACGTGTTCAGGTGTAGAACTCACTACTGTATACAGTTTTTCGTTTCCCGGTTTTTTCTTTCCGGTTTCCCGTTCTTATTCTTTTTGTTCGGGCGATTTCTCGTTAGATTGAGCCAAACTTTTAACCACAACTTGTTGAATATATGTATAGTATCAAAACAGAATATTAATACGAAAACTTGTCCTGTTTGAATTATGAAATTTTATTATCGGAAATAAAAATAAATGTGACTTTTTAGTAAGATTTAAATAAATTGTGGTTAGATTATAAAATTTCATATGCAAATACAGTTTTCACCTGAAATCAAATTCACCAACACGAATACTTATGCAGCCGTCACTGTCAGATTACAAGACTATATTTCATGGGTAGACTAGGGGTGTGAAATCGGATTTTCAAAGTATGCGTGAGATATACAGTTTTTTTAAGGTTGAAAGCTGTATTTTTTTATTCAATAGCTATCACCAGCAACCCCTTTTCGCGAAGACGAGAAATGCCATGCTTTTCGATTCTTGGAGAACGTAATATACATTTTTTTAATTTATTTCTTCTTGACGCTTTAATTGAGTAAATGGGTTATTTCAGAATAGGTTTTAGGTAAATTAAGAGTTATATTACTCATAATAATAAACATTATATAGCGGCATGTCACATTCCCGGCGCTTACTAAATTTAGTTTGCTTATTGCCAAAGTTCACGGATATTATCCTGTCAGGTACTTAATTATGTTTATGTTCTCGCTTTTATGGCTATTTGAAGCAGTTGTGCACTTTAGAGCATTTGGCCCAGAAGTCTTATTATGTACCTAACATTAGAACAACTCGATCAGTCGACCCGTTAATGTAACTTTCCAGCGTTCTCATACATGGACCCTCTAAATGAGACAAATATTAGAAACACAATATCTACAGTGTGTTGCTAGTTCCTTATGGTTTTAATAAAAATTGCTTTAGTAACTGGCAACGAATAAATTTTAGCAGACGGAATAAACATTACAATTTAGCACCAATGAAGAATTGAAACAATTTATTTTATTTTAATTTGCATCGCAATATCTACGTGCTGTGTTTACATTAAACCTGAGCATCCAGTATGATTACAAAATATTGTTGGGATACATGTAACTTTATATTACTGAAGTGCTTTGTACAGCACTACTGTTCTCGGTTGAATTATTACTTTGACTGATATTGTTGACCACAGCATAACAATAACTCACCTTGTTCGCTAACGGGTATTTAGGCAAAATATGTATTTCAGCAAGGATGTCCGAGCAAGACATTTCAGTTTCAGGGAAATTCCAAACTAAAACAATACACTACCTTATCAGATGCTGTTGTATTTCTCTCTCTTCCTTAGCTCATTATCGTTTCTTAATTGTCAGAAATTAATTTAATTAAAAGAGGGTTTTATGTTATGAACCCTTTCTGCACTATGTGAAAATAAATTCAAAATTAAAAATGTTTAATTTAAGCAACTTTTGTTTAAAGTTAAGATAATGAACCTACCGAGAGTTAACGTTGAAAAGTTAAACAACTTTGAAGCTTAGAACAGTTTAAAACTGCAGTATGGTAAATAATAGCTAAGATGAAAGTTAATATGCATGCAGGGATTTATTCTTTTTTGAAATACTCTTAGGATTAAACCTTTTTTGAGGCAACACCGTTTTATAACAGTATCAGTTTGCAAGAGAATTTAATGTAAAAAAAATTGCCCCGTACTATATTAAATCGTGGAACTGGATTTATAATGTTTATCGGTGCTATCCTGTTGATTTTCAAAGCTATTCACCCACAAATAATGGTCGATGAAATACTCCGCTGACCGCATAAAAGCACAAGTGGAAAAATAAGCTTCCCAAGATCACCAACTTCAATTTTTACAGACTTGTTATTGGTTTTGCTTTGTTATCTCTTGATTCCACCATTAACGTTTTCGAAGCGAACCGCTAAAATTGGTTAAATATATTCTTTTCTTTTTCGTACGCATAATTAAATCGTTATCGACTTTTTGAAAGTCTCGTAGTGTTAAGGGAAAGTTCGAATAAAAAAAAAACTTGCGTTGTATAGGGATGAGAGCTCGTTAACGTGAATAGCACGATTTGGTATTATTATCCCTACATCACGCACATTATGAAAATAAGTAATTATAATCGAGCTGATGTTATGGAAACATGTGTCTTCTATGTTATACGCATTTTTTTTGTTATTGGAAAAAATGTCCCAATCCTTAAATTTTTGTACATCAACCGTTTTATTATCTACAAAATAAAGTTCGCTCTGTATTAACGTTGATAAAATGAATGGAAAGTATAGTAGTTAAAGTATATTAAGTTAGTTTCTGTAGTTATTAACTCCACTTCATATAGCTTGAAACTTCCCGCATTTATTCACTATTGCATAATAAGCTTGATAATATCTTGAGTTCGTGTTAGCATTCATGACCTCGTGCTTAACAACAAATACTTTTAAGTGGCCAATTTCGTGCTGTGCAAATGATTTTACGTTAATATCAAAAAACGGATTTTTAACGATTTCCATTATTGCAAGAAGGAATAGAAAAGCGTTGATGAAAAAGTTAAAAGTTTCTTTGGGTCTCTCGATGTTGATCGGGAATCACTAGTACTACGAAGAGATCAGCTATTAGGGAACTTCAAGATGCTGTTCGAGAATTGGGAATCCTAACATTTCCACGTGTTGTTTGTGCTTCATCAGCCGTTTCTAGCTTCTCTTTTCGCTTTTCGATCTCAACGGTATCTATTAGAACGTCATCACGTTCAAGCAAATAATGCTGAATACGCTCGCCCACTTTACCTTATTCAAGATGCACTATATAGATACCTACCACATACAAGTAACCTTACTTTGCATTAAAATACGAAATTAAGGCAATCTCGCAAACTCGTTCACTGCTATTACCAGCCATGTCAAGTTTTAGCAAGATATAAAGGCGGCTTTGCATATCTAAAGAAAGATGCTTTCTATCTTGGAAATAAAGGTTGCTTCTTCGATATCCTAAATTTAAGGAGTATCTGAAAAATTTAATTCCTGAAAATCTATTTTGTTCCTATAAAAATACAATATTCATTTCCCCTTACATCTAAAGCATTTTAAGTTTAATGAGATTGGTCAATGTATAACGGATAAACTACATTGGCATTTCAAAATGCTTTAAATTTTGTATAACATGGTAAATTAATTGGTCGTATGAAACGAGCTGCCTAAAATTTCTCTTTGATAAACCATTCGATTTAATTAAATATTAATTCAATAAAATTTCATATTTTACGCAAAATGTCAAATGACCAGAAAGTAATAAACTTGGTTCCATGTAAATACACAGAATATGCTATACTCTATATAGAAGCCAAAATAATTTCTATGTATTTTGAAATTTAGTTTCTATTTATCACTGTAATTGTTATTATGAGGAAAATTAAAATTGTCCATAATTTTCTACACCTTGTGTATAAGCTTCATGAAAGTAATTCACCCCTTATAATTTGTTCGGCCTTTTGGACGTGGGTAGTAATAATTTAAATCTAAATTGGCAGTGAATGAACGAACCGTTTCAGAATCTCGGTTTAACTCTTTCAGAATGTAATGAAGGTTACGGTTATTATCACGAATGTTTCAAGATTCGTAAACGCACATGCAATTAACGCAACCGAGTTCAATTTACAGCAGCCTACATAACATTTGTTGCTAGAGAACTTTCTATAACAACTTTTGCTCAGTTGTACTGTGCAATAAACTTTAATATGTAAATAATAATTTTATAAATTTCAATCGTAAGCGACGTTTTTGGAAATAACGAAATTCGATTAAATCGTATTTAAGTGAAAATCGTGCAATGATTCGGATTTCTTCACCATCATTTTTCTGTCGCAGCTTGTTCCCTAATCTAATTGAATGAGAATTTAATTACACTTATTGATATAGCATTAGTACTAATGGTCTTAATATAGTACTAAAAGGACTTTGAAAATTTAAATGTAATTGTTTTGTCAGATTATTCTGTTACGCTGCTAGAATTTTGAACTTATACAGTGACGTTAAAATTCCTGCGTCAATCAACGTCATAATTGTTTTTGAACCTTAATTTCCGTCATTACCTTCAATAATATTCGTAATTTGTGCTATGTTTGGTATTAATCAGCTGCATAAAAGAATAAAATAAATAAGGATTTCGTAGCGGATTCATTTATTCAAAGGAAAATAATGAGGCGATTGGTGGTTACCCAAGCTTCAGGCCAAGGTAATATCAGGAGACGATAAGAAACATGCTAATAAAATATAATTTTAACTACATAACCAATTTTGGTCTACACTACGTGCAAGCCCAAGTCTTTACCGTAGTCCGTTGCAGCATTGACTATAAAATAATTTTGCTGATCGTGTAGTATTTTCAACTCTATTTAATATTAAATGCTAGCAAAAATACTTTTTCCTCCATCCATTAGATATGTAAAAAAATGTTTTAAAGATTTATTGATATAATAGACGGTTTTTTCTGAAACGCAAATTCTTTAAAGTAGTCCTTTACGAAGCGTGTTAATTTTCTAATAGACTAATACATATATTTTACGATTAAGAGAGTATTATTGTACGACACTTATTGATCTACATCGCTTTAACTTAATTATGATGATATATCGATAGCGGCGACATCAAGGTAACCCTATTAGGTTACAGGTGCCTCACAAATGAGAAATTATTAGTTCTATTTGCATGTTTTGGTATTGAAGAGAACTTTGCATAATGTATTATAATTATGTTGTATGTCATAAACAGATAGTTCAACTAGTTTAAATTTATACATTAATAAGATACTGAAAACAGGGCACCCTTGGATATTGCTATTTTGGTAACAAAGCAATTTCAATTACACTTCTACACAGTTACTTGTTAAAGAATTAAAAAGCAACGTACTATCGAAACGAGTTCTATATTTCACAAATTATGAATTATTATTATTTAACTTAACTATTGTTTTCTACGGTAATATAGTTTGGGCAACAGAATGATGTTATACTCTACAGAATTATAAAATTACATTACATTATTATTTTTAAGTAGCAAATTTCAATAACTAAACAGAATGTTTATGTTTTCTTTTGTGTAGTGGCCGCTTTTTCTGTATTTTGGAATGTACTTTCCTCGTTTCCTTTCCTACGGTGGCGTTTTTCCCAGCTTGAATTCTTAACTTTGTACTTAAACAACGAGCTTTATGAATAACCTCTATACTTTCGGAAGGTTGTCGATAGACGCATGTAATTCGATGATTATAACATTCCAGGAGGTATGGCGCGTCACACATACATCTTTCCCTGAAGGTTCCACAGTTACTTGGTGAACCCAAATCCAACCCCATCACTAACATTATAATGATTATAAAAGCACTCATTTTCATTACTCGTTTACTGTGCAATCGTTAAATTATAATTGAAACAATTATTGAAGATTTATAAAAGTTACGAACCCTTTTATATGCCAGGAAATGTAATTAAAAATAAAACAATGGAGGTCGTTATTTTTATTTCTAAAATTACGTTTCAGGGACGGGCTAGTTGTTTGATTTATTATTTATTTCTACTTTTTCTGTGGTCTTTAAAATTTTAAAAATAAATAATTTACAATTACCGATATTTACATAATGTTCAGTTGGGATAATAAGATCGTTTTTTTAGAAGAAGAAATTTGGATTCAAAGGCATTCTGTATTCTGTCAATTTTACAGCTCTAGAAAAATGTGTACGGTGGAAATGGAAAAACTACATAACATATTTTTCCTGGGGGTATTTCTGTTCAATAGAATATACGTGTTGCGTTTTGTTTTAGTTGATAACACGTCCAAACAATATGAATGATAATACAGCCCGAGGATCTGGAAACTGTACGCCAGTGTTGGTATTTCGAAACCATATCCAAATTAAAATTTATTCAAGGGCTATTAATAACTAAATTGTAGTGTAGATATTCAATTTCCCCAATAAATATTTCAAAACATTCTGGAGGATTATATCTGGTTTCAAGTAGTATCATACGTTTTTTTTACATTCAATATATCAAGCATTAAACAAGATTGATTTATGTGATTCGTTTATAAAATTCCTGTTAACTTATGAAATTATTTAAATGTTATTGAGTGGGATCTGTAATGTTGGAAGGAATTCAAGACAAATTTGACATTCCCCTTATTCATTGAACTGAAATGTGTTTTTGTATGTATACTATTGTATTGTTACATTGTTTTTCAATTCATCTCCTCTAATTTGATTTCTACCTTTCAAACAAAAGTTATGCAGGACCCTATATAACAAAGAGTGAAGAGGGTGCCTTGAGTTCATCCGCATTTATCCTTATTCTGTAACAAAGGTTCACAAAAGTAACTTAATGCAGCCCAAAGGCTCATAACCCAAAACTTACTTCCAAAAACTTCGATTAGCTTTGAGAATTCCTATCTCTTAAAAGTTCTTTTACTTTTGTGCCTCCATTTATCTACGCAGTAATGTAACAGGGTGCAAAGTACTACAAATTATGGTGCCAAAAATCGAATCTTTTATTTCCAGAATTAATTAATTGACTTAAATAATATGATTACGACAAATGGTTGTTCATTCTGGTTTTATGTATTAATTTTGTTTAAAACCCCAAGTTCAACTCTCCTACTAAGTACCTATAAGTAATTATATTTGTGCGTGTCGGTTGAGAAATAATTATTTTGTTTCATTTATAGGAAACATTTTTCTTCACCTTTCTGGAAATTACTGTAATAGTTTAAGATTCTAACAAATTTCAATCCTTCAGTTCGATTGAAATAACAAAAAGAATAATTATGAAATGGGGTTTAATTTATTTATTTTTTATATAATGACGCTTTATTTTGAATATTTGACTTTTCCTGCATGTTTTTTGTAATATAAGCAGATTAATCAAATCATTTTTTTATCAAATCATTGAAGCCTATTAGAAAGGGAAGAAACGAATTTCAATTTCACCTGATTGCTCTCAGATTCGCCCAAAAGCAGAATCCCCGAAAGCAATGTTGTATATAGCCGGTTATATTAACATCTCTGTTGCGCTTGAGTATTTCTTATATAGCTATCATGTCGTTTTATGAATATTTGCCCGAGATTTTAATTTAAATTTAAAATCTTGCTGGTATGTCACGAGTATTGGAGAGACAGTTTCCATTGAAGTCTGTTCTGTTTGTTACCTCATATTTTATATATAAATCACCAAGAGACAATTTACAGTTGACAAGATGTATTGTGCTTAAGTAAAACAGGAAATGTGCTAGTTTTTTTAGCCCCTGCTTCAAGAAATTGTTGTATGAATAAGATAACTTAGAAGAGCTGATATCTATTTTTTGTAAAGCTATCCCATCATTTATCATTTCCGATATAAATAGCATATACCCTCTTACAACCCTAGTTCGGGATATAACGCATATTTTTTGTTGAATCGCCAATAAATATTATGGTGATTGTTATGTATTATGTAATAAGCCTAAAAAAGATAGTAAAGCTTGTCACATATATTATATTCCAAACTCAAGATATTTTATTCTTCAGGCCAGGAGATGTGAGGTTTAAACCAAGAATTTTAAATATTATATAAAATGTGTAACAAAAACTGCAATAAAAAGTTTATCGTTTGATAAAATACTACTTGTTCAACAAATAGCACTCACATTCTTTCGTAATTATAGCAGGTGCACTGTGTACTTAGCAAAACGTGACTTTCCTGGAATTTTAAAGCTACTCCAGTTCGGCCAATTTTTTTTTAAATTATAGTAGAGCTGCAGAAGCATTGTTCCGAGTAATACGCTTATTTGTAATGAGCTTTTGGAATTATTATCCAGAAATATTCGAAACAAAAAGCTCACTCTCAAATTAGGAAGAAAGCATGTTTAAAAATTAAAATCTCACGAACAGGGTTGGTGAATGTGTCTTCATGCAAATGCACAGTGTCGTGAATTTTGGTACTTAACCCACTTTGATGCTTTTAACTTAAATATAAAATGTGTAATCAGGCTCGGACGACAAGTACCATTTGCTTTTAGCGATATCGCAATTAAAACTTATCATAAATTTAAACTAATTCTTTTGGAATGCGACGACAGTGGCCCCGCTTCAAGCTGAATTGTTGAGAAGGTATAGCTTTTGTCATAACTTCATTCCTTTGTGGAAAATGCCTCGGAGTGGTTTCTCAGTACCTAAACTACTATAAATTCCTTACTTTTACCTCGTTAGTAGAAATTTCTTGAGCATTTGCAGATTCTTGATTTAAATTATTTCAATTTCTATATTTGTTTGAATGCATTTTTGAAGTAAGATAAAATTTTCGAAACAATTCCTGTAAATCAGCTTCTTGTATACATCTTTTCGGTTATAGTTCAGGTGGCGATGGATTATTGATGTTACGTTTACAGATAGTGTGGGTATCCAAAAATACGAGACAATCGGGTCCATAAACAGCTTGAGGCTATAAAAGACTGTTTTATTTCCTTTTTATGTCGTGACTATTTTGCCAATTTTTCTATTTTCCTTCAAAAGTCAAAAAGTTGCATAAACGGGGAACAACGTGAATAAATTATAAACCATTTTAAGTAATTTTATAAGACGTAAACTTGATTGTTTCCCATCGTAAAATGTTGTTTCACCTCAAGTCTGATTTTATACATTTTGAATTAACAATTTATGCCCAATCTACGAAGGTTTTGTATGGTTTTAAAAACGAAGGACGAGGTATAAAACGTGATAAATGCTTTTACTCTGTTTACCGTGAAGCTTTATTATCTGCTAATTTAAATAAGGGCACAAAAAGTAGGAAAACGTTTTTCTTGCAAATCCTTCGCATTAGGGGACCATGTCTTTCGTCGTCCTTTATCAAAAACATACGTCAGGCATGAATTTGAATAAATAAACTAGTTTCTGCAAGTTATGTCGTAACCGTTATTATCCTTACCAGTCATTTCCGTTATCGAATTGTAAACGTCTATGAGTTGCTCCGATTAATATTATTAAGTACTATAAGAAAATTTACGTGAAATGTTCGTTTAGTTTTTTTTCTTTGCTAGACCCGGTTTGGATAGTATGTAAAGAGCAGACTAGGGAGGTTTTTTAAAGTTTTATTTTCTTATTCGTACCTCTCTGATTTTCTGATTCATTACTTTCTTGATGAAACGGTATTAATTAAGGAGATCTCATTCAGGTACAGAAAATTTCTACTGCAATTTTATGCTTCATTAAATGTGTTTATTCAGAGTTAGTTATATAGCTTCTTACCTAAAATTTTCTATTCATCTGACTATATATATACCCTAATATTTATAAGAAAATCATATTACTGCATACATTTCCGATATTACAAGATGAAACAGAAACAGCCTGTTTTTGCAAAGAAACTTGTGCAAATTTTATAATGATTTCCTGAAAATAATATAGCTTTGTAGAACTTCAAAAAGGCTTAACATTAGTAGTAATAAAACAGAATATAAGGGAGGTTGTTATCCATCCAACGCAGATATTTACATAATACACATGAAGGAAGTTGTATATTGGATATCTAACGAAATTCGACATTTTGCGTAAAATTCTAAATAACTTTTTCCTGGTTCATAATTTGTTTAGAGAACAGTCCGTTTATAAAACTTTCGCGGTATCTATTAATTCAAAAAAGGTGGTACGGTAGCTTAATTAATGACACATTTTCTGTAAAATCCGTGAATTTATGTCAAAGCAGTGTAAGTTTTTCCTAAGAGCTATTGTGTCAATTCCCAAACGTAATCAAGAGAAGCAGGCACGTGTATACGATTTTTCTTTGTTCTCAACAGATTCGTGATCTACATTTTCCGATTTACGGATAACTTACCACTTTCGCAATAAATCCTTTTGAATGATTTCCGATAGACAACCTGAAAGCACAGGGGCGTCGTATTCTATACGTGGCTCTAAAAGGGCAGTAAATGAAACTTTCTAATATGTATTACAGTCACGAAATTGCTAAAGATTCTGCCATCCTTTTCTGAGTGAGTATAATAACCATAAATTGAAAGTTCGTTCTGTTGTCCTCCGACACTGAGAAGCGTATAGTATAAACATCTCTAAATTAACAAAGTTTGTCTTTCTATTTATCCTCTGCGAATAATAATCAGATATTCCTTCATATTACACAACTTTCGAAGTAAATATGGATAATACCTACACGGATTTATGATTAAGCATATCACATTATGAGAGAAGCGAGGAGGTTTGATAAATCTATAGACATATTAGTGTCACGCTTACCATACAGCTTTATTAGTACAACGTACAACAGTTACAATTAGTGTTGAATCGTGCAATGAAACACAAAGGTTGGTGCTTCCAATTTACACTTCCTAAGCATTTAAGAGACCCATACCTGTATTCCCGTTTCCATAAAATTAAACAGTGCTTCTTGTTTTGCCAAAAAACCAAATCAGTGATTCCTGAAAAAAACAGGAAATTTATTCTGAACAAAAGAATCCCATTCGTTACTCTGTATGCGTAACTGATAAAACGGACACTGTTAAGAGCCCTGTCGGAAAGCACTGATCGATTTTGCGGCTCCTTGTATTAGTGATTTCCCGGTTGCACCTATCTGACGCGGGCCACGGAGCGGATAAAAGTGAAATAATTTAATCGGGACAATCTCGTACACCGACTGTCCAGGGAAAACCGAATTCAGCTTCGCTCTGAGAAATGCGGTTTAGTAAATGGACAAAAAATCGGTTACGTATACGACTAGACACAAATTAGAGTACAATTCTCTAGAGTAGATGCATTGTAGTAGAAAATTTAACTAGATTGCTCTCTAAGCTAATTAGAAAATTTATTCTTAAAGTTATTTCATAAAACCCAGATTATGTACCTTATTTATTAATTTGCAACCAGGCTTATAGCCTGGAGTTTTTGTAAACTCATTGTTTGTGATACCTATACTAACTTTCAAGTTGTATGTAGGCGTAGGACGAATATTTTCACAAAAATAAAATTTCCTTCTTTCAATTTTCTAAAAATTGACATTGATATAAAAAAACAGCAACCCAATATGAGTTAAGTTAGATTTACGTTTCACATCTTCTATATTCCTTGTTCATCTAAATATTTGATCTAGATGCGTAGGTAGACAAAAAAAAGTTGTTAAAAAGCAAACAAAATTGAATCGGTGTTTACAGTGTGTATTACATGGATGTTGTATGATACTTCACCGTTAAAACTTTTCAGCCCTTGAAAAGTAAAAAACAGAACAAGTACAAATGTACAATGAAAGGAGCTACCTTTGATTGTATTTCTAAGACTTCTCCGGAACAAATTCAAAAGTTCCATTAAGTGATAATATATTACAGTGTATATTGAATATGGAGATTTTTTTATTTGTTTGCGGCATGTCTGTCATTTTCACGGTTCAATGAATTTAGCCTTGATTTGGATCTATATGGACCCGATCTGTCAAAATCACTGCACGCAAGTAAACAGAAACCTTGTTATGTGAAACCCTTTTGTCTTCTATTTCAAAATTCATCATGTCTTTCTCTTGAAATGAAATTTCGCTTTTGCGTCGCAAAGTAGAACCTCGTATTTCAATCAAAGCTTTCTGAAATATGTAACTGTGCATTGTCGCTTAAACTCTAGTGATTAAATGTTTACCCTAAAAATGTCTTGTTTTACACACCTGCTGTTGTGAAACATCAATTCTGCTAGATTTAGGTTGCAGAAGCGACACTGCAGAACTTTCGTCTAAACCGCATGAAGTTAAATGAGTTCGGTCTTGTTGAATAAATCTCAGACAAAAATCAATGTACCTGCTTGAAGGTGGGCAGATTTATAAAACATGGAAAAAGATACTGCGAGAGATATTTTTTGACAAGTTGTCTTTCCAATAACTCGTTAATAAATTCAAAAGGCATTTCAATGTTGATATAAGCCTTTATTGGAGATTAAAAACGGCGAACGTGATTTTTATTTATTATAAGTCTTTATTCATTTCATTACGTTTTAAAATTCAAAGTGTAATTAAATATGTAGGGAACATTTATTCGTATTTCCAAAAATAGCTTGAATTAATTTCGATGTTTGTTTTTGGACATTGTAAAATAAATTACTTCCCGCTTTATATCGACCATAGCGTAGTTATCAAGTGCGTGCTTCCCCTTATAGAACTTTGGGAAAAGCAGAATTTCTTACGCCAAAACGTGACATCTTTTGTAACGGCGAATTAGTACCTAATTGTCCGAATACAAATCCCTTAGATTACACCTATTCAACTTGAAATGTATTTCAGAATGCTGTATCAGGTTCAGCGTAGACCTAAATAACAATGTCGTACATTTTTAGCAAAAGGAAAATATAAATGAAGCAACAGTAGCTGTAATTTCATAAACTTTCATCGTTTCATATTTATTTTATTTTTAAGATTAAAATTGTTGTAAAATTAACTAAACAAACTAAATTATACAATTATATATATCTCCTACAGTTTTTACTCAGTTATAAATATTCTAATGGAATATATCTTAATAAATAAATGTCCTTTCTGGGGGGTTCGACTTGGATACTTTAAAGAAGATTTTCTTTATCTTGACAATGAAATTAGATAGAAATCACTTCTAGTCGACAAAAAATACTTACTCACCAAATTACTTCGATCAAAGGGATTCCACATTGTAAGTTTTTGCAACCCGAGACGTCGAATGCGTTTCAGGAAGATCAGACTACACAAATGCTGATATTCGGACAAAAAGTTCTTTAGGAACTGGCATATAGGCAAGACCTTTTATCGAGTTTAATAGACATTGCTTAACTTTAAATGTTTATACTTACACTTGAGTCTGCAAGGATAGTGAAAACATAATCCATCCTTAGCATGCAGTTTTAATATCATTTTTATTTTTAGACTTGAAATATTTTTGAACGTTTGAAATTTATCCGTTTATCTTTAAGGTTTTGTACATATTAACATTGGAAATGTTTATGTTCGTATATGGGGCCAAAGTGTCGCGATCGGGTTTCGCCGCTAGCTGGCCGGTCCGGGCCGACAGCATAGCACGGTGGGCATACAAATTGGCGTGTGCGCCGTGCTCCTGTCCAGCCGAGGCCGATGGTGTACAAATACAACCCGAGGGCTTTAGCCCGAGGGTTGTACGTCTAATTCTGTATTTCCATGGTAATAGTCAGTGTTATCATTTCCAATGCCTCCGATGGTTGCAAGGATTGCGAAATCTGTGAATTTTTTTTATGAGAACAACTAGATAGTACATAGAAGTAATTTAAAAAATGAGATGGTTGGTTTATTCCTCTCAAGGGCACAATAAAATGTGTATGTCTTAATAAAAAGAATATTCGCTCCGAGTGACCTTATCAAAATAGGCAAAAAACTTGGACATTCGAAGGTTTTTACACGCAGAAAAATCATAAGACAACTTGTAATATACAACGCGCTGCCGCTGTCTGTCAAATGTTATGCGGTAATACCGTCTTCGCATTAAAAAATTAAAAGTAATTTTTAGAAAATAACTTAAAACAATAACTGTTTTGGCAAGAATGTATATTAGAACTTCTGTAATAAACTGTATTAAAGGTTTTTTTATGATCAAAGTAAATGAGAAAAAGAAATAATTTTTATGGCAACCTCAAAATTCTTTGAATAGTAGAAGTTAATGTTCTTGGTTTACGATTGTGTTCATTACACAAAAATGTTTTGTTGGAGAAAAGAATACTAGGGATTCTCGTTATACTCGTTAAATAATTGAAATTATGGTAACGATATGGTGACTTCTAGCACTGAGGGAAACGCAAACGATATTAAAATTTAACTAAAATATCTTTTCCAAAATTGTACGGAACTTAGGTAATAAGATCTGAACGAGTTTTTTAGTGGAAGTTTAAATTAATTTTAGTAAAAAAAATTATAAGGGTACTTTGAAGTCTAGAACAAACCTAGTCGTATAATTATAGAATGATCATGAAATTACTTTTATCGTAGTGGTCGGTCCAGGTCGGAACGTTCTAATGTTTAATGCCTGAATTTTTTATTGTTTGTTAAATAATCTCTCTAGCCGACAACACCCAAAATTGTGGTGGAAAGGCTATGTAAGGCTAAATCGGCATAGGGTTATAATTACGTTTTATGTAACAGTAAAATACGATTGCTGTACTTTTCATTCTTTTTCCCTGTATGTAGTATAAGTGGATTTTTTGGCTTAGCCCCTTTAGTTAGTTTAACATGAGATTTAGTTGGGTTGGGTAACTGGTGCAGTTAGGTTGACTTAATGGTTTTTTTGGGTTAGATTCCTGCTTTGGTTTGTTAATAAAAGAAGTAGAAAGTTATTTTAACACTCTGTAGAAAACGTGTTACGTTGTTATTATTTACAGCATTTCCTGGTTTTCCTTAATCTCGAAATCCTTTCCAAAACCTCTTGTGGTATTGAACTGTGTGTACGTTTACTTTACTCTTTCAGGGTTTAGTTTTTCACAAACGTTTGTCCTCTGAACTATGACTGAAGGGGATATTTTCATCGGTTACTGAGATTTATATTTCTTGCATTTTCTGTAAACAACACGAGAACGCCGTCGTTTATTTCTCCATAGAGCTTTGTAGTTCAGTACTTAAATACCCTAACAGCTTTTAACGGAACATTACCTGATCCTTGTTTATTCCCTATTATATCGAACACAAATGACAACTAAGCTGCAAGTGGTTACATTGCGAATTCAAGATAGCTACGTTCGAAATTTTACATAGTTGTATAATACATAAATAACTCGCTTGCTAGGCGTTTTGTAGCTAAAATACTTTAATGCAATGCTCTTAATTTATTTTACCAAACCATAATGCCTGCTTGAATCCGATTAGATTGGATGATATACAAATTAGTAGCTTCGAGTTTTCGATGTTTAAATAAAATATGAATTATTGATCAGGGGTAGAACGCTGTGAGTTCGAGTTCTGTCATCAAGCATACTTTTTCTACAAAAGTTAAAAATCTTTCTTCGTGGTGATGAAAAAATACTATGAAAGGTGACGTCATAAAAACTTAGAATATAAATTTTTAAGGCAATAACCTTCAAAATAGATTGTTTCAGTAAAATTGTGTTATAAACTTTCAGCACCTAAAATCTTTTTAAGGTATAAGGAAGTTAAAAGAAGTGAAAAGTAGTAAAAATTCTTAATGAGCACAATATAGTGTTTGAAAAATAATTACCTCGGTAACTCGTTAAAAGGTTGAATAAAACTGATTTTTTAATCCACTTTAGAGGTATATGAAAAGAATAAAATACAGTAAAATTATAAAAAATATTATACAGTAAAAATATACATTTTATTAATTGGACACACTGAAATTACATCTAAGAGATA
Organism: Hemicrepidius hirtus; assembly: GCA_963082805.1. NCBI lineage: Eukaryota > Metazoa > Arthropoda > Insecta > Coleoptera > Elateridae > Hemicrepidius > Hemicrepidius hirtus. The sequence goes on from OY720168.1 coordinate 23,277,107, forward strand.
AATAAAAAGAAGTTAAATGTAAATATTCAAGATATTGATTTGATCAGAACAATGGGAAAAATCAGACATAATTGTCAAATGTTTACTATATAGAGTGTATTTTTCAAGAAAATACAGTTTGTGTTCATTACAGCACACGTCCATTACAGGGAGGGATAGAAACAATAAAAGCTCATCAGGGATAACAAAATTACTTGTAATGGGAATGTACGGTTTTTTCTCTCTTCTGCTTGGTTCTTTTTTATTATTTCCTACTTTTAATTTCTATTAGAAAAAAGAATGAACATGGCATTATTCACGTTTGTTACAGGATATAATACGTACACCTACAACGAAACAGCACACACCGAGAGAGTACCTGACGAAATCTTATCCGTTCGATATGAGGATGGTAAATGGTCTAAACCGTATTATGATTGCGGCGGCGGAAATATCTGGATGCTCACATATACAGTTCCTTTCTTCGGCTACCATAACAACTCTTACCATTTCAAGTAAGTAATATTGTTTAGTTTAACAGAAAAATATGATTACACCCTTACCTACACGTTAATAAACGATATTTAATCAAGTGGTTGATTAAGTAAATATTAAAAGGCGAATGGAAATGAATAGAAAATAAAAATAAGCGTCAAAAATTTGATTGAAAGTAATTTACGTTTTAGCGCTACACTGATTAATTGAACGCGAAATCGAATGATCGATCGGTAGGTTTTAGTGACGAGTTCATCAGTTTTCTGAACACATTCTTCTGGTAAACCAGCAAATGTTATCTTGCTTTCTGTTTAATTTCAAACTTCCTAATTTTACCGTCGTCTCACTTTCCCTAATTTTCTAAATATAGGCACCAGAAAGGAGGATGAAAGGGGCGGTTGACCCGTCTAATTTTCGTTTCATTTTATGTAGTTATATCATAAAATACAGGTTTACAATTTCCACGGACTTTTCACGGTTGTTTTCCAGATTTCATTTCATTTTCATCACGAAAAGCTAACGTATAGAAGAAAATTTGTAAAATGTTATACGAAAGCAAGAGAATATCCATAAATTTAATAATTAACCTGCAAAGTTATTGGTTTCTACTTGGATGAACAGTAGGATACTGACGCTCCTTATAATATCGTTATTTTCCTTTTGGGTTTAACCGATCGCTTACCGGTATTTTCGCTCAAACGGTTTCGAAAAGGTATTTTGAAACGATATTTTTGCGGCTATTAATTATGTATATGTATGCCTAAATAGGGGCTCGCAATTTTGGAAGGAAAGCAGCTTGGTCATGTGTATTAAGTTGGTACTTATTTTACTAGTAAGTATTTTTATTATGAATATAAAATGTAATACAACGAGAAGAGATCTGTTGAGTGAGGTGTCATTTGACAAACCCTTGCCACTCAACTTCGGCTTACCCGACGTAACCTATATGGTGGGTTCTAACATGGTCAGGACATAACCTTCCGTTGACCGCCGGTAGAAGCTTTCAAATCCATTCCTTTGCGTCAAAGCGAGGAAAACCTTAGAAATAATTGCAGTTCACCTATCGTAAAGGACATGCTGATATTTTCAAACCACGTTGTTCTTCTCTTCGAAATTTCTTAATAATTCGGATACACTTCTTTCGGCTGAATACATTTACATACATTTTTACTTTAATCTAAAATTTTAAACTTTGTTTGAGGAAACATCTAAGAAGCTTTCTGATTTTAAAAGTATTCAGAAAACTTGTTTATTAACAGTTACATCACATCAGCAACTCTATAAAATACAAATTTCGGGCTCCCCTTTTCTTTTCTTTTCTTATTCGAGGTTAATATTTATTATAAGAAAACTCCTTAAAATGAGTTAAATCACAGTCATTCTTAATAGTCGATTTTGTGGCCATGGTCGAGGTTACATCCACTCTGAGTAATCGTTGTGGGTTTAGTCGGTATTCTGTGCAACAAAACGCAGTCAACACTTGTTGATGTTAAAAGTTATTAGTAGAGAAGTTTCTAACTGCTAGAGTAACATAATCCTACATATAACATCCACAAAAATAATTATCATTCAACAAGAAAATTATATGAAAACCTGAGAAAATATTAAATTAAATTAAATTCAAAGTTTGTTATATTTTGAGAATGTATTCCATTACAAATTCTAAATGAAAATTGCTATATTTTTACTCAAACTTTTATGAATTTATTTTACATTTCAAAATCAGAAACGAAGAGTTTGATATGCTGAAAAAGTCTCATTATGCGGAATGTTGGCTTCAGACACACACATTAGTGAAAAATTTAATATTAGGGCACTACTCATAGTATTACTGTTACATTTTATATAACACGTTGACATTTAAATGTTTGTTTGAACGTAAATCAGACTAACGTGACACACTTTAATTTAACATGTGCTTTGTATGTATTGGCATCTCTAATTTATCTACTACGCAATTTTATTACATAATTAATTATAATAGATAGAATTATATTTAGGTGCCCTGTTAAATAATTGTTGACCGCTGTGCTATTGTTGTGCATCAATTATTTCGAAATAACTAACTTTTGAAACAGCTATTGAACGTAACATATACAGAAATATTTTTTATAGGGAAATTATCCGCTTAATAAATTTCGGCTTTAATTACATAGTAACATCGATTTGCAAACCATTATGCCGCAGCGGGATGAATTTTACCATTGACAACTTGCGAACGATAAACTGTGTGGGGTTGAGTTTTGCAAGGGAACAATTGTTGAGAACAAAATTTCCGCATTCCGCAAATTGGTAGCCCTGGAGGTTGCAATGTGGAATTGAAAATTGCTTCCACAGTTTTCGAAATGATGTATATTGATTATTAAACGAGTGCATTTTATTTTTTAATTTAGTTCTGATCGTCATTTTAATGTTTTATTATAGAACATTGAAGCATGAAACTACAAGCTTGTTATAGTGCTTCAATTTAAAATCTGAAAAGTTAGTAATTAAATATTGTCGATAAGAAAATAAATTCTTTATAGAGTGGAGAATGGTTTTCCAATGTAATCTTACTGAAAGTATTCAAGTGTCTCAAAAATTTTGCAAAAACTTTTCAACAACTTTTTAGTCTTTCTATGTAGTTATATTGGTAAGCGTCAAGTTTAAATCCCTACAGAGTTTAAATATTGATTGGAACTTAATTTTCGTGCAGTCTAAAGTGGATCAGAAATATAAATTATATATTATACCAAAAACTTTATTGGTTGCTGAAAATGATGTTTTGGAAAATAAAACTTTGGTTCGCTAGTTTAATGATTTTTGGAATAAAAATAAATTAAAGTGGCTTTGAACAAGTAGGCAATTTATAAAATACCTTGTCTAGATCTAATTTACAAGTAATAGGTAAGCTAATTATTTGTAGAACATCTGGATAAGTTATAACCACGCACCAGTGTAATCTACGGTGCATATCAGATTGAATCTCTTGCCCTTAAACTAGAAGCTTAGATCGTATCTTTCGAAAAATAAACTGCTTTTCGTTGGATCCTTCCCTTAAATTTTTTTATTATTGCACTTAAAGACAAGAAAAATAAAATTTCTCTTTATGTTTAATATAACTCGAAGCTATTTGAAACTTTTCATAAGGATAAAATCGTTTTGCTTTTTTTATATTTTTAGGCATACATTAAAAATGATTATTAGTATCTACAGAGCGCTTACAGTCTTTTTGTCTTTGTATAAATCCCATTTTAATGATTCAGGTTATATAATGAAACCTTAGGGAAAATTTTATTCTGAATGGGATGAAAATACATGCGTTTTCTATCCTTACTGGTATTGTACTCTCCTTCCAAATCTTGTAATACATAGAATCTATGTAAATTAAATAACCATAAATTCAAAAGGTTTATTAAGCTAATCAAGAGGATAACCAAAACATATCACTAATCCCCAACGACAAGGTATAAAATATATTTACGTAACCGTAAGCGTAGAAGCTATGGAGAAACAAAGCACAATGCGGAGATTAATTTGACTTGATCTTAATTAACAGCACAATAATTTTAATTAACGATTAATACAAAAAAGGGCTTAAAGGAAACGTAATATTCAAATGCGAAATTTAATAAAATAAGTTCCTTATAGATTTATGTTTAAATAACTCATTACTTTATTTTTTTGCAAACTAATTACTAGGTAAAATAAAGTCTGTATATAAAACCATAAGGTTTGGAACTACTCCGTTCGACTAAACTCATTACGGTTTGCAAAGGGGCGTTTGTAATTTTAACATAAAATAAATGTTTTATAAGTATTATTTTGACTTCGATTGTACCTACTTCTTGATAAAACACTTTATGTAGCGCGGGTAAAGGTATATAAAAACGGCGACAATAATGAGTTAACTTTGGTTTGACTCACGTTTGAATTATTAAATAATTTAATTAGAAATTGTTACTTCACATTTGACGTTTTAATATTTCAACGTTAAATCAATTATTTGATCAGGTTTGCTTTTGATTATAAAACATATAAGGTTTATAATAAGTAAGTTACAACTGACATGAATGATCATCACGTTAGTCCAACTAAAGAAAAGGCGACACAATGGGGTAGTGACAGAAATTGGTGGTTACGCGTCTAAAAGGGAAACACTAGGGAATCGCAACAAGTTACAACGGAAATATACAATTTAGAAGGTTAAGTGAAAGAAGACTATCTACTGATATTTTCTTCTTTATAATAAACTGATTAATTTTCTGAAAATAAGAATATAGCAATTACATTTTAGTTTTTGCTTAAAATATAAGCTCATAGCTTTTTAACTTTCACTTTGTAAGAAAAAGGAAAGATCGTGAACTTATGCCCCTTGAGAAATGAGAACGATGTATAAGAATTGAGAAATTTTATGGTACATACTTCAACGTCGACTATTATTGCAGGTCGGATTGGTAGAATGAATTTATACTAAAGGTCGAGTTCAATCTTTTGATATCATGTAATTGCAGATTTTGAAATCGTAAAAAAATCATCATACATTAATTTTTTTTATTAAAACCAGAGCTTAAAATGTTTAATATGCCCATAATTTTTAAATTATAAAAATAATAGCTCTATGTAAACTACCCTTTTTTATTTCAACATCTAAGCTGATATTATAAAAGGGTTAGGATGAGCTGTAATAATATTCCGTATTCAGGAAGCCTACGCAATGACCTCTGCTCCCCGAATATTAAACTTAATTAAAAGATGAACTACCTATTGATCTTGATTCTAGATAAGTTATATCGACGCTTTGTGTAAAATCAATGATTATGGTTAGGAAATCACAGACTTGAGTAACCGCTTAGTTTGTGAACATTCATTACCTCCTCGTACCTTTCACGCTATAAATATTTTAGCATCCAAATTGTAGGGAATAATTCAAAAATAACAGTACAGAAACAAAGTTTGCAACTACGTTTTCGCCAAATATTCTAAAATTAATTTTAACCTTGTTTTCAACGACCTTAACGAGTAACAGTTTATTACGTTTCAGTTATAACTTCAAAACGTGTTTTTTATCATGCACTGAGGGGGCCTTCAACTGCTAAAGTCGAATTACGTCACTTAATCGAGACTTAATCACAAACATCCATAGACAAGGTAATTTTGGCTTTTCAAGAAAGATAACCATCCCGTGAGACTTGAACTAGCAACGTTTTGTAAGTCACCTTTGCTTAAAAATATGGTTGAGCGTCTTGATAGTCATTTTGGTTTATTCTACTTATAAATTTATATTGCTACCACTGAAACAGGCTAATGATGTAAATATTTATTTTTTGTATACATTTTTTTAGAATTCCTGAAGAGAATTACTTGATATTCATTTGTTTAACAAAAATATTCAATTTTCAAATTCAATATTTTCGTTGAAATGCAAAATTTTTTACAATTTTCTTTTTATCCTATTTTACTTTTGTGTTTGGTTGTGCGTGGTTTCGTTTAGAGAACTTCTTAGTACGAGACGCTTTATCGATTATGTAGATGGAGAATTACGAAATGCGACCCGAATCACATTATGAAGTGGCGACATAAATATAATCGCAACTAATCTGGTTAGCAGGCGTTGTAATCGGTCATCGATTGTGCATCGTGTAGGCCTAATCTGCGACAAGTAGCACTTTATAGGGTAGTTTGAGGAAGGAAATTGTATTTATTAATTACATAATTGTGGTATGGAAGTTAACGGATGTTGTTACACATTTGATTATATGTAATGCACTAACAAAGCAACAATAGTTGGTTGTTCTACTTTGGTACTGAAATCACTTATTCTTAATTATAAGAACAAATGAGATTAAACCTGTTAGAACCAATTAAGGAAGCGGTAATTTATTTTAAAATTCAGAACACCACTTTCGTCTTAAACATGCAAATGCGAGAGAACATAAAGTCAATTTATAGAAGTTACTTAGGAAATTACTTGTAAAATATTCAGATTTTTGAATGCACTGATATTTGATTATCTGAATAATTATTACCTAGGAAAGTAAAGCATTCATTTTCATTCAACCGATTCATTTGAAGGGTTGGTAATTAATTGAAACACAAGTTACCAAGCACGTTCATTATTCTGCAAGACATTTGTATTAGAAGCAAGTTGTCATTACGCAGTGCAACTTCAGAAGACGCGTTTTGTTCTACCCGCCGCTTTCAAACCCTTTCCGTATCCGAGATATGCAAATTTTACGGTAGTTGGGGCAAAAACATAAAAACAAGTTCAGTACGTTGTCATTAGGGTCATAAGTTAGTTTTCTAGTTTAGGGACATTTTTTTAATATACAAGAGGCGTTGAAAAAATAATTACTGCGACGATTTCACTCGGAAAGGGTTATAAAAATATTCAGACTAGCAGGGTAATTTTGGTCTCATTCACCTTTCAGCCGCTCTACTATAACAGCTAAGATAAGGTGTAACTGCTTTTGCGCGAGAAGGTATAAAAAGATACGTTTTCGACGAATCTCACAATGGAAATGAAGCATCTTATCCTAAAGCGTCCAGTAAACCACGACCACATAAGGTTGTTGTTCTCTTTCAATCGTATTCCATAACCAAGAACACTCAGGCAACAGAGGAATGGGACGTTTAGATGCGGTCGTTTGACCGCAACTCATCAATTTGCACATTTGGCATTGAAAGACGCCGCCACGATTCATGGAAGTCATGATTTCTTCAAATTCTTTAAACAATATTATGTTAGTATCAACTCTGTTTAGGCCCTTTTCCACAGTTCTTTTCACATTTTTCTATGTGTTTTTTTAATTCTCAACAAACTGCATGAGCCTGACCTGCTCAATATGTAACGTATTTCCAACTCAACCCATTTATAAAGTGCTTCGAATGTCATATTCAGGGATACACTCGTATCCTGTAAGTTGCCACAAATTTACGTTGTGTCTAGTTTGTGGTCTACTACAAGGGCTTATCCCGAGAGAAGCACTCTACATTCTCGGTTCAATGTCTTCCTAGATTTACAGTCGTTATTACCATTTTATTGCTGTTGTATTTTTACCTTTCCTATATTACATCCTTAATAAAAGGGAAGGAAAAATAATCTACTGATTATATTTTATACGTAACTGAATTGATTTATCCGGTTATACGACATAAACCTAGGAATTCCTTAACACATTCTTAACTTTCTAAACATACTTAAAGACCACCCTGTGAGCCAACATACGATATCCTTTGAGGTTCTTCATTAACCTATTCGCAGCAACACACTAGGGTGTGGGAAATACACCACACCCCCCAATGGACAGTTGGATAGCTGGACAGCTGGTTACAGACATCCTGACATTCTCCTCATTGAATTCTAGATTTCAGTAAGGCTTTTCAGGATAGCACGTGGCGTTAGTGCGAAGATAACATTTGGAGGTTTATCGGAAAGATAGAATTATTTGGTGGGCGTTAGGAAACGACTGACACGAATGATGTGTAGATAGAAGTTTGTTAATAAGTTACATGCCATGAATGAAGATGTAATATATAGAAAAATGAAATTTACGTTGGTCCAAGCAAAATTTGATATTAAAATGAGTGTGTAGTGCTTACATGTATATCCGGCTTAGCGTGTTTCCATTTGCGCTTGTTACAAATGACAGGTTCAGGCTTTTGGAATGACGTTAAGTATTCAGTCAGAGTATAGTAAATACAGAATATGCTGGGTTATTTTAGAGAGACTTCCAGTAAGCTACCCAACTGCGAGGAAGCAGTATAGTAAATACAGCTTTTAGTGGCAAGAAGATAGAAATACGAGCGGAGCGGCCTTTGTTGCGATTTCGTATATTGATTCGATTCTTGGGAGATTTTAGCACTTTGTACTAAACAAATCCTGACTAAGACCGATATCCGTAATAGACTCCCGGATTTTAAACTGAAAATTTTGTCCGGAATCGGGATACCGGCTAGTTTATTTCACATTCAATATATGCCTTTCATGTAACAGCCCATGGAAAGCAATAAACTCGCAATCATTCTGGTGATATATTTAGCGGCGTGTGTCAGATTTGTGACCGTTTTCGGTTCGCATTATAAATTAAACTGGGTTAGGATCGAAAGGGCAGCAAAACGGAATTATTGAAATCGACTGCGTGTTTCGCCCGCCACGTTTCTCTCAATCACATTAACGGAATTCCATGTGCTCCAGGGAAGTGAGCATTATGAGGTGTGCCATTATCTTCCATCTCGTTAATCATTATTATTACCGGCTAGGATGCTTCTCGTTATTCTCTTTAAAATGTCTGCTGCAGCGCACTACACATTTCAATTTGTTTAGAACAAAAATTCCAGATATTTCCAACAAAAGCCCTTTATAAGAGCTCGATTATTATATTTGACGCGATTCTGAAAGATGGATGTCTTCGACAAACTGAACTCAATTGTATTATTCAAATAAGCAACAACACAAACATTTCTTCTCAGATTTCATAGAAAATTGAAAATTATGAAGTGCGATTCCTCTTTACAAAGCCTCCTTTAACATCAAAAACATGCGGCTTTAGATAGCCTACTAAATAAACGGATTAAATTCCTTAATCATTCTTGCTTTATTATGCAAGTTATGTAGTGTGCTTCTCTGCCATGTATAATTTAGATCGTAAAACATTTTATTGTCCATCTTGAAACTTGAAAATGAGATATTATGTTCGAAATAAGACATTATTCGTTTCTTTTGTTATTCTTGCGAGTAATATTTTAACCCTCAGGATATAGCAAACGTTAACATTTTTAATTACTTTACAAACAAAGGTCTTCATTCCTGAAATTTTCTCTTGAAATTGTGTAAAACAAACAAAAAATGCGAACTACCTTCAGTTGAATTTCTGGTCTAATGCAGTAATGTTAAAGAGTCCTGTATCATCCAAACCCAAAATTGTTTGTCAACTTTAGCATTACACATTTTCCAGGTTTTATTTGCATTGCTTAATGTTTGTAACCGTCAGTAGAGTTTTCTTTCATTTAACAATTACAATTTATGCCAACTAAAAAATATTTGAAGAAAATACGGCGGAAAGATTAATTTCTAAAATAGTGCAGAACTATCTACCCCCAACTCTATATAATTATTTTTTTAAATAAATAAACGGGGTTAAATCCCGGTAACAGGGATGGTAGAGCTACAGGGTGTATTTTTAGTTCTGCTCACGGTTTTACTCAGTGATGAAAGGGGTGGAGTGATTAAATTGGTACTGTTAATCGGAAAAATGGTCATATACAGCCACATTTAAGACGATCGTTCGCCTGACTTTCGAATCCTTTTTACATAAGCATAAAATACAGAACTATAATAAGATTAATTATTATTAAACAAAATATTTGAACACAAATAACTTGGATTATGCCCAAGTGAATGAATCAACTTAATGAATAAGCTAACGTTAAGAGTTTTATGACCTTAACTCTTAAATAAATGTCGAAAAACGAAAGTCTTTACTTAACTTAAGTAACGGTAGTCAAAATGACTAAACCGAAATTAAAGAGTCTTGAATTTTGAAATGAATTCGGAGAGTGATAATAAACGAAATTGTTACTTAGCTGAAGGAATGTCGGAACTGATGGATCCTTAGATAAACGATGGACGATGGAGGGTTAATTTACAGTTGCGTGAACCCCCATAGTTGAGATATGAAGTTGTTTAACTTTTCGGAACGGAACTTAATGAACTAGTAACTCACTCACTCACTCACTCACTCACTCACTCACTCACTCACTCACTCACTCACTCACTCACTCACTCACTCACTCACTCACAGTATTTGATACGAAGAACAATTTATTCGAAACGTTGGCCTGAGACTCGACTTTTATCCGCAGAGAAGCGTTAACGGGAAAATTACGAAACGGTACCCCAAAGTGTATTTAATTGAAATTGCGTTGAACTTAATCCAGATTGAACTAATATTCTTAGCACCATTGTGCTAAACGAAAAATAGCGAAAATCCGTACACTGTCAAGACTTGGCCGATTTTTGAGTAATGTTTACGCGTCGCGTCGAAAGCTTGTGGATCACTGATCCTGAGGGGTAGATGAAAAAGCATCCAGTACGCAAGAGTGGCTTATCATGCGTCACCGGAAGTAAAAGGAGAGGTAATATATTGTTTATGTCGCCTTACACAAAGGAATTTCGTGAGACTAATAACTGAAGGGAGATGAACAGAGTTTGAACAGCAATTCTGCAGTCTTAACTAACAATTCCAAGAAATAATGTTGAAATCTATATACTTGACCAAACAGTTTCTCGAGCGATCGAAAAAGTTACGTGAGAAACACAAGTCGGCAGAACATACTAAAATGAACCAAAACAGCAAAGGGATACGATACCTCATGAGTCATGTTATACTCGATGAAATATAAAATAGTAATTTACGTCTCTTGTTTATGGTTATTATTAATAAAAGTGACTTTATTACTTCAAATTATTTATAATAGATTTGGATATAGGGTCTTAAAAATAGGATCACAAGAATCATACTAAAAACGTGATGAAACGAAACATCAAGTAGGTGTTGTGTCATGAAAAATCACAACGCAAATCCCTTAAATAAAATGTCCGCACCAAAATCGTATAAAAAAAGCAAAAAAAACTTTTTGAAATCTCTAGAGAAAAAAATATGAGTTCCGAGTTACTTCATATACCAATATAAACAAAAAACTGCCAAACGGTAGAACTTTTAATAAAAATTCTGAGTTTACGAATCTAAAACATTATAACTGAAATATGTCGGAAAACTTTCCTGAGGAAAATGTTAGAAACTATTTGCGGTTATTTTATTGATTTAAAAAGACAATTTTCAAAACATAAATGTTTATCATTTCGCATATAATTGAAGACGGTAATAATGAATAACGTAATACATTGCATGTACGTCTTGTAACATTTGATAAAGCATTCTCCATTACTCATCGATCTGTAATCCATTACGAGAATTTCTCGTAGCTATTAATTTGACGTGTATTGTGATTATATTCAATTTTCAGTATGTTTACTTGAATGTAACATGATAATTCCATATTATTAACTAAAACAATTTTTTAAAAATTCAAATTTGCTATTTAGTCTTTCACGTAAGAAACTATGATTTTCCTAGTGTGTGAAAAACGGTTATAATTACTGTTTTGCGTGTTTTAAAATCTGATATCAAAATTTATCATCGAACATGTTGAGATCAATACGTGAGCTGCAACATAACTACATTTTGGAGAAATTGCTATTTGTATGCATCAAACCCGTTGCATTATATTGCAGTACATTTGTGAGGTTGCAGTTGGTCTGTATCTAACTTTATAATATGCACAGAGTAATAATTATATAGACATGAAGACAGGAGTATGTAACACGAGTAGGAATTTTCATAATGGGATATTTCTTTACAGATATTGGGGGATGATTAGGATATTAGTTCTAAACTCTAATAATAAAAAAATATTTCTAATATTATTAATAAAGAAGCAGGTGAATATAAGAATTAATTCAATTTTTATTGTAGAATAAATGTCAACACTGATTGCTTTACCACGTACTTCTTAGATGGGGTTACTGCACAAGTTCATAAATAATGAAAAAGCGAACTGTGTAGTTAGAAAAGTTAACCACAGTAGGGGCTGTTGTAATTCTGAAAACCTAGCACGTACGGAGACAACGCGTAATGCGATAGCAGGGGCATTTAATTTGACAAGAATAGACGCAGGGCGAGACTTCCATACTTATATTTAAGATGAACCATGTGTTAAATGTAAAAATCAACAAGCGACTATTTTTTTTGGAGAAATTTACTTAAATTATTTAACAAATATTATATTTCATGTGATTCGATATAATGACGTTTGTAAATGTATAACGTTATTAGAAATTCCTAACCAATTGAGAAGTAGCAGAATATACAAACGCATTCTTTCTTTTCTGTATGGTCATTCCAAAGGTTTTTTCTGTTTGAACTTTTCCTTTGATTCACACCAATACATCACAAATTTAGCAACACCTAGTTCGTAATCTCACCTTAGACTTACAGAGCTCTGATTAAATCCAAGTAGAACAAAGACACTGAAAAAATAATGTTATAATAGCATGTAATACTGTATGGGAAGTTATATATTTGAAGACAATAATAATTATTATAGAACCATGTCGAAATACATTAATGGCTATAAAAGGAATCAACCTAAACCTACAAATCATTTCTTTTGGTTCCACTAAAAAAAATTATGCAATAGTGAAGTTAGTGCTTACCCAGCTAACACACACACGAATGAAACGGTTTGATAACAGTTTATAAACCGTTTAAAGAAACCAACATACGTTTGTCAAACGTTTATCTCAAAGCTTTGACAAATGTAAAGGTGACCGTTTGAGGCAAGTGTGTCGAACGTTATAAAATAAACGCTTTAGCGTGCTACGTAAACGTTCGGAAAAGCTTTGGTATAGGTTATATAAAATCCATTTGTAAACGGTAGTTAAACCGTTCACAAACAGTTTATAGACCGTTTGACAAAATAACAAGCGTTTTCTGAACGTTTACCCCAAATCTTTGACAAATTAATTGCTGAACGATTGAGACAAGTTTGTCGAACGTTCAAAAATAAACAATCTAGTTGAAATACAAACGTTCGGTAAACGTTAAATTTAAACCGTTTATAAAGCGTGTATGAATGGTTCAAAAGGATTTGTAAACCGATTGTAAAAAGGTTTGTTAAACGTTTACCGCAAAGCTTTGTGACACGTAGAAGATCGATCGTTTGTAAAGGTTTATGAAACGTTACTACACCAGATAAAAACGGTTTATAAAACGTTTATTAACCGTTTAGAAAAGCATTTTATAAACGTTTACCGCAAAGCTTTGACAAATGAATATAAAAGTAGTCGACACAGGTTTGCCAAACGTTCTAAAATAAATGTTTTAGTATAAAACACAAATATTTCAAAAAATGTTAAAATAATATTTATTTAGAATCCCAAAACACTCTTGAATTATATAATTTTTTATATTTCACAGCATTAAACTTACATTCATAATAATAATAATAATAATAATAATAATAATAATAATAATAATAATAATAAAAATAATAATGTTTGTTGACCACAGAGTCAAATTAATAACTATAATTATATTAATAATAAATAGAAGAAAAATAAAAATAAAAAGAAATAATAATAAAAATAAAGAAAAATATTAACATAAAATAAGCCTTATGTTATTTTTATACTATCTATATATAAATTATCTGAACTAAACTAAAACTAAGTATCATTTACTGCTGTTCTCCGTAGAATCTTCTGAAAAAGATAAGAAAAAAATCCATTATTTTAATAGTACAGCTTAGACTGTAAAAATACTAACTATTTTTTTAGTTTCTCTGTAAAATCCTAAAATCTTACACCGACGTTTAACTAACTTGACATTTTAAATGGAACACATTTTTTAAAGTGAACTTTGGTTCTCAAGTCTGAGTATCATGTTTATTCAAAAAAGTAAACAAAAAGTAATAATAGTATAATTGAAAATTTCCAAACTTACTTGGCCCTGTTAAAATTTTTCGGAGTGCGCCATTTTGGGGTTGTCAAAAACAATGTCGCCGATTTTTTGATGTCGGCATCGGAGGCCTTACAAAAACGTTTTCTGGTAGCAGCTAAAATAAAATTTAAATTAGAAATACTTGATTTTAATTAATTAACATTAAAAAATATAAATTATAAAAGTATATCTTACCCACCTTAACAGAAGAGTTGGCACCACACAACTTCAACAACTTATAAGTTATAACTATTTTAGAAATTTTTAAAATATGTTGTTGATTTTGGCTTGGCAAACCTTTTATAACTGACCACTTGTAAAATGCGCATTGTAGAACCCCAGATTCTCAGAACAGGTTTAGCACCCCGCGCCGTACCTGCATCGGAGGGGTTCGAAATCCTTAAATGTTTAGAATATTACAGTACAGAAATATTTTTCGTATACCTATTTGAAAAAAAGCGGTTTTACCAAAATAACTATCTTTCTCTCTCTCTCTCTCTCTCTCACTGTGCAAATTTACGGTATGCTTACACAAATGACCATTCAGTGAATATAGAAGGGTAAAGGATTATAACAAAAACGTTAGAGCAGAAGTATAGATACGTATTCTATCTTCTTTCAGCACGCACGTTTCACTTGTCAACTTCGTCAATGTACCGTATTACACCCTGTTCATACTTTTATGCCTTTCATACAATTTTCGTCGAATTCTCCAACCTTACAGACATGCATCATCAAGTTGCGATAGAATTGTTAAAACAAAACCTTTACCTTATGCTTTCTCTAACATTACTCGAAAATAGGTACTTCTTACGTTTAGTTCCCAACGGTTTACTAATCATGTCTGTAAGAAGCAACATTATCTGTTAAAACCAAATCGCACTACTCAAATGTTAATCGCAGCTATTTAAAATTTATTTGAGTATTATTGATTAAGGGGAATATTAAATTAATAAAATTTGTGTATCTATTTGCCTAATCATTAATCTACTTTACTTTGGTGATTCTAGTATAGTAGCCTTCTAGCCTTCACCAACGCCTGTATGCACTAGCCACCATTAAATTGAATATCGACAGTAAAATCACAACTTATTATTATAGCTAGCATGTTTTGTTTTGTACTCGCCAATGTAATTTATGGAACCAGCATGTTTGATAAATATTAATTCTTATGGTTTCATAAGATAAACTTTTTCCAAACGTACATGTTGAAGTTGAAACGATTTTTTAATCTCTACGTAATACAAAACTTTTAGAAACCTATGACTGGAAACGTTTGAAATTAAACGTTTCCTGAACCTCTGAGAAACGTATCTCTGACAACGTCATTTTTGAAATGGGCAACAAACCATCTCAGAATGTATAAGGAAATATGGTTATTTGATGTACGTTCGAGGAACGTTTAAAAAATGTAGGGTACAAACCGTAATATTTATATGGTTTCATAAACGTTTCCCAAACGCATGTGTTGAAACGGTTTTAATCTCTACGTAATACAAACCTTTTAAAAACGTATGACTGGAAACGTTTGAAATTGAACGTTTCCTGAACCTCTGAGAAACGTATCTCTGGCAACGTCATTTTTGAAATGTGCAACAAACCATTTCAGAATGTATAAGGAAATATGGTTATTTGATGCACGTTCGAGAAACGTTTAAAAAATGTAGGGAACAAACCGTAATATTTATATGGTTTCATAAACGTTTCCCAAACGCATGTGTTGAAACGGTTTTAATCTCTACGTAATACAAACCGTTTAAAAACGTATGACTGGAAACGTTTGAAATTGAACGTTTCCTGAACCCCTGAGAAACGTATCTCTGGCAACGTCATTTTTGACATGTGCAACAAACCATCTCAGAATGTATAAGGAAATATGGTTATTTGATGCACGTTCGAGAAACGTTTAAAAAATGTAGGGAACAAACCGTAATATTTATATGGTTTCATAAACGTTTCCCAAACGCATGTGTTGAAACGGTTTTAATCTCTACGTAATACAAACCGTTTAAAAACGTATGACTGGAAACGTTTGAAATTGAACGTTTCCTGAACCCCTGAGAAACGTATCTCTGGCAACGTCATTTTTGACATGTGCAACAAACCATCTCAGAATGTATAAGGAAATATGGTTATTTGATGCACGTTCGAGAAACGTTTAAAAAATGTAGGGAACAAACCGTAATATTTATATGGTTTCATAAACGTTTCCCAAACGCATGTGTTGAAACGGTTTTAATCTCTACGTAATACAAACCGTTTAAAAACGTATGACTGGAAACGTTTGAAATTGAACGTTTCCTGAACCTCTGAGAAACGTATCTCTGGCAACGTCATTTTTGAAATGTGCAACAAACCATCTCAGAATGTATAAGGAAATATGGTTATTTGATGCACGTTCGAGAAACGTTTAAAAAATGTAGGGAACAAACCGTAATATTTATATGGTTTCATAAACGTTTCCCAAACGCATGTGTTGAAACGGTTTTAATCTCTACGTAATACAAACCTTTTAAAAACGTATGACTGGAAACGTTTGAAATTGAACGTTTCCTGAACCTCTGAGAAACGTATCTCTGGCAACGTCATTTTTGAAATGTGCAACAAACCATTTCAGAATGTATAAGGAAATATGGTTATTTGATGCACGTTCGAGAAACGTTTAAAAAATGTAGGGAACAAACCGTAATATTTATATGGTTTCATAAACGTTTCCCAAACGCATGTGTTGAAACCGTTTTAATCTCTACGTAATACAAACCTTTTAAAAACGTATGACTGGAAACGTTTGAAATTGAACGTTTCCTGAACCTCTGAGAAACGTATCTCTGGCAACGTCATTTTTGAAATGTGCAACAAACCATTTCAGAATGTATAAGGAAATATGGTTATTTGATGCACGTTCGAGAAACGTTTAAAAAATGTAGGGAACAAACCGTAATATTTATATGGTTTCATAAACATTTCCCAAACGCATGTGTTGAAACGGTTTCAATTGCCACGGAATATAAACCGTTTAGAAACGTGTACCCGGAAACATTTGAAATGTAATGTTGTCCAAACATACTGTGAACGTTACTCCTACAATGGTTTGAAGATAACATTTAACAAACGTTTATGAAACATATAAAAATTATTTTAACATTTTACAAAGGTTTGTCTAACGTTTGCAATAAACCGTTTTTTAGAAACCGTTTAGAAACGAACGGTGTGTTAGCTGGGTAAGAATGCCCGCCTCGCATATTTCAAGATTCATTTCGGATCAAGATCTTAGGTAAGAGAGCCGTCATTTAAACAACAGCCGTCAACTTGAATCCTAAGGGAAATTTCATATGGTTTTCCTTTTAGAATCGTTTAAAAATGCAATCTGAAATCATATCGTGTTATCCATATTTTTCCTACAGGGTGACAAGAACTGACGTTAGATTTCATTTCATAAAAATATCGCAGATAAAGTTTGTTTGAAAAATAAAATTAGCCGTTATTAGCTTGACAGAAAAGTGGAAGTAATTTTATAAATTACACAGTATTTTTGACCTTTTATTAGAACACGTCAGAGTAGGATTGAATTTTGGGAAAACAAGTAATTGGCTAGATTTTATTAAAGGGCAGATACTACCTACAAAATAATATTGATCCTGCAGTAATTTTAGAATGAACTTAAAGGTCTACAAAACCGTAAAATCTGATGTTAACAGGATTCTACACACCTTTCCAGTATATGTTTGCGGGAGAAGATATAATTGAATGTCTTTCTGGTTTCGAGATTTATATGTCTGGCGGGAAATATTAATGTAAATATAAAAAGAAAGACGCGGATTTTCATTTTAATCATGTCAATGTCCTCAAATGTACTAAAAGAAAAAATTAAATTGGTAGCTTTAAAATGGACTTTTTCGAAGTAAATTTAGTTACCTACTATAAATTTGTTAGTAAGGGAGGCACGCATTCTACTTGCTTCGTTTTAGGAAATTCAATTTGACATCACTAAAAAAAAATGTCTAAATTTTTAAGACTTTTATGAATATTTTAAATGCTTTGATACATGGTGACGATAATTTAACAGGAGAGTACCTAGCTGCTAATGGTACTTCATTAATAATTTTTAAGAGAAACATTATCTGAAACTGTGCCTTTGTGTAGCGTTCTCGTTAACGCGCTCATCTAAAGCTGTGTAAACAAAGACTACATGTTTTAATTGAATTGCTGTTTGTGCGTATTTTGCTATTTTCTGAAAACAAATCAGATACTTAAGTACAAAATTGTTAACCTGATGATTATGTGCGTTTTAGAAAAGTTTACTAAAAATTCCACTATAAATATCAAAGTAGGCGGATTTCACTTCAAGCTAGTCGGGCAAGTATAGAAGAGAAGGATAATAAAATAAGATGTGAAAATCTCTAAGGGTTATTCGCAAAGAGAGTAAAGATGTAACGTTTGGTAGCGTAGGGATGCAATATTCGTAGGAAGAAGGTTTTAGTCTCACGTGTGGTGTTTTACCACTCCACCAATATCTCTACTTGATTATTGACATTTCTACTACTTGTGATACTGTTTTGTCTTAAGTTTCCCTCTCTGAGTGCCAGGTAGCGTAAGAATGTAATATCAGTTAATATAACTTTGTGAAACCTAATATAGAAGTTATGAAATAAATTCTCATAAACCTACGTAGTCAATTCTTATATTAATTTAGTCAGAGAATTATTTCTCGCATTTATTCATAATTAAATCGCAGCTTGAATATTATATTTCTTCACCGAAAAAACTTTTTTATTATCTTGCCTTATCAGATCATTTATTCCTGTATGCGTTCTGAATGTTCATTATAAACAGCGAACAATATATTCTGTACTGTGAGTTTTGTCTTGCCTTAATTTCAATGGCATCACGTTCATCTTAATGAAGTTTCTTACTATTTGATCATACAAGAACTAAACACCTTTGATAAATTATATATCCTTGGATATATTTGTCGCCGTGTACTTACATAACGAGACCTTATACTAGCGCATAAGCTGAAATACCTCACGAAATACTAAGGATTTAGTTAAACGATTTCCGGAAAAAGCTTTCGTTTGTTACACATGGGATAACTAAACTTAATTAATTTAATTTATTGTGTGGATCTTGGAAACAATAAGAAGAAATGGATAGAAGAGTAAATTAAAGATAATTGTTTTCTAAGGAAAATCCGATACCAGAAAAATACTAATTTCTTCAAGCTTCTCGTAATATAATTATATAACGGGTTTTTCATATTAAATTGTATATTATTATTATATTATTAGTGATTGTTTTGTCCATCCTGCGTTGTTTTCTGATAGACGAAATTTTTTGATTCGAAAAGAATAAATATGAGTTTTTACTTGAACTAACATTACAAGATTATAGGACAAATATTTTAATATTAGGTAATTATTATTTTATCCTTTACAAGCGAGGAAATGTAGGGAATTGTAACTCAATATTACGATTTCATCAACGCAACCAAAATTAACGAGAAATAAGATCCAAAGAAGCAATCCCAATAATAGAATTTCCATATATTAACTTTGTGCCGTAAGCTTATTTCCAAGTCGACTATATAATTTGCTTTAGTAGGAAGGTTACTACTATCTGTTTACAGTCAGATAAACTTTTCTTCGTTACATTTATATATCGAAACACAATCTGTTAATAAGAATCTAGTCATAGATCTTACGAATATCTTTCTGACAAGCAATACAGGTCATAAATGTTGACGTTGAGACTAAAATAAACAATTGGAACTCACAGATTTCTGAAAAATTCCTTAATAAATTATGAAATATTATTGCCTTAAATAACCAAAATTTGTGCTATACGATGAAAGATCACATGCTGAGATGAATCTTTACTTGAGAAATGCCACTTTTTTTCTCCCATTTATCGTAATTCTAATATATATTTTATTATTACATTTTGGAATAAAGGAAATTCGTAGTATCTATCTGCCTCATTCACTAAACTCACATTTGTAGATTTAAATAAAGAAAACCCGGTAGATAAACAACAGGTATATAAAGTTCGAAATGTTTGAGCATTGCTTATAACCCCTGAAATTCCCTTTAAGTATTCCAAAACCTTAAATCTCGCAAGTGGTTTTCATCAAATATGTACTAATGGTGAACGTGACGTTCTGCGAGTACCATACCCTTTTCGAGTACACGAAGATGACCCAGCAACGGTCCAACAAGCAGCAATTTATGAACACTTCTCTCAGGTCTTTGGGGATTATGTTGTTTTATTTATACTAAACGACTGCGTGTTTAGTACAAAATATTACTATCTTAGGTCTATAATAATAGTAATTCTTATTTACTTCCTAATACAAATTTTTATAATAAAATATATTTCTTTTGTCCAATTATTTTTAATATCGTACGTATTCTAACAATTCTAGAATGTATCTGTTTAGCAATTTTACAAGTTCTACAAAATACAACCCTTCCCAACTGCGATTGGATTATACCGTTCGTTGGTTATTTCCAGGGATTTGAATTTCAAAATCGGTGTCAGGTATAGTTTGCCTTAATGCAAAATTCGGGACGTTTTAACAATCTCATAATAATTACAAATTCGTAACTAGAACCTATTTTGTTGTTTGTATTTCCACTTACTTTTGATTGTCCTAAAAATTATCTTTCGTTTGAATAATTTTTCTATTAAGAATTGTTTTCCAATTACTCTTTAGATGCAATTTTCTAATTGAGGAAATGTTGTTGGAACAATTTGGTTTTCAAGCAAACTTCAATTCGAGAAATTATATTTCTTTCCCTTTCCGGATATTATCATTTTTAACATCCACTAGAAATCTAACAAAACGCACCCCCTAGTTTGCATTAAAATTTTAAAGCGTATAATATTCCAGAACCTAAATCTACTAAGAGTGTGAAGACTGTAAAGGGAATTATGTTTCTAAACATCATCATCGCCCATAAATGTTTAACTAACTTGTTAATAATTTATTTACGCTATCGGCGTTGTAATATTATTTTCAGTTTACAGTTAACGTGTTTACTGGATTAAAATTATTTTCAGATATTGGCATAAAATCCATTTGCTGAAAAGCCACCAACTTTTCGTTTCCTCCATCCATTCACATCATAAAATTCGTGCTGCAAATGACTACAAATTAATTTCACACCAGGACGAACAACTTCATTTTGCTGCAAAACGTTCACATTGAATTGAAACTGAAAGGGCAATAATTACAATGACACATATGAATTACCCGTATCTTTTAATTCAATTAATTTTCAAGCAAATTAGTTGGATTGACGTTGTAGATTAACTAGTATAGAACTAAAACTAATCTTTAATGGACTTTTAATCTCGATTATTTTCAGGGCGGTTCAGTACTATCAGAGGGTAGGTCTTTCAGGGTTACAGTTTAAAAGATTTTAAAGAGGTTTGTTTAAGGAGAGAATAACTTTTGTGAATTGTAGAAACAGAAATAGTTTTTTTTCTAATTCTAGAGTTATTGAATAACAGTTATGGAGTGAGACAAACAATAGAAAACGAAAGTTTTTTTTGTGCAGTAAAATGTGACTGACGATCTTCATTGTCTTTTCAAGTTTGTCGCATTTTGTTCAGCAGATACGCTGAAACAAAAACTTGTTTTTTAAATAAAGAATGATAGCTCTTAAAAAAGCTTAAGGAAACTTAAAATATAACGCACATGGTACCAAGGCGTAAAAACTCTATTAAGTATACTCATTTATACCTTATATACATAAAAAATTGCCTAGGGTCCGACAAGCACAGGGGTGAATGAATACAGCCTTATCGGAAAAACGGTTAACGCAAATTTTACCTCGTTTTTTGTTATTTCTTTGTTTTTGAATATCTGCCAGATATATCAAATTTATGTTTTAGAAACACGTATTTGTATTTTGTTATGGTACGCTGATAATATGACGTCAATTAGAAATGTAAGAATTCTTGATAAGGTGTATCAGGTAACATTAGGTGCAGATGACGTGTGGTTTGATAATAAAAGTTTATGTGAGTCATTCAATGAAGTGTTACTACTCTTTATGTGCACTGTTGCATATTCATTATGGGATCTTGAAATAATAAAATTCATTTTTTATTAATTTGGCAACTAAACAATTTTTAATATCAAAACAAATGTTAATTCCATCAAAAGACGTAAGGATAATAAAATATTTTATTTAAAACAATATCTTTATGTTTGTGAATGCTAAAATTTCTGTTTTAAATTAGATCTTTATATTCGTTCAGAGTTCTTTGTTTAGTTTAAATTTACGTTTTAATGAATTTATTCCATACTGAGACGTCAGATTCTGTTAGTTTAAAAGAAGTCACCTTTTCAATTTTATAAATTTCTTTGCGTAATGTGAAAGGTATTTTAAAATTAATAATAGCACCAACAGAACCATAGGAAACTTAGAGTATGATACGTATTTCGAGAAAAATTAGACTATAAATGGATTTTCAAAAAAAAAAACTTAAATATAATTTTCCTAACAAACGTTGTAATGGAATATTAAATTCGGTAAAAGCAGCTAAATGAGATTGTGTGAAAATCGATAATTTAATAAAGCATTGTTTTAGATCTCAAAACAACGTTTACGTTAAAGCTACAACAAGGTATAGGTAGAGCTTTTAATATCCGTATGTAATATATAAAGAAAAACTAAAAGCAGGTCCTTTGAATTTACTGTAATTTTTTTTTAAGTCACCTACAGTATTTTGCTTTACACTACCTACCATCGCAGTGCAGGGTACCGATTTAAAGTTTACCTGCAGACATTTTCCTGTGGTGTCGGCTACCTTACTACATGTTCATTTTTACTGTTTTCGCTGCTGACCGGAATAGATTCCAGTAGTACTGTCTATATTTAGTGGTAAAAATAATATTGTTGGAAAATTGATATTTTCCTATGAATATAAAATCTAGAAAGTTTTCAGCTTTAACTAAACTCAATTTCAAACTAAAATATAAATTTTAAACCAATATTTATAATGCATTTCAAAAAATTACATTGAGAATAATAACAAGTAACAATAATATTTGTTATTCTGTTTAATTTATGTAAATAATGTTGCTAATGCTATGCAAAAATTGCGAGGGAAGCGTTATACGAAAAGTTATAAATAATTCAGTTCAGTTTATGTGCATGGAACATACTTTAAATTTTACTGTTACATGTTAGCGTTGCTGCTATAAATTCCGGTGAAAACTATTCAATATTTAAAGAGCATATGAAAACCGAATTGTTTTTAATGCATTCGACTTTGAACATACATTATTCGAAAAAGTTTGGTAATTCTTTTGGTAACTATTTTGTTCACGGATTTTGTGGCATTCTCTATCCATGTTAGAGAGATACCATGTCATAAAGTACTATGTGTTATACAAAGACCTCCGCAACTTAGAGCGACACCATGTTATAAAAGGACCTGTTAAACGGGGAATAGCTATCCTATATATCATGTTTGTGCCAGAAATATTTTCTGTATTTTATTAGCTACAATAGGGGATTTAGGTAACAGTAAATAATGCAACTGAAAAAAGTTGGATGTGTTATGAGCTCCAGAAATTTCCGCTGTGCAGCTCAACGTCTACTATTCACTGCAAAAAAGGCACCAGCGACTGCAACTGCATTTTCATCAAACATTTAGATACTTTATGAATAAATAAAAGCTGTATGAATACTTTTTTTAATTCCACATTTTATACACTGTTACGTTCAAAAAATATAAACCATTCCATTTGATGAAGAGCCGATTACCTACTGCAAGATACGCAGTGCTTATATTTTCTTCAATTTCAATGAAGTTTCACATTTAGTGATGCTCTTTGAAAGGATACCGACTGTGTAGCTTATATCTGGTATTGAATGGTTTTTTTATATAAGCACTAACTCGAACCGTAATCATTGAAATATATATTTGTATTTCGGAATATAACGATATTTCATGATTAATTTTAACGAAATAATCGGGCAAGTATACGAAAAGTTTCTTTTTAAAGTCCCTTAAAGCTAGAAAGATTTTTTACTTTTTTCGGCTACTCACCACTTTATTAATTTTATATATTAGCGAAAGTTTGCAAGTTTAACTTCTGCCTGGTTGCAGGTTAAAAATCTGTTGGGAAATTGTTTCTCGTAACTGTAATAAAAATTACGCATAAATTTAAAACAGTACGGAAGTTTTAATTTTCACTGAAGTACTTTTATAATATTAAATTTGAAGTTGTTTGTTCAAAATTGTTACTTCACATTTCAGTGTTAGAACTATTGTAGTTTTATAAAAACTTGCTCTGTCTCGATAATAATTTCATTGACTTTATGATTTCTTGTCTAAACTATGGAGTGAATATTTCAAGTGAATTCTGTAAATATTACTCGGAATTTTAAAATCTAAATCTTAAGTGTTTCAAATACTCTACTCTTTAAACTTTTAGAAGTTTTGTGAATCTTTCCTAAAACTTTTTTCTGATATTTCGCCTTTCCCATTTAAATGTAAGGGTCTTAAGTTAACAATGAATATAAATTTTAGGAGATTTCTCGAATGGTACGGTTATATTAAAGATATTCGTCACTAAAAATAAACGAAAAGTACGCTGTTTTCTGATTATTAATTGAAGAAAACAAACTTGTCGTGTAATTTAAAGAAAATGGTGTTCTTATAAAAGGTTCTGCTTTCTGAGAAAATAGATCAAACGTCTTATAACTTAAATTAGCAGGAAGTTTAATTCTCTGTATAAAACAAGGAAATCAGTAATTTGTTTGAGTTTTACACGATAGCTCTTACCTCGTTTTTCGTGTTTACCAACGTTTTGATTAAGTCGCGATATCGATTTTACCGCAATTTTAATGTTTTCTTAGTATCACTTTTCCTTGTTAAATAACAACCCATTTCCTGTGAACTACACTACTATTTTTAACAAAAAATAGTCGTATTATTCATAAAAACTTACTTAACAAAGCTTTAAACTAAGAAAATTTCAAATACTGATTTAGATATTTTTTGTCAAGAGTGCTTACTATAGGTTTGTGTTAGTATTAGATATTCCCTACAGATTGCAATTCATCTTACTTTGAAAAAACTTCCTAACCCCGACTTTCGGTAAGATCATTTATGCTCCGGGCCTTTCTCACCAGATTCTTGTTAGTTGGCCTGTTCTGCATCTGTGGTAGTAATTTCAAGTCATTCCGATATCTCGTTCCAATGTTCCAAGATTTTGAATTATTTCGAGCGATTCCACCCGTTCCAGTTTAAAAGCTCGGGTTCAAACTACTATTTTGTTTGTATTAAAAAAAACGTATATCTATTTATGAAAACAAAGGGTTTTACATTTTATTACAAGCCTTAAAGCTTATGTTGTCTGAAATTATTTCATATGGACGAACAACTTTAAATGTATTTATATATTTATATGCTGTAGGGTATTATTCAGCCCAAAAATAAGTTCCTATTTTTAATGACATTATGATCCCTGTTTTCCTTTTCAATTAACAAAAGTATATTAAAATTTAGCTTTCCTAAACACGAGTATTTTGGGGTGATAATCCAAATTTGATGTAGAAAATAATTCGGTTTTAAAAAAGCAAAGGAAGTACCAGTAGCGTATGCAGAGTTTAAAATTAGACGGGGAAATTGAAAAAAATCTGCATCAGACAGATAAAAATTTCGAAATATTAAAATGAAGAAAATGTTTAGTATATTACCAAATATTTAATACTTCCTGCAGGATTTATAAAACCGATTTACATTATCAGCTTTTGCTTACAAACCAAAAGCATGATTTAAATCCTTTACAACAAAAACACTCAGCTACAGAACTCAAATTGCAATGAAAAATAATAAAATTATAACCGTAATCATAATCTATACCTTAATGTGCGAATATCAAACCTTGAGCTGCGCTGATCGCTCTAAAAACGTACTACCTTTTTTCCAACTGCTCTTTCACTTCTGATTTTCTCCGGGAGTCCAGATAATATAACAAAACATAAATTAATCTATCCAATAATGTAATACGTGTATGAATATCGCATCGTATACTCCACAGTTTAATTTTTTTTTCTAAAAAAGGATTTCCAGATTTTGTAAAGCTTGTATACCGGTTTTTGTATTGGCAATAAGGCTTGTTATCTCATGCATATTAGTAGCCTCTAAGTGGAAATATGTTCAGCAATATAGCTTTGTAATTCATACTCTTTGTCGAGCTGTTTTTTGTTGGATAGCAAATTGGGGTAAAATGAAAGGTTCGTCTTCGAGCGGGACAATATAGCTAAACTTTGTATAACGTAATCTAACAGCTCTGTATTTTAAGCTCGGAGTTTTAGGTGTGGAAACACAATTCTGCAAATATATTTTCAAAGCATGATGTCCTGACAACATTGTATAACAAAATTAATAGTTCGGCTATTAGATAGTAAAGCCCGTTATCAGTATTTTTCAGACTTTCGCCTGTAACACAATTTTAAGTGCTCCATAAATGAGTAATGGGGCAAGCGTAGCATAATGCATCATATTATAGAACTACTAGAATGTATGATGTTGCAATGTAAATAATTTCAGCAATTATATCTAATTTGAATAAAACTAATAAAAGTAATTAAAAGTGCAAAGGGAATAATTCTTCGTTGTTGACTAATTATTTGAAATCTCAGGCTTACATTTATGGTAGATTTATTTCGGGATAATTGTATTATGTTGAGAGAGTGGTTAGATATAAGTTAAACTCGTGCCAAATTGCAGTATTCATGATGAAAGTTAAGCTTGTTTGTAAAGGTTGCTGAATTTTTAAACTGAGAAGTATGACGTCTAAATGAAGCTAATTATTAGGAACTGTTTTCATGAATATAAAAGCTGAAATTTTCAAAACTTCTGTTATTCCCACCTCCTAATTTGTAATCAAGAGACGAGGAACCCTCAACAGAATAATATAGTCGACTCTCGTATATTTGGAGTAATGAAGGAAATGATGGAGTACGGAACACAAACGAGCAGAAACCAACTAAACCAAATACTAACAGCGCAATAAATATATCAATTATATTTGAGTATCTCATAAGAATATAGATAGGATATAGATGTACAGTACTTGTCATATTATCAAATTGTTATATAAACTAGTTTGGTCAAGCTCAATCTAGTGACGTCAGTAAATCCTGTCCATCAAACTTGTCTGTCACGCTAACAAACAAGCTACTTTATAGGTCAGTTTGGATTAAGTTGTAGACAGCATAAGCAAGGGAGTATTATCTTTATTAGGGGTGCTTCGTACAAGCAAGTAACAAAAAAGAACTGAATTTTCTACTACTGAAATATAAGTCTGGATTAACGTTATAGTTACCATCAACAAAACGACGTAGGCAATAGCTGCTTGAGCAAGTGCGGAAAACTTTAGTTCCGCATCGTTTTCAGCTTCTGTTGTCCACGCATTAACATTTATAGCAATTTAGCTTGAAAGAATTCCATTGAAGTAGGAATTCCTTTGCACGCATGCGGAGTCATTTGTAATGTAAACTCAGGTTAACTCATTTGATCTTGATCGACGAATAAAAAATCGGGAAACAAAACAAAATCGTTGGTAAACACTGTGTCCAAAGTTCTGTGTATTTCACAAAAGGATGAGGAAATAAAGGGGAAAGGAAAATAAAGTTTAAACTGAAGGCGGTAGCTGTATGGGACATTGCTGAAAGAAAACAACTCAGGTGGAAAGGCCATTATGATAAAAATGAAAAATGTATGGGACATGGGTACAACCAACAGGCAATTTGTGAGATTTTTGGAACGGAAAAATAGAGAAGATACAAAAGGAGTAAATAAGTAATTGACAACTGACAAAGGTTCTACAAAAACAGAAAGAAAGAAAAAAATCTAAATTTGAGTACAAAAAGTACTAATATTTACAACAATACTAGTAACTAAACTCGATATATAGCAGCTCAGATATGCCGTGTCCTTCCATAAAAATATTTATTGGTTGAAAACGTATCAATCTTGCATGTTGTTTATAGGGATATAAGTTTTACATGAGGGATATCGTAGAAAATGTTTATATGTCCTTTAAGTGCTGTTGCAAACAACATTTCCAAATGTTACATAAGCAAAAGTTTAAGCAAATATAACAGGTTAACTTTACAAAATAAAAGTTATTATTGAATCATAAAAGAGTATATTCCTTGCTTATCGAATGTCGAACACGCCCATTGACTAACAAATTACTCGTGTATAATCTAATATTTAAAACCAGTGAACAGTGTGGGACTAAATATTAGAAGTGCAGCCAGTTCTCCGGTTTCATAAATATAATTTTAGGTATGAAAATATAATTACAACAGTAAAGTACTATTACAGTAATTTTTTGTAACAAAGGCGAAAATCCCATTTAGTTCGCAAGGAAAATGATTGGGTATTCGGTGTTTTTTGTGACGTGTGACAAAGTAGTTACAATTTCAAGTTTGACAAATAGGCATTTTAAAAGTAACTTTTATAGCTGTATACATCCGGGTCGCCGTTTTATTTGGTCGTTACGGTCCTCGTTCGTTTATTTGATTCAAACTTACTGTGTAAGTTTTCTGCTCCTCAGTTTATTAGTATTACATCTTCTAAGCACAATACCGTTTTATGTCACTAATGAAAGGACTGATTACTGAAGATCATTCATCACCTGTACTAGTGACCGTTTTGATAACTTTTCGTGCGTATAGATTGGTGGTGGGTAATGTATTCAACATACGCTTCTATCTCGAACGCTTTGTGATGTACCGCAATGAACATTAGTACACGTGTTTATAGTAGCAGGCTTCGAATTCGGCTTCTATTTGCTTTACTTACTGCTGCTAATTGTAGATATTATGACCGCAGGTTTATACTACGTAGGGCTTTGCATATACCCGTGATTATGCATTTAAGTAGCTATTTAATTCAAATGTTACCGAAAATATAAATTTAAGGGGTTGTAAAATATTATTCACGTATCTGATAATTAACACATATTTTCTCTACACACTTAAGGAAAGATTAGTGACCATAGTCTCCAAAATAAAGAAAATAAGTAACAGGGAGAGACCGTACAATAATTAGGAGTTAAATAAACTATTCCCTGCGAAATATGGCACTCTACTTTAATTTATGGACAGAGTCCCACAACTAATTAAATACAAAGTTGCTTCCTAACATATTCATTATACAATTACAGTAGATAAAGAGAAAAGTTGCATAATCCAAAATTATTGTATGTTTTTACATTTTTGTTCGGGTTGGAAATTTCAATATTTCTGACAAGAAAACGTTCCGATACCAGGGGGTTAGTTTCACAATTGAAAGTGAATGCTGGGCTCTCGACTGCATTCAAGGGTTACTGTTATCTTTCACATGCGGGTGGAGGAATTGTTCTGTAACTGTTGTTTAAGGCGTTTCAGGTTACAATTGAGACTTGTTCGTCCGTCAGTGTCTTCTCTTCCAAATACGTTGGAAGCCTTCCGTAATGTTGGCCGCTCTTCCATGAAAGGAAGTCAGCGCGGAAACATGACACCTTTCGATGGGTTCGGTTATTTCTTATCTGGCTACCTCCTAGGGTGGTGGATTGTATAATGATATATACCCTTGGCAACATTTTCATACTGGGATTCATTAGGGCAATATGTAAATAGACGGACGGTCTTGAGTCTGGATGGCATATTTTCCATCCGAAGACGGCTGGGTTTCCCTCTGGCACTGGAGCTACTTTCCGTCACTCGAATTCGTCCGAAGAATAGTTTCTTCTGGGGTCTTTTGGGACTACTACTAACTGGTTGCAAATGGGTTTGTTGGTACATCTTGTGGACCAGTGTAGCTTTTATCTTATCGTGTGTGATTTCAAGCGTAAAACATTTTCCTTTAAGCACGATCACCTATTCGGCAATAGTTGTGAAGGAATGAAACACCTCATTAAAGATACATTTACTGTTTGCTGTTTAAATTGGCCTATCTGGAATAAAGTAATAGCGCGAGAAACTTCCATTTAAGGTAATTGCCTCGTTGTGTCGATTTGTGACACTTCAAAATAAATTGCGAGAAATTTTATTCCATTATTTTCTTTAAATGTATTCGTATTTTAAAATTAGCCTTGTTTATAAAACATTCTTTTTACATTTACAAGGAATTCTTTTTGTTTGTATAAAATAAATCATGAAGTCGAGCAGGTCGTTATAAAAGTTTAATATGTAGATTTTCGAACTGATTAGTAGTCGATTACGTGAAATTTATAAAAAATATTATTTTATTGGTGCAACTAAACTCGTTTTAATTTACGAGCTTATCTCATATTTTGTATAAAAACTTACGTAAATAGAGAATGAAATATTGACTTTATAAATCCAGAAATAATTTTATGACAATTTATTGTTCAAATAAAAACGTCAATGAGTTCTTGATTTAATTAGTGCTGTCCACGATAACCGGTCATTATTATGATATTATCTTTAGGAAGCTATCCGAATGATTTACGATGGGCTACACACGTAGGTTAAGCATTAGATGTTTATACTCATTAGAAGTTAAAGAGCTGTAGGTGCTAAATATTTTATTCAGATTTAAGGTAACGTAGGGGTGGAAACATGTAGTACTGAAACATAAATAATGTTGAGGAATTACCTCGGCGGCTTCCCCACTGCTCGTTTATATTTTCACTCCCCAGTGTAAATCATATTTAGCTACAATTATTTTATAATATGAAGCAGAGTAAGTCCTCCTATAACAATAATTGCTTAACGCACCAAATATAAACTGCTGAGATTGAATTACGTTGATAAACCAACAGGGTTGTATCGTTTTGCCCGAAACTATTAAACAAATAAAACTCTAACGCTTTCAGGAGACCCTCTAAATAATCTAAATAATTCAAGAATTTATATTTGGCGAACCATTACTTTTATCATCATGAGAATGTAAAGAATGTCTGGAAATTTGAGGAAATCATAAATTTATTAAGGACACTCTGGAATTCTAAGCATATTATGACCTAAACCAAATCTGCAGTTTATCCCACCTAATATTTTCTCGCATGAATCTTTTTTATCCGTTTTTCCCATTCTCGAGTTTTTGGGATGTCTTTACTTCATATTCGGCATTGTTTATTTTTACTCAGGCGACACGCATTTCGAGGTTGCGTTTGCATGAGGCGGTAAATCGATTAAGGTCGTAAATTCTGACAATAAACTGTGTATCCTTTCTTCCTGCGTTTTCTCCAAGCAACGTACGTACTAAAACTATATTTCCTTTATGTTCCGGTACGAGATGGCTATATGTTCGGCATATGTACACTCAAGTGACAAATTAGTATATTGCTGTGGAAAAATAATTGAATATAATCGATTATTCGATATAAGACTATTAAGCTTGATTGAACGTTAGCCTCATCATTCTTAATTGCGCTTCATAGAAGAACCTTTTTGTTTGAAATCTACTTAGAAATTTAAATTTAACCTTTTTTTCTGTTTATGTCATTTACATTAGAGATTGATTAATATTTACCTTTAATAAGTTTAATTTTGTCTCCAATTCGAAGCTTCTCATGCTTTGTTACACCCTTTTACTTAAGATATTGCAACATACTTACAACCTTCTTTCCGAATCTCATATTTCTCCGGGATTTGGACAAGTCGCCATAAAATTAGTCCTCTTTGAATCACTATGCCAGTTTGTCCCCTTTTTTAGGATACTGTAAAGAACTTTGCGAAAACGTACAGCAGCAAATGGAGTTGATCGTGTTTAAATTCGTCTTCTTTAGAGGTTTTCCTTTAAAGTATTCCAACACATAGATATTTTACGAATCTCATTATTCTCCGGACTATACACCAAAATCACTTTCACAGTTTCGCCCTTTTAAGTTTAAAATTGCTAGCATTTTGTCCGTTTTTGTTGGGATTTTCTTGAGGACAAAACGTGAAAAATTATCAAATTAGGGGACAAATTATTGATTGCTGTAGTACATCAATTTATTATATCTCCCCTATGGCAATAGCATAATCCTTGTACGTATTGGGGCTTGATTAGGATATTATAAAGAATATTCGTTTTTTTATTTGGATTATAATATTTTTTATATTACCTCCCTAAAGTTTAATTATTTTCAAGAAGTATATTCAATCAGATTTATTTGAATTGTTTAACAATCTTGGGATTAAGGTATACTCAAGAAAACATGAATTGAACAATACCTTCTAATTAATTATAACTCCGGTGAAAGAAGAATAAACTTACGGACCGCAAATTAATCCATCGGATATCGAGGGGTGTTAGACAAAGCCCCGGAAGCAGCTATTAGCTGATCAGAAGTGTAGATCTTGACGCTGACTAAATTATTTTAAGTTGAGCTGTACATTAACTATATTATGCAGGCACTGTTTACTTTGTCCTAAACTCTTGCTTGCTGAGATTGAAATTTAATTAATTTAAACGTGATAGAGATTATGTCAATTTTTTACTATTGTCTTTTAGTGATTTTTGTCATATTTGTCAATATAAGAATGTCCGAAAATTATGACAAAGAAAACAATAAAAAAGTTCTATTACATATCCGAAAGCACTTTTTGTGAATCTCCAGTTTCGTAAGGTCGCATTGAAAAATAAGATTCATAATTAATTGCAATTCGTTTGCTAGTCTTTTCTGAAGAGACAAATCTTTAAGAAGAAAATCAGAAAAATAGGCATAATTTTAAGCGCACCTACCTAAACTCTTCTTCAGAATTCAGCTGTAGGCTGTAGCCTATACAGAAATGTTTTCAACATAAATATTTAGTAGGTAATATTGTATTCTACGGAAACAGGCAACAATCATTCCATTGTAACTCTTTGGAAAACGTAGTAATGAATGGTTTCCGTTCTGAGATATTGTGCTACAGTATGTGATAAAACCAGATGCTTTTAATACATGTGCTGCAATGCATGAGACATGAAATTTCCAAGATAACATATTTAAATGTTCGTAACGTTTAATTATAAATTAGTTTACACTTGAGTTGAAATAAAGGTAGTTTCAGTTTAAATGAAACCTTTGATTTGTTACACGACAAAGGAAAGGTTACTCAATTTAAAGTTTATTATTATAATAAACGTTATGATAATTAAATACAATATTTGAAATGGAAGATATGAAAAAGAAATTTGAAAAAGTACACACTCATTCTTTAGTATGCTAGACCAGCGCTATTGCTGCTATCGGCTAACCACCAAAACAATCAGATTAACACAACCCTGGTCAACTTAATACAATGACTCATTATTTGACCACTGTTTCAATGTTGTTTGTTATAGGGGCACAAGCGGCATTGACGTCGACCTCCGTCGGGTGGACATTGATCAGTGTCCACTACCCAAAGGGAGTACCCAACTTAACATTTTTGCTGCGTCGGATAAGTGCAAAAAGAGGACTACATATGTGAGTTGTGTATTATTTATAAATGACAAATACAGTATTGTTTTTGTGAGGTAAAACTTGAAATTCGCGGAATATTCAACTAGGGAAAACAAGGACAAAAAGATTATATATGTGACCATTTCAGACTACATAATATCTAAAGGTTTCTAATATCAAAAACTGTGTCCTTGATAACTACGAGAACATTCACTGACTTTTATTTTTAATCCCTACAGCATTAAGGTCAGATACAAGATATACCGAGCAGGCTTAATAAGTAGTGGGTGTTTATCCGCCACAGCTTAAGAATAACAGATGATATTTTTACAAAAAATAAATTTATCTAGGACAAGGAATTTCTTCCTATATTTTTCACATTTTTTTATGAATTCCTATTTTATATTTCCTAAAAGTTATAGTTAAGTTACCTGGTTAATAAAGAACGTATAGTTTACGTAACTTTTAACAAACTGTAGAAAAAAGTAATATTGATTGTTATGCAAACTAAATCTAAAAATAAATTACGTAGTCTGAATGTTACAGGAATAACGTCTAAATTACAAGTTTGGGTTGTAACATACCACAACCCATGTGAGAACATAAGGAAATGAAGAGACAGTAAATTAAGGTTTCTAACATGTATAACGAATTTCTGTTCTAGTGTGTACCCGTATCGGGATTGGGATTCCGAAGAGGAAGCTACAAGTGCGTGTGTCGCCTCGGTTTTTACTTTCCTGATACCAAAGCGGAACGCCGTTACTTCAACGGAACAGTCATAGAAGAGGAATATGAGAAGTTAATGTTGGTAAGTGCCAAGGCTACTTCTGTAACTGATTAGCCAATCTCATATTATGAACTGAACTTACGTTGCGTGACATGCTTCACCTCATGTCGCGTCGCGTGTTTTCCCTTTGTCGAGATTTTTTTTCGTTGCACTTAATTAGAATTAACTTTTACATCATAGCTCACGCTAAACATGAAGTAGAAGATGGTTCTAAAAAGTAAAGTTCTATTTCAAGATAAACACCATTAATTTCAAGAACCGTATTGAACTGAATTCAAGAGCGTGTTTATAGAAAATAATGGCAATATTAGTTTTTGCTACCCTTATGGATGTAAAACTAGAACAAAATATTGCCTTCATAATATTTCAAAAGTCGCACTGAAAAAAATGCGTTCGTAGTCTAAACAAATTCGTGTTTGTTGATGATTTGTTAGTTAACGTAACAAAATTTTTGCTCGGAGATACTTATAAGAAAATTTTAGTTAGTTATTTTAACAAACTCAGTATGTTCTCTCTACAAACATAAATTGTTAAAACGTTTTTGTTGCACGAACAAATATGTTTGTAATCTCAACGATTCCTGTTCAAGCACCTTAGTTCTACGGGTTTTTCCAATTATTTGTAAATGGTACTTTAATTTTCTCAAAGTTGGTACGAATATTTAGGAGGCAGTGGCAACTTGGAGACCGGCCAACGGAAGGTTACTGGTAGGCTTGGGGTAAAGGTGGCCATTGGTGCTGCTACTGTTAATTCTAGTTCTTAATTTTTATTAATAAACTTCAACAGAACAGGGTTGTTTAATTGCGTTTAAACAACGACGACAGTATCAGAATTAAGTGCAATCGCCGTGAGTGAATAAGATAATTAAGTACCACATAGGTAGTCCGTGTTAGTGCAGAAGTTATTTTCCAAGAAATTGCCTGGAAACAACGAATCTAACCAGGAGGAAGAACAGATAACGCGACACGTGGAGCCACGTTTTTTTCCCATCAAGTCAAGCCAGAATTTGATCCTGTTAGGAGCAATATTAGTATTAATTCATGGATTGCGAAAATTGAGGAATATGCGGAATTGTACGATTGGAATGACGTCGCCATTACGCACTTCGCTCTTTCAAAATTGGCGCAGTCTTTCGCCTGAAGAACGCCGCTGCTAGTTCCACGGCACGTGGATATAATTCTGACACAAAATCCACGGCATTACGTCATTGTCAAGGGGTGACGTCATTAATTCGGCGACGCGAATACGAGCTGCACCTACTGCGCATGTCCGGGGACTTAACAACATTATTCCATTATGAAAGTTTCAAACATTTTCATATTTTAAATTGATTTTTAATTGTTAATGTGTGATTTTGTTCTATGTAATAAATGTTTAGCGTAATTTGATTTATGTGCATTTTTATATTTGTAACAACGTACTATATGTTCTTTTTTAAAAACGATATTTTATTTAATATTTATTATTTCTATAATCATGGATTTTAACAAAGTAACGCTTGAAAATGTCAATAAAATACTTATACTAATGTATTTAAATTTTCTTTTTTTTGTAAATCTTTGTTTGTAATGATATTTATTTAATAAAACCAAATAAACGATTATTATTATTATGATTTTTTTTTATTAAGATCGCATTTTTCATTTATTTCAGTAAACTTTACAAATTGCGTTAGTAATATTAATTAATCGTGGGAGTAATTTAAACAAATTTCGTTGGTCGTTTTAACAGATCCAGTTAGTATTCTTAACCGACCGTGTTTGTAATTTTAACAAATCGTAATAGAGATTTCAACAAACCGTGTTTGTAACTTTAGCAAAAGCATTCGTTACGTCAACTAATTGTAGGATGGTAATACCAACAAACATATTTAGTTCGTGCAACTAAATTTTCTACTACTAAAAAAAATAGTATTGCGAACAAACAAATTTGTTGACTCTATACCTACAAATATTTTTTGTTCTGGGTACTAATATTTTGTTCGCACAACAAAACTTTTTTTTCAGTGCGGTACTGATTTTAACTATCAGGAATATTCGCCAGTATATTGATTATTTGAGCTTAAGGTGTTCTTCAGGCAGAAACCTCTTGTTCTCATTGTTTTGTGTTGAAGAGGTTCGTTATAGCGATATCTTTACTACATAGATGTATCCTTGCGGGCAAATCGTGTTCGTTAATTTAAATTAGCCGAGCTTACAAATAGAGAAAGTCACTACAAATAAGGTTTTTAAATTTAACAACTGCAAGTACTTTGTAATCATTAAAGCTCGTAAACACGCAAAATGTTGTTAAGTTTGTCTAAATTAACCTTTAATGAAATTGCAAAGGGTTTATCGTCATTATTATTATCAAAAGTAAAGTGAAGTAATTTCGAAACCATTCGATGACAAGTTAGTTGGTTTTGTTTTCATTTTCTAGAGATTAAAAATAAGAAATGCCTCGGTTTATAAATTAAAACTTCATTAATAAAATTATTACTAAAAGTTTTTACCATAAATATTTAAATCCTTTAAAAATCATTTTTTTATTTTCTTATATATAATCAACCTCAACTAATTTTCATATAAAAACAATTTTCATTGAAAAATCCCCAGGATACTTTTGATGTTTGAAAGGTAAATAATTAGACTTTAAATTAATATTCTTGGACATTCTCGGTCCATAAACATTTTACATAAAAGCTGTCACGAAAACGGAATAAGTATTTAATTTAAATATTTTAAGCTTCCTTCGCGTTTGGTTAGGTTCTTTATTACCCATCCCGTCCTTTTCCAAGACATTTCATAACATTTCTTCAATTATTATGTATCACATTATTGTTTAATAAACCCATGGGGAAAAAAATTCTTATTACCTTTGTTCATAAACTGAGAAAAATTGATGGCGTGAGAATCTTGTCAATGTCGTTAAAAAGCTTGTTATAACTTGTAAGTCCCAAAACTTCAATAAAAAAAATTTCAATCTAGCGTCTTAACAAAGGATCTAGGCATTGACATTCAACAACTTTAATATTTTTTGTTCGGAATAGCAGGAATAATTTGAAGTTTGTTATTTAATTTTAATTTAATTTTGTGATTATTTCCGGTGCATGTGAACTTAAAACCCATTATGAACGTCTCGAATCGTTTGCTCAAAGTTTTACGATTAAACCTGCATAACAAGCATGCGGTATGTAAATTGTTGTTATGATTCTGCCAGCGGGCAGCACTACACAAATTTGTGGAGAGGATGAGATTCCTTGTGTCGCCGCTCCACGCTTTGGTGTTTTGACTTCAGATCAGATCAAAGCAATAGATCGAGGTTTGATCATCGGTTACAAATCTGGCACTGCCCTGAAGCGTGCCCAATTGGCTTTCTGCAGCGAAACCAGCAACACCATTTTCTTTTGAAACTTCACGCAGTGTTGAGAACTGTAAGTCCTTTTAGTCAGAGAATTCCCATCTATCGTTGCAATCAAAATTTCTATGAATCTAGTTTTTGGAAAAAAAGTTGGTACGAGTTTAAACTGAAATAATCTTTCAATTTCTGCAGCAGTCAGAATATCTGAAAATATCGATGTGAGATGTAGGTAGAATGCGGAAACATTCCTCAACGAATGTTTTTCGAGTCTAGTTTTGACTAACGTTGACAACTCAGACGTGCCTTGTCAACAGAAGTTCAGGTTAGTAACATGATTAAGACATGTTTGAAAAGTTGCTTTAAAATGTGCTTCACATTTTATACGTGAAAAAGGAATATTTAGGGTAAGAGAAGGAGATGTGAAAAAGTGTATTATAATATATAATACAGATACATGTAAGGTTTGGAAAGGTTTTTCTTAATCATAGATTTATTAAAGTAAGGTTTCACACAATGGAAGTTTAACACTTTCATTCTTGTGTATTTCAGGGCCGAGAGAGTCAGTACGGTGCTCCCGGAGTATTCGAGTGCTTACCCTGTGCAGAGGGTTGCGAAAGTTGTGAAGACGACCGACCTTGCGTCATGTGCCTGAATTGGGTGATGCGCACCGCTATACTGATTTTATCTTGCGTCATTATTTGTTTTTTGCCAATAGTAGTTCTTTTTACCTGGAAGTATGGTAACGTTAAGGTAAGCTTTCCCTCTTTATTTTCTCCCTTCGCGTTAATAAATCAATTAAGATTCAATAGCTCTCCAATTAGTTGCGGAATCGGCGTTCACTCTATAGAAGTAGAAAAACCTCATCAGATTTTCGTCAAGATCGCATTTCCATGGAAATGTAGGGGAAATAATAATTATTCGAATTGTCGAGAGCAGGTCTCGCTGATTACAATTGTCTCTTAAAAATCCGCAAATTTATTAAAGTTTTAACAGAGATAAATGTGGAAGAAGTTAAACTTACATAAGAAGGAAAAGTTTCAGAACGAGAATAATAACAGTGGCACAACTTTTATTTACATTTCTCTGTCACAGAAAGTCGCAGCGAGGGCAAGTTTTATTTAATAATACTCTCGCAGAATGAGATGTAACGCAAAAATTATACTAATTTTATTCTTAATTGCGCATACCCTTACACAAAGGAGGAAAACGGGAATCTATTTTCCCCTAATAACTTGAAACCAACACCCTACACACTAATGTACTTTATTATATAGAATTTAATTTATTAAATTGATGAAAATTAGTTGGGACAGGAGATTAAATGTAGCTGTTTTCCTGTAAACATCTGGGTTTATATACTTTTCGGTTCTAATTTCTGAAAAAATGTATTTACAAATTTTTATATTAATATGATTCGTTGATTTAAACTTTATTAGCCTAACCCTCGCTAACTCTAAATTTAATATACGTTATATATTTTACGCAGTGAATACACAATTCAAAATTTATTGAAAATTCAGCTTGGATATTAATTTTTAAAACAGAATTTTTATTGGCTTTGATAAATTGCGTAATGATTCAATTTTTTCAAGTTTTCCATCAGTATTGCAATGCAATCGCAAATGAAAAAATGTATTTCGTTATTAGACATCCTTTATAATAAACAGCACAATATTATTGTCGATTATAAAACTGTATTGCTAGACAAAAACGTTGTTACAAATTATTTCTTGGTAGAGTTAATCTCAAAAGCATATTCATGTTAAATTTTTGGCTGTAGTAGAAACAAGGAACTAACACCATATGTAAAATATTTAAATACATATGTAAATTTTAGTACAACATGAAATTTTCCTGCTGTGGAGAATAATTAGGACATAAAAACTACAAAGAATAGTAGAACATTTTGCTTCTAATTTTATTTGAAACTAAGTTACTAAGCTATAATAAAAAGTTGTAGATCATATGCGATATCAGACACGCTACACTACCAATAAGTGCGTCCCTGAACAAATTATATCAATTTCTCCAGCGATAAAATATTTAGACTTATGAGATAATAGTGTATAGATTCAATAACCCATTGTGTGATGATTGATATTTGCGACATACCTTTGAAAATGTTAAATTATTTACAGTTAAATATTTGATTAAATTAATTAAAAAAAATCCAAGAGATTTTTTAGTTTAAATTGAGTTTAATACTAATGCATCTTTTATTCGTCTTCTAAAGCAAAAACACTTGTGCAAGTACAATAATATAAATGTCTTGTCTAATATTTCAGTTGCCATGCCCGGTAGCTGTATTTCTTTACATGTAATATAAAGTTTATTGCACAGATACTTGCTTGCTTTCGCAAATCGCATCGTTTGTGCAATGCATACCCTCGCAAACTCTTTTCTTACATCAAATTTCAAGTGAAGTTGACATCTGTTTTTAAAATAAATATTCCAGTATATGTGAAAAATATTTTAATATTTCTCGTCCAACAAAATGATTTTGTTCATGGAATTCTAAAAACAAAAGTTTTAAACTTGTCGAATCTGCGCTTCTCTGATATATTGTTTGGGAGTTATTACGAAGCTAATACTTAAACCTTCATTATTTATCTTCTGCTAGAAGCAATTCAAGTTGGAGTCGAAAACTTCGAGTATTACTCTACCATGAAAGTCATCGTAGCATCTGAAAAGGATCAAATACGGAATGGGCTTGCCCGATAAAAAGTAATTTCGTGTCAAGTTCCATACTACTTTTTAGATTCGTATTCTTTCGAACCTTGTTTTCTCAGTAGTTATTATATTAAATCAAACAAAGTTTGAATCTTCTCTATAGTTATAGGAAGAGGAGAAGAGCTGTTGTTATTTTTTGAATATTTTCATGAGTCACCTTAATTCTTTGATCAGTCTGATCCCACAAGTGGTCAATATGGTTTAGGTCCGGGTTAATAATAGGACAGCCCACGAGCAACGAGCCTAGTATGACATTAATATTTAGTACATTAAATTTCATTATATTTACAGGAATAAATCGGTCCAAATATTTAGCTTAAAATACCCGACCTTCATACTTTGAAACAGTTTGATGACAGCTTGTGTAATAAAGGTTGTCGTGTAATAAAAAGTTGACTCCGTAAATTTTAACAGTTTATCGTGTGTTACATTATTTGAAAAGATAAAACATTCCTGCTTTCAATCATTAATAGCCTCAAGCCATTATCTAAAATGCTCGTACAAAAATAATTACCGTTCGGTGGATTTCAGCTGCTGTTGGCATTAACATATAAGGACAAAATATTTCCTTTGTTCGAGAGAAGATCTTCAGTTGAAATTAATCAACGTTTGTGAGGCCTAAGAAATACCAACGCATTCTCTATTTTAGTATAAGCCAAATATGAATGTTTGTTAGGAGATTCTCTACATCATACCTACATGGGCTATTCGGGTATATGTCAGTCCTGGCAATATGATTCTCCCTTGCTTCTACTTGTGCTAATTAAATGTTTATCAAGATTCAAAATGTAGGTCTCGCAAGAAAAATTGTTCTTTACAAAGGGTTGAAAGTTAAACGTAATCCTTTTTAATCATCGTTATTATTTAAATTACTTTTAGCGCCAAATGACCAATTCTTAGCTGACAGCTTGTTTGTAACTTTCTGGAGTCGGCAGGCGGAGAACAGATTTTGAAGTTGGTTCAGACGAGTTTGTTCGACAGAAACTTCTAATTCTAATATAGTTACTTTTAATGATCCCTAGGGTCCTTCATTTATCATTCCAAGGCATTCTATATAATAAAGACTTCATATTTCAGAAAAAGGCACTGCCCTATAATGCGGTTTTTTTATTGGCTCGCTTAATATTCGTTCTGGGCATTCCATTTTCTCTCATCAAGTTTTTGTTTTACCCAAAATATTAATTAAAACAATGGAATGTAAAATCTCCCCAGGGATCCTCAGCAGTACGCTGCTTCTTTATGTATTTTCACCAACCAGACTTGCAATGAAAAATAAATTGGAACTGTCAGTAGACCGAAATGAGACGTTCAGACAGGAGAACGTTTCCATGTAAGATCGCTATCGTCTTGCGTATGTGAAATTTGTTATAATAAATTGAAATGTAATTAAAAATATATATTCCCAGGGGTGGCCAACTTATTTTTTGTTGAGATCTAATTGTTTGTTTCGAATGCCATTTATAGACTGAATCTATTGCCCAATTTTAATGTAGCATTTGAAGCTGAAATGTGTCAATGAATATTGAGTTTTTAACTTAAAGCCAATAAAAATAACCCATGAGATAATTGACAAACCTTGTTCCCTATGTGACGAAACGTCGAAACTGCTGTGAATGTCTAGCTTTATTCGCATGATTCTCATTGAAATGCCAAGTTAAGCCTTGTTGATGAATACTCTGGCTTTTTCGAGTCTCTCCGTATTAGACAACATGCCAGTTCATGGTCAGTAGTCGGATTTAAACACCAGACATCAAGTTGTTTGAAGTACACACGCTCTTCCTCTTAAATTAATTTGTTCGTTATCAAATCCACCAGAATCGAAGGGTGAAATATGTATTTGCCAATACTTAAACGTCAAATGTATATTTTGAAATATTCTAGTTTCCAAACTTGAAAAGTTTAATAATTTTAATGTTTCAGATGGAAAGCTCTAGTGGAAATTTTTTCTATTAAGTTTGATGCTGTCACGGTACACATTTCTCAAACTAACTTTCGTGAAATCGGATTAATGAAAAATTTACCGAGTAAGCAGTAAATTCGCTATTGAAAATTACGGGATTTTTCGCGAGAATGACGTGAAAGTTAATCGTAGTTCCCCTGCAGTCACGCCATAATTCAAAATTTTCGTACTATTTTATGTCTAATCGAGGTTATTTCCATTGGCAGTTCTGTGCCCGACGGTGTGTAATAAAACGATTCCGTAGGGTGCAAGAAGCCAATTCATACGGTTTATACGAAGTTAGGAATGGTACGTCAGTGTTCTTGTACTCTCACCAGTTATTTATTAGGGCAAACTAATTAAATTTAACATACGTCGTGTTCTTGTCGAGTTGTTGGACAAATCGTTTCACTAATATTCCATGGTTCAGTTCACACGCTTTCATTTGTCCTTTTTATATGCAGGTTGTACGTGCTGCTAGTCCCGTTTTATTACGAGTCATCACCTTGGGAGCATTCTTCATCTACTGCACGGTAAGCAGGTGCAATTTTTCTTTACAGCGTTAAAATGATATATGGTAGTAAAAATCAAGCTAAAAATTAACTACCTACTATTTATTCTGGAAGGTAATGGCCACATACTGCATAAAACGTGATCTAATAGTATCACTTATGTAACATGGCTTCTGCAAAATGGTTTTTATACAACTAAATGAAACCAAATTTAGAATATAATATTACGAATCCGATTAGTAAATATTTTATACAAATTTATTTAAATTCGTTTGTTTATCAAGAAGTAATCTTAAAGGGGCATTGTATACTTTCAACAAACCTGGTTCGCCAAACTCAGTTTGGCGTTCAACAGGCGTATATTGTCGTCTGTATTTTGTTGGGAATAACGAATTCTGTGTAATCCGGCTTTGTACTTTTGAACTCGGTCTCACGGTTCTGTCTCTAACTTTATTTGGCGTTTGCGTTTTATGAGTTAGAATACGATTTTAATTTGTATGCGAGTTTCTGTTTGTGAAGTTTGAAAAGGTTTGTTGGTCAGCATGCTCCAAATGCACTTACAAAGTTACCAGAGTGTTAAAACTAATTTGTTACAGACAATAGTGATGTACCCAAGTCCCAGCGT
This sequence comes from Hemicrepidius hirtus, assembly GCA_963082805.1. Lineage (NCBI taxonomy): Eukaryota > Metazoa > Arthropoda > Insecta > Coleoptera > Elateridae > Hemicrepidius > Hemicrepidius hirtus. The sequence continues at coordinate 23,320,456 of OY720168.1, forward strand.
ATACACCTGCACAGCAAGAGTTTGGTTGCGAGAAATTGGATTCTCGCTGACGTATGGCGCGCTGATGCTTAAAACTTGGAGGTAACAAACTTATTTGCTTTTTTTAGGCACGCCCTTCTAATTATTCAGGCCAACTTCGAAGGTGGTCATGATCGAACACTAACTTTATGTGCGTTGCTTTATAGAACAGCGGGGTTCTTTTCATCGAGCTTTTCCACTTTTTTATTTATGAAACAAGCATTTGCTTTTAACACCATAATGAGCAAAACGATTTGAACTGGAAATAAAGAAGCTTTTATAACCAAACGTCTTTTTCTTCGTTTTATAAGGACGTGTGATAATGACTTTTAATTTTCAGAAACTTAACAGAATTCTGCAGCTGAGAGTGAAACTAGCAGAGCTGCTAACATTTAAGTACTAGCGAACTTCTCGCTGCTTATCATGCATACAAATGACTCGCTAATTCATGCATATTAACACTGGTTTAATCGGCTATAGAAACTCTACATCTTTGTACTTTCAGGATTTCCGTTATTTTTCGAGTTCGTTCAGCTAAAGCGGTCAAGATAACAGATGTTAATCTACTGAAACGTCTCGGCATTATTGTCGCCGTCTTCAGCGTCTTTTTGGTGATACGTACGCTTGTAGCGCCTCCGGTGGTCATCGTTGGCCGGACAGCGTTCGACCTTAAGGCTTATTTATGCCGCACCGACTGGTGGGACCACTCGTTCACTACATGTAAGCTTATCTTAGTAGATATTTTCCAGTAAATAATGGCAAACCCCAAATCCAGTTCATTACTACTCCTCGTAAACTGCCTTTAAGCTAGCTATAACTACAAACACACCATCTTTATGTTTAAATTAAACACTACTTGGTTGGAACAGCTCTATATGGAAAGGAAAATTAAATATACCTAGTACCTACTTTTAGTTTATAAATATATAGTGTGTACCAACCGAGCTGCAAACATACGCGTTTTAACATGTTCAAAGATATTCTTGCTAAAAGTTTCAGTTTCACATTTCATAGTTCATCTAAAATTTCAAAACGCTAAGGCTAAACGTGAAAGTCTCAGAATGTAAAGTTTCATTTGTTCTTGTGTAGGGTTGTACGTAAGGGTTTTGTGTAGGGTTTAAGGTATCTTAGAAGGGATCTGAGAAGTCTCGCGTTAGGTTACTGTTATAATTTGTGCAGATTAATGGATTCCGAAGAGTGATAGCTGTCGAAACATAGCCCTTTCCTTGCAGTCACTCATACGAATCTCTTCTCGTCTTCTAAGCTATATAAATTAGTTAGGAGAGTTTAGAATGTCTAATCTTTTTTTGAAAAAAAAAAGTATATAAATTAGTTAGGAGAGTTTAGAATGTCTAATCTTTCTTTGAAAAAAAAAGTATAAAGTAAAAACTGTTTTACTACGTAACACCCACGTTTTAAATCAAACATGCGCAAGTGGCAATATTTTTGCTACCAACGTAATATTTTTTGATTAGATGAGCGTTAGAGTGGAGAACAAACAATGCATTGCGTGCGAACTTTTACCTTAGACTCTGATTGTCTGACCGTCTCAACAGCCTAAACTACGCCGACTCCACCTGCTATTTCTAATTGCATTTTATATACTTTTCAACAACAAAATCCGCTTAGGGTTTTAGGTAAATTACAAAAGTCTGACAATCTTATTTATAAAGTTCAGAGAGCTGTAAAAGATTTAAGGCTTACGGTGTAGATTTTGATAATCTGATCGGAACTAAAATCTCTATACAATCTTTTGTATAAAGGTGTGTAATAAGAAGACTGGGATTAGCAAGAGTAACGATAATAACGAAACCACATTACAGAGGAAGCTTTAGAAATATATTTTAGAATGCGGCCTTCAAGTTTAATTTAGAACTGGTTTAAATTGATTTTTCATGGTTTTAAGTAATAGAATAATTTTTTTTAAATACCTCTATATTTCGTTTCACGAAAATACAAACTTCATATTGAGATAGGGCATAAATGAGAATTTAAGTTGAGATTTTGGTTGTCTGCAAGCAAATCGGTAAAGAGCAAAAATGTATTTCAATCCCACAATCGCTTTTCTACGTCCTTTCTAGCGATAGCGCGTTCTCCAAGCTTCTCGTTTCATGGTGTTTATGTGTTCGGAAAATGACATTGTTAAATCAATTGCTTTGTATAACGTTTACGCCTCTTTCTGCTATATCTTTAAATGTGCACCTTCAAGTAATAGGATTATAGAAGCGACGATTGCTATTCGATTAAACGGATTTTAAATACATAGCTTGTCTACAAGTTATTGTTCTGTTTCCACGTTCTCATGTTTGTGTTGTCTATATTATTATACTCCTAAATTAGAATAATACCCTAAATCCAACAAAAGTCCTTAAGGATTATTGCGTTCAAACTAGAAGTGTTTAAATGCAATATTTCTTTTAGGTGTGAATACCTAAAAAATTAAAAATTAAACATATTTTTTTAAACAGAAATACGGTTTCTTTTCGATTGTATAAAGCAAACCTTTCCCAGAGGATTGTATCAAATATTCAGCTGCCGGTTAACATTTAGAACGCTCATTAAAGTTTTTCTCTGTTACACTTCTTTTTGCTTTATTTCGCAAACAGTTGTGTAAAAGAGAAAAAGAATCATGACTTAACAAAAACTGGGGTGGAATTGACCATCAGACCTAACAGAAATATTCTGGTAAACTGCCATGCAAATCCTCACATGTGCCTTTTTAGCAGTTAATTTCCCCTGAGTTGAAATTATGTAGTCCGTGGTAGCGGAGATCAATCCTTTCTCGTTTTCTTGATTTTTTG